>OY740788.1:50831143-52138643 GCA_963514005.1 Raja brachyura
GCAAACCAATACCTATTTTCTGTTGGACATGTCATCTTTGGCCTACACAAATGAATGTGTTCATCACAGGGGTTAAATCTGCGCAGGAGACCATACTTTGATTCCATTTGTGTAGTGTGGTAGGTGGTTCCAACATTAGAGAAAGCCTTGCATCGGCGAATAATTTAGTTTAGTTGGAGACACATCGTAGAAACAGGCCCCTCGGCTCACTGAGTCCACACCGATCAGTGATTCCCGGACATTAACAATATCATACACACATTAGGGACAATTTACACATATACCCAGCCAATTAACCTACAAACCTGTACGTCTTTGGAGTGTGGGAGGAAACTGAAGTGCTCGGAGAAAACCCATGCAGTCATGGGGAGAACATACAAACTCTGTGCAGATAGCACCGTAGTCAGGATCGAACCTGGGTCTACTGGCGCTGTAAGGCAGCAACTCTACAACTGCGCCACCATGCTGCTCTTTGATATTTACTAATAACAACAAGCTGGTAACAAAAGCAATATTAAGCCAGGAGACCATATGCTTGACCTGAGTGATGAATTGCAAGGAATTACATAAAAAGGTAAAGCGGGAAGAGTAGGAGAAGAATGTCAAGGCTTATAGCGAAGAAGGTTTTAGAGTTTAGTTTAATTTAGTTTAGCGATACAGCACGGAAACAGGCCCTTCGGCCCATGGAGTCTGCATCGACCAGTGATCCCTGTACACCAGCACTATCATGCACTCGCTATTGATATTTGGTTAAAGTTTAGGCTATAGAGGTACAGCTAGGAAACAGGCCTAGGGTCCATAAGGTCATAGGGAACAGGAATCGAATTAGGCCATTCAGCACATTAAGTCTATTCCGCCATTCAATCATGGTTGATCTATTTCTCCCTCCTAACCCCATTTTCCTGCCTTCTCCCCATTACCTCTAACACCTGTCCGTGCAGACTAGCGATCACCCTGTTCACCAGCACTATCCTATGCACTAGGGACAATTTATAATTTTACCGAAGGCAATTAACCTACAAACCTGTACATCTTTGGAGTGTGGGAGAAAAAAGGAGCAATTGGAGAAAACCCACATGGTCAGAGAGAGAACGTTCAAACTCTGTACAGACAGAACCGGTAGTCAGGATCAAATCTGGGTCTCTCCCGCTGTAAGGCAGCAACTATACCGCTGCGCCACTGTGCTGCCCAAACTCAATCACCAAAAGCAAAATAAAGAAAATGCCTGAAACTTGTGGAACATCACAGATGTTGCTGGGTTTTGCGTGCTCTGCCGGCATATCATCCTGTACGTGAGTGCATCAATTAGTGCAAAAGTGAAAAGAAACAGAGTGCAAAATATGGTGTTGCAGCTACAGAGAAAGCGCCAATAAAAAAAAGAGTAAGGGCCATTTGGGCTTGTGATTAAATCACTTATGTCACTGGTTTGCAGAGTTCTTAATTTATTGGGAATGATTTAATAATATCCACCAACCACTGACAGTACTTTATTTAGTTTAAGTTATTGTGGCAAAGATTTGTTGCAGCCGGTGGAGGATTTCCAGAGTGAAATATGGCCTATATTTTCTTTTGGCCTTTCACCAATTCTTGGCAAATCATGACTTTTCAGCATGCCGAGGGTGATATCAGATGGCGAGGCATACTGTTTGACATTTACTCAGAATCTCTGGGATAGAAATCCAATGGAACTTGTGGAGTCAACAAGAACACACTGAACTGCGAAGTGTTCCTGCTGATCTGTCTTTGTTATTCACACAGTGCCATGCACAGTGGTGCAAAGGTAAAGTTGCTGAATTACAGCGCCAGAGACCTGGGTTCAATCCTGACTCTGGGTACTGTCTGTATGGAATTTGTATTTTCTCCCTGTGACCACGTGGGTTTCTGATCCGGTTTCCTCCCACACTCCAAAGACATGCAGGTTTGTAGGTTAATAGGCTTCTGTAAATTGTAAATTGTCCCTAATGTGGAGTATGGTGCGAGTGTGCAGGGCGGCCTCTGGTCAGAGCAGACTCGGTGGGCTGAACGGCCTGTTTCTGTGCTGTATCTTCAAGGCACGCTAAGGTAAAGTAAAGTATATTCATTTGTCCAAGAGAGAGAGTCAAGTCAAGAGTGTTTTATTGTCATATGTCCCGAAACAGAACACTGAAATTCTTACTTGCAGCAGCACAATAGGTACGTAAGCATAGTATGTTTTAATCACCATAACAACAACAAAATCAGTATTAAAAAAAAAACTAACATTAATAGTGCAAAGACTAAACCAATGCCCCCAAGTCTATATAGTTATTGGAGGTTATTTGGTGGTTGCAGTGTTTAATAGCCTGATGTTTTATTCACTATTATGAGTTGTATGATTTAACAATCTTTATGAACACTTCATTTTATGTTTTTTCTCTTTCCCTTAATGATGTTTAATAGTGTCAGGAGATGTAAAACTGGTGCAGAAATTATGAAGGACAACCCTGGACTCGGGATTTCGAGGTACTTGGCTGCATCACATGAATCATTCTAGTAATAATAGCCAATGCAAGTTAATAGTCGAATAAACACCATAGGTCTCACTTTCTGTAGTTGGAACATTAGAGGTGCGAATGAGCCAATTAAGAGGGGTAAAATTCTGGCACAATTAAAATCATTAAACATGGACATTGCTTTCCTACAAGAAATTCATTTGAAACAACAAACTCAGATCAGACTAAGGGCAAACTGGATAGTCAAACTTACTACTCTGCATTCACTTCTAAAGCAAGAGGCATGGCCATTATAATTCGGAAAGGTATACCTTTTAAATTAAAGAAGTCCATATCTGATAAAGAGGGAAGATACGTTATAGTCATGGGAGAAATTTATAATACACCATTAACTATGATAAATATTTATACGCCTAATTTTGATAACCCCCAATTTTTTCAGAAAATAGTAGATATAATTGCAGAGCATAATTATCAAAATATAATAATGGGGGGAGATTTTAATTGTGTTATGGACCCATATTTAGATAAATCAATAAAGGTAGGGAAGGGTCTTCTTAAAACTAAGACCTGTGAATTTTTAAATACTTATATAAAAAATAATAACATAACTGATGCTTGGAGAATAGCAAATCCAATTGGAAGGGAATTTTTTTTTACTCATCAGTTCATAAAACTTATTCACGAATTGACTATTTCTTATTGAATATAAAAATTAATCCCGTATACGACCAAACCATCATACCATAATAGTATCATTTCTGATCATTCACCACTGACTTTTATACTTCAAATAGAGGGAATGCCGGGTATAAAACCTTTTTGAAGATTCAACGCACAAATATTAAATAACACGTATGGTTATGAGTATATAAAAGAGCAAACAAAAATATTTTTCGAGATAAATGAGACGCCGGGTATTTCTGTATTGCTATTATGGGAAACCTTTAAGGCATACCTCCGCGGTGCTATAATCTCTAATCAAAGTTTTCAAAATAAATAAAATAAAAGAGAACTTCAGAGGATTGAACAGGAAATAAAATTACTAGAACTGGACAATGCAAGTGACCCAACCATAGATAAACATAATAAGATAACCTTATTGAAATATAAACTCAATATAATATTATCGGCAAGAGTAATAAGACTATTCCAAATTACAAATCAGGCACACTTCAAATTTGGGGATAAGCCACATAAATTATTAGCAAGGCAACAGAAGCAACAAGAAAAGGAAAATACTATCACTAAAATTAAATCTGATAAGGGTGAGCTTCTAACACTGCCAAAGGATATTAATAAAAGGTTTGCCCAATTTTATCATAATTTATACACAACTAAAATAAATACAGATGATATTAAAATTACAAATTTGTTAGATAATTGCAACCTCCCTAAATTGGATAGTTTAGAACAAGAGGAATTAGGAGCACAGATTACTAGTGAAGAAATAAAACAAACAATAAACTCATTGAAAAATGGGAAGACCAGATGGTTTTAAGCAATGCATTTTATAAACAATTTCAGGAGTCAATTGTGCCAAGATTGCTCAACTTATACACGCAGGCTTATACCGAAAATAAACTACCAGAAACTTTAGCAGAATCAACAATAACGCTTATACCAAAAAAAGATAACGACTTAGGGGAACCGGGTTCTTACAGAGCTATATCACTTCTAAATACGGATCAGAAAATCTTAGCAAAGATTCTAGCAAAAAGACTGAATAATTATATTAACAAATTGGTAAACCCGGATCAAACGGGATTTATACCCAAAAGACAATCATTTTATAACTTGAGAAGGCTTTTCAATATAATGTACTCTCACAAAGAGGACATTGAAGATATTTCAGTCGTTACGTTGGATGCAGAGAAGACATTTGATCAGGCAGAATGGCAGTATTTATATAAGGTACTCCAAAAATTTAATACGGGAGAGAATTTTATTAGATGGGTTAAACTACTTTATGATACACCCACGGCAAGAATATTAACTAATAATATGTTATCTCCAAAATTTTATTTATCAAGGGGTAATGGGCAGGGTTGTGCCTTATCACCATTGCTTTTTGCCCTTATGATAGAACCGCTGGCTGAAAGGATTATAAATCATCCGAATATTCACGGATATAATACTAAGGACTCAAAGAATAAAATTTCATTATATGCTGATAATATTCTTTTATATATTACTAATACACAAACGAGTATCCCCACCTTATTAACACTAATCGAGGAATTTGGTTCTTTTTCAGGATATAGAATAAATTGGAATAAAAGCAAAATTATGTCTTTGAAACCACAGGGTGCGAGACACTTATTAAAATTCCCTTTCAAAATTGCAACAGAAAAATTCAAGTATTTGGGTATTCAAATTATGAGAAGACACAAATCATTATTTAATGCCAATTTTATGCCACTATTAAATAAACTGAATGTTATGATTAAATTTTGGAAAATGCTACCTCTCTCATTAATAGGTAGAATTAACACTATAAAAATGAGTCTCTTACCATAATTAATGTTTCAACCGATCCCAATATATATTCCAAAATATTTTTTCAAAAAACTAGATTCTAATATCACTAATTGTATATGGGATTATAGAGCACACAGAACTCAATGAAAGCATCTGTGTAAACCTAAAGAAGTTGGGGGTTTATCATTACCTAACTTTACGTATTACTACTGGGCAGTCCATATTAAGAACATAATGTACTGGTTGGATAGTTCCACTCAGCAGTTGGAGTGGATAAGAATGGAGAAAGAGGAGTGTTTTCCATACGATATAGGAACGATCTTGTTCTCACTGATAAAATTGAATAGTATAATATATAAGAATAACCCAATTATTCACAATACAATAAGAATTTTGGAAACAAATAAAATTATCCTTGAAATTAAATAATCTATCAGTACTAACCCCAATATTGAATAATCCTGCATTCAAACCATCTCTTATCAACAAAACATATAAACAATGGGATAGACTGGGAATTAGGAAAGTAGGAGATATGTATAAATTGGGTAAATTGTTATTATTCCAACAATTAAAATCAAAATTTAAACAATGATAATCAATATTTTAAATATATACAGATATGTGACTTTATGAAGAAATATATACATAGATTTCAAACTATATTTTTAGACCCTTTAGAAGAAGCAATGAATATTAAGGCTGATTTACAAAAACTAATATCATACCATAATGGAAAAGATACTTAGAGATAATATATATAAGCATCTGGATAAACAGGGTCTAATTAGGAACAGTCAACATGGATTTATGCCTGGAAGGTCATGTTTGACTAATCTGCTTGAATTTTTTGAAGAGGTTACTAGGGAAATTGACGAGGGTAAAGCAGTGGATGTTGTCTATATGGACTTTAGTAAGGCCTTTGACAAGGTTCCTCATGGAAGGTTGGTTAAGAAGGTTCAACTTTTGGGTATAAATGCAGGAATAGCAAGATGGATTCAACTTTATTTATTTTAAATAGCAGGATGGAATGGGAGAAGCCAGAGGGTAATGGTGGATGGCTGTTTGTTGGGTTGGAGGCAGGTGACTAGTGGGGTGCCTCAGGGATCTGTGTTGGGTCCTTTGTTGTTTGTCATGTACATCAATGATCTGGATGAAGGGGTGGTAAATTGGATTAGTAAGTATGCAGATGATACCAAGATAGGGGGTGTTGTGGATAATGAAGAGGATTTCCAAAGTCTACAGAGTGATTTAGGCCAGTTGGAAAATCGGGCTGAAAGATGGCAGATGGAGTTTAATGCTAATAAATGTGAGGAGACACACCTTGGCAGGACAAATCAAAATAGGACGTACATGGTAAATGGTAGGGAATTGAAGAATACAGTTGAACAGAGGGATCTGGAAATAACCGTGCCTAGTTCCTTGAAGGTGGAATCTCATATAGATAGGGTGGTAAAGAAAGATTTTGGTATGCTAGCCTTTATAAATGAGAGCATTGAGTATAGAAGCTGGTATGTAATGTTAAAATTGTACAAGGCATTGGTGAGACCAAATCTGGAATATGGTGTACAGTTTTGGTCGCCCAATTATAGGAAGGATGTCAACAAAATAGAGAGGGTACAGAAGAGATTTACTAAAATGTTGCCTGGGTTTCAACAGCTAAGTTACAGAGATAGGTTGAATAAGTTAGGTCTTTATTCTCTGGAGCGCAGAAGGTTAAGGGGGACTTGATAGAGGTCTTTAAAATGATGAGAGGGATAGACAGAGTTGATGTGGACAAGCTTTTCCCTTTGAGAATAGGGAAGATTCAAACAAGAGGACATGACTTTAGAATTAAGGGACAGAAGTTTAGGGGTAACATGAGGGGGAACCTCTTTACTCAGAGAGTGGTAGCGGTGTGGAATGAGCTTCCAGTGGAAGTGGTGGCGGCAGGTTCATTGGTATCATTTAAAAATAAATTGGATAGGTATATGGATGAGAAGGGTATGGAGGGTTATGGTATGAGTGCAGGCAGGTGGGACTAAGGGAAAAAAGTTGTTTGGCACAGACTTGAAGGGCCGAGATGCCCTGTGTCCGTGCTGTAATTGCTATATGGTTATATGGTTATATTTTTATAATAGTATATTAAATAGAGAATTACCCTCAACAGAGGCACTAAGAGAAGATTAGGAACATGAACTAATGATAAAGATTCGAAAAGATAGATGGAAAATTATCTGATGAACACACATAATTGTTCCATTAATGCAAGACATAATTTAATTCAATTTAGGTTGAATAAATTCTACCCAAACATCTCTCCTAGATGCGATAAATGTTTGTTTCAAAATGCCAATATAATACATTCATTTGTAGGATGTATAAAGTTGAATAAATAATTTTGGAGCTAATAAATGATTTTAATATCACTTTCCTAGCCACCAATTATTCCTCCACCTATACCAGTAAAATAGTAAGATTAAACGAGAACTTACCAGTTTGAAGTTTGATCTTTATTTTATGAGGAGTTGCGATGAGGGATTTCGTGAAGAACCCGCCAGGCACGCATGCGCGACATTTCTTCAAAGCAGCGGTGTGGAATCACAGAACCAACAACAGAGAAAAGACTTGTTATAGTAAGATTGAAGAGACTCTATATACCAGTTGATCTTATGGTAGAGGGTTGGGAGCGGAGGGCACAAAATCCCTCATCGCAACTCCTCATAAAATAAAGATCAAACTTCAAACTGGTAAGTTCTCGTTTAATCTTACTATTTCATTTCGGAGTCACGTGAGTGACTTCGTGAAGACTTCAAAGCTCTGTGATTATATGCCCTGGACCACGTCCATGCTCACACACTGCCGTAATACTGATGGAGGAAGTATGTTAACGTATTTCAGACTTGAACAAGCTGAAAAATAATAACATTATTGTTAGTACAACAATAAACCCCTGAACTCGGGGACAAACGTTTAGGGACAGCACTTAACGTGCGTAACGTTGCGGGAAACGGCCACAGGTTAGTTATGAAACCACTGAAATGTAGTTTCATTGGCCGAGCCCGCTATCGTGAGGACATGCTCCATGAACACCTCCATGGTCCTCGTTCCTGATGTGGATGCAGCCTTGGTAGAATGACATTTCAAATGTTTAGTGTCTTACCTGCTGCATCGAATACCACCTTAAGCCATCTGGAGATAGTCTGCACCGTTACCCTGTGATGTGGGTTTCCATGGCTGACAACAGATCCGCCTCCATATTCCTGATGGCCATTTCCAGACCTGTAGTCGCAGGTCTGTATAGTTTAAGTAACTCTTTCATAAAGAAGTTACTTTTTTATGGGTCGATCATTCTATCCAGGTTTAATTCCTGTAGAGTCTGGACCCGTTGTGCTGTATTCAGTGCTATTGCCATCACCACTTTTAAAGGTGAGTAAGTCCAGTGGTACCTCCGTCATAAGCGACCACCTCCTGAGTAGGGTCAACACCACCCTAATCTCTCAGATATTATATCGTGGTCGGGAAGGGATGGATAGAACATATCCCTCGTAGTTTGGATACCAGCTGGTGAGATCCCACTCCAATGTTGAGCTAGGATGACAGTGCACTATAGGCTCTGTAAGCAGCACTGTAACTGAGGGCTCATCATAATGAAGACCAGTGAGCATGCCAGCACATTGGAGATCGTAGCAGATATGTAGGTCATCTTGGTCCGACTACAAAAACCTCTCATATCCTGTGTAGGTGAGGTAGTGCTTCCCAGTGGACTTTCTCTGCACGATCTATATGACGTCCATGGTCCTGTATGTTCCAGACCTGGGTACGTTTTCTGCAATGCCTGTCTGATGAGGCAGAATGGGGAAAGCATCGAAATCCATTTCCCCCAATGTAGCGAGAACTCGTCCATCGCCACACTTGGAGACCACATTCTGCAGTTTCTCCTGGGTTTCCTCAGGTACTACAGGTTCCTCCAGAACTGGAGGACATCTGGTCCAGCTGCAGAGACTGTGCTCTAGGATACGCTCCATCATGCGCTCCATCCGAGCCATGCAACCACTGCCGCATATGCGGACAATGTCGACTTCCTCAGGTTCTGGAGAATCTCTGAGGCTTCTGTCATTGCCTCACACCTCGTCGAGGTGATGACAAGGGTGCAAGACAGGATGTCGCTGCCTGCCGCTCCTGCGTGGCTAAGCGACTCCCGCGCGGACCTGCCATTTGCTCCGCCGTCTTCCGGATGGAGGCGGCCCGCTGGTCTAAAAAGACATGATAGCGGTGATGAGTCGGTCCCGGCCGCCGAAGCGTGGTACCCCGACGTCCGCGCGGGCTTGCCGCCTGTCCTCCAAAGGCGACGTTCGGTCACGTCCTCCACTACAAGGGGGTGTGGTGACCGAGATGAGACTACACCGACCTGCAACCAGGCAGGCTCCCTCGGTGCTGAGTCTGTGTCCTCCTTTGGGACAAAGCGTCGTTCGGTCACGTCCTGCCGCTAAAGGGGGTGCGTGACCGAGATGAGACTACACCGACCTGCAACCAGGCAGGCTCCCTCGGTGCTGAGTCTGTGCCGGCCGCACATGTGGTCCTCCAGACCCAGGCCTCAATCCTTCACCGGTCCACGATCTGGTGGCCTGCTCCAGTGGAAGTCGACCCCGGCTCTATGGCGGGTTTACCGACTGCTGTGCGATACTTCCCTTGGTCCTTTCTCTGGTGACCTGCATATTTGGGGAGAGAGAACGTGCCAACAATATAACACGTTACGCACCTTTGCTCCACTGTCGCTATGGTTAAGTGACAGAGGTAGGGAGTCAGGGTCTTACCTACCCTGCTCCTGTGCGGTTACCACTTATGGAACCATGATCAGTCGTGGTGGAGAATCGGGTCCTGACTGCGCAGGGCTCCCCTGATTTCCGCGTCATTATCCCGACCCGCAGAGCGGGTGCTGCCGACGTAGCGGGCAGCTCCAGGAATGGTGGGCGTTGACTCACATCTGGAGGTGCCGGTATGTAGGTCCTTGCTGGCCTTCCGGTTTGACCCCGTGGCCTGGAATATGGAATTTTCCTGGCCGTTTGTCTGGTCAAGGTGTGCGACCTCATAATACCCACTGTCTTGGCATGGTCGTCTAAATCCTTGACCTGCTTCAGAAGGTCTTCCCTGAATAGTTGTCTGGGTGGTGGTGTTGGAGATGCTCTGCATAGCCCCGCAAATTTGGGATCCAGCGCGAGCCTGATGGCACTTTTTCGAAACGCATCCATTTTGTATAGCGTGTTACATAATAATTCAAGAGCATCCTCCTGTTCGGTGTTTCAAGTCCATCCCGTCCACCGACCTCGCAAAAGCGGTAATCCCAGATGTGAGCAGTTTTAGGATTTTCTGTAATTTTTACTTCCTGTGCTCTTATGCCCGGGCTCATATCGCTCCAAATAGGCATGTCCACAACAGGCACATTGAGTGAGTCACAATTACTCGGTGCCTTGTACCCATTCATGGCCTCCGCAAGGACCTGATCCTGTATGGTGGTTGGTGAGGAAGTCAATGGTAGCGGCCAGTTTAGTTTTGAGAGGTTGTCCCGATGATTCGGGTAACGCAAACTTGGCTGCCACGTCCAAACAGCGGAGGGGGGGGGGAGTCTGGCAAGGCTTTAGGATAAGTCATTGGACACATAATCTTTTGGAGCAGTCAAAATGTAATGACTTCAATGATTTTCATAAAAGGCATTGCACCTCTCATTGTTAATTATCTTTGTAATCACCATGAACAAGTTGATTTTGACAAGTCCAATTCATGTTGCATGCACATTGGAGAAAGTCATCGTATTAATTTATTGTGTTTTTGTTCATTACATATTATCTATGTGTTATTGCATCCACAGGCCTGTCATGCTGCAGGAAGAAATAATGTTATTATTCCATGGTTGGTATATGTGACAATTAAATGGTCTTGATTCTTGTCTCTTGACTCCTTTACAGAGAGCTATCTTTATCTCAGAGTGACTAGATCTTTCTGTCTATTAGGCTAAGGCCTAATTCGCTGAACTGCATTTTCTCTAAATAATTGATTCATACGTCAGCTGAGCAAACCTAGTTTCCACTATTGGCAAGGTTGCAAAAACTGATTCTGTATCCATCATTTAACACCACAAGGTTTCACAAGACCACAACAAAACAATTTTTGAAATGCTTTATCCAAGCTGCTGATGTCCTGGATGCCAGTGAGTTTTATGAATCATAGGCAGCATTCTGAACACAAGTAAGATGTTATTTTATTACATTTAGGTTGTGGTCATGGGCTGACTGTACATGAATTCTAAACATGTCAGCAGAATAAATTCAATTGGCAAATTGATGAAAGCCCTGTGTTCATTTGCTCCAAAAAAGATTGCTGTAAAATTACTCATGATTCAAATGGGCATTTGCCAGTTACTGTAATGGTTGGCTTGCATTTATTGAACAGACAGGACAGCGAAAGCAACAGTAATAAATGGACAAGATTGCTTCCAATTTCTATGTGGCGGCACAGTGGCGCAGCGGTAGAGTTGCTACCTTACAGCGTCAGATACCCAGCAACAATCCTGACCATGGGTGTTGTCTGTATGGAGTTTATACGTTCGCTCCAGTTTGTTGCATTAATCTTCAGTTTAAACCAGCATCTGCAGTTCCTTCCTACACACTTTTATACCATTCTGATTTGTTTGTATTATTATAATTACTTACCTGGAACTCCAGAAACTCTTACCTAACACCATAGTATAGCAATGTTACAAAATGTTGAGGATTTTAAAAATCAAGACTGCAATTTATCCCATCAGATAAAGCATAAAAAGAAGTTTAATTTGACACCTAATTTACTTTCATTTCTTCAGTATAAAAAAGTTATGGCTGTTTTCATACTCGGAAATTAGCATCTTGTTCCCCATTGCCTTTACATTGACTTAACTCAAAAGCTGTGATCTAGGACTGTCAAAAGCCCATAACTTTCTTAAAAATTAAGAGAACTCAATTAATTTTTCAGTTATTATAGATTGAAGCATTCTGAAACAAATATGAAACAATCTTACTTGGATGACCTGAAATTAAAGCATATAATTAGTTAGTTGCCTAATTGTAGCTAATTACAAAATTCAATTACTAGATCTGAACATCAAACCATTTCTTAAGAAAAGATAAACATTTTTAAATTGCCTAAGTGTCCAAATAACATTCACACAATAATTCACAATATAACATTATTTTTAAATATCATTTTCATGAATTTATGGGCAAAATGGAAGGAATTTAGTGTTTAATTTCTGTAAGTTAATGGCCATTTAACTTGCGAGTGGGTTTTAGTGGAATGCGGTGGATTAGAACGTTGCGGTTTGCGGTGAAGTCGGCTGGAAAAACACTGCCGGTTTGTATATTTTTTTGTCCCCTTTTTGCAACATGAAAATGTGATTAAATGCCTCCTAAGAAGCACGTTTTTTATGTAAAAATAAACTGTGTACTTTATTTTCTCCCCTACGTAAAATCCTTCCTGTTGTCGGCGCACACGGCTTTAGAATATGATTTTTAAATTACTCTAGCTAATAAATAATCTAGCGTAATTTTAAAAATACCTTCATAAATCAAATGTCAGAGCGATTTTTCGTCAGCAACAAAATCCCCAGTCTGTAGAAAAACGGCACTTTAAACACGCCCCCCTCTGAAAGGCGCCAAAGTCACGCACACGGGGAGTGGCAGAACTGCAGCGCTGCTCAAGGTAAGGTAACATACCTACAGAGTAACATCGGCATCTTAATAAGATGTACACATTCAAGAAGGGGGCCAGCTCCTACAAGGGAAACAATATAATAATTTTACTTGAATGACTACGTGAAGGCCGTCAGCCTGCATGCACGTCATTACGTCTAGCGCATTGCAAAATGACTGACTGGCAGGCGCACTGCACCTGCCAGTGTTAAGTTTAAACCTGCAAGGTAAGTTTAAAACTTACTTCTAGGTTTTGTTTTTTGTGTTGCAGGAAGCTCCTTATAGAGTTTGCCTGCTGGATTCGGGGCGATGTCGGATGGGAAACCGGTTATGGACAGTGGGGAGATCCAGGACCGGAACGCGGAAGCACGGGTAGCCAGCGGCTGTTGGGTTCGCTTCCCAAGTCGCTGACAAGGAATTCAGCGACACCCAGGAGGGGAGTGCGAGTGGTGGTTCCCCAAGAAAGGGGGTAAACCAAGAGAAAGTTGGTCTCGCTACCCCAGTCGCTGACAATGGGGTCAGCAGTTCCCAGACCACTATGGTGCCCCAGAGTCGGGGTCAAACCACGAGGAAGCCGGTCAGGCCTTGGGACTCGGGCGAGTTGGGCCAGTAGGGTTCCCCTCCTTCAATGGGTAGCATCTGCGGATGCCTAAACCCACATGGAGCACCTGATGGAGAGGTGCTCCACAATGATATACTTCAAAGGAGGGAGTTGTCAGCGCAGGTCATCTCGGGGGCCCGCGGCAGCGGCACCTTTTTCAGGGCTGCACAATGTCTCCCTCTCTGAGGAGGGGAGCATTCAGGGTCAGTTTCAGTCTGACCTAGAGCAAAAATCCTGATATAGATCCGAAGGAGGGGCCATCTCAGTGCAGGTATCCTTAGGGGCCTGCGGCAGCACCTGTTTTCAGGGCTGTCTACGAATCTCCCTCTCTGTGGAGGGGAGTGGGAAGAAATACTCGCAAGCGAAGGGGTTACTGCCGGAAGAATTGGTTCAGCCATAGGCAGAAAACCCGGAAGGTGCCAGAGTTCCCCTCATGCTACAAGTGCCGGCAGTGAACAGAGCTATCAGGGGTAACATTGGAGGAGGCATGAAATCCAGGAAATGAAACCAGCCGCCGAATCTTCTCTTCAGGTAAGACTTATCCAACAGGTATACCTGGATGAGGAAGCAAGCTTCATCGTATCGGCGATGAGATCCCCCACGCCTCAACGGCAGTAAGCAGTTCACTGAAGTTGGTGGCAGAGGTCTTTCAGGCCAAGGTCCAAGCCAGTCTCAGGAAATATGGAATCAATATACACTACTATTCCTACTCTCCAATCAAGGAGGGGAATAAAACCCTCATCAGGGGCCTTTGGGCTTACTATAAGACCACCAGTATGGGGTAAAATATGGGGTAAGTGGATCATTTACAAGTTGTTAATATTTACACTTGTCTTTGTGCAAATATCAATGATAACATGAGATTCAGATCAGTTATATACTAAAATGATAACATGTGATGGGTTATTATTGCACAGTATACAAGGGTACCAAGCATGGCTTGGAATTGGGGCCAGAGTTGTCTTTCGAGGCAGGCTCAGTATTACAGCCAGGATTGCCTTCCGAGACAAGCTCGGGAATCTGGCCAGAATTGTCTTTCGAGGCAGGCTCAGAATTATGGCCGGAGCAGTCTTTCAAGGCAGGCCCGGTATTATCGCCAGAGTTGTCTTTCGAGGCAGGATCAGTAATATGGCCAGGATTACCTTTCAAGACAGTGTCGGGAATCTGGCCAGAGTTGTCGTTCAAGTCAGGCACAGAATTATGGCAGGCAAGGCATATTCATTGTGATAGATGGAGAATGTCGGTTCATAATTGATTTAACTCCCATGTGCAACATAGACTATTCAGTATATGGAACTTCATTACTGTCTAACTACTGATTTCCTTAGGATCTTTATGGCATGCATCAATCTCAAAGATGCATACTATTCAGGTCCCATTCACAGGGATCACCAGAGATATTTGAAATTGATCTGGATGATATTTCTAACGCTGTGTTTTGCTAAAATCAACTGCAACTATATTTGAGGAATTGATGTTCCTCAGCCATCCAGTCAAATTTAACTTGATACCAACTAGAGTTATTGATTATTTGGATTTACCTTTAACTATTATCTGTGACTCCGCCCTGGGACAACAGATTGGAATCAATAAAAGCCTGTAACAACCTTGTTATCAAGCAGTCTTCTATTCATCAAGTGTAATTGGCAATATAGCAGCTGTGTTTCAGCTGTGCAATTGGGCCTTTGCGTTATCAGATCTTACAATGTGCAAAGTAGGAACCTCTCAAGTGCCATATAGGTCATTGTTAACAGACCTATGCTATTACCAGCTGAAGCTACCACAGTCACAATGGTGGACGAACTGTATTCAGCATTGCTCCAGTAGTTTTGGTCAATAAATCTTCAGTTATATTACAAACAGATGCTAGTGCTCAAAGATGAAAAATTACGAATGGCATCTCTAGTAATGGAGGCGGATAGTATTTGCAAGAATCACCAATTCTTCAGTTATTAGTTTCAACTACCTATAGACACTAGGTGCATACTATGGGTTAAAGTGTTATTGTGCAAATATGCATAATCTGCATGCTCAGTTTCAAGTTGATACACTGTGGTAGTGGCATATGTTAGTCACATGAGTGCAATCAAGTCAAAGTATCTTGTCATAATTTACCCAACTTCATTTGCCGCTAGTGTATCATCATGTAAAATCAACGACAATGACAGAATGGATGTTGGATCACAAAGTATTTTATGATATTATGGCTCGAAGGCACACCCAATATCGATATGTTTGCATCCAGGCTCATTCACCAGTTGTAAAAACATGTGGCATCACAGTGGCGAGAGATACATTCTTGCTACACGGGGGAGGGATGTTCTTTTATGTGGTTTCTCCATTTTGCCTCATCAGTTGGGTCTTGCAATAAATTCAGCAAGATCCCGCTTCAGGGTTCTCGTTCTGACTAGCCTATGCAGGCATGGTTTCCCGCAATGTTGGGAATAATAATATAACCTTATATGGGGTCTCTAAACTTTGCTGGTTCAGCCTGGGACTCGGGTAACCAGCCTCTGCATGATTAATCAATCCATTGCTTTACAGAATCTGAGAAGACAGCTCCTGCGGCTCGGGTTGTTTGACCGATCCATGTATGTGCTCAGTGCATAGTGCAGGGATAGCACCAAAAAAGCAATACATTGCCTCTTCAGGAGATGGGAAGCGTTCTGTTTAAATGTTATAATATGGCACGGACACTGACAGCTTAGAGTTCATTTTCTAATGGGTCCTTGACAATAAATTAAGTTATAGTCCCATTAACTTTGCCCAACATGCTTCTCATCATAGTTGCAGCAGCGAGCAGGATCTCACCCTCTGATGTCCAGTTTATTAAGGATATCTTTAACACAAGTTCTCCCAGACCCAAGTACACGGAAGTATGGGATATTGACATTGTGTTAACACTTCTTCACCACGGGGCTCCAGCTATATCCCTATCTTTGGTTCGGCTCTCATAAGGCAGTTATCCCCCTGGCGCTGTCCTCAGTGCACGGGTCCAGTCATTACATAAATTGTGACTGGACAGGATGGTTACACCTGCTATATATAATATTTTATGTTTACGATTTAGTTAAGCAGGGCAGCCTAGAGGTGTCAGGTCTCAAACTAGTTCTCATGGCATACCCCATGCACCTTTGGTTATGTGTGGTCACACATTTACAACATTACATCAAGGTCATCTAGAGGCTTAGAGGCTCTGATACTAGCTATGTTTGTTAGTTACAAAAAACCTCATAAGAAGGTATAAGTTCAAACCATCTCCAGGTGGTTAATACGGGGTTTTGACATACAGCAGATACTAATTTTCTAATCTCACTCCACCAGGACTGCTACAACATCAGCAGCAAGGGTTATGTACAGTCCTCTGGACCACATCCTGCTGGCTGCAGGACGGTCTAACAAACGAGGTTTCCAACATTTTATTTTAACCCATTGCCAGACCAGGCGTATTTGCCAATTCTATTTTAGATTCTATTTTATAGTTTCCCCTCGGATGAGAGGGGTTACTGTTATTATTACTTGTTCATTTATCAGCATCAGCATGTTTTAAATCTATGCCATGTCTGTATGCATTATGAATGTTTCCCTTATCTGTGGTCAAGTGATGCAGTCGTGCTTGTGTGAACTCATTTTTCCACGGCATGAAATCACAGTGCTTTAAAATCTTCAGGTAATCACTAACTTGACTCCAAAGTAAAATAGTAAGATTAAATGAGAACTTACCAGTTTGAAGTTTCATCTTTATTTTATGAGGAGTTACGATGAGCGATTATGTGCCCTCCGCTCCAACCCTCATATCATGAAAGATCATCTGGTAGTTCTAGTCATCTCTAATCTTACTATGTTAGTTCAACAACTGCTATCTGTGATTTCACACTGCTGCTTTGAAGATTGACGCGCATGCGGGCTGACGGCCTTCTTCACGTAATCGCTCATCGTAACTCATAAAATAAAGATCAAACTTCAAACTGGTAAGCTTGTTTAATCTCACTATTTTTATTGACCTTAAGTAGTATTAAGTAGCATCACCAGTAGCATCGACACATTGAATATCACCACTGACCAGACTCCTAATTGAACCAAAAAAAGACAAAGTGCTGGAGTAACTCAGTGGGTCAAGCAGCACTGGAGAACATGGATAGGTGAATTTTCCGGTCGAGACCCTTCTTCAGACAGGACCACCTATCTATGTTCTCCAGAGATGCTGCTTGACCTGCTGTGCTACTCCAGCACTTTGTTCTTTGTTTGTAGACCAGCATCTGCAGTTCCTTGCATTTACACTTAACTAGACCAATAGCTTAAATACAAGTAGGTTAATTGGCTTTGTTAAAATTGGAAATTGTCCCCAGTGTGTAGGATTGTGGTCGTGCACGGGGTGATCGCTGGTCTGTGCGGACTCGGTGGGCAAAGGGCCAATTTCCGCGCTCTATCTCTAAAGCCTAAAGTCATTGGTAGATTCTGAAGACAAAGCCGAGTAGTTTTACTGCTGCATAATGATTGTAAAATTAAATATCGTTCAGCGCAGCAAAATGTAACTGTGACACATCTGTGATTCACTGCACAGATGCACTAATGAATGTTGGTCGATGTTGCAGCTTGTAGACAAGGATTCCCCACTGACAGCTGCAGACGATACAGGAAGATGTCAACCTGATGCAAATGCACTCTAAGAGAGTGGACCGGTCTGAACATGTAGCAAATCAAGTCTTTCATCATTCTACAATCACAGGTTAGAACTGGAAACAGATACAGGCTGTTGAAATAGGGCACCGAATCATCAAATGTTTTCAGGAAACATTATAAAGAACTATATATGAAATGTACTGGAATCTTTTGTGTTAACCGCAGCACAGTGGCAGCGGCAAAATTGCTGCCTTACAGCGCCAGCGACCTGTGTACGGTCCTGACTATGGGTGCTGTCTGCACGGGGTTGGTACGTTTCCCATGTGGCCGTGTGGGTTTTCTCCGGGTGCTCCAGTTTCCACCCACACATCAAAGAAGTACAGGTTTGTAGGTTAATTGGCCGGTAAAAATTGTAAATTGTCCCAGGTGCATAGGATAGTAGTGGTGAACAGCACGGACAGGTGTCAGAGGTTATGGGGAGACGACAGGAGAATGGGGTTAGGAGGGACAGATAGATCAGCCATGAGTGAATGGCGGAGTAGACTTGATGGGCTGAATGGCCTAATTCTGCTCCTATTCCTTATGACGTTATGACATTATGACCTTTTGACTCGGTGGGCCCTGGGCCTGTTTCCGAGCTGTATCTCTAGTCTAATGTTTAACCAAATATCAATAGCGAATCAGATGGGTTTCTGTCAATGTACAGTTTGGGAGCTGTGCAGAGGAATATAATCTCAGACATTCTTACAACTAGGAAAGTATGTGACTCAACTGTTCCATGTCAACTTTTGTCTAAAAGAGAACAGGTTTCCCTACTCACACTGACATGCACTCAATATAGATTGAAGTCAGGCATGTAGGTACTTGTATGGCAGCTGATATGACTGGGGAGTAGAAATGGAATTTTGCTGCACATGAAATATAGTGATGCATTATAGAATCACAGAGTAACACAGCACGGAAACAGATCCTTCGGCCCAAATTGCCCGTACCGACCAAGATGTCCAGAGGATGCTAGTTCCAACTGCCCATGTTTGGCATCCCTCTAATTCTTTCCTATCCATGTACCCATCCAAATGTCTTAAATGTTAAATGTCTGAAGAGGGTTTCGACCTGAAATGTTGCCTATTTCCTTCACTCCATAGATGCTGCCTCACCCGCTGAGTTTCTCCAGCATTTTTGTCTATCTTAAATGGTAAATGCTGTTATTGTACTGTATAGGTTGCTAGTGTCCGACAATGGACATTGGTATCTAATACATGGTCCAGACCTCCATGTGGTAGTACAATTCTGAGTCTTTAAATGTATTTATTACATTGAAAAAATCTGTGGTGTTCATTTTGATCAGATTATTGCAGTAAGTGTGTAGCTGAGATTATTATAATGAAACATGATGATGAATGCATTCCTGATGTTGACTACTTGTGAATAATCGCAGAACCACAGTGAGTTAAGCCAAGAGGTTACAAGTTCCTCATATTTCAAAGACGATTGCGGAGGTCGAGCATTGAATAAATAGGACAAAACATAGAACAGAATGTCAAACAGTGCAGCACAGAAACAGGGCCGTTGACCCACAATGTAATGTCATGACTAACTTTTATTTGCCTGCATATAATCCATATTCATCAATGCCCTGCATATCCATGTGCCGAACCAAAAGTCTCTTAAATGCTAATATCATGTCTGAATCATGTGAGTTCCAGGCACTCACCACCCTCTGTGTAAAAAACCTGCCCCACACATTTCCTTTAAACTTTGCCCCTCTGACCATGAAGCTATCCTATATCCAGTATAATTCCAATGATGCAGTATACAGAACTATTTTCATATTAAAACATTTTCCAATAACTTACATTTTACTTCGAAGTCACTTGAGTGACTTTGTGAAGACCCCGCCAGGCATGCGTGCGCGACATATCGTCAACCGCATGCGAGCGACAGGCAGGGAGTAGCATTGCTCCTCTACTGCAGGGACCTGCAGGTAAGGGAAAAACCGTGGCACTGTCTGTACCGGTTTTTCATAAAACTGTGAGAAAGTAGCTTCTCTAGACCACCCTGCGGCAGCGAGGATTTGATCTAGTGGCACGTCCTGAGCCTTCGCTGCGGATGTGGAAGCCGCCCTGGTGGAGTGAGATTTAAACACATGAGTGTCGATTCCAGCACAATTGAGAACCTGTTTCAACCGTCTAGAAATAGTTTGTACTGACACTCTTTTATATGGCTTTTTGTGACTAATAAACAGTCCTGTCTCAGAACCCCTGAGACTCCCTGTTAACTCAAGATATCGTCTTAAGTGTTTAACTACACATAACATTTGGTCAACAGGATATGCTTTAAACGTCACTTTGGTTCCTGCCATACCCGGCCTGCTTTGTTTGATTAAATCATAGACATAAAAAGTAATGTCATCTACAGACAAATGCATACAATCTATTCGTAACAATTGTAATGTTTGTACACGTTGTGCTGAAAACCAGCGCCATAAGCATAACCACTTTCAGAGTTAACCTCTGCATAGACAACGACGTAATTGGAGCCCATCGGCGAAGCAGTGTGAGAACTACACTGATATCTCAGATTTCTGTATACCTGAGTTTAGGAGGGTTTTTGTTAAAAATTCCTCTCATAAATCGGGATACTAACAGATCAGCCCCGATAGGCTGTTGTCCTACGGACTGCCCTAAATAAGAGGACAAAGCACTCCTAGCACTGTTAATAGCACTATAACTCAAATGCTCATCAAAATGCAACTTAGCAAGGAACTCCAACACATCACTTATGCTTGCAGTATGATAAGATAAATTTGACTGGACACAAAACATCTCCCATTTCTTTATATGAACCATATATTGTTTTTTAGTATTATTCCTCCAGGCTGCAGTGATAAGCTCCATGGTCCTGTCTGACAGTCCAAGGCCTTGGAATGGTCTGTTCAGAACCTGCAGACCAACAAATTGATACGGTCATGTAATGGGTGACTTTCTCCTGTAACCGGATGCACCAACAAATTACTGCAGCTGGGAACCATCATGAATGTCTGAACCATCATTCTGAGTACCAATGGGAACCATGGTTGTGTTGGCCAATCTGGGACCACCAAAACGCCTGTGGCGGAGTCACGCTCTATTTTGGTTAAACATTCTGTAATCAGACAAAATGGAGGGAAAGCATAAAAGAATGCTTGTCCCCAATGTAATGAAAAAGCATCCACAGCTACTGCTCCTGGATCTGGTTCCCATGAAACATATTTAGGCAACTGGTGATTCAGTCTGGATGCAAACAGATCAATATCTGGCAATCCAAATCGAGTGACAATTGTTTGAAAAACTTTAGAATTCAACATCCATTCAATATTATCATTGAATTTTTGTGACCTTTGGTCTGCCACCACATTGTCTACCCCTGGCAGATAGATGGCCGAAACCCAAATGTTTCTTGAAATACACCAATGCCGTATGAGATTAGCCATGCTGTCACATGAAACTGATCTCGCTCCTCCCATATGATTGATATATGCCACTGCCGTGGTGTTATCAATCTGGAGTTGAATGTGTAAATTACTCATTGTGGAGCAATATGCCTTCAACCCATAAAATGACCCCAGTAATTCCAAATAATTTATGCCTTGTGTGTGAAGAATCAAACTTTCTTGTTCATTCCATCTACCTCCACAACTGGACTCAATGTCCATAGCCCCCTATCCGAGAGCACTCACATCAGTCTATAAAATCATTGAAGGTTCCTGCACCAAAATGTTAATGGTAGCTTGACTGACATTAACAATCCACTACTGCAACTCTGCTAGAGCTGTGGCTGGTAATTGCATAACCCGATCAAAATGACCTGCATGCTCTTTTAGTGCTTGTTCTCTTGCTCTTTGCAAATTCTGATAATGCAAAGGCCCGAACTTTACTGCAGGGAAAGTTGCTACCAATTTCCCAATGACCTTAGCAACTTTGTGGATGGAGGGATTAAGCTTTGGTGTGAGACAAGTACAGACCTCAGCAATATCCACAACCTTTACTGTCGGTAATGTTACTGTCATATGAACTGAATCAATAAGAAATCCCAAATACTGAATATTTTGGGTTGGCTGTAATTTGGACTTGGTTGGATGCACCAAAAACCCTAATGATTCAAACACATTTTTGGTTACTGCAACCGATTCCTCAGCTGACTCTTTAGTGTTGCTGATAATTAAGACATCATCTAAGTAACCCCTGACAATGTGATTACGAGCCCTTAACAGCCCCAGCACAGGTTTAAGCAATTTAGTAAATAGCCTAGGTGCTGAGCTTAATCCATTAGGCAATGCTTTGTATTGCCACAGCTGTCCCATCCAATTAAATTTCAAGTACTAGCGAAAATGAGCATGAATTGGTACTGAATAATACGCATCTTGCAAATCAACGGTTGCCATATAACAACCTTGTGAGACCAGCTGTTTTGCAGTAACGAAGGTGTCCATTTTGAAATGTCTATAGAGTGCTGAACAATTTAAATGAGTGAGATCCAAAATTACTCTACAACCCCCATCTTTCTTAGGTCTGAGGAAAATATTAGACAAATTGTTGTGAGTGATTAATGGCTTTTTCAATCACTCCTTTTTTACACAAATTCTTAATCTCTTTGTTAACCTGTTCAGTTTCTGGAGCAGAAAACACCAACATTTTATTTGGTTTGTGCTGCTGAGGTGGATCTATCCCAGAGATAAACTCAATGGTAGAACCTGACACAGTATTTAGTATAAACATATCACACGTAATACAGCACCATTCATTGTAAAACAATTGTAATCTACCTCCAATAGGAGGTTGTGCACCAGAACAAAAGTTCCCTGTACCTCTGCAATTGGCCTGAAAGCCTGCTGTCTCCTCACATTGGGGTAGAAGGCACTTTGTCTTGGTGAGTAACCTCGTTTCCCCACTGGCCTCTCCCTGCTCGGTCCAGCACCTGGATCAGATCTTCAAAACACAAACCCAGGTTTTCGAAAAGGAGGCCGTGATGTATTTGGCTTCATCAAACCAATTGTTTTCGCCTCGTCATCAATATCTTGTATCTGTTTGACAAGGTCTGTTCCAAACAGGAACTCAGGCGTTTGAATATTCGTCGCCTTACACAATGCAGCAAATTTTTGATTAAGAGTTGGTCTGATGGCGATTTTCCTAATGCAATTAACTTCAAAGTATGCATTGCATAACAGAGCCCACATGTCTTTTTGCGTTTGATTTATCATGGTCCCTTTGACCATAGTGCCAAATGCAGTAATTGCTGCAGCCACCAGTTGGAGGACGTGTTGATGGCGAACCTCCTGCCCAAATAGCTGGGTTCACCGTAGGCACTTTCAATGCTGCACAATTGACAGGTGTTTTGTACTTATTGGTAGTCTCTTGCATTATAGCTTGCTGGAGCTGGTGAAACACTAAATAATAATGTTGTTTGCAAAGCACTCGTCCATTGCCTCACCAGTCCCCTCCGGAATAGCAAAACTCATTGCAATATCCGGGACACCCGGAGCGTGGCTCTTGTGCTCTGGTGTTTGCACATAAGCAGGGACACCAGACATGGGGTCAGCTGCATCCTGCCCCGCTTCTCCCAAGTCATATATTAGGGAGGCATCGTCCAGTCCTAAACAAGGCGCTGGAAGGAAATCCCCTTGCTGACATTCCACATCTTCCTCTTGATATGGGCCTTGTTGAACAACTGCCTGGGGAATCACTGGGCCCTTATCCCCTTGTTTTATCAGAGTTTGGAGCATCTTCTCCATATTTTGCATCCTCCCCCACATTATTTTATTATCTGGAAGGGAGTCACATTCTTCTTCTTCAGACTCGTCTGATAACACAGGTCTATTAGATTTTCTGTTAGCCTTTCTATGGCTGTCGGTGGCCTCAGCCTCCTGAGTAACTGGAACTGCCGTGGAAAGTTCACTTTCTAATGCAACTGCTGTTGGTAAAACCTAGTATCGGAACCGGCGTTGCCTCACTCATCTCCTGACCAAAACGATTAAGTGAATCCGTGGACCCATGCTTAGAACGAACTCTCCTACCTGACCGCTCCATACCACCAACTCCTACTGACTTCTCAAGCCAGCTTCACGGAGTTAAATACTCGCAGGCAAAGTTTTCAAAACCACTTACCTGTGAGTTTCTTACTTACCGCTGGTGGAGCTGTGCCCTCCAGCCTGTTCAGTGCGACATGCGTGGACGTAATGACGCGCATGCGCCTGGCGGGACTTCTTCACGTAGTCCCTCACGTGACTCCGAAGTAAAATTATACAGTGTTGATGTCTTTATTTCTTTACCTAATACATTTTTCCCATTTTCTATTAAACTCGTCTTCTTTCACTCTTAGAGAATACGTCATTTTATTATATTATCTATATTTCCTATATTATCTCTACCTCTACTTGCTACCTCTATTTCAATAGGAAGGAGTTAGCTCAATACACAGTAAGATTAAACCTTCTTGCTAATGTAGCTGCCAAATTCTCCCATTGTGCTTACCTTTGTTTAAAGCTCCTAGTGCCTTTGAGTATTACTGTGATCAGAGCATATCTGGACTCAGATTATTGCTGCATACTTCAAGGTCCAATGGAAAATATCTTATACCTATTCAACAACACTGTGGGAGTACCTTAACTACAAGGACTGCAGTACTTAAAGAAAGTGTCTCACCACTACATTTTTAAGGGTAATTAGGGATGGAAAATAAATTCTAGTCCAACAATATTTCCTTCAGTTCAAGATAATTGGAATCATTTCAGTTTAAGATCAAATAATATAAATGTGATTTCTTCCCATTTACACAGATGGAAAACCTTTCTTGAGGCTTCTATCACAATGATTCAGTGGAACTATAAAATGGTTACTACTATCTCCTGGATTTCCTGCAAATGTTATTTATTGAGTCTGTCGAGAATTACTGTATAGAAAACCTTGACTCGATTTTGTTTAGTTTAGAGATGCAGCACAGAAACAGGCTCTTCGGCCCACTGAGCCTGCACGATCAGCGATCACCCTGTACACTAGCACTATTGATAATTTTTCAATGTTCTATAGACTCAGGATCAGTTCCTGTGGATTGGAGGGTAGCTAATGTTATCCCACTTTTTCAGAAAGGCGGGGAGTGCAAACATGGAATTGTAGACCAGTTAGTCTGACATCGGTGGTGAGGAAGATTCTGGAGAAGATGAAATAGCCGCACATTTGGATAGCAGTAACAGGATCGGTCCGAGTCAGCATGGGTTTTCAAAGGGGAAATCATGCTTGATTAATCTTCTGGAATTTTTTTAGGATGTTTCTAGGAAAATGGACAAGGGAGATGTAGTGTATCTGGACTTTGAGAAAGCATTTGATAAGGTCCCACATAGGAGATTAGTGGGCAAAATTAAGGGTACATCGTATGGGGGTAGAGTGCTGACATGGATAGACAGGATAGAATTGGTTGGCAGACAGGAAACAAAGAGTAGGGATTAGCAGGTCCCTTTCAGAATGGCAGGCAGTGACTAGTGGGGTACCGCAAGGCTTGGTGCTGGGACCAAGAGCGGAACTCGCTATCAAAACATGGAGGGGAAGGGGGACACAATTTATTTGCAGCCATGCGCACATGCGTACACTCACACACACATGCACGAGGCTTCGGAGGCTCAATCCAGCGCTAAACAAAGATACTAGAGGAGCCGAAACCCTGAAACATTCGCAAGTCAATTGTGAATCGGGTTAAAAAACATTCGCAAGTCATCCCAATCGGGTTAAAAAGTTTGAACAGGCAATTAAAGTAAACCTCTTTTTTCGCTCATTTGACATGTTTGACCAAATAATAAATTGCTAGTATCCTTGGTGCTGAATGCAGCTCAACTCTGCCTGTCTCGCTGGGTTAACTACAGCCCTGACTGGACTGACGGAACACCAGCGCTGCTTCTCCGTGCTGGTTAATCAGGCAGAGTGAGTTGGGTTTCGCGCTGCTTTTCTGCGCTGGCTGTGGGCCTGGGGGTACAGCTCGCGTCTGACTGCTGACCTCTCTGGCCACCCGTGGGGGGGAGGGGCGGCACTCGGGTGGGGATGGGGCAGCGCCGGAGAGCCGGCCAGGATCGATCCTGGCTGCGGATGAGGCGCAGGTCTTGGGGGCGGATGACCCCCACCTCTCAAAACATGGGGGGGACGTGTCCCCTTTGCCCCCACCCCCCCCCCCCCCCGTGTTTTCCGACCCCGACCCTCGCAGCTATTTACAATATACATCAATGAAGGGATTCAAAGTAACATTAGCAAATTTGCAATGCCACAAAGCTGGGTGGCAGTGTGAACTGTGAGGAGGATGCTATGAGAATGCAGGGTGACTTAGACAGGTTGAGAGAGCGGGCAGAAGCATGGCAGATGAAGTTTAATGTGAATAAATGTGAGGTTATCCGCTTTGGTAGTAAAAACAGGAAGGCAGATTACTATCTAAATGGCATCAAGTTGGGAAAAGGGGAAGTACAACGGGATCTGGGGGTCCTTGTTCATCAATCCATGAAAGTAAGCATACAGGTACAGCAGGCAGTGAAGAAAGCGAATGGCATGTTGGCCTTTATAACAAGAGGAGTCGAGTATAGGAGCAAAGAGATCTTTCTTCAGTTGTACAGAACCCTAGTGAGGCCACATCTGGAGTATTGTGTGCAGTTTTGGTCCCCTAATTTGAGGAAGGACATTCCTGCTATTGAGGGAGTGCAGCGTAAGTTTACAAGGTTAATTCCCGGGATAGCGGGACTGTCATATGCTGAGAGAATGGAGCAGCTGGGCTTGTACACTCTGGAGTTTAGAAGGTTGAGAGGGGATCTTATTGAAACATACAAGATTGTTAAGGGTTTGGACATGCTAGAGGCAGGAAACGTGTTCCCGATGTTGGGGGAGTCCAGAACCAGGGGAAACACTTTTTCTCACAGAGTTGTGAGTCTGTGGAATTCTCTGCTTCAGAGGACGGTAGAGGCCGGTTCTCTGGATACTTTCAAGATAGAGCTATATACGGCTCTTAAAGATAGTGGAGTCAGGGGATATGGCGAGAAGGCAGGAACGGGGTACTGATTGCGGATGATCAGCCATGATCACATTGAATGGCGGTGCTGGCTCGAAGGGCCGAATGGCCTACTCCTGCACCAATTGTCTATTGTCTATCCTACACACACACGAGACAATTTATAATTTTACCAAGCCAATTAGCCTACAAGTCCTTACGACTTTGGAGTGTGGGACGCAACAAGAGCTCCCGGAGAAAAGCCATGCAGGTCATGGGGAGAACGCACAAATCCGTATAGGCAGCACTCGTAGTCAGGATCAAACCCGGGTCTCTGGCGCTGCAAGGCAGCAATTCTACTACTGTGCCACCGTGACACCCCTTGTAGCCTCAGTAATTTTGGTTCGAAAAGGGACCTGAGTTTGTTATCATAGTTTCACTTTTCCAGTTGTCTGCTGAAAGCTTGCAATGAAAGAGCTTATTCAATGGTGCAGCCCCTCCAGTGGTTTAATGCCACAGAAGCTTGTTCTCAAGTGTTCTTTGGTGGGGCCAAATAGTTTTGCTGTTAATCTGCACATTGGAGCAGTAAGCATGCTGGGCTCATGGTGTGGAGTTTAAAAATGTCTAAAATAGTACTGGATGTCTCAATCACTCAGCCTGTTGTCTTCTGAAAGTCCCAGCTGTTTATTAAATACAGCTTAGATGCATTGCTTGCTATGAGTTTGTATGTTAAATGTTAGCATTGCATAACATTCCTGTTTACAAACTCTAGTAAATGGTATGTAACAGAATGTTCTTTGAGACATATGAGCTATTATATGCTTACAATATTTTATGTGAGAAGATAAATATTGATCATATCCAAAATCCATTGCCCTCTTCAGCTCTCAGTTTTTTTGATGTTTTGGATCGACCCCAAATTATATTAGTATTACAAATTTGCATTTCTTAAATCTTGTGTTAAATGTAGCAGTTTTGAAAGACCATGAGAGATGGGTGATGTAAAAGGCATTTGGGGAAAGATCTTCTTCCTGTTGAAGTAGAGGTAGCAAAGCTATATCTCAGTGTAGGAAGGCAAATGTCAACATATCTTTTGAATCTCAGTCAAATGCCATCCCCCACAAATATGGGTGTGCTTATTGCATGATAAGTGACCATAAGGATCAAATTAAGGAAAGTTAATGAGGGAGAGTTGGAAGACAAAGTAGTTCCTTATGAAGACTAGGGCAATTTGACAGAGCACAATATATGGTTAGCCTCCACACCATTATTTTTCATGACTGAGGAATCCTATGGAACTCCCACATAAAGTTTATTTTGTAAGGTAAACAGGAAGTTCTGGAATAACTCAGCAGATCAGACAGCATCAATGAAAAAGAGCAGCAGTGTTAAGATGTAACACACAAAGATTATCATTCTATTTCCAGCAATTTATTTTTTTATTTTAGATTTCCATCAAGGATGTGTTCTCAGCCCCCTTCTTTACTCCTTGTACACCAACGACTGTGCGGTCACATACAAATCTAATTCAATTTACAAATTCCCAGACAACACCACCATTGTGGGCCGGATATCAAATCATGATGAGACGGAGTACAGAAAGGAGATTGAGAACCATGTGACCTAGTGTCGAGACAACAACCTTCCTCTCAATGTCAGCAAGACCAAGGAGATAGTGATCGACTTCAGGTACACGTACTCTGGTTTGCATTCACAGCATTGAAGAGGAGATAGTTGAAAGCTTCATATTCTGAGGAGTAACTATCACCAACAACTTCTCCTGGACCGCCCATATTGAAGCAATGGCCATGAAAGCACACACCACTTCCTTAGAAGACTAAGGATGCTCTACATGTCCCCAACAACTCTCACCAACTTGTACATATGCGCCATCGAAAGCATTTTATTGGGATGCATCACAGCATGGTTTGGGAGCAGCTCCATCCAAGAAGACAAGAAATTACAGAAGGCAGGTGAATGGGGTTGAGAATGGAATATTATCAAATGGCAGAGCAGACCTGGTGGGCCAGATGGCCTACTTTTGTTCCAATGTCCTAAATCATAAGGTCATAAGGATCAGGGGTGGAATTAGGCCTTTCGGCCCATCAAGTCTACCCCATTCAATCATGGCTGATCTATCTCTCCCTCCTAACCCCATTCTCCTGTCTTCTCCCTATAACCTCCGATACCTGTACTAATCAAGAATCTATCTATCTCTGTCTCTGACTTGGCCTCCACAGCCTACTGTGGCAAAGAATTCCACAGTTTCACTACCCTCATCTCCTTCCTAAAAGAACATTCCTTAATTCCGAGGCTATGACCTCTCATCCTGGACTCTCCCACTAGTGGAAACATGCTCTCCACATCTACTCTCTCCAAGCCTTGTCTTCTGGTCTTTTGGCCTGATTCAATGCTGGATGACTACTTGACTCAATCACTCTCTGTACCTTTATTGTAGGACGTGCCGTTACACAAATGTTAGACCCAGGCCTCATTGGTTTTCCCAGGTGGAAGTAAAAGGTCCTAGAAGAGGAAAATACCATTTTCATTTTAGTTTGCTTTACTTTATTGTTGTAGTGTGTGTGTGTTAGTTTGCATTTCAATATTTATCCCAAACCAGCATCACAAGATGTGTTACCTAGTCATTATCACATTGGTCTGGATAGTTTGCCTCTTTTGGAAATTAAACCCCATTTCCATTATGCAACATCTCACAAATATTTTGTAGTTTATAGATGGCTTCAGAATGTCCATTTTTTTTAAAGATACCATATCAACACAGGTCTCTCCTTTCATCCTATGATAGCTGTGTCATACCTTGAGTTTTTTATTCAGAGAGTGATTCCAATCTTGCTCTAATGCAGCCCTCAGGAGACAAACATTTTACACGTTATAAAAGTGATTATTTTAAGATTAACATGCTATCTTTCAAATTACCAGCTGCATCTATGGGAACTGAATGCTCCAGAGGAGTGAGTGTATTACGCCTTACTCTGCCCTTTCAAACGTTATTTCTGCATTGTCTTTCCTCCCAAATGAATGCATTTCCAAAGCAAATGGCGCTCGTCCCACCTGCCTGTGGTCTTGATATGGTCCATATCCCTCTAAACCTGTCCTATCCTTGTACATGTCCAAGGGGGAATAGTGGGCAGTAGTGGTGGTTGCGGGAGATACAATTCATGGTTTGGAGGATGGGGATACACTCACATGCACACCCACGCACAAACACACACACACACACCTCCTACACACATGCACACACACACACCCCACACACGCACACACATATGCACACACACACTCCCACCCACACACACGCACACGCACACATACACCCACACCCCCCCACACGCACACACACCCCCACATGCACGCACACACACACGCACATATGTGCACATACATACATGCGCATACACACATGCTCACGCACACACACACACACATACATATAAACACACACACACACACACACACACACATGTACACACACACATAAATCCACACACACACCCCACAAACACACACCCCTCACACCCCTGCGCACACACATACACACACATACACACACACAGACATACACACACATACACACACACACGTACACACACTCCACACACACACACACAGACAGACACACACCCCCACACACGTATACACATTCACACATGCACACTCACACGCATACACACCCCACCACACATGCACACACGCACACACACACATTCACAACCCCCACACATACAAACATACACACACACACATACAAACCCCCACGCACACCCACTCACACGCATACACACCCCCCCACACATGCACACACATACATTCACACCCCCCACACATACAAACATACACACACATACACACCCACTCACACACCCACACATACACACACACATACCCACACACAGACACAGTCACACACACGCTAATTTATATTCAGTCTCCAGTTCACCTTTACCCAAGGAACGTCTTAATTTCTTGAAATTAATGAAATAGTAATGTATTAATGATGAATAATTAATGAATCAGGAGGTCCAACAAAAAAGTCTGCAGTTGACAGGAGAATAGAGATGTGGACGGCGAGAAGGCGAGAAATTCCCAAACTTGATTGAAAAGACCAGGGCAGAGACTAAACGGGCCACAGGGAAACCGGCTTCAGAGGACCGCGGGAGTGCGGGTTGCTGGCGGCGGTCAATATAACCACCAGAGGCGCTGAGAGTGCGGTCAGCGGCTTCCGACCTAGTGCCTCTCGAATCCGCTGTGGTTCCCCAGAAAGGGAGGAAAGCCAAGGGGAAGTCAAACAGGCCTGTGGACTCGGACCAGTCAGGCCGGGAGGACTTGCCTCCTACAGTGAATAGCGTCCTCGGACGTTTATCCCAGATGGAGCATCTAATGGAAAAGATGCTCCATCATGATATGCTCCAACGAACTGAGTTATATCAGTGCGGGTCTCCTCGGAGGCCCGCGGCGGTGCCTGGTTCAGGGCTGCACAATGTCTCCCTCTCCATTGAGGGGAGCGTACGGAGTCAGTACTGGGCTGACTCCAAATTCGGTGGAATGGCTGAAGAACATACCAGTATGCATGGGGGGCATGAAGCACAGGATTTGTCTGCCATAGCTTCCAAATTCGCGATACCCTCACAAACAGTGGAGCCGTTACAGGAGGAGCTTGCTGCAAGTATCCACTACCTCACCTCCCACCAGCGGCAGGAGCGAGTGACGACAGATACATCTGCCAAATACAAGGCACCTTCGAACTGTGCTTCGTTAAATGTACTGGCCGTGAACACCTTGATTTGGGGATATATTGGAGTGGACACCAGGGCCCAAGAAGTAAAAATCCAGAAAATGCTCAAATTGCTGACTTTGGGCATAACGGCGTTTGCCAGGTCCGTGGATGGAGGACCATTGTCGGATGAGCAACAGGATGCCCTGGCACTGATGTGCAATGCACATTTTGAAATCAATTGCTTCCACAAAAGTGCCATCCGACCTGCCCTGAACCCCAACTTTGCGGGGATGTGCAGAGCCAGCAACGTATAGCCACCGAATCTCCTCCGGAGAAAACCTACCAAAACAGGTCAAGGACCTTGATAAAGAGGCAAAAGGCTGTCAGGCCGATGAAGGCGCTGTCAACCAGCAAAGCTTCTCAATTCTGGCGGCAGCACCCCTACGCATCCACCAGCAGAAAGCAGTTTCCTGAAGCTGGTGAAAGCTCGAAGGCCGTATATTTTTTTAGGTCAAGGCCCAGACCGGCCTTCTAGGAAGATGCATCTATCGCACACTCCAGCACCCCTACCCCCAAAACTCAGGGGCAGAAGTAATAACCATGAAACCACTGGTAACCATGGAGGTAGGTGGGTCTGGTTCCTTCCGGAACATGGGGTGTGTGGACCGTTTACAAGTTGGTGGGAGATTACACTTGTTTTTGAATGCATGGAGTTCGATAACGTCAGATCCATTTATACTGCACAGTATACAGGGGTTCCAAATTGAGTTCCTTCCCAATTCATTACCACCCACACAGCATGCACCAAACCGGATGTTCGTTCTTTCACAGCAGGAAGGTTTGGATATACTAGCAGAAATACAGAAGTTACATTCAAAAGGGGTAATTGAGAGGTCGCCATGCACCTCATGAATTTGTCTCTAATATATTTACAAGGAAAAAAAAAGATGGAGGATGCCGTATCATCCTTGATTTTACTCACCTTAACGCTTTTGTGCAGGATAAACATTTTAAAATGAAAATCTTTGTTACTGCCTAACAACTGATTTCCAAAGGATGCTTTTTGGCATGCATCGATCTGAAAGATGCATACTATTTGGTACCCATTCACAGGGATCACCGGAGGTATTTGAAGTTTAACTGGATGGGGCAACTGTGGCAGTTTAAGGTGTTGCCTAATGGGTTAACATCAGCCTCTAGATTATTTACCAAATTATTAAAACTGGCACTTGCGTTCCTCAGAGCTCAAAAATGTATTGTTATGGCATACTTGGATGATATCCTAATCATAGGGGAATTAGCTGAATTATCTGTTTCAGCCACTAAACTTGTTTTTTTAGAGATTGAGGTTTCTCATTCATCCAGATAAATCTAAGTTGATACAATCCACAGTTATTGATTATTTAGGGTTTACTATTAACTCTGTTCACATGTCTGTGACTCTGCCCTGGGGCAAGAGATTAGAATTAATATAAGCCTGTAACAACCTTGTTGTTGTTGAGCAACCGTCCATTCGTCAAGTGCCCAGGGTAATTGGCAAATTAGTGGCTGCATTTCCAGCCACACAGTTTGGACCTTTGCATTATCAGAATTTACAACGTGCAAAGGAACAAGCACTCAAAGATCATGTAGGTCATTTTAACAGACCTATGCGATTACCAGCCAATGCTATTTCTGAATTACAATGGTGAATGACCAACATTCGGCATTGCTCTGATACCATTTTAGTCAGCAGACCTTACAATATTACAAACCAGTTATATTACAAACTGATGCTAACGCTCATGGTTGGGATGCTACTAATACCATCTCTAGTTGCGGTGGCAGATGGGACGTGCATGAGTCTTCATTGCTTCAGTCATGTGGTATTAATTATTTGGAGATGTTAGGTGCATTCTACGGGCTGAGGGCTTATTGTGCAAATATGTATCATCTGCATGTTCAACTTCAGATTGACAACACCACAGCGGTGGCATATATTAATCACATTGGTGGAATCAAGTCAGTATCCTGTGCTAATTTGGCTAACCTTATTTGGCACTGGTGTATTGTAAGAAGCATTTGGATTTCAGCTACCTTCCTACCAGGTAGCCTCAATATAGTGGCAGACACCAGGGCACGGAAATTTAAAGACAACACCGAATGGATGTTGGACCATAAAGTATTCACCGACATTGCTGCTCAGTATGGAACGCCGGATATCGATTTATTTGCATCCAGGCTTAATCACCAATTGCCAAAGTATGTTGCATGGGAGCCAGACCCAGGGGCAGTGGCAATGGATGCATTCTCGCCACACTGGGGAGAAATATTCTTCTATGCATTTCCCCCATTTTGCCTCATCAATCGGGTCTTGCAAAAGATCCAACAAGACTCCGTGTCAGCATTTTGGTTGTACCTGACTGGCCTACAAAGCCATGGTTCCCATTGATTCTGGGAATGATATCAGAGCCTTGTATGACCATTCCCAAATGCAGCAATCTGCTGGTTCATCCCGTAACAGGGGAGAGACACCCATTACATGACCGAATAAATGTATTGATTTGCAGACTCTGAGGAGACCTTTCCCGGGGCTCGGACTGTCGGAGCGAACTTCGGACGTGATCATTGAGGCTTGGAGAGATACCACCAAGAAGCAATATATTTCCTATATTAAGAAATGGGAAAACTTCTGCTCACAGTCCTACATCACGTATGACACGGCACATGTGACAGATGTTTTGGAATTTCTGCCCAGTCTATTTTTTGATGAAAGACTGAGTTGCGCTGCCATCAATTGTGCCAGGAGTGCACAATTTGGAGAGTTTAAGCAAATTTGGATTGTTTTTTCTGGAGTGTTGGAGGCTGAGGTGCAACTAGATGGAAGTATATAAAATAATGAAAGGTATAGCTAGGGTTCGTAGAGTCATTTTTCCCAGGATGGCAATATCAAATGCTAGTTGACATAGGTTTACAGTGAGAGGGAGAAATTTAAATGAATCTTGCAAGACAATTTGTTTCACAGGGGATAGAGGGTGCCTGGGACATGACACCAGTGAAGACATTAAAAGCAGATAAGATAGCAAGTTTTAAGAGGCATTTGAATAAATTCAAGAACAGACAGGGTATTCAGGCATACATGCCATGTGCAGGCAAATGGGTTTAGGTTGGGCTGGCATTATTGTCAGCATAACCATGTTGGACTGAAGGGCCTGTTCAAATGCTGTACTATTCTATGTTTTATGCCCTTGTTAATAGGTCATGTAATTTTTAATCCTTTCTGCTATATTTTGTTTTATCATATTGACGACATTGTGAATCCGAACATTTCTAAACATGTTTCAACTGCACTATTTTATGTTTCATATGTTTCTCTCCTTATCTCTATTTTCTTTCTGCTGAAGTTATTAAATCATGATGAGATACAGCTCTGTGGGCACAGTCAAGTAATCAAATCGTTATCTAGGTGGCCAATCTTTATTGATTTGGTAGATTGTTATTCCATGACGAACATCATAGATAAGTTTGAACTAAAGCTTGTTTATTAGTGTTGGCTGAGAAGTAGTAAGTGTCATTACTCATGTATAAGTGGCAAATAATAACCAACTTAAACAAGAGAAAACATGGACAAAACCATTGACCTCCAATAGACCTGCCACTGTTGTGTCAAATATTGCTGCAAATTAGATGCATAACTGGATGTGTCTTAGTGTAGTTTAGTTTATTGCACGTATACTGAGGTACCGTGAAAAGCTTTTTTTGTTGCATACTATCCAGTCAGCGGAAAGACTGTACATGATTATTTTTGCATTTATTTCGAGATAACTAGAATATAAAAACAGGGCCCTAATGCTGAAGCTTTGTAAGGCAATGGCAGACCGCATTTGGAGTATTGTGAGCAATTTGGGCCCCATATCTGAGGAAGGATGTGCTGGCATTGGAGAGGGTTCAGAGGAGGTTTATGAGAATGACCCCAGGAATGTTTGGGTTAACATATGATGAGCATTTGACAGCACTGGGCCTGTACTCGCTGGAGTTTAGAAAGATGAGGGGGGACCTCATTGAAACTTACTGAATAGTGAAAGGCCTGGATTGAGTGGGTGTGGAGAGGATGGTTCCACTAATGGAAGAGTCTAGGACCAGAGGCCATAGCCTTAGAATAAAAGGGTGTACCATTAGAAGGCAGATTAGGTGGAATGTATTTAGTCAGAGGGTGGTGAATCTGTGGAATTCATTGCCACAGTAGGCTGTGGAGGCCAAGTCAACAGATATTTTTAAGGCAGAGATTGATAACTTCTTGATTAGTACAGGCCTCGGGGATTATGGAGAGAAGGCAAGAGAATGGGATTGACAAGGAAAGATAGATCAGCCATGATTGCATGGCAGAGTAAACTTGATGGGCTAAATGGCCTAATGCTGCTCCAGTAACTTATGAACTTATAAACATGATTACAAGTCCACAGTGTACAGATTTGGGATAAAGGTAATGTTTAGTGCAAGATAAAGCAGAGTATAGTCTGATTAAAGATAGTTGTGGGTCTCCAATGAGGTAGATAGGCGGTCAAGACTGCTCTCAACTTGGTAATAGGATGGTTCAGTTGCCTGAGAGTCAGGAAGAAACTGTTCCTGAATCTGGAGGTATGAGTCAAAGCCCCAGCATGATATGCTGGCTGGTCTGAAATAACTTGCTTATTGCTGGACTCTGCAAAACTGATGGACTCTTTACCATCTCCACCACACCAAATCTCCTAAATGTTTCCTCTGTTGGAAGAGAACCGTCAATGTATTTATCGTCTGTAAGGGAATAAATAATGCCAGTCACACCCCGAGAATAAATATACAACGTTCCGCCAAATGAAGTGCGAAATTTCCATTGTGGGCAAACGGATAAAAAAGCAGCAATCTGTGGTAAGATTTCCAGTTCTTTTTTTATTTTTTTTTATGAGAAGTAATGTACAATAGTATAAACCAAAAATAACATAATACATTTCATGTACCACTTCTGTTTTTAAATTTAATAATAGAAAAGTAACAGAAGCAAGAAAAAGAAAAATAGAGAAAGTTAGATAAGATAGTGATATTAATAGTACGTGAAAAAGTGGAAAGAGAGAGCCCATAAAGAAGTAAAGCACGAGAAAGAGTAAAAGGAAAAAAAAGGGAAAATATAAATAAATTAAAATAAAAGGGATGTACCTGCCTCGTATCTTTACACACCCCTCACCCGGTCCTGAAACAGTTTATTTCCAGAGTTATGTTACGCCTTATGCTTGTAATAAGTTGATAAATGGAGACCAAATCTTTAATATTTGGCCTAATTTGCCTGCTAGGACAAATCTCATGTCTTCAAGGTGTAACATTTCAGACATATTTGAAATCCACGTTTTTAGCGTTGGTGTGGGTGCATTTTTCCAGAATTTAAGCCATAGGTTAAGGAAACTCTTTTGGAACTAAGTCAGCTCAAAACTGACTTCCATTGTTCCAAAAATAATCAGCTTCAAAAATTTCATTCCAAAATTTTTGGATTTTTATGCAAAAAACAAAGGAATGTGCTATGAGATTTCCATTTCTGAGCCCAACTAAGACCGTTTCTGACCTTACTTTCTCACCTAACATCGTAAATGTTCTTATGTCGCTCTTTACTTTCTGTCAATTGTATTTCAATAGAGTTTAGTTTAGTTTTGTTTATTATTGTCCCGTGTACTGAGCTTCAATGATCTGCTTTGTTTTGCATGCTATCTAATCAAATCATACAATGCTATACATAAATACACTCAAGCCAAACTGGAGTAACTCAACGGGTCAAGCAGCATCTCTGGAGAACATGGATGGGTAATGTTTTGGGTCAAGACCCTTCTTTAGAATCTTTTTTTTGACAAGGAATCCTGAAGAATGGTCTCGACCTGAAATCTCACCTATCAATGTTCTCCAGAGATGCTGGCAAACCTGATGAGTTTCTCTGGCACTTTATGTCCATTTAATTGTCATTGTTCCTTTAAGTTAAATCCAAGTACTATCATCAGCTGGAAGTAATCTGCATTTTGCTTTGCTTTGCTTTCTCAGGGAGGCCACAATGCCACATAGCAGCTTTTTCAGAACCAAATCTGTCCACACAGACAGGGTGGTTCCCACTGCTGACATAGGCTCCTCCACCCTAGTTGCCGTACTAGTTTCACTGTCGTCCTGCTGAATTTCACTGTTTGTATTTGTGGAATTCGCTGCCGCAGAAGGCTGTGAAGGCCAATTCACTGGGTGTATTCAAGAGAGAGTTAGCTCTCAGGGCTAAAGGAATCAAGGGATATGGGGAAAAAGCAGGAATGGGGTACTGATTTTAGATGACCAGCCATGATCATATTGAATGGCGGTGCTGGCTCGAAGGACATATTTTCCGTATTTCTATGTTTCTATGTATTGCTCGTTATCACCTTTCTCACAGCCAACAATGGACTATTGTGGGCTCCAACTGTCCTTGATCATCATTGCTGGCTTTATCTTTTTGCATGTCTTTCATTAATTTCATCTATGTACCTTTTAATATCCCTCAGTTCCCTCTTCCCTGACTCTCAGTCTAAAGAAGAGTCTTGACCCGAAACATCACCTTTGATCCAGAGATGCTGCCTGACCAGCTGAGTTACTCCAGCTATTTATGTCTATCTCCACTTCGGTGCCTGCCCTCGTTATCCTGCTAACTCCCAGTTCACTGTTTAGAGATTGGCCTTTTGCTGCATTTCGTGAGGACAGCGTTTTCCTCTTGCTGTCACTTACAAAAGAGCTCACATAGCACTCAAACAGGAAACTGACCTCCTGAACCGACACTGTGGCCAGCAAATAAACTCAGCTCTTTGTTCACAGTTAGTGACTTTTAACTCACCATCAGCTAATTACCTTCATTTACACAAATATTTGCAGCTGTCTCAACTGTCGATAAATATATGCAATGTCTTCCTTTTTACAGGATTATTTTAATGTCAATATGTATAACTTCTACAGTAAATGGAACTGAACTAAAACTACTAATGATGCAGAGTAGCTCCTTTTTGAAAAGAAAGTTCACCTTTGTCTCATTAAATGTTTGATTTCTATTGCATGCTTGACCTCATCTGCACTGAGAAGCTTAGCAGACTAATCCTATGCCATTTTCATTCTGATATATATCAAATGAAATTGCTTACTGCATTAAAAGAGCTGGTCTTGTTATAAGCCCTGTTGGCCACAACTTTAAATTATATTAGGAATTTTTAATTTTGCCTGAAACTGATGGACAAAAATTGTAATTGGTATTTCCAACTGGATTACCATTGACCATTGTCAAATTTTCCATATCATTAGTTCTAGTTTGAAGCTAATATTCTTCAAAAAAATATTTTATTTTTGAACTTGCATATTAGTTTTTTTAAAATATTCAGGCTCCTTTTCTTCCCGGATGAAGGCACAGCCAAGAAATCTCCAGAAACCATGAGGCAGTAAGAATAAGGTATTGCAACTGGCTGGTAGACAATATCACCCGTATTTTTCCGTGATTGATCGTAAGCACGAGTTTGCCATGAGGAAAAGCTATAAAAGTTAGAACATAGTACATGGAACATGGAGCAGAGAAGACATGGCAACACAGCACAGGAACAGACCCATCAACCCACAAATTCCATGCCAAACACGAAGCCAAGTCAGATTAATCTGTGTAGGAAGGAACTGCAGATTCCGGTTTAAATCGAAGATAGACACAAAATGCTGAAGTAACTCAATGGGGCAGGCAGCATCTCTGGAGAGAAGGAATGGGTGACATTTCAGGTTGAGACTCTTCTTCAGTCTGGCTCTCCTCTGCCTGCATCTGAACCATATCCCTCCATTCCCTGCATATCCATATGCCTATCCAAAATCCTCTTAAATGGCACTATTGTATCTGCCTCCACCACCCCTAGCAGCGCATTCCACCACGCTCAGTGTGAAAAAACAGACTCCGTTTGCCCTCTCACCTTAAAACGATGCCTTCCAGTCTTTAACATTTCCTGGGAAAAAGTATCCTCTACCTTAGCCTCTCATAATTTCATATGCTTCTGTCATGCCTACTCTCAGCCTCAGATGCTCCAGAGAAAACAATCTGACTTTGTCCAACCTCTCCTTATTGCTGGTACTTTCATTCTAACTCAGGCAGCATTCCAGTTATCATTTTCTACACCGTCTCCAAGGCATCCACATCTCTCCTGTAATGGGACAATCAGGCCTGCACACCATACTCCAAATATAGCCTAACCAAAGTCCTATAAAGTTGCCACATGACTTCCTGACTCGAATACTCAAGCCTCAACTGATGAAGGCAAGCATACTTTATGCCTTTTTACCACTCTACTTGTGTTTCCACTTTCAGGGAGTTGTGGAATTGGATCCCAAAATCCCTCTTGAACCCCGTTCCCTATGTATATTAATGGTGTTACGGGTCTTGTCATTAACTATATACGTTCCATGTACATTCAAAGGCAGATCATGAGATAATTATAAAAATAAATAGTTCCTACTACTATTCCAAGAAGAGCTATTCCCTTCAAAATGTCCTGTTCCATCCTGCCCTTCATCCCCTCCCATTTGATATGTTGGATTTGCTGCATGTTTTCCTGCCTCCTCTGCCAGGCTTGGTGGTCACCTCATGGTATTCTTCTTGGTAAGCCCCACACTCAGTTTTGATCGTTGGCCATTTTAATTTATTGGCCCACTTAAGGTCTATCCTCTTTGCCCTAGACTTTACATCATATTCCAATGAACCTCAAGGGATAGTTCCTCACCCTTCAGTTAGGCACCTTGCCACCCATCAAATTAAATACTCGCTCAATCATCTTAGATTGCAACCAACATAGTTCTCTTTCTGTGTAGGAAGGAACTGCAGATGCTGGTTTAAACCAAAGATAGATACAAAATGCTGGAGTAACTCAGCGGAATGGAAACGTCACCCATTCCTTCTCTCCAGAGATGCTGCCTGTCCCGCTGAGTTACTCCAGCATTCAAAGTCTATCTACAGTTCTCTTCCTTTTGCATATGCACCTCGTAACGCTTCTACACTTCTCCAATCGACAATATATTTTCTTTCATTGTTCTCTGTTTCCCATCTGCCTTGCACCATCAGCCTTTCATCAGATCTTTCCTCCCATTTCATCTTTCCCATTCTATACTTTTTGCTTTTTCCTGTTCTTCCTTCCTTTCCTTCATTCAAATCTGATACATCTTTGAAAGATTCTTGAATTCTGATGGGCCTTAACTTTGCTTCTCTCCCTGTGAACTATTTCAGCATTTTCTGATTTTATTCTAGCCTTGTGAAAACTGGTGATACAAGGATCTGCGGAGGCGGGAATCTTGAGCAAAACACCGAGTGTTCGAGAAACTCAGTGGATCAGTCGGCATCTGTGGAGGGAATGCATAATCAACGCTTCGGGTCAGGACCTTTCTTCGGACTCATTAGTTGATTGTAAAAAGGGAAACGCTCCATAGATTATCCCAGGAACAGCTTTACCATTCACAATATTCATGCCAGTTCTGTAACCCTGCTCTTCACCCCCTCTCATTTAGTATTTTGAATTTGTTATGTTGGAGTCTGAATAAGGGTCTTCTTCATTCCTGGGTCTCCACAAATGTTGCCTGTCCTGCTGAATAACTCCACCACTTTGGGCTTTGCCTGTATAAACTGGGCCTGCAGAGGTTTGGGGACTAGATGGATGCCAACATTTCATTAGAATGGTCATAAAATCATAAGGTTATAAGGTCATAAGTGTTGGGAGTAGAATTAGGCCATTTGGCCCATCAAGTCTACTCCGCCATTCAATCATGGTTAATCTATTTCTCCCTCCAAACCCCAATCTCCTGCCTTCTCCTCATAACCTCTGACACCAGTAATAATCAAGTCATACTTGAGGAAGAGGCACCAGGTACACAGATAAGGAAAGAATGATTATAGATGACAGGCTTGTCCAGTTTGGTGATCCACTTGCTGAGCACATCTACAAACAACACATATTTGACTTTGGAGACACAAGAACTGCAGGTTTAGGCCACGAACGGGTGGCACGGTGGCACAGCAGTAGAGTTGCTGCCTTACAGCACTTGCACTGCCTGAGACCCGGATTCGATCCCAACTACGGTTGCTGTTTGTACCGAGTTTGTACGTTCTCCCCGTCAGCGCATGGGTTTTCTCCGAGGTCTTCGGTTTCCTCCAATACTCCAAAGACGTACAAGTGTGTAGGTTAATTGGTTTGGTATAAATGTAAATTGTCCCTAATGTGTGTGTAGGATAGTGTTAGTGTGTGGGGATTGCTGGTCGGTGCGGACTCGGTGGGCCGAGGGGCCTGTTTCTGCGCTGTATTTCTAAACTAAACTAAATTAAATTAAACTAAACTAAAAGATGCTGCTTTACAGAAAAGATGTGGAAAACATGTTTCCTCTTAAGCCTTATACATTCCCTAACTCTAATTTTAAAACAATATCATCTTATTCTTGTACACATTTCTTTGATAATCCATTGTGCACGCTCAGCTACTATTAGCCAAAGTTTCTTCACTCCTTCATGAAAGTAGTTTCATAGGTAGCATCATTTTCTGTTGTCACCCACTCTTACATTAAAAAAATGTAAAACATTATCAATAGACAAAGCTCAATAGCCATACTAAATATTCTGTGTAGGAAGGAACTGCAGATGCTGGTTTATATCAAAGATTGACACAAAATTATGAAGTAACCCAGCAGGTCAGGCAGCAGATCTGGAGAAAAGGAATAGGTGACATTTCTTGAGATCCTTCTTCAGACAAAATATTTAAAAATTAAATAAACTGGTTATCTGACAATAACAAAAAACACCAAGTGCTGGAGTAACTCAGCGGATCAGGTAGCATCTCTGGAAAACATGGGTAGGCGACGTTTCAGGTTCTGACCCGATACATCATCTATTCATGTTCCCCAGAGGTGCTTCCTGACCTGCTGAGTTATTACAGATATTTGACTTTGTCACATGGTTGCAGGGAAAATTGTCCTTGGTATTCTTTGACATTTCATTTAAAAAATGAAACCATTGTGTTTTTCTTTTAATCGGGCTGTGTAATTTACACACTGACACAATATATAACAAGGTATTTTTAGTGTAATCACTATAGCAATATGGGGACACCTAGCAAGGCCCAACAAGAATCAATGAAGTAAATGACCAAGTCATCATTTTTACTATCTTTCACATAAGCAGGCTTTGTCCTGCACCTCCTCTCTTCCAGCTTTCTCCACACCCCCTCCTCTCCCACCGTAACTGGTCTGACAAAGGGTCCTGACACGAACCATCGCCTATTTATATTCTCCAAAGATGCTGTCTGACCTGCTGAGCACTTTGTGAACCAGCATCTGCAGTTCCTTGTTTCACAATTTTTCAGTGTTGATTGAGCCACCAATATTGTGTGTTGAAAGAGGTTTGCTTGAAGGTAATTAGGAATTCAGAGGCGGCACAATGGCACAGCAGTAGAGTTGCTGCCTTACAGTGCCAGAGACTGGTTTCCTGATTATGGAATTTGTACATTCTTTATGTGACCACGTGGGTTTTCTTCACTTTCCTCCCACACTCGAAATAACGTGATGGTCTGTAGGTTAATTGACTTTGGTAAAATTGTACATTTTAGGATAGTGCTAGAGGTCGCTAGTCGGCATGGACTCGGTGGGCTGAAGGGCCTGTATCCGTGCTGTATCTCTAAAAGTCTAAAGTCTAAAGGAATCTATTTTTCCACCTCTTCCAAAAGACATTATTTGTGGCAGTACAGCACTAGTACAGTCATGGACTGAAACACCGTGTTAGATTCTCCACTCCACAGCCGAGAGGCTTGACCCTATGGACTCAGAAGTTAGAGGACTACGAATAAGCCAAACAGACATATCCAGATGAGTGGAGTGAGTCACAACTTCCTGCAACTAAACATCAGGAACAGTCAACCCGTCGACTTGAACCTCTGCCATGAATGCTGTTTTCTCAGTGTGTTTGTTATATGTGTCTCTTCCAGAAATGGCCTGACCGTGTGAAACACTGTTCTGTTTGTCCCCAAGCTGAGATTCAATCCTCCCTGTCATTAAAGAAAATATTGCTTTCAAATCCATTCAACATTCCAGCAATCCACGCCTTTTCCAAGTTTTTGTTTTCTTCTTTCTGACCTCCTCTCTTCAATTTTTTGCTTGCCTAAACACGGCGATCCACACATTGCTGCATCTAGTCCAACTCTTCCTTCACCCCTGAATTCACTAACCTACACTGTGGTTGTGTAAAGGCCTGTCCTACAAGCATGCAACTCTATGCGATGAGCGCGATCAAACTAGAAGCGGGGGCCGCCCGGAGGTCGGGTGATCCCCTGTACAGGCTGTTCCTACCAGCATGCGCCTGCATGCGGCAAGCGCGACCAAACCGGCAGCAGGGGCCGCGCGGAGGTCGGATGAGTGGCGCAACGCGGCGCAAAGTGAGGTGAACTTGGAGTTAAGACTAAGGTAAGTTCGCCAGGACAGAGGGGGGCACACAGAGAGGGGCACAGAGGCACACACACACACAGGGCCACAGGGCCACACACAGAGAGGGTCACGGAGGCACCTACAGATAGGTTCATGGAGGCACGATGTCGGGGCGGTGTGTAAACGTCGAGGCGACTGCGAGCCGACAAGCCGTTGCTGTGCGGAATTTTTGAACATAGTTTTTTGGAACCCCGCGCGATGTCAGGACGAACTCCGCACAATTCGCACGGCTCCGGCGATTGAAGTGGGACCGGCTCCCGCAACGCCGGACGGCTCAAGCAACCATGTTAGGTCGCGCTAATCGCATAGAGTTGCACGCTTGTAGGACAGGCCCTGTACTCAAGCACTAAATTTATCATCCTTATCTAGTGGACTGTTCACACCTTATCTTTGCAATATTCTTCTGAATTACAATCCTATTGCAGCACATGGCCCTATAATTCTTTACTTTAATGCTTCCTTATCCCCTGCCTTTCCCCTGTTGTTACTGAAAGAAGCATGGGCTACGTTGGCCTTTGCTAGGATTCCCACCCTAAACTTCTTGCGCGCCTCCTCTCTGTTCGTATAACCCATTGTCTCCTGATTGCAACATATTCAGATAAATGAGGGGACATAGAGAACCAGCGTTGCTGTGATGATAAGTTCATCAGTCAGTGCAATCAGTTTTGCTGAATCCTGGTTGTTACACAGGCCCTTATCACGGGGCAAGTTATTTTTTAACCCTCAAATCCGATAATCAGTGAAACGCCTTCATGCTCCCTGATGGTAGATTGTTGGAGATGACACATCACATTTGCTCTTATGGAATGTAAATCAACTAGCCGATGAAGAGTTTAGACAGGAATTAATTGCTTTTCCGACACAGGGAATCAGAGAACAAACACAATGACAATATGAACAGGAGTGGGTGAGAATGGTCAAGAGGGCTAAGGTTATAGAGTCACAGACTCATACAACATGGAAACAGGCCCATCGGCCCAACTTGCCCACACCGACCAACATGTCCCAGCTACACTAATCCCGCCTGCCTACATTAGGCTATTATCCTTCTAAACCTGTCTAAACCTGTTTGATGGCACTGGGCCAGTACTCACGAGTTTAAAAGGATGAGAGGGGACCTCATTGAAACTTACTGAATAGTGGAAGACCTAGATTGAGTGGATGGTGAGAGGATGTTCCACTGGGGGCATTGTGTTTTGTCTTTGCACTAATATTGTTCGCAAGTTTTTTAATATACTGAACTTATTTTTTATTGTTTATTATAGTGTTTACAGAATACCACTGGCTGTGGCTGAAGAGAAAAGATGCTGTCTGGGCTGCCACGTGACCATCTAGAGGCTAACAGTAAGACACAGGGTTGATCACCCTGTGGTGGGCCTGCATCGACTGAGGGTGTCTTGTGATAAAATGTCGAAACACCCAGTGACGTTGAGGTACACAACCGAAGATGGGTCTGATTGGTAGCAAAATCATCTAGTGGTCATCCACAAGAATACCAAATGTCAATTGTAGTGAAAAACATTAGGGATTGTAACATCCAGTCCTACTAATCAATCTGAACATCTGGACCAAACCAATGACCGCTGCGAAAGGGCAGCTGACAACCAGGGAAAGACCTAGTGACGGCCTGGAGAGACTGCTGACCAGAGGGAATAGACCCCACCGGGGCTGGCATGGGCTAGCTCCTCACGCCAGCAGGATCCATTGCTAATCAGTGTTTTGGATCCATCCACATATTGCTACGGAAGGAATCGCCTATGAATAAGGCAACTGGCACAGCAATTGACAGCGCAGCAGCACCGGCAGGACATAAGCTACATAGCTGCATCTGTGGCCTTTGAAAAGATAACATCAGAGAAGGGTCTCAAGATCCACCAAGGCAGGAAAAGTGCCTGGGAGAGCTTGGTGTGGGGCCTCAGCTACCTCCTCCAGCAGCTTGTTCCATGCACCCACAATCCTTTGTGTGCAAAAGTTACCCCTCGGGTTCCCATTAAATCTTTCCCCCCTCACCTTAAACCTATGTCCTCTGGTTCTCAAATCCCCGATTCTAGGCAAAAGACTGTACAGTTACCCAATCTTTTCCTCTCATGATGTTGTACATGACTATAAGATCACCCCTCATCCTCCTGGGTTCTAAGGAATAAAGGCCCAGCTTGCTCAACCACTCCCTGTACAGTAGGTCAGTTCCTTGAGTCCTGGCAACATCCGGGAACAATGAAGTTTTCGCAGTGTCTGTAGAATCAAGAGTCAAGAGTATTTCATTATCATATGTCCCAAAACGGAACAATGAAATTCGTACTTGCAGCAGCATAACAGCTATGTAAGCATAGTACTCTGTGAACAGCATCATGAACTCTAAGATGGAGGAGTAGGAAATAATACTGTCTAAGGTAGAAGAGGCAAGAGGGGCAGGGTGGGTTGCAAGATATCAGCAGCATAAACCTCTGTTTTGTTCAGTTCAGTTCTGTTCAGTTAATTGGCATGTGTACTGTGATTGTTTCACCTCATAGGCAGATTCCAAAGCTACTTTCAAAGATATTGAATTATATGAGATTATTTGTAAGTTTGAGTTTGTTTCTTTATATGGGAAGGTTTGGAAGTGGTGGTTTTGTGACTTTCAGAAACAATCCCCTAACTTTAATTTATTCTAGTTTACTGTCACATGTACCAAAGTACAGTGCAAAGATTTTGCTGCATACTAGTCAGCGGAAACGCAATACGTTATTACAATCGAGCTATTCACAGTGTAAAGGGCTTGTCAGACTTGGCGATTATTTTGGCGACTGCCAGCGTCATATCAGGGTCGCCGAAAGATTTTGAACATTTCAAAATCCAGCGGCAACAGAAAAATGTTGCAACATTTGAAAAAACACAGCGCGTCAATACGTTATCACGCCGCAAATGTTTCGGTGACCTGATACGTCAGTCAAGGATGCCGGCAGTCACCGGAAAAATCGGCAAGTGGAACAGGCCTTAAAGGAATTAACATATAGTGCAAGATAAAACCAGTAAAGTCCTATCAAAGAAAGTCTGCAGGTCACCAATGAGGTAGATTGTAGTTTAGGAATCTGCATGTGGACTTTGGAGGAAACTCACTGCATTTTAGGACCTGAAATTGCATGTAAATGGTATTTTGATTTCCTGTTTTCACTCCATTTGAGTTATTAATTCCTGACTGTTTGTCCTGTGGAATATATTGTACTGCATTTGAAGGATGATTAATGAATAGTTGTCAGAATTGTTTAATACTGGGTTTAGTTGACAGTATGAACAATTATTTTGAATGTTCTGAAGGTTAAATATTATATTTATCCAGGCCTAATCCTGAAGTTACCTTCGAGCTTAATATACATTAACTCTGGGTGCAGGTATAAGAATCTGTAGTCCTCTAAAAGATATATTGAATCACAAGCTGAGGCATGCAGGGCTGTCCAAAGTCTAATTACCATTGTGCATAATGTAGAAATAAAAGAACTGCAGATGCTGGTTTATACCAAAGAAGGGCACAAAGTGCTGGATTAACTCAGCGAGTCAGGCAGCCTGTCTGGTGAAAAGGATGGGTGACATTTTGGGTTGGGACCCTTCTTCAGGCTCCTTCAGTGTGAAGAAGGGTCTCAACCCAAAACGTTATCCATCCTTTTTCTCCAGAGATGCTGCCTGACTGGCTGAGTTCCTCCAGTACTTTGAGTCTGCCATTGTGCATGATTTTGTTGGAACAGTCAGGTTTGTTATCATTGGCTTTGGTTCTTCTACGATTACCCTTCAAGTTCAAGTAAAGGCATGCTTCTGTGAACATGGAGGGAGGGTAAATTTGGGCTTGGCTGTTATATCAATCCTGCCAATCATATCTGGGCGAATAGTCACGTGGACAATTCACTGGAAAATGACATGTTAATGGGAGCAAAGAAACAAGAACTTTTAGGAACAGACAAGTCAGCAGATGTTAGTCACGAGAAAGGGAAAAAAACAGACACAAGGAATTGCAGATAATGGGATCTTGAGCAAAAAACACAATGGGTCGGAGTAATCAGCATTTGTTTGTATTATTGGTGAAGAATATTATTCCGCTTATAGCAAGAAGTTAAAAAAAGCGTCAAACTTTAATTGCTCTGCGTTTACCATATTGCCCAGAGAGATTGGTTGGTATTGGGTAAGCTTTGCATGCAACACAATGGAATGGTTATCTTTTCAAAGTACAAGTAAATGGTTCAATACAAGCTTTTGGTGAACATGGGTACGACCAAACAATTGATCCATAAATTAGACATTTTTCATCAATTCATAAGTCATAGGAGCAGAAGTAATCCATGCAGCCCATCAAGTCTACTCCACCATTCAATCGTGGCTGATCTATCTTTCCCTCTCAATTACTGAAGAGAGCAAAGGAATAAAAGTGAAATGGGTCTGGAGTGAATAGGTTCATTGTGAAGAACTGCCTGATATTTCACCAGCTGACATCCCATGAGCTGTGGTACTGATAGTTACAGCCTTGATACACAGAAGACACTGCTCCGTGAACAGCCCTACACTGTATATGAGATAACAGCAACCACATATAAATCAATCTCTCACACTGAAAGGATGCTCAGGGTTCTCAACATGGCGTGGGAGCAGGAGATAGAGAATGCTATTTCATTTACATGGGCATTTTTTGTAGCAGAATGAAGCAAATTGTCAAAGAAAGGAAAGATTTTTTTTTTTTAAATAGATATTCTGAAAATTTGAAATGAAACCAGAAAATATAGAAAAACGCCTCATCAGGCAGCATCTGTGCAAAAGTGAAACGTAACGTTTCAGGTCTTGGACCCTGCATTAGAACAGTGAAAGAGAGAAAACAAGTTAATTTTCTGTAGCAGAGGAGATGGAGAAGGATGCACAATGGAAAAACCTGAGATAAGATCAGATGATTATGAGTTAATGTGGTAGTAGAAGCACATTATGCCTCATTGTCAGTGTTGTGCAATGCTAATTGCAAGGCTGATTGAAATGCTCAGCGGGCCTGTCTACATGGATAGAAAGAGAAAAATCAGCTAAAGTAATAGGTAGCTGATGCTGAAATGAACAATTCTGACACCGACAGAATTGAAAATGTGAGTTAACAATTTGATATTGAGACAAGAAGGCTGAAAATGTGCCTGGATGGAAGATAAGGTGCAGTTTAGTTTGAAGAAGGGTCGTTTCTTTAGAGATGCTGTCTGACTCATTGGGTTACTCCAGCATTTTGTGTCTAGCTTCTGCGTCTACTAGTGTCTGCAGTTTAATTGCTTAATATAGTTTAGTTTAGTTTAGTTTTGTTCAGTTTAGTTTAGTTTAGTTTAGTTTAATTTTGTGTGCTGTTTAGTTTAATGTGCTGTTTAGTTTAGTTTAGTCTAGTGAGCTCTTTAGTTTAATTAGTTTAGTTTAGTTTAGTTTAGTTTAATTTTGTGTGCTGTTTAGTTTAATGTGCTGTTTAGTTTAGTTTAGTCTAGTGAGCTCTTTAGTTTAATTAGTTTAGTTTAGTTTAGTTTAATTTTGTGTGCTGTTTAGTTTAATGTGCTGTTTAGTTTAATGTGCTGTTTAGTTTAGTTTAGTCTAGTGAGCTCTTTAGTTTAATTAGTTTAGTTTAGTTTAGTTTTGTTTAGAGACACAGCATCCAACATGAAAACATGCCCTTCAGCCCAATGAGACCACACCGACCATCAATCACCAGTTCACACAAATTCTATGTTATCAGAACTATGGTTGGACCTTGCGTAACAGTGCAGGAAGACACAGAGAGAAACATTTGTGTGGGTGTAGAATGGTTGAGTAAAGTGACAGGGAACCAGAAACTCAGGTGACTCTGGAACGCAAATACTCGGCAAAATGATCACCCAAACTGGTTAATTTCTCCAGTGTAGAGAAGGCCACATTGTGAACAAATCATGGAATGGAACTCTTGAAAGGCAGAGAGGGCAAACTATGAATGGTAATAGAAGATTTAATCTCAGGCTAACTAGGCAAGTCCATGTGAAGAGACCTTGAATAGTGAGCACTGCACAGTCTACACAGTGGTGGAATTGCTGAAACATGTACTCAAATGAGACAGATTTGATTCACATCCCGAATCGTGGATTCAAGGATTTATCCGTATGCACCAATGTTACTTTGGCATGAATGTACCACTAATGAGTCAAATGCTTCCATGGAATCTGATGGTCATATCCTTGTTCACCAGAAACGTAATTGTAAACATGTGACTGATTATTTGTGATGTTTATTTTAGTTTAGTTCAGTTTAATTTAGCTTTGTTTAATTTAGTTTAGTTTTGTTTAATTTAGTTTAGTTTAGTTGTTTAGTTTCATTTAATTTTGTTTAGTTTTGTTTAATTTAGTTTAGTTTAGAGATACAGGACAGAAATAGGCCCTCCCACCCTTTCACACTAGTTTTATGTTATCCCACTTTTGCATCCTCTCCCTACACTCTAGAGGCAATTTACATGGGCCACTTAACCAACAAACCCGCATCTCTTTGGGATGTGGGAGTAAATTGGAGCACCCAGACAAAATGCACGTGGTCACGGGTTTGAACCGGGATTTCTGATGCTGTGAGGCAGCAGTTTAATCAGATGCACCACAGTGCCCCTTCTATCAGCTGCACCGCAGTAATCTTCTCAACCACATACTAACTTCAACACTGTTCTGTTAAAAGATGAGCATTTTGTTTTGCAGTATAGCCAGATAAAATATATTTTCAGATGTCAAACATACTGGCCTCAGTCTCAATAATTCTTTCCTTTCTTACCAAACCTCGGTCATTTTACTCCTCTCTGAGAAATTGTTTTGAGCATGTTTTTCAAGCTGAGTTACAATTTTACGACAGAAGATGGCAGTGTGAGATACTGATTGAACAAGCACTGAACGCAGTGGAGGGTATTATGTTACAGTCCAGCCAGTTGCTGCTGCTAAGATTTGATGGGGGTAGGATTTTTACCATTCCAGACTTTTAAGGAGAGCTGCATTAATTGAAACTCCTCACAATGAACAAAGCACTTTCTAAAATCCACGAACTTTTGGTTATGGTTCAAATCCGAGAGGCTCATGAGGTTGCTCCTCTCAGGGTCACAGGTTTCATCCTTTGAGTGGAAAAGGCTGGCGCAGCCTTCACCGGGGGGGGGGGGGGGGGGATGGGTGTGCTAAACGCTTACACTGCTAGAACCCAGCGTGCTCTCTCCCAGCGAAAACATTCAGAACCAACTCCCCAAATCCACTCCACTTCTGATAAATTTGTGGCTGCCTTGCCAAGAAATGTTGGGCTTGGACCAGGATTATGCTTGGATCCATTTTTTTTTTTTCTCACCACAGCTCATTTAATAATTCATCCAGTTATTCAATCTGGAGAAAAAAAACTGCGGAGAGCAACTAAATAAAATCCTTGTTTTACACAAAAAATTAATTATATTTCTAAAATATATCATGAATTTTAGATGTAACGCTCTTAAATTCAGCATTGAATTTAGATACTAATCCATTTTTTTAATGTTAGAAACAAAGAACTGCTGATGCTGATTTATACCAAAGATAGGCACAAAGTGCTGGAGTAACTTAATAGTCTGGCAGCATCTCTGGCGAGAAAGGGTGGATGACAGTTTGGATCGGGACCCTTCTTCAGCACTCTGAAGAAGGGTCCCAACCCGAAACATCACCCATCCTTTTCCACCAGAGATGCTGCCTGACCCGCTGAGTTCCTCCAGCACTTTGTTTATAATTATTTTATGATAATTGACTATAAACTTGAATCAACGTGCATTCGACTGTTATGTTTGGATTGTATGTTCTATGTCATGAGAAGCAGGCAAGAAATGTTGCAATCCTGTACTTCAGAAAAGTATCTGTGAACGATTGTAATGAAGCTTTCTCCAAAGACGTTTACTTCCACTTTTATTGATGAGTACAAAATCATGAGGGAAATAGATAGGGCGAATGCACAGAGACTTTTTCCCAAAGTAGAGGAATCAAGACAAGGGGACATAGTTGCTTGAAGGGTGACTTTTTCACACAGAGCATTGGGGGTTTAATGAACAAACTGCCAGAGGAGGTAGTTGAGGCAGGTACTATAACAATGTTTAAAAGACATTTGGACATGTATATGGACAGGAAAGGTTCAGAGCGTTGTGGCAAAATGTGGGTAAATGGGGCTAGATTAGATGGGGCATCTTAGTCTGCATGGACGGGTTGGACTGAAGGACTGATAAAGATTTATCGTAGTTGCTGCCTCAAAAAGGCAGCTAACATCATCAGAGACACACACCTGGCCACACACTCTTCTCACTACTGCCATCGGGAAGAAGGTACCAGGAGCCTGAGAACTGTAACATCCAGGTTCAGGAACAGCTTCTTCCCTACAACCATCAGGCTATTAAATGCTAAAACCTCATAAGTTATGAACTACAATAGGTGGCAATAGACTAGTAGTATTATTATTGTAATGTCATTATTTTGTTTTTTTTAGTTTTGTTATATTACTTATTTTGATTACATATGCTGTTGTGCTACAGCAAGTAAGAATTTCATTGTTCTATCTGGGACATATGACAATAAAACTCTATTGATTCTTGACTCTCGACACAAAGTACTGGAGTAATTCAATGTGGCAGGCAACATCTCTGGCGAAAAAAGGATGGGTGACATTTTGGGTCAGGGAGAAGGGTCCCAACCCAAAACATCACCCATCCCTTTTCTTCAGAGAAGCTGCCTGACCCACTGAGTTACTCCAGCTCTTTGTATCTATATTTGGTATAAGCCGCCATCTGCAATTCCTTGTTTCTACATTCTGTATGACTCATACAGTAACTCTACAACTCTTCACCCTTACCTCTTGCTCATCTGTCAACTCATTCCATGGATACAGTTTGATTCTATGATTTGAGGAACCCAAACAACTTATGTTCACAGGGTAACCTCATAATAATTCAAGGGTTCTGCCCGAGACCACAAAGAATTGCAGAGAGTTGTGGACACAGCCAAGTCCATCACGCAAGGCTGGTTCATTGGCAGATCACAACCAATATGAATTGGCAACATCACCTCCACCTGAAGTTGTGGAGGGGGAGAGTGTGGGGGGAGGGGGGGAGAGAGTAGACGGAAGAGAGGAGGTGGGGAGAGAGGAGGGGGAGAGATGAGGGGAGAGAGAGGAGGGGGAGTGGGGAGAGAGGCGGGAAAAGAGAGGGGGGGAGAGAGGGGGGGGGGGAGGGAGGGGGGAGGGTGAGAGGGGAGGGGAGAGAGGGTTGGAGGAGGGGAGAGGGGGGTTGGTGGGTAGAGGGGGGTGGAGGAGGGGAAGGAGGGGTGGAGGAGGGGAGAGGGGTGGGGAGCAGAGGGGGAGGGGGAGAGAGAGAGAGAGAGGGGGAAGGAGAGAGAGGGGGAGGGGGGGAGAGAGGGAGGGGGAGAGAGAGGGAGAGGAGAGAGAGGGAAGGGAGAGAGAGGGAGGGGGAGAGAGAGAGGAGAGAGAGAGGGGAGAGAGGGGGAGGGGGAGAGAGAGGGAGGGGGAGAGAGAGAGAGGGGAGAGAGGGGGAGAGGGAGCGAGAGAGGGGGAGAGTGAGGGGGGGAGAGAGAGTGGGGGAGAGAGAGTGGGTGAGAGAGAGAGGGGAGAGAGAGAGGGGGGAGAGAGAGAGTAGGTGAGAGAGAGAGAGGGGGAGAGAGAGAGAGGGGGGGAGAGAGAGGGGGAGAGAGAGGGGGGAGAGAGAGGGGAGGAAAGAGAGAGGGGAGAGAGAGGGGTGGGAGGAGGAGCGGGAGGCGTGGGAGAGGGGTGAGGAGAGGGAGATGGAGAGGGGGAGGAGAGAGGGGTGGGGGAGGTGGAGGAGACAGGGGTGGGGGGAGGGAGAGGAGGAGGGAGATGGGGTAGGGAAGAGAGGGGGAAGAGTGTGGAGGGAGAGGGAGGGGTAGGGGCAGTCCATCTATTCCGCACTCCCTATCACCCCCACTCATCTCCCTCTATTCCAGGAGAGGTGGGAGGAGAGAGGAGAGAGAGGGGAGAGGGGTGAGGAATGTGGGGTGAGTGGAATAAGGAATGGGGGAGAGAGGGGGTGGAGAAAGGGGTGAGGTGAGAGGGAGAGAGAGGAGTGAGGAGAGAGAGGTGATCACATGCTTCGACACAGGCGGGGGTGGGGGGGTGGGCGGGGCGAGGCCGGAGCAGAGGCAGATGTAAATGAGATCCATTGCGATTGGACATCTGTGAGCATTGGGTATTGTGACGTCACACAATGGAACGTTCATCCACATTCTATGGGTGAGAAGTTGTTTGATTTTTTTTAACATTTTGACATTTATTATGTTCTTTACCGACAAAGCAGTGAAAGGATGAACCAAATGATCTAATTTTCAAAACAAAATGTGGAGCAGGGAAAATGTACAGGAATATGTAAACAGTTATGGCAAGGGTGGAGGAGTAAATTCACAAACAGCTTAAACAAATTTCCCAAAATAGAACCCCTTACAAACCAACAAACCAACGAACGAGAGTTTTATTAGTTACTAGACCAAGTGCAGACCCATTGGGTCTGTTCCCCCAACATGCAGTTGCAGGGGGGGGGGTGGGGTAAGGGGAAGGGGAGTAAAGAGGAGAGGGGAAGGTGAGAGGAGAGGGGTTATGGAGAAGAGGGGAGGAAAGGGAGGTGGAGGGGAGAGGAGAGGGGGATAAAGAGGGGTAGGGGAAAGGTGGAGAGAGAGTGGAGGGGGAAGGAGAGAGAGAGAGAGAGGAGAGGGCGAGAGGTGGGGAGGGGAGGGAGAGGGGAATAGTGGGGAGTGAGGGGAAGAGGGGTAGCAGGGAGTGGTGCAAGAGCGAGGGTAAGGGGGTGGGGGGGAGATGGGGATGAAGAGGGGAGGGGGAGAGAGGGGGTTAGAGCAGTGAAGAGAGAGGGAGATGGAGAAGGGGAGGGGGAGGGGGAGAGAGGGGGTGGGAACAGTGAGGAGAGGGAGATGGAGAGGGGGGAGAGGGAGGAGGAGAGGGGGGTGGGGGAAGGTGTGAGAGGGTTCAGGGAGGGGTTGAGAGAGGGGTGGGCGGGGAAGGGGAGAGAGGGGGAAGAGTGTGGAGGGAGGGGGGAGGGGTAGGGAGAGAGGGAAGAGTGTGAAGGGAGGGGGAGAGTGGTAGGGGGAGGCGGAAGAGTGAGGAGGGAGGGGAAAGCAAAGAGAGGGGGAAGAGTGGGGAGGGGGAGGGAAGGGAGGGGGGAGAGAGGGGAGTGGGAAGGAGATGGGGAAAGGTGGGAGATGGGGGATGGGTGATGGGGAGAGAGAAGAGGAAGTGGGGAGGGAGGTTGAGAGGTGTAGGGGAGAGTGGTGGAAGTGGGAGAGAGGGGGACGGGGGAGTGGTGGAAGAGGGATAGAGGAGTAGGGGAAAGGGGTGGGGGAGAGAGAGAGAGAGGGGAGAGAGAGGGTGGGGGAGGGGGAGAGGTGGGGTGGGGGAAGGGAGAGATGTGGAACAGTGGGGAGGGAGGGGGAGTGGTGAAAGTTGGAGAAAGGGAGGGGAGGGGGTGGGGGAGTGGTGGAAGAGAGAGAGAGGGGTAGGGGAAAAGGGGTGTGCGGGAGAGAGGGGAGGGAGGGGGAAGTGAGGGGGAGAGAAGTGGAAGAGTGGGGGGGAGAGGGGTAGGGGGAGTGGTAGGGTAGGGGGAAGGGGGTGGGAGGGTGTGGTGGAAGAGGGACAGGGGTAGGGGGAAGGGGGTGGGAGGAGAGAGGGAAGGGGCAGGGGGAGAGAAGGAAGGGGGGTTGGGGGGGAGGGAAGGGGGTGGGAGGAGGAGGGGGGTGATGGGGGTAGAGAGGGATGGGAGAAGGGGAGGGAAGAGGGGAAGAGGGGGAGGTGAGAGCAGAGGTGGTGGAGAAGGGGGGAGGAAAGGGAGAGGTTGCAGGGAGAGGACTTGGGGAGGAAGAGGGGGAGGAGAGGTGGAGAGGGAGTGGAGGGGGAGAGAGGAGAGGGAGAGAGCGGAAGGGGAGAGAGAGAAAGGGGAGGGAGAGTTGACTTTCCTGTAGAATTAAATCAAACACAGTGAAAGAATTTAAAAGAAAACGGTGAAAAATGTGGGTAAATTTAGCGGAGCAAATAACAGAGAACTCTTAAAACTGTTAAAAATGCTGTAAATCGAAATAAGGAGAGAATTTTAAAAAACGGATTTTTAATGGGGTTTTTTAAAGCATTTTTTAAAAATTACTTGCATAATGTAAATTATAGATAAGCAATGAAAATCAGAAAATGAAATAAAAAAATTACTTGTCCAAAAAAGCAGATCATATAAGCGCAAGGTTTTTAAACACAATTATCTGTTCAAAATGAATTAAATTTAAAATAAAAGTAACATTTGAAAAACACAGCTGTGGAAATCGGCAAAGAAAATAATGGCAAACTTTAAAAACAGAAAAGCAATTACCTCTTCAAAGTGGAGTAATGGAGTCCTTTGAAAAAAGAGAGAATATTTTAAAAAAACGGCAAAATGTGTGTTAATTTGGTGGAGCAAATAACGGAGAACTTAATAAAACAAATTATTCAAATATAAATGAATATTGAAAACATCGTCTACGTTTACCTTTTCAAAAAAGTGTAAATCGAAATAATCAGATTTTTAAAACAAACGTGTCAAATGAAAAATAAAAAAGCGGCAGAAATCCAGCGTTCAGATTGATCGCTGTCGAGAAACCAAGTCCGAATGACCGTTGGGGAAGAATGTTCTGGACAAGGTTTCAAAGGCAACGCAAGCCAGCAATGTCCCCGCAGTCACATGTGTGGGGGGAAAGTGGTACAGTGTCCCCCTAGTCACATGTGGGGGGGGGGGAAGTGGTGCAGTGTCCCCTAGTCAAATGTGTGGGGGATAGTGGTACAGAGTCCCCTAGTCACATGTGTGGGGGATTAGGTAGTGCAGTGTTCCCTAGTCACATGTGGGGGGGGGGGGGGGGTGTGGTACAGTGTCCCCCTAATCACATGTGTGGGGGGAAGTGGTAAAGTGTCCCCCTAGTCACATGTGGGGGGGGGGAGTGGTGATGAGAGAGCGGAGATGAAGGAGGAGAGAGGAGTGAGGAGAGAGGAGAAAGGAGTGAGGAGAGAGGAGTGAGGAGAGTTTGGAGTGAAGGATGATCACGCGCTTTGACACAGGCTGCGGGGGTAGGCGCCGGGGCTGGGGCAAAGGCAGATGTAAATGAGATCCTTTCCGATTGGACATCTGTGAGCATTGGGCATTGTGACATCACACGATGGAATGTTTACCAACATTCTATGAGTGAGAGCAGTTTGATTTTTGAAAAATTGGGGGGGGGGGAAGGATTTTATTAAAAATTGTGTACGTAAAAATGTCTAAATGTAACGAGGAGCGCCTTTGGTAATGTGCAAGCATAACGTTTGGAGAAATGGAAAAACGGCGGCATCTGAGGGTCCGGTTTTGGCGGAGCAGGGAATCAAAGGGCGAAAATGTGGTGCCGGAAAATGTGGACGGCTGTCGGCAGACACACACAGAGTTTTAATATAATAGATAAGAAAGATAGTATTTAATTTATGTCACTATATTCGAAGAAAGTGCCTCCGCCTAAATATTAACCTTGCTCACTTCTGTTTTTATACAGAATATATGTTTTGCTTTTCCAGCTGTGATTCTATATAGGGCAGTCATTTATACCCTAGGTTACTGGGGAACCTTCCAACAAATGCCCTTGCTCTTTTTTCTTTCGGGACTGTGTCATAGTGTGACCTATTTAAAAGAAATCGTCCATTTTTTTCTACTTATTTAGCTAGAACCAGGATTTAATCTTATTGCATATGTTAGTCTGAAAACACAACTCATTCTAAAATTAATCTATTTATATGGCCCAAAATGTGGTAGTACCATAAGTTTGGGATTGTAAATAACAGAGTTGAGGAAAGAAAATTGTCCACAGGCTAATGTTACAGATACTAGAAAGTCGTACATTGACCTATTTGTTCTTTGACACTAATCCTATCAACAGGGCAACAAGAGCTGTGCGGAGCAGTATGCAATGCCGGCCAAATGCCACTATCTTTACACATGGTCAAGGGTGCAGTGCCAAGGCAGCTCTCCATTGCTCGCTTATTTCACCTCCTAAAGACGAGAGGGCATTGCTTTAAGGTGAAAGGAGCAAAGTTTGAAGGAGATGTGCAGGGTGAGTTTTTACACAGAGGGTGGTGGGTGCCTGGAATGCGCTGCCAAGGGTGTTGGAGGAGGTAGATACATTAGTGACATTTAAGCGACTTTTAATTAGGTACATGCATATGCAGCAAATATAGGGATATGGATCACGCACAGACAAATGATATTATTTTTTTGGCATCAACGATTTACCAATTTTTTTACCTAGAGGGTGGTGGATGACTGGAACGTAGTGTCAGGGGCAGTGCTAGAGGCAGATACAATAGTGGCATTTAAGAGGCATTTAGATAAACGCGATAATGCGGGGAATGAAGGGATATTGTATGAAAAGTACTATACAAATAAAGTTGTTATTATTATTATTATTATTATTATTATTATTATTATTATTATTATTATTATTATTATTATTATTATTATATGGTTCATAGGCAGGCAGAGAAGATTAGTTTAGCTTGTCATCATGATCAGCACAGACATTGTGGGCCAAAAGGCCTGTTCCTCTGCTGTACTTTTCTATGTTCTATATACTATGTTCTTTGTGGAACATTTTCTCTTGCTTCATTTTTAACGGTCCACTTCAAAGAGATTCTGGCTGAGTGCTGGGAAGCCCCCCAGTTGTAACAAATTAAGTCTCTCCTGAATCATCTCTGTCCTGAAACCTTCGGGATTTTACGATTCCGTTCATTAAGCTTTATGTCCCCCTTGTTTGTCAAGAACTGGTTGATAAGATGGCCATTTGTAGTGTTTTATAGACCGTTGTAAAAGACCCGGTCTGTATGCATTCAGGATCCCAAATGGAATAGAGTGATTGATGTGAATCTTATCCTACATAATGGTGGGGAAACCTTCTTTTAAAAATGCTTGGTATCTTTAAAAAACATCTCAGTTCCTCATTAAAAAGAATGAGAAAAATGCGCGGTCAGTGGTAAGATCTGTACGCTACCTGTATCAGGGCACTCATCTCACAATTTTAGTCAGAAATTTCAGCAGAGCATGTTTCAGGAACTGATCAAAGATTTCAAACGTCTTGCTGATTGAATGCTGGTTTTAATCAATAGATTGGAATGTTGTTCCATGTCCTGTGAATCATAACATAGAAAGCAAACATTAATAACAATTGGATCTAACATTTCACTGTTTAATATCTTCTCTATGATTGCTCAGGTGGTGAATTGTAAAATCAACAGACTTTCTGGCCTAATTGCTATCCACTGACCAAGATGGCAAAGGCACATACAGTATATCTATGCCAGGTAAAAACATTATCAGTTTTTTGTGAATACCTCACACAATACCATAGTTGATTGGCATTCATCATTAGTATTCATGCATGAAGAGATGTGATTAGGTGTCTTGAGGCAACCAGCTTTGCTCCCTTATATGGTGTCTTTGAATTTCCCCATCATCATCAAACCGTGCTTACTATATTTTATGCAGTTATTCAGTTATTCAGTATCTGAAGAAGGGTCTCGATCCGAAACATCACCCATTCCTCCTCTCCAGAGATGCTGCCTGTCCTGCTGAGTTACTCCAGCATTTTGTGTATATCTTCTTTATTTATTTTAGTTTAGTTGAGAATGTTAAATTGTCAGCTAGACATAGATCACAAGACCTACACCAACCCCAAACCAATTAGGAGCAGACGAGGGCATTCGATCCAATTTGTGGTCCCAGCCTCAAAGACAGATGTGTACAGCAATTTGTTCTTTCCACGCACTATTAAAGCATGGAATAATCTCCACCAAGCTACGGTTGCCCAGCCAGCTGCAACTAAATTTAAAGTGGCACTTTCTTCCCAATAACGCTCTCTAGCTAAACCCCTCCCTTCACCACCTCCAGTTTAAATTCCAGTTAGAATATTTTGGAGGACCAAGTAACCAGAACCAAGAACCAAGATACAGCACAGAAACAGACCCCTCGGCCCACCGAGTCCACGATGACCAGTGATCCCCGTACACTAAAACTATCCTACACGTTAGGGACAATTGACAATTTTTGCCATAGCCTATAAACCTGTACGTCTTTGGACTGTGGGAGGAAACCGGAGCACCCGGAAAAATAACCCACACGGTCACGGCAGAACATATAAACTCTGTACAGACAGCACCCATAGTCAGGATCGAACCTGGTTCTCTGGCACTGTAAGTCAGCAACCCAACCACTGCGTCACCGTGCCACCCTTATCTTTGGAGTAATGTTTATTTCTATATATCCTATGGAAAGGGTCACCTCTTCATTATGTGTAGATTATATCAAAACAAATGGAAAGATTAAATTCCACCTAAAAGAGAAATATACTTTTCTTTGATTATTTCTAAGCCAATGGACTTAACTGTGAAACATTAATTAAATAAGTAAAATGTTGTTCACTTCATTTCTCAGGAGGGAATGGACAGGTGATGTTTCGTGTCGGGTCCCTTCTTCAGATTGCTTTAAATCAATGCCTAAATAGAATTGGTGTTGCCTGATCACACTTCAATTGTCAAAGTCATAGAACGATACAGCATGGCTACAGGACCCTCAGCCCATCAAGTCCATGCAGACCATCAAATAGGACTTGTATGTAAACTTTGATTTATACATAAATTGGTAGTTTAGGAATTTAAACTGTGCACTGTTGGTTGATATTGGAGTATGGAGCCAAGGACTCAGAACCTTCCTCCTGCATCCCAAATCCCCAGCAAGATCATTTTCAGTCAGAGGTCATTGGGCACCAATAAAAAGGTTTTTTTTAAGCCAAGCAATTATTTCATTTCTTCCCTCCTAAAGATAGTGCTGCCAATTATATTAAGTTTGCACAAAATTTCACTGATAGCCCATGAAATCCTGGGAGTAACATTTGTTCAACTACAATCAAAACAAATTGCTTTCAAATGACACCACTGGGTTGACACAACTCGTGAGGAAAAATCACCATCGGTGGAAAGTACTAAAATGATGACAAGCCAGGCAGTACGGTGGTGCAACTGTAGATTCTCTAGTACCTTACAGCGCTAGAGACAAGGGTTTAATCCAGAATATGGGTGCTGTCTATACATTCTCCCCGTGACTGCCTGGATTTTCTCAGGGTGCTCCAGTTTCCTCCCACACACCAAAGACATACAAGTTTGTAGGTTAATTTGGCTTTGGTAAAAATTATAAATTGTCCCTAATCTTTATAATAGTACTAGCTGGTTGTCATGGATTTGGCGGTAGTCAATCATCAGTCCATGATAGAGCTGCTGTCTCACAGCGCCATGTTCTCAGTGAGTCAGACAGCATCTCTGGAGAAAAAGGATGGGTGACGTTTTGGGTTGACCTCCTTCAGGTGTGTTGGGTGGCACTGTGGCACAGCTGGTGGAGCTGCTGCTTCACAATGCCAGAGACCCGGGTTCCATCCTGACCTTGAATGCATTCTGTGTGGAGTTTGCACGTTCTTCTGTGAATGCATGGGTTTCCTCTGGTTTCTTCCCACATTACAAAGATATACGGGGTTTGTGGATTAAGTGCCCTCTGTAAATTGCCCCTAACCTGTAAATGTGGGATGTGCGAAGAATCACGATCACCCAGAAGAAACCCATGCGGCTACGGGCAGAACGAGCTAATTCTACGCAGGTAGCGGCCGAGGTCAGGTTCGAACACGGGTCTCTGGCATTGTGAAGCAGCAGCTCCATCAGCTGTGCCGCTGTGCCACCCAACACACCTGAAGGAGGTCAACCCAAAACGTCACCCATCCTTTTTCTCCAGAGATGCTGTCTGACTCACTGAGAACATGGCGCTGTGAGACAGCAGCTCTATCATGGACTGATGATTGACTACCGCTTTGATAATGCTAAAAAGTAATAACCTGCCATCCCACAATAATTCTACTTCTATGTTTCCTCATATCTTAAAAATGGGATGGTGCATATAATCCTCGTGAGAGTGTAGTCAATGAATTTTGGTGATACAGTCACCAATGTGTATAGATCCATCCATGTCCCTCCCCAACCAATGGTCACATGTGCACTTTCCCCGGAGTGCCACTGGACAACAAATAAACAGAAAGGTAATACTCCTTCATTTCCATAATCTTTGCACTGCATTGTTTTGAGGGAAAATCGGCTGAAGGAAGTGACAAGCCAAAGGGTTTTTTTGTTTTATTTTTTTTAATTAGTTTTAGAGATAAAGCACGGAAACAGGCCCTTCGGCCCACCCAGTCTGCTGCAATCAGCGATCCCCATACACTAACACAATCCTACACACCAGGGACAATTTATAATTTTATCGAAGCCAATTAACCTAAAAAACTGTACTTTGTTGGAGTGTGGGAGCAAACCGGAGTGCCCGGAGAAACACATGCGGTCACGAGGAGAATGTATAAACTCCATACCCGTAGTCAGGATTGAAGCCAGATTTCTGGCACTGTAAAGGGCCTGTCCCACTTACGCACCCTTGGCTTGCAAATTACGCAACCTCGTGGTTGTTTGAGGTGTACAGGCACCGTGTGGCCATGCGGGGCCGGTCCCACTTAGAAGTGCGGAGGGGTATGGAGTTGTGCAGGGCCGGTCCCGACATCGGGCTGGGCTCCGAAATTCTTGCAGAACTGACGGCCAAAGTGGGACAGGCCCAAGACCCTGATTCGACGCAACGTCTCACCTCCAACAGCAGAAGCAGGTAAACGATCACCAAACTTGGCCTGGGGCTCACAGCTACTCCCAGAGCGGGGCCAAGAAAATTGAAGATGGAAATAAAATGCTGGAGTAACTCAGCGGGACCGGCAGCATCTCTGGAGAGAAGGAATGGGTGACGTTTCGGGTCAAGACCCTTCTTTTCAGACTGAAGAAGAGTCTCGACATGAAGCATCCCCCTTTCCTTCTCTCCAGAGATGCCGCTGGTCCCGCTGAGTTACTCCAGCTTTGTGTCCATCTTCAAATGACATCACACGCTCCAGACAGCTGTGCATACACATGTAATCGCGCCCGACCTTCACTCGACCGTCTTGGCTCAACGCTACCATGGGGTCGTGTAATTTGCGTGTCAAGGACACGTAAGTGGGACAGGCTCTTAATGCAGCAGCTCTACTGCTGCGCCACAGAGCCAGCGGCACAGCTTGTAAAGCTGATTGCTCACAGCTCCAGTGACTCAAGTCAGTCTTGATCTGCAGTGATGCCTGTGTGGAGTTTGTTCCTTCTGTGGAAGGGTCACGACCCAAAATGTCACCTATCCATATTCACCAAGAATGCTTCCCAACCCACTACTCCAGCGCTTTGTGTACTGTTGCAACTTCTTACTGTTCCTGGAATTTCAACTTAATCCCATTTCTCAACGTGGTGTTGGTCAGAAGGTTAATTGGTGATGATAAATTGGAGTGAGGGATTGTATCTGAGGATAAAAGATTCAAACATGGTGAGAAAAGAACAGTAATATTTTAATGTGCAGGAAGGAACTGCAGATGCTGATTTACAACAAAGATGGACACAAAATGCTGGAATAACTCAGTGGGACAGGCAGCATCTCTGAAAAGAAGGAATGGGCTGAGACTGAGTGTCAGGGGTCTGAGTGAGACTGAGTGTCAGGGAGTTACAGAAGCTCAGATTGAAGAAGGGTCTCAACCCGACAGGTCACCCTTTCCTTCCACCCAGAGATGATGCCTGGCCTGCTGAGTTACTCCAGCATTTTGTGTCTATCTAGGTCATTGGAATGGCTGCTGAATGTTCAGCATGGCCTCGGTGGGCCAAAGGTCTGGTTTCTGTGCTGTATGATTCCTGGCATCAGATTCTGAAACTAATGTTGTGCTCACTGGAATAAATGTAGGAAGGAAAGACAGGGAAGCAAGGGTGGGTGAGAGGCTGTAGGAACAGTGATGGGAATATAATCCATTTTATGCACTCACAGCCATGTGTTTATTGAAAAGTTCAGCATAAATTTTACTCACTCGCCCAATCATCTGCAATCCTTCAGCAAAGTTAACTTTACCAGCATTAGCACTGCTCAAGGGGGATTTTCATAAGTCTATAAAATTGTTTGATCAGCGTTAATCATTGACAAAAATGCTTTGCCTGACATTTTTAACATGATGGAAATGTGCCAACTTGAAGGCATTTTCTGGATCAGATATGCTTCTGCCGTGATTAATTTGCACCCAGATTTTCTGAAAATTAACTACCTAATGCAGCTGCTAAGTCAAAAAACGTTTGGCAAACTCTTCAATGTAAAAATAGTCAGTCACAAGTCGAACCTAACAAGCAGCATTAGTGAAGCGTTTTTTTTTGCAAATCAACATTTTGCTTTGATTAAGGAGAACACAGCTGACCTTGTGGAGGAGTCCTCTTAATGAGTGAGATCATTCTGGAGAATGTACCTCGCCAGTATTTTATTTAAAAGAAAGGTACAGACGATCTTTTGAATGCAGATTAACATGGGAAGTTTTATTAGATCTGTAAAATATTGCCTTTTTTTATTCCGAAAAAGGAACTATAGTTAATAAATCAACTATTGCCAATTGGAAAATAGTGCTGAATAATGACACTGGGGAGTAACAAACCCACAGCACACCACGTGTAAGTTATTATTCCTGTTGTATTGATTTTGTAGTGGCTAATCAGTCTCACTCGTCAGATAAAGTAAACATGTTGCAGATAGACAGCTTCCTAAGTGCAGCACTGTGCCAAATGCTGTGTGCTTTCTGTTGGCTGACCCCAAGCAAATAGGAGTTACCTCACGTACAAAGCATACATCATGAAGGACAGAGTAAAGTTCATCCGGCTACAAGTCAGCTCCAGGGTTTTATGATTTAATAAACTGTAATATCATCAAATCTACTCATGTGATCATGCAGAAGGGATTTTCCTGTTGAAAGGAGGGCATGCATGAAGCAGTATTGATCTCTCCACAAGTAAGGCAGATTGATCAATTGACGCAGAACAAAAAGTGATATGTTTTAACTGGTGACTTCCACCTCCTAAAACAATTGCTCCTGAACCATGTGTCTTGTTCACTGAAAAATGTGTAGGAAGGAACTGCAGATGCTGGTTTAAACCGAAGATAGACACAAAATGCTGGAGTAACTCAGCGGGATGGAGAGAAGGAATGGGTGACGTTTTGGGTCAAGACCTGAAGAAGGGTCTGATGAAGGGTCCCGACCCAAAATGACATCCATGCCTTCTCTCCAGAGTACTCGCTGCGTTACTCCAGCATTTTGTTTCTATCTTCACTGAAAAATGTGTTACACTGGGTCTTGGACGTTCGCCTAAGGGAAGGAGAAACTGTTTCAGCAAGAATCAAACTCTGCATCCCTGTTCAGTGCGCCTGTTTCAGGCTGATCTGGTGACTCAGTGGAGCAGCGGGTAGAGCTCATGCCTCACTGCGCCAGAGATTCCTTCCTGGTCAGCTTACATCCTGACCACAGGTGCTGTCTCTGTGGAGAGTGCATATCCTCCCTGTGACCACGTAGGTTTCCTCCCGGATTTCTCCCACATCCTAAAGACGAACGGGTTTGCAGGTTAGTTGGCTCTGTAAATATGGCCCTTGGTGTGTGGGGAGTAGAAGAGAAAGCAGGATAACATAGAACTGGTGTGAATGGATGATCAGTAGCATAGAACTAGGGTCAATGGGCCAAAGACCCTGTTTTTATGCTGTAGCTTTAAACTAAATTAATCTGCGTCAGCGGATGTTGGTAGGAGGGGAAAAATCTAATAGGAACCTGAGAAGGGTGGAGGGTATACAGAACGAGCTGCCACAGGAGGTGGTTGAAGCAGGTACTATAACCACATTTGAAAGACATTTGGACCAGTAAATGGATAGGAACGGTTTAGAAGAATATGGGCCAAAGATTGTTAAGTGGGACGAGCATAGATGGGACACAGATGGCAGCCTCAAGGGCCTGTTCCACTTGGGCAACCTAATCGAGTTTAGAAGATTTTTCCTTGACTCAAACTCGCAGCATGGTCGACACGTGGTCCTAGGACGTCCTATGAGGTCGCTGGAACTCTCCTTCATGTTCGAGAGAAGTTCCCGAATACTCACGGTCTCAGTTAGGTCGCGGAACATTTTTCAGCATGTTGAAAGATTTAAAATTTGGTCGGCATGGTTCTTTTTAACTCGTAGTGCAGTGGAGTGGGGTCGCTATTTAGTTACAGGCAGTCGAGGGCAGCTGTAGGCAATTATTAAATTTGTTAAAGTGTCTCCACTCCCTCTGCCCCCCTTCTCACCCCCCTTCTCCCCCCCCTTCTCTCGCTTTCCCCCCCTTCTCTCTCTCCTGCTCTCCCCCTCTTTCCCCTTCTCTCCCCTTCTTCCCCCCCCACCGTGCTCTCTAAAGGACTTACCGTTACTGTGGCAGCCGTTTACTTTCCTCTACATCGCGCAGACAGCGCTTCTCCGCTTTCCCTAGCCCCCGCCGTTACAGTATGTGTGTGTTGTCGGTCGATCCAGCTCGCTGTTTCAACGCGGACAGGTCGATCCAGCTTGAGGCTTTCCAGGCGAGTGCCCTCGAGCTGGAAGGTCGAAGACACTCTTTAACTCACCAATTAGGTCACTCAGGTGGGACAGCCCCTTCAGAATTAAAAGGATGTACCTTAAGAATGGAAATGAGGAGGAGTTTCTTTAGCCAGAGAGTGGTGAATCTGTGAAATTCATTGCTGCAGACAGCTGTGGTGGCCAAGCCATTAGGTATCTTTGAAGCGGAGATTGATTGATTCTTGATTAGTAAGAGTGTCAAAGGTTATGGGGAGAAGGCAGGAGAATGGGGTTGAAAGGGGATAAAGAGATCAGCCATGATCGAATGGCGGAACAGACTCGATGAGTCGAATGGCCTAATGCTGCTCCAATGTTTTCTGATCTTATGGTCAAATATCATCACCACCTTCCTCCCACCCCTTTTATAATGTGTCCAATTAATTGTTGAACGTTAATGGACCAACATTTCCATCAATGGCATACTGTCTGGACTTCTCAATGGAACATGAGGGCAGCACTGTGGCACAGTAGTAGATTTGCTGCCTTACAGTGCCAAAGACGGAATTCAATCATGGCTATGGGTGCTGTCTGTATGGAGTTTGCATGTTGCCCCTGTGGCTGCATGGGTTTTCACTGGGTGCTCCGGTTTCCTCCCACATTCCAGAGACATGTGGGTTAGTATGTTAATTGTCCCTAGAGTGTAGGATAGAACTAGTGTACGGGGTGATTATTGGTTCACATGGACTTGGTGGGCCGAAGGGCCTGTTTCTGTGCTGTGTCTCCAAACGAAACTTCATCAGGACTTGTTGGAGTAGTTGTTGCTGTGTTGCCCTGAGTCATTCCAATCCAAAATATCACAGCCCTGCACTGCAATACAGTATGTTTAAGAAAGAACAGCAGATGCTGGAAAAATCGAAGGTAGATAAAAATGCTGGAGAAACTCAGCGGGTGAGGCTGCGTCTATGGAGCGAAGGAATAGGTGAATTTTCGGGTCGAGACCCTTATTCAGACAGTATAATGCCTTCTTAGGGATAGTCCATAACAAGTCCAAATAACAAATCAACTGAAAAAGAGTTGACAGCCAGCCACTCCCCCAACCTTAGCAAGCTTCCAAAATTGCCAAGGATTCTATGTACTTGTGAGAGTCCCTAATACATTCAAAAACCATTAAAAAAACAATGAGTAGAAATACGGTCTTCAAAAGTAATTATTTTTTTTAAATCAAAGTCTTAAAATTACCCCAAAACAATTTAGTAATTAAGCTATTTCAGTAAATTCAATTAAGTCATGTAGTTGTAAGTTATCTTTATGTAACCCATGTCTCTAGCAGTCACTCCTCTCTCTTGAAATGAATAGGATTAGTAAGATTGAACGAGAACTTACCAGTTCGAAGGTTGATCTTTATTTCATGAGGAGTCGAAGTGAGGGATTTCGTGAAGAGCCCGCCGGCGCGCATGCTCGACATACTTCAAAGTAGCGGCGTGGAATCACAGAACCAACAATAGAAATGACTTCGCATAGTATGATTGAATTGACTAAGATTACCAGATGAAGGTGATTGAGGGTTGGGCGAGGAGGGCACGAAATCCCTCACTTCGACTCCTCATGAAATAAAGATCAACCTTCGAACTGGTAAGTTCTCGTTCAATCTTACTATTTCATTTCGGAGTCACGTGAGTGACTTCGTGAAGACTTCAAAGCTTCTGTGATTACACGCCCTGGACCACGTCCATGCTGACACACCACTACCAGGGATGGATGGGAGGAACAAACTGGCTCAATAGCTCATACTGCAAAACAAAAGCATATTTATTAATAACAAATCAAAAACCCCTCATGCGGGGACATCTCCACGTTCTTGACCTGCATTCAGCACGGCTTCTGCGAACTGTAGAGGAGCAGCAACAGGCTTGTTATAAAAACGCTGGAACACAGCTTCATTCGCCCATCCTGCTGTGGCGAGAATTTGGTCCATGGGCACCTCCATGACCCTCGCCGCTGACGTCGATGCAGCCCTGGTGGAATGAGACTTGAACACATTAGTGTCGATACCTGACTTACCCAAGACGACTCGAAGCCACCTGGATATCGTCTGGACTGTCACTCGATGATGAGGTCTCTTATGAGTGACAAGCAGGTATCTCTCCATTCCTCTGATGCGTGCCGTCACCTTGACATAGTGGCGGATATGTGAGGCTAAACATAGCCTAGCATCTGCGGGGTATGCCGGGAACTTCAGCTGCAGCCCTGTGCACCCAGGTCTATGCTGCTTTAGTAGCTCGTCAACGAAAAAGACTACTTCTGTAGGGGTAGATGTCATTCTGTCGACACGCAGTTTGTGTAGTGTCTGTACCCTCTGAGCTGAAGTCAGCGCTAGTAACATCACCAGCTTCATGGTGAGTTGGTCCAGTTGGAGCCCTTCCATGGGAGACCACGTCCTGAGCAGGGTTAATACGTCCCTGACATCCCAGGTGATATTATAGCGTGGTGTAGGCGGATTCATATTGAATATACCCCGCATGAGTCTGGACACTAGCCTGTTGGATCCTACCCCAATCTTGAGGTAGAATGATAGCGCACTTCTGGCGCTGTTGATGGCACTGTAACTTAAGTGTTCATCATGGTGCAACCCCGCGAGGAATTCCAGGACGTCGGTTATTGTCACGTCATCGTACGTGATGCGAGAGCGGCTGCAGTAGGCTTCCCACTTCTTAATATGCGAGCGGTATCTTCGCCTTGTGGACTCTCGACACGACGCCCCGATGGTATCCATGGTCCGAGCCGAGAGGCCGTATTGGACTAACGGCCTGTTCAGAACCTGCAAGCCAACAAATTTAAATAGCCATGGCAGGGATGTGGCTCCCCTGACACAGGGTGAGTAACCAATTGTGGGCAACCCTTCAAAAGGACCCAAGGTTCGTTGAGCATGTCAAAGACCACCGGATACCAAGGCTGTGTGGGCCAGTCGGGTATAATAAGGATGCCCTTGGCAGCATCTGCCTGAATCTTTCGCAATACCCGACTGATGAGGCAAAACGGAGGGAAGGCATAGAAAACCCAATTCCCCCAGTCCAGCGAGAATGCATCTAGCGCTATTGCCCCAGGATCTGGTTCCCATGAAACGTAGGCTGGTACCTGATGGTTCAACCGTGACGCAAAAAGGTCAATGTCCGGTTTACCAAATTTGGCTGTGACTTTAGCAAAAATCTCAGGATGCAACATCCATTCAATTAAATTTGCGTGACCTGGTGTCCGCCACAGTATTAAGCTCACCTGGCAAATAGGTAGCTGAAATCCAAATGTCTCTTTGAATACACCAGAGCCAAATTGAGTTAGCCAGTTTGTCACACGAAACTGACCTGGTACCACCCATATGGTTTAAATATGCCACAGCTGTGGTGTTGTCTATTTGGAGACGGACGTGTGCTCCAACAAGCTTGGAACAATATGCACGAAGTCCGTGGAATGCTGCCAGCAACTCCAAATAGTTAATCCCTTGAGTCAACAACATCGATGCCTCAAGGGTGTCCCATCTACCCCCACAACTAGAGCAATTATCAGTAGCTCCCCAGCCATTGGAGCTTGCATCAGTCTGTAAATATACCACCGGATTAGCCTCCCTGACAGGCTTAAATGAGTTGCTAATGTGACACACCCACCATTGCAACTCAGTTATCGCTTCGGACGGCAGCTGCATAGATCGATCGTAATGACCAGCGTTCCATTTTAACGCAGTAATTTTAGCTCTTTGCAAATTCTGATAATGCAAAGGTCCACATCGTGCTGCCGGAAACAAAGCCACTAACTTGCCAATTACTGTGGCTGTATGCCGAATCGATGGTATATTGGTGCCAATTAAATCTCTGCACACCTTAGTGACTTCCTCAATTTTGTTAATTGGTATAGTTATCCTCATGCTCATTGAGTTCACCGTGAACCCTAGGTAATTAATTACCTGGGCAGGGCAGAACTTTGATTTCTCTGGATGGACAATGAATCCTAATTGTTGAAATATATTGACAGCAGCTGCAACACCCTGTTCAGCCAATTGCAGGGTGTGGCCCACAATAAAGACATCATCTAAATAGGCCATAACTATATGATGTCGTTGTCTCAAATAAGCCATGATTGGCTTCACCAATTTAGTGAACAATCTAGGGGCTGTAGTAAGCCCATTAGGCAAAGCCTTATACTGCCAAAGTTGCCCCATCCAGATAAATTTCAAAAACCTTCTATCATCTTTCTGGATGGATACTGAATAATATGCATCCCTCAAATCAATGCATGCCATAAAGCAGCCATGAGAAATCAATGATTTGGCTGTTTCAAACGTATCCATTTTAAAATGAGTATATGTTACAAACGTATTCAAACGGGTTAGATCAATAATGACACGACAGCCTCCATCCTTCTTAGGTCTAGTAAATATGTTCGAAACAAATTCAATTGGCTCATGCACTGTTTTCTCAATCACACCCTTCTGTTCCAAACCTAAAATTTCCTTGTAACCTGCTGCCTGTTCTGCAGCAGACAATTTGAACGTACGACCAGGCATGTGCTGGGATGGAGGAATGTCGCCATTAATAAACTCAATTTTATGCCCCTGAATATTCCGCAACACATACTCATCACCAGTAAAATTACCCCATGCATCCAAAAACAACCGTAAACGACCACCAACATGGGAAGTTAAACAGAGAGAAAAGAGAGAACCAGACCCCCTCACCTCCGTGGTTACCGGCGGTCCTTGACACGTGTGGGTGGCCGTGGAGGTGCTGGGTTGGCTTGAGGGCGCGGCGTCTTCGATTTCCAAAAAGGTCTCTGCCGACCCTGTCCTAAAAAAGACCCTTGGTGCTGGTTCTGGTGTTGTTGTCGTTGTGGAGCTAGAGGGTGAGTCCTCGTCGAGGCACTGGCCGACCCTCGTGAGCGAATGTATGGAGCTTTTGAGCCGGACGGTGTGGGGGCACTCTTAGAGCGCATGATCCCCACCGTTTTGGCTTGTTTGTCAAGCTCTTTGACTCTCTTCGAGAGGTCCTCACCAAAGAGCTGACGGGGCGGCGGCGGCGGCGGTGGTTTGCACAATCCTGCAAACTTCGGGTTGAGTGCTGGGCGGATGCTGTTTTTGCGAAACCCGTTGATTTCGTGCTGGGTCGCGCACAATAAGGCCAGAGCATCTTCCTGGTCCAAATTCAGCTCGTCCCCGTCCACCGACCGCGCAAAGGCGGTAATACCGGCCGTGAGGAGTTTCAGGATCCGCTGCAATTGTAGCTCTTGTTGACGGATAGCCGCACTGATGTTGCCCCATATTGGCGTATTGACCACAGGCACGTTGAGGGAGTTGCAGTTTGATGGAGCCTTGTGACGGCTCATAGCCTGGATGAGGACTTCTTCCTGCAGCACCTGATTATTAAGAAAGTCCACTGTGGCTGCCAGCTTTGAATTGAGAGGAAGACCAGCCGTATGTGGGGCCGCGAATTTGGTCGCCACATCCAAAAGTTCCTCCGCTGGCACCTCCACCGGAGGTGGTACGGGATCCACCAGAACCTCCTCCTCGTGCTGCTCCAGGCTGATAGTAGATGTTGGTGAAGACGCCCTGTGCCTGTTGCTGCCCTGCTGTTGTTGACGTTGAAGCAGGAGCTCCAGCAGCCGCTCCATACGGTCAATACGCCCTTCACCCTGAACACTCAGGTGGTCGGAGTCCTCCGGCTCTGAAAAGAAAACCGGGCTCCTGTCATCGGCCCGCACCTCGTCGAGGCCCTGCCGGTGCCGGTAGTTGTCGCTAACAGCCGCCGAGGCGAAACTGCGCGATTCCTGCGCGGGCGTGTTCAATCGCCTCCGTTTAGCGAGAGCTGAAGCCGCTGCCACTAAGGGCACATGCGGCGAGGTGTCGGCACCAGCCGAAGCATGGCTGCCTGGGGCCCGCGCAGTCTTGCCGGCTGCCCACATCGTGGACGTTGCCGACGCATGGTGCCGCCCACCCATCCATGGGGGGCTCGGCGACCGCGACGAGACCCGACTCAACCGACCCGTCCCGGCGTCGAGAGTCGGGGTGTGCCGGCTGGACCTCACAGCCGCCCCGGGTCTCGCCCTGGAACCTGACCGCTCCTCCGCGACAGGCAATGCCTTAGCCCTAACAGGGTTAGGCTTCTGGGCTCCTCCCCTCCCCCTTCTCGGAGGGCTGAGTGGAACAGGCCGTGCAACGGCACGCGCCCTGCTCGAGGTCGCCAGCGAGCCCGCTGACAACCTGACTGCCATGGCAGGGTCCCCCTGCTCTGGCGGCACACCACACTCCTCCTCATCGAACTCCTCCGAGCTGTGGTGTGCTGGCGGATCTGGACCTGTGAACACAGGGCTTACCCACATCTCCGCCTGAGTCCCGGCCTGCGCTGCAGGTACTGCCGATGGTAAAGGCCCCGGAACTGTTGACCGGCGAACTCGTCCTGACGTCCTCCGGCCCTTCGAACTCCCATCCATGTCCTTGCTGCAAGACATAATCAGACAACAAGGACCACCAACTAAAGGTGGAATACTCACCTCCGTGGCCCCTTATGAAGGGCTGGCGAGGAGCGCGCTCCACCGCCAGCCGTCGCAGCAACGCGTTACGACGATATGCCGAGCATGCGCGCCGGCGGGCTCTTCACGAAGTCACTCACGTGACTCCGAAATGAAATGCTATTACTGTGTGAATTCTGTCTGTAGGGGAATTTCAACAAGTTGGCAAGTCTCCCAGAGCAAAGTTGGCAAATCACTCATGGAGCTCAGTCACTAAGTCTGGGGCTTCCCATGTGTGCAGTGGTTCCTGGAACTTATGGAGGTAAAGTAAGGTAGTTCAGCGTGGGGCGGCATGGCGGTGCAACAGTGGAATTGCTGCCTTACAGCACCAGAGACCCAGCTTTGACTCTGACCCGGGTGCTGTCTGGACAGAGTTTGTAAGTTCTCCCTGTAATTTAATGGGTTTTCTCCAGATGCGCCAGTTTCCTCTCGCATTCCAGAGACGTACAGGTTTGTAGGTTCATTGGCCTCAGTGTTGGACATACAATTGGGTGATTGGCTTTAGTAGAAAATTGTAAATTGTCTAAGGAGGTAAGATAGTGCTAGTGTATGGGGTGATCGCTAGTTGGTACTGACTCGGTGGGTCGAATGACCTGTTTCTGTGCTGTATCTCTAAAGTCTAAAATCTAAAAAATGCCTCGAAAGTGTACGTGGTGGTTGAGAAAGCAGGATAACATTAGGACTAGTATGAACTGGTGATTGATTGATGGTCGAGTGGACCCAGTGGGCCAGTTCAGTCTGAAGAAGGTTCTCAACCCGAAACATCACCCATTCCTTCTCTCCAGAGATGCTGCTTGCCCTGTTACGTTATTCCAGCATTTTGTGTCTATCTTCAGTGGGCCAAAGGACCTGTTTCCATGCTGTATCTCTGACAAAATACATTCCCGCACCTCACCCTCAATTCAGTTGCTAATGATTTCAAGATGCTTTCCTGCTTCCATGATCAAGCTGATGCTCAGCTATTATGAAAGGAAGCCATTTTATGAAGAAAACACACTGGATGAGTTTCGACTGAGTCGGCTTCATTTGTGCATTTCCAGAAATGACCAGGGCTCCAGATGTTAAATATTCACTGTCTAACCGTTATAATTTGTAATTTCTCCATATTTTCTTCTCTTTTCTTCACGAGGAAATTTGAGGAACAATGTGTTCCCATCAAGACCATCCGAGTTTGGTTCCACCCAATGGATTTCCTGGAAAGCCACCGATGCTCTGCCGTGACCCAGTAGTTCCGCTGGTGGAACTGCTGCCTTACAGTTCCAGATGCCTGGCCTCCAGTGCTGCCCATGTGGAGTTTGCACATTATTTCCTGAGATTCTTTCCGCAGTTTTTCTCTGGGTGCTCTGGTTTCCTCCCATATGATACTCCAGTATGCAGATAAATGGTGGAATTGATTGGGTGGACTGGGGGGGGGGGGGGGGGAGAGTAAAGTGGGATTAGTGAACTGTTCACTTCAAGACTCGAGCGTCATAAGCATTTAATTGTCATTAGTGCAAATGTGGAACAATGAAATTCTTACTTGCAACAGCATAACAGGTCTGTAAACAGAGTATACATAGATAAAATAGTAGAACAAAATAAAAGCAAAAAGTTTTTAAAAATAAATAAATAAAACAATTTTAGTGCAATAAATAAAGCCCAAAGTCCCTAGTGCACAAAACCAGCAATCTCACATTGTCCTATAATAACAAAAAAAGACACAAAGTGCTGGAGATACGCAGTGGGGCGGGCAGCATCTCTGGAGAACATGGACAGGCGACGATTGGTGCGGGACCTATCTAAGACTGTTTGTAGTCGGGGAAAGAAAGCTGGAGGAGAGGAGGTGCGGGACACAGCCTGGCAAGTGATAGGTGGATACAAATGAAGGAGGAAGGGTTGGGGTTGGGGGGGGAGGGGGGATTAGCAAATGGTTGGACAAAGGACAGATGAAAAGACAACATTTGGGTTGGGACCCATGTTCAGACACAATGTGGATATGTTTCAGGTCAGGACCCTTCTTTGGACTGAAATGTTTGTAAACCAGCATCTGAAGTTCCTTGTGTCTGCATTATAATAACTAATTACTGTCTTCAAGATTCAAGATTCAAGAGAGTTTATTGTCATGTGGCCCAGATAGGACAATTAAATTCTTGCTTTCCTTCAGCACAACAGAACATAGTAGGCATGACTACAGAACAGATCAGTGTGCCCATATACCATTGTATAAATATATGCATACATGAATAAATAAAACAGATAAAGTGCAAATAAACAGATAATGGGCTATTAATGTTCAGAGTTTTGTTTGAGTTGAGTTCAATAGCCTGATGGCTGTGGGGAAGTAGTTGTTCCAGAACCTGGACGTTGCAGTCTTCAGGCTCCTGTACCTCTTACCTGAAGGTAGCGGGGAGATGAGTGTGTGGCCAGGATGATGTGGGTCCTTGATGATGCTGCCAGCCTCTTTGAGGCAGTGACTGCGATAGATCCTCTCGATGGTAGGGAGGTCAGAGCCGATGATGCACTGGGCATTGTTTACTACTTTTTGTAGTCTTTTTCACTCAAGTTGCCGAACCAAGCCACGATGCAACCGGTCAGCATGCACTCTACTGTACACCTGTAGAAGTTAGAGAGACATGTCGACTCTCTGTAATCTTCTTGGGAAGTAGAGGCGCTGATGTGCTTTCTTTATAATAGCATCAGTGTTCTCGGATCAGGAGAGATCTTCAGAGATGTGCACGCCCTGGAATTTGAAGCCCTTGACCCTTTTCACCATCGACCCGTTGATATCAATGGGACTGTGGGTCCCCATCCTACCCCTTCCAAAGTCTACAATCAGTTCCTTGGTTTTGCTGGTGTTGAGGACCAGGTTATTGTGCGGGCACCATTTGGTCAGTCGGTCGATCTCACTCTGACTCGTCCCCATCAGTGATACGTCCCACAACAGCGGTCGTCAGCGAACTTGAAGATGGAGTTCGCACTATGACCGGCTACACAGTCATGAATATAGAGTGAGTAAAGCAGGGGCCTGAGCACACAGCCTTGAGGTGCTCCCGTGCTGATTCGAGCAGTCTGTGGTCTGTGAATGAGGGAATCGAGGATCCAATTGCAGAGGGCAATAATGGGGAGCATTACTGAAAGCAGTAATCTTTTTTATAGGTAAAATGGAAATTATTTTAAAGCTTCTATTGTTTCCTCCTATTTGGTCACATCACTGTTCAGGAAATGTAAGGTCAAACCTGGACGTTTTGTTAAAGTTTAGTTTGTGTGTGCAGCACCTTTACACCACAGAGTATAAAATCATGAGAGGAATAGATCGGGTAGACGCACAGAGTCTCTTGCCCAGAGCAGGTGAATCAAGGACAAGAGGATATAGCTGTAAGGTGAAGGGGAAAAGATTAATAAGAATCTAAGGGGTAACCTTTTTACATAAAGGGTGGCGGTTATATGAAACAAACTGCCGGAGGAGGTAGTTGAGGTTGGGACTATCCCAACGTTTAAGAAACAGTTAGACAGGTACGTGGATAGCACAGGTTTGGAGGAATATGGACCGAATGCAGGCAGGTGGGACTAGTGCAGCTGGGACATGTAGACCGTAGTGGGCAAGTTAGGCCCAGGGGCCGGTTTCCACATTGTACCACTCTATGACTCTATGACTCTTTGACAATGTTCATGCCTCCACCCTGAGACTCAGAGACATAAATGGACTGCAGAGAGCAGAGCTCAATGTTGCTCATGCATCATAAAGTCAACAAGTGAAGTCGCAGTACAGTCAGCCTCTCCTCATTATAAGATTATATCCAGTATAGATGGTGCTACCACAGCGTAATCAAGCTTTCAGATGGAGTGACTAATAGCAAACTGAACTATCCAGTTTCACTGTGACTAAGGCAAGAGTGCCTTAACAAGCAACGTCCTGGGATTTTTATAAAACTGGTAGTGCTCAGGCTGTTAAGTGTTCAGTTTAAAGACGCTAATCTGGCCTTCTTTGCACTTGGGCGGTCTGCTTTCCTGGTAAACAAGCTGTCACGAAAAGCCCCAAGGACAGATGATGTATTGTCATCAGAAAACAGCTTTGACACACGAAGCCTGGTTGCTGTCTCAGGGGCAAAATGCCTAATAGCTTTCAGCCTGTTGTTTCAAGGCACAATGAAAGCACCAGTAAGGTGTGCTTTTCTTCAAGTCCCCGTTGTGTTGCTCCCCATTGTCTATTCTATGATTCCTCATCAGGACAGTGTGGGGGGTGGCAGGAAGAGGGGAGGGAAACATTTCCAAAGGTCTTATTGACCCGGAATAAAAGGGGTGTTCAGTGTGCTCTGCATACACTAATTGGCTAAAACAATGATTTGTAATGGAGTGCTAAAGTACTTGTTGCCTGGTAACTCTTGGTGTACACAGTATTAACTGCAATTTAGATTTAGCAGGAAGGCTTGATACATTTGGTATCAAATCCCTGCTTCAAACCTATTCACTAAACTGGGGCGGCGCAGTGTCCCTAGTGTATAGGATGCAAAAGTGGGATAACGTAGAACTAGTGTACGGGGTGATCGATGGCCAGTGTGGTTGCAGTGGGCCAAAGGGCAGTTTCCATGCTGTATCTCCAAACTAAACAAAACTAACAACTCACTTGGTGCCAAAAATTCCAGTCACAGATGCACCTCGTGTTGAATACCTCTGAGAATACCTCTGCAAAGAAGTGGGCAACCTCTGTTGCCCACCTCTTTGCAGAGTGTGGATTTGCTAAAAGAGTCTGTAGGAAAATGCAAGGGTCCCTGGTACGCTTTATTCCGAACAGCTCCGTCTAGAGGACTCTGTGATTTACGGACTGTTCCCAGGGACACATTCAGAGACTGACATCGAGTGCTGCTGGAGGGTCATCAACTCGGTGAAAGACGCTCTTTGGTCTGCCCGAGCGTTGTTCACCACCCAGCAGAGCAAGATGGCCGTCGGGGAATGTTGCCAACTGGCCCACTGCAGACTGCAGGAGTACGTGCTAAGGGACGCACTTAAGCTCAGTGCAGCCAACGCCAAGGCTCGGTGGGGGAGGGCCCCAGTCTAAGGTCCTTCCGGTGCTGCACATGAGGGGCACGGTATGGTGGAGATGCCCCTCAAAATAAGGGAAGGTATCCCATGCCAGTGGGCCAGATGAGTGGCACGGGTGGGGGATAGATTTGTGAAATTTGAGCAATGTATATAGACTATGGAACAATTTGTATAGCCGCCAAAAATGTTGGATGAATTTTTCGCACGGTTCATGTATTGTATATATTTATTACTTGACTAAAGTCTATTTTGAAATATAAAAAAAAACCTCGTGTTGAATAGTGGTTAAAGAGTTTGGTTCTTATTCTCACCTTCAGAAGAAGGTGTAACTACAAAAGTTTTGCCGATTGTTTGCACTAAAAGTAACCTTGAACATAAATGGCCAGTCAGAGAATGCTAAGGAGAATCCTGTTTATCGTGTTGAATAGACACCACATGTGTAGCTGTCTGGTAAGCTGTAACTGGTGGGAGGTAGGGAGAGACTATACAGACAACTGACTGTATCACCTTATATAGCTGGATCTGCAGGCCATGTTACAGTGAGCAACGCTGGGATGGTGAACAGGCCACTCACCATTCACTTGCTTTTTTGTCTGCCTGGAATTTGTTGGTCTCCCAGCAGAGCGAGATGTTCATCAGGGAATGTTGCAGACTGGCCCGCTCCAGGAGTACGTGCTGAGAGACGCACTGAAGCTTGGTGCAACCAACGCCAAGGCTCTGTGGGGGAGGGTGACAGTCTAGAGTCCTCCCACTGCTGGACCTTGACGGGCATAGTCTAGTAGGGACACCCCTCAAACATTGTAGGGATCTTACCTTGAGGGAGGGTGGGGGGGCACATGAGTGGCAAAGGTATTATTTTTAAAGATTGGTGTGAAGATTAATCAATATGATACCATTGAACGTATAGAATCTGAGAATGTACAAATCATTTTTGCACAGTTTCTGTTTTGTATATATATATTTTATTCCGAATAGAGTCTATTTTGGGGGGAAGAAATTACTTGCTGGTCAGCACTCATGGCCATTCAGCATCTTAGCTCTGATGAGGTAGAGGAAACAATTTCCCCACCTTCGGAAAAAATCTACAGGAAATGTTGCCTCAGAAATGCAGCCAGTGCCATCAAAAACCAAAATCACACAGGCCATGGTTGCATTTCACTCCGATCATTGGGAAGAAGTTATAGTAATCTGAACACAGTGACCACAGGGTTCAAGAATAGCTCCTTTCTAACAACCATCAGGCTCTTGAACACTAAACCACATTTGTTTAGACACAAAATGTTGGAGTAACTCAGCGGGCCAGGCAGCATCTCTGGATAGAAGGAATGGGTGACGTTTTGGATTGAGACTCTTCTTCAGACCCTTCTATTTTAGGGAAAAAAATGACTTGCCTTGTCAGCCATTCATGACCACTCTGCATCCTAGCTCTGATTAGGTAAAGAGGAACCAACCTCCCCGCCTATATTAAACCAGCATCCGCAGTAACTTCCGACACAAGACACTAGTTTAGTTTAGTTTAGTTTAGTTTAATTTAGTTCATTGTAAGGTGTACCAAAGTACAGTGAAAAGCTTTTTTATTGTCATTCAACTATGAAATTCCGTGGAATTGTCTGGATTGAATTTCAAGATTCAAGATTAAAGAGAGTTTATTGTCATCTATCCCAGAGAGGACAATGAAATTCTTGTTTTGCTTCAGCACAACAGAATATAGTAGGCATAAATAAATACAGAACAGAACAGATCAGTGTGACCATATACCAATTAATATATATATATATATATATACACACATGAATAAACAGATAAAGTGCAATGGGCTATTTAACGATCAAGGTTTTGTTTGAGTTGAGTTTAATAGCCTGATGGCCGTGGGGAAGTAGCTATTCCTGAACCTGGATGTTGCAAATTTCAGGCTCCTGTACCTTCTACCTGAAGGTAGTGGGGAGATGAGTGAGTGGCCAGGATGGTATGGGTCTTTGATGATGCTGGCAGCCTTTTTGAGGCAACGACTGTGATAGATCCCCTCGGTGGTGGGGAGATCAGAGCCGATGATAGACTGGGCAGTGTTTACAACTTTTTACAGTCTTTTACGCTCCTGGGCAATCAAGTTGCCGAACCAAGCCACGATGCAACAGGTCAGCATGCTCTCTACTGTGCACCTGTAGAAGTTCGAGGGAGTCCTCCTTGACATACCGACTCTCCGTAATCTTCTCAGGAAGTAGAGGCACTGAAGTGCTTTCTTTATAATTGCATCCTTGTTCTCGGAACAGGAGAGATCTTCAGAGATATGCATGCCCAGGAATTTGAAGCTCTTGACATTCTCCACCATCGACCCATTGATATAAACGGGATTGTGGGTCCCCATACTACCCCTTCCAAAGTCCACAATCAGTTCCTTGGTTTTGCTGGTATTGAGGGCCAAGTTAATGTGCTGGCACCATTTGGTCAGTCGGTCGATCTCACTTCTATACTCTGACTCGTCTCCATCAGTGATACGTCCCACAACAGTGGTGTCGTCAGCGAACTTGATGATGGAGTTCGCACTATGACCGGCTGCGCATTCATGAGTATAGAGTGAGTACAGCAAGGGGCTGAGCACGCAGCCTTGAGGAGCACCCGTGCTGATTGTTATCGAGGCTGACACATTTCCACCAATACGGACAGACTGTGGACAGTGAATGAGGAAGGCGAGGATCCAATTGCAGAGGGATGCGCAGAGACCCAGTTCTGAGAATTTGGGGGGGGGGGGGGAGGGGGGTTGCACATGTGGTTATTCATTTATTGAATTTTGTTTATTATTTATTATCTATGTGTCTTGTGTCTCACGGGCCTGTTATTCTGCTGCAAGTAAGAATTTCATTTTTCCTTTCTCGGTACATATGACAATTAAACACTTTTGACTCTCTTGACTTTTGAACCCACCAATCCGCTCCTCAATTTCAGGCGATGCAAATTTCGGGAGAAGGATAGGAATGACTTGTCCCGGTGTCAACGTGAAAAATGTCGAAGATCATAACAGCCCATCCTACGCAAGGAGCTCCCAATATAAGTCAGATGATCTGTTGAAGAACATTAATACAGTTGTTTCAAATTAACTGCATTTGCAACACTATTAAACGTAATTGAGATCTACTGCAGCTGTCTAAAATAAAATAAACTGATGCAGCTGAGAGCATATGACTGTAATTATTCTCAATTGCGCCAACAATTACAATACATTCATGTCAGCTCATCAGTTTGCGTGAGCTTGGTGCTTAAGAATAAATTATGGCCGAGGCCAGGTCAAAACACACATCACAACATTGCCTAGAAATTGGACCCATTTGTGCATACCCTTTATGCACAACTAGAATATAAAGGCAGTTTTCCGCAGGTTAGGTCATGCTAGTAATCACTTCCAGCTCATTAAGCAGTCATCAGGAAATGGTGCGATTTTCCTGAGCATGGCTGACATTTGCCCTGCATCAGCGCACAACTAATTGCGCAGTCACGTGTCATCACTCAATGCGTTCTGATATGTCATTGCATGCGCAGCAGCCATTTTTGTAATATCCACAGTGGATCGACAAAGAAAATTGTACTAAAACAACCCTGAAATGGCATTGATTGAAGAAACAAAGTGCTGGAGGAACTCAGCAGCTCAGGCAGCATCTGTGGAAAGAATAGACATTATTTTATTTCAAAAATAAACTTTATTTGTACTAAAAATATATATAGTTTTGTTTTTTTCTTTCGTTTAGAGATACAGTGTGGAAACAGGCCCTTCAGCCCACTGAGTCCTCACCAACCTGCGATCACTTGACACAAATATTATCCTATTAACACTAGAGACAATTTTCAATTTTACCGAGCCAATTAGCAAACAAACCTGTACGTCTTTGGAGTGTGGGAGGAAACCAGAGCTCCTGGAGAAAACAACACACAGGTCACAGTGAGAACGTAAAAACTCTGCACTAACAGCACCTGTAGTTAGGAGCGTACCCGGGTCTCTGGCGCTGTGAGGCAGCAACTCTACTGCTGCGCCACCGTGTCACCCTCTATACAACCCATGCAAAACTCTTAATACATTCTTCATTTGCCTATACATTCAATGGAGCTATAGCCAGTGGTGTTGGCACCTTGTTTCTTCACACATAGCACCATTGCCCTGGGCGATATCCATTCCCTTGTTTGAGTAGTGCCACTACAGACTCAGCACTTCAAGGTCCAGCAGCAGAAGGACCCTGGATTGTGGTCCTCCCCCACAGAGACTTGGCATTGGCTGCATTAAGCTTCAGTGCTTCTCTCATTCTCCTATAGTTCGGAAAGGCCTAGTCGGCAACATGAGCTGTGCAAACTGATCCCAACTGGGGAACTGAATGGGTCTTGCACATTAACTTGTGCGCAAAATAACGCTGGGATGCTTTGATACATTTTTGCACAATTTTTGCAAACTCCTTTTGGAAACCCCAATAGTTGGTAGTGCTACTCAAAGCACACATTTAGCGTACCAAAAAAGGATGAACTTCAGCTGTATTTCCAATCTCTGATTATTGGTTTAACTCAATTTTAATATTGTAAATACTAGTAGAATACACAATAGAAATATTATTAAATTAAGAGTTAAAGCTGGATCATTCAACCTCTGTAGGGAAGGAATATTTGGACTTTACTTTAGCCTTTTGAGATACAGCAGGTAGACAAGCCCTTCAGCCAACAAAGTCAATGCTGACCAACGATCACCCCGTACACTAGCACCACCCTACACTCTAGGGACAATTTACAATTTTTACAGAAACCAATTAACCGACAAACCTGTATAGCTTTGGAGTGTGGGAGGAAACCGGAGCACCCAGAGAAAACCAGCGCGGTCATGGGGAAAATGTACAAACTCCGTACACATAGCAGGCGTGGTCAGGATCGAACCTGTGTCTCTGGTACTGTACGGAAGCATCTACTCCCCCGCCACTGTGCTGCCCCATTTGCCAGACCATTCAGGTATATTCTTGATCAGATATAAAGTATTAAAACCAGAAAGATGAACAGGCAGGTGAATTTCAGTGGGTGTGGCATTTGGGGGAAGGGAGAGTGTGGATGTATGGTGGCAGTCCCTCCAAAAGAAAATAAGTAACCAGGCTTCTTGCCAAAGAAACAACTTAGTCTATGTGCCTGAGGTGAAGAACATACCTTAGTTTGTCCGATTGGATCTGTATGCATTGGGTTTCTCAGTGTACAATTGTGGAAAGGTGGTTGTTTTGTGGTGTGAAGAATGTTGTTTAACAACCACAGCATGGTAATGAGCGAACACTTATGCATCATATGTCCTTTTTATCTTGTTCTAGATTTGCCTCAAACACAGAAGCAGGATGTGGTCTTCACCACGACCAATAAAAACAATTTAGGATGAGATTCATTGTCATAAAAATCTCATAAGATTCTGTTGTCCTCATCCTTTCGAGGACTACCCTTATTTGGCCTACCTGGTGTCAAAACATGGTGACTCTTGCATATGGACTAAGTGTGCTGTTTCTATGCAATGGGTACTTAATTGGGGTTTGCACTTATGTATGGCAATAATCATACTAATCTGTATGCACAAAAATAATTTAACTGTGCCTTGGTACACATGATAATTAAAAAGAAACATTGACCATTGCTATTTGACCTACATTAACTATTGGTCCATCCATGCTCATTTCAAATCTGTGTTTAAATCCCTCTGTCACCTCTACTCTCCCTATCTCTGCATCCTCAATAATTACAGGGATGGCACTGTCTTTCATTTATGGTCGTCACTTAGGGTATCCTTCACTATCAGCTATGGGAGCGGGTCTCCAACTACAAATTCCTCGGGGTACACATCTCGGAGGATCTGTCCTGGTCCCTCAACACCTCAAAGCTAATCAAAAAGGCACAGCAGCGCCTTTACTTTCTGAGGAGGCTCAAAAAAGCCCACCTGTCCCCCCAGATCCTGACGAACTTCTACCGCTGCACCATCGAAAGCATCCTGACCACCTGCTTTACGGTATGGTACAGCAGTTGCACCGTGGCAGACAGGAAGGCACTACAACGGGTGGTGAAAACCGCCCAGTACATCATCGGTGCCCCGCTCCCTGCCTTGGATGCCCTCCACCGAAAACGGTGCCTGAAGCGGGCCGGGAAGATCATCAAGGACCCCTCACACCCTAATCATGTACCCTGTATTTATTTATTTTCCATATTGCTACCACTGCACTCTGTATTTATTTTTCTATATCGCTATCACTAAGAACGACGCTAAACTGCATTTCGTTGTACCTATACTTGTATTTGTGCAATGACATTAAACTTGAATTGAATTGAATTGCATTGAGCTCCCTGTAACTTCAGTTCTCGAGTCCTCCGTCCAAGATGACTCATCTCATATCTCATTTAAGTTAATGCTTATAACTACCCTCCAAATAATCGTGTCACATAATCGAGCGAAGAGAAAGGCAGAGAGTGCAGAATATAGTTTGCAAGATGGTCAGACCTGCAAGAATATTAAAGGGAATATTATTAGAACAACAAGGAATGCTGATAGATATGTAGGGAGCAAAGAGATTAAAAGGGTAGGGCGATGGTATTGGGTAATAGTAGATACTCCTTGGGATCAGCACACAAAAGAGTGGACACGTTCCTGCACCATCTTTGCAGACTGTTTTCTAAGAAAATTAATTAATGGGAAGCAACTCCAACCTAACTTGTCTGATGGGACACTGGGGGATTGATTGTGTGGGGCAGCAGATTTTACACAGTCCAATATTATTCTGATGTTCAACAGGGCATCCAAAGAGTGTTGCATCAAAATCTACCATCTCCCCAATAGGTATGGTCAGTACAAATTTCACCACCAGTAAATCTGACTAATTCTCCACTCTCTCACTTACCATCACTGAGAGATTTTTGTAGAGAGCCACCCAGTTGACTTTGATTGAGGACAACAATAATTGAACGATTGTTCTCTGGATCCATCCAAGTGGATTTGAGCATTAACAACTGTGCCTTAGATAAAAACATAGATATCAAGGCACATAAAGTCAGAGACTGAGCTCTTGCAGATGTTGCACCTCTACCGACATCATTCCAAACATTTGAAGGAGGAAACTTGTTCAGACATGTGTGTTCAACATCTATGACATTGAGATTTGTTATGTGCATGGGTCACAAAAAACTTTTTAAAAACACAAACATTTGTAATAGTCTTCTCATCACTCCAATTACCAGAGGCAAAATAAATATTCCTTTCACACCCTTTACACTTAATGGGCCAAGGAAGAGTGGCACTGGAGAAGTATGGTGCATGTTTAAACACAAATTAAGGTTCAAAAGTGATCCTTAAACTATGATCAAAATGTATTCTCTAATATTGCATGGTCAGTAAGGGATTATTATATTAAAGACTGTGGTGGAGGCTCCTGAATTCAAAGAGTCCCGACCAAACATTAGATTGGAGTGCCAACAAGCCCTCTCTCTGACCGACCGGTGACTGAACAGCAGGAGTTGAGAAGTTGTGTCAGAAAGCTTGTCCTGAAGACTTTCACCTGTTGCCATAAATCAGTCAAGCCAACAGGCCATCTGCCCGAAACAGTGACCTAAAATAAGAAGGTACCAAACTTCAAAGCAAAATGCAAAGAGATCAAGTCTCAGATAGTTGTGCAGATCGGAATCATAGCAGGGAGGGGAGGAAGGGAAATGACTTTTACTGCTTACTAAAACATCTGTAGTTTGGCTTTTATTTCATATCACAGTCACAAGACAAACAGCTCAGGCAGCTCCAGACAAGCACATACCTGCTTTAAAGAAAATCCTTTCAGAACCTAGCCTAAAATTTCAATGTCCCAAGTTATTTAATCTCCAATCCCACAGTGAAAGATTCCTGATCCGCATATAGTACTTAAACATATAATCATCACTCAGGCATATTTCCCCATATTATTGATGTTTTTAGTACAGAGCACAATGAATCCATTCAAAAAACTATTGAAAAACTAGCACCTGTTTACATTTACAGTATATATCTAAGGAGTTTTAGAACAGAATAATGTTTAATGTATGCAATCTAGCTTCAGTTACAGAATAAATCACAAAATGGACTGAATCGGAGATTCAGACTTAAGAAAAATTGAGATGTCAGATGAAAGTTAAAAGGAAGGCTTTGAGGATGTATATATATACATACATGACTTCCGCTCTAACACCTTTTATACCTTATTTTAGTTTCCACAGCTGGCTTGCCAATGTGTGATAAAAAAAACCTGTGTAAATTCACCTCTAGATGTTTTAACCGTTCCTTGAAGTTTCCTTGGTTGCAGTGCTGCAGGCAAAGCCTGGTCCCATGGACTTGTGTGTGCCTGAGCCAAAAGGCCGGCAAACTGGCCAGAAATTGCTTCAGGTGAGTAGCAGTAGCACCCCTGCATCTGATGGCGGGTTTAAGGTTACATGCAGTTCAGCGATTGCCGATATAGGCTTGGGTTTGTGTTAATTATTGTCCAGTGTACCAAGGTACAGTGAAAAGCTTTTGTTGCATACTAACCAGCCAGTGGAAAGACAATACATGATTACGACCGAGCCATCCACAGTATATAAATACATGATAAAGGGAATAAGTTGAATAATATTTAGTGCAATATAAAGTCCAGTAAAGTCAGATCAAAGATAGTCCAAAAGTCTCCAACGAGGTTGAGTAGCTCAGGACTACTCTCTAGTTGTTGCCTGATGACAGCTGGGAAGAAATTGTCCCTGAATATGGAGGTGGGCAGACACGGGCACTGGAATAAAGAAATTAAACACCAAAAATATTTTCAGGATTGACATACTGCGAAGGCAGTGAATCTAATAATTGCTAACATCAGACATCACTGTTGGTGGGAATCCCAGCCTGGTTACGGTTGCCTTCCATCACTGTGTTGACAGCAAATTATTACTCTCCACCACTGCTTGCTGGTGCCACACTCCGAGGGGTAGTGGGAGTAGTGTTTATTTCATATTTCAAAAATAAACTTTATTCATAATTTTTGGAAATAAATTAAATAAAATGGTGGAAAGCTCCTCATCATTTCTTAGTGTCAGACCATACATCCAGTGATTCTGGTTTTGTACAGGCGCTCCCTGACTTACGCAGGCATTGCGCTCTGCAAACCTATACGCGTCAGATTTTACATACATCGGATTCACCATACCCATCCCTTGCCCTAAATACCTAATTGAGAGTATTAAATTATATCAGTGGTATCGTGCTGCATCCGGGGCACTTCCTGCAGCACATGGCCTTCTGGGTAAGCACCACCACCTATGCCGGCTTGATTTTTGTCTCGCTGTTGGGGCACTTCCTGCAGTGTGTGGCCTTCTGGGTAAGCACCACCATCATTGCTTGGTTCGTTTCTGATGTAAACTGGAGACATCATGTCGTGCTGTAGAAATTACAAACTGCCCTGATTGCACTTGGGATTAAGTACAGAATTGTTAACGCAATTGCAGGTTTCTCCAAATCACCTATTGCACAAGTCGGGGAGTGTCTATACCAGCGTAGATATTGAAGAAGCAGCTTTTGCTACAGTTATGTCCTTCTCTTACTATCTTCAACAAGTACAATTCACTCCTGTGCTCTCGCAGCTGGTCATCAACATCCTGGAGTCACTTTCAGCATTTAGATTTTAAACTTTAGAGATTCAGCACAGAAACAGGCCCTTTTCTGTGGCCCACCGGGACCATGCCAACCAGCGATCACCCCATATACTAGCACTATCCTACACATTAGGGACAATTTACAATTTTACCAAAGCCAATAACCCTAGTAACTTGTCTGTCTTTGGAGTGTAGGATTAAACTGGAGCACCCGGAGAAACCCCACGCGGTCATAGGGAGAATATACAAACTCTGTACAGACAGCACCTGTAGTCAGGATTGAACCTGGGTTTCGGACGCTTTAAGGCAGCAACTTTGCCGCTGTGCCACTGTGCTACCCCAGCCAGATATCTGACCTTTGACTAGATATTCAATCTGCACCGACCACAAAATGACTGTGGTTGCAAGTGCTCAGTTGGCGGGCATTCTGTGATGAGTCACTAACCTCCTTGTTATGCTTCAGAATGAGTAACATGGAGACCGGACCTGCAGACATGGCAGCAAAGAAGACATGCAGGAGAGATCTGGTAGAGCAATCTCCCACAATCAAAATACACTGTTTTATTCCATTTAGATGCTGAGATAATTGCAGGAGATTAAATAAAATTGCTATAATTATAATTGCATAGTTCATTTCACTGGATTTGATTGTGGACAAATGGTTCCATTGAGCACCACCTCTACAATGAGAGTGCATCTTAATTGACCAGCTCTAAATATTCAATTACCTTTGTTGGGACAAGGTAGCTTACATGGCTATTTTCAAAGCTTCTAATGATAAAACCCAGATATCTAAAGCATATTTCTTTGACTGCAGTATTGTGAGGGGGGTGGGGGTGTTTGAATATTAAAAAAAAAACAAGGACCTATTGATTGATAAAGCAAATATGACAACTTTCATTCTTGAAAAGGACACAAAGTGCAGGAACAACTCAGTGGGTCAGGCAGCATTCCTGAAGACCATGAAGCGGTGACGTTTCAGGTTGAGATCCTTTTCCCGACTGCACCAAGTGGAAAAATAGACTATCTGGAATCTTTCTTGATCTATATCAGAATTATGTGAATTATCTTGGCATTTTAAAATGTTTAATGCTTGTTTCCAATGCCTACTCTTTCATCTACTGTAATAGTTATGGCTGGGGTTTCAATGTGTTCCACTCAACATCGCCCTTTTGTCTATATGTTTGATGTTGGATGTATACCAGGATGGTGGGTAATAATATTAATTTTCAAAGTGTATTATGTCTTAAATGCTCTCCCATAGTGATCCAGTGGTCTTTCTTTCTCAGCTAAACACATTTTTAACACAGAAGTCCTTGTCTTTCAAATGTAGGAAGGAATTCCCAATGCTGATTTACACACCTCTAGGTTCCCTTTCCCCAATTACTTTTCTCCTGAGTTACTCCAGCATTTTGTGTCTCCTCATATTTCAAACTAGTGTCTACTTGTAGGTTACATTTGGAAGTGGTTTGAAGTCTGATTCTTGTTTGTGTTAATATCTATTATACCCTATATATTATGCTCTCCGACTATAGTTCTTATTCCTTAACATTGCTAGTTCATAAGTTCATAAGTTCTCGGAACAGAATTAGGTCATTTGGCCCATCAAGTCTACTCAATCATTGAATCATGGCTGATCTATCTTTTCCTCTCAACCTCATTCTCCTGCCTTCCACCCATAACCCTTGACACCCTTCCTAATCAAGAATCTGTCAATCTCCGCCTTAAAAATACCAATAGAAGGCCTCTACAGCCATCTGTGGCAATGTGTTCCACAGATTCGCTACCCTCTGACTAAAGAAATTCCATATTGTCTCCTTTCTAGAGGTATATCCCTTCATTCTGAGGCTATGGTCTCAGGTTCTAGGCTCTCCCACTAGTGGAAACATCCTCTCCACATTCACTCTATCCAGGCCTTTCACTATTCGGTAAGTTTTAATGAGGCCCTCCTTCATCCATCTAAACTCCAGTGTTTGCAGGCCCAGAGCCATCAAACACTCATCATATGTTAATCCAAACATTCCTGGGATAATTCTTGTAAACCTCCTCTGGACCCTCTCCAATGCCAGCACATCCTTCCTCAGATATGGGGCGCAAAACTACCAATGATACTGCAAATGTGGTCAGACCAGCCTCATTGAGCCTCAGCATTACATCCCGGTGAACCTTTCCTTCATTTGTAAGGCACAAGCAGTGAGGCCACACCCAATGAAATTATAAAAATAAATCAACAGCGCTCACCACAGGGCAATTCAAAAGTTCCTTTCACATTGCTGACACTGTTTTTTGCTGGGCCTAGTGGCCTGTATTTTTAATTATATGTTCCAAGATATGTGGGTGCACAGAACTGGATCTATTTCAGTTCCCAGGCTCATTTAGTCTGTTTGCAGTCATCCATCCCATTACTGGATGTTTCAAATGTAACTTTAGAGTCTGCCTGACCTCCTGGGTAATTAGGGAGAAGTGATGGCATTTTTAAATAGCAATTTGTCTGTCAGAAAAATAGAAAGGAATCAGCTATACTTCTATACAAAAAATAGACACAAAATGCTGGAGTAACTCAGTGGGTCAGGTAGCATCTCTGGAGAAAAGGAATAGTGACTTTTTGGGTCGAGAGCCTTCGTCAGATTGGGAGTAATGAGAGATATAGAACAAAATAATGCAAGATATGCAAAAAAGCAACGATGATCAGAAAGATGGTCAATTGTTGGCTTGGGGTAGTGTAAAGAACATGCACATACACAGAGAATTCTTTACTACTACTTTATTAATTAAACACACACATCACTGCCCTAACTGTACGTGGTCTGTCACAATCACTAGAGAGAGAGCTAGGGGTGGGAAGGTCACAGTTATACTCGATTATGGGGGAGTGGTTAGCAAGGGCTACGTCACTACTGTTAAAGGTGTATACACATATCATCTACAGGTAGGTGATAATGAGTTATCCAGACAGTGAAACACAACAGGATGGCAGTGAAACTAGGACTACCACGACTAGCGTGGGGGAGGGATGGAGAGAGATGGGATGCAAAGATTACTTGAAGTTAGAGAAATCAATATTCATACTACTGGGTTGGTTGTAAACTGCAATTTGCATGTGGCTTCACTCTGACAGTGGAGGAGACCCAGGACAGAAACATCAGTATGGGAATGGAAAGGGGAGTTAAAGTGTTTGGCAACCAGGAGATTGCGTATTTCTGTACAAGTTCGGGACAACGGTGCAAAGAAGACGTGCGCGCATCATCTTCCTGAGTACAAATTAACAACGTGAAGGTAACTTTAATGTTTCCCATACAGGATTTTTTTTTATGAATCAGTTCCTTTGGCTTTAATACTGGATGGATCCAGTTACTGCACAGGATTTGCAAGAGCAATGTATATGTGGTTTGGCAAAACAAAAATCACAGATTCCTGCAAGCCCTATGATACTACTGGAGAATTATGTTTCTGATTTCTTCTCAACATAAGCCCTCCTACGTTGTGAGGATCAGTTCTACTCAGACCACAGTCAATCTATTAACTGAGCCATCAGGGGACCTTACCTTTGAGCTTCTGCTTTGTCGCACAGGGTGCTGCATTTAACAAATGCATATTTAAGCTATGCCACTCAATATCATTTAATTTCCTATCACCTTACTGTCTCTCGAGTGTAACGCTTGTCTGGGCTGACCTATTACAAGGAACACTATATCAATGGTGTTTCAAAAATGCCTTGGTAGATGTGAGTACTCTACTTTATAAAGTGATTAGCTCCAGTAGTTATTCATGCATTGCTGATGCAGTGCCAACTGGGCTGGCCTTCCCATAAGAGCTGGTGCATGTATGAACACATCATACAGTGTTATATATAAATATACATTCACTTTAATCAAAGGCTGGGTGGCTCATTGTGAAAGATTACCTAACATCAGTCTGGTGCTGTGTCCAACTGGCCCGCTTTCCAGATTGGCTTTCTCAATGCCAAGACTCCTATGAAAGCTAAAAACAACAGGAACAAGGAATTGTCTGCAGAATTCCCCTCTGGTCATATCTTTTCCTGGATGGTAATCTGACTTCCATTATTTGTCCCACCAAAGACTCTCTTTATGAGGTTAACAGACTTGAAATGTGTTTATTTTCACGAGCACAGTGACATTTTCCACGGCTTTGCATCCGTCTGCGTTTAGCCATGGTAGAATGGATCATACAGCTCCTGCAGATTTTAGCACAACTGCAGACTATTAGGACCAAGCATAAACAAGCTATCAGAGTTTAGTAAGGCTGCCTGTAAAAAAGGTGCATGTACAAATTAAATAAATCCTTTCAGATTCAGTGCTAAAGTTGCTGAATGCCTGCATCCTCGTGTAAATTAACACGTGTTTCTTTGCCAATTTTGTCCTCTCAGCAAGTTCTTCATTTCTCTTGCCAGTCCATGTTCCCTGGGGCCAGTTATCCTCTGTGACAATAAAGGTGGTTTGTTGTTGGATAAGACCTCAGGCTGACTGAATAGTCTTCTTTCTCTAACCTGAAAACCACCACAGCTGCAATCCAGTACAACCAGAAAATCAGCGCAGCACAAGAGTATTTAATAGCAAATGTGCCATTCAAATGCTCAGTAATCAAAGTCTTAAACATCATGTTTCATTGTTTTTTCCCCTTCCTGTCAGCTCCATCTATTGGAGTACAGTTCCCAGCAATTGTGTCGTCTCTCATATCTTATCTTGCCCACATACAGTATGAAGTTTGCAGAGTGAGTGCTGCTTAGCAATGGGGAAGATTCACACCAGGCAATCCCTGATAGATTTTAGTGAAAAGTATAATTGCCTCCCAGCAGAACGAGATGTCCAACAGGGAATGTTGCCGACTGGCCCATTCCAGACTGCAGGAGTACGTGCTGAGGGGCTCACTGAAGCTTGGTGCAGCCAAAGCTGAGACTCTGTGAGGGAGGACCACATTCTAGGGTCCTTCTCGTTGAGGGGCAGAGTCCAAGGGAGGTAACCCTCCTCCGGAAGGGAAGGGATATCACCCTAGGGGGCCTCATGAGCGCCAAGGATGCGTGTTTTAAGGGTAGTTGTGAACTCTACCGAATATGGCACTAATGAATATACAGACGCTGAGAATATCGGAAGAGTTTAGTTTAGTTTAGAGACACAGTGCAGAAACAGGCCCTTCAGCCCAACCAGTCCACACCGACCAGCAATCCCTATGCACTAGCACTTCTACGTACATACAAGGGACAATGTACAATCTTTACCAAAGCCAATTAACCTACAAACCAATACGTCTTTGGTGTGTGGGAAGAAACTGGAGCAACCGGTGAAATGGTCACAGGGAGAATGTACAACTCTGAACAGGCAGCACCCGTAGACAGGATCAAAGCCCGGTCTCTGGTGCTGTAAGGCAGCAACTCTACCGCCACCCTTTTTTTTGCACTGTTCTTCTTTTCTATGTTTTTTTTTCCCTGAATAAATTTATTTTTGGGAAATAGAAAAAATCATTTACTCTAAAGCCACTTTCAAAATACTGAGGCATGGTTGATAAGAATCTTGGGATTAATTATTTCCACAAAGAGTGCACAGGAATGGAGGCAGGGAAGGATTGTAAACAGTTGAACACTTTATCTTTCTTAATGATTCATTTTTATGCTGAACTCTTTGTGTATTATACATCCACTCCTGAGATTAATCTAATACTCCCTTCCAAACTATCATACCTTTTCTAAAGCCATCACCTCCTTCCATTTCTTGTTGCCCCATTACGGGAAAGATGTGGAGGCTTTGGAAAGTATACAGCGGAGGTATACCAGAATGTTGCCTGGATTAGAGGGTATTAGTTAGAAGGTGAGGCTGAACAATGTTGGATTGATTTCTCTGGAATGCTTGAGGACCTGATAGAAGTACAGTATATAAAATAATGACGAGTAGATAGGGTAAAAAGTCAGAAACTTTTTCCAGAATCTAAATATCAAAGACTACCAGGGCTTTGCCTTAAGGTGAGATGGGTTTAGTTTAAAGATGTGCAGGGCAAGTTTTTTACACAGAGACTCGTTCGGTGGGTACCCAGCAAATGCTGTTGGGGATGATGTTGGAGGCAGATATGAGAGTAGAGTTTAAGAGGCTTTTGGATAAGCATCTGGATGTGCAGGGAATGGAGGGTTATGGATCACATGCAGGCAGATAAGAGTTTGTCTTGGCATCACGTTCTGTACAGACCTGAAGGTTTGAAGAAGGGTTCCGACCCGAAACATTACCTATTCCTTTTCTCCAGAGATGCTGCCTGACCCGCTGAGTTACTCCAGCTTTTTATGTCTATCTTCTGCACAGATATGATCTATCATAAATGCACTATTATATTCGGTACAATTGGACCTGCTTGAGTTACAATTATAAAAAACATAAAGTTACTTGCAAAGTTTCAGTTAGGGTAATAGAAAATAATTGCATATATCTGCGTAAATTGGGGATAAGGTTGTCCAGAGGTTACTCACTCACCACCTTTCTGGGTTGCAGATAATAACGTGAGGGTAACTTTAATGAATACCATAGGTGATTGCCATGTGTAAGTTCCTGAATTTGTGTGTTCAGATCAAAGATCTGAAACATTGAATCTTTCCTGAGATGCTGCCTGACCTGCTAAACATTTCCAGCATTTTCCCCTTTTATTTCAGCCAATATTTTCACGTGCAGATTCACCAAGTACAACCCAATTCTGCATTGCTGATGTAGGATGCACAGGATCACCCTTCATTTCTGAATTTGTTGAAAAATCAATGGAAGATGTGATTGGCCAATCTTCTCTGAGTGAGAAGGTGCAGGAATCTCCCGGTGGCTCAGCACTTCAACTCCCCCTCCCATTCCGTATCCGACCTTTCTGTCCTGGGTCTCCTCCATCGTCAGAGTGAGGACCACCGGAAATTGGAGGAGCCGCACCTCATATTTACCTTAGGCAGTTTGTTCCCTAGCGGTATGAACATTGACTACTCTAATTTCAGGTAGTCCTTACTGTCTCCTCCCCTTCTCAGCTCTCCCTCTAGCCCCTGGCTCCTCCTCTTCCTTTCTTCTTCCCGCCGCCCCACCCTCACATCAGACTGAAGAAGGGTTTTGGCCCGAATCTTTGCCTATTTCCTTCGCTCCATAGATGCTGCCTCACCCGCTGAGTTTCTCCAGCATTTTTGTCTACCAGGAATTTCTGCATTTGTTTTTAAGCATTCAAGATTTAAGATGAGGCACCCAAGAAATGGGCAAATATTGACATTACAACATTGAAGAGATATTTGGACATGTGCACGGAAAGGAAAGCATTAGAGGGATATGGGCCAAATGTGACTGGTAGGACTAGTGTAGACGAGGAATCTCGGTCAGGATGGGTATGTTGGGCCAAAGGGCATGTTTCCATGCGGTATGACTATGACTCTACTAGACTAAATGGGACCCATTGGGTCCCAGTCGCACAGGAGGCCTGGGTAAACGCAACCCTTTCCCCAATGCAATGTTCCACCACTCACCTGTTTCCCCAATGCAACAGCGGGAGGTTCTGTAGCCGAGGGACGGGGACGGGTACAGCTTCAGGTGGGGAGCGTCCTGCAGCCAGAGGAGAGGGACGGCTTCAGGTGGGGCCTGTCGGGGGCTGGTAGGGGGGTGTGTGGGGGAGGGTGGGTGTGCAGGAGGGGTGTGTGCGGGTGGGGGGTTGTGTGTTGGGGGTGCGGGGAGTGTGGGGGAGGGTATGTGGAGGTGGGGTGGGGTGAGGGGGGTGTAGGGGAGGGGGTGTGCAGTAGAGGAGTGGGGGTGTAGGAGAGGGGGCTGTAGGGGAGGAGGGAGTGTAGGGGAGGGAGCTATAGGGGAGGATGGGGGTGTAGGGGAGGGGGAGTGGAGGGGAGGAGTTGGTGTGGGGGAGGGGGGTGTGTGGGGGGGGTGGAGGAGGGGGGTGTGTGGGGGGGGTGGGTGGAGGAGGGGGGTGTGTGGGGGGGGGGGGTGGGCTCACCGGTTCCTGGCCCGGCTCCGACTGCACTCACTGGCTCCAGACTCACTCATCGACTCCCAACCCCAGTGCCTGTCGTGCTCACAACCCGGCCTGTGAACACAGCCCACCCGCCCCTGCCTGCAAACACAGCTGACCCTCGGCTACGAACACAGCCGGCTCCCACCAGCAAACACAGCCAGCCCCTGCCCGCGAACACAGCCCACACTCCGCTCATGAAGGAGCCAGTGATTGACTCGGCGGGTGCCGGAAGGGGCCCTATCTTCATGATGACTGACAGGGGAGAAAACCAATCTGCTGATCTCACGATTTTTCAAGCTTTCATAACTTTTGTAATATTCCTCCGATCGGAACACAACTTGGTGCTCCTGGAGCAGAGGAGAACGGTGAGTAAGGGGGCGAAAAAATCCTAGTGATATAGGGTACCGTTTTTGTGCAAATTTAAAAACAACGCAAACCAGAAGAGGATAAGATGAGAGTTTTAGTAATAGTATAGATTATAAATAGATATAGATAGATAGAAGAAGAAAGATAGATAGAAGATATAGAAGATGCCACTGACGTTGTGAAAGATAATGTTTTCAGCAAAGCAAAACTTAGTTTAGTTTTAGTTTTAGAGAAACGGCATGGAAACTGTATCAATGATCCCTTTGGCCCATAGAGTCCTCGCCGACCATCGATCACCTGTTCCATCCTGCACCCTAGAGCTAATTTACAAAAGCCAATTAACCTACAAGCCTGCACGTCTTTGGAATTTGAGAGGGGAAAACACACACGATCACAGGGAGAATATAGAAACTCCATACAGACAATACCCGTAGTCAGGATCAAACTGGAACTGTAAGGTAGCAACTCTGCTGCTGCGCCACCATGCCGCCCCTCGTGGAGTTAAATCATTTCAGTACTCTGAAACAGAGCCTGTTGGCTATGGAAGCTGCTGCTTGATAACGGCCCTTTCTCTGTACGTCATCGCTGAAGTGTCTCTAGATCAAAGGCGTGTGCCAGTTGATGGAGCTATCTGAGTTGCAACCTCTGGACGTCATCGGCAGTGACAGCTCCCAGATATTCACCAGCACACTGCTGGAGGAGATGACAGAGTGCACCATCTGCCAGATTAACAATTCCGAACCTGCATCTCACAGCCCTGAGAAGATATCTTACAGCAACTGATATATTTGTCCCTGTTTAAATGCCACTGAGCAAATATAGATGTAGTGCGCAATGCTATAATTCACATGAAAGAAACTGAATGATCATAATAATTCATTTTCTAATCCTCAAACCCAAGTAGTTTAATTTTAGAGATACAGCGTGGAAATAGGACCTTCGGCCCATCGAGTCCATTCCAACCAACAATCACCCCGTACAACAGTGCTATCCTACACTTGAGGTACAATTTATTTTACAGAAGCCAGTGGAGGTCAATTCACTGGATGTTTTCAAGAGAGAAATGGATATAACTCTTAGGGTTAATGAAATCAAGGGATATGGGGAGAAAGCAGGAACGGGGTATTGATTTTGGATGATCAGCCATGATCATATTGAATAGCAGTGTTGGCTCGAAGGGCCGAATAGTCTACTCCTGTACCTGTTTTCTATATTTCAATGTGAGATGCAATGTGGGAGGAAACTGGTGCTCCCAGGGAAAACCCAGCCGGTCACAGGAAGAACGTGCAACTGTACAAACAGCCCCCATAGTCAGGATTGACCTTGGGTTTCAGACACTGTAAGGCAGCAACTATTACTGTGTCACTGTGCCACCCCAGTCTCAAACAATTACCAACATTCTAACAGATGGGGATTGAGAATCCCCAAAAACATGCTTTTACATTTTGGTTCCCAGCCACTCGTGATGGATCACCTCAGCAATGGCTTTCTAACTTTCTTTTCAGGAACTGAACAACTAAAAAGAGAAATTTACATGAGCCTAATTCTGAGGTGAAGCCAATAGCTCATGCCCTCAGGAAGATAGACTTCTTGCCTTTGGGTCACGTCATGCATTTTACTTCAGAGTCACGTGAGTGAATTCGTGAAGACCCCGCCAGCACGCATGCGCGACATATCGTCGCTCGCATTTGCAGTCGACAGCTGGGGGGGGGGGGGGGGTGCGCTCCTCTGCCGGCAGATTCAGAAAGGCCCTCAGGTAAGTTTTTACTAACCTTATTTGTTTTTTCACTTACAGAGACAATGGAACGGAGTATGACGAAGGCTGCATCGAATCATGCCTCCAAGGACCGTGGGACTTCGGATAGAAGTCAGCGGCCACAATCCCTGGAGCTGTCCGCTACACCGGCAGCACCCATACCACGGGCTAGGAAAAGAGCGCAGAAGTCGGGGTGCCCTACTCAGTTGGTAGGACCCGACTCTCCACCACAGCAGGCCAGGGAGTTGCACACTGGCAGGAGGACCACATGGGAGCAGGGTAGGGAAGACCCTGACTCTCTACCGCTTCAACCCAAACAGCACCGGGCCAGCGGTAAAAAGGTGCGTAAACCTGTGCCTGTTTAAACTGCAGCAGCCGGCATCGACTCACCACCACTTCAGTCTGCCAGAGCGTGGACCGGTGGGGAATCAACACGGAAGTCATGTAGCCCCACAAGAGCGGCTGACACCAACTCACCACCGCTTCAGTCCACCAGATCGTGGACCGGTGGTAGAATACACGTCGAGTAGCCCCGCAGGAGCGGTTGGCACCGACTTTGCGTCGCATCAGTCCCGTACTTCCGGGACCGGCGGCAAGCCCGCGCGGATGTCGTGTAGCCCCGCTGGAGTGGCTGGCACCGACTCATCTCCACCGCAGTTGCAACAGACAGACGGAAACACCAACAGGAGGTTGTGTAGCCCCGCAGGAGCAGCTGGTACCAATACTCCACTGCTTCAGTCCGGAAGACCGAGGACAAGCAGCAAATCCGCACGGGAGTCATGTAGCCCCTTAGGAGTGGCAGGCACCGACTACCTACATAGGTTCCTTAGACATCACCTCGTCGAGGTGCGGACTGATGGTAGAGGCCCCAATTGTTCATCAGAACTTGGGGAAGTCGACTTGCCATCTGCAGATCGCGGCGACGGTCGCATAGCTCGTATGGAGAGAACATGGAGCAGCTGCCCGAAAGGGACCTTCTCCATCAAGAGCGTGTGTCTATAGGATCCAGAAGACGCACAGCAGAACTACCAGACATCTCTCCCTCTTCAATAGGGAGTGCCAGAAGTCAGCCATTAGCTGACTTTGAAGAGGGGTTGGTGCAAGAACCTATGTTGCAAGAGATGCCTGAAGAGGAACTTCTGGAAGCAGTGTCGAAGTTCTCCCAATACACCCATCTGGGGTAACATCAGTCCTGGGATCAGGCCCCAGGAATTAAAAATACAAAAAATCCTGAAATTATTTACCTCAGGCAATACTGCCTTTGCCAGGTCCATAGACTGGACGGACATGACGGAGGAGCAGCAGGATGCATTAGCGTTGCTATGCAATACACAATATGAGATAAACTGCTTTCGCAAGAGCTCCATCCGTTCAACACTAAACCCAAAATTTGTGTAAAGCCAATGTTATGCCGCCACCGAGACAATTGTTCGGTGAAGACCTGCCAAAACAGGTAAAAGACCTGGACGAGGAAGCAAAAGCGGTTGGGTTGATGAAACCACCATCCTCGAGCAGACCACCGGCGTATCATAGACAGCATCCTTATGCAACATCAAACAGGCCTCGGGTTCAACCCAATAGGGCAACTAGAACCAACCCTCCGGTCGCGCCCTATCAACAAAAGCCTTTTTTAGGACAGGGCCCACGGCGACCAGCCTGGAAGATGCGCCAACCCCACATCCCAGCAACACAATGAACCAAGAAAGGCCAGAACATCAAGCCCCGCCGGTAACAATGGAGGTAGGGGGTCTGATTCTCTTGGGAGTGCTGCATGTATAACCTCACAAGTAGGAGGGAGGTTGCGTACATTTTGGGATGCATGGGGTTTTATAACTTCTGACACTTTTATATTACAAAGTATTCAGGGTTATGAAATTGAATTCATTGAATTCCCCCAGCTCAGGATGTACCTCACCGGAAATTTGCACTTTCTCACAAAAAGTGGAAGGACATGCGGAACTATTAAGGTTATACACCAAGGGGGTTATAGAAAAAATGACACATGAACCTCTTGAGTTTGTATCTAACATCTTTACTAAAACCAAAAAAGATGGTGAATGTCGTATCATAATTGATTTAACCCACTTGAATACCTTTGCACAGTATACCATTTCAAGATGGGAACATTTGAAACGGCTAAGCAATTGATTTCCAGAGGGTGCTTCATGGTCTGCATCGCCCTTAAAGATGCATACTATTCAATACCTATACGGGAACATCACCGTAAATACTTAAAATTTGTCTGGATGGGGCAACTATGGCAATACAAAGCCCTACCTAATGGGCTTACAACAGCCCCTAGGTTATTTACCAAAATACTAAAACCAGTATTGGCGTCTCTAAGAAGACAAAACCACATAGTCATGGCATATCTAGATGACATTTTAATTGTGGGAAAATGTTTAGAATTAGCTAAATTAGCAGTAACAGCTACCAAATCATTATTTTAGAAACTAGGGTTTGTCATCCATCCAGACAAATCTAAGTTCAACCCCTCTGTGATTATGGACTATCTGGGATTCACAATTAACACCAGAATATGATTGTCACTATCCCAGGGAACAAAGCAACAGACATAATAGAGGCATGTAACAGCCTTGCTTGCGCCAGGAAACTGACTATTAGACATGCTGCTAAGGTGATTGGGAAACTTGGAGCTACATTTCCAGCTGCACAATTTGGCCCGTTACACTATCAAAACTTGAAAAGAGCAAAAAATCTCAGCAATAAAAGTGAATGCTGGACATTTTGACAGACCTATGCAGCTGCCAAACAAGGCAACAATTGAGCTACAATGGTGGATTAGCAATGTTCGTGATTGTTTTAATCCCATCATTATATAAAACATATCAGTTGTGTTACAAACCGACGCAAGCACCCTGGGCTGGGGAGCTACCAACACCACTTCCAGTTGTGGCGGCAGATGGGATTTGTACGAGTCTACTCTTCTTCAATCACAAGGTATAAACTATTTGGAAATGCTGGGAGCATTTCACGGGCTGCGGGCTTACTGCACTAATCTGCATCATACGCATGTCCGTCTTCAAATAGATAATACCACAGTGGTGACGTATTTAAACCATATGGGTGGTATCAAGTCAATATCTTGTGATGAATTGGCAAATTTAATTTGGCTCTGGTGTATTGAAAGAAATATTTGGATATCAGCTACGTACCTTCCGGGTAAGCTCAATACAGTGGCGGACACCAGGTCACGAGTATTTAATGACAACATCGAGTGGATGTTGAACCCCCAAATATTTGCTAAAATTATAGCCAAATATGGAACACCAGATATCGACCTCTTTGCCTCCAGGTTGAACCATCAGATACCAACATATGTCTCCTGGGAACCAGATCCTGGGGCGTGGCGATGGACGTGTTCTCGCTACATTGGGGGAAATGGTTTTTCTATGCATTTCCCCCATTCTGCCTCATCAGTCGGGTATTGCAGAAAATTCAACTAGGTTCTGCATCAGGTATACTGATAATACCCGACTGGCCCACACAACCATGGTACCCGGTGGTCCTCAACATGATGAAAGAACCATGGGTACAGGTTACCAAATGCCCAAATTTGGTGACCAATCCCATAACAGGGGAAAATCATCCATGACATGCATCTACCATCTGCACCTGTTGGCTTGCAGGTTCTGAAGAGGCCATTACTGGAATTTGGGCTGTCTACAAGAACCATGGACATCATTACAGCATTGTGCAGAGAGTCCACAAGAAAGCAGTACCTCACCCACATAAGGAAATGGGAGGCCTTCTGTAGTCGGACCAAGACGACCTACAATTCTGCTACGATCACCAATGTCCTGGAATTCCTCGCGGGCCTTCATTATGATCAGGCCCTCAGTTACAGTGCCATAAACAGTGCCAGGAGTGCACTGTCATCCTATCCCAACATTGGAGTGGGATCTCACCAGCTGGTATCCAAACTCATGAGGGGTATATTTAATTCCAACCCTTCCCGACCATGATATAATATTACCTGGGATATTGGGGTTGTGTTGTCCCTACTCAGGAGCTGGTCGCCTATGATGGATTTACCACTGGACAAATTCACCTTCAAAGTGGTGATGCTAATGGCACTGACCACAGCACAATGGGTCGAGACACTACAGAAACTCAAACTGGTATCGACTCAGAATGGTATCGACTCCCAATAAAGTGACTTTCTTTATAGATGAGTTACTTAAACAACACAGGCCTGGATCTACAGATCTGAAATTAGAATTCCTAGCATACCCCGTTGATGTACGACTCTGTATAGGCACCTATCTCCGACATTATATCAATGTCACACACACCATCAGGAAAATGGAGATGGGTCTGTTTATCAGTCATAAAAACCCACATCACAGGGTGACGGTGCAGACTATCTCCAGGTGGCTCAGGGTGGTATTGGGTGCAGCAGGTATAGACACTAACATTTTAAAATCTCATTCTACCAGGGCTGCATCCACATCAGCGGGGAGGACCATGGAGGTACTCATGGATCATGTCCTCACAACAGCGGGCTGGGCCAGTGAAACTATATTTCAGCGTTTTTATAACAAACCTGTGGTCACTCCCGCAACGTTTGTGGAGTCAGTTTTAAGTGCTGTTCCCTAAACGTTTTTCCACGAATTCAGGGGTTTTTGTTTTGTATTAATAAATACGTTATTATTTTTCAGCTTGTTCAAGTCTGAAATACATTAACATACTTCCTCCATCAGGAATTACGGCAGTGTGTTAGCATGGACGTTGTCCAGGGCATGGAATCACAAAGCTTTGAAATTTTCACGAAGTCACTCACGTGACTCCGAAGTATAGTAGTAAGATTAAATGAGAACTTACCGCTTGTAGTTTGATCCTTATTTTATGAGGAGTTATGATGAGGGATTTCGTGCCCTCCACTCTCAACCCTCTATCATAAGGTCAACTGGTATATTAGAGTCTCTTAAATCTTACTAACTTCAGTCATTGTTGTTATCTGTGATTCCACACCGTTGATTTGAAGAATGTCACGCATGCGTGTTGGCGGGGTGTTCACGAAATCCCTCATCGTAACTCCTCATAAAATAAGGATCAAACTTCAAACTTGTAAGTTCTCGTTTAATCTTACTATTAATTCTTAAACACAAAAGCCTAGGCTCATCCTTCAGAGAAGGTCTGCGGGAGTGGGTTTTCTCCGCGTGCTCCGGTTTCATTCCCACACTTCAAAAATGTACAGGTTTCTAGGTTAATTGGCTTATGTAAAATTGTAAATTGTCCCTAGTGTGTGTAGGATAGTGCTAGTGTATGGGATGATCGGTGGTCGATGCAAACATGGTGGGCTGAAGGGCCTGTGTCCATGCTGTATCTCTAAAGTCTAAAGTCTAAAGGAGTGGTGTGTGGTCATATGGGTTTGATGGGTCCTTTGATGGGTTATTGTATGATTTTTTTTCTACAATTGGGTTTCAAATTGGTGGGTTAGGTGTGGAATACTTCATCCAGCGACCACAAGTGGAAAAGAGCACAAAGTGCTGGAGCAATGCAATGGGTGAGGCAGCATCCCTGGAGAACATGGATAGATGACGTTTCAGGTCGAGACCCTTCTTGAAGTTCAATAGGTTCCACACACTCAACATGTTTTAGTTTATTGTTTATTGTTATGTTCACCGAGATACAATGAAAAGCTTTTTTTGTGCGCTATCCAGTCAGTGGAAAGGCTATACATGATTCCAAACAAGCCATCCACAGTGTACAGATACATGATAAAGGGAATAATGATTAATCCAAGATAATGTCCAGTAAAGTCTGCTTAGATATAGTCTGAGGGTCTCCAATGAGGTAGATATAGCTCAGGACCATTCTCCAGTTTGAGTGTTTGGGCAGTCAATGGTCAGACTAACAATCACTACATGAGGTGTGGACACAAAATGCTGGAGTTACTCAGTGAGTCAGGCAGCATCTCTGGTGAAAAGGAATAGGTGACATTTGGTTCGAGCCTTGGGTCAAGCTTTCTTCAGACTCGCTGACCCGCTGAGTTACTTCAGCATTTTGTGCAGCTACACAATATCTGTCAGATGTTAAGACCCCTCAAGGCAGCAGAGGTAACAATTAACAGGGTACAAAGTTTGACCAATAAGTTACCTTTCCCAAAGTTTGTACCATTCAAAACCCCTTCAACTTGTGAGCCGAGATAAAAAAAATTACTTATTCTCAGTTATTTTGCTCCTTTTATACGTGAATATTTTTATCTTGCATTTATTTATGCTTTTTTTTTATTGCCTTCACTTGAGAGGTGGACTGCTCCTAAAATAATACGAGGTGTGAGAATTGAACTAAATGGTTCAAGTGATTATTTTGGCTTTGGTTGAATTCATATGCAGTCTAGAAATGAAGTGAAGGAGTCAGCATTGAAAGGCAGCTTGTAAATGTCACAAATGGTAGCTCATTCTCATGCCAGGTGGACAAGCAACACTACAAGGCAGTAATTCAGCAGTTTTATTTTTACCCTTAATAACTTCTCATTGACAATGATTAAAACTCTGTAAAGATAAGAGACCTTTTTTTATCAGTGGACTGGAATGCCTTTCTGGCGCCCTTAAATCCTATAAGCATAAGTAATCATCAAATCTAAATATTTGTAATCAGCTAAGGGTAGAGTGTAGTTAGGGAGGAGGCAGGAAGTGGGGGTTGGGGGAAAAACAATGGATTTAACCCTTTCTGGGGCATTTTAACACCAAGAACTAAATAAAGCAGAGAAATACGAACAACAGGGTTTTGTCACTATTGTGCTGCATTCTTTACACTTTAGACTTTAGATACAGCATGGAAACAGGCCGTTTGGCCCACCGAGTCCGTGCGTTCCAGCAATCACCTGTACATTCATTATAACCTACTCACTAGGAACAATTTACAATTCACAGAAGATACAAACCTACAAACCTGTACGTCTTTGGAGGAAACCGGAGCACCCGGAGAAAACCCACATGGTCTCACGAAGAACGTACAAACTCAGTGCAGACAGCACTCATAGTCAGGATTCAACGAGGGTCTCTGGTGTTGTAAGGCAGCAGTATGAATGGGTGATCGATTGCTGCCATCTAATCAGTGGACCGAGGGCCATTTTTCCATGCTGTATCACAAAACGAAAACTAAATTAAACATAGAGCAGTTCAGTGTAGAAATAAGGACCTGCAGATGCTGGTTTACAAAAGTGCTGGAGTAGCTCAGTGTGTCCGGCAGCATTTCAGGAGAACATGAATAGGTGACGTTTAAGTTTAAGTTTAAGGTAAGTGTAGTCATAGTTTAAATTTCATTTTCTATCTGCCTCTGTGCTTTTTGCGTTAATCACATGGCAAGTTTATATGTAACACAAATTTTTGAGTTAACAATTTCCCTGCAATTGTCAGAAAAGATGTGACTGAAAATGTTTAAATCATTATAACTGACAAATATAAAAACATACAGACACTTTGAAGATGCTATAGTAGACACCAAATGCTGGAGTAACCAGCGGGACATGCAGCATTTCTGGAAAGAAGTAATGGGTGACATTTCGGGTTGAGACCCTTCTTCAGACTGATGTCAGGGGAGTGGGTGGGACAGAGATAGAATGTAGTCGGAGACAGTAAGACTGGTGGGAGAACTGGGACGGGGAGGGGATGGAGAAAGAGGGAAAACAAGGGCTATTTGAAGTTAGAGAAGTCAATGTTCGTACCACTGGGGTGTAAGCTACCCAAGTGAAATATGAGGTGCTGCTCCTCCAATTTGCGCTGGGCCTCACTCTGCCAATGGAGGAGGCCAAGAACAGAAAGATCAGATTGTGAATGAGAGGGGGAGTTAAAGTGCTGATCAACTGGGAGACCAGGTAGGTTAAGGCGGACTGAGCGGAGGTGTTCAGCGAAACGATCGCCGAACCTGCGTTTGGTCTCGCCGATGTACAGAAGTTGACATTAGGAACAGTGGATACAGTAGATGAGGTTGGAGGAAGTGCTAGTGAAATTAAGATGCTATGTAGATTTCCCAATAAACAGAGGAATTTTGGTTTAACCAGAAAGTCAAACAAATTCTTTTTACCAATTTAACTTTCAGTCCAACAAAGATCCTAATCAAATTAGCAAAGTTTGAAGGAAATAATAAATTTATACATTGTCTTTCAGTCACAGCGCCAGCGACCCAGGTTAAATCCAGACCTGTCCCTGTGGAGTTTGTACATTCTCCCTGTGACCATGTGGGTTTCCACTTGGTGCCCTGATTTCCTCCCACAAGATGTGAGGATTTGAAGGTTAATTGGCCTCTGTAAATTGCCCCTAGCTTGTTGGGAGTGGACGGGAAAGTGGGATAATTTACAACCAGTGTGAATGGGTGATGGGTTGGAGGGGCCTTTTTCCACGATGCATTTCTAAAATAAACTAAACTAAATTAAACTAAACTGAAATAAACCAAACCTATTGGCATTCTTTCAATTTCCATCTCAGTTATTCCCATATTATTCATGGATTCTGCCAGTCTCCCCAAAGTAGGAGCAGTATTCTTCATTTGGCCTTGTTAAATTACACTGACTAACACTTAGTCCATTCATGCACTTTGTGTAACACATTCTATAATTTTCTTCAGATGAGAAGGGGGCTGATAGTAGGTTGGACAGCAAGCAATGACTGCCATGCCCAGCTTCCTGAAATCACAGTTGGTGGGTTTCTTTATTACGGTTCTGGATGCATTCTGTGTGTGGACAAGATCCTACATTCCATCAATAGGAAATTTGCTCTGCTCTTTTTATATGCAATTAATGTTTGTGCAGCTGCTTATATTTGTGGTCTCTGTGGTGAAGGAACAAAAGACCCGTTGAAGTGATATTCTGTGCAATATTGGACAATGCCAACAGTTCATTTACATTAACACATTCCAATGTAAACAGAATACTGTTGTTTCAAATAGTGTGCTGTTCAGTCTAATTCAAATCTATTGCTTGTATGCTTCAATCAAATGGGGCCTTTCCTTTCAACCTCTAACCATGTTCTAACTCATAAATACCTAAAAGTTTAAATTGGATATAATGGCTTTCAGCCTCTTGCTGTTAATGTCCTGTCTCTGCACTGTAAGAGTAGTCACACAAAAATAAGAAGGGACAATCCTCCATAAGCGGGATAGTTAGCATGTGTGCGGGGGGTAGTTAGTGTGTGTGACGCCACATGCCGCCCCCCCCCCCCCCAGCCCCCCACCCCCTCCCCCGCAACCAAACATTGGGGGAACAGACCCAATGGGTCAGCACTTGGTCTAGTATACTTTTAAAACTCTGTGTGTGTGTGTGTGTGTGTGTGTGTGTGTGTGTGTGTGTGTGTGTGTGTGTGTGTGTGTGTGTGTGTGTGTGTGTGTGTGTGTGTGTGTGTGTGTGTGTGTGTGATTTTGCCTTTGAAACGTATCTTCTCAAAAACCAGACGCAAATACGCGGAGATTTTTACATATTTCGGAAGCGATTTGACTTATGATTTCGGAAATCGACTCTTGTCTAAATTTGATCAATTATTTCCCCAGATTTTTTATAAAGTTGTTCACAAAACGGACTGTTTTATTAAAATCAAACTGCTGCGGCAGCTGCGGACGTCACAATGCCCTTGCTCGCGGCACCGCCCCCCCCATCCCTCAATCTCGATTAAAGCAGATGCTCTCAACACGCAGGCGCACTTTCCACAACCCTCCCCCCCCCCCCCCCCCCACTCAGTCATTTTTTTGCCTCCCGCTGTGCTGCGGACCAAAGATCCAGAGGGAGCAATGGCCGCCAGGGCCACCTTCTCATCGCGTGCCCCGCACGATGATAACGGCTGCTGCCGCCCGGCTCTCCTCCACTGCCCCCCCCCCCTCATAGATTCATAGAATCATGGAAAATAGGTGCAGGAGTAGACCATTCGGCCCTTTGAGCCTGCACCGCCATTCAATATGATCATGGCTGACCATCCAACTCAGTATCCTGTACCTGCCTTCTCTCCATACCCCCTGATCCCTTTAGCCACATGGGCCACATCTGGCTCCCTCTTAAATATAGCCAATGAACTGGCCTCAACTATCTTCTGTGGCAGAGAATTCCACAGACTCACCACCCTCTGTGTGATAAAAGATCTTCTCATCTCGGTCCTAAAAGACTTCCCCCTTATCCTTAAACTGTGACCCCTTGTTCTGGAGTTCCCCAATATCGGGAACAATCTTCCTGCATCTAGCCTGTCCAACCCCTTAAGAATTTTGTAAGCCTCTATAAGATCCCCCCTCAATCTCCTAAATTCCAGCGAGTACAAGCCGAGTCACCCACTCTTTCTTCATATGGAAGCCCTGCCATCCCAGGAATCAGTCTGGTGAACTTTCTCTGTACTCCCTCTATGGCAAGAATGTCTTTCCTCAGATTAGGAGACCAAAACTGTACACAATATTCCAGGTGAGGCCTCACTAAGACCCTATACAACTGCAGTAGAACCTCCCTGCTCTTGTACTTAAATCCTTTTGCTATGAATGCCAACATACCATTCGCTTTCTTCATAGCCTGCTGCACCTGCATGCCTACTTTCAATGACTGGTGTACCATGACACCCAGGTCTCATTGCATCTCCCCTTTTCTTAATCGGCCACCATTCAGACAATAATCTACCCTCCTGTTTTTGCCACCAAAGTGGATAACCTCACATGTATCCACATTATACTGCATCTGCCATGCATTTGCCCATTTACCCAACCTATCCAAGTCAGCTTGCTGCCTCCTAGTATCCTCCTCACAGCTAACACTGCCCCCCAGCTTCGTGTCATCCACAAACTTGGAGATGTTGCATTCAATTCCCTCATCCAGATCATTAATATATATTGTAAATAGCTGGGGTCCCAGCACTGAGACTTGCGGTACCCCACTAGTCACTGCCTGCCATTCTGAAAATGACCATTTCATTTCGGAGTCACGTGAGTGACTTCGTGAAGAACCCGCCAGCACGCATGCGCGACATATCGTCGCAACGCGTTGCTGCCAACAGCTGGCGGTGGAGCGCGGCTCCCCGCCAGCCCTTCATAAGGAGCCGCTAAGGTAAGTGATACTAACCTTAAGTTGGTTGGTCCTTGTTGGAAGTGTGTTCTTTCAACAGGGACATGGAAGGGAGGAACAAAGGCCGTAGGACGTCCGTCCGGAGTCGCCGGCCACCTGTCCCGGGGCCCTCATCAACGGCTGCACCTGCTAGTCAGGCCGGGAAGAAGGCAGGGAAGTCGGGGAGCCCTGTCGCTACAGGGCCCGACCCGCCGATACACCGGAGCTCCAATGACGAGTTTGAGGAGTTCGGTGTACCACCGGAGCAGGTAGACCCTGCCTCCGTATCGAGGTCGCCAACGGGCTCGTTGGCCGACCTGGGCAAGGGCTCGCGTGCGGCTGCACGGCCCTTCTCCCTGAGCCCTCGGAGGAGAGGGAGGGATGGAGCCCGTAAGTCTAACCCTTTAGGGGCTAAGACGTCACCTGCCGCTAAAATGCGGACTGGTGTTATGGCGGGACTCAAGTCCACTGGGAGACCTATCAGGACCAATGTTGACTCCCCAACCATCGAGACCGGGAAGAGTCACTTGGGAGGAGTCCCGCCACGGTCACCGAGTCCTCCATGGATGGGTGGACGGGACCGTACGCAGGCTAGGCCCACGATGTGGGCAGCCGGCAAGCCCGCGCGGGCGTCGGGTCACCGTGCTGAGGCATTGGGTGCCAACTCTCCACCGTGTTTGCCCTCCGAGGCAGCGGGATCAGGCTCCGCCAAAAGGAGGCGTATGAGCGTACCTCCCGCGCGGGAATCGCTCAGCTTTGCTGCGGCGGCTGGAAGCGACAACTTCCGGCACCGGGTTCACCTCGACGAGGTGCGGGCCGATGAACGGAGCCTCAGCAGTTCAGCAGAACATGAGGACTCCGACTGCCCAAGTTCTAAGGGCGAGGGGCGTATTGACCGAATGGAGCGGATGTTGGAGCTCCTATTCGAACAGAATCAACAGCAGCAGGCATCCAGCTCCAGTGGGCACAGGGAGGCTTCACCATTGTCAACAGGGAGCTGCAGGCAGCCAGAGGATGAGGACATTCTGGACCCTACGCCAGCTCCATCAGAGGTCCCGCAGGAAGAACTCATTGATGTAGCGGCGAAATTCGCATCCTCGGAGACATCGGGATTACCCCTCAACCCCAAACTGGCTGCCACCGTGGACTTCCTGACCAGTCATCAGCTCCAGGAGGAGGTTCTATCGGAGGCCATCAACAGGCACAAGGCTCCAGCCAACTGCAACTCCCTCAACGTTCCCACAGTCAATACGCCAATCTGGGGCAACATCGGCACAGCCATCAGGACCCAGGAGATAAAGCTCCAGTGCATCCGGAAGCTGCTTACTGCTGGGATTACCGCGTTTGCGCGGGCGGTGGACGGAGAGGACCTAAGCACGGAGCAGGAAGATGCTCTCGCTCTGCTGTGTGCCACTCAGCACGAGATCAATGCCTTCCGGAAGAGTGTCATCCGACCCACGCTCAACTCGAAATTTGCGGGGTTGTGTAAGGCGTCTACTACACCACCGCCCAGACAGTTGTTCGGGAAAGACCTCCCGAAGAGGGTCAAGGAGCTGGACGACCACGCCAAAACGGTGGAACTGATGCGGTCTCAGATCGCGCCCAGGCAGGCGGCCAAGAAAGCGCCATTTTACAGGCCATGAGGCCCTGCCACCGGACCGGCACGTACCTACACTCCAGCTCCACCTCGATACCAACAACCCCAGCAGCCACGGCCTCTTTTAGGGCAAGGCCAGCAGCGACCACCATGGAAGATGCGGACACCGCATCATCAGCCCAACCCAGCACATCCACGTCCCGCCAAACATGTCAAGGACCGCTGGTAACCATGGAGGTAAGGCGGTCTGGTTTTCACGCACCTGTGTGCTTAATTTCACATGTTGGTGGGCGACTTCGGTTCTTCACGGGAGCATGGGAAACTATCACTTCAGATGAGTTTATCTTGCAAAGTATTCAAGGCCATGAGATTGAATTCATCAATGGCAACATCCCTCCATCCCAGCATATGCCCGATCGGAAAGTTACGCTGTCTAGCACTGAAATGGCAGCAGGCTATGCTGAAATCTTGAGGTTACAAGAAAAAGGCGTGATAGAAAAAACTATACACGAACCAATTGAATTTGTATCCAACATATTTACTAGGCCCAAGAAGGATGGAGGATGTCGGGTTATTATTGATTTGACCCATTTGAATACCTTTGTAACATATACCCATTTCAAAATGTACACGTTCGAAACAGCCAAGTCATTGATTTCTCATGGCTGCTTTATGGCATGCATTGATTTAAAAGACGCATACTATTCTGTATCCATTCGGAAACACCATTGGAAGTTCTTAAAGTTCATCTGGATGGATCAGCTCTGGCAATACAGGGCTTTGCCAAATGGGCTTACCACAGCCCCTAGATAATTTACTCAAACCTATTCTGGCCACGCTACGGAAACAACATCATATAGTGATGGCCTATTTGGATGATATCTTGATTGTTGGCAACACCCTGGAATCAGCTGAACTGGCAGTTTCAGCCACTGTGGCAATTTTTCAGGAAATGGGGTTCATTATCCATCCAGATAAATCAAAGTTCTGCCCTTCACAGGTCATGGATTATCTGGGGTTCACGGTGGATTCCAATCGCATGAGGGCCACCATACCAGCTAACAAAGTTGGGGATGTCACCCAAGTATGTGAGGATTTAGTCTGGACCAATATACCATCAATTAGACAAACTGCTAAGGTAATTGGCAAGATTGTAGCACTTTTTCCAGCTGCTCAATATGGACCTTTGCATTATCAAAATCTGCAAAGAGCCAAGATCTCAGCGTTAAAACGAAACGCTGGACATTTCGACAGACCTATGCAGCTGCCTCCTAAAGCCAAGATTGAGTTACAATGGTGGGTGGACAATATTTGTGACTCATTTAAACCCATCATTTTGCCCAATCCGGTGGTATACTTACAAACAGACGCAAGCTCCCATGGCTGGGGAGCTACGGACAACTACTCTAGTTGCGGGGGCAGATGGGACACCCTTGAATCTACTCTGTTATTGTCACAAGGGATAAACTATTTGGAGATGCTTGGAGCATTTCACGGACTTCGAGCTTATTGTTCTAATCTTACTGACGTTCATGTCCATCTCCAAATAGACAATACCACTGCGGTGGCATATTTAAACCATATGGGCGGTACCAGGTCAATTTCATGTGATGAATTGGCAAATACAATTTGGCTCTGGTGTATTCAACGGAATATTTGGATTTCAGCTACCTATTTACCAGGTGAGCTCAATACTGTGGCGGATACCAGGTCACGCAAATTCAATGACAACATCGAGTGGATGTTGGATCCTCAAATCTTCGCTAAAGTTACAGCCAAATTTGGTAAACCGGATATCGACCTCTTTGCGTCGCGGTTGAACCATCAGGTACCAACATACGTTTCGTGGGAACCAGATCCTGGGGCAATGGCGATGGATGCGTTCTCGCTGGACTGGGGGAAATGGTTCTTCTATGCATTTCCTCCATTTTGCCTCATCAGTCGGGTATTGCGGAAAATCGAGATGGATGCTGCCAAGGGCATTCTTATCATACCCGACTGGCCTATGCAGCCATGGTATCCGGTGGTCCTTGATATGATCAGTCAACCTTGGGTCCTCTTAGAGGGTTGCCCACAATTGGTGACTAACCCTGTGTCAGGGGAACCACATCTCTGCCACAGCTATCTAAACTTGTTGGCTTGCAGGTTCTGAACAGGCCATTACTGCGGTATGGCCTATCACCCAGAACAATGGATACCATCGGAGCGTCATGCCGGGAGTCCACCAGGCGGCAATACCTCTCCCACATCCGGAAATGGGAAACCTACTGCGGCCGCTCCCAAATTGCATATGACGCTGTGACCATAACCGACGTATTGGAATTCCTGGCGGGGTTGCACCATGATGAACACCTGAGCTACAGTGCCATCAACAGCGCCAGGAGTGCGCTGTCATTCTACCTCAATATTGAGGTAGGATCCAACAGGCTGGTGTCCAGGCTCATGCAGGGAATATTCAATTTGAATCCGCCCAGACCACGCTATAATATCACCTGGGATATCGGGAAAGTATTAACCCTGCTCAGGACGTGGTCGCCCATGGAGGGGCTGGAGCTGGACAAACTCACCCTAAAGCTGGTGATGTTACTGGCACTGACTTCAGCGCAGAGGGTACAGACACTCCATAAAATCCGGATCGACAGGATGATCTCTACCCCTGCAGAAGTAGTCTTCTTTATAGATGAGCTACTCGAGCTGCATAGACCTGGGTTCACAGGGCTGCAGCTGAAGTTCCCGGCATACCCCGCTGATGCAAGGCTATGTTTAGCTGCCCATATCCGTCACTATGTCAAAGTGACGAGAAACCTAAGGGGAATATAGAAGTACCTGCTTGTCACTCACAAGAAACCTCACCATCGAGTGACGGTCCAGACGATATCCAGGTGGCTCAGGATCGTCTTGGGTAAGTCAGGTATCGACACTAATGTCTTCAAATCCCATTCCACCAGGGCTGCATCAACGTCGGCGGCGAGGGTCATGGAGGTGCCCATGGACCATATTCTCGCCACAGCAGGATGGGCGAATGAAGCCATCTTTCAGCGGTTCTATAACAAGCCCGTTGCCGCTCCTCTACAGTTCGCGGAGGCCGTGCTGAATGCAGGTCAAGAACGTGGAGATGTCCCCGAATGAGGGGTTTTTGCTTTGATTGTTAATAAATATTATTCTTGTTTTTCAGTACAAGCAGTCTGGAAAGTTGTTTACTCCCATCCATCCTTAATAGTGGTGTGTGACAGCATGGACGTGGTCCAGGGCGTGTAATCACAGAGCTTTGAAGTCTTCATGAAGTCACTCACGTGACTCCGAAATGAAATAGTAAGATTAAACGAGAACTTACCAGTTCGAAGGTTGATCTTTATTTTATGAGGAGTTGCGATGAGGGATTTCGTGCCCTCCGCTCCCAACCCTCGATCATAATCAACTGGTAATTAGAGTCTCTTCAATCTTACTATGCCAAATCATTTCTTTGTTGTTTCTGTGATTCCACACCGCTACTTTGAAGAATGTCGCGCATGCGTGCTGGCAGGTTCTTCACGAAATCCCTCATCGCAACTCCTCATAAAATAAAGATCAACCTTCGAACTGGTAAGTTCTCGTTTAATCTTACTATTTTACTCCTACTCCTGTCACGCTGGTAGAAGCCACGATCAGCTGCTTTTCACCGTCCTCAGATTGCTCCGTGCCTTGTTCGCGGCCCGCAGGCTCACTCTGGGACCACGCCTGCTCGCCCACTCCACCCTCCCCCCCCCCCCCCCCCGCTTTCACCCTCTCCCCTTTCTCCCCGTACTCGGGGACTCGGGGTCTGAAGCATTCGAGAATCGGTCCTCTGTGACGACCTGGAGATAACCCGCTGACTCCGGGGTACAGTTAGGATGTGCCGAGGATGCGAGGTCAAGGAGCTGAGGCTGACGGCTGCTGGGTGGCCCTACCCCTCTCCTCCCTCCACTCTTCCGCCATTCCTTCTCCCCCCCTTCTCCCCCCCGCTCTCCCCCTCCCCTCTCTCCCCCTCCCCTCTCTCCCCCTCCACTCTCTCCCCTTCCCCTCCCCCTTCTCCTCTCCCCCTACCCCCTCTCTCCCCTCTCCTTCCCCCTCCCCTCCTCTCTCCCCCTCCCCTCTCTCCCCCTCTCTCTCCCCTCTCTCTCCCCCCTCTCCCCCCATCTTTCTCTACCGCCCTCTCTCTCTCTCCATCTCTCCCCCCTCTCTCCCACTCTTTCTACCCCCTCTCTCCCACTCTTTCTCCCCCCTCTCTCCCAACTCCCTCTCCCCATCCCTCTTCCCCACCCCCTGCCCTCCCTCCCCTAAATCTCCTTCTCCCCTCCCCCCCTCCCCTACCCCCTCCCCCCCCCCCCCCCTCTCAGCCCCCCTTGGTCGTCCAACTCAAGCTGTTCCCGAATGTAAGTGAAGCTGATCACTGCTAGCTGAGTCATTGTGACTTCATCAGTTGAAGCTGGTCATTTTAAATTCAGCTGAGCTTGTATTTTTCAGGAAACAAAGGTGGACGTATGAGGAAAGGGATGTGGTGTCCAAGGAAGGAGATGGTTGGAGGGCTGCAACAGCCTGGCTCTTGCCTAGACCAGGCACCACTCATAAGAACTGGAGCATGAACTTTGAAAATGGCACAGTAGACTATTTCTGTATACTTGCTATTCGAAGGTTGAGGCTATGGCAATGCTCTACTTTGTAGGATAGAGATTTTTATGTCATTGTGGATGCACCTTTATGCATGAGTGTGCATATCCATGTATGTATGCATGTGTGTGTACGTGTGTGCCTGCCTGTCCACCTGTGTGTATGTGTGTGTGTCATGTATTAAAATATTCAGATGGTCCAGAAGCTGAAAATGAACTCTAACCCCTACTCCAAGCCCCTCCCCACCAACACACAAACACATTCTACCACTTAATTATGCACGAGGGAAAATTTAGTGTGGCCAATTAATCTATTATCCCGTACACCTTTGGGTTGTGAGAGAAAACAGGATCACATTTTACCATCAGTGCCCAAGGTTTCCAAATCTCCTTCATTCTGAATTACTGAATGGGTGGGGGGTGGGGGAGAGTGATGGCAGGTGGAGGGATGGTGGGCAAAATGGGAGCACAAGTTGAATCAGTTGTGATCGTATTGAATTACAATACTTGTTTAAGGGACCAATTGGGGGAAGAGTTCATTTAACAGCGTGTGGGGAGTCTGGTCAGGGGTAATGTTGCAGGGAAGGCAGAAGCATTGAGAAGGTGGGGGTCCGGGATCATGTCAGTAACTCACTCACTCACCGCTGTCGCGGCGCTCCGGGCACGAAGCCACCGTATTGTGGCTGGGGAGGGAAGTAGCTGCGAGCAGCTGCTGGGACAGGACAGCGGATGCCACCTCAGCACCTTCTGCCGGCCCGCTCACCTCTGGCAGTGCTCTCCGTCTGAACATCTCTCACCTGCAGCTCGCCGGTTTCGCTCATGTCAGCCGCTTCCCGCAAATCCTTAAATTCCGACAACCGAGTAACCTCAATTGGTCCCTTCATCACGTTGTTGGAATTTAAGGATTTGCGGGAAGCGGCTGGCATGAGTGAGGCTGGTGCAGCCACCCGAACTGTCTGGTCCCGGCAGCCACTCACAGCCACCCAAGCCACTTCTCCCCCCGGCCACAATGCGGTGGCTCCGTGCCCAGAGCGTCGCGGCAAGTGAGTTGCTGGCATGATTCCCGACCCCCTCCTTCTCCCCTCCCCAGTGCGCTGTCCTTTTACAGCTGCTTCCAGCAATGAGGGATAGACTTGGCTATCCCACAGTACAACAACATCGTTCTTGTTGTTGCTGTACTGAGGGATAGCCAAGTCTATCTTTCTTGGCTAACAACCTTCCAACTTTTGCTTCCAAGACACATGTAAATTTGCGTGCCTTATTTTTGGGTAAAAAATAGCGTCTTCATTGCGGGGAAATATGGTAGTTAAAAACATATAGCACCAAGAACTCTACTTAACACATCATTTGTGCACAAACTCCATTCTTCTCTCTTTGTTTCTTAAGATACTCTTAAGATAATGGCAATCCATGTTTGAAAAAACCCGGAAAGAAACCTGCGCTACGCCGGCGCAGTACGCTGCTGCTCATGCGCCGTACTGCAAAGGCGGAACTTCAGTTCCCTTCAGTCCCTTGGAAATTGCCGACTTGAAGCCCCGTCTATGGCACATGGGCTGCACAGACCTTTGTGTGTTACATGCACTGCGGATGAAAGGCACGGAGAATTATGCCTACCTAAGAGATCGATCTCTTAGGTAGGCATTATTCTCCCATACCTTTACTATTTATATTTAATAATTACCATTTTATAATTTTAATCAGAGTAGGCAGTGCCTACCTTGCCTACCCTGATGGCACGTGCCTGACAGGTACATAGATAGAATAGGGTTACAGGAATATGTGCTAAGCAAAGGGAAATGGGGCTAGTACAGATGGGGTTGGTATGTGGGCAGGTTGGGCTTAAGGACCTGTTTCAATGCTGTATGACTATGACTCTATCAGGGATGAATCTGGTCTCCGACACTATGAGGCAATGGCCCCACCAGTTCCACCAATGCGCCTCCCAAACGTATGTAACGTTAATCTAATGTTTCCATGTGATTGATGGTAAAGTTCTTCCATATCTAATCTTATGTGTTTTTGCATTAGTCTTACTCCATCATATCAACAATTCCAATGTTAGTTTTGATTTCAAGCTCATGAAATGACATATTGTGATACATAGTTCTCAATGGCATTAAACCAACTGCAGACAACCCAGCTATGCGGCTTCCCGTGACTGAGCTGCCCAAGGGGAAGCTTACTGACAGCAGCCTTCTGTTGCAATTTACAAGTAATGTTTTGGAGAAAGGGAAGGTCATCAACGAAAGACTTTTAAATTATTATTTGCAATCGTGATTTGAGCATAGCTGGCAAGGTCAGCATTTATTGCGAATCCCTGAACGAGTGCTTAATCAGAGGACAGTCAAGAGTCAAGCACATTATGCTGGGGTTTAGAGTCACATAAAGGCAAAACTGGATAAGGATGCCAGACTCCATCTCAAAAAGATATTAGTGAACCAGAAGAGTTTAAAAATATATATTATCCAGTATTTTCATGGTCACCGATATTGATCGCATCTTTTAACAACAAACAGTTAGGAATTGATTACATTTTAATTCCAATGGTATTGTGGTGCCATTTGAATCTGGGCTAGGTCTCAGAACAATTAAATCAGAAAACTTACTTGCTGTACCACAGAACTGCAATTATTATTACAAAAACACAATTATTCGCAAAATTGGAAAGTGATGGGTGATGGGTTTTCACCAGAGAGGACCTTAGATAAGGTTTGAAGCTGGAGTCTAGATCATCAACTTCCAGTACCTACACAACACTTCATTAGGCAAGGTGTATAAACCGCCTGTCCCACTGTACGAGGTAATTCAAGAGTTCACCCTAGTTCTCCCCTGATTCGAGCTCGTGTAATGTACGTAGCTGGTACGTAGGGGCTCCTACGACTAAAATGTAACCATTTTTTTCATCATGAGTATTTTTTTACTTGTGGACATTTTTTCACAGTGTTGAAAAAACGTCACGAATTTACCAGATTTCCCGATTAGATTAGATTAGATTAGATTCTTTATTTGTCATTCAGACCTTTCGGTCCGAACGAAACTCTGTTTCCCTGCAGTCATACATATAATAAAAAATAAATAAAAAATGACAGAACACACAATAAACACAAATTTAACATCCACCACAGTGAGTTCACCAAACACCTCCTCACTGTGGTGGAAGGCAAAGTCTTAAAGTCTGTGTCTCTTCCCTCTTTGTTTCCCTCTGCGCCGAGGTGATCCAGGCCTCAGATGCCGCGACCGCACTGGGCGATGGTAAGTCAGTCCCGCGGTTCAACCGAGCTCCACGAATGGGCCGGTTCAACTCCGCGGCCTGGGGGGTCCACCGGGCCCGTGGTCGGGCCGCTGCAACCGCTCCGGGACCAAGTCGGGTCGCCGCCCCGGGACCGAGTCGGGTTTCCGCCGCCGCTGCCGCCGCCGCCGCCGCCACCGCTGCTGGAACCGCTCCGGTAGTCGGGCCACTGCTGCCGCCGCCGCCGCTACTGGAACCGCTCCGGTAGTCACTGGAACCGCTCCGGTAGTCGGGCCGCTGCTGCCGCCGCCGCCGCTACTGGAACCGCTCCGGTAGTCACTGGAACCGCTCCGGGAGTCGGGCCGCTGCTGCCGCCGCCGCCGCTGCTGGAACCGCTCCGGGAGTCTGGCCGCTGCTGGCGCCGCCGCCGCTACTGGAACCGCTCCGGTAGTCACTGGAACCGCTCCGGGACTCGGGCCGCTGCTGCCGCCGCCGCCGGAACCGCTCTGGGAGTCGGGCCGCCGCCGCCGCTGCTGGAACTGCTCCGGGAGTCGGGCCGCCGCCGCCGGAACCGCTCCGGGAGTCGGGCCGCCGCCGCCGCCGCTGCTGGAACCGCTCCGGGAATCGGGCCGCCGCCGCTGCTGCCGCCGGAACCGCTCCGGGAGTCGGGCCGCCGCCGCTGCTGCCGCCGCTGCTGCCGCCGCCGCTGCTGGAACCGCTCCGGGCCCGAGGCCGCCAGCTCCGCCATTAGGCCTCGGCGCAGACAGAGACGGGGAATACGACAGAAAGTCGCACCCCCCCCCTCAGAAGGAAGAGACCCGGACATGTTACACCCCCCCACCCACATACACACACAATCCAACAAAATGAACGAACCCAACCAAAAACAGGACATAAAAATAAAATAACTGACAGACTGCAGGTGGGCCGCAGCTGTTAACCCAGCGCCGCCATCTTGACATCGCCATTCCCGAGTACCTACCGTTACTCGTACGAGCCGCTACGTGACATCCACGAGCTCCTACGTACCCGCTACATACATTACACAATCAGGGGAGAACTCGGGAGAACTCTTGAATTACCTCGTACAATGGGACAAGCCATTAAGCAAAGAGCTGGAAAGAGTGCGGTGAAGATTTATGAGGATGTTGCCAGGACTCGAGGCCTGAGCTATAGTTTAGTTTAGAGATACAACATGGAAATAAGCCCTTCAGCCCACCAAAATTCAGGCTGACTATCAATTACCCATGAGTTCTGTGAAATTATTCCACACTTTCTCATCTACTCCCTATACACTAAGTTCAATTTACTAAGGCCAATTAACCAACAAATTCACACATATTTGTGATGTGGGAGAAAACTGGAGCACCCAAACGATACTTACATGGTCACAGAGGGAGAACGTTCAAGCTGCACATAGACAGCACCCGTGGTCAGGATCAAACCCGTGCTGACCTCATGCTGACCACTGTGCTGCCATTGAGGCAGAACTTGGGAAGTTGCGGGGTGACCTTATAGAGGTGTATAAAATAATGAGGTTGAATAGATAGGCCAGATGCACAAGATATTTTGCTCAGAGTTGGGAAATCAGAGAGAACCTAGGGTTAAGATGGGAGGGGAAAGATTTAATCAGAACCTAAGGTGCAGCTTTTTCACTCATAGGGCAGTGGGTATATTGAAAGAGCTGCCAGAGGACGTAGTTGAGGCAGGTACTATAATAACATTTAAAGACATTTGGATAGACGCAAAGTGCAGGAGAAACTCAGCAGTTCAGGCAATATCTCTGGAGAAAAGGGAGAAATGACACTTAGACAGATACATGGATAGGAAATGTTTAGAGGGGTGTGATCCAAGTGCAGGTAAATAGCTTAGATGGGGCATCTGGTGGTCATGAACAAGTTAGGCTGTAGGGCCTGTTTCCATACTTTTTCAATCCATGACTATATGATACAGATCTAATGTGGGAACGTAGGATTAGCATGATGGGAATAAAAAGGCCAATGGGCCAAATTTCCTGTTTCAATGCTGTACAACTCTTTGACTCTGTGACACTCCTGGCCTATTCCACAACATGGTGGCGAGTCAACCTCTCGGTGACCACTTAGAGCAAAGAAAGCAGGGTGTTGTATGTGCTTGTTCACATCCATTATTTGCTTAAAAAAATGGTGCCATGAGATCTGGATGTGTTGGGCAGTGGGCAGGTGCTATAGACCTGCAAGGGAAGGTCAACACTCCTGCCCCCACGAGTCTCGGGCAGATGGGGCTCATCAGCCTGGGAAGGCAGTCCATCTAGGAAAGGAAAAACTCTGATTTAAAACCTCCACTGCATTGTGGCCATAAACATTCATGGAAAAGGCTCCAGGAATAAACCTCATAAACCTCGTCGTTGCCTGCAACCTCATTCCGGCAGCTCCTGCGATGGCACTGGTGCCAAACTGTAATGGCCCTGCTGTTCCTTTGGATCGATCAGCAACATGGAGAGGGGGGATGTGCTGCATGGGCAACAGCCTGTCCTCCATATGACATCGCCCAGGCTTGCATCCAACCAGGATGCATCACCCATGGTCAGTCATGACCGAGGGGGGCCTACAGATAGTGTCCATGTCCAACATCTCAAGTAACATAATTTAGAAGGCCATTGTTGAACAATGTGAAATGCAGCGAGTCTGCCATTGTAGCACATGGTAATGTGGTTTTGTGAGCTCAGTTTAGTGACTCCTTCGATGGATGCTTTGGAAAGCTTAGGTGACAAAACGCAAATTACTGCCAAAGCAACATTGATGTTTGGAGCAATGTCACACATTACCCTGAAAGAGTGCTCGAGCAGGTTAGTTCATCTTATGAAGATGGGGAAACACATATATTATCTTTAAGGAGCAATGATATCATAGTCATACAGCACAGAAACAGGCTACTTTGGCCTAACAAGTCCATGCTGACTAAGATGCCCCATCTACGCTAGTCCCATCTGCCTGCATTGATTCATATCCCTCCAAACCTTTCCTATCTATTCTGGAATATTTGGCATTATTCACTCCCTCCACCATCCCTGATCACAGCAGGTTTGTGCAATTCTGGGGCTATATGATCAAAGTATCATTAATCTCATCCATTCACTTTATAGGTAACATTTCTACTGAAATACACATAAATGTACTTACACAAGTGATATATTCCTGCCCCTCGAGTGAACTGAATCTAAAGATACAATTGGGACACATACCAAGGGTCTACCAAAGCAATGATATTACAATATTAATAATGATTGGAACTGTTTGAACATCAGCCTGTCTGTGCCTATTTAGTGAACAATCAATGGTCACCAACACATCCCCTTCTTGATTAGCTACTGATCTAATTACAAGCAGTCTGGATTTGACTTAGATATCAGTAGTTTTCGCTACTGTTCTACTGCTCAAACAGTAACTGATGAATCATAATTTAATATAAACAAATTCTGGTTTATCCCAAAGATAGACACAAAATTCTGCAGTAAATCAGCGGGTCAGGCAGTATCTCTGGAGAACATGGATAGGAGATGTTTCAGATCGGGACTCTTCTTCAAACCATCTGATCATTGATCTCATCCATTTATTTTATAGGTAACAGTTCTACCCTGCTACACATAAACGTTTGAGGGCAGTCTGAAGAAGTGAGGCCAAATGTAAATTGGAGGAACAGCACATTTTGCTTGGGTAGCTTACAATTTCTCTAACTTCAAGTAATCCTTGCATTCCCTCTCTCCATCTCTTCCCCATACTAGTTTGACTGTCATCCTGCTTAGTTTCATTGCTTGTATCCACTCGTTAACGCCTTCTCCACAGCCAACAATGGACCAATGTGAGCTCCACTTTACCTTGATCGTCGTTGCTGGCTTTGATTTGTTCTTTTCATACCTTTCTAAAGGCCTTGTCTCACGGTGCGAGTCATCCCACGAGTGACCCCAAGTGAAAGAAAAAAAACTCGTGGTTGTGTACGAGATTTCAAGTTTATGATCAAGTGTTTAACCCAGTTCCCACGGGTATGTCATTGCTGCGATGTTCCAACTTACTCTCCCGAGTTAACAAGTTCCACTCCCGTTATTCTTGAGCCAACCGTGAATGAAGGTAAGTGTGTGAGGGTGTGAGAAGTCCATGCCGGGTGCCGGCCGGCCGCAGCTGCTGTTCAGATTGTTGGGAGACGGAGCTCAGGGTTCGCCTCTTGAGCTGCTTTGGTGCCCAGGCGTAAGTTGAGGTGGAAGGTGGGTGGGGGTGGATGGGGGGCTGACAGACAAGGCTCTTGGGTGCTGGGATCATTCTCTGCGGGATGGTCTTTGTGCGGGAGACATGTGTAGGAGAGGTGTGCTGACTGCAGGCAGACACTTTGGTAGTGATTGCCCACCAGTCTCAAAAGCCGCTGTGTCTCCCTCCACGTCCCCCTCCACGCCAACACAAAGGGCTACGATCCCACTTGTCAGCGTTAAACTCCAGCTTCGCACCGTCTTCATGTCGGCGACTATCCCAAGGCTTCAGTCGGAAGGCAGACGCAACAAGCTGGAGTAACAACGCGGGCCAGGTAACATCTCTGGAGAACGTGGGTAGGTGAAGGTGACTTTTCGGATAAGGGCTCGTCTTCTGAAGAAGGATCTCGACCCGCTGAATTACTCCAGCAGATTTAAGAAGGAAGTGCAGATGCAGCAAAATCGAGCGTACACAAAATTCTAGAGAAACTCAGCAGGTGCAGCAGCATCTATAGAGCGAAGGGATGGGTGACAGAAGGGTCTCGACCTGCTGAAATTCTCCAGCATTTGGATCTAATCACCCATTCCTTCCCTCCAGAGATGCGGCCTGTCCCGCTGAGTTACTCCACCTTGTTTGTGTCTATCGTTGAATGGGTGACGTTTCGGGTCAAGACCCTTCTTCGGACTGAAAATAAAACTCGCCTCGTGTGAAGCGGCTTGTAAATTAAAACATAAAAACAAGAAATGCTAGACTCATTTCTGGGCTACTATTCGTTTACCTGGCCTGTTGCTGTCCTCCCCCATCCACCGCGCTGGACAACTCACCGGGTGCAAAACTCCGCTGCATCCCGGGTGGAGGGCGATGATCACCCGACTGACCAGCAAGTAGAGGCGGTGGGTCGGCCAAGCCCGGCTCCCCACCACCAGGATAGACACCAACTACTGGAGTAAACTCAGCGGGATCTCTGGAGAAGTCTGAAGTAGGGTCTCGACCCGAAATCTCACCCATCCCATCTCTCCAGAGATGCTGCCTGTCCCTCGGAGTTACTCCAGCATTGTGTGTGTCTATCTTCGGTGTAAACCAGCATCTGCAGTTCCTTCCCTATCCCACACTCTCGGCCCCGGGGGGTGGATGGAGCATCACACGTGGACACAACCCACCCACCGCCCCAGACTTGCCCCTCCGGAAGGTCTTTAACCGCGTCCTAAAGCCGTTCGTGTTAAAGAAGGAACTGCAGATGCTGGAGAATCGAGGGTTACACAAAAAGCTGGAGAAACTCAGCGGGTGCAGCAGCATGAAGAAAGTCAGCAGGTCTGAAGAAGGGTCTCGACCCGAAACGTCACCTATCTCCTGCACTCCTTAGATGCTGCTGCACCCGCTGAGTTTCTCCAGCTTTTTGTGTAATCCTACAGCCGTTCATTGAGACGAATACGAAGCCACAGGGCAGGTGCCTCAGTAATAAAGGACAAGTTGCAGATCATCGCAGAAAGGCCGAAGATAGACACAAAATGCTGGAGTGGGACAGGCCGCATCTCTGGAGAGAAGGAATGGGTGGCGTTTCGGGTAAGTCTGAAGAAGGGTCTTGACTCCATTCCTTCTCTCCAGAGATGCTGCCTGGTCCGCTGAGTTTCTATCTTTGGGTCAGTCTTTACTCAAGCGAACGAACAGATTATAAGAAAGTTCCCACGGTAGACTTCCGAGTCACTAAGCAAACATTTAAACTCATTGTAGTAACGTAGTGGCCACTACGTTACTACAACGAGTTTAAATGTTTCCATTTTTAACTTGAAGAGTTAATTTGACTCATGGAAAAAATCAAACATGTTTGATTTTTTTCCACAAGTTAACAAGTTTCCTGAGTACCTGCCGTTAGCGCCACGAGTCAATAAGTTGCTCGTGCGAGTTCCGACGTTCCCACAATGTGATCACCACGAGTGAAAACTCGGGGTCACTCGTGGGCCAACTCACACTGTGAGACAGGGGTTTAAGTCTGAAGAAGGGTCTTGACCAAAAAGGTCACCTATTCCTTCTCTCCAGAGATGCTGCCTGACCAACTGAGTTACTCCAGCATTTTGTATCTACTGTACCGCCTTGTATTACAAACTAGTTTCTACTTGGAGGTTATATTTGGTTCTCTGGAGATGCTGCTTTAACCCACTGAGTTACTCCATCATAGCTGATAAACCATGTACATTTTAAGCAGCTTTAAATATCTCCTGATGCAGGTGACCACCTCTGCATGCCATCATTCAGTGGATAGCCACTGGAAGTAGGTTTTGGGGAATATAGCTGTTACTTTTAGCCACTACGCCTGGGGCAATGGAGTCTCCCTGTGGTCAGCAATGGAGCCACACAGGTTTTGAATGATATACCCTGGACTGTATCTTCTTAACCTCCCTCTCATCACATTAGTCCTCCAAAATGTTAGAGCTTGAAGCTATTGCTACAGAGCAAAAGATCAGCTGACAAACTCTTTACAAAGGGCTCATTGAAGATGGACCACTGATAGAATTACAAGCCTCCTGAGGGAGGAATTTATTTTCCACTAATCCAGGCACATGAGAAGAATTATGATATCAATCTGTAATGGGCATCATATCAGTATCCTGACATCTACATTTTATTTTTAAAATTCTCCACTTTCTGTCTGTGAAAGCTATGTTAGCCGTGATATTAAAAAATAGAAAACTAGAAATAGAAAATTAAGGGCCCTTTACCCTCACCATGCCCGCACATTGGGAGGTCAACTAATGTCAATGCTTGTCAACCAAGATATTAAGTAACTGACTAGAATATAGCACCAAGAACAGTAGGAATGCTTCTCCAATTTGCTAATTAAAGAAGCTAATGGCACATATTGCCCTCAATGCATTTCCTCCCCTAACTCCAATCCTCTTGTAAATCTCTACCTTGTTGCCCCTAGATTCCTCCGCATACCCTCGCCTCCTCTGCTGACTCTTGATCCCATATTGAGTCACACCGAGTCGAAACAGACCCTTCAGCCCAACAAGCCCACGCTGGCCAACATGCCCCATCTACACAAGTCGCACCTGCCTGTGTTTGACCCATAACCTCTAAACCTATCCTATCCATGTACCTGTCCAAATGTCCCTTAAACATAACGATAGTGCCTCAACTACCTTTTCTGGCAGCTCATTCCATATACCCTTAGTGTAAAAAATGTACGCTTCAAATTCCTATTCCCCCCTCACCTTCTCGATTTCCCTACTCTGAGCAAAAAATGATTAGATCGAGGATTTACCCGATCTATTCCGCTCATTATCTTGGACACCTCTATAAAATCACCTCTCAACTTCCTGTACTCCAAGATATAAAGTTCATGCCTGCACAAACTCTCCATAAAGCTCAGGCCCTTGAGGCCTGGAAACATCCTCATACACCTTCTCTGCACCATTTCCAGCTTGACAATATCTTTCCTACAACATGGTGACCAAAACTGCACGCAATACTCTAAATGTAGCCTCACCAATGTCTTATTCAATGCACAATGTCACATTACTGATTAAGCTCAAGGTACCAAATGCTATATTGACCACTTTATCTACCTGCAATGCCACTTTCCAGAGCCCTGCAAAGCACTGTGTAGATCCTGCCCTTGTTGGGCTACCAAAAATGCAACACCTCGCACTTCTCTGTATTAAATTCCATCAACCATTCCACAGCCCACCTACCCAACTAAAAGAACTTTAGCAACTGCTAAGATGTTGAGCTTACTCACCTCAACTAGATCTGAACCAGTAGCTAATCACAAATCTACAAATGGAGGAACAAATGGAAGAAGATTGACTGAATTTTATCGCCTTCCATCAGAGTGAAGTGTGAAAGATACATCTTCCAGATGCGCTGGGACACATCCTCAGTGATGTAACCTGGGGTCATCGGGTGTTTCGGGTCTCACAACATCAGACACCCTTGCCCAGGCGACCCATCCGGGGTTGATCAAGCCGCGACTTGCATCCCAGCAGCAACCGCCCAAGGATCAGCCCTCTTAATCCAAAGCCACCTAGTGGCTTTCTCTGAGGCTTCACTTGCGGATTGAAGTGAAGCCGCAGAGAAAGCCACTAGGTGGCTTTGAATGTTGATTCCACTGTGATAGATGTTTATGTTAAACACTATCACGTAAAAACATAGAAAATAGGTGCAGGAGGAGGCCATTCGGCCCTTTGAGCCTGCACCGCCATTCATTGTTATTATGGCTCATCGTCAATAACCCGTGCCTGCCTTCTCCCCATATCCCTTGACTCCACTAGCCCCTAGAGCTCTATCTAACTCTCTCTTAAATCCATCCATTGACTTGGCCTCCACTGCCCTTGGTGACAGGGAATTCCATAAATTCACAACTCTCTGGGTGAAAATGTTTTTTTCTCACCTCAGTCTTAAATGACCTCCCCTTTATTCTAATGTACCGTGCTCTTTTTAAGGTACAGTGATATTTAGTAACTCAAATATCACTGTACCTCAATTGGTGCATGTGACAATAAATGTGAACTTGAACTTGAACTTGAGATCTGACCAAACAGTTAATTGTGTGGATGGAACAGAGCAAGGGGTTGAGGATGCATTCTTGCAGGGTTCCAGTGTTGAGAATTGTCATGGTGGGTATTTTGAGGTTGAGGTTACACTCTGATCATCTAGGATCATATTAAATGGGACACCAGGCTTAAGGCGCCAACTAACTAGCTGTTGTTTTCATTTTGTACATTATGAATTATTAGAATGAAGGAATAGCAGGTGCTGGTTTATACTGAAGATAGATACAAATGCTAGAGTATAACTCAGCGGGTCAGGCAGCATCTCTAGACAAAAGGAATAGGCAACGTCTTGGGTTGGAACCCTTCTTCAGACCGAGAATGATTGTTGCAAACCTCACAGTCTGGTGTGCCCAAAATTTCCTGACCCATAAATCTTGGAAGTGACATGACCCACATAGACACACTGGGCTGAAGGGCCTGTTTCTGTGCTGTGTGACTCTACAGCTCTGCTCTGTGACCAAGTGAATCCAGGAACCTTTCAACACACAATTTAAATCTAAAAAACCTGCAAATGCCAGAAAACTGAAATCAAATCAAAATCAGTGCTGGAAATATTCCTCAGGTCAAGCAGTAATCTCCAGAGAGTGGAGCAACGTTTCAGGTCACAGAGTAGTACTGCATAGCAACAGGCCGTTCAGATCAACACGTCTATGCCAACCAAGAAACCTCATCTAAGCTAGGTCCATTTGCCCGTGTTTAGCCATATCCCTCTAAACCTTTCCTACCCATGCATCGGTCCAAGTGTCTTTTACATGCTGTTATAGTACCTGCCTCCACTACCTCCCTTGGCAGCTATTGTTCCATATACCCACTGCAATGACACTTCATGTAGCAATGGACTGAAACATGGGATCTGTTTCCCCTTTCATGGATGCAGCCTGATCTGCCTTTTATTTCTATCTGACATTATCCTACCAGTTTATTGCTTGTTTTAAAGTCCTTTCTATTTTCCCTATTGAAGTGAATAACTGCTCATTTTTTTTCACATTAAACAGTATAGTCTGTCTGCCAACACCTTCTCCTCTCAATTAGCCTGCCTACACTCATTTGTAGACTTCCTGTGTTCTCCTTATATCTCCTCACCAAGGTATGACCTTAGACAATATTAAACATAATACAAAAAAATGTAGAGCAGTGTATGTATCACTTTTTTAATCACTGTCTGTTATTGTTAAAGAGAGAGCCACCAGAAAAAGAATTATAACACACTAAAAAAAATTAGACTTGTCTCTAGCTCCCATCTCATGCAGGAATTTTACCAAAAATGGTAAAACAAACTAACATCAAATGTGGCCAGCATCTGTTACAAATTATTATGGCAGATAGAGGGGAATGATTTTCGGAGTATAACTTAATTTCAGAATTTAGATCATGACCATGAATTATTCATTTTAACTCTGAGATAAGATTAGTTTGATGTCATATACTCATGTTGCTCACTTAAATCATTAATTATTCAGATTTTCCTTTCGACCAAATGCCACTCCTTGGCTATGATGAGCTATATCACTGCTGGGTTGTCTTCTCACTCCTTCTCCTGTAATGTTGAATGCTTCCTGAAAAAATAGATAACATGATCAAGCAACAGGCAACAGAAAGAACAAGGGTGGAAGCCAATGTGGATGTGAGGGAATATTAGACACAAAGTGTTGCAGTAACTCAGCAGATCAGACAACATCTCTGGAGAAAAGGAATAGGTGATGTTCTTTAGACTGGTATAGTGAGGGAATAATGTTCAGTAGAGCATGAAAGCTCATTTGTTGTGATATGGCACTTTTTCAATTGGTCCTAAGGATATGTGAAATAATGCATCTCCACCTTTGTTGTTTGGAGAGCTTGTTGATGGAATGAAGACCTGAGATCCCGGCAAGACTTCTTAAGCAGAGCAACATCTTTGTCTACCATGTTCGCATACAAATTAATATCTAGACATGAGCACATGAGCTAAATAATCAGGACTGAGGGAGTTTTGAACTCGTGGAGGTACTATCTATCTCTTTGATGACCCTCGGACTATCCTTGATTGGAATTTGCTGGCTTAAATGTTATTTCCTTATCATGTATCTATCCACTGGAAATGGATCGATTGTAATCAGCTCGACACAAAAAGCTGGAGTAACTCAGCGGGACAGGCAGCATCCATGGAGAGAAGGAATGGGGGGGGGGGGGGCGTTTCGGGTTGAGACCCTTCTTCAGGTATTGTATTTCTGCTGACTGGTTAGCACACAACAAAAGCTTTTTATTGCACCTCAGTACACATGAGAATTGAACTGAGAAAATATGTGTCAGTTAACGTCTTTCCTTGTCAGCCGTTTCAGTTGAGTGTTCCTAGGTTCATAAGGGACAGAAGTAGGTCATTTGGCCCACTGAGTCCAGGCCGACCAGTGATCCCCGTACACTAGCACAATCCTACACACACTAGGGACAATTTACAATTCTTACTGAAGCCAATTAACCTACAAACGTGTACTTCTTTGGAGTGTGTTAGGAGACCGGAGCTCACAGAGAAAACCCATGTGGTCACAGGGAGAACATATCAACTCCATAGAGGCAGTATCTGTAGTCAGGATTGAACCCAGGGCTCTGGAGCTCTAAGGCAGCAGCTCTACCAGCTGTGCCAGTGTGCCACTCTGCAAGTTCTCAGATGGTCCCTGCCAGCCACTGCTGACAACATAGATGAGGACCTTTAGAGGTGACAGTCCCATTAACTCAGGCAAATACCTAAAAGTATTCTGATCTTTTAATGGTAAATTCTCCTGGAAAGTTTCAAATCTGGATAGTTTTTGCATATTCTCTATTAATAAGAACATAAGGCAGAATCTTCAATGCAACATACAAGCTTTTGCATTGTAATAGTCCTTGCTGTTTTGGCTCTATTGCTTGAATTTCTGGAACATTTGTGTATATGGTGAACTCTTAGTATAAGTGACCTGATGTGAGCAAACCTGAAAAGAGAGCATAGGGCTTGTGCAAAGGGAGTACTGAGGTGAGGCTGGCAAGTCGAATACATAACGTGCTTTGTCTTTAGACGGCAGAGTATGGATTGATGTAGGCCACATCCCAGAATGCTAACATTTGTTTTATTTTTTTTTAAACAAACTGAAGCAATTGATACTTAACCTCCTGTGTCCTGTCAAGGAAACCCTACACCGAGCTGTTCCAATCAATGGCAAACATAATTCAACAACAAACCTCCTGCCATCTCCACCCCCTGCTCCCTTCAGATCATATTCTCCGCACCCCATTGTGGAAGGTGTTCTCCTCAGTGAATAAACACAGCCGGTTCTTCAAGGGGTTAAGCACGAAGCGGCTTTTGTTTCACCTAATCATATTTTCGTCCTCAGAGGCAGTAATTATTCAGCTGACCTGAATATCAGGGCTGTAAAAATAGTGGACCTGATGAGGCACAGATAACCACAAAGAGCCCATTCTCTGGCACAGGCTATCATCTGAGCCAGCCCAGTTGTCTCCTGAAACTGAGCTTTGAATCGCACTTTTTCAGCACTGCAGGCAGGAGAGGGGGATTGAGTTACAAAGCTGCACCCCGCTCACACAGAGACTGTGTATACAGCAGCTGCAGAGAAAAAGGTGGGGTAGATTTAATCTGCGCTCTTTGCCTTTGGTCACAAAGAACAGTTATTATGAGAAAAGAAATACTAGCAAAAAAGTGTTCTCAGTTCCTTAAGAAAGAGAAAGGATTAGTCTTTGGGGAAATTTGGAGAAAAAAAAGGTATTTATTCAACACCATATTCTGTATTAAAATCAACATTAGGCAAAATCTTCAGTGCAATCATTGGCTCATGGAATGTAAACTTTAGATATTAATTTTACATTTTAATAATAATCACAATTTGAGTCTCATTGTCAATCATTGGGTTTCACACACAGCACAGTTAGATAACACGAATCTCAGTATTAAAATGAACATTAGCCAAGATCTTCAGTGCAATCACGCTCTGAGAATGTAAAATTTAGATATTAAGTTTGCGCTTTAATAATGTTCACTATTCGTGTTCATTTGTCAATCCATGGGTTCTGCCCATAGCACAAATTGAGCAACATGTATATATGTAAATGAACATCAGCCTTGATCTACAGAGCAATCACTGCCTTGGAATGTAATATTTCGATATTAACTTTGCACTTTAATAATGTTTACTATTTGGGCTTCATTGTCAATCCCCAGGCTCGGCACATGCCACAGATAGCTAACATTATTCTTGAAGGATTTTGAAACACCACCCATTCCTTCTCTCCAGAGATGCTGCCAGTCCCACTGAGTTATTCCAGTTTTTTGTATGTAACTTGGTAACTTGCAATAAAGCAAGTAGCAGGCAATGTGAGCAACTTGCAACATATCATGGCTGTGTGCTCCAGCTCAAAAAATTGGTTAAACTCATTGTTCACTTGCCTGCCTGCTCTCTGTTTTAGGTTTTCATACAGCATCCAGCCAAGCAGTCATATCTCTCTCCATAGGTATTGCAGTGCCAGCAGGAATTGCCTTATTAGTAAAACCTGTGAAAAATATAATAGGAGACTGTAAAATCTTTTTGTTGCACCGAATGTTCGTAGATTTCATGGCTTTCCTTAGACATTTCCGTGTGCTTGTCTGAGCCTCCATCTAGTTATTCTTGTACCCCTTCACTATCAACTCTTCCCCAGCCAACAAAAGGCCATTATGGGCTCCACCCTTCCTTGGAAATCTGTTGCCGACCCTGTTTTGTACTGGCCTTTGCTTACCTCTAGTTCCCTCCCCTCTACTTGTTTTCTGAAGAAGGGTCCCGACCCAAAATGTCACCCACCCTTTTTCTCCAGAGATGCTGCCTGACCCGCTGAGTTGTTACAGCACTTTGTGTCTATCTTCGGTATAAACAGCATCTGCAATTCAGCTACACAGTTACTAAACCAGTGCCGGACTCTGAGTGACACAGTCTTTAGATGGAGTTGCTAAGGTGAGGATCCATCTGCCTTCTCTCATGGATTTAAATGATCACATGGACAATTCCGAAGGCTGTGCGATTTCACTTTGCAGATCTATCCAACATTTGTACCTTAACTAAAGGGAACTGTAGAATGTGCCTTTAGAGTACAACATTATCGCTGGGTACTTTGTGGAGCATCATTAAACACATATTAACATGGAAATATGAAAATATTTACAGCATTTTCTATTTTCATTTTAATGCCCAGAATCTAAACTTGGTCCGAAGAAGGGTCATTACCCAAAATGTCTTCTGTCCATTCTCTCTACAGGTGCTGCCCGACCCATTGAGTTCCTCCAGCACTTTTGTGTTTTGCTCAAGATTCCAGTATTTGCAGTCTCTCTTGCCTCCTTAGTTAAGAATGTAGGTTTTGAAGCCCATTTGAAAAATAAAGGATATAAGGCAAAGGCAGACAGGTTTTTTTAGCTTTAGTTTTATAGGTATACAGTGGAACAGGCCATTCGGACCACCGAGTCCATACCAACCATGATCCCCTGTACACTAGTTCTATCCTAGACACTAGAGGCAATTTAGATAAGTCAAGTAATCTGCAAACCTGCACAACCTTGCAATGTTGGAGGAAACTGGAGCACCCAGAGAAATTCCTCATGGTCACAGGAAAAACATACAAACTCTGTACAAACAGCGCCCGTAGTCAGGCTCGTACCTGGGTCTCTGGTATTGTGCCCCTTAGCTTAACTGTAAGGCAGCAACTGTGCCTCTGCATCACTGTGCCAGTACAGGTTTAAGAAGGAAACTCCAGAGTTAAAGTCATTCAATTGTCTAATGATTAAACAATCAAATGAAAAAAAAACGATTAAGCAATTTTTTTTAATGCAGGTACTGGAAATCTAAAATGAAACAGAAAATGTTGAAAATACTCTGCAGGTTGGGCCACATCTGTGGGAGGAGAAACAGAGTTAACATTGCAGTTCAAGGACCCTTCATCAGAACTGAGAAGGAGACAAAAGAGGCTTGTTGTACTGCAAGAAGGATGAGGGAGGACGTCACATGTTACCTTGACACAGGGGTGACCATGGGGATAAGCTGTAAACAAGGTTATCTGGTCAATGAGTGAATGGGAGCAGTTTGAGTGTCAGGAAATAGACAAAAGAACATAGACAAAAGAATATGGGAGTTTTGAAATGCAGAACAGGAGGACTGGCCTGACTTGTTCTCACATTGAACAATGTCTCCTAAAGGGCCTGTCTCACTTGGACGTCATTTGCGCGTCATTTACGCAACATCATTTGCATGTCATGATGCATGACGCTCGCATGGTGCACATTACACGCGCATGGTGCATGGTGACATAGGCAATGCTCGGTGCCCCAAGATTTTGGGATGTACAAAATCTTCGTGTGCCATCTGCGTGACGCGCAAATGACGCCCAAGTGGGACAGGCCCTTTAGGCTCCACTAATTTTTCCTCAGATCAATGGGGACTAGCAAGAGCCAAAGCTCTGCCAGCATTTTTATTGGGATGTGTGGTGCTGCCTTTGGTTTCACATCAGACACAAAGTGTTTGTGTAACTCAGGCAGCATCTCTGGAGAAAAAGGTGAGAGGGGCAAAGTTTAAAGGAGATGTACGGGGCAGAATTTATAAACAAAGAGCAATGGGTGCCTGGATTATGCTGCCAGTGGTGGTGGTGGTAGCAGATACAATAGTGGCATTTACGAGGTTTATATATACGAATGTGGATATGCAGGGAATGAAGTGGAATAGATAACATGCAGGCAGAGGAGGTTAGTTTACCTTGGCATCATGTTCGCCACTTATTATTGTGGGCCAAATAGCCTGTACATGTGCTGTACTGCTCTATATTCTATGTTCTATGCTTAATCTAAATGCATTTTCCTCAAGGTTATGCTCCACAACACACAGGCACTCACACACACACACCCAGCAGCACTTTATGAGGATATTCTTCGTGACTGTCCAGTCATTTAGGAAGAATTGAATTGAAATCATGTAAAGAAAAACAGGAAATGAAAGCTAAGGTTTTCATCAATTATTGTCTCGTGTGAAGTATAACACATTAACAGTGCCATCTTGAATCATCCGACTGGATTACATACACAAATCCCTCGAGTGAGATTTGACTCCATGAGTAAATATCTACGGCAGCTAAAGCCTCACCTTTGTTCAATTTTACTTCGGAGTCACGTGAGTGACTACGTGAAGAAGACCCCGCCTGGCGCTGGAACGGCATTACGTCGTCGCTGTCGGCAGCGAAAGAGCTGCAGAGCGCAGCTCCACACAGCGGTACGGAACCGGCCCGCAGGTAAGAAAGTTTTACAAAATTTAGGGCGAGGTTTCAGAACTCCGTAGCCTGGTGGGAAAACCAGGAGGAGTTAGTAAAAAACAAAATGGAGAAGGCCAAAAAACAGCGGGTAAAACGTGCGTCCCGGGGTGCAGAAGAGTCGGGACAGCAGATTATTGCGGAGCCGGTTCCGATACCGGTGGCCGTTGAAACACCCGTTAGTGATGCTTTGATTGCTCCACAAACAGAAACTGTAGAGGAAATCCCAGTGCCTAAAAAAAGTAAAAGAAAAGCTGAAAGGCCTGGGGTTTCTGAGGACTCTGATTCTGAAGGTCCAGAAAGGAAAGCCTTATGGCTCAGAATGGACCAAATGGAGAAAATGCTCCAGACTATTATCAACCAAGGGTCTAAGAACCCAGAATATTCCCAGGCAGCCCCTGAGGGGGTTCCATATCGTGAATATGGTGCCAATTCGAATTGGGAATTTGAAACCCCAGTGCCTGGGTATGGACTGGAGGAAGTCTCCTTTGAACAAGTTTCAGGAGTACCAGCGCTGTATGAGACAGACCCTGAAAGTGGTGATTGTGGTCCGGAGTACACACCACAATACAAATATATGGATCCAGGTGTGCCTGATGTGGCACAAGATTTTGCTATACCTGGAGGAGGCGGTGAGGCCATGGAAGAAAACCTGGCGGCCAATATTAATTATATGGTCTCTCACCCGCTTCAAGATGCTGTTATGGTTGAGACAGCAGAAATGTATAAAACACCTATCAATTGTGCCTCATTGAAGATACCTACGGTGAATCCAGTTGTTTGGGCGCCAATGTCATCAATTATGCGGGCGCAGGAAATTCGATTTCAAAGAGTCCTCAAGCTGATTTCAGCTGGCATTACTGCACTTGGCAGACAAGTGGAAGGTTGTGGAATGACCAAAGTGCAGAAACATATGTTGGCCTTATTTTGCAACTCATTTTTTGAGATTAAATGCATGAGGAAGATTGCCATTCGACCTCTGTTACATCCAAGATTTGCAGGATTGTGTAAACCAAGCAATGTTCAAACTCCTGGGTTCTTGTTCGGAGAGGATTTGTCTAAACAAATTAAAGAAATAGATGAAGAAGCAAAAACTTTTGGTCGTATGAAACCCTTCAACTTTGGCCAGAGATGGACTGGCTATTCGAGGAAGAGATTTGATTTTGGAGCTGGTACAAGCCGAGGCAGGAGAATGATAAGGAAAAATTTCCAGCCAACACAGCCGAATGTACACCCATTCATTGGGAAAAGGAGATCATTTCGTCCAGTGGGAGAGGTACATAAACATTATCCTGTTAAAGAGGAATGCTGGGATGAGCCACAGATTGGTGGTAGACTCCAAATGTTTTATAAGGAATGGGACAATATTACAGTTGATCGTGTGGTATTAGACACTGTACTAGGATCTACCATTGATTTTGTGGAAGGTATGGTTCCATTGGGACAGAATGAGCCTAGTCATCCTTTGAGGTTCTCAGAGTTTGAGATTAATCAAATGGACAAAGAGATTAAGAATTTGAGTAAAAAAGGACTTATCGAGAAAACAGGAGAGGATCCACAACAAATTATATCAAACATTTTCCCCAGACCAAAGAAAGATGGGGGTTGTAGGATCATTTTAGATCTCACATTTTTGAATACATTTGTCCAGTATAAACATTTTAAAATGGACACTTTCTACACTGCAATGCAGTTGGTATCAACAGGTTGTTATATGGCTACAATAGACTTGAAGGATGCATATTATTTGGTCCCAATTCATCATGATTTTCGCAGGTATTTAAAGTTTAAATGGATGGGACAGCTGTGGCAATACAAAGCTTTGCCTAATGGATTAAGTTCAGCACCTAGATTGTTTACTAAATTGTTAAAACCAGCACTTGCACTGCTAAGGGCACAAAAACACATTGTTATGGCTTATCTAGATGACATTTTAATTGTCAATGCTAATCAGGAATCAGCTGGGAAATCAGTCTCAGCAACTATTAGCTTGTTTGAGAAGTTGGGGTTTCTGATTCATCCAACAAAGTCTAAGTTACAGCCATCCCAAACCATTGAATATCTGGGGTTTGTGATTAACTCAGTCACCATGTTGGTAACTTTACCAATGGATAAGGAGTTAGATTTGACAAATGTGTGTCAAAACCTGATTAACAAACCTTATCCCTCCATCCGAGTGGTTGCCAAGGGTATTGGTAAATTGGTAGCAGCATTTCCAGCTGTAGAATTTGGTCGTTTACATTACCAAAATCTTCAAAGGGAAAAAACTAAAGCGCTAGTTCAGCGAGCAGGCCATTTTGATAGGCCAATGCAATTGCCTAAGGAAGCTTTATCGGAATTACATTGGTGGATTGAGAATGTTCCACAAGCTGTTAAGAACATTTTGGTTCATCAGCCAGTCGTGTTTTTACAAACTGATGCAAGTTCTCTCGGATGGGGTGCTACGGATAATGATACCAGCTGTGGAGGCAGATGGGCTGTCCAAGAGGATTTATTGCTCCAAACATATGGTATTAATTATTTGGAGCTACTGGGAGCATTTTATGGATTAAAAGCTTATTGCTCTTCATTAAAGGATTTGCATGTCCAAGTACAAATAGATAATACCACAGCTGTGGCATATATCAGTCACATGGGTGGTGTCAGATCAATTTCATGTGATCATCTGGTAAACCAGATATGGCAGTGGTGTATTGCAAAAAATATTTGGCTTTCAGCTATTTATCTCCCGGGGAGAGACAATGTTGTGGCAGACAAAAGATCACGAATATTTAAAGACAATACAGAATGGATGTTAAATCCACAAATTTTCGAAAATATTGTCAGTCGGTATGGAGTACCGGACATTGATCTGTTTGCATCTAGATTGAATCACCAATTGCCGAAATACGTGTCTTGGGAACACGATCCAGGGGCAGTAGCGGTGGATGCTTTCTCGCTACACTGGGGGAATATGTTCTTTTATGCTTTTTCCCCATTCTGTCTCATTGGGCAATGTCTCAAGAAAATAGCGCAAGACGCTGCCAAAGGCATTTTGGTGGTGCCAAATTGGCCCACACAGTCATGGTTCCCATTGATGCTTAAAATGATTATTGAACCATGTATGGTAATTCCCAGTTGCGACAATCTGTTGACACAACCAGTAACAAAAGAAATTCATCCATTGCATGATCATATGAATTTGTTAATCTGCAGGTTCTGACCAGACCATTGCAAGAGTTTGAACTGTCGGACAGGACCATGGATGTTATAGATGTTGCTTGGAGGACTAGCACTAAAAAACAATATATATCGCATATAAGAAAATGGGAAGCCTTTTGTACACAGTCAAAGATATCTTATCATTCTGCAATCATTTCAAATGTATTGGAGTTCCTTGCTGGGTTACACTTTGATGAGCATTTGAGTTATAGTGCCATTAATTGTGCTCGGAGTGCATTGTCATCCTATTTAGGACAAATTTCGGATCGGGATTCAGTTGGGTCTCACCCATTAGTATCCCGATTCATGAAAGGTATTTTTAATAAAAATCCTCCCAAGCCCAGATATACAGAAATTTGGGATGTTAGCATTGTTCTCACTTTACTTAAACAATGGACTCCAATTAATTCAATGTCTTTGCAGAACTTAACATTCAAGGTGGTTATGTTAATGGCATTGGTATCAGCTCAAAGAGTACAGACTTTGCAATTGTTAAGGTTGGATTGCAAGCATGTGACTTCAGATAACATTGTGTTTTATGTTTATGACTTGATCAAACAAAGCAGACCAGGGAGAACTGGAATGAAGGTAATGTTTAAAGCATATCCTATTGATGAAACATTGTGTGTAGTTAAGCATTTAACTCAATACATGGAGGTAACCAAAAATCTCAGGGGTTCTGAGAAAGCGTTATTGATAACACACAAAAAACCACATACAAAAGTTTCAGTTCAAACCATTTCTAGATGGTTAAAACAGGTTTTGGGTCTAGCAGGAATAGACACTGATGTGTTTAAATCTCACTCCACTAGGGCGGCAGCTACGTCCGCAGCGAAGGTACAGGACGTACCACTCGATCAAATTTTAGAGGCCGCAGGGTGGTCTAGAGAAGAAACTTTTTCAAAGTTCTACAATAAACCTGTTGTCACGGTGCCAGGATTTGGACACGCAGTACTGGGTTCTCTTTAAATGCTTGCTTTGTTTATATTATCGATTTATTTTATCAATTTATGTTACCATTGACATCATTTATCAATTATTTTGTAATTTTCCCCTGCAATAGAGGGGTTATTATTAAAAAAGTTGTTCTTTTTATAATTAAAGGACTTATTACATAAATTATAACAATGTGTTAAAATACTTTTTACTCACTACTATTTTGACCAAACAGAGAGTCGTATGAAATGAGTTTACGACATGGAAAACACAGGGCTTTAAAATCTTCACGTAGTCACTCACGTGACTCAGAAGTAAAATAGTGAGATTAAACGAGAACTTACCTGTTCGAAGTTTGATCTTTATTTTGTGAGGAGTTACGATGAGGGATTACGTGCCCTCCACTCCCAACCCTCATAATATAAATGATCATCTGGTAGTTCTAGTCTATTTTGAGCCTTACTATTTTACTCCGGCTATTGGTTCTGTGTTTTTCATGCCGCTGCTTTGAAGTATGCCGTTCCAGCGCCAGGCGGGGTCTTCTTCACGTAATCCCTCATCGTAACTCCTCATAAAATAAAGATCAAACTTCGAACAGGTAAGTTCTCGTTTAATCTCACTATTCTTGAATAGGAATAAGTGAAATTTGCGAGCTGGAATCATAGGACCAGCATGCTACAAATTAGCAGTGTGAGTCAAATGGTGTTTTGTGTTCCAGGTTGCCTGCCCCCCTGTAGATGTGGCTTCAGGTGACCTCTGGCCTTGAGACACTTGTGAAATGCATCGCAATGGAAGAATAAGCGGAACACGCTGCTACCTTCAGATCATCACCTTGTCATCCCATAATTGGCTGCAGTTATGTAAACATTTCTGTTCCTTTGAAGCCTTGAGTATATTTATGGTAGCCTGTGCAACATGCTGCCCAAACTGTGAATAAACATGACTAGACAGACCGCTATGTAAAGGGTAGGGTTAATCGGCAGATGATATGTAACAACTGTAAGTATAGAAGGATGTGTGTGAATAAGAATTTATAGACTGTTTTTGTCAGGTATAGAACATTGGAGATAGTACATCACTGCATGGTAACAGGCTGTACGGCCCACGAGTTCCGTGCTGAACATGATGGCAAGTTAAACTAATGTCCTCTGCTTGTATGCGATCCATATCCCTTCATTCACTGCATATTCATGTGCCTATCCAAAGGTCTCTTAAATGCCATTCTCACATCTGCCTCCAACACCAAATCTGGCAACACGTTCCAAGCACCCACCACTCTCTGTGTAAAATACTAACCCTGCACATCTCCTTTACAGCTCCTCTCACCTTAAAGTTATGCCCTCCACTTTGACATTTCCACCCTGTGAAAATGGTTTTGTTTAGTTTTGTTTAGTTTTGAGATACAGCGTTTAGTCCGCAACGACCAGCGGTCAATGTACACTAACATTATCCTACACACTAGGAACAATTTACAATTTTTACTGAAATCAAATTGACCTACAAACCTGTACATCTTCGGAGTGTGGGAGGAATCCGTAGCCCCCGGAAAAAACCCTGGAGAACACAGATAGAACGTACAAACTCCGTACAGACAGCACCCGTAGTCAGAATCGACGCTCTAAGGCAGAAACTCTACCTCTACGCCACCATACCACCAGTACTAGTGGCTCATCAATTAAACACAATAGATCATAATAAAAATAATGTTTTTATCCCATTAAAATAAAATAATGTACACATTTTGTATACATTTCAGATCAATGTAACTTGCTATTAGGAGGGGTTCAGATAAACTCTCAGTTTTTGTCCTATGCTACAAATCCTAGATGTGTAGGAAGGAACTGCAGAAGCTGGTTTACACCAGAGATAGACACAAAATGCTCGAGTAATTCAGCGGGACAGACAGCATCACTGACATCCTTCTTCAGACAGAAAAAGTCCTATAATGGCCAAATACTGTGTAGTGAATTTTCACCTTTGTGCTTCCAGTGCATACCTTTGTTAAATTTGGGCTGCATTTTTGTACAACCAGGCGTAGTTGCCCTCAGGTATTTGGCCAGTAAAATAGCTGGATGGAAAACCGGGGACAGCTGGCAGCTAATTCTCTGGTATTTTCCAATGCAGGGAACCATTGCTCTGAAGAAAGCCAACCAAAATATTTGCTCTGTGCAGAGAGGGTGGGTTTCCACTGGGCAAACCTGTGGCAGCCATTGCCACGCTGTTGGTAAAAGCAACCAATAGGATGGTTTTGAAAAAAAAAATCTGAACCACAAAGCAAGCTCTAAAGGTTTTCTGTGAGTGAAGTTTCAACCTGGGATATTAAATGAATGTTGTTGCAAAACGCTAATGGTTCTTAGGCGATCCATTGATGTTGTCTTCCTTCTTCAGTACTTGTGAGTATTTTCTAATGGTGGCTTGGAATAAGAAAGTAAAGGTGAATACTAGAAAGGTGAAAGGTTTCTGTAGCACATTGCTTCAAACCTGATTAATTTCTGTTTAATATTAGCTTCCTGGAGGATTGAATAATCATGTATCTTGTGTTTTATGACTCTTATGGCCAATTTCCCTCCTGGGATAATACGGTTCGATCATATCATATCGTACGATACGCATTCTTTGTTCTGTGTGACTTGAGATTAAATCCAAACTTAGCTGATAGGATGAATGGTCTTTATCACATTACCATGGCAACCTCATCCCTCTTCCTGGATGAAAGCCTGAAAACAAAAGAATTGTTTCGGCCCGAAACGTTGCCTATCTCCTTTGCTCCTTAGATGCTGCTGCGCCCGCTGAGTTTCTCCGGCATTTTGTTTACCCTCGATTTTCCAATATCTGCAGTTCCTTCTTTAACATTAAATCTTTTTTTTCAGTCTGGTTGAAACATCTCTTTGATAAGGAGGTTTTGAGATGATTTTAAAAACAAGCTGTGATGATTTTAAAACAAATTGAGCAGTAGTATTATGGAAAAATATCAAAATATGATTGAATTTATAATGCAGATTTTGTTGTTGCATTTCCACTTTTTATTAGATTCTCTGTATGATGGCCTCATATGGACCGACCATTTTGGAAACAGTATCTATTTGTCCACCTGTGGATCTGTGGAATTCTCTGCCTCAGATGGTGGAGGAGGCCGGGTTTCTGGGTACTTTCAAGAGAGATCTAGGCTCTTAAAGATAGCGGAGTCAGGGGATATGGGGAGAAGGCACGAACGGGGTACTGATGGGGGATGATCAGCCATAAACACATTGAATGGTGGTGCTGGCTCGAAGGGCTGAATGGCCTACTCCTGCACCTATTGTCTATTGTCTATTGTCTATTGATCTGGGTAAAAGTCACACTGAAGTTAAGCTTTGAGGATGCTTAAATGGTCAAAATGCTGTTGTCCTTTCTTGTATTCAATGATAGAATATGGGTCACTGAATTAACTGTCCATCTTTAACTACCCTCGACATAGTGGTGGTGAGTTACTGTCATGAAGCATAGCAACCTCTGACGTAAATGTACTCCCACAATATTGACCCTGTGTCCTAATGCATGCTCTTGACCCAAAACACCAACAATTATTTTCCATCCATTAGATGCTGCTCAACGTGTTGACATCCCCCAGCATCTCATTCTTTTTTGCTTCAGATTCCAGCATCTGCAGTCACTTGTAAATCAGCATGACATTGTTGAGAGAGATTTCTCTCCCTCAACAATAGAGAAAGAATGGATCGACTGGGCTTATATTCACTGGAATTTAGAAGGATGAGCGGGAATGTTATAGAAACATATAACATTCTTAAGGGATTGGACAGGCTAGATGCAGGAAAAATGTTCCCAATGTTGGGGAAGTCCAGAACCAGGGGTCACAGTTTAAGAATAATTGGTAGGCCATTTAGGACTGAGATGAGGAAAAACTTTTTCACCCACAGAATTGTGAATCTGTGAAAATCTGCCACAGAAGGCAGTGGAGGCCAATTCACTGGATATTTTCAAGAGAGAGTTAGATATAGCTCTTAGGGCTAACAGAATCAAGGGATATGGGGATAAAGCAGGAACGGGGTACCGAATTTGGATAATCATATTGAATGGCGGTGCTGACTTGAAGGTCCAAATGGCCTACTCCTGCACCTATTTTCTATGTTTCTATGTTTCTAAATCCAATCAAGGACATTCCTCCTTAGATTAAGCATTGTGGTCATTTTGCTATGGTGTCTTCCTCAAGGTGGAGAGATATGTTATTTGTATAGTAAAAATTAATTCCTTAAACTGAAGACACAAACAAAGAGTTATTGGGGGCTGCTTCAAAAACACATAAATTGTGTGTTCAAAACTTGAGACATTTCTGTATTTAGAGCCACTAATGATGTAATGGCAATATACTTCTAAGTCAAGAGGTAACCAGCAAATAACACCACTGAGGAAGGATCACAACCTGAAATGTTGCCTATCCATGTCCTCCACAGATGTTGCCTGACTTGCTGAATTACTCTTGGACTTTGTGTTGAACCACTATTCTCCTGTTGTTCTTGTCCTGCATGGTTTGGGGGATGCTGTTGAAGAAGCTTTAGTTTTAGTTTTAGAGATAAGCATAGAAACAGGCCCCTACAGCCCACTGAGTCCGTGCGGCTATTAATCACCCTTTCTCACTTTCCTACTTTCCCACTTTCCCACCCATTCCCTACACGCGAGGGGCAATTTACAAAGGCCAATTAAACTGCAAACTCACACATCCTTGGGATGTGGGAGGAAACTGCAGCACCCAAAGGAAACCCCTTGTGGTCACAGGTAGAACGTGCAAACTCCACACGGACAGCACCCGAGTCTCTAGCACTGTAAGGGAACAGTTTTGCCAATTGTGCCGCCATGCTGCATGTAGCAGAGAGTGTCTGCAGCACATTTTGTAAATAGTTCTTATCACAACTTCAGCACACTGATGGTAGAGGGAAGGGATGTTTAAGATGCAGGACTGTGAACCAGTCCAGTGATCCACTTTGTCCTGATTTATCCATGTGCCTGTCTTAAAGCCTCTTAAATGCCAAATCATCCTAAATTTGGAAGACATTTATGTATTGAATAATGGAAAACATAACCTCCACCATCCCAAACACGCATACGATCAAACTCAGAGCAAGGATTACAAACCCATCAAAACTGCATGGATTGCATTATCCTAGAAGTTGTATTGTGCATAATGGTGCTCTAATTCACCATGTCATTCTTTGATATCTTAAATAAACATCATTATTTCAGTGCCCCGGCCTGCTTGTCTGAATTGCTTATATAAATCTGTGCAGGTTCTGGGCTCCAAGTACCTCTGAGTCTATCTTAGGTGGCACACAGGCTTACGTCTTCTGCACAGCACTAAAGATCTTGCACAGCACTGTCATAGTACTTGGCACTTGCATTTGATGAGAATATCATAGGCCCTTGGTGTAGAGGGACTGAACTGGCTGGGAGAATTGATTGAATTCAAATTACTGTGGAGACATTCTGGTGTAATCCATAGCTGTGTAATTGAACTGATAATTGCAATGTGACTTAGAAAAATAATTTGCTAGGAAGATGAGAAGTGCTAATTGCAATAAATAGTTTGTGTGCGATCAATTGTGATATAACTAAAATCAACTTTGATGTGAATCGTGGAGTTTGATATAAACTAAACACTAATCCAATGCAGATTGTACCCATTGCAACAAATATGCTGTTGCAAGCTCTCCTAATGAAACAAAGCCGGCTTGGCAACAAATAACCAAGGCACTCACTTCATTTATTTGGAAGGGCCTTTTTAATATAGCTTGGGAAACTTATTTTTTACAGAGATGACAGAAGTCTGGGTCATAATTTGTACATTTGTTTGATGAGGCTCCAGGTCTGAATATAGTTGCTTTGTGAGATTGTTGACTGATACCAAATTCAGCCAGAGACATGGCTCTAATCAGATGGGAGAGGAAATGATGGCTGAACAATAGTAACTCTTTTGATGCACTGTAATTGAAATTTCAGAAAATGGAATCTGCCATTCTTTCTTCCTCACAGAACTGGAGTAACTCAGAGGGTCAGCCAGAGTCTGACTCCAGCACCATGCGTTTTATGGTAAACCAGCATCTGCAGCTCTTTGTGTCTGCATTCTACCTTCCTCTCCTGATGTTCTTCTGCAGCAGTTCCCACTTAACCCATAGTTCAGTAGCTGGTTACTTCTCCCCTAAACTGTAGGGTCAGAATTAGGATGATCCCACTGTTTAGTGCAATTTATATTTCCTTAGATACCAAAGCACTTCATCTATCCATCATAATGTCAGAGGCCGGGATGTTTACTGGTGATTGCACCACATTCAATCCCATTCACAACTCCTTCGCAAGTGACAGGCACAGGGGAATTTAAAATGAGGAGTATGGAATTGGCAGGTGGATTAAACAATTGCTTTGCTGTAGTTTTCAAGAAAGAAGGCACAACATATTAGAACATCTAGAATATATTGAGAATAAGAAACTGAAGGAATTAAGTTTTAATCAAAAATATTACTACTGGTAAAGTTGATATAGTTGGCAAGCTTGAAAGCTGATAAATCCCTTATGAACCATGCCCCAGTAATTTGGAAGAGGTGGCTTGAAAGTAAATGTTTTTTTTGTTTTTTCCAAAAGTAAACTTTATTCAAAACAGAAAATATATACAAAACAAGAACAGTGCAAAAACACCTCAAGCATTCACAGCATCTCTACATTCATTAGTTTCATATTCAGTAGTGTTCACAACAATCCTTTAACCAAGAGCAAATGAATACTCTGGTTATCATCATCTGCCAGAGTGCTATAGATTCTGGAACTGGTCCCGTGGATTGGAGGGTAGTGAATGTTACACCATTGTTTAAGAAGGGAGGGAGAGAGATAACAGGGAACAACTTCCTTTCAACAGGGCATCATCTGTCTGTGGTACTGTATGAAAGAAGGCAAGCTATGACAATAAACAGTCAGTGATAACTGATTGATTGTACTCAGCAAGACTCTTGACTTCTGAAAACCCTGGTAGAGTTGCTGCGTAATGGCCTTGGGGAGTTCTCTTTATAGGGCTAGCCGGAGTCAAAGTTTCAATTCCTGAATTCTCAATGCCAAATGCAGTTGGTGCATCCAAAAAAAGAAAAGAACAGCTACAAGTTCAGATTCCTTGCAGGCATAGTGATATATCATTCTGTTGGGATGGGGCAGCAGGTTGGGGTGTGATGAATGACATCAATCACAACCACTTTGTGACCAACGCAATGGGAATTAAGATTAGTTTAGTTTAGTTTTGTTCAGTTTAGTTTAGAGATACAGCATGGAAACAGACCCTTCGGCCCACCGAGACCGCACCGACTAACAATCACCTGTACACTAAGGTCATAGAATCAAAGAGTAATACAGCATGGAAACAGGCCCTTCAGCCCGACTTGCTCATGCCGACCAATATGCTCCATCTAACTGGTCCCACCTGCCTGGGTTTGGCCCATATCGCTCTAAACCTATCCTATCCTAGTTCTATGTTATCCCAGATTCGCATCCTGTACTCTTGGGATTATTTGCAAAAATCAATTTATCTACAAACCTGCACATCTTTGGAATATGGGAGGAAACCGGAGCACCCGGAGAAAATCATGGCACAGTCACAGGGAAAAAATAAATTAACTGTGCATTTGCTCATGTGGCAATAAAAGCACCATTGAACCATTGAAGAATGCGCAAACTCCACACAGACAGCACCTAAGGTCAAACCCAGATCTCTGGCAGTGAGGTAGCAGCTCTACCAGCTGTGCCACCGTGTCGCCCCGCATAGTTAGAGTTCTTCACTGTATCTTGGTACACTTGACAATAACAAACCATTACCAATACCAATTTGCTGGAAACCAGTGCTAAAGAAACACAGGGATGTTAATTATTGTGGGATGGTTGCAGTGTAAGGAGAGCCAGCTGATGGAAAAATGTGAAAATGAAGACAAGAACAGCTTTCTTCTACATTGCAATTTCTACGACATATTATGTAACCTGCATTCCAGCACAATAGTTCAGCTACACCATTAATACTTGTTCAAAACACAATTACATTTACTGAGGAATGTGGATCAATGCATTGATGACACATTGCATAGCTACTTGTTAACTACTGGCTGTTAACAAATGCTAACAGTAGTAGTTAACAAATCGTTTGTGTCTGATGGCCGTGCAGCGGTTGTTATCCATGTTCGTTTAAAAAAAAATTTGGATGGCGAATGTTTTTTAAAAATCTTTATTTTACAAAGCAAATTCATATTTCCATTCAAAATACGGAACATTAGCGTAGGGCCCCCCTTAGGCGCGGGGCCCAATTGGGAGCGTCAGTCCAATCGGCTTTAAGACCGGCCCTGCTCCCTACTCCAGTTGTATATGCACCCTTTTCAGCCTGTACAGTATATTTGGTTGAATAAGAAAAATGACACAAAGTGTTGGAGTAACTCAGTGGATCAGGCAGCATCCTTGGAGAACATGGATAACAACATGGAACTGGAAAGGTCGGTTAATTGGCTGCTGTAAGTTACCCTGAGTATAAGTCAGTGGTAAGAAAATAAAGTCAGGGTGGTGAAGATGGCCATGTGAGAGAGAGTAGGTTACAGAGAAATTAATGGGGGAATGGGATTATCCTAAAAGGTGACTCCAATTCTATTTGCCTATCTTGCTTTTATATTTGTAGTTTTATTAACTTCTTAAAATTAGTCAGATTTTACGATGATGACCAACAGTATTTTGGCCCTGGAGAATAGATCCATTTTTTACCGAAGTTGCCTTGGGTGAAACTATATTGGGCCTGTCCCACTTAAGTGATTTTTCAGACGACTGCCGGCGACTGTCAAGTTGCCGGCAGTCGCCTGAAAAAACGGCAAATGGAACGGCGACTGTCAAAGTGGAACACACACACACACATCGCTTCCTTCACCAGCCTGTTATGCAGGCAGGGGACAGGGCAAGCGGGGGGAGCGCTGTCTGAGTGAAATTCACACGGTGCAAAGCCAAGGTGATACCGCGATGAATTGGAAGATTGGTGCTGTAATTAAGACAGCTAAAGCACAGTGTACAGTAAGTCCTTTAAAAGAAGGGGGAGAGGGTGGGTGAAGGAGGGAGAAGGAGTGGAGACAACTTTTAAGAAGTCACAAATACGCGGCTGTGAAGCTCGGCGGACATTTAACTTTACCGGTCGGTTATCCTAGGTTCTGAAAACCAATCTTACGGTTTTTTTTCCCAAGGAGCCAATGAAATTCACCAGACAGCACCGGCTGCAACGTCCGAGCACCTAAGAGAACCTTCGACCTCCTGGCGACCCACTTACGGCACGAGAATTCACGCTACTCTCTATGGCGGCTTCATCCTAGTCGCCACTAATTTAGCAACATGTTCAACTAGTACCCAGAATGCGGAAACTCCTCACAACCATGAAGGCAACTCCCTGGCAACCACCCGTGAACATGTGGCGACCATGTGGCGACTGCATAGTCTCCTGCAGTCGCCTAAAAAGTCGTCTAGAAGTGGAGCAGGCCCATTATGCATTGAAAATGGAAAATATTGAATCTAGGATGTTTTTAAATCTAATGTGACCCTCATGAAACAAATTGAAGAAAAAACATAAGATACAAAATGCAGGACTATCTCAATGGGTCAGGCAGCGTCTCTGGATGACAGAGAGCATCTGAGTTACTCCAAAACTTTGTGTCTATCTTTGGTATAAACCAGCATCTGCAGTTCCTTGTTCCTGCAGAACAGGGATAGGTGATGCTTTGAGTTGAAAAGTCACCTATCCATGTTCTCCATGGAAGCTGCCTGACCCACTGAGTTACTCCAGCACTAAACCAGCATCCGTAGTTCCTTGTTTCTTCTGGAAAAAAACTGATAAAGCAGATGTTGAAACTACAAATGAAATTACTGAATATAGGTTTACAGGTTTATTTCTATTAGCCAAATTTATCCCATCACACAAAATCAGCTTCTAAAGGGATGTGAAAATGTGTATAGAAGAGACAAGTCGAAAACCACTAGTGGATGAAGAGGAAAAAGTAAGTTTCCTGTCAATGTTTCCCCAGATTCTGCTCCGTATCTATCTGGAAAGCACAAAATGCTGTAATTATTCCATCTACATGGCTACAGTATCTTCATTCCACAGTTCGTACTCACCAAACACACTTAGAAATAATAGTGCAACATCAAGCCTTAAGGGCCTGACCCACTTTCACAACCTAATTCACGACCTCTGCCGAGTTTTCCCTGACTCGTACTCACAGCATGGTCGTCACGAGGTCGTAGGAGGTCGTAGGTAGGTCGTACGTAGATTGTGATGCTAGTCGTAGGTACTCGTGGCATCAAGTAGGTCGGGGCATTTTTCTAGCCTGATGAAAAATGTCCAGGAGTAAAAAAGGTTGTGAATTAGGTCGTTAAAGTGGGACAGGCCCTTTAGTATATCTGACTCTGGAATAGTAAACCTCTCACAACAGTAGTTTAATGAAGTTCAAAGGTAGGCTGGTAACAACTGCTTTAATTTACAAAGAACAAGCAGAATAAGGCCATTTGGCCCATCAAGGTCTACTCCACCAATCAACCATGGCTGATCTATCTTTCCCTCTCAACCCCAATCTCCTGCTTTCTTCCCATAACCCCTGACACCCTTACAAATCAAGAATCTATCAATCTCAACCTTAAAAATATCCATTGACCTCCGCAGCCTTCTGTGGCAAAATAATCCACAGATTTGACACCTTCTGACTAAAGAAATCCCTCCTTATTGCCTTTCTTAAGGTATGTCATTTTATTCTCAGCTTGAGAATGCAGAATTCACATGAAGTGATATGGCCCTTGTATGCAATTAATTTAATTTACAAAGTACAAAAGTTTGATAAATATGTAGAAATGCTTAATATTTAATGGAAGCTATCACATTTTGGATGTAGATCAAGAAGACATATTTACATGGACGCTGACTGAAGTAGAAATGCCCATGTAAACATTGTCAAGGAGTAATTTAAGTAAATACAGTATATATGCCTGCTCATCCAGTATGACTAAATTGCTCTTACAGCCTATGCCTAATAACTTCCAGAGGGTTGGCCCCTTCCTACAAGGCATCTATTTTTGTTTCCAGTGTAAACAGAAATAATTCTTTCAGTACATGCAAACTGAGTTGTTGGCATTCCTTGCTCCCCGTGGATAGCAGTCCAGAGCACAAAGACCACTTCAGACTGGCAATCTCACCAAATCCCTGTTTGGAACTGGTATGATAAATGGGCATGACACTTCTGACAGGATAGAGAGCACTAATTCCCTACTAATCAATGCACTGCAGTCTATATCCACATTACAGTATACACTCGCGTTAACGGACCACTATATAATGGATTTTGATTATAGTGGACCAAGGTTCCCATTAAAATTGCTCACCCCCAACCCAACCCCCCCCCCCCCCCCCCCCCGCCCACACTTCCATCAGTCACCCTGTGAGTCACTTGGATTGCATCCAATCATGGGAGTGGAGAGAACGATCAGCGTGAAAGGGGCGTGGGTAACGGGCCTGTCCCCAATGCACTGTGTGTGTAACCGGGGACTCGGCGACTCCTCGGCCTATAAATTCCCACTTATTCAACCCCCCCAACATCATGTTTATTTCCTCCCACCAATGAGTTACACGTTACCCCCCTCACTCGGTTATAGTGGACAACTGGCAATGAAATACACCATCCCAGTACCTGTGTGATCCATTATAGTGGGGGCTTACTGTATTATCTTAAGAAAAGCCCCCAAAATTCCAGACTTTAAATGACAGTTTAGAGATACAGCGGAAACAGGCCCTTCAGCCCACCGACTGCATGCTGACCAACAATCATCCACACAGTGGTTCCATCCTACACACTAGGGGCAATATGCAGAAGCCAGTTAACTTACAAACCTGCAGATCTTTGGAATGTGGGAGGAACTGGAGTACCCAGAGAAAACGCACGCGGTCACAGGGAGAACATACTAACTCCATACAGATAGCACCCGTAGTCAGGATGAAACACAGGTCTCTTGCACTGTGAGGCAGCAATTCTACCACTGCACAACTGTGCTGTCCATTAATCATTAAAATTGTAGAAATGATCATCAAAAGCATTGTGATTCATCCACTGTGTGTGTTACTAGTAAGATTAAATGAGAACTTACCAGTTTGAAGTTTGATCTTGATTTTATGAGGAGTTACGATGAACGATTACGTGAAGAAGGCCGTCAGTCCGCTTGCACGTTAATCTTCAATCCAGCGGTGTGAAATCACAGACAAGAGAGGTTGACCTGTAGATAGTAAGATTTGGAGAACTAGAACTACCAGATGACCTGATAATATGAGGGTTGGGAGCGGTGGGTACGTAATCGCTAATCGTAACCCCTCATAAAATAAAGATCAAACTTCAAACTGGTACGTTCTTGTTTAATCTTACTATTACTTCGGAGTCACGTGAGTGACTACGTGAAGATTTCAAAGCTCTGTGATTTCTCGCCGGTTCGAGCCCAGGCATCACACACTGAATGGATTGACCATGGATGAGTGAGAAAAAATTAATGCATTCAGACAACTGATGCTTTAATATGAAAACAAAATAATAGTAACCCCGCCCAACCTGGGGGAAAACTATAAAACAGAATCTAAAATGGTACGTGCAAACACCCCCGGTCCAGGAATGGGTTTATTATAAAACCTGTGGAACATCCGTTCATTGGCCCATCTTGCAGCTGCTAGGATGTTGTCGAGGGGCACGTCCATAGCCCTCACTGCCGATGTTGATGCAGCCCTGGTGGAGTGAGATTTGTAAGTGTCAGTATTCACTCTTGCACCCACCAGTACCTCCTTTAACCATCTGGAGATGGATTGTGCTGATACCCTGTAATGTGGTTTCTTGTGGCTGATTAGGACAGCTAATTCAGAGCCTCTGAGGCCCCTTGTGACTTTTATGTACTGGTGCAATTGTGATACTACACATAATCGTGGATCCTCAGAGTATGCCAGGAACTCTAGCTTGGGCCCTGGTACACCCAGCCTCCTCTAATTAAGTCGTAGATGACCAAAGTTATGGTGTTAACATTGGTGGTCATGTTGTCCAGTCGTAGCTTGTGCAATGTCTAGACTCTTTGCACCGTTACCAGCGCCATCAGCATGACCACCTTGAAAGTGAGCTTGGTTAAGGATAAGAAGGTGGCTGGTGCCCACTGGTGAAGTAGTGTTAGCACCACGCTAACATCTCAAATGTCCGTATACTGTGGCCTGGGGGGTATTGTGTTGTATATTCCCTTCATGAACCTGGTAATGAGGGGATGTGTTCCTACCGGATGGTACTCCATTCCCAGCACTAAATATGAGGATAGTGCACTCCTGGCACTGTTGATGGCACTGTAGCCTAATTTTTGGTCATAATATAAAGTTGATAGGAACTCCAGAACATCCGTGATGCACACCGTGTCATATGATATGTTGGAGACATGACAGTACATCTCCCACTTCTTGATGTGAGAGACGTACTGCCTTTGTGTACTGTCCCTCCAGGCCACTGTTATGACATCCACTGTCCGGTCAGACAGTCCAAGTCCCAGGTATGGTCTCCTCAGAATCTGCAAACCAATAAATTGATTTGGTCATGTAGTGGGTGGTAGCCAGCAGAACCCTGCTTTGGTAGACAGCCATGAGATGCTGTGTCATTATTCCCAGGACTAGTGGGAACCAGGACTGTGTAGGCCAGTCAGGCACTTCCAAAATGCCTGTGGCATTGTCTTGCTTTATTTTTACCAAGCATCGGCTGTTGAGGCAAAATGGAGGGAAAGCGTACAAGAACATTCCTCCCCAGTGCAGTGTGAATGCATCTACTGCCACTGCCCAGGGTCTGGCTCCCATGACACATATTTGGGTAACTGCTGATTCAATCTGGATGCAAACAAGTCAAGATCAGGCAACAATGTCGGTAAACACGTCATGATTCAACATCCATTCTGTGTTATTATTGAATTTCCGTGATCTAGTGTCCACCACCATATCGTATCTACCCGGTAGGTATAGTGCAGTGACCCAAATGTTCCTTGCAATACACCAATGCCAAAGAAGGTTTGCTAATTTGTCACAAGATACAGAATTTATTCCACCCATGTGATTGACATACGCCACCGCCGTGGTGTTGATGTATATTCGTTGCCTACCAGTGTGATTCAGCAATGGCCTCTGGTGGCAATTATAGGTATTCCAAATTGGCCTGCATGGGATTTGAGAGCCTGTTCCTTTGCATGTTGTAAATTTTGATATTGCAAAGGTCCGAAGCGTACAGCTGGAAAAGCTGCCACAAGCTTGCCAATTACACTTGCTGCTTGTCTGATTGTTGGTTGCTGTTTGACTATTAGCTTATTGCAGGCTTCCATTAACTCTGATTGCTTGCCACTTGGCAGTGTCAGCGACATTTGAATTGAGTTAATTGTGAACCCCAGGTAATCAATTACCCTGATTGGAGTCAATTTTGACATAACTGGATGGATTAGAAATCCCAACCTCTCAAGCATGAGTTTGGTAGCTGAAACAGATGATTCAGCTGATTCCTAGGTGTCCCCAATTATTAGAATGTCATCCAAATAAGCCATCACCATGTGCTTCTGAGCTCGCAGTAGCCCCAGAACTGGTTTTAGTAATTTTGTAAATAGTCTGGAAGCTGAAGTCAGCATATTAGGCAATGCTTTGAATTGCCACAGTTGCCCCATCCATTTAAATTTCAAATATCTCCTGTGTTCCCTGTGAATGGATACTGAGTAGTATGCATCTTTTAGATTATGCATGCCATATAACATCCTTTGGAAAACGGTTGGTTGGCTGTGCCAAAGTTATCCATTTTAAAATGTTTATACTGCACATGGTTCCGCCAAGTCTAGGATGATACGACATCCTCCACCCCTTTCCCGCTTGGTAAATATGTTGGATACAAATTGGTCTGATACCTCGTGCGACCGCTGAATCACCCCTTTTGTATGTAAAGCCTCAATTTCAGCTTGTACCTCGAATCTTTCCTGTTGTGAGAACACATATGTGCGGTTCGTTAAATTTTGTGTGGGTGGTGATGAAACAAAGGAGGAACTCAATTTTAAAACCTTGTATACTGTGCAGAATGAACTGGTCTGCTGTGATCCAGTTCCATTCATTCAAGAAATGTTGCAATCTCCCCCCAACTTGTGAGTGAGTGATGTGTAAGGTGTTCCACAAGGAAATAGGTTCTCCTACATTAGACGGGCAGATTCAACATAGTCGCAGACACAAGGTCACGACAATTCAATGACAATATAGAATGGATGTTGAACCATGATATATTTAAAGATGTTGTTGCTCGGTTGGGATGCCAGATATCGATTTGTTTGCATCCAGACTAAACCAATAGTTGCCTAAATATGTTTCGTGGGAACCAGATCCTGGGGCAGCAGTGGTCGATGCGTTCTCGCTGCACTGGGATGGAATGTTTCTATATGTATTTCCTCCATTCCTCCCCATCAGTCGATGCCTGCAAAAAATCAAGCAGGGCTCCGCTTGAGGAGTATTGGTGGTACTCGACTGGCCTACTCAGCCATGGTATGCCTATGTTTTGGAGATGGCTACGCAGCCTCACATGATTGTTCCCAAGCATAGAAACCTACTGGTGAATCCGGTAACTGGCGATCAACATCCTTTACATGATTGTATTGATCTGTTAATTTGCAGATTCTAAGGAGGCTATACCTGGGGTGAGGACTATCCGATCGTACCGTGGATGTTATCACTGCGGCCTGGAGGGATAGTACCCAAAAGCAGTACATTTCTTCGATAAGAAAGTGGGAGGTGTTCTCCTTACGGCAGAAAATTTCATATCAAACTGCAGGCATCCCAGAGGTGCTGGAGTTCTTGTCAACTCTCTATTTAGATCAGAAATTAAGCTATAGTGCGATCAATACAGCCAGAAGTGCTCTGTTTTCTTATTTACCCATGGTGTCAGAATTACATTCAGTGGGGACACATTCGTTAGTCTCTCAATTTTTGAAGGGAGTTTTAATTCTAATCCTCCTAAGCCCAGGTATTCGGTTATCTGGAATGTAAGCGAAGTTCTTATGCTCCTTCGCCAATGGACTCCTGTCACAGTCCTATCTCTAGCCAAACTAACCATGAAGGTGGTCATGCTTATGGCGTTGGTATCAGCCCAACGCGTGCAGACATTACAGAAGCTGCGGTTTGACAGGATGGAGGTATCAGCAGATGCCATCACTTTTTATGTATATGATCTGCTCAAGCAGAGTAGAATAGGGGTGACAGGGTGTAAGATTGTCTTTCGGCATACCCCAAGGATTCCTGCCTGTGTGTAGTGTGATATTTGTCCCATTACATTGAGGCTACTAGAACCCTAAGAGGAACAGAGTCAGCATTGTTTAATAGCCACAAAAAAATGCACAGTAAGGTGTCGGTGCAAACAATTTCAAGGTGGCTAAAGCAGGTTCTGATGAGCGCTAGGATTGATACTGATAAATTTAAATCTCATTCCACCAGGGTGGCATTAACTTCAGCTGTAGACCATATCCTCGCGGCCGCAGGATGGTCCAGTGAACTGATGTTCCAGAGATTTTATCATAAGCCAATTGTGAGGCTGAGGGTATTTGCTGATTCTGTTTTAAGTTCAGTTATATAGTTTCCCCCTGAGATAGAGGGGTTGCTATTGTATTATTTGTAATAATAAACCATTAATTTGTTTAAGCAATGTTATGATTGATGCATTATTGATTATTTAATTATGTTGTGTCAATCAATGCAGTGAGAGGCCGGATTTGAATCTGTGGCATGAAATCACAGAGCTTTGAAATCTTCACGTAGTCACTCACGTGACTCCAAAGTAAAATAGTAAGATTAAACGAGAACTTACCAGATTGAAGTTTGATCTTTATTTTATGAGGTGTTACGATGAGGGACTACGTGCCCTCCGCTCCCAACCCTCATCAATGTCATCTGGTAATTCTAGTCTTCTGTTATCTTACTATTATACTTCAGTCACTATTACCTGTGATTTCACACTGCTGCTTTGAAGATTGACATGCAATTGGACTGACGGCCTTCTTCACGTAATCACTCATCGTAACTTCTCATAAAATCAAGATCAAACTTCAAACTGGTAAGTTCTCATTTAATCTTACTATTTTAGAAGGAAAAATGTACTCCGGTTTAGCTAAACAGAAAATATAATAATCTCTGCCACAAATAAACAATTAGAGGATGTTTGCAATACTAGACCAGGACTCCTGATGTTTTCACATGCGGCAATAAACTTAATGCAGCATGTGACAACAATTGGCTATCACCCTGGTATATGTCCTGGCGTAATCTCAGATCTTTCCTAAACAAGCAAACAGAGGAATTTCACAAATGGCTTCTCCATGCAACACTTCAAAACAGGATATTTAATTTAATCTGCCAATTCATTGCCACGGGTGGCTGTGGAGGCCGAGTCAATTAATATTTTTAAGGTGGAGATTGATAGTTGTGGTGTTATGGGGAAAAGGCAGGAGAATGGTGTTGAGAGGCAGAGATAGATCAGCCATGATTGAATGGTGGAGAAGTCTTGATGATCAGAGGGAGAACATACAAACTCCGTACAGACGGCACCTGTAGGCAGGATCGAACTGGAGTCTCTGGCAGATAATTGTTCTATGAACAATGATTGTACATGAACTGTATGGTTGTGCAAATTTACTCTTGTTCTTCCAATGTAAACGTAACGTGCTTCTTTAAGTCATAACATTTCCAGCTGCATTCTCAGAGCAGGTGTCGTGTGCTCCAGTATACTGTGACCCATATTTTCATATTCCAAATACAAAGTAAACAGGTGCATTTTTCTTTCATTTCCCCTCATTAAAGTGCATAGATCCATTTGATTGTAGCATGGAAAAAATCACTTTGATCATCAGCCACTTCCTAAGTTATATTTTCTTGTCCTATTTTGGGTTCAATATCAGCAATATAAATCCATAAACATTCACCAAGTGCTGATAGTCTTCAGTCTTTTATCTGTCCGGCCCTCTCATATTTTCTGGCCTGTCACAAAGTCACTCACTTTTAGTGAAATTTTATTGATAGCAGTAAGTAAGTAAGTTTATTGGCCAAGTTTTCACATACAAGGAATTTGTCTTGGTGCTCCGCCCACAAGTAACAACATGACATAGTGACAGTTACGAATGACTCAGAAAACACTAAACATTAATAATAATAAAACATTAATGATAAAACACCATTGATTAAGCATGTGAACCAACAAAATACCAGATCAAAGGGAGGCTACAGATTTTTGGCTGTTGAGTAGAGCAACTACTCGTGGATAAAAACTGTTTTTATGTCTGGTTGTGGCGGCTTTGACAGTCGCCTTCCAGAGGGATGTGATTCAAAGAGTTTGTGGCCAGGGCGAGAGGGGTCAGAGATGATCTTGCCCGCTCGCTTCCTGGCCCTTGCAGTGTACAATTCATCAATGGAGGGAGGTTGCAGCCAATAACCTTCTCTGCTGATCGGACGATTCGCTGCAGCCTCCAGGTGTCGTGCTTGGTGGCTGAGCCAAACCAGACCATGATGGAGAAGGTGAGAACAGACTCTACGATGGCCGTGTATAATTGGACCATCATTTCCTGTGGCAGATTGTGCTTCCTCAGCTGCCGTAGGAAGTACATCCTCTGTTCTGCTTTTTTGACTATGGAGTCGATGGTCGCCCCCCACTTAAGGTCCTTGGAGATGATGGTTCCCAGGAACTTAAAAGACTCCACAGATGTGACTGTGGTGTTGTTGATGGTGAGTGGGGTGAGGGGAAGGGGAGCTTTCCTAAAGTCTACAAACAATTCCACTGTCTTAAGAGCATTGCGTTCTAGGTTGTTGCTACGGCACCAGGACGCCAGCTGTGGCACTTCCTGTCTGTAGGCAGATTCCTCCCCATCCTGGATCAGTCCAATCAGGATTGTATCGTCCGCAAACTTGAGAAGCTTGACAGAGGTGTCTGTGGAGGTGCAGTCGTTGTTGTAGAGGGAGTAGAGGAGAGAGTATGCAGCGTTGCGGTGCTCCTATGCTGAGCGTTTGCGGGTTCAAGATGTGCTTTCCCTGCCTCACATGCTGCTTCCTGTCTGTCAGGAAGCTGGTGATCCACCCACAGAGGGGTTCAGGCACAGTCAACTCGGAAAGTTTGGAGTGTAGTAACTCTGGTACAATGGTGTTGAATGCAGAGCTAAAATCAACAAACAGGATCCTCGCATAGGTCCCTTGGTGGTCTAGGTGCTGTAGGATGAAGTGCAGGCCCAGGTTGATTGCATCATCCACAGATCTATTGGCCCGATATGCAAACTGCAGAGTGTCCAGCAGGGGGTTTGTGATATTTTTCAGCTTGGCCAGCACAAGACTTTCGAGTGTCTTCATGAGTACAGAGGCCAGTGCGACAGGCCTAGTCATTAAGACAAGTAATCCTTGCCTTTTTGGGTACAGGGACAATAGTTGAGACTTTGAAGCTGGCAGGGACAGTACATGTTTGCAGGGACTGGTTAAAAATGTCTGTATAGACCGGTGCCAGCTGTTTGGCACAGAGTAGAGGGTGAAACATTGTCAGGTCCTGGAGATTTCCAACTTTTTTGGAGGCCTGAATTTCAACTCGCAGTTGAAACTTATCCCTGACTAGTCTGAATAAGGGTCTCACGCCAAAACGTCACCCATTCCTTCTCTTGAGAGATGCTGCCTGTCCCAAGTTCAAGTCAGATTTATTCGTCACCCGTGCACTTAAAGTGCAGTGAAATAAACCCGCTGAGTTACTCCAGATTTTGGTGTCTATCTTTGGTTTAAACCAGTTCCTTCCTATGCATTTTGTCTCCTCCACTGCAAAATTTCTTCAAGGTATGTCTACTCATCTCTCTACATCATCGTTTATATCTCTTGTTTCCCTTATCCCTAACTGGCCTGAAGAAGAGTTTCGACCCGAAACATCACCATTCCTTCTCTCCATTGAGTTACTTCAGCATTTTGTGTCTACCTTTGGTTGAAACTGTACAAAGTGCTGAAGTAACTCAGCAGGTCAGGTAGCATCTCTGGAGAACCTAGGGCTGACTAGAGATCACTCTACACTACTTCTATCCTACAACTTGTGGGCAACTTACCAATTAACTTACAAATCTGTACATCGTTAGAATGTGGGAAGACACCGGAGAACCCGGAGAAAACATACCCCGTCACAGGAAGAATGTGCAAACTCCGCACCTTGGTCACGAACATGATAGGATTTAATAGTAGACATAAAAACATCCCCCCCCCCAATGGTTCCCACTGTGGGGGAAGGCAGCAAAGTCCAGTCCCATCCCCAGTTCACCCATAGTCGGGCCTATTGAGGCCTCCGCAGTCGCTGCTACGGGGCCCGATGTTCCAGGCCATTGCTCCAGTGTCGGGAGCACCCTCTCAGTGGATTGGGACACCAGGAACGGCCGCCTCTTACTGGAGTCCCGGCTTCCGAAGCCAACAAAGCCGCGCCGGATGGAGCTCCACCACTAGGATGGAAGCTCCCGATGTAAAGTTCAGCGCCGCCGCCCGCAGCTGGCCGCTCCACAGTGCCACAGCTCCGCGATGTTTTTTTCCAGGTGTCCCAAGCCGCAGCCGAAGCCGAGGTTCCGGCCGGTCTCATCAGAAACGCCACTCCAGGCCCACTGGTAGGCCGTGAGGACGGGTCGAAGATGCAGCCCGGAGAAAAGCTGCCTCTCCAACCAGGTAGGGACCAGGAAAAGTAGTTTCCCCCTTCCCCCCCCCCCCACCCCCCACATAAAAAAGAATAGACTCCAAACAAAACACTTTTTACACACTAAAAATTAAAAAAAGAAGTTAAAAGAGAGACAGCTGCAGGCTGGGCAGCCATACCAACTGGACGGCGCCCCCTAAGAGGCTAAGAGGTACAGAGCAGCATTAAGAAACAGAACAATGAAATTGATATTTTCGTTAGCACAACAGATATGTAAGCACAGTGCTTGATAGATAAGAAAATAAAAAAACATAAAAGTAAAAAAAAATATATAGTGCAAACAAACAAAAGAACGCCCGAAGGGCCTAGTGCAACAAGGTGGTTTGTAGTTCGGAGCTTAGTTGGAGTTTGTACTTTAGCTCAGGTGCTTAATGCTACTCTGTACTTCCTAGCCTGGTTCTAGTTTTTAATTAGCAGAGAGTAGTTAGACAAAAGTCAGTAGTGAAAATTATTCTTATTAATGGTTAACTCTGAAATCCCAATGCTGAGGCTGTGAGCTGTACCTTGCCTTCATCTGTCTCAGAATCCAATGTGTAGGAAGGGACTGCAGATGCTGGTTTACACCCAAGATGGTCACAGAATACTGGAGTACCTCAGCGGGTCAGGCAGCATCTCTGGAGAGTATGTGTAGGAAGAAAATGCAGATGCTGGTTTACACATAAGATAGTCACACTCAAGCCTCTCCCACGCGGTCCTGTTTCAATCTTCTGGGAGAGCGCTTAGGACCTTCTGGAGTGTCTCTGTTTGAACGTGGCTAAGAGGGTTTGGCCAGGCAGATATGGGCATCAAATCCGCATTGGTTAGGTATAGTAGTGGGAAACTGTTATTGTGTTTTTCCAAAATAAAGTTTAGATGCGCAAGTGCTTGACTCAGTGGTTTTTGACTGAAACTACACTGGGGGGGAAGCTTAGAACGAGCTATTTACATTGGGTGCTCATCCGGGATCTCAACGGACCCCCAAACACAAGTTTGCGATTAAGGGTGTTGAGCTGTTTCGATCGCGAGTGCAGAAATCGGCGCCACTATGCAGTTTTCGCATTGATTTTTGACACTTCGCTAGTCTGAGCAGATCGATCATTCGCTGGCTTGGGAAAGGGTCCCAACAAGATCATAGAACAGAGTCTAGCAAGCACGGAGGGGTGGATAGCACTCCTTTGGCTTAGGGGCCCATAAAACAGGGTGAGGAGTGGCCCCAAAACTTGGTCGTAGTTGACAGGCTGCAGCTGCTTAATGAGAGCCAAATACGCTTTGATGGCGAGGGGTGTCCCATTGTCCCAGATTTGGTATCCAATTGGTGGGGTATTAAAATACAAGTCTGGTTTACGTGTTAAGCGGTGAAACATTTGATCTGTCATTGCTAGGAGCACTAATTGGAAAGGTTCAGCTAATAGCAGATACTGGGGTGCCAGATTCTTCGACCCTATCCATTCCATCATTAATAGATCGTCCAGTAGCCAGAACAACGGTTCTATTGGGGCTAGCTCTCATTTGAAGATCTGAATTTGAAAATAGACACTCCTCTATGATTTGGGGAAAAATACTCACTTTGCGCCTAAATTTAATTATAAAAATAAATTGATTTGAAAAGGCCTTATGGGATATAGTCTTAAACATTATTAGAGAATTGATTGTTGACTTGGCATTCTTCTCTTGTCTCACCCATAGGAGGATAATCGAAGATGGGATGGGACTATTCATTTGCTATCAAGAAAGGGACAGACCCTAGCAGAAATCAGGAATTGAGACATACCATGGAAATGGAAGGTGGTAGAATAAAATGATGAGGTAGACTGAAAATGTAGATAATGAGCTCCCCTCGGAAGGTCAATACTAACCATCCAGAAAGTTACTCAGTGGTAAAAGGAAATTAGTTATGAGGAAGAACCCCTATGGACTGAGAGTTGAGCCAACATACAAAGGAAGAAGGTAGACAAAAGTGCTGGAGAAACTCAGCGGGTGCAGCAGCATCTATGGAGCGAAGGAAATAGGCAAAGTTTCGGGCCGAAACCCTTCTTCAGACTGAAGGTCTGATGTCAGTCTCATTTCAGCCTGTGGAATGAGAAGGATGAGACGGACCATGAAATTTAAAATATTAAATTGAAGGCTGAGACTGAATTTGGTTGAATTGAAACATTCTTTATGGTTTGCTTTAAATAAGTCATGCCTGTAGGGAAATCTGGACTGAACCCAGCTGTAATTTATATGAGAAACCATCATCATGATATACATATTATAACATTGTGTGAATACGGAGAGAGCTGATTAGTGTTGATCCTAGCACAGTAAATAGTATATTATAGAACAGAATAGTAATAGGAATACAGTGATAGAGCAGAATATAGTACAGATAGTGATGGTGAAATGGAATAGGGATAGTATTGCAGAATTACAATTAATGTATGGGGAAAGCATTATTACATGAATGGTATCTTGCTTTGTCCCAGGTTTTTCAGGAATTATAGGTTATAGATTCGACTATGGAAAGGGATGGAAGAATGGGCAACAACACGGATGGAGGGAATGCGCGCCCAAAAAAACTCAGGAGGTGAAGACTCATCTGACGGAAGTTGGGAAGCTACGCCCACGAAAACTGGGGAAGCTTGGCAAGATTCTGGGAAGAAACATCATCGTCTTGTTGTTGTTAATAGATGGAGAATGTAATAGACACACATATGTATATCTGGTTATTTGATTATCTGATTACTTGGTTATCATTAATGACAGTTTATCAAATATGATAAAAGGAGGGAATGTTAATTTTGGCCAAATTAGAGAGGCCAGGACACTAAAATCGAATAAAGGTTTCTGGCTGCTAGGCCATTTGCTCAATTTAAACGTGCCTTCTGCAGAAATGGGACAAGCTGCAAAATGGTGCCAGCTTGTCTTGAGCCTAGATAAGAGTTGCAAGAAACATAGAAAATAGGTACAGGAGAAGGCCATTCGGCCCTTCGAGCCAGCACCGCCATTCATTGTGATCATGGCTGATCATTCGCTATCTTCAATAACCCTTGCCTGCCTTCCCCCCCCCATATCCCTTGACTCCACTAGCCCCTAGAGCTCTATCCAACTCTCTCTTAAATCCATCCAGTGATTTGGCCTCCACTGACCTCTGTGGCAGGGAATTTCATAAATTCACAACTCTCTGGGTAAAAAAAATTTTCTCACCTCAGTCTTAAATGACCTCCCCACTATTCTAAGACTGCGGCCCCTGGTTCTGGACTCACCCAACATTGGGAACATTTTTCCTGCATCTAGCTTGTCCAGTCTTTTATAATTTTATATGTTTCTATAAGACAGCCCCTCATCCTTCTAAACTCCAGTGAATATAGGCCTAGTCTTTTCAATCTTTCCTCATATGACAGTCCCGCCATCCCAGGTATCAATCTGCATCTGCCACGCAATTCCCACTCAACCTGTCCAGGTCCCCCTGCAACCTCCTAACATCCTCTTCACAGTTCACACTGCCACCCAGCTTTGTGTCATCCGCAAACTTGCTAGTGTTGCTCCTAATTCCCTCTTCGAAGTCATTAATATATATGGTAAACAGTTGCGGCCCCAACACCGAGCCTTGCGGCACTCCACTCGCCTGCCATTCTGAAAAGGACCCGTTCACTCCTACTCTTTGCTTCCGGTCTGCCAACCAATTTTCTATCCATGTCATCACCATACCCCCAATACCATACACTCTAATTTTAGTCACCAGTCTCCTGTGCGGGACCTTATCAAAGGCTTTCTGAAAGTCTAGATACACTACATCCACTGGCACCCCTTCATCCATTTACCTTGTCACATCCTCAAAAAATTCCAGAAGATTAGTCAACCATGATTTCCCTTTCATAAATCCATGTTGATTTGGACTAATCCTTTTACTGCTATCCAAATGCCCCAATATTACCTCTTTAATAATTGACTCCAGCATCTTTTCCACCACCGAAGTCAGGCTAACTGGTCTGTAATTCCCCGCTTTCTCTCTCGCTCCTTTCTTGAAAAGTGGGATAACATTAGCTATCCTCCAATCCACAGGAACTGGTCCTGAATCAATTGAACATTGGAAAATGATCACCAATGCATCCACTATTTCTAGAGCCACCTCCCTGAGGACCCTGGGATGCTGACCATCAGGAAGAGAATGGAACATTTGCAGATTCTGACAATTAGGTGTAAATTGCATGAAACAGATTGGATGAAAGCAAACCAGACATATTGTAAATATTGTTGCAAAGCTTTACTTTCCTAGATGTTGTTTGGGTTAAGTGCTGAGCCTTGTCTGGGTTTCCTGAATATCAAGGCACATGTTGCATAATTCATTTCTGTTAAACTGCATCTAGAAACTTTGTCAGATACATTGTATTAGTCACTGTATTATTGGGTTGGGGAAATATCTATCATGTACTGTGTAAATCGATATCTGTTATTGGACTGTATAGAGACCACCCCCATATGGTTCGGCCCCTCATGGTTCGGGGACCTATAATAGACCACTCCCACGAGGTCCTGTGTTGATCTTCCGGGAGAGCGCTTAGGACTGCGTGACCTTCTGGAGTGTCTCTGCTTGAACGAGGCTAAGAGGACTTGACCAGGCAGATATGAGGATCAAACCCGTGGTGGTTAGATATAGTGGTGGGGAGCTGTTATTGCGTTTTCCCAAAATAAAATTCAGATGTGCAAGTGTTTGACTCAGTGGTTTTTGACTGAAACTACACACGGGGAAGCTTAGAACGAGCTATTTACACAGTGAGAACTCTAAATCTTCACAAAATGCTGGAGTAACTCAGCAGATCAGGCAGCATTTAATTAAACAATTAGAGGTAATTAACCCACAAACAACCCCCACCCCCCACCCCTCCATTGTTCACGCTCTCTCCTTATGCCCCACTTGGATGCACACCTATTTCTTCCATTCCCGTTCACACTGGCCCCTTTCACCCATGTTCCTTTGTGTAGGAAGACCCTACAAATGCTGGTTTACACCTAAGATAGACACAAAATGCTGGAGTAACTCAGCAGGACAGGTAGTATCTCTGGAGAGAAGAAATTGGTGACGTTTCAGGTTGAGACCCTTCTTCAGACCCCTTCTGAGAGTCGGGGTGAGAGAAACACATAGATATGGAAGGAAAAGGTGTGAAAAAGACAGATCAAAGGAATGGCAACTAGGCAGATCAGACTCCACATTGACTCAGGTCCCTTGTATCACTTGCTTTTTAATGGCCATCTCAGAGTCCCCTTCTGCATTTTATGTGTCAAATTAATCATTTTTGTTTACATAATTATTGAAGGGATGAGGACTACACAGTCTGAGCCTGTATTTAATTGGCCATTTCTAATTGCTCTTGAGAAGGTGCTGGTGAACTGACTTACTGAACCCCTGTAATCCTTGAGTTGTGGCTATATCCACAATGTTTATACAGAGGGAGTTCCAGAATTTTGACCCAGCAATGTGAAAGAGCAGCAAAATAGCTTAGTTTAGTTGAAAGATACTGTGTGGAAACAGGCCCTTCAGCCCACCGAATCTGTGCCGACCAGTGATCACCCATACACTAGTTCTATCATACATACGTAGGGACAACTTTATAGAAGCTAATTACCCTACAAGCCTATTCATCTTTGGAATGTGGGAAGAAATCGGAGCACCCGGAGAAAACCCACAGGGTCACAGGGAAAACGTAAAAATTCGGTACAGAGACAGCACCTGTGGTCAGGATCGAACCTGGGTCTCGGGCGCTGTAAGGCAGCAACTCTAGAAGGTGCAGTGTAATGAGTCTTGCTGACTTGCTGCAGAGCTCCGATAGATGGTGCAAACTGCTGTTACTGTGTGTCGGTGGTGGAGTGAGGCAATGGGTGCCTATACAATGGGCTGCTATGTCCTGTGTGGTGTTGAGCTTCTTGACTGTCATTGAAGTTTCACACATCCAGGCAAGTGGAGAGTATTCCAACACACTCCGAACATGCACATGATAAAATGCTCATTGAATTATCCTTCTCTTCTTCCAGTCAGCATTGAAGAGTCATGGGGGCTGTTTCCTGTTTACAGTAGTTTGGTTAGTAGAGAGACTGAAGGGTCAGTCCCACTTGGCGACTGCTGGCGTCATATCAGTGTCGCCAAAATTTTTTGAACATTTCAAAATCCAGCGGCGACAAAGAAAATGTTGCGACGCTTGAAAAACACCACGCGTCATACCTCATCACGCCGCATCTTGCCGCATCACGCGCACATTTTTTGGTGACCTGATACATCAGTCAATGATGCCAGCAGTCACCGAAAAAAATTGGCAAGTGGGACAACCCCTTGAGTTTTCCCTGATCATCAATCACCTGTAAAGTAATTCAATGTTATCTCACTTTCGCATCCTGCACACCAGGGCCAATTTACAGAAGGCAATTAACCTACAAGTCTTTGGAGCATAGGAGGAAGCCGGAGCACCCAGAGAAAACCCACATGGTCACAGGGAGAATGTACAACCTCCGTACAGAAAGCACCCATAGTCAGGATCAAATCCGGGTCTTGGACGCTGTAAGGCAGCTACTCTACCACTGCACCCTATTTGATGCCATTCATGATGATGTAGATAAAGAACAATGAATGAAACATGCAAGAAAAGGTAACGAGAGAAGCTAGTGCAACTTGGGTGGGGGTGGGAGAGAGAGAGAGGGAATGCTGGGGCTACTTGAAGTTAGAGAAAACAATATTCATACCACTGGGCTGTAAGCTGCTCAAGCGAAATATGAGATGCTGTTCCTCCAATTTGTGTTTAGCCTCACTCTGACATCATTTCTTGCAGAAGAAATGTACATTAAAAAAAATCATAGACAGAACCACGATATTGCAGCTAGTAGAGTTTAGTTTAATTTAGAGAAACAGCATGGGAACAGGCCCTTCGGCCCAGCGGGTCCACACCGACCAGCGATCCCCGCATATTAACCACTCGGGACAATTTTTACATTTACCAAGCCATTTAACCTACATACCTGTACATCTTTGGAGAGTGGGGTGAAACCAAAGATCTCAGAGGAAACCCACGCAGGTCACGGATACAAACAGTTAGAGACATCGAATGTACAAACTCCGTACAGGCAGCACCCATAGTCAGGATCGAACCCGGGTCTCTGGTGCTGCATTCACTGCAAGGCAGCAACTCTACCGGTGTGCCACCACACTGCGCTTGCTGCCTCATAACGCCAGAGAGCCGGGTTTGATTCTGACCTCAGGTTCTGTCTGTGTAGAGTTTGCATATTCTCCCTGTGATTCCGTGAGTTTCCTCTAGGTGCTCTGGTTTACTCCCATATCCCAAAACCACAGGGGCTTAGTTGGCCCCTGTAAATTGCCCCTAATGTGCAGGTAGTGGATGAGAAAGTGGGATAATGTGGAACTAGTGTGAATGGGTGATCGATGGCGAGTGTGTATTTGATGGGCCAAAGGGCCTGTTTCCATGTTGTATCTCTAAATAGACACTTGGCAGGCAGGTGCAGAACCCCAGGTAGTAGTGCTTGCTTCAACACATAATTTCCAGTTCAAATAAATTATCCAAAATTGCCCACTGGCACATTCATATTATTTTTCTGGTAGCAAAGAACAAAGCACTCAAGGGTTTTATGTGACCTATCTAAAGTCTTGGTAATTGCAGGCCTTGCCACAATAGGTAACACACCCATTTCCTTGTGAGACACGGGGTGTGAGATTTGCAAATAAACAAGCAGTTGCACAATCACTAAATATACAAACAATTAACAATCAGCCCTATAAATATGAGGACGCTTGACGCAACTAATGGTGGGAATCTCTGCAATGATGAAAAGCAGTGCCGGTAAACCCACAGCGCTTGTTGTTCCAGTAATGCTGTGGCCTTAAAGTGCCAATTAAATCCCACATAAAATTGTGGTTGAAGTGCAGAGAACTGAGGGCAAATTATTGACCTGATTATGAGATTGGCTGAGCAACAGGAGTCGGAGAAAGGGGATAATGGGCAAATACTCGAACCAGCAGGGGTCCACTACAGGGATCTGTGTTGGGGGTCACAATTATTCATGTACTAATAATCCAGATAATGGGAGTGAGAACCACATGCTCAGGGTTGCCATGCTCCTCTTTTACAGCTTTTACCCCCATTCTACAATCAGTCTGAAGTTCAACCAGACCCAAAACATTCCCGGTCCGTTCCCGCAAGAGATACTGATTGACCCGCTGAGTTACTCCAGCACTTTGTGTTTACTTAATATTTCAGCATCTGCTGTTCCATATGTCTCCATCATTGTAAGCAGTATGGTTGGAGGCATACAATTCCAATTAAGCCAGGATGTGTGATTATCCAACTCGGATTTATAAAGTATTTTATTAAAAATTCCATAACACCATAAGACATAGGAGAAGAATTGGGCCAGTCAGCCATTTGAGTCTGCTCCACCATTCAACCATGGCTGATCTATTTTTCCCTCTCAACCCCATTCTCCAGCCTTCTCCCCGCAACATTTCACACCCTTACTAATCAAGAACTAATCAAGAAATGATGAAGAGCTAAAAGCAGTGAGGTTCCAAGAAGACTTGGGCCATGCATATGGATCACTAAAATGTTGTGGATATGTGTAGAGAATAATTTAAAAAGCTAATGAGATGATAGTAGCTAACAATGTTAGTGAAATGACCTCAATTAAGAAGTGGTACATTTGCTTGAAATATAGTGCAAACTCACCGCAATAATAATGGTTAAATTAAAAGGAAGGATTACACAAACAATTGCTTGGAATTTAGAAGATTGACACATGATTTGATCCAAGAATTTGAGATATGAAGTGGTCCCGAGAGCACAAAGAGAAACTAGTTGTGTCCGTACAGCAAAGGAACAGGCCCTTCGGCCCACAATGTCTGTGTCGAACATGATGCCACAACCACATTCACTACTGCAAATAGCAATTGTTGCCGGATCAAGTGTTAATAGTAAATATGATTGATTTCATTAAGCAAAATTATGAAGCAATTTGGGGAAAAAGGGTAAAGTGTTAGGTCATATCAGCCATGATCTCAGTGACTGACAGAAAAGGTTCAGAGTCTGTGTAAGGGCAACTCATTTCAAACAATGGATTATCCTCCCAGCAAGATGCTCACTAAAAGATATCGAGATCCAAAAGTAAGCTAGATCTTTGTCACAAAGCATCTTGGATGTGGAATTTTCCAGAAATCCCAATCGATTCTTAAATTGGAGCTGCAGATGCATGTTTACACAAAAGGACACAAACTGCTGGAGTAACTCAGCAGGTCAGGCAGTATCTCTGGAGAACACGAATAGATGACATCTTCAGAAGCCACTGGACAAGAGCTCCCTGATAAAACATTTTCATGAAATCTTCTCATTAAATGCTTGAGGGCAATATATCATTTAAATTATTTGGGAGGGTTTGCAATATTAAAAATACTGTGTAAATATAAATTGTTCTTTTACTTCGGAGTCACATGAGTGATTCCGTGAAGAACCTCGCCAGTCGGCATGTACGTCATTGCGTGTAACGCATGGTGCAGCGACCGGCTGGGAAGAACAGCGCTTCTCCAGCGGTAAGTTTAAAAAGCCTCAGGTAAGTGTCAAACTTGTTGGAGGTCCATTTTCTGCGCTTGTTAAATCTTGTTACAGGAGGGCACGTTCAAGTATGAAGAAGTCGTCAGAGGCAAGGCGAGCCGTAGCAAAAGTGTCTAATGCCCGCGGGAGTGCGGGTAGCGGGCGGCCGCCTAGCTCATCTACAGAGTCGCTAGTAGTGAGTAGCAGCGACTACAGACTTGGTATCGGAGAGCACCGTGGCTACGCCAGAGGGGCGTAAGGCCACTCGAAAGTCTGTCCAGGCGATAGACTCGGATGAGTCCGGTCGGGAGGGTCCTCCCTCAAGAATGGATACCGTAGAACAGGTATCCAGGATGGAGCTCCTATTGGAGAGGATGCTCCATCAAGAGCGCCGGCCTCTCCACGAGCCCGCGCCAGCAGCACCTACTGGGCTGCCTAGTATCTCCCTCTTGGAGGAGGAAAACATACCGGGTCAGTATGATTCTGGCCGACCGTCAACCATGCCATTTGGGGCCATATGGACTAGGCATCCGAGCACAGGAGTTAAAACTGCAACGGGTGCTGAAACTGCTCGCAGCCGGTATTACGGCTTTTGGTAGGTAAGTGGATGGTGGGCTCCTGACTGAAGTTCAGCAGGATGCCCTGGCTCTCATGTGCAATGTGCACTTTGAAATTAACTGTCTTAGAAAGAGCGCCATCCGCCCTACCATTAACCCAAGGTTCGCTGCCCTGTGCAAGCCTAGCAACATCCAGTGGTCAAACATTGTTCAGGGAAGACCTCGCAAAGAGGGTAAAGGAGCTGGACGAAGAGGCAAAAACCGTCAGGCTCATCATGGCGCCAGTGACCAGCAGAACCCTTTAGCGACAGTACCCCTACAAGCGGTTTGCTGAAACTGGGTCCGGACAAGGACCAAGCCGGCCATTCAATGTGCGCAGTTTGCACACTCCAGCAGGACCACAGGCAAACATGCCTTTTCCATCCAGAGCCAGGGGACACAGAACTCCACCAGTAACCATGGAGGTAGGTGGGTCTGGTTCTTGTCAAAACATATTGAGTGAGAATTACCTACCAGTTGGGGGGAGGTTACACAGGTTTTTCAAAGAATGGTGTAAAATTACATCAAACATGTTTATACTGCAGAGTATACAAGGGTTTCAAATTGAATTTATTCCCAACCTGTGTCCACCCACCCAGCACAAGCCAGAGCGGGCACTCATTTTCTCACAAGGGGAGAATTTGGAGATTCAAGATGAAATAGGAAAATTATGTTTTAAAGGTGTAATTGAGAAGACAGTTTATCAAACCCATCAATTCGTATCTAATGTGTTTCCAGAGCCAAAGAAAGATGGTGGGTGTCGGATTATTTTGGACCTGACAGAACTTAATCCGTTTGTGCAGTATAATCTTTTTAAAATGTAAACGTTTGCTACTGCCAAGCAATTGATTTCCAGAGGGTGTTATATGGCATGTATAGATCTTCAAGATGCATATTATTCAGTGCGTCATAAAGAGTATCGGAGATATTTGAAATTTAGCTGGATGGGGCAATTATGGCAGTTTAGAGCACTGCCTAATGGGTTAACCTCAGCCCCTCGCTTATTTACAAAGCTGCTAAAGCAGGTACTAGGGTTACTATGCTCACAGGGCCATATTGCAATGGTCTATTTGGATGACAGCTTAATAATTGGAAACACCTTTGTGGCAGCCAAGTTATCAGTTTCAGTTTCAGCTGTTAAACTCATAGTTGAGAGGTTGGGATTCATTATCGACCCAGCTAAATCCAAATTGGTGCCAGTTAACACAATTGACAATTTGGGATTCACAGTTGATTCAAATCACATGTGTGTGACTCATCCCAAGGGCAAGAGATTAGATTTAATTTCTTGACTGTATCAAGCTCTTGGGGGAGCAATCACCTTTAATTAAACAGGTGGCCAGCTTAATTGGTAAATTGGTAGCTGCCCTTCCAGCTGTGCAATATGGACCTTTGCATTGCCAACATTTACAGAGGGCAAAGGTACAGGCACTTAGAATACATGCAGGTCATTTCAATCGGCCCATGCATTTACCATCTAAAGCCAGTACTTAAGTACAGTGGTGGATTAGAAACATTTCACATTGTTCCATGCAAAATTTTGATCAAACACCTTCTGTTGTTTTTCAGTTGTTAGTGCCCTAGGTTGGGGTGCTACTGATACCAGGTCTAGCTGTGGAGGCAGATGGAATATGCATGAGGCGTTGATTCTCCAATCATATGGAATTAATTATTTAGAGCTTTTAGGAGCATTTTATGGGCTCAAAGCTTACTGTACCACTTAGCATCACTTACATGTTCAGCTTCAGATTGACAACACCATGGCAGTGGCATATGTTAATCACCTAGGTGGAATCAAGTCGAAATCTCGTGACGGATTGGCTAACCTTATTTGGCACTGGTGCATTAAAAATAATATTTGATTTTCAGCTGTCTACTTGCTAGGCAGATTCATTATGGTGAAAGACACCAGGTCATGCAAATTCAACGACAACACCGAGTGGATGATGAATCATGATGTATTTAATGAAAATGTTCTCCGGTATGGGATGCCAGATATCGATTTGTTTGCATCCAGACTTAATCACCAGTTACAGAAATATGTTTCATGGGAACCAAATCCAGGGAAGTTGCAGTGAATGCATTTTCACCGCACTGGGGCGGAATGTTTTTATATGCATTTCCCCCCTTCAGCCTCATCAGTCGTTGCTTGACTAAGATCAAGCAGGACTCCACTTCAGGGGTTTTGGTGGCACTCGACTGGCCTACACAGCCGTGGTTCCCTCTGATTTTGGGTATTATTACATAGCCTATTGTGGTGGTTCCAAAACATCATAATCTGTTAGTGCACCCTGTGACTGGAGGTCAACACCCGTTGTATTATCGTCTAAATTTATTGATTTGCAGATTTTAAGAAAGCCATATCTGGGTCTGAGACTATCCAATCAGACCGTGGATGTCATCATAGTATCCTGGAGGGATAGTACGAAAAGGCAGTACATCTTTCATGTCAGGAAATGGGAGGAATTTTGTTTACAGGAGAATATTACATACCACACAGCCTCCATCCCAGATGTGCTAGAAGTTCTGTCCAACTTACATTTCGATGAAGGGTTGTGCTATAGTGCCATCAACAGTGCCAGGAGAGCTTTGTCCTCGTACCGATGCTGGGGGTCAGACCTTCCGTTTCTAGGATCTCAACCGTTAATATCCAGATTTATGAAGGGTGTTTTTAATTCTAATCTTCCCAGGCCTAGGTATTCTGAAATCTGGGATGTAAGCATGGTACTGATGCTGCTTTGTCAATGGGGTACAGCCACATCCTTGTCCTTAACAAAGATTACCCTTAAATTGGTTATGCTCATGGCACTCGTATAAGCGCAAAGGGTTCAGATCTTGCACAAATTGCGTCTGGACAGGATGGTGTCCTCACAGAATGATGTTAAATTTTACATCTATGACCTAATTAAACAAAGCAGACCAGTGGAGTCCGGATTCAAGCTTGTACTGTCAGCTTATCCCCCGGATTTACGGCTGTGTGTAGTGCGCACTTGCGGCGTTATATCAAAGTCATGAAGAGCCTTAGTTGCCGGAGTTAATACTGACAATTTTAAATCTCACTCCACCAGGGAGGCATCAATGTCAGCGGCGAGGGCAATGGACGTCCCTCTAGACCATATGCTCGCGGCCGCAGGATGGTCAAATGAATTGATTTTTCGAAGGCTTTATAATAAGCCACTTGTTGAAGCCGCCCATTCTGTTTTAAGTTCTGTTTCATAGCTTCTCCCTGGGAGAGAGGAGTCGCTATTGTATATTTGTTTATTTGTGAATTAAAGCATTAACATGTTAATCAGTATCATGTTTCGATGTATTGCTAATATTCACTCCTCCTGAGTCAACTGATTGCAGTGTGAGACGCCTGGATTTGAATTGCCGTGAATCACAGATCTTTGAAATCTTCACGGAATCACTCACGTGAGTCCAAAGTAAAATAGTAAGATTAAACGAGAACTGACCAGTTTGAAATTTGATCCGTATTTTATGAGGAGTTACGATGAGCGATTACGTGCCCACCGCTCCCAACCCTCATATCACAAAGCTCATCTGGTAGTTCCAGGTTTATAATCTTACTATAATACTTCAATTGTTGTTCTTCTGTGATTTCACAACGCTGCTTTGAAGATTGACGTGCATGCCGACTGGTGGGGTTCTTCACGTAACTCCTCATAAAATAAAGATCAAACTTGAAACTGATAAGTTCTCGTTTAATCTTACTAATTTTTTTTGCTGTTTGCTGTGTGCTTGTTGTGGTTCTTAGGCAAGGTGAACATGATGAAAATCAACAAAGTAAATTCAAAGCTGTTTTTACTCAGTCAACGAACAAGCTTAATGTTTTGCAATCACATTATTAAGCACCAGGAACATTGGGTGTGGAGTGATGGAGTGAGCCTTAGGCCACTAAACTTAATCACATTTGGAGTAAACATCTGTGTAGGAAGGAACTGCAGATGTTGGTTGAAACCAAAGATAGACACAAAAAGCTGGAGTAACTCAGCAGGACAGGCAGCATCTCTGGAGAGAGGAAATGGATGACACTTTGGGTTGAGACCCTTCTTCAGACTTTCAATCTCGACGCAAAGTGCCATACTTCTCTCCAGAGATGCTGCCTGTCCGGCTGAGTTACTCCAGCTTTTTGTGTCTATCTTTGGCGTAAACATTTGATGGATCTCACAGAGGCGGGTGTTAACTATCATTAGCAGTGAAAAGACCCCGACTCTCCAACTGCTGGAAGCACTACCACCCTCCTGCTTTGTTTTACCAGAGACCACAACAGGACCTGATGGCCTGGAAGATTTGCCTATCACTTTAACTATGCCTGCTTGACATATCATGCATTTCTGTGCAATTTTGCATTATGAATGCACCAAGAATGTCGGTATTACAAAGGCAACAGTGCTTCAGCTCTATCTGGCTGAAATGCATGCCTGGCCAATAATGTTAAAGCTACATACAGTAAAACTGCATAAACCTAATGCTGCATGTGTGACTTCTGTCTTGTTGTATGGATGTGCCTTACAATGTAAAGAGTATGTTTTTTTTTTACAATGGGATATGTCTGCATGCCATTAAAATATGAAAGGACTATTAAATAAAAGTGGATGATTACCAAAATGATCTTGAGAAATATATTTTGATTTGTTTATATTGGAAGATACAGTACAGCATGAAAACAGGCCCTGCAGTCCATCAAGTCTAGGTCACCCACCAAATTCCCATTCACACTACTTCCATGTTATTCCCACTCTCACATTCACTCCCTGCAGACTAGGGGCAATTTACTGAAGCCAATTGACCTACAAACCCACACACCTTTGGGAAGTGGGAGGAAACCGAGCACCCAAATGTCAAAAGTCAAGAGGCATTTAATTCTTGTATGTTCTGAAAACAGCAATATAATTTGTACTTGCAGCATCACAACAGATCTGTAAACACAGTACTCATCAATAACACAATAAACAAAAAAAAACAATTTTTTTAAAAACTCAATATTCATGCAAAAGGAGCCCGACGTCCCAGTGAAACCAAGACAGTTCGTACTTAGTTGGTATTTATTGTATTCAAAAATCCGATGGTTGTTGGGAAGAAGCTTGTCGTGAACCTGGTAGTCATGGTTTTCAGACTGTGAACGGTCTCGACACGTCATCCATTCCTCTCCAGAGCCTGAGTTATTTCAGCTTTTTGTGTCTATCTATGGTTGTCAGACCCCTATACCTTGCAACCCCCAGAGAAAAACCATTCCTACACCCATAGGAAACCCACGCAGTCACAGGACGAATGTGCAAACTCCACACAGGACAGCACCCGAGGTCAGGCTCAAACCTAGGTCGCTGGCGCTGTGAGGCAGTGACAGCCTTCTCTTGCATCACTTATTGTGAGAAGTGACTTTGCTTGCAGCTGAGACTGCTATCAGCAATGCAAAATGTGTGTACTTAGAATTCATGGCACTTACTTTATGCCTTTGTCCTTGAGCTCATGATTGAAGCAATTTAAAGCAAACAAGTGAGGGAATTTGCCAAGTACACAACACATTAATTACTAATAGCTGTCTCTCCTGCAAATAAAATGAAATATCTTCAGAACAGAGAAATTTCTTCATATGCAAACTAGTTTTAAGTTTAGAGATACGGAGGGGAAACAGGCCTTTTGGCCCACCAAATCCACGCTGATCAGCAATCCCCACACTATCCTATACACACTAGGGACAATTTACAATTTACAATTTACCTAGCCAATTAACCTACAAACCTGTACGTCTTTGGAGTGTGGGAGGAAACCGGAACTCCAGGAGAAAATCCACATAGGTCACGGGGAGAACAGACAAACACAGACAGCAACCGTGGTCAGGATGTGTCACCATGCTGCCCTATTTAACTATTTAAAACTTGGCCACAAAAATGGGAGCATCAAATATTTATTCCCCCTTTGTTTTATCCTTCAGTTAGCCTTCTCTGCAATACATCATGAGTTACCAATGCTACTTTGACACAGGCCAGATTCACAATTTATAGCTAAACACCAGGGTTCTCATTCCCACAAAACCATCATGGAATTTTCAGCCAGGCGCAATGCTTTGTTAGCATAGTCAGTAAAAGATCCCTGGAGTGAGTATCATTGCAAATCTGTGCAGCCATCTTGTTCTGAATCAGACCAGAGAGCCTGTTTCGTGACCCTGAGGTGCTAATTAATGAATGTGGCCTTGCTTTATAATTGCTTGGAATTATGTATTTCAGTAAACTCCCAAGCTTCCTGCAACTCCTCTTCTGAATCATAATCGCCTCATGAACAGTTGGCATTCAGATTGATTGTTCAGCAGCTTAAGGCTGTCTGTTTATTGAGGCCCCTACTTGTCTGTTAACTGCTTGTTAAAGATATGTCCCCTCCCCATAATACTTCTCAAAGATAGACACCGAGTGCAGGAGTAACTCAGCCAGTTAGGCAGCATCACTGGAGAAAAAGGAAGTTGTGACATTTCGGGTTGGGGTAAGAAAAGTCTCGACCTAAACGTCACCCATCCTTTTTTACGGAGATGCTGCCTGACCCGCTGAGTTACTCCAGCACTTTGTATCTATCTTTGGTATAAACCAGCATCTGCAGGTCTTTGTTTCTACTTCTCAAAGAGGCTTTGGTAATTGTTATTGTTATTAACCAGTCAGTGATGTGTTTTATGACTGATGGCAGACCAATTTCCTTCCTGGGAAAAATGAAGTTCTATCGCATTGTATCATTTCGTTATATATGAACATAATATTACTATTATATATTGAGTCTGGAGAATGGAGACAGGCTTCAGTGAAGTGAGACTAAGTGAAGATCTGTAGATCTGACTCGAAACGTCACCTACCCATGTTCAGCAGGGATGCTGCCTGACTAGCTGAGTGACATGTACCAAGGTTGCGGTGTCAAGGATCGGCAGTGGCCACACTGACACTCGCAGTAGGGTGCACTCACATTATATATTTTAGTTACAGTTGTAAGAAAGTCCAGGACAGCATGGGGGCACTGCCCCTCACCGTCAGAGCACATGTGCGGTGGTTCTGGTGATCTCGGGCTTGTCCCAGCAGCTCAGTCCTGGTATTTGGCAGTCACGGTGATGCAGCGGTAGAGTTGCTGCCCTACAGTGCTTGCAGCGCCGGAGACCCTGGTTCGATCCTGACATATACGGGTGCTGTCGGTACGGAATTTGTTCTTTCTCCCTAACCATGTGGGTTTTCTCCAAGATCATCGCTTTCCTTCACACTCCAAAGATGTGCAGCTATGTAGGTTAATTGGCTTGGTGTATGTAGAAATTGTCCCTAGTGCGTGTAGGATAGCGTTAATGTGCAGGAATTGCTGGTCGGTGCGGACCCAGTGGGCCGAAGGGTCTGTTTCCATGCTGTATCTCTAAACTACACTAAACTTTGAAGGAGAAGGTGTGACGATCTCAGGCTCTCTCTGCAGTTCACCCTTATCTTTGGAGGCGGCGCTAGTAGTCTCAGGTTTATCCTGGCGGCTCGGCTTTGGGCTTGAGGAGTCGGCCCGAGCACTCTCTGGGCTGTCATCACAGCCCAGTCTTTGCCTCTGTGTGTGGGCGGCATCCCTCATCATCTGTGATATGGTGAAAAGTTTTAGAAATAAAGAGTTGTAAATGTTGGTTAATACACAAAAAGACACAAAGTGCTGGAATAATTCTGCAGCTCTGGCAGCATCTCAGGCAAAAATGGATGGGTGACACTTCAGGTCGAGAACCTTCTTCAGAGGTTTTGTTTTACTTGCTTTCCAAACAGATTAGATATACCAAATATAAATACAATAAAGTCAGACTCAAGTACATTACATAGAGCAAGGGGGAGATGCAGAGTATAGAATATAGTTCTCAGCATTATAGCACATCAGTTCTAGATGTTAGCAAAAGGGGATGAAGATTTGGAGACCTGAAATAGGGAAGATTTGCTGATGAGTGGACGGAGGAGGTAGGGGAGGGGAAAGGACCTAGGTGATAGGGGATGTGGAAATAAATAAATATGTGTGGACGGTAGGTGGAGTTGGGGAGGATGGAGCTGGATGGTTAAAGAGGAGAGGTGATTGGGAATGTGAGGTACCAGAATTGGAGAAATAGATGTTCATGCCAATGATTGTGACTAGCAAATGTAAATAATAGTGAACCACTTAATGTGTTTGGATTTTCAGAAGGCCTTTGATAAATTAAATGGAATTAAAGTGCTTGGTGTTGGGGGTAATATTGGGGATTGATTAGTGGACAAAAAACAGAGAAGATGTTTGGGGTGATCTAAGGTTGGGCAGGGCATTCCCAGAAGCTCACAACTGGTATCAATGAATTCAATCAGGAGATCAAGTGTAATTTATCTAAGTGTGTTGATGATACTAAGATGGCAGCAGAAGAAGTTGTGACGAGAATGGAGAGTGGCTTCAGTGAAATGAGACTAATTGAAAGGTTAAGGACATATCAAGTGGAATAAAATGTGGGAAATTTTGAATTCACCCACTCAGTAAAAAAATATAGAAAGGTATAGTGGGTTTGAGAGATTGAAAGGTGTTCAGAGGGGCCTTGGTGTTCTTCTACACAATTCCACAAATGTTAACATGCAGCTGCAGCAAACAATTAGGAAGACAAATACCATAAGCCTGTCTTTATTGCAAAATGATTTATCTACAATAGATGCCATCAGCCTCATTGAAGACCTTTCAACTATCTTTTATCGCACTTTCTTGCATTAAATGTTGTACCCTTTATCCTTTATCTATACACTGTGAACGGTTTGATTGCAATCGTGTATACTATTTTCTTTGACTAGAAAGCATGTGGCAAAAAGCTTTTCACTGTACCTCGGTACACATAACAATAATAATTTGTTAACTAATTTATCTAATATCTAATTTAAAAGAGCCTCCTGAGATTGCATCTGGAAAATTATGTACAAGTCTGATCTCCCTACCTAAGAAAGGATAAATCCGTGTAAGGAGGAGTTTTCCAGACTGATTCTTGAGATGTTCGGTTTCCTGTCTGCTCTGTCCATGATGGGCATGTCCCCGGTCTTAGGTGGGCGAGTCGGGCCAACCGGGCGGATCCTCCATCTTCACGCTGCGGCTCCCCGGGATACAGATCCGAAACATCACCGATCCATATTCTCCAGAGATGCTGCCTAACCCGCTGGGTTACTCCATCATTTTGCGTCTATCTTTGTCCCTTTAACTATATTTTAGTTCAAATTTTAAGCACCTGCTGTCATGAGACCTTTTGTAGCCAATGCAAAATTCATCACTCCATAGGTGCTGCACTGTACCTATGCCTGAGGTGTAAATATAGCTGCTTTCCACTGCACTCTCCCTCACCCATTACCCCACCCTTATACGATTGCTTCATTATGCATGTCTATTGTCCGAAAAATACTTTGCAGAAAGCCATATGTTTACCAGAAAGTGCACTGATCAGAACAGGTTTTTCTGATATTAACCTTTGATTCATTCTCTTTTTACAAAACGGTATCATTTGAAAATTGTTGTCTGCCGTCTGTATTCCGTACTCATTCCTTTACCCACATTTATGGAAAGGCTCCAACATTTGCACAATGGAGAGCTCACTGTTAATGAGCAAAGATTGTGGGAAAGTATATGGTGAGTTGCCCTGCTGACCTGCATGTTAACGCTACATTAAGCACATTCTTTCATATCACTGAAGCAGACTCTGACATGACAGTAAACAAAACAGACTTGTGGGCTTAGGTTAAAAACGACACATTCTGATTCAAATGCAGGTGTAACAAGAACAGGAAAGGAAATGCCTAGAATCCAACTGAGATTTGGATAGTTTACAGCACTATTGGTATTCATCATAACTGATTAAATGTCAGGGAATTTACCAAAAGGTTTCTTATTATTTGTAGATCAAAGGTGAACTTTTAATAACACAATAAATGTTTCTTATTTTCTCCAAGCCATTTTTAATTTTTCAGTCCTGTATAAATGGGTTGATGGGATTTTAGGTGTTTAGTGTTTACAATTTAGTGGATGATCAGATATTTACCTTCACTGTTAAAATTAAAAGAACATTCTGAAGAACTTATGTTGCAGAACTGACGCAGTTCTTTTATTTTTTTTAAACTTTATTCAGAATTAAAAATACATACAAAACCAAAGCTATGCAAAAACTCTTCACACATTCTCAGTGTCTGTACGTCAATGAGTGTACATCAACTCAGTAGTGTTTTCACCTATCTTTAAACCAGATACCTTGCCATGTGGCCGCCTGGGGTGATATCTCTTATCTGATTTGAGGGGTGTCCTCGAGGTACTCTGCCCTTCAATGTCCAGCAACGGATGGATCCTAGACTGTGGTCCTCTTTTCTCGGCAAATAGATATTTACCTTCACTGTTAACAAATTGGCAAAGTTAACAAAAATCTTTGAAGAACTTATGTTGTAGAACTGAAGCATACTTTATTTTCCCCCAAAATTAACTTTATTCAGAATAAAAATATATACAAAACAAGAACAGCGCAAAATCTCTTCTGGCATTCTCAGCATTTATATTTTCATTAGGGTCATATTCGGTAGTGTTCACAAAATATCCAAGCACCATTACCATTCATGTGGTCCCCCGGTGTGATATCCCTTCCCTTGTTTAGAAACATAGAAACATAGAAACATAGAAATTAGGTGCAGGAATAGGCCATTCGGCCCTTCGAGCCTGCACCGCCATTCAATATGATCATGGCTGATCATCCAACTCAGTATCCCGTACCTGCCTTCTCTTCATACCCTCTAATCCCCTTAGCCACAAGGGCCACATCTAACTCCCTCTTAAATATATCCAATGAACTGGCCTCAACTACCCTCTGTGGCAGAGAGTTCCAGAGACCCACCACTCTCTGTGTGAAAAAATTCCTTCTCATCTCGGTCCTAAAGGATTTCCCCCTTATCCTTAAGCTGTGACCCCTTGTCCTGGACCTCCCCAACATCGGGAACAATCTTCCTGCATCTAGCCTGTCCAACCCCTTAAGAATCTTGTAAGTTTCTATAAGATCCCCTCTCAATCTCCTAAATTCTAGAGAGTATAAACCGAGTCTATGTAGTCTTTGTTCATAAGACAGTCCTGACATCCCAGGAATCAGTCTGGTGAACCTTCGCTGCACTCCCTCTATGGCAATAATGTCCTTCCTCAGATTTGGAGACCAGAACTGTACGCAATACTCCAGGTGTGGCCTCACCAAGACCCTATACAACTGAAGTAGAACGTCCCTGCTCCTATACTCAAATCCTTTTGCTATGAAAGCTAACATACCATTGGCTTTCTTCACTGCCTGCTGTACCTGCATGCCTACTTTCAATGACTGGTGTACCATGACACCCAGGTCGCGCTGCATCTCCCCTTTTCCTAATCGGCCACCATTTAGATAGTAGTCGGTTTTCCTATTTTTGCCACCAAAGTGGATAACCTCACATTTATCCACATAAATGAAGGGTTTGAAGGGTGTCTACACCAGACCCTGCCCCCTAACGAAGCATACTTCCCCCCCCCCCCAAAATTAAACATTGTTGAGAATTTAAAAATACACAAAATAAGAACTGTACAAAAATCATTCCAACATTCTCAGCGACTATACGTACATTTAATGTGTTTGGTAGTGTTCACAGATATATAATTACCAGGTACCATAGTCCCTCATGTGGCCCCACAGAATTGATATCCCTACCCTTGTCAGCCAGAACCCCAGCTTTGGCGGCGGCACAGCGCTGAAACACCATCACGGAGCGAGCGATACCTTACCTAGGATCGCCGTGTGGTAAGCTCCGGTGTGCTGAGACCGGCGACTGCAACATCGCGGAGTTGTGGTCGCAGAGCGTCCAGCCGCGGGCAACGCTGACTTTCAAACACCGCGGAGCCTGGGATCTCTCGCCGAGATCGCCAGTGTCGGAGCTCCGACCAGAGCGGCCTGTGGACTTCAGGAGCCGCGGCCTCCTGGGAGGAAGCGGCCTTTCCAGACACTCCAAGCCGCTGAAAAGTGTTCTCTCGACGCCGGAACTCCAACATCCCGCGAGATTGCCTGTAACATCGGGCCACCGTTGCGGCGACTGCGGAGGCCTCAAATAGGCCCTGACCTTGGGTAAACACAGAGGAAGAAGACTGAACTTTTTAGTGCCTTCCCTCTCAGTGCAAAATGCTGATTCTGCTGTGGAGGGAAGTTCATGTTAAATTCTATAGTGTGTTGTGTCTTTTTTATTTTATATGGATGTATGGAAACCTAATTTCTTCTATGTAAAGCACTTTGGTTTCAACGCGAGTTGATTTAAATGTGCTATATAAATAAAATGTACTTACTTACTTACTTACTTGTTTAAGGGGCATCGCCACCAGGCCCTCCCCCCAATGTCCTATCACTCATATATAATTTTATTAATTTCAAAATAGGCTTTATTCAAGTAATAAATACATACAATACATGTACCATGCAAAAAAAACTTCATCCGACATTCTCGGAGGCTGTACGTACAATATAGTTTGCAATTTTACCCCACACCTTTGCCACTCATGTGGCCCACTGGTGTGGAATCCCTTCCCTTATTTTGAGGGGCGTCTCCACCACACCCTGTCCCCCATGTCCGCAAGCGGAAGGACCCTAGACTGCCACCCTCCCCCAGGGCTGGATCAACCATTAAGCAAAATAAGCACGTGCTTAGAGCATCAAGGGAAGGGGGGCACCACAGAAATGGTAAATGGTTTACAGCACAAAATAAATCACTTTAGTGCCGTAATAATGAACATTATTTTCCATCTTACTGTTAGTTTTGTTTCATTTTGAAAAATAAACATTTATTTTATGGTTTATTATTGTTTATATTTTGAATTACATATATATGGGGGCACCAAAATTCTTTAAGTGCTTAGGACCTCTGTGGGTCTTAATCTGGCCCTGCCCTCCCCACAGCTGCACCAATCTTCAGTGCGTCCCTCAGCACGTACTCCTGCAGTCTGCAGCGGGCCAGTCAGCAACATTCCTATCACTCTTTATTTTAATTTCAAAATAGAGTTTATTAAGATAATGGATATATACAATACATGTACCGTGCAAAAAACTCCATCCGACATTCTCGGAGGCTATACATACATACAATTTACCGAATTCACCCCCCAAATCAAATTTTTACCTCACACCCTTGCCAGTCATGTGGCCCACTAGCATGAAATCCCTTCCCTTATTTTGAGGGGCATTCCACCACATCCTGCGCCCCATGTCCAGCAGCAGACAGGCCCTAGTCTGCCTCCCTCCCCCACAGAGTCTTGACAATGGCTGCACCAAGTCCTACCACTCATACAGCAAACTAAATAATGACTCCCAATGGAAATTGGGATGATATCTAGCACCATTGCGCCTTTAGGCCAGGGAGTGGATTAAATCAGCTCCAGATCACTATCCCAATAGTCCTGCCACGTAGAACGAGTGTGTGTGGATTTCATCATCTTAGTTTCAGAATAAAACCAGGACCTTTGACTGCCAACTCAATGGCTGGCAGTTGTTTAAACCAAAATGATGGATCATCTGATGAAATGTGGGTGTCAGTGGCAAGGTCAGCTTCTAATTGACTTTAAGAAGGTGGTGGTGATCCCCTTTTCTCAAATATCACATTTTTTTCTGATGAAGGTTTACCCACAGAATGATAGATAATGAATTTCAGGAATATTACACAGCAACAATGAAGAAATGACCGTATATTTCCAGTTAAGTGTGTGGCTTGGCAATGATACTGCAAGTGGATGGTATTGAAGAGTGAGAAGATGGTTGTTGAAATTACAACAGGATCTTGATCAGCTGGGCAAATGGACAAATGGGCTGAGGAATGAAGTTTAATGCAGATAAGTGTAAGGTTTTTTAATTTTGGGAAGTAAGAAGGATGTCATTAAGCTGGAAAGATTGCAGGGATGTTTACCAGGATGTTGTTAGGATATGAGGTTCTGAGCTATAGGCAAATGTTGGGCAAGCTAGGAATTTATTCCATGGAGGGATCTTATAATGGTGTATAAGATGTTTAAGAAGGATCTGCAGATGCTGGAAAATCGAAGGTAGACAAAAATGCTGGAGAAACGTTGAGACCCTTCTTCAGAGTTTGAAGGAGGGTCTTGACCCGAAACATTGCCTATTTCCTTTGCTCCATAGATGCTGCCTCACCTGCTGAGTTTCTCCAGCATTTTTGTCTACCGTGTAAAGGTGTATACAATCATGAGAGGAATAGCTAGGGCAGAATAAGATGAATACACAGAGTCTTTTACCCAGGGTTGGAAAAGCAAGAACCAGAAGATCTAGATTTCAGGTGAGAGGGACAAGATTTAATAGGAACCTAAAGGGCATCTTTTTCACTCATTGGTAGTTGAGGCAGGTATTCTAATTATTTCCAAAACACACTAGGATGGGTACATGGATAGGAAAGGTTTACAGAGAGATGGGACAAACACAGGCACATTTGACAAACTTAGAAGGGGCATCTTGGTCTAGCTGGACAAGTAGGACTGAAGGGCCTCTTTCTGTGCTGTATAACTCCATGACTTTAAAAATGACATTGGTTCCATGTCCTGATTTCCCCTTCTAGGTGAATTCCCAATACTATCCTGAGGAAAGGCACTACCAGAAGCCATTGATAACAGGTTTGTTTCTCATTCTATGACAAGTTAAATACATTCAGTTTCACCGGGCTAGGAAAAGTAGAATATCAAGCTATGTTTTTGTTTTGTATCACTGACTTCAATTGGAGAGTCATGGCCCTTTCCAGTTTGATTGCATCAAGATTGACAGTGATGGGTATATGGAACAAGCTGCCAGAGGAGGTAGCTGAGGCAGGTGCCATAACAACATTTAAGGGATGTTTGGGCAGGTACCTGAAGAGGAAAAGTTTAGGGAGATATGGGCCAAACATGGGCAAATGGGACAAGCTTAGATACCGCAACTTGTTTGACATGATCGAGTTTGACCAAAGGAATGGTTTCCAAGCTATTGCTCTATGACTGTAATGTCCATTTTTGGCTTCTACAAAACCCTCACGCACCAGACTAAGATCCTATCTTCCATTCTGTCACATTACTAAGAATAGACAGGACAAGAGTATCAGCAGGTTAGAGTCATTGGGTGGATGGTGGAGTGTGGCAAGTGTTGGTGTAGACATGCTGATGGTGGGGCTACATGAGTGGCTGTGGATAACTTAAACTTCCTGTATTCGTCATTTTCTTTTCAGGATTGGTGTAATGAATTGTGCTGACATTGCCTAACCCTTTGATGGATAATTAAAATGTGCTCAGATGATGGAGCACCAGCAGCTATGGCCGCGCGCCAGCAGAGGTGGGCGGGTACCAGTTACTGACAGCGGATGCGGCCAATCAGTGCAGTGTTGGTGTGGGAAGGGGCGTTGCCAGCCCGGCGGTGACTGACAGGAGAGGAGACAAATCTGTGCATGTGCAGGTTTTTAAGATTTTTAAACCTTAATAACTTTTAAAATATACCACCTATCAGAACAATCCTGTTGCACTTGCAGCACAGGAGAATGGTGAGTAGGGTGGCGTGGTGGGATTGTGTACTGTTTTTGCGCAAATGTAAAACAATGCAAATTGGAAGATAACAAGATGAGAATTTTAGTTATGTATAGATAGATAGATGAGCAAACTCCACACAGGAAGGATCAGAGGTTAGGATTGAACCCAGATCACAGACGCCGAACTGTTGCGCCCTTGGAAGCAGGCGTGGTTCTAAATTGAATTGGATGTTCTGCGCTGATGGAGAGATGATAGGGTCAGAAGTACATTTCACAAAAGAACACAGTCTACTCTGATTCAACTTGAGAAGTGGAAGAAATTCTTAAAAATTAGAAAGACTATTGTGGAGGGTTTAGTATGATGATTGCAGCAAAGACAATGCACTGTAAATTAATTTTTGCGTGAAATTATAGTGTAAAAAGTCACTGCATGTGGGACCCTTGCCAATTGTTCTAATGCCGTTGAAGAAATAAATTAATTCTCCATCCTTTTGTGAGCAAATCAGTGCAATTTCTGACGTTCACAACTGTGGATCTTTGAAGCATATTTCCAAGAATCAAATACATTTCTAGAGTCATAGAATCATAGAATCATAGAGTCAGACAGTGTGGAAACAGGCCCTTCAGCCCAACTTACCCATGTCGACCATCGTGCCGCATTTACACTAGTCCCACTCACCTGTGCTTGGTCCATATCCCTCTAAACCTGGCCAATCAGTACCTGTCTAAATGTTTCTTAAATGTTGCAATACAACCTGCTCCATCTGCCACCCCCAGCAGCTCGTTCCATACACCCACCACCGTGTAAAACAATTATCCCTCAGAATCCTATTAAATCTTTCCCCCCTCACTTTAAACCTTACACAAGAGTGCATTTTTCTGATCTATTCCTCTCATGATTTTGTACACATGTGATGTTCCATTTTTATTTTGTTAATAGCTTTGTTAATAGCTGTTTTAATGGATCCCCCAATGTAGATGTCAGAAGTAAGAGGTGCAGAATTAGGCCATTCAGCTCATCAAGTCCACTCTGCCATTCAATCTTTCCCTCCTAACCCCATTCTCCTGCCTTCCCCCATAACCCATAACCCATAACCCATAACCCATGACTCCTGTACTAATCAAGAATCTATCTATCTCTGCTTTAAAAATATCCATTGACGGCCTCCACAGCCTTTTATGGCAAATAATTCCACAGATTCACATTCCTCTGACTAAAGTAATTCCTTCTCATCTACTTCCTAAAGGAACATTCTTTAATTCTGAGGCTATAACCTCTAGTCCTCGATTCTCATGCTAGTGGAAACATCCTCTCCACATCCACTCTATCCAAGTCTTTCACTATTAGGTATGTTTCATTGAGGTCCCCCCTCATTATTCTAAACTCCAGTTATTACAGTGGGGTGCTGGCTTGAAGGGCCGAATGGCCTCCTCCTGCACCTATTTTCTATGTTTCTATGTACAGGCCCAGTGCCATCAAACGCTCATCATAAAATATTATTTTTAGAAAGATGCAGCACAGAACCAGGCTCTTCGGCCCACCGAGTCCACACCAACCAGAGATCCCTGCACATTAACACTATCCTACACATGCTAGGGACAATGTACACATACACTAAGCCAATTAACCTGTATAAAACAAAATGCGAAGACAACATGAAAAGTGAAAGTACCGTCAAATACTGCCTTTATTTTGCAATTTGAAGATAGTAGGTATGTTGCAAAACTTATCTTTAGCAGCGCTGCACTTCTGCTGCTCCCCGTGTGCGTCTTTAGCGCCTTTCAGAGGGAGGCGGGCTTAAAGTGCTGGTTTTCCACAGACCTGGATAATCGATGAATGTCGGCGATTTTGTTGCGGAAGAAAAATCGCTCCGACATTTCATCAATGAAGGTATTTTTAAATTACTCTAAACTATTTGTTAACTAGAGTAATTTAAAGATCACCTTCGAAAGCCGTGAGAACTGACATGCGGAAGGATTTTCCGTAGGGGAGAAAAAAAGGTAAATAGTTTGTTTTTATATTAAAAGTTGATTTTTCGGGAGGCTTTAATAATATTGTTATGTTGCGAAAAGGGGTCCAAAAAAATGTATGAACCCCCAGTATTTTTCCCCCCGACTTCACCGCTAACCGCAACGTTCCAATCCACCGCATTCCACTAAAACCCACTCGCTAGTTGATTTAAATGGCCATTAATTTACAGGCATAAAACACTAAATTCCTTCCATTTGGCCCAGAAATTCATGAAAATGCGATTTAAAAATTATGTTATATTGTGGATTATTGTGTGAATGTTATTTGGACACTTAGGCAATTTAAAAAAAGTTTATCTTTTCTTAAGAAATTGATAGATGTTTAGATCTACTCATTGAATTTTGTGATTAGCTACAATTAGATAACTAACTAATTATATGCTTTAATTTCAGGTCATCCAAGTAAGATTGTTTAATATTTGTTTCAGAATGCTTCAATCTATAATAACTGAAAATTTCATTGAGTTCTCTTAATTTTTAAGAATGTTATGGGCTTTTAACTTTTCCAGATCACAGCTTTTGAGTTAAGTCAATTGAAAGGCAATGAGAAGCAAGATGCTCATTTCCGAGTATGAAAATGGCCATAACTTTCTTAATACTGAAGATATGAAAGTAAATTAGGTGTCAAATTAAACTTCTTTTTATGCTTTATCTGATGGGATAAATTGCAGACTTGATTTTTAAAATCTCAAAATTTTGTAACATTGCTAAAGATAGACACAAAAATTCTGCAGTAACTCAACGGGACAAGCAACATCTGTGGAGAGAAGGAATGGGTCGCTTTGCAATTTGTGATGGTTATGGCGTGTTTGATCTTGCTTATTAATGCTTTAGTTTTCTTTTAATTTTCTTCAGTCAACCGCTGCAAATTCTCTTGGAACAGTTTCATGTAAACAGGACCACAAGGCTTCCTTCCACTCCTAATGCCACCCCATTAATCAGCTGCGACGGGCTAAAAAGAATAACCATAAATATATAGTCAAGAGGTCAGAAACAGGGCATTTCAGAGCCCACTAGACAGATGTTGTACTAGTCAGTCCCTGCATTGCTGGCCTGGTGCCTGGAGAATTTTTCTTCCTGGGTTGAGAGAAATCACCTGCAAAGCTACAAACCTCACTCCTTCCTCAGTTACCTCAAACATCTCAATGTTCAGTTAAATTATATTGTAAATATTTGAATATAATCCTGATGCAATAAATGTTCTGGCAATGTATGATGGAGGCAAATCATCTCGAGTTCTGGTATCCACTTCACATTGTTAATAACATTACAGCTGATAAATTAGCTGTCTAACTTTGAGCCAAAATCTCTTTTTTTTTTGTGTTGGAAATCCCCTCCTCCAGCATTCATTTCCCATTCCTGAAGTTATCGTGCTGAGACATGATTCCAAGGGCAACAACACCCATCAGTTCCTCGAATCTTCAGCAGACTATCTGGCCAGTTCGATCCTTTATTAATCCAAGTTATTTCAACTGGAGACGCTGTTTAGCAATCATGAACTGGAACCCAAGCTGCTCTTTCCTTAAACAAGATGTGCAGTAACTAAGCATGAAACAAGATCAAATCACCTCAGTTTTATAAAGATTTGAAGGACTGGTGGGTTATACCTGCCCAAAATTTATCTCACATGTCTTTAAGCTTGAAGGTAAGAGATGCAAAGTTTAAATGAGCACGTTTTTCACGTAAGTGGTGGCGGGTGCCTGGAATGTACAGCCAGCCAGGGGCAGTGGTGGAGGCAGATATGATGGAGGCGCTAGAGGCTTTTAAACTGGGTGGCACAGTGGCACAGCGGTAGAGCTGCTACCTTACAGCGCCAGAAACCTGGGTTCAATCCGGACCACAGGTACTGTCTGTACAGAGTTTGCACGTTCTCCCTGTGACCGCATGGGTGCTCCGGTTTCCTCCCACACCCCAACGTCGTACAGGTTTGTCAGTTAATTGGCTGCAGTAAAATTGTAAATTGTAGGATAGTGTTGCTGAACGAGGTGATCACTGGTCAACGCGGACTCAGTGGGACAAAGGTCCTGTTTCCCACACTATATTTCTAAAGTCTAAAATAAAGTTTAAAGATAGTACATGCAAGTGCAGGAAATGAAAGGAAATGGTTCAGGTACAGGCAGAAGAAATTGGTTTAATGTAGCATCTTGTTCGGCACAGACATTATGTGCTGAAGGCCTGTTCCTGTGATGTATATTTTAATGTCCTATGCTCTATGTCTGCAATGCAGAGTAAAACTGAGAGGAGTGGATTATGATCCAACCAATGGAAATTGGGAGTCTGGGTTACCAGCCTGAAGAAGAGTCTCAACCCAAATTTTCATCCATTCCGTCTCTCCAGAGATGTTGCCTGTCCTGCTGAGTTACTCCAGCTTTTTGTGTCTATCAATGGTGAATGGGCGTTAGCTTAGCTGGGATATTTTGGTTGGCATGAATGAGTTGGGCCAAAGTGTGTGTTTCCATGCTGTATGACTCTATGACTGCAGAAGCAGCATTGTATTCAATCTCATCAGCTTCTTAGGTAGACAAAGGTGCTGGAGAAGCTCAACGGGTGCAGCAGCATCAATGGAGCGAAGGAAATAGGCAGCGTTTCGGGCCAAAGTCCTTATTCATACTGATGTAGGGTGGGGGGGGGAGGGGTGGGGTGCGGTGTGGGGGGGGGGTGCTGAGAAGAAAGGAGAATGGAAGAGGAGGAACCAGAGGGCTGAGGGAGAGCTGAGAAGGGGAGGAGACAGCAAGTCTACCGGAAATTGGAGGTAGAATTGGAGGCAAGTCTACCGGAAATTGCCGCTAGGATGCAAACTGCCCAAGCGGAATATTAGGTGCTGCTCCTCCAATTTCCGGTGGTGCTGGCCATGGAGGAGGCCCAGGACAGAAAGGTCGGATTCAGAATGGGACGGGGAGTTGAAGTGCTGAGCCATGTGGAGATCAGGCTGGTTAAGGCGGACTGAGCGGAGGTGCTCGGCGAAACGATCGGCAGGCCTACATCTGATGTAGATCAGCTGACATCTAGCTGACATCAGCTTCTTGCCTGGTAAACTGGAGTAAAATTACTCCCGTTGTCTGCTCTAAATGAAGCTGCATGGCACATTACTTTCTTTGAAAATGAGAATAGTCAGTTGTTATTTTTATCACATTAACTTACACAATGGTGGATTTAAGTCATTTCATCATATACTTATAAACAAACAATACACGATTTCTCAAATTGCCATTCACAGACCTGCACCATTACTAATTATATGATCTTGAAATCCTGAGATGAATAGGCTGTGTTGGTCATAATAATTTCAAAGGCGAAATTATGTGGTTTAGTTTTACACTTTTTTTAATCTTCCCAAACCCAATTTTCTCAGTAAGATCAGTCAGTCAAATAAATATGTTGTACATCATTTATGATGTATATTTGTTTAGATATAATATATGATTATAATTAGCATTTATGTAATGATGAAAATCCTATTAATAATTTCCAAAGTAGTGGTTAAAAATTATTTCATTCTAAATTTAAATCTGTAACTAGCTTTTGTACAGTAAGGAGGCCAAGCTTGAGAGGGAAAGATAGATCGGTTATGATTGATGGCAGAATGGACTTGAGGGGCCAAAAGGCTTAATTCTGCTCCTATAACTTCTGAACTTATGAACCATTGTATACCTCATCAGCATCGGGTCTTCCTTCCACACAATTGCATTTTAACCACGCATTCCTTAAACAACGCAATGCATGTGACACAGTAAAATCCCTACTTACATATTACACTTAGTGGATGAATTTCAGACCCTCTGCTTAATTTCCTTTTGTAGATGAGGAGGGATCAGACAAGGATGGTTACCACAGGTAGCACTGATCACAGATGTAGAGGTGCACCTTGGAAATAAGAGGCAGTTTTCATACCTTTCTGTTGGAAATAGAGATACATGGGTGTTGTTCGCAGAACTAGAAAGACCTCTGAAAGACAACTTCTCGCAACCCTATTTCCTTAAGGACAGAGTTACAAGAAAAGTGAAAATAAACTGGGTGGCTATCTTGCCCGATGAACCAAACATTTTAACCTCTTAAGATAGACATGAAATGCTGTAGTAACTCAGCCGGACAGGCAGCATCCCTGAGGAGAAGGAATGGATGACGTTTCAGGTCAAGACTGAAGAAGGGTCTCGACCCGAAATGTCACCCATTCCTTCTCTCCAGTGATGCTGCCTGTACTGCTGAGTAACTCCAGAATTTTGTGTCTATCTTTGGTTGAAACCAGCATCTGCAGTTCCTTCTTACACATTTTAACCTCCTATCCATTGTCAAGAAAATTGCAGTCCACGCCCACTTCCATGTGTCTCAGTGAATGCACTGCAGAGAAAAAAAAATCCCATTCTGAAATGCTTCCTATCAATATGCCCTTGCCATTTATTAATTGCCCGAACAGTGAATGTACTTTCTCAGTTATAGGCAAGCCCAAATACAAAAACATTGCATTTTGGAATATCATTTGTAATCGCAGTGACCTACTTTGGATTGCACATAAAGCACGATAGTTTATTTTCACATCCTAATGCCTGTGTCATAACCAGCTGAATCACTTTTGGATCATGCCTTTCTAATATCCCTTAATGATCTGTAACAGAAAGAGAATTATATGTCATCTAATAACAGAGTTGGGTCTTTTGCCATCTTCGACCACAAATGCATTTCTGTTGCATGAAAGACTATTTTCTTTTCCTCACAAACAAGTAATTGGATCCGCCTGCCAGAAAAGCCTTCTTGAATTCCACCAGGAAAACAGATGCCCTTTGACAGGATGACAAGCAACCTTGGGCTCTCAGTTGCAGGCCGGTGGTTTGCAAAGCTCATTTACCTTGTCAAGTACATATCCGGGTTTCAGAAAGCGGGTGAAAAGGATCATTGATGGCAACTGAAGCGGAGGAGGGGACTTGGTAAAATGGACAGCTGTGGGAGGAATTTTTACTCTCCGTTTCTCTGACTTCCTTCAGTCTGGATTTGTTTTTTTTTGTTAACTTTCACTCAAGATTGTAACCTCAAGCAGGTATATGTCACTGCACATGACTTCTTCAATTCATTTTGTAGGTGCAGTAGAAAGTTTCTCTTCTGGAGTAGTCAGAAGTTTTCAGTTGTAAATCCTTACTTGGATAATTGATGTCAAATATTCTTCATACTTTCTTGAATATATATGCTAATAAAAGTCTGGGGTCTTCAGATCTTCGTTAGTGTCCCGGTCAACATTCTCTTCATGAACAGCCCAGATATTTTCCCGTACAGTTACCACCGACACCAAACAGTTCAGCTATTGTAGCTAAACTATTCCTTTAATATGAACCCGAGGGGTAACGTTTTTACACGAAGCGTGGTGGGTGTATGGAATGAGCTGCTGGAAGAGTTAGTTGAGGCAGGTACTATCGCAACGTTAAGAAACATTTTGACAGGTACATGGATAGGATAGGTTTCAAGGGATATGGGCCAAACATGGACAGGTAGGACTAGTGCAGATGGGAGCATGTTGGTCATCGTGGGCAAGTTGGGCCGAAGGGCCTGTTTTGTAACTTTGCTAACTTTTTTGGCACCAAAATGTTGCGACACATGTGTACTGCCTGGGTGAGGTCTGCAATATGATTTCACTGGGTTGTGCACAAAACAAAACATTTCTCTGTACTCAGGTAAATATGACAATATAGTATAATAGTAAGATTAAATGAGAACTTACCAGTTTGAAGTTTGATCTTTATTTTATGAGGAGTTGTGATGAGGGATTTCGTGAAGAACCCGCCAGCACGCATGCGCGACATTCTTCAAAGCAGCGGTGTGGAATCACAGAACCAACAAACAAAGAAATAACTTGTTATAGTAAGATTGAAGAGACTCTAATTACCAGTTGACTTTATGATCGAGGGTACGAAATCCTCATCGCAACTCCTCATAAAATAAAGATCAAACTTCAAACTGGTAAGTTCTCGTTTAATCTTACTATTTCATTTCGGAGTCACGTGAGTGAAGCTCTGTGATTTCATGCCCTGGACAACGTCCATGCTCTCACACACACCACTATAAGGATGGATAGGAGTAATCATGTTTTCAGACTGGCTGTACTGAAAAATAATAATGTTTATTAATTATAACAAAGAAAAAACTCCTCACTGGGGAGAAGCTGTATGTTCTTGACCCGCATTCAGCACGGCCTCCGCGAACATTACAGGAGTGGCAACAGGTTTGTTGTGAAACCGTTGAAAAGTGGCTTCACTAGCCCATCCCGCTGTGGCAAGAATATGGTCCATGGGCACCTCCATGACCTTTGCCGCCGATGTCGATGCAGCCCTGGTGGAATAGGATTTAAAGACATTAGTGTCAATACCTGCTGTATCCAAGACGATTCTAAGCCATCTGGACATCGTCTGAACCGACACTCTATGGTGTGGTTTTTTGTGGCTGATCAGCAGATATTTTTCCATTCCCCTTAAATTCCGCGTCACTTTTATATAGTGGCGGATATGGGTGGCTAAACATAGCCTTGCATCAGCGGGGTATGCTGGAAACACCAGCTGCAGCCCTGTGAACCCAGGTAAGTGCTGCTTTAGTAATTCATCAATGTAGAAGATTACGTTCTCTGGGGTAGAGACCATTCTGTCAATCTTGATCTTTTGAAGCATCTGTACCCTTTGTGCCAATAACATCACCAGCTTCAGGGTGAGTTTGTCCAAAGCGAGTCCAGCCATAGGCGACCATATCCTGAGTATGGTTAATATTATTCCAATGTCCCAGGTAACATTGTAACGGGGTCTGGGCGGATTAGAATTAAATATACCCCACATCAATTGGGACACCAGTTTATTGGATCCTACTTCGATATTGAGGTAGAATGATAGCGCACTTCTGGCGCTATTGATGGCACTGTAGCTGAGGTGTTCATTATGGTGCAACCCCGCAAGAAATTCCAGCACATCTGATATGGTGATGGAGTCATATGCAATGTTCATGCGGCCGCAGTAGGTTTCCCATTACCTTATTTGCGTCAAATATTGCCGTCCTGTAGACTCCCTGCATGATGATCCAATTGTATCCATAGTCCTTGATGAGAGACCATACTGCAGTAATGGTCTATTCAGAACCTGCAAGCCAATAATTTCAAATGACTATGGCAGGGATGATGTTCCCCTGTAACAGGGTTTGTCACCAATTGTGGGCAATTCTCTAAGAGGGCCCATGGTTCACTTATCATTCCAAGGACCACCGGATACCATGGCTGTGTAGGCCAGTCGGGTATGATAAGAATGCCTTTAGCAGCATCTGACTGGATTTTCCGCAATACCCGACTGATGAGGCAAAATGGAGGAAATGCGTAGAAAAACCATTTCCCCCAATCTAGCGAGAAAGCATCCATCGCCATTGCCCCAGGAACTGGTTCCCATGATACATATGTTGGTACCTGATGGTTTAACCGTGACGCGAAAAGGTCAATATCCGGTTTACCAAATTTGCCTATAATTTTGGCGAATATTTGGGGATTTAACATCCACTCAATGTTGTCATTAAATTTCCGTGACCTGGTGTCCGCCACTGTATTGAGCTTACCTGGTAGATAGGTAGCTGAAATCCAAATATTCCGTTGTATGCACCAGAGCCAAATTGTATTAGCCAATTCTTCACATGAAATTGACCGGGTACCGCCCATATGATTTAAATATGCCACCGCAGTGATGTTGCCTATTGTGTTGTTCTTTGCAATTTTATCTCCTGTGCTCTTATGCCCGGGCTTATATTGCCCCAAATAGGCATATTTACTATAGGTACATTAAGTGAGTTGCAATTACTCGCCGCCTTGTACCAATTCATAGCTTCCACAAGGACCTGATCCTGTAGTTGGTGATTTGTGAGAAAATCAATGGTAGCGGCCAGTTTTGGTTTAAGAGGTTGCCCCGATGATTTGGGTAAAGCAAACTTGGCTGCCACATCCAATAGCTCTTCCTGAGGAACCTCAGGTGCCACTGTTTCATGTACCAGTATGTCCTCTTCTTCCCCTGGCTGCCTCATGCTGCCCATTGACAATGGGGACATATCCAATAATCCCCTGGAACTGGACATTTCCTGCCGTGGACTTTGCTGCAGGATCCGTTCCATCATCCTCTCCATTCGTTCAATGCATCCTTCATCGTGAGTGAATCGGAGGTCAGAGCCCTCATGCCCGAAGGAACTCCTCAGGCTCCTATCACCGGCCCGTACCTCGTCGAGGTAATCTCGGTGCCGTGAAGAAAAGTCGCTGCCAGCCGCCTCAGTGGAGCTGTACAACTCCCGCGCGGATCTGCTCATTCGCCTCCTTTTGAACGGGCGAGGTCCGCTTGCCTCAAAGGCCATATGCGGTATGAAGTCGGTACCTGCTGCCGCAGCGTGGTGACCCGACATCCGCGCGGGCTTGCCGCCTGTCCTTCTTCTGGACTCAGGCGACGTACGGTCCCGTCCTGCCGCTAATGGGGGATGCGGTGACCGTGGTGAGACTCCACCTGCACGACTTCTGCTGGTTCTGCTAGGTGGTGAGTCAACACTGGCCCTTCCTGGTCTGCCAGTAGACCCGGGGGTCTCGACAAGCCACCAGTCCGCAGTCTAGCAGCTTCTGGTGAATATTCTGCCCTTCAAGGGCTTTGCTGTTGAGCTCTATCCCTGGCTCTTCCACGAGTGCTCGGGGAGAAGGGCCATGCAGCAGCACGGGTAACCCGTTTGCTCATTTCAGCCAACGTTTCTCTACCAGTTGGAGATAGAGAAATAGAGTCAGGGTCTACCTGCTCAGGCAACTTGCAACTTGCTGTTCTGCGGGTTCCCCGCTCGTACACAGTTGTGTCGGTGGGTCGGGTCCTGTAGTCACAGGACTCCCCGACTTCCGCGCCTTTTTCCCGGCCCGACTTGCGGGTGCTGTAGAGAGCTCCGGGAATAGTGGCCAATGACTCCTTTCGGAAGTCCTGCGGCCTGTACTCCTTTTATCCATATCCCTGTGAAGAAAACACAATTCAAACACCAGGGACAACCAGCTCAAGGTTGCCTATACTTACCTGAGCGGTCCTTATGAAGGGCTGGTGGTGAGCCGCGTTCCACCTCCAGCCGTCGACTGCAAATGCGAGTGACGATGACTCCGAAATGAAATTGAATAATTGATTCCACGCTGTATGACTATGGCTCTCACAAGTCATATTCAAACAGAGGTGAACTGTACATCTATAGTTTTGAGTCCAGGACATACCAGAGATGTGTGCATTGATTTTGAACTGGTGCAACAACAGGAAGCAAGGGAAACTCTTTGTTGGTACCTTCATCCAAGAGCATTTATCAAAGCTAAAAGAAATGTGACCACGAAATAAAAGGGGAATCTGAAGAGGGATCTTCACAGGAATCAAGCATTAGGGCAGCTAGCCAGTGATGGTGCAAATTAATAGCTGTTGAAGTTGAGGGTTTGATGTATGCCACACAGCTGAACTAGCCCAAGTTTGGAGCTGTGGGAACCAAAGTTTTTTTTGGGATGGTAATATGGTGTACTGGCACCTCTAAAAAGTTCAATGTAATTATTCAGCTTTCCTGCCCTGTGACACATATCTTTATGTGTCGTATATGTAGGACGGAACTGCAGATGCTGGTTTACACTGAAGATAGACACAAAATGCTGGACCCGAAACATCATCTATTCCTTCTCTCGAGAGATGCTGCCTTTCCTGCTGAGTTACTCCAGAATTTTGTGTCTATCTATGTACAATTAAATGCAGACTCAGCACATATTCCTTAATTAATATATAGAAAACTAAAAGATTAAAAAATAGCATAATATTATACCTTTATTTTTTTAGCTTAGTTTTTAGCTTAGTTAGAGATACAACGCGGAAACAGGCCCTTCGGCCTACCGAGTCTGCACCGACCAGTGATCCCCGCACATTAACACTATCCTACACATACTAGGGACAATTTACACTTATACCAAGTGTACAAACCCAAGCCAATTAATCTACAAACTTGTACGTCTTAAGAGTGTGGGAGGAAACCGATGATCTCGGAGAAAACCCATGCAGTCACGGGGAGAACCTACAAACTCCGTACAGACAGCACCCGTAGCCGAGAACGAACCCCCATCTCTGGCACTGCAAGTGCTGGAAGGTCACAACTCTACCGCTGCGCAGCCGGGTTGCCGTGCCATTTATATATGAATATAATGTATATGAATATCGTCAGTTTAGAATAAAGGAGCTATTGCTAATTATTTTTTACATTACTACTGAGTGACTCTCAGGTCTCAGAAAATGTGTAATGAAGAATCTTAAATGCTTGTTGCCGTATAACATAAATTTTGAAATCTGCAAATGTATTAAGTTCACGCGTACTTGCTCCAGACAAAAAACATTTTTTACATGAGACGAAGATGCGGAATGTAGCAACACCTTGAAAATGTTCCAAGTCTTAAGTGGCATTTTGCTTTTTTTAAGCTGATATTATTTCTGATGTGTGGTGACATTAGGAATGCAGAGGATTGAATTCAACCCAGACAAATGTCTTGGCAAGTCTTGGTTGTCTGGAAGTGATTGGACAATCGCATTTACTATGTTTGGGAAGTTGTGAAGGTGAGTGGCTTGCAAACTCTAGCCTTGAACCAATGTCAGTGATCTTTTGAGCCAGTGGATCAAAACAACTGATTTGAAGTCTGATGGCAACCCCGAACTGTATCTAACCCTGACCTAGTAACTCCAGAGGAAATGTGTAGGAAGGAACTGCAGGTGCTGGTTTAAACGAAATAGAGACATAAAATGCTGGGGTAACTCAGCAGGACAGGCAACATCTCTGGAAAAAAGGGATGGGTGAAGAAGAAGTCTGAAGAAGGGTCTCGACCTGAAACGTCACCCATTCCTTCTCTCCAGAGATGGTTCCTGTCCTGCTGAGTTACTCCAGCATTTTGTGTCTATCTTCCAATAACTCCAGACCCTGGTGTAGCCCAACATGAATCATTTACAAAGGAGCATTGTCAGGATTAAAAGGTTTACCACATGTATTTCAGTTCTTTGCTTGCAAGTGAACATCAGAACACAGGAAATTAGGGGCATGAGTTGGCCACTTAGCCTCTCAATTCTGTCCCATACATAAGACCATAAAACATAGAAGTGGAATTAGGCCATTCATCCCATCGAGTCTACTCCGCCATCCAATCATGGCTGATCTATATATCCCTCTCAACCCCATTCCCCAGTCTTCTCCCTGTAACTTTTGACACCCTCACTAATCAAGAATCTATCAATTTCTGCTTTAAAAATACCCAATGACTCGGCCTCCACAGCTGCCTGTGGCAATTAATTCCGCAGATTCATCATACTCTGGCTAAAGAAATGCTTTTTTGTCTCCATTCTGAAGGTACAGCCTTTTATTCTGAGGCTGTTCCTCTGCTTCCAGCCACGACTGTTTCTGGAACCACGCTTTCCACATCCACTCTATCTAGGCCTGTCATTATTGGAATTATCCATCATTCAATGCGATCATGGCTGATCCCAGGCCCCAATCTCCTCTGTGGGGCCACTTCCCTGTGTCCCTCAATTCCCTAATGCAACATAGAACATATGGCAGTACCACACAGGTGGAGACCCTTTGGCCCATGCTGTCTGTGTCGAACATGATGCCAAATTAATTTAATTCCTTCTTGATTTTTTTAAAGTTTATTTTAAAAAGTTTACAGCATGGAAACTGGCCCTTCGGCCCACCGAGTCCGCGCTGACCAGCGATCCTCATACACTAGCACTATCCTACACACTAGAGACCATTTACAATTTTCACCTAACCCAATTAACCTACAAACCTGTACATCTTTGGAGTGTTGGAGGAAACCTGAGCACTCGGAGAAAACCCATATGGTCATGTACAAACTCTGTACAAACAGCGCCCGTTGTCAGGATCGAACCCAGGTGTCTGGCGCTGTAAGACAGCATCTCTAACACCTGGCCACCATACCGCCTTGCTTGCAATTGCTTGATACCTATCCATTCCCTAATTCTTTAAAAAATGTATTTAGTTCCTTCTTTAAATACCCCAGTGATAGAGCCTCTGTGGTTGAAAATTCTGATTCACCATCATCTGAGCGAAAAACCTCCTATGCCCCTCAGTTGAAACTTATTGTCTCCAATCGTGTACTCCGCCTACTCATTCTATATTCTGCCAATAAGATCACGCTTCATTCTTCTCAGCTGAAAAGAATATGGATTTAATTTATTTAGCTGTTCAGATAGAACAATTCCTTAACGGCCTGTCCTACAAGCATGTAACTCCATGCATTGAGCGTGACCTAACGTGGTCACTTGAGCCGTCCGGCGTCGCGGGGCCGGTCCCGGAGCCGTGCAGAATTGTGCGGAGTTCGTCCCGACATTGCGCGGGGCTCCGAAAAACTGACTATGTTCAAAAATTCCGCGCGGCAACGGCTTATCGGCTCACAGTCGCCTCAACGCATTACACACCGCCTCGACATCGTGCCTCCGTGAACCTATCTGTAGGTGCCTCCGTGACCCTCTATGTGTGTGGCTAGTAAGATGACACACCGCGGGAGTGCGGGTAGCGGGCGCCCGCTCAGTTCATCTAGTCCGTTGGTGGCAGGGAGGCCACAGACTGCAGACTCCGTGCCTTTGAGGCGTAACAAATTTGGGGCATAAGGCTACTAAAAAGTCTGCAAGGCCCATTGACTCAGAGGAGTCGGGCCAGGAGGGTTCCCCATCCGGAAAAATATTCCGTTCTTACACGGTTATCCAAAGTGGAGCTCCTGTTGGAGAGGATGCTCCATCAGGATACACACCTGGAGGATGGGTGGTATCCGCGCGGTCTACAGGAGAGCCCGCGCCAGCAGCGCCTGGAATACGGCTGCTCAATTGCTCCCTCTTGGAGAGCTTGACCGGTCAGGATTATTCTGACGCCGAATCTGTGGGAGAACAGAACCCACGGGGTGAAGGGCATGAGCCCATAATACCATGTCTAGCAGCAAGATTTGCTGTCCCCAGAGAGGCTGGGGAGCCGTTGGATAATGAGTTGGCAACAACTATAAATTATTTGCTCTCCCATCAGCTGCAAGAGCTGACCATGGACGAGATGGCGAAGAAATATGAGACCCTGGTTAATTGCCAACTCCTGAAAGTACCGACGGTTAACCATGTGATATGGGGCCATATGGGCATTGGTATTGGGGCACAAGAAATGAAGCTCCAGCGGGTGCTGAAGTTGCTCGCTGCAGGCATTACGGCATTTGCCAGATCGGTGGACGAGGGGCCGTCTGTATTACAGCAGGATGCCTTAGCCCTTTTGTGCAGTGCCCACTTTGAAATAAACTGTTTGCGCAAAAGTGCAATATGCCCTATGATACACGCTAAATTTGTGGCGCTCTGCAAGCCAAATAATATTCAACCGGCAAATTTGTTATTTGGGGACAACTTCGCTAAGCGAGTGAAAGAGCTTGACGACGAGGCAAAGACGGTGGGGTTGAGTAAAGCCCCGATGACCAGCAGAATAGTTCAGCACCAATACCACTACTGACGGGCTGCAGAGACCGGGGCCGGTCAAGGGACCAGCTGGGCATTTACGAATGTGCGCAGTTAGTACACTGCTACTGGGGCACGAGCAAATGTAACTCCTCCCACCAGGAACTGGGGACAACAAATTCCACCGGTCACCATGGTGGTAGGTGGGTCTGGTCCTGATAGGAACATATTAAGTGAAAGACACCTACAAGTCGGGGGGAGATTACACGGGTTCCTAAAAGAATGGTCTGAGATAACATCAGATCCGTTTATACTGTGCAGCATAAAAGGTTTTCGAATTGAATTCTATCCCAATTTGAATCCACCCACTCAGCATGTTCCAATTAGGACACTCATTTTCTCACAGAAAGAGAATATGGAGATACAGGCAAAACTTGAAAAATTATGCAAAAAAAGGGTACTTGAGAAATCGGTTCGCCAACTCCACCAATTTGTGTCAAATATTTTTCCTCTTTCAAAAAATGATGGAGGATGTAGAATCATCCTTGACCTGATACAGTATAAACATTTCAAAATGGAAACTTTTACTACTGCTAAACACCTGCTTTCCAGACGATGTTATATGGCAAGCATCGATCTTAAAGCTGCATATTACTCAGTATCTGTTCACTACGATGATAGGAAATGTTTGAAATTTAGCTGGATGAGTCAATTATGGCAATTCAAAGCACTGCCTAATGGATTAACCTCAGCTCAGAGATTGTTCACCAAATTGTTAAAAACCAATCCTGGAGCTACTTAGAGCTCCTGGTCATATTGTAATGGCCTATTTGGATGCTATTTTGTTGTAGGTAAGACTCAGGACACAGCTGAATCATCCGCTTCAGTTGTTAAACTCACTTTTGAGAGGTTGGGGTTTATCATTCATCCAGATAAATCCAAATTAACACCAGTCAGAGTTCTCGATTATTTCGCTATTAACTCAGATCACATGTCAGTGACTCTGCCCAGGGACAAAAGGCTGCAGCTAATTGAAGGCTGTGTTAAGCTCATTGAAGCACAACAGCCTTCAATTAGACAAGTGGCCAGCTTGATTGGCAAATTAGTGGCTTCATTGCTATGCAGTTTGGACCTCTGCATTACCAGCAATTGCAACGAGCGAAGGAACAGGCAATGACAATGCATTGTTAGTTATGACAGGCCCATGCAAATACCAGCTGCGGCCATTGCTGAAGTACAATGGTGGATTATGAATGTCTCAATTTCTTCCAGCCAAATTCTGGTTGAATCACCTTCTATTGTATTACAGACTGATGTCAGTGCGCTAAGTTGGGGCACTACTGATACTATTTCCAGCTGTGGAAGCAGATTGAATATGCACCTCTTCTGCAATCACAAGGAATTAATTATTTAGAGTTTTTGGGAACATTTTATGGGCTTAAAGCTTATTGTTCTACTAAATGTCACTTGCATGTTCAAGTTCAGATTGACAACACTACGGCAGTGGCATATGTTAATCTTATGGGTCGGAATCTTGTGATAGATTGGCAAATCTGATTTCGGACTGGTGTATTTCCAGAGACATTTGACTTTCAGCTATCTACCTACCAGGTGGATTCAACATCGTTTGCAGACACAAGGTCCTGCAAATTCAATGACAATACAGAATGGACATTGAATCGTAACATATTTAATGATATTGTTGCTCAGTATGGGATGCCAGATATCGATTTTTTTGCATACAGACTAAACCACCAGTTGCCTAAATATGGGGTCTGAAGAAGGGTCTCGACCCAAAACGTCGCCTATCTCCTTCGCTCCTTAGATGATGCTGCACCCGCTGAGTTTCTCCAGCCTTTTGTGTAGCCTAAATATGTTTAATGGGAACCAGATCCTGGGGCAGCAGCGGTAGATGCATTCTCGCTGCTTTGGGGTGGAATGTTTGTGTATGCATTTCCTCCTTTCTGCCTCATCAGTCGGTGTCTGCAAAAAATTAAGCAGGACTCCGTCTCAGGAATATTGGTGGTACCTGGCTGGCCTATTCAGCCATGGTTCCCTCTCCTGTTGCAGATAAATATACAGCCACTTATGACTGTTCTCAAACACTGAAACCTACTGGTACCCTGTAACTGGTGGTCAGCACCCTTTATATGATTGTATCAATCTGTTGGTTTGCAGATTCTAAGAAAGCCATACCTGGGGAGAGGACTATCGGATCGCACTGTGGATGTTCTTACTACGGCCTAGAGGGATAGTACCCAGAAGCAGTACATCTCCTATATAAGGAAGTGGGAGGTGTTCTGCTTCCGGCAAAATATTTCATATTGCACAGCAGGCATCTCCGACATACTAGAGTTCCTGTCAACCCTCTTTTTCGATCATAGATTAAGCTATAGTGCGATCAACATGGCCGGAAGTGCCCTGTCTTCATATTTATGGATGGATCAGAACAATATTCTGTGGGGTCACACCCTCTCATCTCTGGACTTATGAAGGGAATTTTTAATTCCAATCCTCCCAGGCCCAGGTATTCGACAATCTGGAATGTTAGCGAAGTACTTATGCTCCTTTATCAATAGACTCCTATCGCAGCCCTGTCTTTGGCCAAACTCTCCATGAAGGTAGTTATGCTCATGCACTGGTTTCAGCACCACAGGTGCAGACATTACAGAAGCTGCGACTCAACAGGATGGAAGTATCTGCAGATGCCATTACGTTTTCCATCTATGATATACTCAAACAGAGCAGACCGGGAGTGACAGGGTTTAGGATCACCTTTTCGGCATACCCTACGGATTCATGCCTATGTGTTGTGTCACACTAATTATGTTACATCAAGGCCACCAGCACCCAAAGAGGTGCGGAATCAGCATTATTGACTAACCACAGAAATCCGCATAGTAAGGTGTCGGATCAGACTATTTCAAGGTGGCTAAAGCAGGTTCTGGCTTATGCAGGTATTGACACTGACATTTTTAAATCTCATTCCATCAGGGCGGCATGAACGTCAGCGGCCAGGGCAATGGACGTCCCCATAGACCATATCCTCGTGGCCGCAGCGTGGTCAAGTGACCGGATGTTTCAGCAATATTATCATAAAACACTTGCTGAAACAGGGGTATTTGCACTTTCTGTTTTAAGTTCAGTTTTATAGCTTCCCCCTGGGACAGAGGGGTTGCTATTATTTTAGTAAAAACTAAACCGCTATTTCATTTAAAATCAATGTCATAGTTTAATACATTATTGATTCTTTCCTCATTCTGAGTCAATCGATGCAGTGAGACGCTTGGATTTGAATCTATGGCATGAAATCACAGAGCTTTGAAATCTTCCCGTAGTCACTCACGTGATTCCGAAGTAAAATAGTAAGATTAAATGAGAACTTACTTGATCTTTATTTTATGAGGCGTTTAATGGAGTTGGTGATTACGTGCCCTCCGGGCCCAACCATCTCTCAAAGGTCATCTGGTAGTTCTAAGTTTCTGCTCTTACAATTATACTTAAATTACTGTTACCTGTGATTTCATACCGCTGCTTTGAAGATTAACCCGCATGCGGCCTGACGGGATCTTCTTCACGTAATTACCAACTTAACTCCTCATAAAATAAAGATCAAACTTCAAACTGGTAAGTTCTCATTTAATCTTACTAATTTAAATGACTATTTCAGGATTCTTTGCAATATGTTTACAGGGTTACATTAATAACAATATAAAATAAATTAGCTACAAAGCCTTCCAGTTAGCTACTTAAATTAAAATAAACTCAGCTGACTGGCAGATCAGTGGCACGGGCACGGCAGATACTACTGCTCCAGCAACCAAGGTTTCGTCTTTATATTTTGGTTAGTTTGTGCCTGGTTTGCATCTTCTACCTAAGATAGACACAAAAAGCTGGTCAGACACGGGTCAGACAGCATCTCTGGGGGAAAAGGAATAGGTAACGTTTCGGGTCGAGACCCTTCTCTTGGTCTGATGAGGGTCTCAACCCAAAACATCACCTATTCCTTTTCTCCAGAGATGCTGTCTGACCAGCAGAATCACTCCAGCTTTTTGTGTCTATCTTTTGTTTAAACCCACATCTGCAGTTCCTTCCTATGGCAATAGACAATAGACAATAGGTGCAGGAGTAGGCCATTCGGCCTTTCGAGCCAGCATCGCCATTCAATGTGATCATGGCTGATCATCCCCAATCGGTACCATTACGCATCTTCTACCTGTCGATATTGGTTTCTCCATGGGTGCTCTTTATTTCTCCCACATCCAAGTAGGTAGGTTAATAATACCTAAAGTAGGTGCGTGGAGAGATGATGGGCATGTGGAGGAGAATAGGTTACAAGAAAATATGTGGGAGAATGAGACTGATGGGGTCAGAAGAGGCTCAGTGGGACAAAAGGCCTCTTTTCATGTTGTACAATAATATGAACAATTTGCAATAGTAACTAACTGAGCATTACCGTGGTCATGGTCTGACACCCTTCAAAGTAAGAATATTCACCATCCCACTGAATTATTGGCCTAGACTACTAAACTCAAAATTCCACATTTCATGTGGGAGACTATTTGTATTTTTGGTAATGCTTTTCCATTTTTCTGCAGGTTTTTTCTGGAGATTTTATTTACTTACCAAGGTTCAAGGCTGAAAACATGGTCCTGTGTAGAATAGTTTGAGACTTAGTTTATTTTGAAACAGTGTGGTAACCATGACCATGAATCAGACATTCTGATTCAAAATGCATTTTGATCCTATTTCACCAGAAAATTCAAGTTTATATTATTGTAAGTATGTAATCAGTTTAGCTTAGAGATACAACATGGAAACAGATCCTTTGGCCCAACGAGCATGCTGACCATTGATTGCTGTTCAGACTAGTGTTTCCACTGCACACTCACACATCTTTGGGACATGGGAGGATTTCACCCAGAGAAAATCCACACGGTCACAGGGGGAATGTGCAAATTCCATACTCATAATCAGGATCGAGCCTGGGTCTCTGGCGGTGTAAGACAGCAAATTTAACGCTGCGCCACTGTGCCGGCCTGCCACCTTGATGTTGTATGTTTTTCTAGTAGAGATTCAACAGAGTGGAGAAGTGTCCTGATCCAAAACATCACATCCATGTTCTTCAGAGATGCTGCCTGACCCGTTGAGATACTACAGCACTTTGTGTCCTTTTGTATAAACCAGCATCTCAACTCCTTTGTTGTATACATCTAGCCTAGCTGTATACAATGGCTTTCTGGCAAATATCCTGAGAAAAAGGGAGATTTTTGTTAATGTTTGCTGAACTCCTTGATGTACATATCACTGTCCATAACTGAGCACTCAACAGGTGAAACAATGTTTGTATTAATATACTGATCATTAATTTTCACTTAATTTTAATATCTTGATTTTGATTAGTATGGGTGTCGGGGTTATGGGGAGAAGGTGGGAAAATGGGGTTGAGAGGGAGAGATAGATCAGCCATGATTGAATAGCGGAGTAGACTTGATAGGCCGAATGGGCTAACTCTGCTCCTATAACTTATGAATTTATGAAATTGCTACTTAGGCCTCTGACTTCAGACATTTAAGCTTTGCTGTTCACATTGCTCATCTCAGCTTCAACATCACACAAGCTGCTCCTTATGGCTTTCTTTTATCAACATTGTCTTTTCATTCAGAACGGCCTGAGCTGACACTATTCTGACTTGCATTCCTGTGAACCTTTACACAACTCTTTACTGGCATACCTTTGATGGGTGAGCCCCCATTACATCAATAGCAGCTTTACCCTCCAGTCTGGCCATTCATACTAAACTCACTCATGTTACTCAGACTTAGCACCTAAGCTTTTGTTTTTGCTACTGCAGTTTGTTTCTATTAATATTATTAACATGTTATGATAATAACAGGAGCACCCATGCAGTCACAGGGAGAACATGCAAAGTCCACACATTCAGCACCTGGAGGTGGAGATCTAACCAGATTCAGGATTTTTTTAAATTTTGTGGCTGCATTTTGAAATGACAATAACAGATTGTGAGTTTTCAGATTCACCATGCCAACATGAGCACACGGTCACCCCATTACAGTCCAACATGAGCACACAGTCATTGCTTCACCAACCAATATGAGCATACAGTCTCTCCAAGACCTACCAACACAAGTACAGTCCAACATGAACACACAATCAATTCATCACAGTTTAGAACGGATGTCAAGGGTTATGGGGAGAAGGCAGGAAAATGGGATTAGGTGGCAGAGATCAGCCATGACTGAATGCCGGAGACAGGGCCAGCCTTAGGACGTGCGGGCCCAATTGGGAACAATTTTGGTGACCCCCCCCAGGTTGCCAGCCAAGGTGTGTAGATTCATAGAAATATAATTAAAGTCTATTATAGACTTTATATCTCCATGGTAGAATGGAAAGTAATCAAAATGTGCGCTTAAAAAGTGCATGCGACTTAATGGACCAAACGGATCTAAGCTACAGTCTAATATAAAATGGCATATATGTAAGTCTACAAGTAACAAACAAAATGTGTAGATCACCTCTAAAAAATATATAGGTACAATACCACTTGTTTTAGTGACTGTGAAATGAAAAAAAAAGTAATTTAATTATATAGATCCTGGAAAACCAATAACCATTGGTGAAAAACCAGTCCAGGCATTAAATTGCTCCCCGGGGAGAGAGAGGGGTGGAGCCTGGACCGTGTGCATGAAACAGGGCGACTGGAGGGGCGGGAGCGCTGCCGTGAGCGAACGACCCACCTCTCCCTCTCCCCCTTCTCCATTCCCCCTCACACCGCCCTCCCCATCTACCCCTTTCTTACCCCTCCACCCCTCTACTCTCTCTCTGCCCCTCTCTCTCCCCTCCACCTGGGGTAGATTTACCCAAGCCGAGAGTAGATTACTCTGGCGCGGGGCCCAATTGAGAGCAATCGGTCCAATCGGCTTAAGGCCGGCCCTGGGCGGAGTACACCCGATGGGCCGAATGGCCTAATTCTACTATAACTTGTGAATCACCGACCAACATAAGGTTGTGGGGAGACCTGATAGAAGTATATAAAATTACAAGCAGCATAGATATGTTAGACAGTCAGAACCTTTTTCTCGGGAGGAACAAATTGAAATACTGGAGGGAATAGCTTTAAGGTGTTGGGCAAAGTTTAAAGGAGAAGTATGTTTTCTACACAGAGGGTGTTGAATGCATGGAACTCACTGCCAAGGGTGGTGGTGGAGGCAGATATGATAGTAGCATCGAAGAGACATTTGGATAGCAATGTAAATATGCAGGGAATGGAGGAACATTGATTATGTGTAGGCAGATAAGAGTTTGTCTTGGCATCATGGTCGGCATGGACATTGTGGGCCGAAGGGCCATTTCCTATGTAGGAAGAAACTGCAGATGCTGGTTCAAACCGAAGATAGACACAAAATGCTGAAGTAACTCAGCGGGACAGGCAACATCTCTGGAGAGAAGGAATGGGTGATGTATCAGGTTGAGACCTTTCTTCAGACCAGTTCTTGTGCTGTACTGTTCTATGTTCTATGTTCTGTGAGTCCACAGTCACTCCATGTTTTTGAAGGTTTTGTTACCACAGGCCAGGTCCAATTTTTATTTCATCCCATTCTCATAACCAACGGAGTACACATCCACCCATGGGTTCTGACTCTCACCCAGAAAATTAGGTGGGAAAAATTGAGAGATCCAGAGGGTTGAGAGACAAGGAACTGCAGAGGCTGGAGTCTTGAAGTGTCCCGACCCGAAGGATTGCCTGCCCATTCCATCCACAGATCACCTGACCCACTGAGTTCTTCCAGCAGCTTGTGTTTAGATCTAGAAGATGGGACTGGTTATGCAAGATTCTGATAAAACTGTTCACACCTGCATAGTGATGCACACATTGTCAAATACATCACAGAGAGAGAGCCAACTCACTACTTATGCACACTTCAACGTTAATCTCAACTTTAGCTCGTGCTTTGCTTTTGTTTTATTTCATTGCTTGTTTAAATCAAGAGATTTTTTTTTGTTGACAGATTCAGGCTTTCAATTAACTTCTTGCAAGACCCTTCCAAAATGGAGGATAAAGAGGCCAACTGGCCCTCTGGAAGGTACACATGATTAGATGTAATTTCTTTCAATGGGGCTGAGATTTTTCAGACATAAACTGCAGAGGAAAAAAGCCTTATTCTGCTTTCTCCCCTTATGTTAGAATTTAGTTCAAGAACAACATAACTTTGAGCCAAGTTTAACGTTGCCAAGAATTTCCACCATCTGCCACAGTCTGCCACAATCTGATATAGATCCAAAAGTTTTCAAACAGTGTTTTGTTTTGCTAGCCTGGGACATTTCCTGTTATAGTAAAAGGGTTAATGTAGATACCAGATGGACCACCATGGTCCATGATTATGAAACATTGAAATGCTATTTCACATAGGGTTCTTCTTTTCACATCACAGCAAACTAATATGGGACAGCAGTTCTTCCTCTAAAACAGTACGAATCCGACGCAGACAGAGAGAGGCATATAGATTCTATCACCATCATTCCACCCACCCCAACTTCTACCACAGCATCCCCACCACCCCTCTCCCACCCTGTTTGTCTCCGAGCAACTCTTGTTGCAAAGGTTGAACAAGTTAGGTCTTTATTCTTTGGAGCGCAGTAGGTTAAGGGGGGACTTGATGGAGGTCTTTAATATGATGAGAGGGATAGACAGAGTTAATGTGGATAAGCTTTTTCCATTGAGAGTAGGGAAGATTCAAACAAGAGGACATGATTTGAGAATTAAGGGACAGAAGTTTAGGAGTAACATGAGGGGAACTTCTTTACTCAGAGAGTGGTAGCTGTGTGGAATGAGCTTCCAGTGGAAGTGGTGGAGGTAGGCTCGATTTTATCATTTAAAAATAAATTGGATAGGTGTATGGATGGGAAAGGAATGGAGGGTTATGGTCTGAGTGCAGGTAGATGTGACTAGGTGAGAATAAGTGTTCGGCATGGACTAGAAGGGCCGAGATGGCCTGATTCCGTGCTGTATTGTTATATGGTTATATTATATGGTTATATCTTGTACTCAAAGCACACGTAGAAACATAGAAAATAGGTGCAGGAGTAGGCCATTCGGCCCTTTGAGTCAGCACCACCATTCAATATGATCATGGCTGATCATCCAAAATCAGTACAACGTTCCTGCTTATTCCCCATATCCCTTGATTCCATTAGCCCTAAGAGCTATAACTAACTCTCTCTTGACTACATCCAGTGCACACAAGCACTTTCACCCAACAGAGTAGATCTTTCATAAAGTAATACAGACATGTTCCAAGCCGTGCTGTGGCAAAATGAAAGTTACAATTCTTCCAGTAAAAGGCTTGAGAAATAGAACCCCAGCCTGCTTCAGCTCACTTCAATGCCATACATTCAAGTCACAATAAAACTCAGATAGTGAAAGAAATATAATACCACCTGCCAACATTTTATTGTCATCAAATAAATTCACTGGGGAGCATTGTTTGTATATCTACATGAAGATTGCCATGTTCCAGTATCAGAAACCTGACTTAAAACTTTCATCAGAGTGTCCATTATATATTGAAAGGATATTGTGGGCAGATTTATTTTTCTCGAATTGAATTTTTGTCCAAAGAGATAATCTACATGTTAAAAGCCCAGGAAAATGCATTCAGAAATCTCTCAGTTTTGCTTTTTTAATGAATGATGAAGATGGCCAAGTTGTCTGATGCTTTCAGAGACTGAGTGGCCAACTTAATTGAGATTTCACTTGTCACTTTGGAGATGTTTCCCTGCTACTAATTAAGCCATAACAGGGAGTGTATTTGTTGAGGGTTCGCTCCAAATCAACGGCAAAGTTGTTACTTTTTATGCTAATGTAGCTCCATCCAAGACTGCAAGAAATTGAGATTTGTGGACATAGCCCGTACAATCTCACAAACCAACCTGTTGTAGGAAGGAACTACAGATGCTGGTTTATACAGAAGATAGACATTAAATGTTGAAGTAACTCAGCGGGACAGGCAGCCAGGGGCGGAAAACATGGGGGGGGGGGGGGGCAGCAGAGGGGACACGTCCCCCCCATGTTTTGAGAGGTGGGGACATCCCCCCCCAAGACCTGCACCTCATCCGCAGCCAGGATCGATCCCGGCCGGGTCTCCAGTGCTGCCCGCCCCCACCCGAGTGCCCCCCCCCCGCCACGGGTGGCCAGAGAGGGTGGGAGTCAGGCGCGAGCTGTATCCCCAGCTCCATGTTTTTATAGCGAGTTCCGGTCTTGCAGGCAGCATCTCTAGATGGAAGGAATGGGTGACGTTTCGAGTCAAGACCCTTCTTCAGACCGGAGTCACTCCAACATTTTGTGTCTATCTTCGACACAAAACCAACCTTCCTTCCTTGGACCCCATCCATACCACGCAGCCTCGGCAAGGCCACTAGCGTAATCAAAGACCAGTTGCACCCTTGTCACTCCCTCTTGTCTCCTCTCCTATCAGGCTAGAGGTACATAAGTGTGAAGAGCATACCTCCAGATTAACGGGCAGTTTCTTCCCAGCTATTTTCAGGCAACTGAACCGTCCTCTCACTAGCAGGAGTACACTCTTGACCTTCCATCTACCTCATTGGAGATCTTTAATCGGACTTTATCTTACACTAAATGTAGTACCTTTTATCTGCTATCAGCACAGTGTGGACGGCTTGATTGTAATCAGTCTTTTCTTTGACTGGATAGCACGCAACAAAAGCTTTTCACTGTACCTTGGTACATGTGACAATAATAAATGCAACTAAACTAAACTAGACTGTCAAGATCATTCTCACCTGTTCTCATTTCGAAGAAGAATTCAATGTGAGAATTCAACAAAAATCAAACTGCTGCTGGAACTCAGAGACTCAAGCAGCATCTGCGGAGACAAAAAATGTGTTGGTGTGCCAGTCAAGACCCTGCATGAGGACTGTGTCGTTGAAGGGGAGATAGCCTCCATTCAATATGATCATGGCTGATCATCCAACTCAGTATCCTGTAACTGCCTTCTCTCCATACCCCCTGATCCCTTTAGCCACAAGGGCCACATCTAACTCCCTCTTAAATATAGCCAATGAACTGGCCTCAACTACCTTCTGTGGCAGAGAATTCCACACACTCACCACTCTCTGTGTGAAAAAAGATCTTCTCATCTCAGTCCTAAAAGACTTCCCCTTATCCTTAAACTGCGACCCCTTGTCCTGGACCTCCCCAACATCGGGAACAATCTTCCTGCATCTAGCCTGTCCAACCCCTTAAGAATTTTGTAAGCCTCTATAAGATCCCCCCTCAATCTCCTAAATTCCAGCGAGTACAAGCCGAGTCTATCCAGTCTTTCTTCATATGGATGTCCTGCCATCCCAGGAATCAGTCTGGTGAACCTTTTCTGTACTCCCTCTATGGCAAGAATGTCTTTCCTCAGATTAGGAGACCAAAACTGTACACAATACTCCAGGTGTGGCCTCACCAAGACCCTGTACAACTGCAGTAGAACCTCCCTGCTCTTGTACTCAAATCCTTTTGCTATGAATGCCAACATACCATTTGCTTTCTTCACAGCCTGCTGCACCTGCATGCTTACTTTCAATGACTGGTGTACCATGACACCCAGGTCTCGTTGCATTTTCCCCTTTTCCTAATCGGCCACCATTCAGATAATAATCTACCCTCCTGTTTTTGCCACCGAAGTGGATAACCTCACATTTATCCACATTATACTGCATCTGCCATGCATTTGCCCACTCACCCAACCTATCCAAGTCACCTTGCAGCCTCCTAGCATCCTCCTCACAGCTAACACTGCCCCCCAGCTTCGTGTCATCCGCAAACCTGGACATGTTGGATTCAATTCCCTCATCAAGATCATTAATATATATTGTAAATAGCTGGGGTCCCAGCACTGAGCCTTGCGGTACCCTACTAGTCATTGCCATTCTGAAAATGACCCGTTTGCTCCTACTCTTTGCTTCCTGTCTGCAAGCCAGTTCTCTATCCACATCAATACTGAACCCCCAATACCATGTGCTTTAACGTGTGATACCCCATACACTACCATTATCCTACACACTGTGGACAATTTACAATTTTTTTAACAAAGCCATTTAACCTGCAAACCTGTACATCTTTGGAGTGTGGGACAAAACCAGAGCACCTAGAGAAAACCCACATGGTCACAAAGAGAATGTATAAACTCCGTACAGACAGTATCCGTAGTCCGAACTGAACCCAGATCTCTGGCGGTGTTAGGCAGCAACTCTACCGCTGCACCATCATGCCACCCTCTTCTGGGTTTGACATGCAGAGGGCCACCACACTCTGTTGCCATCCTGTTATCTTTGAATTAACTTTAACTTTTAATGTTCCATTATTGAGAGCCTTGCCTTGAGTGTCAACACCCTCAGTTCTGGACATCACTCAATAAACCTGTCTGCTTACTTCATTGGAATATTTCTTGAAGGTTGTCTCGTTGGCCAAGTATTTTATGTCATTTCCCGATATCTCCCCAACCACTGCCGCCCCTGTGCAGAGGTCCTATTTCTCTCATTTGCATTTGGCTTTATCTTGCCAATGGAGGAGGCCGAGGATAGACAGGTCAGTTTGGAAATGGGGAAGGGGAATAGTAAGATTGAACGAGAACTTACCAGTTCGAAGGTTGATCTTTATTTTATGAGGAGTCGAAGTGAGGGATTTCGTGAAGAGCCCGCCGGCGCGCATGCTCGACATACTTCAAAGTAGCAGCGTGGAATCACAGAACCAACAATAGAAATGACTTTGCATAGTATGATTGAAGTGACTAAGATTAACAGATGAAGGTGATTGAGGGTTGGGCGAGGAGGGCACGAAATCCCTCACTTCGACTCCTCATAAAATAAAGATCAACCTTCGAACTGGTAAGTTCTCGTTCAATCTTACTATTTCATTTCGGAGTCACGTGAGTGACTTCGTGAAGACTTCAAAGCTTCTGTGATTACACGCCCTGGACCACGTCCATGCTGACACACCACTACCAGGGATGGATGGGAGGAACAAACTTGCTCAATAGTCCATACTGCAAAACAAGAGCATATTTATTAATACCAAATCAAAACCCCTCATACGGGGACATCTCCACGTTCTTGACCTGCATTCAGCACGGCTTCTGCGAACTGTAGAGGAGCAGCAACAGGCTTGTTATAAAAACGCTGGAACACAGCTTCATTAGCCCATCCTGCGGTGGCGAGAATTTGGTCCATGGGCACCTCCATGACCCTCGCCGCTGACGTCGATGCAGCCCTGGTGGAATGAGACTTGAACACATTAGTGTCGATACCTGACTTACCCAAGACGACTCGAAGCCACCTGGATATCGTCTGGACTGTCACTCGATGATGAGGTCTCTTATAAGTGACAAGCAGGTATCTCTCCATTCCTCTGATGCGTGCCGTCACCTTGACATAGTGGCGGATATGTGAGGCTAAACATAGCCTAGCATCTGCGGGGTATGCCGGGAACTTCAGCTGCAGCCCTGTGCACCCAGGTCTATGCTGCTTTAGTAGCTCGTCAATGAAAAAGACTACTTCTGTGGGTGTAGACGTCATTCTGTCGACATGAAGTTTGTGTAGTGTCTGTACCCTCTGAGCTGAAGTCAGGGCTAGTAACATCACCAGCTTCATGGTGAGTTGGTCCAGTTGGAGCCCTTCCATGGGTGACCACGTCCTGAGCAGGGTTAATACGTCCCTGACATCCCAGGTGATATTATAGCGTGGTGTAGGCGGATTCATATTGAATATACCCCGCATGAGTCTGGACACTAGCCTGTTGGATCCTACCTCCAAACTGAGGTAGAATGATAGCGCTGTTGATGGCACTGTAACTTAAGTGTTCATCATGGTGCAACCCCGCGAGGAATTCCAGGACGTCGGTTATTGTCACGTCATCGTACGTGATGCGAGAGCGGCTGCAGTAGGCTTCCCACTTCTTAATATGCGAGCGGTATCTTCGCCTTGTGGACTCTCGACACGACGCCCCGATGGTATCCATGGTCCGAGCCGAGAGGCCGTATTGGACTAACGGCCTGTTCAGAACCTGCAAGCCAACAAATTTAAATAGGCATGGCAGGGTTTGGCTCCCCTGAGACAGGGTGAGTAACCAGTTGTGGGCAACCCTTCAAAAGGACCCAAGGCTCGTTGAGCATGTCAAAGACCACCGGATACCAAGGCTGTGTGGGCCAGTCGGGTATAATAAGGATGCCCTTGGCAGCATCTGCCTGAATCTTTCGCAATACCCGACTGATGAGGCAAAACGGGGGGAAGGCATAGAAAAACCACTTCCCCCAGTCCAGCGAGAATGCATCTAGCGCTATTGCCCCAGGATCTGGTTCCCATGAAACGTAGGTTGGTACCTGATGGTTCAACCATGACGCAAAGAGGTCAATGTCCGGTTTACCAAATTTGGCTGTGACTTTAGAAAAAATCTCAGGATGCAACATCCATTCAATATTGTCATTAAATTTGCGTGACCTGGTGTCCGCCACAGTATTAAGCTCACCTGGCAAATAGGTAGCTGAAATCCAAATGTCTCTTTGAACACACCAGAGCCAAATTGAGTTAGCCAATTTGTCACACGAAACTGACCTGGTACCACCCATATGGTTTAAAAATGCTACTGCTGTGGTGTTGTCTATTTGGAGACGGACATGTGCTCCAACAAGCTTGGAACAATACGCACGAAGTCCGTGGAATGCTGCCAGCAACTCCAAATAGTTAATCCCTTGAGTTAACAACATCGTTGATTCAAGGGTGTCCCATCTGCCACCACAACTAGAGCAATTATTCGTGGCTCCCCAACCATTGGAGCTTGCATCAGTTTGCAAATATACCACCGGATTAGCCTCCCTAATAGGCTTGAATGAGCTGCTAATGTGACACACCCACCATTGCAACTCATTTATCGCTTCAGGCGGCAGCTGCATGGACCGATCATAATGACCAGCGTTCTGTTTCAATGCAGCATTTTTAGCTCTTTGCAAATTCTGATAATGCAAAGGTCCATATCGCGCTGCCGGAAACAAAGCTACCAGCTTCCCAATTATTGTAGCTAAGTGCCGAATCGATGGTATATTGGTGCGGATTAAATCTTGACACACCTGGGTAACCTCCTCAATCTTGTTAATTGGAATGGTAACCCTCATGCTTATAGAGTTCACCGTGAACCCTAGGTAATTAATCACCTGGGCAGGGTAGAACTTTGATTTCTCTGGATGGACAATAAACCCCAATTGTTGAAATATATTGACAGCAGCTGCAACACCCTGTTCAGCCAATTCCAGGGTGTGGCCCACAATTAAGATATCATCTAAATAGGCCATAACTATATGGCGTCGTTGTCTCAAATAAGCCATAATTGGTTTCACTAATTTAGTGAACAATCTAGGGGCTGTGGTGAGCCCATTAGGCAAAGCCTTGTACTGCCAGAGTTGCCCCATCCAGATGAATTTCAAAAACCTTCTGTCACATTTCTGGATGGATACGGAATAATATGCGTCTTTTAAATCGATGCATGCCATAAAGCAACCATGAGAAATCAATGATTTGGCTGTTTCAAACGTATCCATTTTAAAATGAGTATATGTTACAAAAGTATTCAAACGGGTTAGATCAATAATAACACGACAACCTCCATCCTTCTTAGGTCTGGTGAATATGTTCGAAACAAATTCAACTGGCACCACTCTCTCAATCACTCCTTTGTGCTCAAGACTTAACAGTTCCTTATAGCCGGCTGCCTGTTCTGCAGCAGATAATTTAAACGTTCGAGCGGGCATGTGCTGGGATGGAGGAATGTCGCCATTAATAAACTCAATTTTATGCCCCTGAATATTCTGCAACACGTACTCGTCACCAGTAAAATTACCCCATGCACCCAAAAACCACTGAAGGCGACCACCAACATGTGAAGTTAAACAGAGAGAAAAGAGAGAACCAGACCCCCTCACCTCCGTGGTTACCGGCGGTCCTTGACACGCGTGTGCGGACGTGGAGGTGCTGGGTTGGCTTGAGGGCGCGGCGTCTTCGTTTTCCACCAGGGTCTCTGCCGACCCTGTCCTAAAAAAGACCCCTGGTGCTGGGTCTAATGTTGCTGTTGTTGTGGAGCTTGAGGGTGGGTCCTCGTCGAGGTACTAGCAGACCCTCGTGATCGAATGTATGGAGACTTTGAGCCTGACGGTGTGGGGGCACTCTGAGGGCGCATGATCCCCACCGTTTTGGCTTGCTCGTCAAGCTCTTTGACTCTCTTCGAGAGGTCCTCCCCAAAGAGCTGACGGGGCGGGGGCGGCGGCGGTGGTTTGCACAATCCTGCAAACTTTGGATTGAGCGCTGGGCGGATGCTGGTTTTGCGAAACCCGTTAATTTCGTGCTGGGTCGCGCACAGGAGGGCCAGGGCATCTTCCTGGTCCAAATTCAATTTGTCCCCGTCCACCGACCGCACAAAGGCGGTAATACCGGCCGTGAGGAGCTTCAGGATCTGCTGCAATTTTACCTCCTGTTGACGGATAGCCGCACTGATGTTGCCCCATATCGGCGTATTGACCACAGGCACGTTGAGGGAGTTGCAATTGGATGGAGCCTTGTGACGGCTCATTGCCTGAATGAGGACTTCTTCCTGTAGTTGCTGTTTGTTAAGAAAGTCCACAGTGGCTGCCAGCTTCGTGTTTAAAGGAAGTCCAGATGAATGTGGGGCCGCAAATTTGGTCGCCACATCCAGAAGATCCTCCGCTGGTACCTCCACCGGAGGTGGTATGGAATCCACCAAAACCTCCTCCTCCTGCTGCTCCAGGCTGATGGTAGAGGCTGGTGACGACGCCCTGTGCCTGTGGCTGCCCTGCTGTTGTTGGCTTTGAAGCAGGAGCTCCAGCAGCCGCTCCATACGGTCAATACGCCCTTCACCCTGAACACTCAGGTGGTCGGAGTCCTCCGGCTCTGAAAAGAAAACCGGGCTCCTATCATCGGCCCGCACCTCATCGAGGCCCTGCCGGTGCCGGTAGTTGTCGCTAACAGCCGCCGAGGCGAAACTGCGCGATTCCCGCGCGGGCGTGTTCAACCGCCTCCGTTTAGCGGGAGCTGACGCCGCTGCCACTAAGGGCACTTGCGGCGTGGTGTCGGCACCAGCCGAAGCATGGCTACCTGAAGCCCGCGCAGGCTTGCCGGCTGCCCACATCGTGGACCTTGCCGACGCATGGTCTCGCCCACCCATCCATGGGGGGGCTCGGCGACCGTGACGAAACCCGACTCAACCGACCCGTCCCGGCGTCGAGAGTCGGGGTGTGCCGGCTGGACCTCACAGCCGCCCCGGGTCTCGCCCTGGAACCTGACCGCTCCTCCGTGTCAGGCAATGCCTTAGCCCTGGCAGGGTTAGGCTTCTGGGCTCCTGCCCTGCCCCTTCTCGGGGGGCTGAGTGGAACGGGCCGTGCAGCCGCACGCCCCCTGCTCGAGGTCGCCAGCGAGCCCGCTGACGACCTGACTGCCATGGCAGGGTCCTCCTGCTCTGGCGGCACACCACACTCCTCCTCGTCGAACTCCTCCGAGCTGTGGTGTGCTGGCGGATCTGGACCTGTAATCACAGGGCTTACCCACATCTCCGCCTGAGTCCCGGCCTGCACTGCAGGTACTGCCGATGGTAAAGGCCCCGGAACTGTTGACCGGCGAACTCGTCCTGACGTCCTCCGTCATCCATGAGATCGAACTCCCATCCATGTCCTTGCTGCAAGACATAATCAACAACAAGGACCACCAACTAAAGGTGGAATACTCACCTCCGTGGCCCCTTATGAAGGGCTGGCGAGGAGCGCGCTCCACCGCCAGCCGTCGCAGCAACGCGTTACGACGATAATGTCGAGCATGCGCGCCGGCGGGCTCTTCACGAAGTCACTCACGTGACTCCGAAATGAAATTAAAATTACCAACAACTAGGAGCTCAGGATGTGCTTGGCAAAGAGTCTGCACTTCGTCTTGCTGATGTAGAGGGGGCCACATTGAGAGCGCCCACTGTAATGATCGGAGGAGCTGCATGTGAGTACAGTAGAGAATGTTGCAATGAGGATTAAAATCTAAAGAACAGCGGAGATATACACAATGAACTGCCTGCATTAACGGTTTCAGCAATTAGTTCTCAAATTACTATCCGGAAAAGTCCCAGGTTTGATTCTAATCTTTGTTCAATTAACTGTTCTCAGGTGAAACAACAGAGGAGGTGCTATAATTGGCTTCTGTTTCTCAGAACAAAGCTCTCGGCACTCACTGCTGTGTGCATGGAGGTTTGGTGACAAGTGGTGTGGACTTCCTATAATTGTCCCACAGCTGAAAGGCCGGCTAACACTGAATGTTATGACTCACATATAAAAAGCTGCTGTGTGAGCAAAGTAACATGTGACATTTGGCTTCCACAGAACTCCCACAAGAAATCCATTCCTGGCAAAAAAGAAGAAGATAAAATGATGACCGGGGGAAAGATATAATAGGAACCAGAAGGGTAACTTTCTCATACAAAGAGTCTTGGGTGTGTAATTGAGGCATGGACTATCACCATGATTAAGAAGCATTTAGACAGATTCATGGATAGGACAGGTTTAGAGGGATATGGGCCAACCACAGGCAGATGGGACTAGTGTAGATGGGACATGTTGGTCAGTGTGGTCAAGTTGGGCCGAGGGGCCTATTTTCTGCTGTAAGACTTTATGACTATATGGCTCTAATATAAACAAAATAACTCCATATGTTTTTGCCCTGGCTGGACCCAGACAGCACATTTCATCTCAATGCTATTTAACTGAGTAGGATGTGAAGAAGGGTCTTGACCCGAAACATTACGCATTCCTTCTCTCCAGAGATGCTGCCTGTCCCGCTGAGTTACTCCAGCATTTTGTGTCTATCCTCGGGATTTTAAAAAAAAGCAGCTCAGTTGCTTCCTGTGTAAACATGCATTAAGAGCGGACGAGACTGAGTTCTGACATGCTGACTCTTACAATCCCATTCCATCCACGCATGTGGACCAAGCGCTCCGATGAAGTATTGATAGCTGGTCCTCTTGAGGCGGAGCGTAAGACTCGTATAAGTACCCTTTCGTCTCGGAAAGCACCCTATGGGATGGAGGAGGAGTGGTGAAGTTAAAGGCCAGTAGCGAGGGTTGAGATGAGGAAACAATGAAAATCTCTTTATAGAAAGAAAGCACGAAAGGCCCCGAGGGTACATGACAGAATACTTCTGAATAATCACGTAACGCTTGTGTGATACTCTTCTCCATTTTAACAAGCGGTTAAGCAAAGTATTTTCATCATTTTAAACCTTCATTAATATTTTTTAGGAATTCAATTTGGATAAACAGTTAAGAGTTAAGCTGTAAATAGTGCGAAGTAGATTTACGTGGATGTTGCCAGGACCTGCGGACTGAGTATCAGCTAGAGGTTGGTCAGGCTAGGTCTATATTTCTCGGAGCACAGGAGGCCAAGGGATGATCTTATAGAGGTGTACAAAATCATAGGTGGGATAAATACACAGAATCTTTTTCCCAGAATAGGGGAATCAAGAGACATAGGTTTAAGGTGAAGGGTTTAATAGAAACCTGGGCGGCAACTTTTCCACACTGAGGGTAGTGGGTATATGGAATGAGCTGCGAGAGAAGATAGTTGAGGCAGGCACTACAACAACACTTTAAAAATACATCTGAACAGGTACATGAATGGGAAAGGTTAGAGGGACACGGGCTAAACACAGGCAGGTGGGACTTAATATAAATGGTACATTTTAGTTGGCATGGGCAAGTTGTGCTGAATGGCGTGTTTTTGTGTTGGGCGACTCTATGACTCTAATTCCCACATTATCTCCTCAACTTATTGTTTCTTGTTATAATAATAATTTTATAGACTGACAGCAGGTAGTCAATAGACAATAGGCAATAGACAATAGGTGCAGGAGTAGGCCATTTGGCCCTTTGAGCCAGCACCGCCATTCAATGTGATCATGGCTGATCATCCCCAATCAGTACCCCGTTCCTGACTTCTCCCCATATCCCCTGACTCCACTATCTTTAAGAGCCCTATCTAGCTCTTTCTTGACAGTTTCCAGAGAACCGGCCTCCACCGCCCTCTGAGGCAGAGAATTTCACAGACTCACAACTCTCTATGAGAAAAAGTGTTTCCTTGTCTCGGTTCTAAAAATCTATAGTGACAGGGGATATGTGGGTACATGCATATCTACTGAGATAGAGATCTACATTGGTATGGGGGTCTATAGTGATGTGACGATCTATAGGTACAATGGTATCTATAGTGTAGGAAGGAACTGCAGATGTTGGTTTCAAGACACAAAATGCTGGAGTAACTCAACGGGACAGGTAGCATCTCTGGAGAGAAGGAATGGGTGATGCTTTGGGTCAAGACCCTTCTTTAGACCCTGTAGTGATGTGGAGATCTACGAAGACAGGAGATATATATCATCATTGCAATCTGCAAGATACAGGGTGGCCTATAGTGATGTGAAGATCTACAATAACAGGAGAACTACTTTGATGTGGGGAGATCTACTGTGGTGGAGAACTACATTGATGTGGAGATCTAGAGCAACATGGAAATATACAGTGACTCGGGAATCTATAGTGATTGCAGTCACATTGGGGATCTAGAATGACATTGGGAGCTACTGTCATGGGAAATCCACAGTATCATACTGTGGAAAGGTGACGCGAGAAGGAGGAAATCAGCAGATTGAACAAAATATGTTGTTTCTCAACCCACTGTTGGTACACAAAGGCACACAAAGTGCTGGAGTAACTCAGCAAGGGAAGCAGCATCTCTAGAGAACATCGACAGGTGATGTTTTTGGTCAATTCCCCTAAGAAGAGTCCCGAACCGAAACTTCACTTATCTATGGTGGCAGCATCTAAGGAGCGAAGGAGATAGGCGACGTTTCAGGTCGAGACCCTTCTTCAGACTCTTCTTAGCAGTCTGAAGAAGGGTCTCGACCTGAAACATCGCCTATCTCCTTCGCTCCTTAGATGCTGCTGCACCCGCTGAGTTTCTCCAGCTTTTTGTGTAACCCTCGATTCTCCAGCATCTGCAGTTCCTTCTTTAACACTTCACTTATCTATGTTCTCCAATGATGTTGCTTGATCAGCTGGGTTACTCCAGCACTCTGTGTCTCTTTGTGTATTAACTAACTTCTGCAGTTCTTTGTTTCTACACTGTTGGCGCATGTGGGTAATTCAGTAGTAATAGCAAGTCTTATATTACTACATTTTTTAAGGTTTCTTTCATCATTTATTTCCTTTCCAAAGGGTTTGGCTCCATACTGGGGCACAGTTTCCCAGATGCTGGTCATCCTTTAGTTCCTTCTCCCAATTACCATTGTTCAAGTGTGAATTATGGAAGGCAATTGGTCCCAGTAAGATTCAGGCCCCAATAAGAGTCCAAATGACTCTCAGTCTGAAGAGGGGTCTCATCCCGAAACATCACCTATTCCTTTACTCTGGGGATGTTGTCTGACCCGCTGAGTTACTCCTACATTTTACTTTCATTTAGTTTAGTTTAGAGATACAGTGTGAAAACAGGCCCTTCAGCCCACCGAGTCTGCACCCACTAGTGAGCACTGTCCTGCACACTAGAGACAATTTACAATCTTTACCAAAGCCAATTAGCCTACAAACCTGTATATCATTGGAGTGTGGGAGGAAACCAGAGCACCCATGGAAAATTAATGTGGTCACGTAGAGAACGTACAAACTCCATGCAGCAGCACCCGTAGTCAGGATCAAACCTGGGTCTCTGGTACTGTAAGGCCACAACTCTCCCACTGCGCCACTGTTCCACCATTTTGTGTTTATCTTTGGTGTAAACCTGCATCTGCATATCCTTCCTGCACAAGATCCTAATAACCATTCTGTGCACATGCTGTTATTTAGTCATCTGGATCATTTCTCTTTCTGAACCCAAGGTGTCAGTAAAACCATCCATCCAGACAATTTCTAAAGTCCGAGTGCCTGTATAAACATTCAAGCACATAGAATATTTTGTTTATTATTCTTAACATAAGTAAATATCAAATTAGCGAAAACATTGCTACCATATATGCATTAAAATCAGAAATTATTGGAAACATAAAGAACATTATGGGTGGCACTGTGGCGCAGCAGTAGAGTTGCTGACTTACAGCGCCAGAGACCCGGAATCGATCCTGGCTACGGGTGTTGTCTGTATGGAGTTTATACTTTCTCCCCGTGATCTGCGAGTGTTTACTCCCGGACCTCCGATTTACTCCCACACTCCATAGACGTACAGGTCTGTAGACTAATTGGCTTGGTAAAAATTGTAAAATTGTCCCGAGTGTGTGTAGTGTTAGTCTGCAGGGATTGCTGGTTAGCGTGGACTCGATGGGCTGACGGGCCTGTTTCCACGCTGTATCTCTAAGCTAAGCTAAACTAAACTAAACTAAACATTGATGAATTCAAAGCACAAGATTTATCACGAGATAGACACAAAAAGCTGGAGTAACGCCGCAGTTCAGGCAGCATCTCTGGAGAGAAGGAATGGATGATATTTCAGGTCGAGACCCTTCTTCAAACTAGATTTTTTATGCTTACTTCACTGCTCCAACATGGAAAGGAAAATATTCTAGTGCCCTGAACCGGACCTTCTTTCAGTTATTGTTCAATTTTGCAAATATGCTGAGGAGCTTTGCTGTGTGGAAGGAGATATTTGATATTTACCAGTCCGCATACAGGAAATGGTAATTCCAACCATCTGTGCTCTCTATGCTGTGTTCTAGGGAGTACAGGGCAAAACTTGAAATAACTGGATTATTTAGCCGTCAATTGAATGAATAAGCCAAGCGCATCTAGAGTTGCATGTTGAAGATTTTATTTCCAGGAAGGGCTGTGTCATTGATTTGGGGAGCCTCAGAACATTGAATGCCTTTTCTGGATAAAATTGCTGTGCCCTGTCTCCCCTGTTGTTGATCAGACTACATGTGAACTGCTTGGTATGGGACATGCTCTCCCGGTTGCCAAACGCTTTAACTCCCCTTCCATTCCCACACTGACCCTTCTGTCCTGGGCCTCCTCCTTCGTTAGAGTGAGGCCAAACGTAATTTGGAGGAACGGCACCTCATATTTTGCTTGGGCAGCTTACTCTCCAGCGGCATGATATTGATTTCTCTAACTTCAAGTGACCATTGCATCCCCTCTCTCTCTCCATCCCTCCCCCACCCTAGTAGTCAAACTAGTCATCACCAATACTTTTTTGCATATCTTTCACTCATTGTTCTTGCTTTATCTCTCCATATCACTGTTTATATCTCTCGTTTCCCTGATCCCTGACCAGTCTGAAGAAGGGTCTCGACCCGAAACGTCGCCTATCTCCTTCGCTCCTTAGATGCTGCTGCACCCGCTGAGTTTCTCCAGCTTTTTGTGTAACCCTCGATTCTCCAGCATCTGCAGTTCCTTCTTTAACAAACTAGTCATCCTGCTGAGTTAAGCTTTCTGTGTAACTCGTTATCACCAAGCCCAACAATTTCCATTGATTATCCTCGATTATTGGTGCTTTTGGAAAATCTTCCATTCATATGTCCTAAATACTGTCTATATCTCTCGTTCCCCTTTCCCCTGACTCTCAGTCTGAAGAATGGTCGCAACCCGAAACGTCACCTATTCCTTTTCTCCAGAGATGCTGCCTGACTGCTGATTTACTGCAGCTTTTTGTGTCTGTCTTGGGTGTTACAATTGGTTTAAATAGTAACATGATTTTTGAATGTAACATCATTTTGTTATGATATGATACAAAATGACTTTATTTATCACACGAGGGAAATTGATCGTCCAACAGTCATAAAACACAAGATACATGAAACAGGAAATTAAAGAAAGTGGCAAGTGGAAAGGATTGGAGATGTGCAAGGATTGGGGATGGGAGGGGGGGGGAGAGGGGAGTCAGTCTACCCCACGACACAAGGGGGAGGAGTTGTACAGTTTGATAGCCACAGGGAAAAAGGATCTCCTGTGGCACTGTGGCATTCTGTACTGCATCTTGGTGGAACCAGTGTGTTGTTGAACGTGCTCCTTAGGTTGACCAGTGTGTCATGGAGGGGGTGAGCTGTATTGTCCAGGATGCTCCACAGTTTGAGAAGCATCCTCCCCTCCAAGACCACCTTCCATGAATCCGGGACTGAGCCAGCCTTCCCGCTGAGCTTGTTAATCCTGCTGGCATACACGGCTTTCGCCCGCCCTGCTGCCCCAGCACACAACAGTGAAGAAGATGGCACTGACTACCACCGATTGATAGAACATATGCAGCATCTTCCTAGAGACGTTGAAGGAATGGAGCCTTCTCAAAAAGTACAGCCGGCTCTGTCCCTTGTTGTACAGGGCCTCAGCGTTCCTGGACCAGTCCAGTTTATTGTTCAGGTAAACTCCAAAGTATTTGTACTCCTTGGTAAACTGCACATCCACACCATTGATGGAGACAGGGGACAGGTGTGTTCATCTCCTCCTAAAGTCCACCACTAATTCCTTAGTCTTGTTGGTGTTGAGCTGCAGGTGATTCAGCCCACACCACTCAACAAAGTTGTCTACTACACCTCTGTATTCAGCTTCCCTCCCCTGACTGATGCAGCTCGCAATTGCAGTCATCTAACACCTTTCTGCAGGTGGCAGGAGTCCGAGTTTTATCTGAAGTCTGAGGTGTAGATGGTGAACAGGAAGGGAAAGAGGACTATGTACAACCAAGAAACCAGATAAAACCAAGATTTAATGTCTCATCAAACTAATAACACCATGGACAGTGAAAACCTTCTCTTGTATTAGATTGTTGTGCTCATGTCTCTGGAGTAGAAATTGAACAGAGGAAAGAGAATTGGAGTGGTACAGTTTAACTTGGCATCATGTGTAAGATGGAACTGCAGATGCTGGTTTAAACAGAAGATAGACACAAAAAGTTGGAGTAACTCAGCGGGGCAGGCAGAATCTCTGGAGAGAAGGAATGGGTGACATTTCGGGTCGAGACCCTTCTTCAGACTGGTTAGGAATAAGGGAAACGAGGGATATAGATGGTGATGTGGAGAGATAAAGAACATTGAATGAAAGATATGCAAAAATATACAACACATAATCCTCTGAAATTTCCTCCACCTTCAATGGGATCCCATCACTAGTCACATCTCCACCCCTTACTGCCTTCCGCAGAGACCATTCCCTCTGCAACTCCCTGGTTAACATCCCTTCCCACCCAAAGCACCCCCTCCCCAGGTACCTTCAACTGGAACCACAGAAGATGCAACACCTGTCACTATACCTCCTCCTTCGACTCTGTCCAGGGATCCCGACAGTCCTTTCAAGTTAGGCAGAAGTTCACGTGCACCTCCTCTAACCTCATCTACTGTATCCATTGTTCAATATGTGGACTCTTATACATCGGCGAGACCAATCGCAGACTGGGCGATTTACGGAACACTTTCGCTCAGCCCGACTGAACCAATCTGATCTCCCGGTTGCTGGACACTTTAATTCTCCTTCCCATTCCTACACAGACCTTTCTGTCCTCAGTCTCCTTCATTGGCAGTGTGAGGCTAAACACAATTTGGACAATCTCATATTTTGCTTAGAGCCCAGTGGTATGAAATTTGATTTCTCTCACTTCAGGTAGCCCCGGCATTCCCTCCCTTTCTATCCCTCCCCCACTCAAGTTGCACTAGCTACTCATTTTCACCCTACAAACAGCTTACAATGGCCTGTTTCCTTCATCATTGGTGCTTTTTTGCATATTTTTCATTCATTATTCTTTATCTCTCCACATCACCATCTATATCTCTCCTTTCCCTTATCCCTAACCAGTCTGTAGAATGGTCTTGACCAGAAATGTCACCCATTCCTTCCCTCCAGAGATGCTGGATGCCCCGCTGAGTTACTCCAGCTTTTTGTGGTTAACTTGGCATCATGTTCTTCGGTACAAATATTGTGGGCCGAAGAGCCTGTTCTTGTGCAGTACTGTACTATTTTCTGTGTTCTATATATTCACTCTGAAAATATTGGCAGATGTTGATGGTGATAGATCATCTGAAGATAAATAGCTCGCCTTTAAAATCATGAGGATAAAGGGACATGATCTTCTCAGACCATCTTTGTACATAAATATCACACCACGTGGAATGAGATAGGTTAGAAGAACCATCTGACTGTGCTAAATCTTTATGTTCTTCCATTCATTTAAAGACGGAAACTAGACATGTTCCAAATGGGTATGTAAACCTCCCCTCCCCCCATCTGATTCTGTTCCCTCTTTCTGTGCAATCCTTAGTGCAACTGCTTGATTTGAAGAAGGTCTGTCTCACAGATAATGCTAGGAATTCATGGACAATAGTAGACTGCAATATGCTTCCCAACAGTATGAACATTGACTTCTCTAACTTCAAATAGCCCTTGCTTTCACTCTCACTCCCCCCCCCCCCCCCCCCATTCCCAGTTCTGCCGCCAGTCTTACTGTCTCTATTGTATCTCTGTTTGCTTTGTTGTTATCTTCTCCCATCTAACAATGATATATTCTACATTTTCCTTCTTCTCCATTCTCTCTGTCCTGTTATCTACAGACGCCAATTAACTTGAGATAGACACAAAATGCTGGACGGGCAGCGGGACAGGCAGCATCTCTAGAGAGAAGGAATGGGTGATGTCTCGGGTCAAGATCCTTCTTCAGACCTGAAACGTCACCCATTCCTGCTCTCCTGAGATGTTGCCTGTCCCGCTGAGGTACCCCGGCATTTTATGTCTATCTTCAATTTCAACAAGCATCTGCAGTTCTTTCCTACACAGCTGACAAACCTGTACATCTTTAGAATGTTGGAGGACACCGGATCACCTGGAGAAAACCCAGGCAGTCACAGGGAGAATGTGCAAACTCTGTACAGACAGTGCCCATAGTCAGCATCCAACCTGGATCTCTGACACTGTAAGGCAGCAACTCTACCATTGCGCCACCATGCCGCCCCTGATGTAGGCCAATAAATGACATAAAACTATTCAACCACAGAGATTGTTGCACCTCAGACACAATCCATTTGCAAGGAAGAATTTCATTGTCCTATCTGGGATATATGACAATAAAACTCTCTTGACTCTTGACTTGACTTATCATCCATATAACCTTGGCCGTTGTCAGCAATCAACTGTTCTCTTCCTCCCCTCTAACCTAGGTTTGGTGAGGCCAATGGAAGCTATTTCTAATCTCTTTCCTTCAGACCTCCATGATATGCAATTCTCTACAGCTGGCGGTTATGACCATCTTGCCCCCACGAGGAATTGTTCTGAGACTGGAAACATGAGGTACTCATTTTCTACAGTTTTTTTTCTGAGCTAAAACCATCCTACACCCCCTGTCCAGTTATTATTACACACACACTTAGAGCAAAATGCTTCCTAGAGGACATACTGTGTCCACTAAGTCCACTAAGTATACCTGATTTTTTTTTTTGTCAGTATTTAAAGATTATATTTTTTGGATCGGTATTTAATGATTGATGTGTCCATTTCAAGATGCATCATTGTCTCCATAAACAGATAGGTTTGCATTGTGTGTGTTTTTAATCCCTGCAGTACAGCTGGTCTAAAGGAAGATTGGCTAAATAGTACAAAATTAAAGAGGTGGTACAGTGGTGCAGTGGTTGAGTTGCTGCTTACAGCTCCAGAGACCTGGCTTTGATCCTAACCATGGGTGCTGTCTGTACAGAATTTGGACGTTCTCCCCGTGACCTGTGTGGGTTTTCCCCGGGTGCTCCAGTTTCTTCCCACACTCCAAAGTTGTACAGCTTTGTAGGTTAATTGGCTTTGGTAATAAATTGTAAATTGTCGCTAGTGTATGTAGAATAGTGTTAATGTGTGGGGATTGCTGCTTGCCGTGGACTCGGTGGGACAAAGGGCCATGATCCCTGCTAGCTGTTTCAACTGCAATGTGTTAATTCAACTTGGAGTATGAAGAAGGGTCTCGACCCGAAACGTCGCCTATCTCCTTCGCTCCTTAGATGCTGCTGCACCCGCTGAGTTTCTCCAGCTTTTTGTGTAACCCTTGGCGTATGAATCAACCATATGACCCTGTGGTGGTAACGATGAATCATCTCCTTTGGTTGCAGGAACAAAACAAAATAACTTTATTTGGGAAAGCGCCTGACACCTAACTACTAATGAGGATATTGACATACGGATGAGAAAGTAAGACAAGGTAATTGGGAAGCAAAAACGAACATAAAATTCAGGAAAAGGTATTAATTTTTATTTGAATTGAAAGATACAGTCTTCGGCTCACCACGCCGACTATTAATTATCCATTCACATTAGTTCATAAGTTCATACAGTAAGTATGGGAGCAGGATTATGCCATTCAACCCATCACGTCTACTCCACCATTCAATCATGGTTGATCTATCTTTCCCTCTCAACCCCATTCTCCTGCCTTCTCTCCATGAACACCCTTACTAATCAAACATATGTCAATGTCCAGTACTATGTCTCCTAATCTAGTTCTCTGTTGTCCCACTTTCTCATCCACTCCCTACACACTATGGGGAAACATGCATAGGCCAGTTAACCTATAAACCTGCACGTGCTTGTGATGTGGGATGAAATCAAAGAACTTGGTAATAGGGTGAAAGTGCAAACTCCACACAGACAGCATCCAAGGTCAGGATCGATCCTGGGTCTCTGGCACTGTGAGGCAGCAGCTTTACCATTGTGCTCACCTTGGTGGCACTGGTAATCATGGCAAAGTTAGTTTTAGTTTATTCAGTTTTGAGATACAGCGCAGAAACAGTCCCTTTGGCCCACGGAGTCCAAACCGACCAGTGATCACCCCGTACATAAGCACAATCCTACAAAACAGGGACAATTTACAATTTACAGAATTAACCAAATTAACCTGTATGTCTTTGCAGTGTGGGAGGAAACCAAAGCACCCGGGGAAAACCCACACGATCACGAGGAGAAAGTACAAAATCCATACATACAGCAACTTTAATCAGGATCGAACCCGGGTCTCTGGTGCTGTAAGGCAGCAACTCTACCGCTGCGCCACTGTGCCGCCCCTAGATGTTTAACTAATTGAATTCAGGACTTCAAGGATAATGCTGATCTCTCTTCTCATGAGATTATTGTCTCCTTAATGTCGGGTCACAAATTTAAGCATTAATAGTAGTTTTCAAAGTGATTAGGTAGCACTTTAACTAATAGTAACACATTTAAAAATCCCCTTGGTTGCAATCTCACTGCTATTGAAGACATATGCTACTTTTGTTTCTATTTTAGCATATCTACACATTCCACGATTGGTATTTCAGTGAACTGTAATTTATTAATGAATGGTCTGTTGACTAGACAGGAGAGTGCAAGGTCACAGGATATACTTGCATTAGTAAGAATGAAACATGGATCTGAGAATTATTTGGTATCATACCCATTCAACAAAACTGGCCTAGAGTTAAAATTCAAGCCCACATCACTTTAGTCAGTTTCATAACGTTTTGGAGCAGAATTAGGCCATTCGGCCCATCAAGCCAACTCCGTCATTCAATCATGGCTGATCTATCTTTCCCTACAACCACATTCTCCTGCCTTCTCCCCATAACCCAGATCCAAAAGTAAAAGGAGCCAAATTTAACTTACCAGACTTCCTGTATTCTACAGTAGCACTAAGAGCAAAGGAGATGACAGATGAGAAACCCCAGTTTAACTGGATGAAATCATTTTGCTACCTTTACATTCTCAGTGCAGCGGTTGCAATTGGTGTTTGCAAAATGATGTTTTTCTCCATCCATAAGGGAGATGCTGGAGGGGAAGAAATTCAAGACTGTGACATGTGAAATGCACGGGAGCACGGGTGGAGAGTGCCCATGCCGTCAATGTTTCCTCAAACAGGCATTTCATTGACTGAGCCTGTGAAGCCTACACATAATCAGGACCGGGGAAGGTGAGAAAACTTCCACTCAGCTTGTTTCTTGGCTGCAAATTTATTTTTCCTGTTATTGGGAAAATAATCCCACATTATAGTAGGAGCACTTTACTGTGTAAAAGTGAATTTCAAAAATAATGATCCACCTACTCTGTACAGCAAACTAGATGTAATACCAGGGTATAAATTAAAACTCAAACTAACTGGAAATGGAATGCAGTCAATTCCAGCCAATATTATTTTTGGTCAGCTGGACACATGTGAAAAGCCCCTCTCATTACGTGCAAATGATTCAAATCAAGCTGGTGAGAATTTCACACAGCTACAGTTTCTATTTGCACAATAAGGAGCACACAGCTTGCCTCCATGGGGACATGATTCGTTTATTTAATCCTAGAAAGATTTGATGCAAATTGGCAAGAACCATACCTTAGACGTCCTCAAGTATGTAAAGGAATATTACTGAAATCTAAGCAGATAACATTTGATGCTGACAAACTTCCTGCCATATCCCTAACAAGGCCCAGCCTATTTGTTAGACCTCTGGTTCAGAGGATTATTTTGAGCCAGCTGTGAAGACTCAATTCCACTGACAAAATCACTTATTTGGACACTATTACTGTGCCAATTGGTTTAGTCAATAAGCAGTGATATTCACCTACTAAACTCCACAAAGGGGCTTGATGTTTGACTCAACTTTGCTATTCCACTCTCTGGCAAGTTATCTTGGTGCTGTTATCTGTTAATAGCACTGCAAATGTGTTGCTGCTGCAAGTCGGAATTTCATGAGCTTAGTTCAGAGGTACAACTTGGAAACATGCCCTTCAGCACACTGAGACCATGCTGACCAGCGATCACCTGTACACTAGTTCTATGCTACCCGCAAGTTGCAGACGTCAATTAACCTACAAACTTGTACGTCTTTGGAATGTTGGAGTAAACTGGAGCACACTTGAAGAAGACCCATACAGTCACAGGGAGAATGTACAAACTCATAGTACAAACTCAGACAGCACCCATAGTCATGATTGAACCTGGGTTCTGCATGCCTCTATGCCTCCCTTAAATGTCATTGTCCCTTTGTGGGACATATGACAATAAAACACTGTTGACTCATCATTTCATTTCGGAGTCACGTGAGTGACTTCGTGAAGAGCCCGCCGGCGCGCATGCTCGACATATCGTCGTAACGCGTTGCTGCGACGGCTGGCGGTGGAGCGCGCTCCTCGCCAGCCCTTCATAAGGGGCCACGGAGGTAAGTATTCTACCTTTAGTTGGTGGTCCTTGTTGTCTGATTATGTCTTGCAGCAAGGACATGGATGGGAGTTCGAAGGGCCGGAGGACGTCAGGACAAGTTCGCCGGTCAACAGTTCCGGGGCCTTTACCATCGGCAGTACCTGCAGCGCAGGCCGGGACTCAGGCGGAGATGTGGGTAAGCCCTGTGATTACAGGTCCAGATCCGCCAGCACACCACAGCTCGGAGGAGTTCGACGAGGAGGAGTGTGGTGTGCCGCCAGAGCAGGGGGACCCTGCCATGGCAGTCAGGTCGTCAGCGGGCTCGCTGGCGACCTCGAGCAGGGCACGTGCCGTTGCACGGCCTGTTCCACTCAGCCCTCCGAGAAGGGGGAGGGCAGGAGCCCAGAAGCCTAACCCTGTTAGGGCTAAGGCATTGCCTATCGCGGAGGAGCGGTCAGGTTCCAGGGCGAGACCCGGGGCGGCTGTGAGGTCCAGCCGGCACACCCCGACTCTCGACGCCGGGACGGGTCGGTCGAGTCGGGTCTCGTCACGGTCGCCGAGCCCCCCATGGATGGGTGGGCGAGACCATGCGTCGGCAACGTCCACGATGTGGGCAGCCGGCAAGACTGCGCGGGCCCCAGGCAGCCATGCTTCGGCTGGTGCCGACACCTCGCCGCAAGTGCCCTTAGTGGCAGCGGCTTCAGCTCCCGCTAAACGGAGGCGGTTGAACACGCCCGAGCAGGAATCGCGCAGTTTCGCCTCGGCGGCTGTTAGCGACAACTACCGGCACCGGCAGGGCCTCGACGAGGTGCGGGCCGATGACAGGAGCCCAGTTTTCTTTTCAGAGCCGGAGGACTCCGACCACCTGAGTGTTCAGGGTGAAGGGCGTATTGACCGTATGGAGCGGCTGCTGGAGCTCCTGCTTCAACGTCACCAACAGCAGGGCAGCAACAGGCACAGGGCGTCTTCACCAACATCTACTATCAGCCTGGAGCAGCAGGAGGAGGAGGTTCTGGTGGATCCCGTACCACCTCCGTTGGAGGTGCCAGTGGAGGAACTCTTGGATGTGGCGACCAAATTCGCGGCCCCACATACGGCTGGTCTTCCTCTAAATACAAAGCTGGCAGCCACAGTGGACTTTCTCAATAATCAGGTGCTGCAGGAAGAAGTCCTCATCCAGGCTATGAGCCGTCACAAGGCTCCATCAAACTGCAACTCCATCCCTGGTAGTGGTGTGTCAGCATGGACGTGGTCCAGGGCGTGTAATCACAGAAGCTTTGAAGTCTTCACGAAGTCACTCACGTGACTCCGAAATGAAATAGTAAGATTGAACGAGAACTTACCAGTTTGAAGGTTGATCTTTATTTTATGAGGAGTCGAAGTGAGGGATTTCGTGCCCTCCTCGCCCAACCCTCAATCACCTTCATCTGGTAATCTTAGTCAATTCAATCATACTATGCAAAGTCATTTCTATTGTTGGTTCTGTGATTCCACACCGCTACTTTGAAGTATGTCGAGCATGCGCGCCGGCGGGCTCTTCACGAAATCCCTCACTTCGACTCCTCATAAAATAAAGATCAACCTTCGAACTGGTAAGTTCCCATTCAATCTTACTGTTCTTGACTCTTGACTCTTGAAGGAAATTTTCCATCTTTATCCAATCCAATCTGATTTATATCTATGCTCAATGTTGCAGATGCTTCACAATCCTCTGAATACTTCAGCATGCCATTTTGTTCAAGATTAATTTAAAAAGGCTGTCAATTCTGGTCCCACCATCAACACTCGCATCTGGTGATTGGATAAAATGTGAAGTTTGGAATTATTTTAATAATCATTGCAATAATGCAGTTAGTTGTTTCTTTCATTTCTTGCCGTCTGAAAAAGGATCGTGACCCAATGTGTCGCCTATCCATGTTCTCCAGGGACACTGCCTGACCCGCTGAGTTACTGCAGCACTTTGCGTCTTCAATGCAACCTTTCAATTGATTGTGCTGCTTCCTTTCAGTTCCTTGCACATTTCCATCTTGGGAGGTTTACCTCCCCAGCAACAATAACTCCAGTATTTGGTTGGACATCCTGGATAAACAGCATTGGTGCCGTTTTTCCAAGGCTGTGTCGGCTGTTCAGAAATGTCCTGCAGAATATTGCTCCTTTAGCATTATGGTTTAATGACCATGCAGGTGATGCTAGGTCACATGCTTTCCACAGCAAGATAGCTTGGCAACGTAGAAACTCAGGACAATACGCATCAGATTAACGTTGACACAGCAAACTGTGGATGCTGGTTTCCAAAAAAGACAGAACATGCTGGAATAACTCATCGGGTCAAGCAGCATCTCTGGAGGACCTGGATAGGCAACATTTTGGGTCACAACCTGAAGAAGGGTCCCAACCCAAAACTTCTGAAGAAGGGTCCTGACCTAAAATGTCACCTATCAATATCGGGACCCTTCTTCAGTGTCTGATGAAGGGTCCATCTCATAATATTGCTTATCCATGTCCTCTGGAGATGCTGACTGATCCATCGAGTTATTCCAGCAATTTCTGATTTTTTTTTTTTTGCATAAAATTAACGATGTTCCATTCATTTGTCCTCAGATCCATCTATATCTCTCTTTCCCCTTTCCCTGAATCTCAGTCTGAAGAAGGGTCTCGAGCCAAAACATCACCTATTCTTTTTCTCGAGATGCTGCCTGTCCCACTGAATTATCTTTTTGTGTTTGTCTGATTAACAGGGTGCCCAAATTGACGACCCGAAACGTCGCCTATCTCCTTTGCTCCTTAGATGCTACTGCACCCGCTGAGTTTCTCCAGCTTGTTGTGTAACCCTGAGCATAACACTGTGTTTGATGAAGTGAAGGTAAAGGAAAGGGGAAGGAAAGAGAGACAATGGCAGAGAAAAAAAGTCTTTGCTTTTAGAAAAGAAATAGCGTTCAATTGCGTAAAAGGACAGATGTTGTTTGCCATGGATTTTACTGACTGACAAACAAACTCGTTCTGAAAATACCCAAGAGAGGTTTCATTTCTTAAAAGCTTAACTGAAATCATGGGATTTACAGCGTGAGCAGACAGGGTAATCTCATCTTCTAGTTAAACAAATTTACAACTAAAAGAAGGGTCTATTCAATTACTGACTCCACAGCTATGGAAACATGTGACTGCATTGACTTTTCAATTGCTTCTTGCCACATAATAATGCTTGCCTGAACTCGGAATTGGGTCATTCTAAAGGTATTATTGGTGTAGGAAAGCTGATAGGCTGCTCACTTTAAAATCGTTTTATTTATCTAGAAGCAAAATTTTTTATTCAACTTTCTGTGATGGATTAGTAAAAGGATTTCCTGATAGTCACAAAATATTTTGAACCTTGGCCAGAAATACTCAAGACTGACCGCTGTTGAATCATTGTGAACAAAGCGAGCCTTCTTTAACTCCCTGTGTGATGTATTTGGTATAAATATGCCGCCTACACTTGGTTAAATTGTGGTTTCTTTGCTTAAGTTCCATTATGGGTGATTATATTTTGGGACAGTTACTATCAGGTAATGTTGATTCAGCTTTTGTTTTTCTATACTTTGGTTTTCCTCTGCAGGTTTTTTTGAAGATAGTAATTACTCTGGTTGCGGAATGGTTTGTCTCGCTCCAGTTCTGAGCTCAATTTGCCAGACTTAGAACAGGGCACAGTCTTGTGGGAGTCAGAGAATCACCATCCACGCCAATCCTACCTTCAGTGGGAGCTTCAATGAACTAAGGAACCTTGCAATTCAGAAGAGGCAATCAGCCCATCATATCCGCACTAATTCAATAGACAATAGGTGCCGGAGTAGGCCATTCGGCCCTTCGAGCCAGCACCGCCATTCAATGTGTTCATGGCTGATCATCCCCAATCAGTACCCCATTACTGCCTACTCCCCTTATCCCATGACTCCACTATTTTTAAGAGCCCTATTTAGCTACCTCTTGAAAGCATCCAGAGAACCCGCCTCCATCGCCTTCTGAATTCCCTGAAAGATCCAGAGGAACTGCTGATGCTGGTTTATATCGAAGATAGACACAAACTCAGCGGGTCAGACAACATCGCTGGAGTAAAAGGATGGTCTGAACCCATCTGAGTCAGAAGAAGGGTCTTGACCCGAAACATCACCATCCTTTTTCTCCAGAGATGCTGCCTGATTTTAGAGTTTAATGGTTAGAGATTCAGCGTAAAAACAGGCTCTTCAAGCCCAATGAGTCCATGCCAACCAGCGATCACCCATTAACTAGTTCCATCCCATACACTAGGGACAATTATTTTTACAGAAGCCAATTAACCTACAAACATGCACGTCTTTGGAATGTGAGAGGAAGCCAGTGAAAACCCAAACCCATGTGGTCTAAGGGAGAGCGTAGAAATGCCATACAGACAGCACCCATAGTCAGGATTGAACCCAGATCTCTGGCGCTGTTAGCAGCAACTCTACTGCCGCGCCACTGTGCCGACTTATTGTGCAAAGTCTCCCTTTCATCACTGTTGGGATATTTACCGATTATTTAAAATCCTTTGATTACGATTCCTTTTGCAGAGGAGGCCCGTTCTTCTCATTCTGTCTGGTCTCCCATTAACTTTCCCTGTGATCAGGAGAAGAAGCACAGCTTTCTATCCTCTTCATATAAGTTAAGTTCTTCATGTGTAGGGAAAACCTCCACTGTGACACAGCTGGTAGAACTGCAGCCTCACGGCACCAGAGACCCGGGTTCAATCCTGACCTCGGGCATTGTCAGTGTAGGGTTTGCACATTCTCCCTGTCACTACATGGGTTTCCTCCGGGTCCACCGGTTTCCTCCCACATCTCAAAAACGTACAGGTTTGTAGGTTAATTAGCCTCTGTAAAAATTGGCCATCATGTGTAGGGAGCGTAACCGTGTAGGATAACATAGAACTAGAGTGAACAGGTGATCGAGGTTGGCATGGACTCGGTGGGCCAAAGGGCCTGTTTCTATGCTGTATTTCTAAACTGTACCGTCTCCAAAGCCGTAGCATCATCCCAATGTTTTATTGCAACAGAAACATCCACAACCTTCAATTAATTTTCAAAGCACTTACACTCTTGGCCTGCTCATCAACTGGAGCTAAAGGATGATGTGGGAAGAGGGAAACAATGATGTTGAGGAGTAGCAAAATAAGCATTAATCTTGCTCAACCAGTGATGAAGAGGAGGAAGAGGTAATGACAATAAGGCCCACTAACATTACATATACACATCATTCACTCCATCCCAAACCCTTCTCCATCCCACATACATTTATTCTTGTTCTACCCACCAGACATGCACTTCCACAGAAACATTCACACACACATTCACACAAGCACAAATACCCTCACACCCATGCCTACCACATGCACATACACGCTTCTCACTCACATACGCACTCTCTCTCTACCTCACACACACACACACACACACACCAGACACATGCAAAAAAAACACACACGCACACACACATACACAAAATACGCACACAGACACACACACAGACACACACACATACACATGCACAAAACACACACACAAAAAACACACACACACATGCACAAAACACACACATGCACAAAATGCGCACATGCACACACACACACATCAGACAGATGCACAAAACACACACACACCAGACACATTTACAAGAACATGTGCATACACACACATATGTGCCTAAACACATACACACAAAACACACAGCCACACACACACAAACAGCCACATGCACAAAATGCACACACAAACAGCCACACGCACAAAACACACACACACACACACACACACACACACACACACACACACACACACACACACAGGCACAAAAACATGTGTGCACACACATATGCATATACACACATGCACATGCTGACACGCACACACACACACACACACATATATACACACACACACACACACACACACACACACACACACACACACACACACACACACACACACACACACACACACACACACACACACATGCCTAAACTCAGAATGGTTAGTTTAGTTCAAACTTAAGTGGAAAAGCAAAAATAAGGTCCGAGTGTCTTGATCCCTTACGAGATAACTGCAGTGAGCTCTTTGGGTGGTGGATGCTTTTAGGGATGATATGTAGTATTTTAATATGTAATGGCAGTTGATTTAACAGGAATGTGCTGAGCAGGGAGTTTTCCTTATTTTAATATCACTGTGTTCTTTATTTCATATTTACTCATGCTGTCTCCACTGTGTAATCACACATTGTATGAATAGTAAAACACACTACTAATTATTTAAATAAACTCGATGGTTTGCATTTCAGAGTAATAACTAGCTGAGGGTGAGTCTAAGAATGTGATACCATTATAGGTTACAACACTGCCCCAGTGCAATTATTCAATTGAATTCCTGCCTTGTGAATTTTGACAAGTGGTGATTTTTCTTTTGTTTATCCAATTTGCTGTCTTTATTTTACCTTGCTGGCTAAAACTGGAAAATGATTGCAGCAATGCTCATTCAGGTGCTATGTGTGTGTTAAGGACAGTGTCACAATCAAACAAAAGCCATCTTCACCTAAGTAAAGAAACATAGAAACAGTGACAATAGGTGCAGGAGTAGGCCATCCAGCCCTCACCGCCATTCAATATGATCATGGCTGATAATCCAAAATCAGTCCCCCGTTCCTGCTCTCCCTCCATATCCCTTGATTCCATTAACCCTAAGAAAGAAAGGCTTGCAAAATCAGGTGACCTCAGACACTGTGAAGACACTAATTTGCAGTGAAGTTATTGTATTATAGGAAAGTCATCGCCCATTTTGTGAAATAAATATCTGACATATAAATATCTGATAAGATATCAATAATATCTTTAGATTGAGACTTTAGAGACACAGCACGGAAACAGGCCCTTCGGCCCACTGAGTCCTGCCTCCACCACCATGCCCGGCAGCACATTTCAGTCACCCACCACACTCTGCATAAAAATCTTGTCCTGCACCTCTCCTTTACACTTACCCTCTCCGAGCTTAAAGATGTGCCCTCGAGTCTTTGACATTTTCACCCTGGGAAAGATGTTCTGACTGTCTACCCTATCTACGCTTCTCATAATTTTATAGATTTCTCCAGGTCTTCCCTCAACCTCCAACATTCCGAAGAAAACTATCCAAGTTTGTCCACCATCTCCTTATAACTAATACCTTCTAATCCTGGACCTGCAGCATTCTGCTCCAGCGGTAGAGTTGTTGCCTTATGGCGACAAAGATATGGGTTCGATCCTCATGACCGATGCACATTCACCCTTTGACTGTGTGGGTTATCTCCCAGTGCTCCAGTTCCCTCTCACACTCCAAAGACGTGCACGTTTGTAGGTTAAATGGCTTTGGTAAAATTTGTAAATTGTCTCTCGTGTATGGGATACGCTAGTGTACAGGATGATTGCAGCTTGGCACAGACTCTGCGGCTGCGAGGACCTATTTCTGTGCTGTATTTCTAAAGTTAAAAAAAGTTAAAGGTGCAGAAGTTTGAAAGTAGGTATTGCCAGACTCAGGAACAATTAGTTCTCCTCTAGTTTAGGTTTCTGAACGGTCCTTCCTCAAGCCAGGATGCTGTCCAATTCATTACCCCATTGGGGATATCAGACCTTGTCTATGGAACGGATGCTCTACGATGCTGAGAATTATATTCTGAGCTCTATATCTTCACCTTTGTTCTACCTTTTGTACTTGAGTTTGATTTGAGTTTGCCATGCTGCCTGACCGCTGAGTTACTCCAGGATTTTGTGTCTATCTTCGGTTTAATCCAGCATCCGCAGTTTCTTCCCACTCATTGTATTTTTGTATGGTGTATAGGAAGGAACTACAGATGCTGGTTTAAAATGAAAATAGACACAAAATGCTGGAGTAACTCAGCAGGACAGGCAGCTTCTCTGGAGAGAAGGAATGGGTGATGTTTCGGGTTAAGACCCTTCTTCAAAATGGTCAGGGGGAAGGTGACAGGAAAAAAAGAGAAGGGTCTCGACCTGAAATATCACCCATTCCTTCTCTCCACTGATTTATTCCAGCATTTTGTGTCTATCTTCATATTTTTGTATGGTATGTCTGGTTTGCTTGGATACCAGGCAAAACAAAGCTTTTCACAATACACGTGCCAATAATAAATCTAAACCTAAACCTGAGAAATGGTCCAAAGTCCTCCTTAAATCCCAATTCCAAATACATTCATCTTGATTGTCATTGACCAAATTATTTTAATTTCATTATAAAGTAGGTCACTGATGAAGTTTTCTGTGTAAAAATAGATCCATAAAATATGTTAGACAAAAGGCTGATAATGTGAGGAATTCAAAGTCTTCCTCTTTAGCAGACAACACAGCTCCTTAGATGCTGCTGCACCCGCTGAGTTTCTCCAGCTTTTTGTGTAGCCCCCCCTGTTTTATACAGTGTTTGATGTGGTCTAAAGAGCCAAATATAAATGATCATGGAAAAATGACAAAGCTTATGATAACTGAATGGAATGTCTCAAGACCTGCATGTCACTTATTACTAAACTATGTATGAATGGATGCGATAATGTATAATATGCTATTGTTTCACATAATGATTAATGGGGACAACCCGTCAGATCTAATAAGCTGCTCCTTGTGTGATATGCTTGCAAAATCATTTTCTGCAGTCTCGTGTGATATGCTTGCAAAATAATTTTCTGCAGTCTTGCCACGATGCTGCATGGAACCCATGAGCTGTAGTATTAACTCATGGCACCATGATGATGGGGATGATATGTATATTCATTTTACATCACCCCAATAACAGCATTTTAACCCTCCCGTCTTTCCCTTAATCTGGATGAAGTCTTCCACATAAACTCAAATAAACCTTAGGACAAGCTCTCAGAGGATTAAAATTATATTAATGGTCTCTGAATTTTAGATTTATGTTTATGTTTAGGTTCCGGTTTATTATTTCGACATATATTGAGGTACAGTGAAAAGCTGGAGGTATGCTATCCAATCAAATCAGATAATACTGTACATAGACATTATGTAAGATGCTTGAGCCTTGAACATTTGTGGCAGGAAATGGGCAGTGAATGTTTTAGATTGAGACTGGTCATCTGGACTGATAGAGGAGTGGTTACACAGCTGGGTTTCACCAGCAATCTTCACGCCAGCCACATCTTTCACTCCAGATTCTGGCACCTGCCGTATCTTGTGCAACCTTATCGGTTGACTTTATACAAACCAAAATGTATTATAAAAATCTTCCTAAATGCTCCTATCTGATATTGTTAAACTCGATGAATATTGAAATATGCTCCACATTTTACGTCTAAACTAATTCTATTCCAATATAGCATTCAGATTCAAAACATTCAAGAGGACATCATTCCAGTCTGACGAAGGGTCTCGACCCGAAACGTCAGCCATTCCTTTTCTCCATAGATGCTGCCTGTCCCATTGAGTCACTCCAGCTTTATGTGTCTATCTTTGGTGTAAACCAGCATCTGCAGTGCCTTCCTACACATTCTAGTTAATGAAATGTATTTCTTTCACTGCAGCTATTTTTCTTTCATGGTGAAGCTTGTGAAGAGTTATGAGCATTTTAACCTTTGTACGAGATGTTGATAAGCCCTTGTAACAGGCATGCCTTTGACTGCTGGCATATTTAGGCTGCACAAACATCAGTTTGAAAACATACTGAGGTCAAACCTGGGGGCCACGACACTGAAGACTCCAAATTACAAAGTGCAAGAAAATATATTAATTTCATCTCTTTGCCTTTCATGCTTTGCACATAAATAGCTGGATTTAACCATCTGGAGTAGGTTGTAAGATGAAGTTAGTGTTCATTAATAAATACATTGCATGTCAAACGCCTTCTTTGTTATCTTGGGCCACGCTAAGGTCAATCCAGAACTAAAATTGACTTACCATGTAACATGTCTGTCTACACTCACTGACTGCTCCTATTACTCTTATTTCATCATTCTTGTGGCCAGTGTACATAGCATTCAATCATTTTTGCCTTTTTAGTGAATGATTTGTTGCAGTTATGCAAGAGAAGGTTTTCACGTGTTCTGCGAGGACCAAGAAAAATCATGGAATCTGCTATTTGCAGCAAACTGTATTTTCTATTTGGGTGCCAGTTTCAGTTCTCATTTTTTGCTCCACTGATTAGCAAGGGAAAATCTCCAAGGGTTTTGGCTTCAAGAGACAAGACTACATAATTAGATATAAAATGCTGGAGTAACTCAGCGGGACAGGCAGCATCTCTGGAGAGAAGAAACAGGTGATGTTTCTTCTGAAGAAGGGTCTCGATCCGAAACATCACCCATTTCTCTCCAGAGATGCTGCCTGTCCCATTGAATTACTCCAGCATTTTGTGTCTATCTCAGTTGAAAACAGCATCGGCAGTCCCTTCCTGCTTTAGACTGCATAATTGTCATATGTATCGACAATGAAACAATTAAATTCCGACTTGCAGCAGCTTAACAGACCAGTAAACGCAATACACAAAGATTATTATTTTTTTGATTCTATACATTAATAATCATAACCATTGTGGTCAAGAAGGGAGTCTGAAGAAGGGTCTCGACCCGAAACGTCGCCTATCTCCTTCGCTCCTTAGATGCTGCTGCACCCGCTGAGTTTCTCCAGCTTTTTGTGTAACCCACCATTGTGGTCAAGAAGACTTTTGACATATTGGCCTTCATCAGTCAGAGCATTGGGTGTAGAAGTTGGGTGTTCATGTTACAGTTGTAGTAGACATTGGTAAGGCTAAATTTAGAGTATAGGGTTCAGTTTTGGTCACCATGTTATAGGAAAGATGTTGTTAAACTGGAAAGGGTCCAGAGCAGTTTCACGGGGATGTTGCCAGGAACAGGGGCTGGAGCTATAGTAGGAGGTTGCGAAGGCCGAAGGGCCTTTCCCACTTAGGCGACTTTTTAGGTGAGTGCAGGAGACTCTGCGCTCGCCTCATGATCACCACATAGTCGCCACATGTTCGCTGGTGGTCTCTGGTGAGTCTCAGTATGGTCGCCACAAATTTTTCAACATGTTGAAAAATTTTCTGCGATCAAAAATTGGTTGCCATGGAATAATCGATAATCCTGTAGTCGTAGGTGCAGTTGTCGTGGGGTTGCCATGTAGTTATGGGTAGTCGAGGTAGTCATAGGTAGTTTTAGTTAATCGCCTTTGGTGACCGGGCATTTTCATTGGCTCATTGGGGGGAAAAAACGTAAGCACGAGTTTTCAGAACCAAGGTTAACCGACCAGTAATGTTAAATGCCTGCTAAACCTCACAGCCGTGTATCTCTGGCTTATTAAAAGTTGTGTGGCTTCTTAAAAGTGTCTCCCCCCTTCTCCTTCTTCCCCCCCCTCTCTCCCCCCATTCTCCCCTTTCCCTCCCCCCCTTCTCTCCCCCCTTCTCTCCCCCCTTCTCTCCCCCCTTCTCTCCCCCCTCCTCCCACCCCTCCTCCCCCCCTCCTCCTCCCTTCCCCCCTTCTCCCCTGTTCTCTCCCCTCCTCTCCTCTTCTCTCCATCCTCTCCCCCCTTCTCTCCCCCCTTCTCTCCCCCCTTCTCTCCCCCCTTCTCTCCTCCCTTCTCTCCCCCCTTCTCTCTTCCCCTTCTCTCTCCCCCCTTCTCTCTCCCCCCTTCTCTCTCCCCCTTCTCTCTCCCCTTCTCTCTCCCCCTTCTCTCTCCCCTTCTCTCCCCCCCACTCTCCCCTTCTCATCCCCCCCGTGTCCCCTTCTCTCCCCCACTTCTCGCCCCCCTTCTCCTCCCCCCTTTACTCCCCCCTTCACCCCTCCCCCCCCCTTCCCCCTCTTTTAAAGGACTTAAGGGCCTGTCCCACCAGCATGCAACTCTATGTGATTAGCGCGACCTAACGGTCCCACTTCGATCGCCGGAGCCGCGCGGAATTGTGCGGAGTTCGTCCCGAGTTCGTCCCGACACCGCGCGGGGCTCCGAAAAACCGACTATGTCCAAAAATCCCGCGCGGCAACGGCTTGTCGGCTCACAGTCGCCTCGACATTTACACACCGCCCGGACATCGTGCCTCCGTGAACCTATTTGTAAGTGCCTCCGTGACCCTCTATGTGTGTGGCTCCGTGGCTCTGTATGTGTGTGTGTCTCGGTGCCCCTCTCTGTGTGCCCCTCTAAGTCCTGGCGAACTTACCTTGGACTTGCTTCAAGTTCGCCTCGCTTTGCGCCGCGTTGCACCACTCACCCAACCTCCGCGCGGCCCTCGCTGCCGGTTTAGTTGCGCTTGCCGCATGCAGGCGCATGCTGGTGGGAACGGCCCTGTACAGGGGATCACCCGACCTCCGCGCGGCCTCCGCTGCCGGTTTGATCGCGTTCATCGCATAGAGTTGCATGCTGGTGGGACAGGCCCTGTACCGTACATGTAGACATCTTAACCTTCCTGTGTGTGTCTGCGTCACCTTGACTTTGCACCGTGTGAATTTCAGACAGCGCTCCCCCGCTTTCCCTGGCCACGCCTTTGCGATGTGATTGTGCATGTGTGTTCCACTTTGACAGTCGCTATTCCAGTTCCCGGTTTTTCAGGCAAGTGCCGCTAACTTGACAGTCACCGGCAGTCCGCTGAAAACTCGCCAAAGTGGGACAGGCCCTTTAGACTTCATACCTTTGAGCGCATGGTGGATGTGGAGTGATTTTATAGAGTGTATAAGATTATGAGAGTTCGGCCAAAGGGCTTGTTTCCATGCTGTGAGTCTCTATGACTTTATGATACTAGTGTAAAAACCAAAGTATTTAGTACAACAATGGACATTAGAAATTCAAAGTTTATGAGGCTGTGTATTGTTCAAAAACCTGTTGATTGTTCTGAAGAAACGATTCCTGAACCAGGTGGACACTGATTACAGGCCCCTGCACTTTCAAAACAAAAGTTCAATGTATATATGTATATATTTTCAATGCTGGAGCAACTCAGCTGGACAGGCAGCATCTCTGGAGAGAAAGAATGGGTAATGTTTCTGAAGAAGGGTCTCGACCTGATATGTCTCCCATTCTATCTCTCCAGAGATGCTGCCTGTCCCGCTGAGTTACTTCAGCATTTTGTGTCTATCTCTCTCTATATATATAGAGAGAGAGATAGACACATTGTTTCATTTATTATATTGTTTACAGTACTATGTTTACGTATTCTGTTGTGCTGCTGCAAGTAAGAATTTCATTGTTCTGTTTGGAACATATGACAATAAAACATTTTTGAATCTTGACTCTATTGGAATATAAGGAAGGGAAACAAGAGAGAGTCGTTCAGCCCGTGCATGCCTGGTCTGCCCTCAATAAGTTTGTAACTGATCTTTAATATACTTGTGCCAGCCATAATTCCCCTGGCTTTCTAATATCCAAAAGTCTATTCATCTCTGTTGGTTATTGTTATACATGCTAGAGAGAAAAGGGGGTTAATTTTGATCCAAATAAAGTGTTTTAAACCATGATCTTAACTGAATGATGTGTGTTAATCAATGTTATAGTTATAGTTGAAGTTATAGATGTTGAAGTTATAGATCAAAGTTAATTTGTTTTCCCAGTAGCGAGACCATTTGAAACGTTATGGGATTTCAAATGAAGATAAACTCTTCAGTATTGAATCTTTGCAAATTCTCAGTCTTGTCATTCTTGCAAGGTTTACAACATTCTTCCATTGTTAAGACAGTAGGCTCATGCCAAGTGAGAGAATTTGCTTAAAGATTCATCCTAAAGACTCGCTTATCACTATCTTAGTTAAGTGATAGCATTGTTATTAGAAAATCAAAAGGCTGGGGTTATTGTCGGGAATTTAGGCTGTGAAACTTCATTGGTGGCTGGTGCCCAAGATCACAGCAATAACATTCAGGGAATTGGCAAAGTGGTAGAGTTGCTGCCTCGGAACGCTAGGGACCTGGGTTTGATACTGACCACAAGTGCTGTCGATATGGAGTTTGCATGTTCTCCCTGTGACCGTGTGGGGTTTCTTTGGCTGCTCCCAGATTCTAAAGACGTGCAGATTTCAAAGTCAATGTCAAGTCAAAAGAGTTTATTGTCATGTGTCCCTGACAGGACAATGAAATTATTACTTTGCATAGCACAACAGAACGTAGGCATTGACTGCAATTATATACGTCAATACACACATGAATGAATAAATTGATAAAGTACAAATAACAGATGGAGGGGTATTAATGTTCAGAGTTTTGTCCAAGCCAAGTTTGATAGCCTGATGGTTGTGGGGAAGTAGCTATTCCTGAAAATGGTCGTTGCAGTCCTCAGGCTCCTGTACCTTCTACCCAAAGGTAGCAGGGAGATGAGTGTGTGGCCAAGATGGTGTGGGTCCGTGATGATGCTGCCAACCTTTTTGAGGCAGCGACTGCGATAGATCCCCTCGATGGAAGGAAGGTCAGAGCCGATGATGGAGTGGGCAGTGTTTACTACTTTTTGTAGCCTTTTCTCTCCAGGGCGCTCACATTGCTGAACCAAGCCACAATGCAACCGGTCAGCAAGCTCTCTACTGTGCACCTGTAGAAGTTAGAGAGAGTCCTCCTTGATAGACCAACTCTACATTATCTTCTCAGGAAGTAGAGGCGCTGATGAGCTTTCTTAATAATTGCATCTGTGTTCTCGGACCAGGAAAGATCTTCAGAGATGTGCACGCCCAGGAATTTGAAGCTCTTGACCCTTTCAACCATTGACCCATTCATATAAACAGGATTGTGCATCCCCATCCTAATCCTTCCAAAGTCCACAATCAGTTCCTTGGCTTTGCTGGTGTTGAAGGCCAGGTTATTGTGCTGGCACCATATGGACAGTCGCTCGATCTCTCTTCTATACTCTGACTCATCCCCATCAGTGATACGTCCCACAACAGTGGTGTCGTCAGCGAACTTGACGATGGAGTTCGCACTATGACCGGCTACGCAGTCATGAGTACAGAGTGAGTACAGCAAGGGGCTGAGCACGCAGCCTTGAGGTGCTCCCGTGCTGATTGTTATCGAGTCTGACATATTTCCACCAATACGAACAGACTGTTGTCTGTAAATGAGATAGTCAAGGATCCAATTGCAGAGGGATGCGCAGAGACCCAGTTCTGCGAGTTTGGTAACCAGCTTGGAGGCGATGATTGGGTTAAATGCCGAGCTGTAATCGATGAATAACAGCCTGACATATGGGTTTTTGTTGTCCAAGTGGTCCAGTACGGAGTGGCGGGCCAGTGAGATCGCATCCACCGTTGATCTGTTGTGGCGGTAAGCGAACTGCAGTGGGTCCAGGGTTTTGTCGCCATGATCAACCTCTCAAAGCACTTCATCACCACAGGCATTAGTGCCACTAGTCGATAGTCATTGAGGCATGTCACCTTGCTCTTCTTGGGCACCGATGTTATTGATGCCCTTTTGAAGCTGGTGGGAACTTCAGATCTCAGAAGTGACTGGTTGAAAATGTCCGTAAAAACTCAAGCCAGTTGGTCCGCACAGGTTTTTAGAACACGACCAGGTATACCATCAGGTCCAGACACTTTTTGAAGGTTCACCCCTCTGAAGGATTTCCTGACATCGGCCTCTCTGACTGAGACTGAAATACCATCGCAGCGAATGGGGGCTCGGGAAGGCACATCGGTGTTCTCCCTATCAAAGCGTGCGTAAAATGCATTGAGCTCATCAGGGAGTGATGTATCGCCAACATCCGAGCTGCTCCTGGTTTCGCCTTGTAGGAGGTGATTGCATTCAGTCCCCGCCACAGCTGCCGAACATCTGTCTCATTCTCCAGCTTGGAGCAGAACTCCCTTTTGGCCTTTTTGATGGCCTTACCAAGGTCGTATCGGGACTTTGTGTAGACCAATGTATCATCCGACATGAATGCCCAGTGTCTGGTCTTCTGAAGAGTGCAGATCTCACAGTTCATCCAAGGTTTCTGATTGGGAAACACTCGGAAGGTTTTGATGGGGATGCAGTCCTCCACACATTTCTTAATGAAGTCTGTAACGACTGTGGTGTATTCATTCAAGTCCATTGCCGAGTCCTTGAACATAGCCCAGTCTACAGACTCCAAACAGTCCTGTAGTTTAATTGACTTCTGTAGATTGTTCTTAGTGTGTAGGATATAACTAGTGTAGGAAAGTGCGTAGGATAGAACTAGAACTAAACACACCTCAACTCAACTCAACAAAACCAGAACATAGCTACATCATTTCCCTTCGGGGTTTCTCACTTGGGTTGTGAAACATCATTCGAAGGTAGTGCCGAAGATCACAGCAGGTCTCTGAGGCTTCAATGATATTCAGGGAATCTGGTCAGATGTTTCACGAAAATGTAAAATCAATTAAAAGTTCTGGTATTGTAATAGCCACAGTGATAGCATTACTAACGGTCTCTGGGACTTTCTGGGACCACCTCAACTCGTTAAAAGAAATGGCCGGTGATATTATCAGATGTTTATGAGTGCAGGGATGGGGGTAGTATATTGTACTAGGAGTAAACATGGGCTTTCATTCCAAATCAGATTAATGAACTAGACTGAGAATTATCTCTGGACAATTAGAGGTGCCATCTTTTATGAACCATCGGTGATATTTTTTTGTTCAAGTTCACTGATAAGTTTCCAAAGGGATTATTTTAAATTCCAGACAATGTCCCACAATTGATGCCAGTATCCACGGATTAGGAAGGAGAAAGCCAGCCAGTGCTCTCCCTCTCTCTCATTCAGCATTTGTTGAACTCTGTGGGAAAACTTGGATGTTAAGTATTAGCCAAAATTATCAGTCATAGGTCACTTCGAAGCCCTCTCAACTCTACGGTAAACAGTTTAGAGCTCAATTAACAGTCCAGAGCTGCGCATTAAAAATCTAACATGACAGGGGAGGCACAGTGGTACAGCTGGTAGACCTGTTGCATCACAAGTCAGAAACCCGGGTTCCATCCTGGTCTTAGGCACTGTCCATGTGGAGTTTGGATGTTCTACCTGCGACCATGTGGGTTTCTTCCAGGTGGCCCGATTTACCCCCACATCGCAAAGAGGTGTGAGGTTGTAGGTAAATTGATCACAGTAACTTGCCCCTAGTGTGTAGGGAGTGAATGCAAAAGTGGGATAACATGGAACTAGAATGAATTGGTGTTCAATGTTGGTGTGGTTTCAGGACCTGTTTCTATGCTATATCTCTAAACGAAACAATCCAGTACAGCACTAAGACTGTATTGTACTTTTGGTTGTGCAATCTTTCACCAGAATATCCTTCAGGAAAGATTTAATACACCATTTTGAAGAAGAGCAAAGTAGCTTATCAGTGATATCAAGATCAACCCTTTTCCTATGATCAGCCTCACTCAAACAGTTACTGAGTCCTCATTGAAATTTTGTTTGTGGCAGCTTGCTGTGTGCAAACTGATGCCCACAGTTCCTATATAATGAGAGTAACTGCAGTGTGAATAGGTGATTGATGGTGTGTGCAGACTCGGTGTGTCAAAGCTCCTGTTTCCATGCTGTATCTCTGAACCAAATCTTTAATGCATCCTTTCCAGTTTACTAACTTTCTTTCTATAGCAGAAGGGGAATGGAGTCACATACAGTAAGTAAGACCAGATAAAAGCAGTAGGTATCCATACCTAAAGGACATTAGAAAATAAGTTGTAGTCAATGGTTCTCAGAGCAGATTTAAGCCATTTGGCCCATCAAGTCTACTCCGCCACTTAATCATGGCTGATCTATCTTTCCCTCTCAACCCCATTCTACTGCCTTCATCCCACATCCTCTGACAGCCTTATCTGAGAGCGAAAGGGGACTCGTGCCGCCGAGAGAGAGAAGGGCCACAAAGAGGAATGTGGACCAGGGTTGCCGAAGCCATATTGGGACCCGCACCGCCGAGAGTGAGGAGGACCACCGAGAGTGAGCAGTGCCGCCGAGGGCACAGAAGGACCCATGCCGCCGGAGTAAGGAGAGCCGTCGAGAATGAGCAGGTGATGCCTTTCGCCACAAGTGGCAGATAAGGCTGCTCGATTAACTTTTTGTCGGTGCCAGAAACATGGTGACTCTTTGCGTACTGCTTTGGTGTATGATTTTACCGGATTGTATGCAAAAACAAAGAATTTCACTTTAACTTGGTACATGTGACAATAAAGTATAATTAAATAATTGAAATGTTATATTTTATGCATCAAATACAAATAACAGGGAAGAAACCTAATATATTTAATGCTGATAATGTCAAACAATCCAGGTGGAAGTGAGGATCGGGGAACTTCAGACATGAATGGGTTCTTCCTAAAGCCACGTGCAGTCATATGTTTGTTGACCTTTTACTTGTTTTCTGTTGCAGTGGCTCAGTTCAGGTCCCACCTACCGCACCCTCAGCAGAAATTTCAAGATTCCACTGATCCTTCAGGTTGTGTTCATTTCCTGAGGCACACAACACTTGTGAAGACACGTTGGAAGTCATTCGATGCCCCAAAAATAATGAACTGACTGAAAAACGAAATAGTGAACACCAAGGAATCTTTTCCATGCTTTTTATCTACGTCAGTTTTGTCGATTTTAAATCGTTACTTATAGCAAGAGTACGTAATTAATTTACTCATAAAGATTACTTCGGTAGTAAATTTCTTTGCAACTACATTAATAAAGCTACATCAAGGACTATTTTTTGAATGAAACAAAATAGACATAATTAATTTCAATTGTGCTGCCCGACTATTTGATTCTGTGTAACCATATAAATAACTTTTTGGATCACAGTTTCCAACAGGTGCAAATTTAGTACAATAGAAGACATTCTGTTTGAATATTAGTTTAGTTTAGTTTAGTTTAGAGACACCACACGGAAACAGACCCTTCAGCCGACCATGTCGCGCCGACCAGCGGTCCCCACACACCAACGCTATCCTACGTGCACCAGCGACAATTTACAATTATACAAAGCCAATTTGTATACAAACCAGTATGTCTTTGGAGTGTGGGAGGAAACCGGAGCTCCCAGAGAAAACCCATGCAGGTCATGAGGAGAACGTACAAACTCCGTACAGACAAGCACCCGTAGTCAGGATCGAATCCGGGTCTCTGGCGCTGTAAGGCAGTAACTCTACCGCTGCACCATCATGGTATTCTAAATTATTTTCTGTTGCAAACTTTTGTAAATTGTGTTCTGTTTGAATATAGTAAATTGCAATTAGCAATTTAGCAGCTATTGGTGGGAAGAAAGGTCATGATATGCACTCAAGTCCCAGATAAGATCAGAATGCTAACAGGATAAGCATCTCTTGCTGCACATAGGATTTTGTCATTGTGTAAATATAAATTTACAGGGATTGCAACCTGCCCAGAAAAAGACCTTGACAGAATGAAGAATGAAGATGCCTACAGCAATGGCTGGTATAAGCACTGCATTGTCAGCCCGCAGCAGTTTCTAAGCATCTCAGATATTCCCTCCCTTTGTCAGATGTTCCAAAAGACAACGGTGATTATCCACAGCAGAAAGAAGTTCAGTTTTAACCCTGTCAGAGGATCATAATTAGGGAGGTCAAATGACTTCAAATGTTGGTAACATATTTCTTTTGTCATGACAGTATCCCGAGGAACTTAGTCTTTTATTATCTTTACACCGAGGCTAGAATTAGGCTGACAGAATGGTTCTGTGTGGAAGATAAATGTGTATGCACAGAAATCAGTTCAGTTTCTGGTCATTTTCAGGTGGTAGAAACATATTATTTTGCAATGTGTGTGAATGAATGCCAGTTAATAATTGAAAGGATGAACATGAGATTTGTAAACTAAATTACCCTCGGAGGCTGTCTTTGTCACATGAGGTGTATTATGGCAGCAGTTCTACCCTCGTGTGAATCAGCCATCAGCATGCTTTGAGTACAAGAGTCAGGAAGTCATGATGCGGCCCAATAAGATTTTGGTTCAGCCGCAGTTGGAATATTGCGTGCAGTTCTGCTCGCCCCATTACAGACAGGATGTAGAGACTTTGAAGCGGGTGAAGAAAAGGCTTACCAGAATGCTGTAGGAAAGATGCTGGTTTAAACCGAAGATAGACACAAAAAGCTGGGGTAACTCAGCGGGACAGGCAGCATCTCTGGAGAGAAGGAATGGGTGACGTTTCGGGTCGAGACCCTTCTTCAGAGGGTGATTTAGTTGAATGTTTTTGAACAAATCTCGCATTCAACATTTCAATTATTAACTGGCATTCATTCTCACACATTTCATTTCTGAAGAAAGGGCTCCTCTGGCCTTGCATAAATATTATTTATGCATGAGGCTTGAGCAAAGCACAGGCCATATCAGTCATGTTGTTTTAACTCAGAGTTTGATTAGTTATTGTGCAATGGTAGGAGTGCTCTGAACTGAGACCCTTCCCCAGAGGGCTGTTGAGCGGTGCAGCTAGGTTCAAGGGGGAACTTCAGAGCAGGTCTGTTTGCCAGCTTGTTATTGCACGCCACAGAGCATCGCTCATTGTTTTGATGGTTTACCAGCACTGGGATCATGTCCAGTGAGTAGCTAGTTTGACCCATTGTCCTTCTCTTAATCCAGAGCCCCCCAACACTTAATCCCCAAAGTACCTTTTTATATGTGATCAGGGTTTCTGCATCCTCCTTTCAGATGCTGAATTCCACTGGCTCAGTATGATTAGACAAAAAAAAAAGCCAAGTGCTGGCGTAACTCAGGCAGGCAGCATCTCTAGAGAACATGGATAGGTGACGTTTTGTGTCGGGATTCTTCTTCAGACCAAAGGGTCCCGTGCTGAAATGTGTGTCTTTTTTTGTAAACCAGCCTCTGCAGTTCTTTGTTTCTACTTTCGTCATTTTTTTAGTATGCTGACTCCTATGAAAGCCATTGAGAAATCTTTACATTTGTCCTTGTTGAACTGACCTAATTGGTGTTATAAATGAAAGTGCTCCAGCTTTAATTATAAACTTCACAAATGCTCTGACAATGGATTCAGCAGTGATCCTCAGGCAAAAATTTGATACAAAAATAATAACCAGTTGACATAGATTTAAGGGGAGGGGATAAAGATGTAATAGATTCCTGAGGGGTAACTTTTTCACACAGAGGGTGCGTGTGTATCGATCGAGTTGCTGGAGGAGGTAGTTGAGGCAGGGACTATAACAACGTTTAAGAAACATTTGGAGAGGTAGCTGGATAGGACAAGTTTAGAGGGATATGGACCAAACACAGGCAGGTGGGACTAGGGTAGATGGAGCATGTTGGTCGGTGTCGGCAAGTTGGGTCACTGGACCTGTTTCCACGCTGTATGGCTATGACTCTATGATCCCCACGAAAGTCATTGGGACATTTTTGTTACATTAAAGGTGCTATATCAAGAAAAAGATTAGTCCTTGTTCAACTGACCTCAATTAGTGTTATAAATGTGACAGTGTTCCAGCTGTAGTTGGGTGCCTGATAAGTTTAATATCCTTTCAATTTAGAAACTTCCCAAATCCTCTGACAATGCATTCAGCGGTCAACTTAGACTAAAATTATAATTAAGAAAAATATAAAAATTGTAATAAATATCAATCCAAATGTATTCCTCTTTCAGTATAATGGGAGGCACTTTTTAGTAAAGCATGTTTACATTTCATAAAATGGGCGGCACAGAGGCACAGCGGTAGAGGTGCTGCCTTACAGCACTTATCTGTACGGAGTTTGTACATTCTCCCCATAACCGCATGAGTTTTTTCCGAGATCTTCAGTTTCCTTCCACACTACAAAGCAGGCCCGTACGAAGCTTTCCAAAAAGGGGGGTGGCATGACAGGATTACAAAAAAATTAATGTGAAATAATGTGCACGCTGCGCACATCACGAGCATGAAGCGTGAAATTCCTCGTTGCCAGGGTCCAGGGCCCGCTTAAGGGGAAGCTCTGGGGTTTTTGATACTCTCTGATGCATTCTGAGCCTTATTTTGGAGCACTTTTGCACCAAATCTATGACCAATATTTCAGAAATTAACAGTAATCTGAGAGGTAGCTTTTTTCACACAAAGGGTGGTGGGTGTATGGAACGAGCTGCCAGAGGAGGTAGTTAAGGCTGGGCCTATTCTAATGTTTAAGAGACATTTGGACACGTACATGGATAGGACAGATTTAGATGGATGGGCCAAACGCGTGTGACTGGGACTAGTTTAGATGGGACATGTTGGTTGGTGTGGGCAAGTTGGGCTGAAGGGCCTGTTTCCACACTGCATCATTCTATGACAAAAAAGTTAAGAAGAAAAATGCATGTAGATAAATGGAGCAATTTGAAAGAGGAGTGAAATGTAAAGGCAGAGAGAGATTTATGGGTGGAAAGGAACATAGGAAAGGAGGGGGGAAGAATGGGCTTGGGCAGATAGGTGAAGGGAAAAATAGACACAAAGTGCTGGAGTAACTCAGCGGGTCAGGCAGCATCTGTGGAGAATATGAATAGGTGACATTTCACAGAGTGCTGGAGTAACTCAGCGGGTCAGACAGCATCTCTGGAGAACATGGATAGATGACATGTCACAGAGTGCTGGAGTAACTCAGTGAGTCAGGCAGCATCTCTGGAGAAAAAGTATAGATTATATTTGGGGGTCAAGACCGTTCTTCAGTAATATTCATGATGTGACATGCATAGACATTCCTGAATGTTACCAAACCATCATGAGCTACTTTGTTACGGTGCTTGCCCTCTCCTATAACGTCTCTGCTGCCTTGGGTGATGCAGGACAGGACACAAGCTTTGGGACACGGTGTGAAGCTGTTGCTGTCTGTCCCAGCCTGGTAAAAACCTGGATGGAGTGGATGTGGAGAGGATGTTTCCACTAGTGGGAGAGTCTAGGACCAGTGGCCACAGCCTCGGAATTAAAAGACATTCCTTTAAGAAGGAGATGAGCAGGAATTTCTTAAGTCAAATGGTGGTGAACTGCGGAATTCATTGCCACAAACAGATGTGAAGGTCAAGTCAATGGACATTTTTCAGGAGGAGATTGATAGATTCTTGATTGATACGGGTGTCAGAGGTAATGGGAAGAAGGCAGGAGAATGGGTTTGAGAGGGAAACATAGATAGAGTCATAGAGTGATACAGTGTGGAAACAGGTCCTTCGGCCCAGCATGTCCGATCTGCACTAGTCCCACCTGCCCAAATTTGATCCATATCCCTCCAAACTTGTCCTATCCATGTACCTGTCTAACTGTTTCTTAAATGTTGCGATAGTCCCCGCCTCAACTACCTCCTCTGGCAGCTTGTTCCATACACCTATAACCCTTTGTGTGAAAAACATACCCCTCAGATTCCTATTAAATCTTTTGCCCTTCACTTTAAACTTATGGCCTCTGCTCCTCGATTCGCCTACCCTGGGCAAAAGACTAAACCATATCTATTCAAATCATGATTTTACTTCGGAGTCACGTGAGTGACTTCGTGAAGACCCCGCCAGGCACGCATACGCGGCGTATCGTCGAACGCATGCGAGCGACAGGCAGGGAGGAGCGTTGCTCCTCTGCTGCAGGGACCTGCAGGTAAGTGAAAAACTAACCTACAGTCTTTTTCTTCCAGGTGAGCCTGTCGCAGGGTCTCGAGGCCGCCTCGTATCTGACTGCTGCGGCAGTCAGCAGCGGCCAGCGGCGGCACCAATAGTTTGGAGTCGGACAGCCCGTTGACCAGGAAGGTCCGGGCTCACACACTCGCCAGCGGAGGATGGCAGAGGCAGCCCGACTCCACACCGCAGCCTGCAGGGGACGCCGCAGGCTGGCGGCATGCAAAGGAGTGGGGCTTGCAGGCTCGCCGTCAGAAGTTCTCAACGGCAGAGCGGCAGCCCCGACTCTACACCACAGCCCGCGGGGGACACCGCGGGCTGGCCGTGTGCATGTAGGAGTGGGGCTTGCAGGCTCGCCGTTCAAAGTTAGGAACGGCAGAGCGGCAGCCCCGACTCTACACCGCAGCCCGCAGGGGACACTGCGGGCTGCTGGCATTCAGGAAGGAGCGGGCTTGCAAGCAAAGGCAGCCTGACTCTACACTGCAGCTCCAGGGATACTGTGGCCTGTCTACATTAAAGTTTATGTCTACATTGCCAGCACATAAAGTTATTAAAGCATGAGTGGCTGGTCACCATACTTCTTAAAGACCCTCAGGTAAGATACTAACCTTGAATAGCTAAGCGTCTGTACTAGAGTTTGCTTACAGATGGATGGAGACCAGAATGAAGGCAGCGAAGCAGGCCTCCAAGGGCCGTGCGACTTCAGATGGGAGTCAGCGGCCACCATTCCAGAAGAACACGGAGGTCGGGGAGCCCTGCGCAGCCAGGACCCGTCTCTTCACCACGGCTGACCATGGGGCCGCAAAGTGGTGGAGCACCGCGCGGGAGCAGGGTAGGTAAGACCTTGACTCCCTACCACTGTCACCTAAGCATACCGACAGTGGAGCAAAGGTGCGTAAACATGTAACCCGCTCGGCGGCTCGTATGCAAGCACCAGAGCAGGGGGAGAGCGGCGCACAGGTCATGCCCCGCTGCAGCGGGAGGCATCGACATACCGCCGGGGGTAACCTGCTAGACTGCGGGCCGGTGATGGATCTGCTGGAAGTCGGGGAGCCCTGCAGGAGCAGGAAGTACCGGTGTTCCACCAAAACAGGCTGCCGGAGCACAGACCGGTGGCAGCAGTTTACGGCCAGGCATCCCCGTTGCTTCGGGTAAAGCCGGCTATGCGCCATCACGGACCTGTGTGGTTAAGGGTGACGGCAAGCCTGCACGGACAGCGGAGCCGGTAATGGGGACCGGTACCGATTCCTTCCCTCTGCCTTCCCACCAGGCAGAGGTGCCACTTAGGTCCGAACGACGGCGGACTAGCGGTATGTCCGTGCAGGAGTCATACAGCCTGCAGGAGCAGGAGGTACCAGCACTGCACCGGAACAGGCTGCCGGAGCGCAGACCTGTGGCAGCAGAATACGGTTAGGCAATCCCGTTGCTGCGGGTAAAGCCAGCCAAGCGCTGTCACAGACCCCTGGGGGTGAGGGTGACGGTGTGCCTGGATGGACCACGGAGCCGGTATTGGGGACCGGTTCCGACTCCTTTCCTCTGCCTGCTCATCAGGTAGAGAGGCCGCTAAGGTCCGAGAGACATCGGGCTAGCGGATTGTCCGTGCAGAGGTCGTTCAGCCCTGCAGGAGCGGGTGCTGACGAGTGCCTGTCAGCCACTTCGTAGAGGTGTGACCTACTGGCAGAAGCCCCAGCGACTCAGCAGGGCCTGGGGAAGTCGACCTGTTATCCATGTGTAGCGGCAGTGGTCGCATGGCTAGGATGGAGCTAATGGTGGAGCAACTATATCAGCGGGACCTGGATCAGCAAGAGCGGGAGTCTCAGTGGTCTGGGAGTCGGATCATGCCGCCACCTTCAATCTCACCTTCGTCCATCAGCAGTTCTAGGAGTCAACAGATGGCCAATTTGATGAAAGAGGTGGCAGCAGAAGAGCCCACTGCTCTCGATCCAGAAGAAGAAATGCTGGAGGAGTGTCAGAATTGGAGAAGTACAAGGATCCTGGAAACTGTGTTACCCTGAACGTCCCGAGGGTCAACTCAGCCATCTGAGGGAACATCAGTTCCAATGCGTGGGCACAAGAGGTTAAGATACAGGAAATTCTGAAGCTGTTGACGTCGGGCATTACGGCGCTCGTCAGGACCCTCGATGGGGCAGGTGTATCCGCAGAGCAGCAGGATGCTCTAGCCCTCCTGTGTAGCAAACTTCGGGAAACTGTTTTAGTCAGAGCTCCATCCGGCCCGACCTTAACCCTAAATTCGCTGGGTTGGATCGTACCTCCACCACACCACCAAGACAGCTGTTTGGGGAGGACTTGCCCAAGCAGGTCAAAGAACTTGATGAGGAAGCCAAAAGGGGCTGATGAAACCACCAGCATCGTCAAGGGTGCAGAAGACTGCCTTATCCTCCCTCCAAACCTCGGGGCCATCAAGAACATATCCTTACCAGCTCCCCAACAGCAGAAGCCTTGTTAGGGCAGAGCCCGCATAGACTACCTCACCACACACCAGCTGCAGGAAAAGGGATTTACCGAGGCGATCGAGCAGCACCTAGCAAAGACAGAATACCAGAAACCAGAACGTCAGGCCCGCCGGTAACATGGAGGTAAGGGGGTCTGGTTCTATTGGAAGTGCTGCATGCATAACCTCACAAGTAGGAGGGAGGTTACATACATTCCGGGGCTCTGTTTGTCACTATTCCAGGGAACAGAGCAATAGACATAATAGACGCATGTAACAGCCTTGCTTGCGCCAGGGAACCGACTTTTGACATGATGCTAAGGTAATTGCTAAATTCATTCCAGCCACATAATTGGGCCGTTACACTATCAATGCTTGGGAAAAAGCAAAATCTCGGCATTTAAAGTGAATGCTGGACATTTACAAGCTTATGCAGCTGCCAATCAAAGCATAAATTGAGCTACAATGGTGGATTAGCAATGGTTGTGATTGTTAAATCCCATCATTACATCAAACCCATTAGTCGCGTTACAAACCGACACAAACGCCAAGGGCTGGGGAACTACTGACACCATTCCAGTTGGGCCGTAGATGGGATTTGCATGAGTCTACTTCTCTTCAATCACAAGGAACAAACTGTTTAGAAATGCTGGGAGCATGTCAAGGGCTGCGGGTTTAATGCACTAATCTGCAGCATACATATGTTCGTCTTCAAAATGATACCACTGAGGTGGCATATTAAACCTTATGGGTGGTGTCAAGTCAATATCTTGGGATGAATTGGAAACGTTAATTTGGCTCTGGTGGATTGAAAGAAATTTGGGTTCAGCTATGTACCTTCTGGTTAAGCTCAATATAGTGGTGGACACCAGGTCACAAGTATTAATAACGACATCAAGTGGATTTGAACCTCCAAATATCTGCTAAAATTATAGCCTAATATGGAACACCAGATATCAACCTCCTTGCGTCCAGGTTGAGCCACTGGATACCAACATATGTCTCTTGAGAACCAAATCCTAGGGTCAGTGGTGATGGACGCATTCTCACTACAATGGGGGGGGGGGGGGGGGGGGATGCGTTTTCTATGCTCCCCGTTCTGCTTCATCAGACAGGTGCTGCGGGAAACGCAACCAGGCTCTGCAACATAAAGGACCATGGACGTCAAACAGCATCGTGCAGAGAGAGTCGACTAGGAAGCAGTACCTCACCTACACAAGGATATGGGAGGTTTTCTGTAGTCGGATCTAGATCATCTACATATCTGCTAGACTCTCCAAGGTGCTGGAATACTCACGGGTCTTCATTATGATGAGTCCCTCAGTTGCAGTGCTGTATACAGTGCCAGGAGTGCACTGTCATCCTATCGCAAGATTGGAGTGGGATCTCACCAGCTGGTGTCCAAACTATGAGGGGTATGTCTATCGATCCCTCCCCAAACATGATATTATATTACCTGAGATTGGAGATAGTGTTGACCCTACTCAGGAGCTGGTCGCCTATGATGGACTTACTCACTTTCAAAGTGGTTATGGTAATGGCACTGAACACAGCACAATGGGTCATGACTCTACAGGAATTGAACCTGGATAGAATGACCGGACCATAATAAAGTAACTTCTTTATAGAAGAGTTGCTTAAACTACACAGTCCTGGGACTACAGGTCTGAAAATGGACATCAGGTATATGGAGACGGGTCTGTTTCAGCCATGGAAACCCATGTCACAGGGTGATCGTGCAGACTATCTCCAGATGACTCAAGGTGGTATTCGGTGCAGCAGGTAAGACACTAATATTTTAAATGTCATTCTACCAGGGCTACATCCACATCAGTGGCAAGGACCATGGCGGTGTTCATGGATTATGGCCTCGCAATAGCGAGCTGGTCCAGTGAATCTACATTTCAGCGGTTTTATAACTGACTTATAACCGCTCCCGCAACGTTGGCCGATTCAGTTTTAAGTGCTGTTCCCTAAACGTTTGTCCCTGAGTTCAGGGGGTTATTGTTGTATTAACAAATGTTATTATTTTTCAGCTTGTTCAAGTCTGAAATACGTTAACATACTTCCTCCATCAGAATTACGGCAGTGTGTGAGCATGGTCGAGGTCCAGGGCATGTAATCACAGAGCTTTGAAATCTTCACAAAGTCACTCACGTGACTCCGAAGTGAAATAGTAAGATTAAACGAGAACTTACCAGTTCGAAGGTTGATCTTTATTTTATGAGGAGTTGCGATGAGGGATTTCGTGAAGAACCCGCCAGCACGCATGCGCGACATTCTTCAAAGCAGCGGTGTGGAATCACAGAACCAACAAACAGAGAAATGACTTGTTATAGTAAGATTGAAGAGACTCTAATTACCAGTTGACTTTATGATCGAGGGTTGGGAGAGGAGGGCACGAAATCCCTCATCGCAACTCCTCATAAAATAAAGATCAACCTTCGAACTGGTAAGTTCTCGTTTAATCTTGCTATTTCATTTCGGAGTCACGTGAGTGACTTCGTGAAGACTTCAAAGCTCTGTGATTCCATGCCCTGGACAACGTCCATGCTGTCACACACCACTTATAAGGATGGATAGGAGTAATCAACTTTCCAGACTGCTTGTACTGAAAAAATAATAATAATATTTATTAATAATAACAAAGAAAAAAACCCCTCACTGGGGGGAATCTGTATGCTCTTGACCCGCATTCAGCACGGCCTCTGTGAACAATACAGGAGCCGTAACAGGTTTGTTATAAAACCGTTGAAAGGTGGCTTCTTTCGCCCATCCCGCTGTGGCAAGAATATGGTCCATGGGCACATCCATGACCCTTGCCGCCGATGTCGATGCAGCCCTGGTGGAATGGGATTTAAAGACATTAGTGTCAATACCTGCTTCATTCAAGACGATCCTGAGCCATCTGGAGATCGTCTGTACCGTCACTCTATGGTGAGGTTTTTTGTGGCTGATGAGTAGGTATTTCTCCATTCCCCTTAATTTCTGCGTCACTTTAATATAGTGGCGGATATGGGTGGCTAAACATAGCCTTGCATCAGCGGGGTATGCTGGAAACTTCAGCTGCAGCCCTGTGTATCCAGGTCTATGCTGCTTGAGTAATTCATCTATAAAGAAGATTACTTTGTCTGGGGTAGAGATCATTCTGTCAATCTTGACCTTGTGAAGTGTCTGTACCCTTTGCGCTGAAGTCAGTGCCAGTAACATCACCAGCTTCAGGGTGAGTTTGTCCAATTCAAGCCCTTCCATGGGCGACCACGTCCTGAGCAGGGTTAATGCTTTCCCAATATCCCAGGTGATGTTGTAACGAGGTCTTGGCGGATTGGAATTAAATATTCCCTGCATGAGTTTGGACACCAGCTTGTTGGATCCTACCTCAATATTGAGGTAGAATGATAGCGCACTCCTGGCGCTGTTGATGGCACTGTAGCTGAGGTGTTCGTCATGATGCAACCCCGCCAGGAATTCCAGCACATCGGTGATAGTAACGGAGTCATATGCAATGTGGGAGCGGCTGCAGTAGTTTTCCCATTTCCTGATATGTGTAAGATATTGCCGCCTGGTGGACTCCCTGCATGATGCTCCAATGGTATCCATAGTTCTTGATGATAGACCATACCGCAGTAATGGCCTGTTCAGAACCTGCAAGCCAATAATTTTAGGTGACTATGGCAGGAATGTAATTCCCCTGAAACAGGGTTCGTCACCAATTGTGGGCAACCCTCTAAGAGGACCCATGGTTGACTGATGATATCAAGGACCACCGGATACCATGGCTGCATAGGCCAGTCGTGTATGATAAGAATGCCTTTAGCAGCATCTGACTGTATTTTCCGCAATACCTGACTGATGAGGCAAAATGGAGGAAATGCATAGAAAAACCATTTCCCCCAATCTAGCGAGAACGCGTCCATCGCCATTGCCCCAGGATCTGGCTCCCATGATACGTATGTTGGTACCTGATGTTTCAACCGTGACGCAAATAGGTCAATATCCGGTTTACCAAATTTGGCTGTAATTTTTGCGAATATTTGGGGATTTAACATCCACTCGATGTTGTCATTAAATTTGCGTGACCTGATGTCCGCCACTGTATTGAGCATACCTGGTAAATAGATAGCTGAAATCCAAATATTCCGTTGAATACACCAGAGCCAAATTGTATCTGCCAATTCATCACATGAAATTGACCTGGTACCGCCCATATGATTTAGATATGCCACCGCAGTGGTATTGTCTATTTGGAGACGGACATGAGTGTCAGTAAGGTTTGAACAATAAGCTCTAAGTCCGTGAAATGCTCCTAGCATCTCCAAATAATTTATCCCTTGTGACAACAACAGGGTAGATTCAAGGGTGTCCCATCTGCCTCCACAACTAGTGTGGTTGTCCGTGGCTCCCCAGCCATGGGAGCTTGCGTCTGTTTGTAAGTATATCATCGGATTGGGCACAAAGCTTAAATGAGTCATGGATATTGGGCTTAAATGAGTCATGGATATTATCAATCCACCATTGTAACTCAATTTTTGCCTTGAGAGGCAGCTGCATAGGTCTATCGAAATGCCCAGTGTTCAATTTTAATGCTGAAATCTTGGCTCTTTGCAAATTTTGATAATGCAAAGGTCCGTATTGGGCAGCTGGAAAAACTGCTACGATTTTCCCAATCACCTTAGCAGTTTGTCTAATTGATGGTATACTGGCGCAGACTAGATTCTTACATGCTTGAATGACATCCCCAACTTTGTTTGCTGGTATGGTGGCCATCATGCGATTGGAATCCACCGTGAATCCCAGATAATCCATGACCTGTGAAGGGCAGAACTTTGATTTATCTGGATGGATAATGAATCCCACTTTTTGAAAAATTTCCACAGTGGCTGAAACTGCCAGTTTCGCTGATTCCAGAGTGTTCCCAATAATTAGGATATCATCCAGATAAGCCATGACCATGTGATTTTGTCTCCTCAGTGTAGCCAACACTGGTTTGAGTAATTTAGTAAATAATCTGGGGGCTGTGGTAAGCCCATTTAGCAAAGCTTTGTATTGCCAGAGCTGATCCATCCAGGTAAACTTCAAGAACTTCCTGTGATGTTTCTGAATGGATACTGAATAGTATGCATCTTTTAAATCAATGCATGCCATAAAGCAGCCCTCAGAAATCAAAGATTTGGCTGTTTCGAACGTGTCCATTTTGAAATGGATTTATTTTACAAAAGTATTCAAATGGGTCAGATCAATAATAACCCAACATCCTCCATCCTTCTTGGTTTTGGTGAATATGTTAGATACAAATTCAATTGGTTCGTGTATAGTTCTTTCTATCACGCCTTTTTCTTGTAGCCTCAAGATTTCAGCATAGCCTACTGCGGTTTCCTTGCTGGACAGTGTAAATTTGCGATTAGGCATATGCTGGGGTGGAGGAATTTGACCATTGATGAATTCAATCTCATGGCCTTGAATACTTTGTAAGATAAACTCATCAGAAGTGATGGTTCCCCATGCCTCCTTAAAGAATCGTAGTCTACCACCAACATGTGAAGTTAGACATGCAAGTGCATGAAATCCAGACCGCCTTACCTTCATGGTTATCGGCGGTCCCTGACATGTTTGGCGGGACGTGGAGGTGCTGGGTTGTGCTGATAATGCGGAGTCCGCATTTTCCATGCTGGCCGCTGTGGGCCTAGCCCTAAAAAAGGCCTGGGCTGTTGAGGCTGCTGATATTGCGGCGGCGCTGGAGCGTAGGTCCTTGCTGGCCTAATGGCAGGGCCTCGTGGCCTGAAGAATGGTACTTTCCTGGCCGGCTGTCTGCTCAAGGTGTGTGACCTCATAAGACCCACCGTCTTTGCATGGTCATCCAATTCCTTGACCTGCTTCGGGAGGTCCTCCCCGAACAACTGTCTGGGTGGTGGCGTAGGGGGTGCTCTGCATAGTCCCGCGAATTTGGGGTTCAATGTGGGCTTGATAATGCTCTTCCTGAATGCATTAATTTCATACTGTGTATTACACAGCAGTGCCAGAGCATCCTCTTGCTCGGTGTTCAGATCCACACCGTCCACCGACCTCGCAAAAGCGGTAATCCCAGCAGTGAGCAATTTCAGGATCCTTTGCAACTTCATTTCCTGAGCTCTGATGCCTGGGCTAATATTGTCCCAAATCGGCATGTTTACGATAGGCACATTGAGGGAGTTGCAATTTCCTGGCGCCTTGTGCCTGTTGATGGCCTCCGCAAGGACCTGCTCTTGAAGTTGATGGTTCGTGAGGAAGTCAACGGTAGCAGCCAGTTTCGAGTTGAGGGGTTGTCCTGACGATTCAGGTAGTGCAAACTTGGCTGCCACGTCCAGGAGATCCTCCTGAGTGACCTCAGTTGCTGTAGGTGCGTGGACCAAGATCTCCTCATCCTCTGGCTGTCTCATGCTTTCCGTTGATGATGGGGATATATCCATGTGTCCCCTGGAACCAAATGTTTCACGCCTTTGGCTTTGCTGCAGGATAAGTTCCATCATCCTCTCCATCCTGTCAATTCGCCCTTCGCTATGCGAGAACGGGCGGTCGGAGTCCTCATGCCCAAAGGAACTTCTGAGGCTCCTGTCATCGGCCCGTACCTCGTCGAGGTAATCTCGGTGCCGGAATGAAACGTCGCTACCAGCCGCCTCAGCGAAACTGAACGACTCCTGCGCGGATCTGCTCATGCGCCTCCTTTTGGCTGAACTTGGTCCCGCTGCCTCCAAGGGCAAAAGCGGTGAGAGGTCGGCACCCAACGCCGCGGCATGGTGACCCGACATCCGCGCGGGCTTGCCGACTGTCCTTAATCTGGACCCAGACGGCGAACGGTCCCGTCCTGCCGCCAACGGGGGACACGGTGACCGTGGCGAGACTCCACCTGTGCGACTCTTCCTGGTCCTGCTGATTGGTGAGTCTACACTGGCCCTCTCAGGTCTGCCAGTGGACTTGAGTCTCGCCAATCCACCAGTCCGCAATCTAGCGGCCTCTGGTGAAACCTCCGCCCGCGAAGGGCTAGGTGGACGGGCTCTCTCCCTGGCTCTTCCACGAGGGCTCAGGGAGAAGGGCCGTGCAGCAGCACGTGAACCCTGTTTGCCCGGGTCAACCAACGATCCCGTTGGTGACAATGAGATGGAGTCAGGGTCTGCCTGCTCCGGCGCTGTACCGATGTCCTGCTCTGCGGGACCCTCGCTAGAGCTTAGGTGTGTCGGTGGGTCGGGTCCTGTGAAAACGGGACTCCCCGACTTCCGCGCCTTTTTCCCGGCCCGACTAGCAGGTGCTGCCGTTGAAGAGGGCTCCGGGATAGGTGGCCGGCGACTCCTTACGGACGTCCTGCGGCCCTTACTCCTTCTATCCATGTTCCTGCTGGAGAGAAAACACTCAATACAACAAGAAACAACCAAATCAAGGTTGCCAGTATTTACCTGAGTGGCCCTTATGAAGGGCTGGTGGTGAGCCGCGCTCCACCTCCAGCCGTCGACTGCAATGCGTTGCGACGATATGTCGCGCATGCGTGCTGGCGGGTTCTTCACGAAGTCACTCACGTGACTCCGAAATGAAATAGTAAGATTAAACAAGAACTTACCAGTTTGAAGTTTTATCTTTATTTTATGAGGAGTTGCGATGAGTCATTTTGTGCCCTCCGCTCCCAACCGTCTATCATAAGTTCAACTGGTGTAGTCAAGTTTTAATCTTACTATCTTTAGTCTTGTGATCTGTGATTCCACACCGCTGCTTTGAAGAATGTCGCGCATGCGTGCCTGGCGGGGTCTTCACGAAATCCCTCATCGCAACTCCTCATAAACGAAAGATCAAACTTCAAACTGGTAAGTTCTTGTTTAATCTTACTATTTTTTACACCGCTATTAGATCATCCTTCATACTCCTTTGCTCCATGAAATAGAGTCCCAGCCTACTCAACCTCTCCCTATAGCTCTGGCCCTCTAGTCCTGGCAACATCCTCGTAAATCTTCACTGTACCCTTTCCAGTTTGATGACATCTTTCCTATAACATGGTGCCCAGAACTGAATACAATACTCTGAATGCGGCCTCACCACCTTCTTATGCAACTGCAACATAACCTCCCAACTACTATACTCAGCCTGACCCGCTGAGTTACTCCAGCACTCTGTGAAACGTCACCAAACAGGGCAAGATTAGCAAGTTTGCTGATGATAAAGAAGTGAATGGTTTTGCATATAGTGAAAATGGTTGTGAAAGATTGCAGCAGGATCTGGATCAATTAGCCAGGTGGGCAGAGGAATGGTTGATGGTTGCATGGTTCCTTGAAGGTCGTGTCGCAGGTATATCAGGTGGTCAAAACGTATTTTGGCACTTTGGCCTTCATCAGTCAGAGTATTGAGTATAGAAGTTGGGAGGTCATGTTGCAGTTGTATAAGACGTTGGTGAGTCCGCATTCAGAATATTGTGTTCCGTTCTGGGCACCATGTTATAGGAAAGATGTCAAACTGAAAAGAGTACAGGGATCCCCATCCTGGATCAGTCCAATCAGGGTTGTGTCTTCCGCAAACTTGAGAAGCTTGACAGAGGTGTCTGTGGAGGTGCAGTCATTGGTGTGGCATGAGTAGAGGGGAGGGGAAAGTATGCATCTTGTGGTGCACCTATGCTGAGCATTTTTTGGGTCCGAGATATACTTTCCTGTCTCACAAGCTGCTTCCTGTCTGTCTGAAAGCTGGTGATCCACTGACAGAGGGGTTCAGGCACAGTCAACTCAGAAAGTTTGGAGCGTAGTAGCTCTGGCACAATGGTGTTGAATGCAGAGCTAAAATCAACAAACAAAATCCTCGCATAGGTCCCCTGGCGGGCTAGGTGCTGGAGGATGAAGTGCAGGGCCAGATTGACTGCGGATCCACAGATCTATTGGCCCAATATGCAAAATGCAGAGGGTCCAGCAGAGGGATTGTGATATTTTGCAGCTTGGTCAGCACAAGCCTTTCAACGGTCTTCATGGTTACAAAGGTCAGTGCGACAAGCCTGTAGTCATTAAGACCAGTAATCCTTTCCTTTTTGGGTACAGGAACAATAGTGGGGATTTTTAAGCAGGCAAGGACAGTACATCTTTGCAGGGACTGGTTAAAAATGAGTAATTGGGTGTGAAGTGTTGGTTGGGGTGGGAAAAGGTCCACTCTTTTCATACTGGAGTCTTGCCTTAAGTAAGTGTGAAGTGGTGAATGGGAAGGAGAGGGTGCAGGGTCTATTCTTTGCAGACTGGGGTCTGGCTGTGTTTGTTGGGGAGGGGGTACCAGGGTTACGTTTCTGATTTTCAAACCTGCAGTAAAACTCATTCAGGTTGTTTGTCAGCTGATGATTGTCCAAAGAGCGTGGGGCTTTCCTCTTTTAGCTGGTGATTTCTTGCATGCCCTTCCAAACTGAAGAAGAGTCACTAGCTGAGAACTTGCTCCTCAACTTCTCAGAGTACCTTTTCTTGGCAGCTCTGATTGGGCTATCGGCTTTAACGATTGGGCTATCGGCTTGACGACTATTTGCCCCTACCCCCCCCCCCCCCCCCCGATCTCGAAATGGAAATTTATGTTTCAAACTATGGAATTCACAGCGTCTGATGTTGGTGTTACAGCTGCTTGGTTCAGATTCAGCCACTCCCGCCCGGCGATGGGAGAACGGTCTCCTGGCCGCCGGGCTGGCTGTTGGTGAGGCTCCCACGCCGCGGATGGAGACGCTGGACCGGGCAGGCAGACACCACACCCTGCACCCCACCCCCCTCCCCCCAAGGCCCGGAGAAATGGGACTCCCTTATCCCGTGGGCCAGATTAGACCCCCTCATGGGTAGTTTGAACCGAGGATTAAAAAATAGACTTCCCCTCCTGCAACGCAATATTCCACTACTTACCTGAAGTAGACGACACGAGGCATCAAGCTCAATGTGTGGAGTCAAATGGCAGTCTGATCCTGCCCTGGCCCACTGCGCATGTGCGGAGAGACGGCGTCATTTTGCGTCGCTTCCACAACTGCGCAGGCGTGGATGGTTGCATTTTTGTCTCCCAAATCATCCAGCAGCCGGAACCAGAATTTCGGGCGCTTTTCCGACAAAGTGGAAATGCTGATTTTCTTTCTGATTTTTTTTCTTTTCCTTCTATTTTTTTTCTCTGGATTTTTTCTTACTCTGGGGAAAAAAGGGGCGGTGCGGCCGCGTGATCAACGTGAAATGTGACAATCGTTTCTACGGTATTTTGTCCCACTATGAACGTGTCCTATGGATTCTCTAAGGGAAACAGAGAATGTAAAATGATACAGGAATTTGTCTGGACTTTAATTTATGTATTTAAACCATGTACGTCTCTTCAAAAGGGAAGCATGGCTTGGTAACAACTCCATCCAAGACTGCAAGAAATTGCAGAGATTGTGGACATAGCCCAGACCATCACATAAACCAACCTTCCTTCCATTGACTCCATCTACACTTTATTTTGCCTCGGCAAGGCAACCAGTTTAATCAAGGATCAGTCTCACCCTGGTCATTCCCTCTTTTTCCCTCTTTTGAAAATGCATACCTCCAGATTCAGGGACAGTTTCTTTCCTGCTGTCATCAGGCAAATTAACCATCTCACCAGATAGTAAGTGGTCCTCATCTCATTGGAGACCTTCAAACTATCTTTAATTGGACTCTATTGGACTTTATCTTGCACTAAATGTCATACTCTTCATCCTGTGTCTGTACTCTGTGGATGGTTTGATTGTAATCATGTATAGTCTTTTCGCTGTATAAACTGGATAGCACCCAACAAAAAGGTTTTCACTGTACCTCAGTGCATGCGACAATAAAAAACTAAACTGCCAACTAAATTAAATTGTCAATAGGACACAATGTGATAGAGCAACTCAGCAGGTCAGGCAGCATATCTGGAGAAAATGCATAGCTGACGTTTTGGGTTGAGACCCTTCTTCTGATTGATGCTGCCTGACCTACTGAGTTATTCCAGCACCTTGTGTAATTTAGTAACCAGCATCTGCAGTTCTTTTTTCTACAAAGATTAAATTGCCCTTCAGCTTCACAAGCAGGATATGCAGTGTGAGAAACCAAAATGTTTTCAAACCTGTATCCTTGGTTTCATCACCAAGGCTGCAGTAAAGAGGATTATCAAACAAGAATAGGTCTCATTGTTCCATCAATACCTGAAAGGATGCACTACTTAAAGGCACTTTTATGTTGATAGAGTGCCTTTGATAGCAAGTGCAAAGTTCTCCCACTGTGACCAACTCTGTTATACAAAGTGAGAAAGGTCCATCCTAATTGCAGTGTAATCCATGTACTACAGTAAAGGTTAGGTTTGAATCTAAATGCACGGGGCCAGATTCATGTCCCTCTATTCATTAACGTGAGTTAATAATATACTACATTGTCCCGTACTAAATGTCTTCCTTTTCTTTTCTTAGGCAGTTCCTTAGGATTGAGAATGACTTGCTTCTTCTGAGGTTTTGTGGGTTCTGAGGTAGTTGGTGAGGCCCATGTGAGATCTACAGATTCAATGATTCTTCATTGTCACATGAACCTGGGTACAGAGAAATGCAGCATCTCTGGAGAGGAGGAATGGGTGACGTTTTGGGTCATGACCCATCTCGAGTCTGAAGAAGGGTCTCGACCCGAAATGTCGCCCATTCCTTCTCTCCAGAGATGCTGCCTGTCCCGCTGAGTTACTAGAGCATTTTGTGTCTATCTTCAGTCTTATCTTCTGCCTGCCGTTGCACCCCGCTGTTCATTTTCGGCATCCCCTCGCTCTGTCCTCCTTGGTTCACTCATAGGGCAGCAGGAGGTTGAGGGGGTGCTCAGGTGGGTAGTTTATGGGATAGTGTGATCCTTCCTTACTTATATACAAAATAGTACTGCACAAGGACAGGCCCGTCATCCCACAATGTCTGTACCGAACATGATTCCATCTTATCTGCCTGCAGAAAATCCATATCCCTACCTATCCAAAAGTCTATTCATTTTTTTAAAATTTACAAAAATTAACTTTAATCAGAATAATAAATCTACAGAAAACAAATACTAAAGAAGAACAGTGCAAAATCTCTCCCGACATTCGCAGCGGCACAGTGGCGCAGCTGTAGATTTACTGCCTTACAGCGCCAGGGGCCCGGGTTCGATCGAACGGAGTCTGTAGGACGTTTGTACGTTCTTCTTGTGACCGCATGGGCTTTCTCCGGGTGCTCTGATTTCCTCCCATATTGCAAAGATGTGCAGGCTTCTGTAAATTGTAAATTGTCTATAGTGTGTAGGACCGAGCTAGCGATTGCTGGTCAGCGAGGACTCGATGGGCTGAAGGGCCTGTTTCCACACTGTATCTCAGAACTCTTAAGTCTATACATTCATTAGCATCATATTTGGTAGTGTTCGCAACTACCCTTAAACCAAGCACCTTTGCCACTCATGTGTCCCCCTGGGGTGATATCCCTTCCCTTGTTTGAGGGGAGTCTTCATTAGACTCTGCCCCTCAATGTGCACAGTGGAATGACCCTAGACCATGGTCCTCCTGCATAGAGCCTTGGTGTTGGCTGCACCAAGCTTCAGTGTGTCCCTCAGCACGTACCCCTGCAGTCTGGCATGGGCCAGTCACTATCATACCTGCCTCCACCACTACCCTCAGCAGCAGATTCCAGGCGCCCACCAGCTCTAGTTTAAAATGTTTGCCCTGCTCACCTCCTGTAAGCCTTGCCCTTCCCGCCTTAAATCAGAGCCAAGCAAATGTGAAACTGTTAACACTGATTTCATGTGTGTCTAGCATCTCTTATGAATTTTTAAATGCCACATTGATATTTACAGCTTTCCATTAGTGTGCTGCGTTTGAAATGTATGCATTATTCATAACGGCTACCTGTCTTGTCAAAGAGTGAAATTGTCATCTAAAAGGAGAACTGAGACTTTTCAGTACAGTTAGCTTCCATCGACTCCAAATTGGAATCAGACACCCCAATTATGGTTGTAGTTACACTTTGAACAGTTAACATCCAAAGCAGAAATACGTTTCAAACCCTTCATTTTGGATTGGAACTCCAGTGAGAAAATTACAAGGACGGTGTCCGTACCCACTTGATCCCTGAGTAATAATTATCTTCAGAATTAAAGATGGGAATTATTTTATTTTTCCTATTTGAAACAAACCCCCCCTTTGTACTTGACATCAATATTTTTTTTTCTTACACACCACAAGGAATGTTAACGAGAGAAGCAAATCCCACTCTGCAATCATTGTTCTTGGTACACAGCCACAAGGCACAGACAGTACACGAGTCTCTGTTAAATTGTTCGACAAGATAGTTTTTACCAAACTCAGTACTGAGAGAAGATCCTCGGTCACATTTTTACCGTCGATAAAGCTACAAATAAGTCTAGTATTCACATTTTTGTAACTGCTGTAACAATACAAATTATAATTTTTTTAGCATCAGCAAAATTTTGCCCTTTGCTGAAACATTAAGAAGACTTATGCCCGGCGTTATTAAATAGGAAATATTTGAACATTTTGAATATCAGCTGGCTGTTATGTGCGTTGAAAGTAAAAAAAGCTCCTTGGAGCTCTTTATGTACACTAAAGGAAATCATTTTGTTTGACACATTCTCTGCACATTCCACAGTGCTGGCAAACATAACTATACCATCACAGCTGCCACAGCTTAGCAACAGAGGAAAAGTTCAGGAACCGATCTCTATTCAGGAGAGCATGCCAAATATTTTCCATGTACCTTTAACCGGCCACATTTACAGTATCCTTTTGTGATCTTACTTGTGGTATAATTCATCTTTGAGCTTTTCTTTACAAAGTATCAGCACATTTGTATCCCCCCCCCCCCCCCCCCCCCCCCCGGCCTCTGCTGCTCGGAGTTAAGTTTGTGTCTGAAATATTGATGGATTTTGCCTCTGATTTGCTTTCATACAAAGCCCAAAGAAAGAGGGATGTTTCTAAAAAACATCACAAGGTGCTGGTTTATACCTAAGATAGCCACAAAATGCTGGAGTAACTCAGCGTGTCAGGCAGCAGCTCTGGAAAAAAAGGAATAGGTGACTTTGAAGAATTGTTCCCAACCAAAACCTTGCCTATTCCTTCTCTCCTGCTGAGTTACTCCAGCATTTTGTGTCTATCTGCTGGAGTAGCTCACCATATCAGGCAGCATTTCTGAAGACCAGCGATTTGGAGTGCAGGAGGATGGGAAATTATTTTATAGAGATGTGTACAACCATGAGGGGAATAGATAGTGTAACTGCAGGCTTTTTCCCTCCTGGGAGAATCAATAACTAGAGGCCATACGTTTAAGATGGGGTGGGAGATTGCAACCTTCACGTGGTCCATCCTGTTTCGACGAATAGAAACATAGAAACATAGAAAAATAGGTGCAGGAGTAGGCCATTCGGCCCTTCGAGCCTGCACCGCCATTCAATGTGATCATGGCTGATCATCCAACTCAGTATTCCGTACCTGCCTTCTCTCCATACCCCCTGATCTCTTTAGCCACAAGTGCCACATCTAACACCCTCTTAAATATAGCCAATGAACTGGCCTCAACTACCTTCTGTGGCAGAGAATTCCAGAGACTCACCACTCTCTGTGTAAAGAATGTTTTTCTCATCTCGGTCCTAAAGGAATTACCCCTTCTCCTTAGATTGTGACCCCTTGTTCTGGACTCCCTCTGGAATGCAATCAACCTGGTGTGCACAATCAAATAAGATCAAACAGAACAAGTTGTCCTTCAACTTTAGGCTGTGCACGCCATACGCAAGAAGAAGACCTTTTAGATGAGAGGATAAAGATGTAATACAAACCCGAGGGATGACTTCTTCACTGAGGATGGTGGATATATGGAATGAGTTGCCAGATCAAGTAGTTGAGGCAGTTGAGACAATAACAACATTTAAAAGACAGGGGTGGCACAGTGGCGCAGCGGTAGAGTTGCTGCTTTACAGCACAGAGACCTGGGTTCAATCCTGACTGCAGGTGCTGTCTGTACATAAAGTTAAATGAGACAACGGAACAATGACATTATTGCAGGAAGCATCTCTGGCAAAATAAACTGATTTTGGTCAGTGATTCCACAACTAAACCGGGAACAAAAGAAACAGAAGTTTATACGTTCTATCTGTGACTGTGTGGGTTTGCAATTTTACCTCACGTTCCAAAGACTGCAGGTTTGTAGGTTGGTCAAAGCAGACTCAGTGGGCTGAACAGTCTGTGTCCATCCAGTATCTCTAAACTGAACTAAACTAAACTTGGATAGGTATATGGGAAGGAAAGGATTAGGGGGATATGGTCACAAAATGCTGGAATGGGTCAGGCAACATCTCTGGAGAAAAGGAATAGGTGACGTTTCAGGTCGAGACCCTTCTTCAGATGGAGATTCAGTTGAGAGGGAGACTAGAGGTATGAAAAGGTACAAGAACAAATGGATGAAAGATACAACATGAACAAATCAAAGTCAGCAACAATGACCAAGGAAAAGTGGAGCCCACAATGCTCCATTGTTGGCTGTGAAGGTGATAATGAGTGGATACAAACAGTGAAACTGGGCAGGACGACAGTGAAACCGGTAGGATGATGAAGGTGGGGTAGGGATGGAGAAAAAGGAATAAAAAGGTTACCTGAAAGTAAAGAAATTAATATTCATACCACTGGGTTATAAACAGCCCAAGTGAAATATGAGGTGCTGTTGCTCCAATTTGTATTTGGCCTCGCTCTGACAATGGGGTAGGCCCAGGACAGAGAGAGGTCAGTATGGAAATAAGAAGGGAAGTTAAAGTACTTGGCAACCGGGAAATTTCAGCCCGATTCGGGCAGATGGGTCTAGATTAGATGGTGCACCTTGGTCGCTGTGGACGAGTTGTTCCGTAGGGCTTGGTCCATTTCTTTGCTCCATTCCTGGAACACAGCATTTGAAATAGTCCAATTTTTAGGTTGAAACCCTGCATCAGTTGAATTGTCGACCATTCCTTTTCATCCACAGATGCTGTTCGAAACAAGGAACTGCAGGTGCTGGTTTACAAAATAAGATACAAAGTGCTGGATTAACTCAGCAGGTCAGATAGCATCTCTGGAGAACATGGATGGGAGGCATTTCGACTTGAGACTCTAATTCAGAATCTGAAGAAACGTCACCTATCCACGTTCTCCAGAGGTGCTGCCTGACCTGCTGAGTTACTGCAGTACTTTGTGTCTTTCTTTGAATATTATTGTAAAGCAGAAGTAAACACATTCTTCATAAGTGAAAGGTTACTGGGGTTGGCAGCAAAGCAAAGTTGGAGGTTATAGTCAGATCATTTAGGAATGAGGGGATAGGCCTGAGGGATGTTGGGATCTATTCTTGTTCCTAATTCAGGTAACAATGTTTTTGTCAGTGGCAATTCACGGCCTGAGCCAAGCAGCACATGACTGGCCTTTCCTCGCAGGGTATTTTTGCTCTGTCTGAAGTTTGAATCCTTGTGTTAAACAATGCTGCATGATGTTACATCGCAAGTCAGATCTGATCGATTTATAATGAAGAGACTCACAGCATAAAATGCTACTAATCCCAAAAACATGTATGGAATCAAGCTTAATTTCTCATGTTGAACGAATACTAAAACTAGGAGGAAGCAAAAGTGAAAACTCATTCCAAACTTAGTTTGAATTACTTAGTCAGACCACAGGGAACATCAGGAGAGATTGCAAAAATGCTGACCCACATTACTGGAGTGCATCTGTAAGGAATTAAACCACAGCTATTGAGGCCCTTCTCCACTGTAATTATGTTAGCATCGTCACATATTTAGGGAAATGCTTTGTAATACAGCAAATTGATGTCAGACTCCAATTTAAACTAAGATTCCGTTTTAACATTTTGGTTGATGATCGATTAGGAAAATATAGATTAATTTAATTTAATTCACAGACTTGATTTAAATCCAGTCACCCGACCCTCTGTTACCGGTATATACAGTATATATATACAGTATATACAGTATTCCTTTTATATATACATATATATATATATATATATATATATATATATATATATATATATATAGAGAGAGAGAGAGAGAGAGAGAGAGAGAGAGAGAGAGAGAGAGAGAGAGAGAGAGAGAGAGAGAGAGAGAGATTCAAAGCAAAAACTATGCAAATAAAAATAATGTTTCATACTAACATTATGCATGCAAAATATTATATATTTTTTTACACATTATAAACCCCCTCATCTGTACACAATATCATTTACCAGGCTTTGTCCCACACCCATCTTCAGCCCCCTATTACAATCAGCCTAAAGAAGGGCTCCAACCCAAATTGTTCCCCATCCATTTTCTCCAGAGATGCTGCCTGTGTTACTCCAGCACCTTGTGCCATTTTTTTGTAAATCAGCATCTGCAGTTTCTTCTATCGACATTTAGATTTTGTCTTTCACAATCTCAATATGACTCAATAAGCGCAATGCAACCATTGCAATGCAATGCTGCTGGATGGACGATATCAGCAGTCAACTTGGGCAAAGGAAGTCGTGAAAGAAACAATGGCTAAAGTGATCTGACAATCTGGGATTTCAATGAATAATAAATACAAAAAAAATGTTTCTGGTCATTTCAAAGGACTTCAGGCCTTCCCCACAGTGCCTTTGCATTAGTTGCACCAAGCTTCAGTGACCCCTCAGTACGTACTCCATCAGCCTGGAAAGTGCCAGCCAACTGGCCGCAATCCCTTACTGGCGTCTCACGCACTAGAAGACCAACAAATTTCCGTTAGACCAAACTGCATCTTTCACCAGTCTGATGGGCATCCAGCAGCTCCTGATGTTTGTCTTGGTATCTGTCCCTGGGAACAGCTCGTGGATTTTGGGAGGCCTCTGTTGCACAACCGCTCGGCATGAACTTTGACAAAGGCCCATGCATGCTTTGCCAGAACCTTTTTTGAATAAACCCTCAATCCACAAGGAGTTGGCCGATCATCTCATGCTCACCGCAGTGGGGTCATGCGAGCAGCGTGCATGGGGAGTGAGGCAGCGACTGTGCAGGAAGAATCTGATGGGGATGGCTCCTCTCACTACTGTACTGGCGACCTCGCGGTCAGTACTTGTTGGTGAGTTCTGGTGACCAGGCTTTCTGCCAAATGGTTTTGACCGTCTCCTCAGGGGACGAGCCCACATGATCCATCGTGTTATTCTCTAGCGTTATCTGCAGGACGTTCTGTGCTGACCACTGCTGACTGAATAGTGGCCAAAGGTGTTTTTCTGAAAGAACCTTTTCAGGAAGGATGTTAGTGTGGCAATGCCCAATTTAATGGGACTTTATATGGCAGTTAAGAGTCAAGAGTGCTTTGTTGTCATATGTCCAGAAACAGAACAATGAAATTCTTACTTACGCAGCACAACAGATTTGTAAACATAGTAATCTGTAAACATCAGAAAAAACAGTATATATTATATATATAAACAATAATAGTGCAGTGCAAAGAGATAAACATACCCCCAGCCTATATAGTTAGGAGCTTATTTTGAGGTTGTCGTGTTTAGTAGCATGGTTTCAGGGAAGAAACTGCTCCTGAACTTGGATATTACAATTTTCAGGCTCCTATATCTTCTTCCTGATGGTAGGAGTGAAATGAGAGCATGGCCAGTGTGTTGTGGATGTCTGATGTTGCTGGCTGCCTTTGAGGTAGTAACTCTTGTATACATTGTTTATGCAAGCAAAGAATCTCACTGAGCTTAGTCACATGTGACATATTCCTTTTGCTATTGCTATTCCTAGATCCCTTAGATGTTGGGGAGGTCAGTAGCTGTGATGGACTGGCCAGTGTTCACCACTTGTTTCAACCTTCATCAACGGGCATTTGAGTTGCCGAACCAAGCCATGACACAACCAGTCAATGTGCTCTCTACTCTCCACCTGTAGACGTTTAAGAGAGTATTCATTGGCATAATCAATCTCCTAAATCTTCTATGGAAGTAGAGGCATTGATGGGCTTTTATTATGTTGCATCAATGTGCTGAGTCCAGGACAGATCTTCAGAGATAAGCACGCCAGGAATCTGAAGTTTTTACGATACGATAAGATAGAACTTTATTTATCCCAGGAAGGAAATTGATCTGCCAACAGTCTTAAAAAACACAAAATAAATGAAGCATGAAATTAAAGTGACAAGTGGAAAGGATTGGGGGTGTGCCAGGGTTGTTATGGGGGGAGCCAGTCTCAATCTACCCTATAAACGGAACGGGGAGGAGTTGTACAGTTTTATAGCCACAGGGAAGAAGGATCTCCTGTAGTGTTATGTGCTGTATCTTGGTGGAACCAGTCTGTTGCTGAAGGTACTCCTCTGGTTGACCAGTGTGTCATGGAGGGGGGAGCTGTATTGACTCTGTCCATCAGCGATCTCAGTGAACTCCCTCCCCCTAAAACCCTCCCCCACTGTCTTGCACTTTGGCAATGGTATCCCTGAGCATTGCAAGGCTTCCAGAGATTTTCCTGAAGGGTACAAAACAGGTTTGGTCAGGGTGTATCACCTGTCCCAGAACAGACTTGATCCAATTGTTGATGATACTGGAGAGGATCCTTTAATCTGCATTCAACAGCAATATCCGTCTCCAATTCCTAATGCCTGCCTTCTCCCCTCCTGCTCGTAGATGATGCCCTATCTCACAGATTCCCACATGCTGCCAGCCAAAACCATCACTCATTCACTTCCAGCCGTCAAGGCCAAGCAAGTCCCACAGAGCCGTTTCAGCAGGTGAAGCCCACAGTTCTGGTAGATTTTACGATGGATGTTTTGTTTTCCTTTGCATCACCCAACACTCCCTCTCTTCCTGCAATCAAAGCAGCCCCCTTTTAGAACTACAACAACTTTTAAAGTATGACGACTTGAACTTAGGTAACATTTAAGAAGGAACTGCAGATGCTGGAAAATGACTGAAGGGTCTCGAATCGAAACGTCATCTTCGCTCCATAGATGCTGCCTCACCCACTGAGTTTCTCCAGCATTTTCATCTACCTTCGAACTTAGGTAACACTTCACTTCATGTCTGAAGAATGGTCTCGACCCGAAAAGTCACCTATTCCTTTGCTCCATAAATGCTGCCTCACCCGCTGAGTTTCTCCAGCATTTTTGTCTACCTTCATTAGAATAAATCATTCCTAAGTAGCTTTACTTGCGTCAAGACAGTACATGAGTCAAAAGCTTAAGTCAAGGAGATAGATTTGGAGAACACTCTAGACTTTACTTTGGACTATCCTTCAGCCCACCAAGTCCGTGCCGACAAGCGACATCCCCGTACACTAGCACTGTCCTATACACTAGGGACAACTTACAATTTTTACTGAAGCCAATTATCCTACATCTTTGAAGTTGGGGAGGAAACCAGAGCATCCAGAAAAATCCCATTCAGTCAGAGGGAGAATGTTGAAACTGTACAGACAGCACCCTACAGTCAGGATCGGACCCAGATTTCTGGCAATGTAAGGAAGCAACTGTACAGCTTGCCCACAATGCTACCTCACAATGCAAATGAGTGGGGTTGGGGGGATGTAGGGATTACCAAAGGGAATTCCAGGCATTAGGGCCCAGTTGTAGCTATAACTGCGGATTTAAGTTCAGTGATGTGCAAGAAGCCAGGATCAGAGGAGAGCAGAATCTAGAATGGCATGAAATGATTTCTATATCCACCTCCTCGGTTTATTTGTACTGCAGGAGCATTGCCGAATAGTTATCTTGGCACTTTGGGATTCCTGGAAGACAGGTTTAGTTAAGGGAAGAAAAATAAAATCTTCATCAATCACCACTGCACATCACCAAGCCTCTGGCTTAGACTATCGGGAACAAATGTGGTTGCTTGAACTGAAGACTTATTGCTTTCTAATAAACTGAAAGGTTCATAAACTGGAAAACCGCTTTGAAATATATATTTCTTATATTCCCCACCTTGTTTCAAATCAATCTTTGAATTCACTTCATTGCTATCTCTCTTTTCTCATTCCCTTCATTAGCTCTTGGTTATAACAAGATAATAAAAATATACTTTACACAATATAAAGTCAAATAATATTAAACAATTAAATATTAGATAATATTTGGACTGCTGGTTTTATATCCTGTTAATATTATTCTCAATGGAATTCAGTGAAATTGGATTTCAAAGAGGAAACAAATATGCTCTTCTTGTCAGTGTGTGTGGAGGTTCTACATTAGACTACATTGTATTTTCTCTGTTAATGGACTGCTTGACGTCTTGCTCACTGGGAAAACATGTAAACTTTCTAAATCCATTCTGACACCATGCCAGATCTCCATAGAACGTTATGGGCATCGATGTGTCTGATTGGCTCTCTCACAATCTCTACAACTCTTTGTGAGCTTTCTGACTCTCTTGTGTGTTTTCCAGCCATCTGTATTCCATTCAATTCTCCCATTCTCTGGCCCTCTTCAGTCTGTCTACATTCCCCCCAGCCATAAGTCTGAGCCACCACAATCTATCCAACATCCCCTCCCTGTGACCTTCCTGAAATTCCTCCAACTCCTGTGGTTTAGTTGACTTCCACAATCTGACCATCTCCCTGGAATCTGTCTAGCTGCACCACAGGGTCTCTCTCTCTCTCTCTCTCTTCTGCACGGCAGATTCTGACTCCAGTCCTCAGTCATCGGTCTACCAACTAGTTTGCTGATCAGCGTACGGGAAACCATAACAAGAGTCTTTAGGCCTTGAGCTTTGTCCCCAACCTCACCCCCATTCTATTCTGGCAACCTTACAGCCTCCCTGTTATCTAAGCTACATTGGCAGGTTTTTTCACATGCTTCCGTGGGACGTGGATGGTGGCAATTTGGCCCATTGAGTCAATGCCAGCTCACATTCCCCACATATATATTCTCTACATCTTTTCTTTCACTCCTTTTCTTAATTTTACTTCACTCAGTCAGATCACATTTTAGTCTGTGTAAGAAGTAACTGCAGATGCTGGTTTAAACACAAAAAAGCAGGAGTATCTCAGGGGGACAGGCAGCATCTCAGGAGAGGAGGAATGGGTGATGTTTCTTGAAGAAGAGTCTGAAGAAGGGTCTCGACCCAAAACATCACCCATTCCTTCTCTCCAGAGATGCTGCCTGTCCTGCTGAGTTACTCCAGCTTTTGGTGTCTATCTTCATCTTTTAGTCTTCCCTTTTCCAGAAACAAGGAGCCCCAAGCTCTCCCAAAAAAGCATTACATCATCCTTTCTGTTTGGACCACAAGTAAATGTTTACAAGTTTCACCCACAAAATAGTGAGCTGACAAAATTCTACATAATGGAAACCATACACTGATGTTGTCACTGCAATTCCTGAAGGAATCTGGTGTTTCAATCAGCAAGCATTTCATCGAGCCTCAGTAAAACAATCCTGTAAAGGTTTTGAAAGGTGCATTAACCTCCAAAGGTCACCAATGCACCAGAGAAAGTTTACTGCAGCTTTGTCAGACAAAACAAGGGTCAACCTTGGCACTTTTAATGGCACATATGCACTTTTACACACTTTCATGTTTTAAGAATGGATTTTGTTGAAGGAAGAGTAGAAAGGAGAGTATGAACTGTAGCACGCAGGCTTCTTCACAAGCTCATCCCAAGCCTCCGATCTGGCAATGCATGAGCCATAAATGTAGACACAAACAACAGCAGATGCTGGTTTATACAAAAGATGCACACAAATTGCTGGAGCAACTCAGCGGATCAAGCAGCTTCTCTGGAGAAAAAGGATGGGTGATGTCTCAGGCTGGGACAAGTTGTTGAAAAAAGATGCAGGAATGTGTGTAATATGGGCACAGGAACCAAAAAAGATTATTTTTAGGATGCGGAGATTGACAGATTGTTGATCGGATAAGGGTGTCAGGGATTATGTTGAGAAGAGAGGAGAATGGATTCGAGGGATAAAATAGATTAGCCATGATTGAATAGCAGGGTAGACTCAATGGGCCGAATGGCCTACTTTTCACTCCTATGACTTAAAATTTATGAAACTGGTGCCTATATTTTATTGGCATTTTCTGAATTAACAAAAAGTTTTATAAATGTTACATAAATTGATTGTCAATTAAACAAGGCTGGAATGTGTTAGTACAGAGGATTCCTGTCCTTGAAAATTTTACTCACAAGTCATTGTTCAGCAATAGACACAAAAAGCTGGAGTGACTCAGCGGGATAGGCAGCATCTCTGGAAGAAGGAATGGGTGACGTTTCAGGTCGTGACCCTTCTTCAGACTGACAAGTCTGAAGCAGATTTAAACCAATCTGAAGAAGGGTTTCGGCCCGAAACGTTGCCTATCTCCTTCGCTCCTTAGATGCTGCTGCACCCGCTGAGTTTCTCCAGCCTTTTGTGTACCCTTTAAACCAGCAGCTGCAGTTCCTTCCTACACGTTGTTCAGCAATATTCTTTTTACAGTGACCATTCATCTGTCAGAGTGAGCTTTTTTATTGGGATTATCATTTGATGAAAGTGGAAGTGTCTTGTTGGTAACAAGGCAGGAATATGGGTAATCTGGGCGCAAGTGGGAGACCTCTTTCCATTGACAGAAAAATGCTTGGGATATAGTTAGGAAAATGTCTGTGGCGCTTCTGTCACCTTACAATGGTGCGATGTATTTCAAAACAAACCCCAAGTGTTATGTAGCTACTTAATGAGTGCAATACAATGGTTTCAATGGAAACATCATCACCTCCCCTTCCCCACACTGAATAAAACACTTCCTTTGTCCACTTGTTCACCTCAGGCAGACACACTATTTTGTAAAGGGATTAGTGCATCTCTCCGGTGTGGCTCATTAGCTCCTTGTCAATGAGCAATAGGTGCAGATCCTTCCCCGAAGCTCCCCGCCCAGTCAATTCTTGATGGCTGCTGGGCCACCTGATAGCCCCTTCATATTATAAATGGATGCATCTGGTGAAGCATCTCCATTTACATTACAGAGGCAGCAACAGACAAACATATACAATATCCTTCTTGCAGCACCGGTGGACGTGCTCTCCAAAATAGGCTGTGCGGAGGGAATCAGGAACTGGATCCAACTGCTCTACTCTGATATCTGTAGCGCAGTTCAAATCAATGGGTGGGAATCAGACAGCTTCCTTGTCAAGTTTGGAGCCAGGCAGGGTTGTCCACTTGCTCCTGTACTGTTTGTCTGCTGTATAGAACCATTTGTCGAGTCCATCAAGAAGGACAAGAGCATAAGATAAATATCAATAGGCAATAGACAATAGGTGCAGGAATAGGCCATTCGGCCCTTCAAGCCAGTACTGCCATTCAATGTGATCATGGCTGATCATCCACAATCAGTACCCCGTTCTTGCCTTCTCCCCATATCCCCTGACTCCGCTACCTTTAAGAGCCCTATCTAGCACTCTATTGAAAGTATCCAGAGAGCTGGCCTCCACCACCCTCTGAGGCAGATAATTGTTTAGGAAGGATCTGCACATGCTGGTTTAAACTGAAGATGGACACAAAAAGCTGGAGTAACTCAACGGAACATGCAGCAGCTCTGGAGAGAAATAATGGGTGACGTTTGGGTTGAGAAGAATGGTTACCCATCCCTTCTCTCCAGAGATGCTGCCAGTCCTGCTGAATTACTCCAGCTTTTTTTGTCTATCTTCAGAGAAGTAACATTGCCAGACTGTGGGGGCAATCAGGTCAAAACCTTGCCGTACACGGACGATGTTGCCGTCTTTTGGTTGGATTCGATCGGTTCGCAAATTGATTATCATCTGCAACCCGATTGAGTCAGCAACAGGTACATGTACAGCTGAAGGTTATAAAGAACTAGACTAAGTGGGACCCATTGGGTCACATGTTCACATGGAAGGGCTGGTCCCCAATGCAATACTCCACCTCTCCACCAATTCCAATATTAGTGGCCAGTGCGGGGGTGGGGGGGCTTTCTGGAGCGCTAGTATTGATGTTGTGGGCCGATGGGACTGGTTTCCTGAGGGCTAGTATGGATAGTGTGGGCCGAATGGATTATTGGGCTGGCAGCTCAGTCACTCAGGCCAGGTGGGCTGACAGCTCAGTCACTCAGAGCTGGTGGGCTGGCAGCTCCGTCACTCAGCGCTGGTGGGCTGGCAGCTCAGTCACTCAGGGCTGGTGAGCTGGCAGTTCATTCACGGCTATTTCTTGAAATTCCATTTCAAGCAGAGTGCAATCCGCCACATTCAGTTTCATAGCATTTTAAGCAGAGTGCAGGCCACCACGTTCAATTCCATAGCATTTCTAGCAGAGTGCAGGCCACCACATTCAATTCCATAGCATTTCGAGCAGAGAGCAGGCCACCACATTCAATTCCATTGCATTTCAAGCAGAGTGCAGGCCACCAAATTGCCAAACAACTCATTGCATTGTCATTAAGGGCTAACAAATCATTTATTGCAAGTACATTGCAGACTCACAGTTCAGTTGATTCACAGCTTAAAATCACAGTTGTGGACTCTCCCTCGCGATCTTCCAGAGTGACTGATTCATGTCCAGGCATCCGGGGTTTTATAGTCCTGCCCCCCCCCCCCCCCCGGAAGGGGCGTCACCTTCCTCGTGGTGATTGACAGGCGAGAGGACCAATCAGCTGATCTCAAGATTTTTTAAACACGCATAACTTTTTCATTTTTCATCGATCAGAAAAAACCTTGGGGCTGCCTCAGCGGAAGAGGACTGAGTAAGATGGCCAAAAATCATAGCGATATATGGAAGTTTTATTTCTAAAATCAATATACAACGCAGACAGGAAGTGGTCAATTTGCGACTTTTTGTTATATAGATGGAGATCCAAGGATCAAAGGGGCATCTGTTTGCTTCTGAGGCTTTGTTTATCATTTGTTGTATGGTCTTTCCAAATTGATCCAACCAAAGCAGATCAAATATGTAAAAGAAAAAAAACAAGTGCTACCTTAAGTCAGTGGGCCAGGCAACATCTGTGAGGGGAATGGACAGGCAGCGTTTTGGGTTGGGACGCTTCTTAAGACTGATTAGAGAAGGGGGAAGAAAGTTGGAAAAGGGAGGTGGGGGGTAGGGCAATGCTTTGAAAGTGATAGGCTTTGCCCCCACCCCCTCTGCACCTCTCTTTTACAGCTTTCTCCAATCAGTCTGAAGAAGGTTGGTGACCTGAAACATTGTCTGTTCATTCCATCCACAGATAGACACAAAATGCTGGAGTAACTCAGCGGGAGAGGCAGCATATCTGGAAAGAAAGAATGGGTAATGTTTTGGGTCAAGACCCTTCTTCAGACCTCAGTATGGTCTCAACCCGAAACGTGACCCATTCTTTCTCTCTAGATATGCTGTCAGTACCACTGAGTTACTCCAGCAATTTTGTATCTATCTTCAGTTTAAACTAACACCTGCAGTTCCTTCCTACACATTCCCTCCGCGAATGCTGGCTGACATGCTGGGTTCCTCCAGCACTTTGTTTTATGATCAAGATTGCAGCATATGCAGTCTCTTGTGTGGAACACAAAGTGCTGCTGTCACCTGGAGGTACCTAGGGCAATTTGGCAATAGAGTGGCAGAGTGGCGCAGTGGTAGAGTTACTGCCTTACAGCGCCAGAGACACGGGTTCGATCTTAACTACGACTGCTGTCTGTACGGAGTTTGTAAACTATTTTCTTTCTCCAAGTGCTACGGTTTCCTTCCATGCTCCATTCATTTCCTTCCAGAATAAAGGGAAAAGGGGGAGGAGGATTCCGAGGGCCGAGGGAGAGCTAGGAAGGTGCGGAGACAGCAAGGGCTAACGGAATTGGGAGAATTCAATGTTTAAGCCACTAGGGTGCAGACTGCCCAAGCGGAATATGAGGTGCTGTTCCTCCACTTTCCGGTGGTCATCACTCTGGCCATGGAGGAGGCCCAGGACAGAGAGGTAGACTATTGTATGTATTCTCAGGCATAGAAATTCTTCAGCACGGTGAAATGCACATTAGCAGCAGCATGCAGTGGGCTGATGCATGTTATATGATGGGCTTGCAGTGTTGCTTTTATTGCACATTACTGCGCAATAAAAAAGGGAGTGTGGATTCGATGAAACAGTGAGTATGAAAGGAACAGAGCTGGGGGTGGTGGGGCAGCTATTTCGGGATTGCAATTGGGTGGCATTTGGTGTAGTGGTGACCCAAGGAGCACGTGTGGGTACATTTTTAACCTTAAAAACAAGATGGAGACAAAGGAACTGCAGATGCTGGAATCTTGAGTAAACCATGAAGTGCTGGAGTAACTCAGCATAAAACGCAAATTGTTGAAGTAACTTGGCATTAAAATAAAATGCTGGAGTAACTCAGCATCAAGCACACAATGCTGGAATACCTTTATTCCAACAATTCTGGGATTTGGGCACAAGGCAGGGAGTGGGGAGGGTTTGATCGGGAGGGCTAGATCTCCCCATCGGTTTGCTCCTGGTCCTGGCCAAGATGGCCATTCACGGCTCCAGGCAGTGGGCGGTCGATGGTCACACCAGAGTGTGCTGCCTGGCCCTCTTCCGAGCCTATGTCCGTGATCGCATGTCCCTGGAGAGGGAACACATGGTGTCCATGGAGACTCTAGAGGCTGCCGTGGGGTGTCGAGTGCATTGTAGAAAAATATGCCATTATTGTATTATAATGATTGCCTGATGCAATGTGCCTAATGAACACTTTTGTTGCTTCCGGTACACAGTAATATGTAATTATTGAATAAAGTCCTTGGAAGGAAAAACATTTATTTTAAGTGCTGGAGTAACTCAGTAAGAAGGGTCCTGACAGAAATGTTACGTATTCAAGTCTTCCAGTGATTCTGCCTGACTTGCTGAGTCTGTTTCTGTTTCTGACAGCAAGATGTAGTTAGTCTCCACAGCTGGAAACAATGATTGGGAGCTGCTCACAAACCTCCTCTTTAGGTTTTGCTGACACAAGCTTCACATTTTCTATGCTTCAGCATGAGTGGTCATCGGATAGCACGGGACATGTTCGGTTTTCCTCTGTGCGAACATGTGTCACACACATGGAGGACACAGTAGCTAAAGAATGCACAGTTATTCCCCAATTACATTCAATGAAACATTTATAAATATTATGCCACACAAAATAAATGTAGGCTTCTTTCTCCTATCTGACCTGCGAGGCAGAGAGAGCTCTTTAAAAAAAAAACCTGGTGTTCATTGTGAAACCCACCAACTTGTTATGGAGACGTCAAACAAAGGACAGTACAGGACAGGAACAGGTCCTTCAACGCATAATGTCCACACCAAACATGTTAAAGCCAAGTTAAACTAATCCCCCCTCTGCCTGCACGTGACCCATACCTTTCCATTCTCTCCATAATCATGTGCCGATCTATTAAACCCACTATTGGGTGGCATATGGTGTGGTGGTGTCCCAAGGTGCATGCATAGGTACATTTTTAACCTGAAGAACAGTAAGATGCAGACAACGGAACTGCAGATGCAGGAATCTTGAGTAAAACACAAAGTGCTGAAGTAACTCAGCATACATTAAAGTGCTGGAGTAATTTAGCATAAAACGCAAAGTGGTGGAGTAACTGAACATAAAATAAAATGCTGGAGTAATTCAGCGTAATCTTCACCACTAACCCAGGCAGTGTATTCCTGGCATTCACCACTGACCAATTTTCTTTTCTCACATTGTCGCATTGTCCTACAGCCAGCATGAGCTCCTTGCAGTGTTATAGCAGGGAAGCACAGTGTATAAGGGCAGCACAGTGGTGCAGCAGTAGAGCTACTGCCTCACAATTGCCAGAGACCCAGGTTTGATCCTGACTATGGGTGCTGTCTGGGCGGAATTTGTACATTCTCCCATTGACAGAGTGCACTGGTTTCCTCCCACATTCCAAAGATGTGCAGGTTTGTGGGTTAATTGACTGCTGTAAATTGCCCCTAGGGCATAGGATGTGAAGCAGGATAATATAGAACTAGTGAACGTGATCTATGGACGACGTAGACTCAGCAGACTAAAAGGCTTGTTTCCATGGTGTATCTCCAAACTAAATTAAACTATACAAACTAATGACTGAGAATTCCTTCTTCTCAGGGCGCCAAGAATGGAGCCTTGAAATTCAAAAGCCCAGAACAACCGAGCCAGTAAATCCTCAGGTTCGGAACTGGGAGCACCAAGACTCCGGTCGGGCTGATCAGAATTGCCTGCCGAGTCCATACTGGCTGACTAATTTGTCAGAGGGCCCCAAAACGGAAAGAAAATGAATGCTGGCTCACCGTGAAGTACTGAAGTAAACCCAAAATCCCGCCGCGAATGGAACTGAAAGATATTGATCAGGAACCGACAGAACTGCTATCAAACCGACCGAACACGGAACTGCTATCGAACCAACTGAATGCAGAACTGATTAGTCAGCACCCATTTTGGTGATGATCTCAGGTATTTATACCAAGTGATAGATTATGGGAGCAGATGAAATGCAGGTGTAACTCCTAATAGCTCAGGGGAAGAGTGTGGAAAGAGTCTCAAGTGTCTGGAGGCATGGCAAGTATGACAACACTATACCATTGATGCATGTGTACAGTCTATCTGGCCTTGTCTGATATGTATTGAGTTACTATTGATATTAACACAAGTGCTGGAGTAACACAACAGTGTCTGAAGAATGGTCCCAACCTGCAACATCACCTATCCATGTGCTCCAGAGAGGCTCCCTGAACTCTTGCGTTACTCCAGCGCTTTATGTTCTTTGCTCCATATTCCAGAATCTGCAGTACCTTGTGTTTGCTGTTGATATCACCTGCATTCTTTGTGCATTGTCAGACCACTCTCTTTGGATGTACTCTTTAAGGATTCATTCAATTTAACGAATGAGTTTACTCCATAATTCCATCAGGGCGCAGTGTGTTTAGGTTTTCAATTGAGATTTAGCTCAACACAATTGAAAATGATTAAAGGGGTTCTCATCCTATTTGCAGAGTTGCAGACCGCTGGTGCTGTAACATGTTGCTAATTGTGCTGATAGAAGGAAATGTTAGTAACATTTATCAACAGCTACCAGCGTACACTATATGCAGCGCATGTGACACAAGCAATTAAACCATAATGAGACTGCGCCAGCTGTGAAGTTTCACTTCCATCACGACAGACTAATTTCATGTCTTGTGCAGCGTTGCTGTTGCACTAAGTTGTAAAAGGTCAAACCCATCTTTTACCACAATGGCATCGCCTGAGTCACAGAAGTTCACACAGGGCCTGTTTTTAAGGACACAAAGTGACGGAGTAATTCAGTGGGTCAGACAGCACCGCTGGAGAGAGGCACAAAGTGATGGAGTAATTCAACGGGTTAGGCAGCATCTCTGGAGAAGGACAGGTTTCTATCCAATTTCTCTGGAGATATATTTGGTATAAACCAGCATCTGCAATTCCTAGTTTCCTGCATCTGTGGAGAGCATGGGTACACAAAAGGCTGGAGAAACTCAGTGGGTGCAGCAGCATCTAAGGAGCGAAGGAGATAGGTGACGTTACGGGTCGAGACCCTTCTTCAGACTGGTCAGGGATCAGGGAAACAAGAGATATAGACAATCATGTGGAGAGATAAAGAACAATGAATGAAAGATATGCAAAAATGTATCGATGATAAACGAAACAGGCCATTGTAAGCTGTTTGTAGTGTGAAAATGAGAAGCTAGTGCGACTTGGGTGGGGGAGAGATAGAGAGAGAGTGAATGCCAGGGCCCGAGGGCTGAGGGAGAGGTGGGAAGGGGTGGATGCAGCAAGGGTTAACAGAATTGAGAAAATTCAATGTTTAAGCCCAGAGGATGCAGACTCCCCAAGCGGAATATGAGGTGCTGTTCCTCCAACTTGCGATGTTGCTCACTCTGGCCGTGGAGGAGGCCCAGGAGGTCGTATACGGAATGGGAAGAGGATTTGAAGTGCTGAGCCACCGGGAGGTCGGGTTGGTTATTGCGGACCGAGCGGAGGTGTTCGGCGAAACGATCGCCAAGCCTCCGCTTGGTTTCACCGATATAGATCAGCTGGCATCTGGAGCAACACATGCAGTAGATGAGGTTGGAGGAGGTGCAGGTGAACCTCTGTCGGACCTGGAAGGACTGCTTGGGTCCCTGAAAGGAGTGGAGGGGGGAGGTGAAGGGACAAGTGTAGCATCTCTTGCGGTTGCAAGGGAAAGTGCCCGGGGAAGGGGTGGAGCGGGAGGGAAGGGAAGAATTGACAAGGGAGTTGCGGAGGGAGCGGTCTTTGTGGAAGGCAGACAGGGGGGGAGGTGGGAAGATGTGGCGAGTGGTGGGGTCACGTTGGAGGTGGCGAAACTGGCGGAGGACTATGTGTTGTATGTGCCGGCTGGTGGGGTGAAAGGTGAGGACCAGGGGGACTCTGCCCTTGTTGCGAGTGAGGGAATGGGGAGAGAGGGCAGTGTTGCGGGGTATGGAGGAGACCCTGGTTTGAGCCTCATCTATAGTGGGGGAGGGGGATCCCCGTTTTCTGAAGAATGAGTACATTTGTGATGACCTGGTGTGGAACACCTCAACCTGGGAGCAGATGCGGCATAGACGGAGGAATTGGGAAGAGTGGATGGAGTCCTTACAGGAAGCAGGGTGGGAGAAAGATTAGTCCAGGTAGCTGTGGGAGTCAGTTGGTTTGTAGTGGATGTCGGTCAGGAGTGTATCACCTGCAATAGAGATGGTGAAGTCAAGGAATGGTAGGGAAATGTTGGAAATGGTCCAAGTGTATTTGAGTGCCGGATGGAAGTTGGTGGTGAAATGGATGAAGTCAGTCAGTTGTGTGTGGGTGCAGGAGGTGACACCAAAGCAGTCGCCGATGTAACGGAGGTAAAGGTCAGGGGTGGGGCCCTGGTACGCCGAGAACAAAGATTGTTCGATGTACCCGACAAAGAGGCAAGCATAGCTGGGGCCCATGCGTGTGCCCATAGCTACGTCTTGTGTTTGGAGGAAATGGGAGGAGTCAAAAGAGAAGTTGTTGAGGATAAGGACCAACTCCGCTAGGCGGAGGAGGGTGTCAGTGGATGGGTATGGGTTGCTCCTCTTGTCAAGGAAGAACTGGAGGGCTTTGAGACCATCCTGGTGGGGGATGGAGGTGTAGAGTGACTGGACGACCATGGTGAAGATGAGAGGATGGGGGCCTGGAGAATGGAATGCGCGGAGCCGACGGAGAGCGTCTGAGGTGTCTTGAACATAGGTGGGGAGGGATTTAACAAAGGGGGATAGGATGGAGTCAAGGTATGTGGAAATGTGTTAGGTGGGGCACGAACAGGCAGAGACAATGGGTCTGCCGGGGCAGTCGGGTTTGTGGATTTTGGGGAGAAGGTAAAATTGGGCAGTGCGGGGCTGGGAAATGATGAGGTTGGAGGCTCGGGGGGGTAGGGAGCCGGAGTTGATGAAGTCGGTTATGGTGCTCGAGATGGTAGCCTGGTGCTCGTCAGTGGGGTCATGGTCCAGGGGTAAGTAGGAGGAGGTGTCCGAGAGTTGGCGCGTGGCCTCAGCTTTGTAGAGATCGACGCGCCAGACTACCACGGCACCTCCCTTGTCGGCAGGTTTGATAACCCAGTCCGGGTTGTTACGGAGTGAGTCGATGGCAGTACGTCAGGGGGGGGAGAGATTGGAGTGAGACAGGGGAGTGGAGAAGTCGAGGCGGTTGATGTCCCGACGGCAGTTCGAGGCGGTTGATGTCCCGACGGCAGTTAGCATGACAGGTGACGATTCAAGTTGGGGCCCTTCTACAGACTGACCAATATGAAGAAGGGCCCAGACCTTAAACATCACCTATCCGTGTTCCATCCAGGGATGCTGCCTGATCTGCTGAGTTACTCCAGCACTTTGTGTCCTTTTGGATTAACCAGCATCTGCAGTTCCTTGTTTCAACCTGCTTTTAAGGCATGGGCTGTACAAGATTGAGTTGAATTGGAGTTGATTGTGCGACAAAACATTTCCAGTGACATAGTTCCTTTTGGACTTTAGACTTCTGAGATACAGTGTGGAAATAGGCCCTATGGCCCACCAAGTCTGCGCCGACCAGCAATCACCCCGTACACCAGCAATATCCTACTCACTAAGGACAATTTACAATTTACAGAAGCCAATTAACATACAAATCTTTCCGTCTTTGGAGTGTGGAAGGATACCAGAGCACCCAAAGAAAACCCATATGGTCTCAGAGAGAATATACACACTCCATACAGACAGCAACCGTAGTCAGGATCGAACCTGGGTCTCTAGCACTGCAACTCTACTGCTGCACCATTGTGCCGCCCAATAGTAATTTCTCTCCTTCCCCATCTGGTCTTCTTGCCCATGCACATTTCCATTCACCCTTTTTTTTTGCTGATCTACAGTTGGACCTTGGCAGGAATGGCATAGTATGGGAAAATATACAAAGTGCTGGATGAGCTCAGCTGGTCAGGCAGCATCTGTGGTGGGAATGGACGGTTGATGTTTTGGGTTGGGACACTTCTATAATCTGAAAAAGGATACTGTTCTGTCTGACGAAGGGTCTCGACCCGAAAAATCACCCATTCCTTCTCTCCAGAGATGCTGCCTGTTCCGCTGAGTTACTCCAGCTTCTTGTTTCTATATACTGATCCAAAACATTGTCTGTCCATTCCCTCCACAGATTCTGCCTGACCCGCTAAGTTCCTCCAAACTCTAGAATTTGAAGAGGGGTCCCGACCCGGAACGTCACCAATCCATGTTCTCCAGGGATGCTGCCTGACACATTAAGTTACTCCAGCACTTTGTCTTTCCTTGAAGTTCCTCCTACACTTTGTTTTTTTTATTGCTTAAGATTTCAGTTTCTGGAGTTTCTTTTGGAATAATATGAGTTAACTGAGTAAACCTCATTTATTTTGTTGTTGTTTAAATATTTTATTTCCTCATAGCCCTTTCCAACGTAAGTGGGACTGAAAAGAGGACACCCAGCAGGTTCAAATGAATCAAGACAAGCAATATTCAAACTCGAAACTTGGCAAAGGGCTAAAATCAATCCGCCCAATCCACATGGTCTGTCAGGAGAGAGCGCTTGATGTAGAGGTTATCATGGAAATGGAATGAAATTCCTGTTATAAGAGAAAGGGATACATTATTGGTCCTGGATACTCTGCTCAACTAGTTTGGAATGAAGTGCTTGCCACTTCTAAGTTGTTGTTACATGGATGTTTACCATGCCAACTGATGGTGAACATGTGAAAAAATTTGGTTCCTCTACCTCAGCAGCAGATCAGAGTCAAGAGTGTTTTATTGTCATATGTCCCAAACAGAACAATGAAATTCTTACTTGCAGCAGCACAACAGAATATGTAAACATAGTGCTCTGTAAACAGTATAATATATATTTTTTTAAATCATTATATATACAGTATGTGTGTGCGTAGGAAGGAACTATGGATGCTGGTTTAAACCGAAGATGGACACAAAATGATGAGTAACTCAGCAGGACAGGCACCATCTCTGGAGAGAAGGAATGGGTGACGTTTTGGGTCGAGACCATTCTTCAGAAGAAGTCACCCATTCCTTCTCTCCAGAGATGGTGCCCGTCCCACTGAATTACTCCAACATTTTGTGTCTATCTTCTATTGTGTCTATATATATATATATTTTAATTTCTACGCACACACACACATAAAAACAATCAATAAAATTTCAAAAGGACAAAAATAATGCCCCAAGTCTATGTAGTTCAGAGCTTATTTGGAGGTTAAAGTGTTTAATGGCATGAAGGTTGTAGGGAAGAAGCTGTTCCTGAACCTGGACGTTACAGTTTTCAGGCTCCTACATCTTCTTCCTGATGGCAGAAATTAAATGAGTGTGTGGTCCCTTCTTCAGACCCAACCCGAATCATCACCTATCTATATTCTCCAGAGATGCTGCTCGACCTGCTGAGTTACACCAGCCCTTGTGTCCTTTTGTGCAAACTATCATCTCCAGGGAACTCCAGCTGCTAGTTTACAAAGAAAACATGGTCAGGCAGTATCTCCAGAAAGAATGTATAAGTTATCCAGCACTTTGTGGAGAGTTTCTAGGATCTCTGCACTGGTTCTACTTAGCACTCAATATTCAGTAGAATTGATCAGAAACTGCTTGCATCTCAGTACCAGGAATCATCTTTGGACATCAAAAACCCCGTCCTTAGTTAATGAGTCTATTCCTCTCAGAAAACAAACAGAATTGTTCGCAATCTTGCAGTCATGTTTATCCTAAGAGAAGGTACATGCCTTATATCCATGCAATTGACATAACCGGATCTATTCCACCCCTCTGCTTTCAACGGTAAAGGTCAACACTTCAAAATACCCTCACCAATCTCTCCACATCCATATCTCTTTCTCACTAAAATCTACTTTGCCCTAACATTCCGTTCTGAGGTCTCTGCGTCAATGTTTGAAGTACCTTGGGACATCTTGCTCTGTGAAAGAGGCTATACAAATGCAAATTATGTGTAGGAAGGTATTGCAGATGCTGGTTTAAACCGAAGATAGACACAAAAAGCTGGAGTAACTCAGCGGGACAGGCAACATCTGGGAGAGAAGGAAAGTGTGACGTTTCAAGTCTCGACCCGAAACGTCACCCATTCCTTCTCTCCAGAGATGCTGCCTGTCCCGCTGAGTTACTCCAGCTTTTTGTGTCTAAATGCAAGTTATTATTATTAATCAATCTAGTCTGAAAATCTTCCCTTGTGCCTTTTGATAATTTGTGTTTCTCATCTCAGAGTGGACAAAGTATTAAAAAAATAATTCGAGGTCATACTTTCCTGTCATATTGTACTCAATAGCTTGACTTACTTAAATGTAGATTGAAATACAAATGTATCTTTTCTAACCTTTTCCCCAGTATAGCTTGATTTACTTTAAAACTAGATTAAAATACAAATGTAGCTTTTCCAACCTTTCTCCCAGTAAAGTTTGACTTACTTTAAAACTAGATTAAAATACAACTGTAGCTTTTCCAACCTTTCCCCTAGTATAGTTTGACTTACGTTAGATGCAGAATAATGTAAAACCGTAGCATATCTAACCTTTCCCCCTCTATCTGTAAACACGTTATGCAACATATTTCTGACCCTGCTTATGGATTCCAGCTGCACACATTGACTAAATTTAAGCAAACCCTACTTATGCCAAGCCGACAAAGAATTCACACCATCTAAACTTCCAACAACACCTTTTAGACCAAATAAAACAATCCTGTACTGAATTCAAATAAACACCAAGCAGACGTCCAGTATATATCCATCATCACTTAGGCTGCAATGCTTTGGCAGTAAGATCGCATCATAACACAGCAACGGTTAAATCCTGTGGATTAAGAGAGGAATATTTTAAGCACATTTTGCCCATGCTCGACACAAACTGTGGAAACGACATGTAAAATATAGAATAGCATGCAAGGGAAAACAATTTAAAAAATGAAGCAATCTTGTTTTGTTTGGAGTTTCAATGTGCCAATTCTCTTTCAGTTCCCTTAAGGGCCTTCTGCTTTTGGTTCCAAATCCTAAGCCTCTGGCTGAGGTAATGTAACATTTATGTGAAGCAGCTGTTCAGAAGAGGAAGCACATTGCACGTTGAAATATAGACAGAGGTACAGAACTGCACGCCAGCCCGTTGCAGGCCCTGCAATGTAACAGGAAGGAACTGCAGATGCTAGTTTATACTAATGATAGACACAAAGTCCTGGAATAACTCAGCAGATCAGGCAGCATCTCAGGAGAAAAAGGATAGATGACGGGACCCTTCTTCAGACTAAAGTAGGGTGAAGGGAAGTGGATGGGGTGGGTGGGGGGGGGGGGGGGGGGGGGGAAGAACCGGAGACAAGGAAATATCAGGACAAATTAGGGCCAACAACAGATAACACTAGGCAGGGTTAATTGTTGGCAAGCAAAGGTGTGATCTCAAGAGGGATCCGTGGTTGCGAACTGTGGAACTGGTTAAATAACCAGGGTAGAGGAATCCTATCTGTCACTCGTCATGGGAGCGATAGGGGGTTAAGGCTGTCGAAGAAAGTGATGCACACCAAACACATCTGTGAAATATGTATGCTCTATTGGTGATTTTACTTCGGAGTCACATCTGTGAAGAACCCTGCCAGTCCACATGCGTGTCATTACGTCTGACACATGGCGCAACAACCGGCTGGAAGGAGCAGCGCTTCTCCAGCGGTAAGTTAAAAAAGCCTCAGGTAAGTGTCAAACTTGTTGGAGGTCGTTTCTGCGCTTGTTACAGGAGGACAAGTCCAAGGATGGAGAAATCGTTGAGAGCAAGGCGAGCCGTTGCAAAAGTAACCAAAGCCCGTGGGAGTGCGGGTAGCGGGTGGCCGCCTAGTTCATCTACTGAGTCGCTAATAGCAAGACCAGCGACTACAGACTTGGTGTCTGAGGGCACCGTGGCTGCTCTGGAGGGGCGTAAGGCCACGAGAAAGTCTGTATGGCGGATAGGCATGGACGAGTCCGGTCGGGAGGGTTCTCCCTCGAGAATTGATACTGTATCACGGATATCCAGGATGGAGCTCCTACTGCAGAGGATGCTCCATCAAGACGCCGGCCTCTCCAAGAGCCCGCACCAGCAGCACATACAGGTGCTGCCTAGTGCCTCCCTCTTGGAGGAGGAGAGCATAATGGGTCAGTACAATTCTGACGCCGAATCTGATGGCTTTGCATTGGAGGCTGCCCCAAGGGATGAAATGCACGAGCCAGAGGTTCCATTCCTGGCGGCAAGGTTTGCCGTCCCAATAGACTCCGGAGAGTCGCTGGGGGAAGAACTGGCTGCGAGTATAAATTACCTGGCCTCACACCAGCTTCAGGAGCTGGCCATGGATACAACGACCAAGAAGTACGAAACCCCGGCGAATTGTATCCTGCTTAAAGTACCGGCCGTAAACCATGCCATCTGGGGCCATAAGGGCATAGGCATCAGGGCGCAGGAGATAAAGCTGCAAAGGGTGTTGAAGCTGCTCGCATCGGGCATTACGGTTTTCGGTAGGTCGGTGGATGGTGGGCACCTGACTGATGTTCAGCAGGATGCCCTGGCTCTCATGTGCAATGTGCACTTTGAGATAAACTGTCTTAGGAAGAGCGCCATCCGCCCAACCATTAACCCGAGGTTCGCTGCCCTGTGTAAGCCTAGTAACTTCTAGCCACTGAATCTGCTGTTCAGGGAAGACCTCGCAAAGCAGGTGAAGGAGCTGGATGATGAGGCAAAAACCATCAGGCTCATCAATGCGCCAGTGACCAGCAGAACCCTTCGGAGGCAGTACCCCTACAAGCGGTTTGCTGAAACCGGATCCGGTCAAGGACCAAGCCGGGCCATTCAATGTGCGTAGCTGGCACACTCCAGCAGGAGTATGGGCAAACATGCATTTTCCCTCCAGAAACAGGGGACAAAGAACTCCACCGGTAACCATGGAGGTAGGTGGGTCTGGTTCTTGTCGAAACATTGAGTGAGCATTACCTACCAGTTTTGGGGGAGGTTACACTGGTTTCTGAAAGAATGGTATGAAATAACATCAAACTTGTTTATACTGCAGAGTATACAAGGGTTTTGAATTGAATTTATTCCCAATTTGTGTCCACCCACACAGCACATGCCAGAGCAGGCACTCATTTTCTCACAAAAAGAGAATTTGGAGGTTCAAGCTGAAATTGGAGAATTATATTTTAAAGATGTAATTGAGAAGACAGTTTATCAAACTCACCAATTCATATCTAATAACCCCCAGATTATTTACAAAGCTGCTAAAACCAGTACTGGGGTTACTCTGGGCTGAGGGTCATATTGTAATGGCATATTTGGATGACATCTTAATAATTCGAAAAACCCGGGTGGCAGCTGAGTTATCGGTTTCAGCTGTTAAACTCATGGTCAAGAGATTGGGGTTTCTCATCCATCCAGCTAAATCAAAATTGGTGCCGGTTAAAGTAATTGACTATTTGGGATTCACAGTTAATTCAAATCACATGTCTGTGACTCTGCCCAAGGGCAAGAGATTAGATTTAATTGAAGGCTGTATCAAGCTCTTGGGGGAAGCAATCACCTTCAATTAAACAGGTGGCCAGCTTGATTGGCAAATTGGTAGCTGCCTTTCTAGCTGTGCAGTATGGACCTTTACATTACCAACATTTACAGAGGGCAAAGGTACAGGCACTCAGAATACATGCAGGTCATTTCAACTGGCCCATGCAATACCATTTGAAGCCATTGCTGAAGTACAGTGGTGGATAAGAAACATTTCAAATTGTTCTAGCAAAATTCTGATGTACGCACACATGGGTGGAATCAAGTTGAAATCTTGTGACAGATTGGCTCACCTTATTTGGCACTGGTGAATTAAAAAGAACATTTGGATTTCAGCTGTCTACTTGCCAGGCAGATTCAATATGGTGGCAGACACCAGGTCACACAAATTCAATGACAACACAGAATGGATGTTGAATCATGATGTATTTAAAGAGATTGTTGTTCGGTATGGGATGCCAGATATCTATTTGTTTGCACTCAGACTCAATCATCAGGTACCGAAGTATGTTTCATGGGAACCAGATCCAGGGGCAGTAGCAGTAGATGTGTTCTCACTACACTGGGGTGGAATGTTTTTATATGCATTTCCCAATTCTGCCTCATCAAGCAGGACTCCGCTTCAGGAGTTTTGGTGGTACCCGACTGGCCTATACAGCCATGGTTCCCTCTCTTTTCGGACATTATTACACAGCCTATTATGGTGGTTCCAAAACGTCATGATCAATTGGTGCACCCTGTGACTGGAGAGCAACACCCGTTGTATGATCGCCCATTCTGTTTTAAGTTCTGTTTCATAGCTTCTCCCTGGGAGAGAGTAGTCGCTATTGTGTTTTTCTTTTGTTTATTTTGTGAATTAAAGCATCAACATGTTAATTAGTACCATGTTTCAATGTATTGCTCATTATTCACTCCTCCTGAGTCAACTGATGCAGTGTGAGATGCCTGGATTTGGATCGGCGTGAAAGAACAGAGCTTTGAAATTTTCATGGAATCACTCACGTGACTCTGAAGTAAAATAGTAAGATTAAACGTGAACTTAACAGTTTGAAGTTTGATCTTTATTTTATGAGGAGTTACGATGAGCAATTATGTGCCCACCGCTCCCGGCCCTCAAAATCTTAAAAGTCAACTGGAAGGTCTGTTTTAAAAATCGTACTATGTTACTTCAGTTACTGTTATCTGTGATTTCACACTGCTGCTTTGAAGATTGACGCGCATGCGGACTGGCGGGGTTCTTCACGTAATCGCACATCATAACTCCTCATAAAATAAAGATCAAACTCAAACTGGTAAGTTTTCATTTAACCTTACTATTTACTGCTCTCAATTTATGCTTCCTATTTTTATTTACATTTTTATCATTTTTATCTAATGACTGTCAGCAATCCACAATATCATTAAGCACAATGGCCCCAAGAACTGAAACACTTCAGATCTTGAAACAGAAGAGGGGATTAGTTTAGTTTATTGTCATATGTACCGGGGTACAGTGAAAAGTTTTTGTGTGTGCTTACCAGTCAGCAGAAGGAGTATAGATGATTACAATCAGGCCGTCCACAGTGTATAGATATATGATGAAAGGAAATAACATTTAGTGAAGATCCTCGGACTATCTTTAATCAGACTTTACTAGACTAAAGTCTGATTAAAGATAGTCCGAGGGCCTTCAATGAAGTAGATGGTAACACAGGACTGCACTCTAATTGTTGGTAGGATGGTTCAGTTGCCTGAGCTAGGATCCATCTATAGATAGACTGTGATGTAGATTCTGTTCTATGCTGATTCCTGATGCAAGGCACTTTGGCCAGTCAATCTTTCTTTCCACTTCCAATGTTTTATACACTGAAAACAAACATTTATTTAGGTGAGCAGCATTTTCTCCTGATCGATGTTGTCTGAGCAGTCTGGCCATTCCTAGACAGCAATTCTGATCTAGGAACAGCCCTGATCCAGTATTAACCCTCATTCACCATTAATCCTGATGCAGGAACCGCCCTGATCTAACATTAACCCAGATCCAGGAACAAATCGGATCCAGGAACAATCCTAATCCAGAAACAACCGTGAGAAACGAACAAGTGCGCAGGACCAATACTTCTTCGTGTGGGAAGGAACCGCAGATGCTGGTTTAAACCGAAAATAGACACAAAAAGCTGGAGTAACTCAGCGAGGCAGGCATCATCTCTGCAGAGAAGGAATGGGTAATGTTTCGGGTCGAGACTCTTCTTCAGATTAGTCGGGGAAAGTTAAACGAGAGATATAGATGATGATATAGAAAGATAAAGAACAATGAATGAAAGATATGCAAAAAAGTGACAATAATAAAGAAAACAGGTCATTGTTAGCTGGTGAAAACGAGAAGCTAGTGCAACTTAGGTGACGGACAGATGGACAGAGACAGAATGCCGGGGTTACTTGAAGTTAGAGAAAACAATACTTATACCACTTCCCAAGCTGCCCAAGTGAAATATGAGGTGTTGTTCCTCCAATTTGCGTTTAGCCTCAATCTAACAATGAAGGAGACCTAGGACAGGTCTTGTTTCATTATACAATATGATGAAGGTCTCGACCTGAAACGTCCCCCATTCCTCTCCAGAGATGCTGCCTGTCTCACTGAGTTACTCCAGCTTTTTGTGTCTTTCATCATACAATATTTGTTTCACCAGGGACTTTCTTTAACATGGCAATGGAAGCCCTGCAGCACATGAGCAGAGGCCCAGTTTAAATATAAAAATAAGGTCCCTACATCCATATTTTCCCCTTAGGTTTGAGGTTAGTAAGACCCACACACCAGCGACCAGAATAATTAGAACTCTATGAGTCTATGCTGACATTGAACGAGAGGTCATTGTTGCAGCACCACACAACCAGTAAGTCTATCCCTCTCCTGTACACTGACTCATCACCATCATGATTTTGCCAACCACAGTGGCAAGTGGCAAATTTATAGGTGGTGTTGTAGCTGAACAAATAAATTTGCCAATGTCACCTACAGCTCGAAGTAAGGCTCTATATTTATGAGGCAAATCCAACAACGTGAAATTTAAATTATTGCTGGTTGCCCAGCAATGTGTCATAGAGAAACATAGAAAAATAGTTGTAGGAGTTGGCTATTCGGCCATTCAAGCTCATTCAATATGATCATGGCTGACCATCCAAAATCAGTACCCCGTTCCTGCTCTCTCTCCATATCCCTTGATTCCATTAGCCCTAAGAGCTAAATCTAACTCTCTCTTGAATACATCCAGTGAGTTGGCCTCCACTGCCTTATGTGGCAGAGAATTCCACAGAATTCCTGGGTAAAAAAGTTTTTCCTCCTCTCAATGGTCTACCCCTTATTCTTAAACTGTGACCCCTGGTTCTGGACTCGCAAAAGCATTTAACTCATGTCATGACAAATAACTTTCTTCTTTGCTATTTACAGTATATGGGGATACATTCCATTCTTCTGTAATTCAGAAAGGTCAGTACAAAAAAATACATTGTTATACATTGAGCTGGCATTGTTTTTATTCAGTGCCAGCTGATACAGAGGATACATCTTTTAGGGTTTGCAACACTGCTAAATTCTGTTGAGTCATCAGCAAAATTTGCTGCCAAAAAAATTGATTTGCTTTTGATGTCTTTGGAGTGAAATGCCCATGTAAATAATTCAATTAGATTTGAACCTGCTGACAAAACCAAAATGTCCATACATCTCCTGCTCCTACCTTAAAGCAGGCAAATTAATCCAAAATTCAGCTTTGATTCCATGTAAGTTATCTAATTTTGTTGGTGAAATGTACTTCAGGTAATTGATGAGCTTCCAAAAAAGGGTGGTAAAGAAAACAAAAATATTTTCAATAACCATCATTCTCTTTAATCTTCAGAAGGTGGTGGCTCGTAGGGTGAAGCTCCATAGATCTGGCGACACTTTCCTGGCTCAGAATAAGGTGTATGTGTGTGGATATCTATGTGTGTGTGTGTGTGTAGGTGGATATGTATGTGTGGATATGTATGGGTGTGTGTGTGTGGATATGTATGTGTGTGTGTGTGTGGATATGTATGGGTGTGTGTGGATATCTATGTGTGTGTGTGTGTGGATATGTGTGTGTGTGTGTGTGTGTAGGTGGATGTGTATGGGTGGTTTTGTTTGTGTGTAGGTGGACATGCATGTGTGTGTGTGTGTGTAGGCGGATATGTGTGTGTGTGTGGATATGTATGTAATGTGTAGGTGGATATGTATGGGTGTGTGTGTAGGTGGACGTGTATGGTTGTGTGTGGATATGTGTGTGGATATGTGTGTGGATATGTGTGTGGATATGTGTGTGGATATGTGTGTGTGTGTGTGGATATGTATGGGTGTGTGCATGTAGGTGGATGTGTATGGGTGGGTGTGCTTGTGTGTGTGTGGACATGCATGGGTGTGAGTGAATGGATTTGTATGGGTGCGGGCATGTAGGTGGACATGTATAGGTGGGTGTGTGTAGGTACATGTGTATGGGTGTGTGTGCATATATATCTGAGTGGGTGTGTGTCTTCATGCACATGCATCCATCTGTATATGTTTGTTCGAAGGAGACGGCACAGTGGTGTAACGGTGGAGTTGCTGCCTTACAGCTCCAGAGACCCGGGTTTGATCCTTGTCTGTACGGAGTTTGGTGGTTCTCACTGTGACCACGTGGGTTTTCTCCGGGTGCTCCGGTTTCCTGCCATATTTCAAATAAATGCAGGTTTGTAGGTTAATTGGCTTTGTTAAAAATTGTAAATTGTCAATTTGTGGACAATCCGGAAGTGGCGGCGTTGCCTGGCAGCTGTGGCTCGCCTGCAGTCTGTCTGGTTTAAAAAAATATATATATTTCTTGTGTCTGTTTTAGTTACATTTAGTTTATTAGGCTGGGTATGTGTGTGGGGAGTTGGGAGGGAGGGAGAAACAAGGTTTTAGTTCGGGGGGATGTGACTTTTTATTGTCGTGTCCCCGTCACCGTCTCTGTCTGTGCTGAGGCCTAATGGCGGAGCTGGCGGCTTCGGAGCTGTGGTGGCGTTTCAGCGTTCCAGTGGCAGCGGCGGACCCGACTCCAGAGCTGTGGTGTTCCAGCGTTCCAGCGACGGACCCAGCTTCAGAGCTGTGGCGACGTTCCAGTGTTCCAGTGACGGCGGTGATGGCAGCCCGGCTTCGGAGCCTCAGCCGCGGGCCCAGTGGACGACAACATCAGAGGCCTGGATTGCCTCAGCACAGAGGGAGATCAAGGAGGGAAGAAGACAAAGACTTTGAGACTTTCGCCTTCCATCACTGTGAGGAGGTGCCTGGTGAACTCAATGTGGTGGATGTTAAATATGTGTTTATTGTGTGTTTTGGTTTTTATTATATGTATGACAGCAAGGCACCGAAACTTCGTTCAGACCGAAAGGTCTGAATGACAACAATGAATACTTTACTTTACTTTAGTGTGTAGGATAGTGCGAGTGCATGGGGTGATTGTTGGTTGGCGTGGACTCGGTGGGCCTGTTTCCACACTGCATCCAGGGCCAGATTTAGATGAGGAAAAGCCCTAAGCTATTCCACTTGTGAGGCCCCTCCCAATCCCCCACCCCCACAACGAGAGGAAGATGGAAGAGTCCACCAGATTGACACCGATGTGCAGCCGAACGCGGCCAATGAGATAAGGGCTGGAAAGCTGCGCTTTTTATTTATTGCCAGTGCTAGTGTCGAGTTATCGACTTAAAACACTATTATTCTGAAATTGAGGGCAAGGAAAATTGCAGAAATGTTGCTTAAAGACTACAGTGCATTGTGACAGCATATGTAAGAAAGGCCTATGACAGTGTCAAAAATATTATACACCAGGCCCGACGAAGCATTTCAAAAAGGGAGGTAGCATGGCAGGATTACAAACATTTTATGTGAAAAGTGCATCAGTGCATATCACAAGCGCAAAGCTGAAAGACCCTTGTGGCCAGGGTCCATGGCCCACTTAAGGGCCCTGGAAGTTCTGGGGCTTTAGATGCTCTCTGGTGCATTCTGAGCCTTATTTTGGAGCATTTATGCACCAAATTTTACTTCGGAGTCACATACCGGTTGTGAGATACCATGCACCTGTAAGATTGTTCCTGAAAGAACCAGCAGTGAACAGCGCTATGTGGGGGTACAATGCACACTTCAAAATGATCTGCTTCCAGAAGAACGCCATCGGACCTGCCTTAAATTCAAAATTTGCAGGCTCAAGTAAGGCCAGCAATGTCCAGCCACTGAATTCTCTCTTCTGGAAACCTGTCTAAACAGTTAAGACCCGGATGAAGAATTAAAGCTGTCCGGCTTATCAAGATACCACAGCAACAACACACCCCACGCCTCTATCGACAGCAAGCGTTCACTGAAGCTGGTGGCAGCTTCAAAGCTGGGCACAGGTCTATCAGGCCAAGGCACAAACCGGTCCTCAGGGGAAAATATGGGATCCACGCACCCCAGCCATCCTGCTCTCCAAATCTGGGACGGAAATAGAAACCGCACCAGGGGCCTTTGGGCTTACCACAAGACCACCAATAACCATGAAGGTAGGTGGGTCTGGTTCTTTCCGAAACATGAGGTATGTGGACCATTTACAAGTTGGTAAAATTTACACTTGTTTTGTGCATATGATCTATTTATAAACTAAAAGATAGCATGAGATCAGTTTTATACTGTACAGTATACAAGCGAGACAGACGCAGGAATTGGCCAGAGGTCTCGGAATATGGCCGGAGTTGCCTTTCAGGACAGGCCCGCAGTTGTGGCCTGCTCATTGTCATAATGGCAGATACAGGTTCAACTCGCATTTCTGAATAGGAAACTTCATTAACTGTCTAACAACTGAGGATCAGTTCCACTCACAGGGCTCACCGGACGTATTTGACATTTAGCTGGATGGGGCAATGATACAGTTAAAAGCGTTGCAAAATGGGCTAACTTCAGCTCCCAGGCTATTTACCAAATTACTAAAACAAGTGCTTCGGCTGCTCAGAGCTAAAAAAGCTATTGTTATGGCCTATCTGGATGATGTTCTAAATGCTGTATTTTGCTAAATTAGTGGTATCAGCCACAAAACTATATTTCAGAAATTGGGTTCTCATCCATCCAGTTAAATTTAAATTGATACCAACTGAAATAATTGGGTATTGGGATTTACCTTTAACTCTATTAAATTGTCTGGGACTACGCCCTGAGACAAGAGATTGGAACTAATTGAAGCCTGTAACAACCTAGTTGTTATCAAGCAGCCCTCTATTCAAGTGTAATTGGCAATATATTGGCTTTCAGCTGTGCTATTTTGGCCTTTGCATTATCAGAGCTATACGGCGTGCAAAGGAGTAAGCTCTCAAGTACGATGTAGGTCATTGCTACCAGACCTATGCTATTCCCAGCTGAAACTATCAAAGTCACCATGGTGGACAAACAGTATTCTACATTGCTCCACTAACCTTCATAGTAAATCTTCAGTTAATTACAAACTGATGCTATTGCTCAAAGATGGAAAATTACTAATACCATCACTAGTTATGGAGGTGGATGGGTTTGTATGAGTTACCAATTGGTTATATGGTATCAACTACCTATAGACACTAGGTGCATTCTGTGGATTAAAGGTTTTGTGCGAATATGCATAATCTGCATGCTCAAGTCTAAATTGATACACTCTGGTGCTGTTATATGTTAATCACATGGGTGCAATCAAGTCAAAGTATCCGGTGAGAGTTTACCTAACCTCATTTGGAATTGGTGTATCATCATATAAAATCAATGACAACACAGAATGGATGTTGGATCACAAGTATTTAATGACATTGTGGCTCGATGGAACACTAAAAGATTGAGATGTTTGCATCAAGGCTCAATCACCAGTTGCAAAAAATATGTGGTATATCAGTGGCGATGGATGCATTCTCGCTACACTGGGGAGGAATGTTCTTTTATGTCTTCCTCCATTTTGCCTCATCAGACGGGTCTTGCAAAATTCAGCAAGTTCCCGCTTCATGCTTTTTCGTAGTGCCTGACAGGCCTATACAGCCATGGTTCCCGCTGATGTTGGGACTGATAATAGAACCTTATATGGTTATTTCTAGACAAAAAAATTGCTGGTTTAGCTGTGACTCGGGAAACCATCCTCTGCATGATATAATCAATTCATTGACTTGCAGACTGGGAAGACCGCTCCTACGGCTTGGGTTGTTAAACCAAACCATGGACGTGCTCACTCCTGATGCTAATGCCAAGCTTGCAATGAAAGAGCTGCATACTGCCATTAGCAATCAACAGACACACAACCCCGAGGCAGCCTTCATTGTTGCGGGTGACTTCAATCACTCTAACCTGAAGACTGTACTCCCCAAATTCCACCAGCATGTCTCCTTCCCCACTAGAGTAGACAAGACACTGGACAAAGTCTACACCAACATGGCTGAAGCTTACAAAGCCATCCCCCTCCCCCACCTTGGTCAGTCTGATCACATCTCATTGTTCCTGCTCCCTAAGTACTCCCCACTCATCAGACGGGTTAAACCAACTGTGAGGACAGTTAAAGTCTGGTCAGAGGAAGCGGACTTCACACTTCAGCAGTGTTTTGGAAACACTGACTGGAAGGTGTTTGCAGCCCAGACCACCCTTGACTCCCACACAGACATTGACTCCTACACATCCTCTGTTCTGGACTTTATAAACTCCACCATCAATAGTGTCACCTCCCTCAAACAGGTGACCATATTCCCGAATCAGAAGCCATGGATGAACAGCGAGGTCAGGCTACTGCTGAAAGCACGGGACACCGCTTTCATGTCAGGCGATGCTCAAGCCTACAGTTCAGCCAGGGCTAACCTGAAGAGGGGCATCAAGAAGGCCAAGCACTGCCATAAGCTCAGGATTGAGGAGCACTTCAACAACAACTCCGACCCCCGACGCATGTGGCAAGGCATCCAGGCCATCGCGGACTACAGACCCGCCAACACCACCCCCACATCCAGCGACGCCTCCTTCCTTGAGGAGCTCAATCACTTCTATGGCCGCTTCGACAGGGACAATCTAGAGACAGCCATCAAGGCTGTGCTACCTGCCGATCACCAACCCCTCACACTCACCCTCTACGACGTATACGTGGCACTGAGTAGGACTAATGCACGTAAAGCTGCCGGCCCTGACGGCATCCCCGGGCGCGTGCTCAGGGTCTGTGCGGCGCAGCTGGCAGACGTCTGGAGTGATATCTTCAACCTGTAACTTGCCCAGGCAGTTGTCCCCACGTGCCTTAAAACCACCTCCATCGTGCCAGTGCCAAAACACTCCACTGCGGCAAGCCTCAACGACTTCCGCCCAGTTGCACTTACCCCCATCATCACCAAGTGCTTCGAGAGGCTGGTCCTGGCACACCTCAAAAGCTGCCTACCCCCCCCACTGGATCCCTATCAGTTTGCCTACCGCAAGAACAGGAGTACGGAGGATGCCATCTCAACGGCACTTCACTCCGCCCTCTCCCACCTCGACTACAGAGACACTTACGTAAGAATGCTGTTCATCGATTACAGCTCAGCATTCAACACCATTATACCATCAAAATTGATCGCCAAACTCGGTAACCTGTGCATCGCACCTTCCCTCTGCAACTGGATACTGGACTTTCTAACCAACAGACCCCAGTATGTTAGGTTAGACAAGCACACCTCTTCAACCCTCACCCTGAACACCGGCGTTCCACAGGGCTGTGTGCTGAGCCCCCTCCTCTACTCCCTCTTCACCTATGACTGCACACCTGTACATGGTACTAACACCATCATCAAGTATGCAGATGATACAACGGTGATTGGCCTCATCAGCAACGACGATGAGTCGGCCTACAGGGAGGAGGTCCAGCACTTAGCAGCATGGTGCGCTGACAACAACCTGGCCCTTAACTCCAAGAAGACCAAGGAGCTCATTGTAGACTTCAGGAAGTCCAGGGGTGGCACGCACACCCCCATCCACATTAACGGTGTGGAGGTGGAACGTGTTTCTAGCTTCAGGTTCCTGGGAGTCAACCTCTCCGACGACCTCTCTTGGACCCACAATACCTCAACTCTGATCAAGAAGGCTCACCAGTGTCTCTTCTTCCTGAGGAGACTGAAGAAGGTCCATCTGTCTCCTCAGATCCTGGTGAACTTCTACCGCTGCACCATCGAGAGCATCCTTACCAACTGCATCACAGTTTGGTATGGCAACTGCTCTGTCTCCGACCGGAAGGCATTGCAGAGGGTGGTGAAAATTGCCCAACGCATCACCGGTTCCTCGCTCCCCTCCATTGAGTCTGTCCAAAGCAAGCGTTGTCTGCGGAGGGCACTCAGCATCGCCAAGGACCTCTCTCACCCCAACCATGGACTGTTTACCCTCCTACCATCCGGGAGGCGCTACAGGTCTCTCCGTTGCCGAACCAGCAGGTCCAGGAACAGCTTCTTTCCGGCAGCTGTCACGCTACTCAACAACGTACCTCGGTGACTGCCAATCACCCCCCCCCCCCCCCCCCCCCGGACACTTATTATTATTTATTCAAATCATTTGCTGTGTCGCTCTTCCAGGGAGATGCTAAATGCATTTTGTTGTCTCTGTACTGTACACTGACAATGACAATTAAAATTGAATCTGAATCTGAATCTGCAGGGATAGCACCAAATAAGCAGTACTTTCCTCATAAGGTGATGGGAAGTATTTTGTTTTATACTAATATTACATAGAATTCGGCATGGATGACTGACGTCTTGAAGTTCAGTTCTATATGGGGTTTTGACAAACATTAATTTAAAATGCCATTTACTGTGCCTAACATGCCTTCTCATCATATTGGCTGCGGGGAGCAGAATCCACTCTGTCGGGTCTCACCTACTGATAGCTAGATTATGAAGGGTATCTTCAACTCAAAACCTCCCAGGCCCAGGTACGCAGAGATATGGGATGTTAACATTGGGCTACATCCCTGTCCTTGGTCAAACTCACTTACAAAGTGGTTATGCTCATGGCACTGAGTTCAGCACAACGGGTCCAGTCTTTGCATAAGATGTGACTGGACAGGATGATTATATCTACAGGCAAAATAACATTTATGTTTATGACTTAGTTAAGCAGAATACACTAGGGACATCAGGTCTCAAACTAGATTTGTTGGCATATCCCATGGACCTTCGGTTGTGTGTGGCCACACATCTACACCAGTATGTTAAGCTCACTAGAGCCTTAGAGGCTCTGAATTAGCAATGTTTGTTAGTCACATAAAGCCTCATAAGAAGGTATCACTGCAGACCATCCCCAGGTAGTTAAAACAGGTTCTGGCTTACAGGAGTGAACACTGACATTTTCAAGTCTGACACCACCTAGGCTGCAACAACATCAGCAGCAGGGTTATGGACTTTTCGTGCGACCATGTCCTAGCAGCTGCAGGATGGTCAAACGAACGATCTTTCCAAAATATTTTAGAACTAACCCATTGCCAGGCTGGGGTTATTTGCCAACTCTATTTTAGGTTCTGTTTATAGTTTCCTCCCAGTTGAGGGAGGTTACTATTATAATTATTTGTTCATTAAAAGCAGCAACATGTCTATATCTATGTCATGTCTGAGTGCATCATTAATGTTCACTCATCATTGGTCCACTGATGCAGTGTGTGACGCATGGAGTCGTTTCCACGGCATGAAATCACAGAGCTCTGAATTCTTCCTGTAGTCACTCACGTGACTCCGAAGTAAAATATTAAGATTAAACGAGAACTTGCCAGTTTGAAATTTGATCTTTATTTTATGAGGAGTTACTTTGAGGGATTATGTGCCCTCCACTCCCAACCCTCTACCATAAAGGTCATCTGGTATTCTATTTGCTCTAATCTTACTATATTCAACTACTGTTATCTGTAATTTCACACCGCTGCTTTGAAGATTGATATGGGCTGACAGGGTCTTCACGTAATCCCTCAACATAACTCCTCATAAAATAAAGATCAAACTTCACACTGGTAAGTTCTCGTTTAATCTTACTATTTATGACCAATATTTCAGAAATAATTTTGGTTGAGTTAAGAGTAATGAGTGGTTGGAATGGGATGATTGGGGTCATTGTGTATACATTTTTTTAATAAAGTATTGAAACTGTCCTTGTTTTAATCATCAAGTTGAACTGTAAAATGTTATGTACAATGTTATAAAGGAGCATGCAGATGCTGCAAAATAAAATACTGTAGGTTTTTACAGAAAATAAAACCTTTTTTTAGAAAATGTTTTGTGTGTTGATTTGATTGCCTGTTACTTTTTGACTGTGTTAGTGTGTGCACATTTAAAATATGATGCAAAATGACAGTCGCAAACTATGGAAAACATATTTTTCAGTATTGTTATCAAGGAAAAGAAAGCAGTTCCAATTGTTTGATATTATTCATATGGAGGAGAAAATATAATTGCTCTAAAACCTACCTTAATTTTGCAATCTCACTAAAGATAATCCCCCTCCCTCCACCTCTCTCTCCCCCTCCCCCTCCCCCCCTCTCTTTCCCCCCTTCTCTCTCTCCCTCCCCTCCCTCTCTCTCCCCCCTCTGTCTCAACCCCCCCCTTTCCCCCTCTCACATTCCCCCCTCTCTCTCCCTCCCTCCCTTCCCCTCTCTCTCCCGCCCACGCAGCGAAGCTCTGACTCTGCGCTGCAGACACCGCAGCCCCCCCAGGCCCGGAGAAACGGGCACTCCCACAACACAATATTCCACTACCTACCTGGAGTAGACACCTCCGATCTTTGGTAGACACGAGACATCGAGGTGATTCTGTGGAATGCAAATGGAGATCTGAACCCACCCGGGCCCACTGCGCATGCGTGGAGAGACAGCATAATTTTGCGTCGCTACTGTATCACTGGCTTCCCCCAACTGCGCAGGCGCGGATGGTCGCAATTTTGTGAAATTCCACAAAGTGGAAACGCTGATTATGCTCCAAGCGCTTCAGCCTATGAAGCCTATAGGTAAATCCGGCCCTGCTGAGGCCCCCCTAGATCTCGAGGCCCTATGCTTAAACGAGTGCAGTTTATACATAAATCTGGCCCTGACTGCATCTCTAAAGTCTAAAGTCTTGACCAGTGCATGGGTGATTGATGATGGCGTGAGCTCAGTGAGCTGAATGGCCTGTTCCATGCGGTATCTCTAAACTAAAATAGCAGGGCTTGATCTTATTCAATGTCCTAGGTTGACATTGGGGATTGGTATCAGGTGTAGAACCATGACCAATTGACCTCCTGCCGTATTTTAGTTGTGAGCTTCCTGTTCAGACTGCCATTACCTAACTCAGTACAGAATGAGACTTGAACCTAGCATCATTCCTTCCTGTATGATTCAGTTACACACTGTGTAAACATGCTGAACCATCAGGGCACTTAAGTGTGTTTTTTTTTGTTATTACCTTCATGTGCGGCATTCCCGGAGCTATCTGTTTCAGTTCTCTGCATCCTGTTCCCTCGCTCCTGAATTACAGTGAAAGGCGAACACTCACTGGTAAATCATTTCACCAGGCCATGTCAATCTCAGCCATTGTTGTTAGACAAAGAATTGCCATTTAACCTCGTTGCCGATTCACACCACAGGAGAAGAAAGGGACAAGGATGACAGATGAGTGGTTTAACAATCTTGAGGGTAATTTCATGCAGTGTTTCACTTGTTTTTCCCCATCTTTTATCCAAATCAATGGGATATAACATGTTAAAATCACTTGGAGGAGGGAGACTGATGCTTATCTCTCAACTGGGCTCACAAAAGGACACAAAGTCAACTGGGCTGCTCTGCCTGAGTGAATCACAAACCATTTATAGCACTAATCAGCCCTGCAGAAACAGTACCAACCTCTGGTATGTAAATGCGTCCATTTTGGTTTCAGATTTTAAGATGCCAGTGTTATGGTGAGCTATTGAGTCAACAAAAGGCACAAATTGTTGCTTAGTTTAGTTTAATGTCACGTGTACCGAGGTACAGTGAAAAGCTTTTTGTTGTGTGCTAACCGTTCAGCGGAACGACTATACATGATTACAATCAAGTCATCCACAGGGTACAGATCCATACATATTAAAGGGAATAACATTGAGTGCAAGATAAACTCCAGTAAAGTCCAATTAAGGATAGCAAGAGGGTCTCCAGTGTAATTGGAGAGTTGGAGTAACTCAGCAAGTCCAGCAGTGTCTGAAGAACATGGATAGGTTATGTTTTGAGCTGGGACCCTTCTTCAGATTGATATAAGCCACTGGTCTTTAAATAGGGGCATCACTATAAGGGACAAAAGCAATCACAGGGAAAATGCCATGAGCTAAAAACCTGACAATCTCACTGATGTTACCTGTTAGGACACAAATTGCTGGAGCAACTCAGCAGGTCAGGCAGCATCTCTGCAGAACATGGATAGGTGACGTTTCAGGTTGGAAGCGTCTCAACCTGCAACGTCACCTATCCATGGTCTCCAGAGCTGCTGGCTGACCTGCTGAGTTACTCCAGCACCTTCAAGAGATTCAAGATTCAAAATTCAAGAGAGTTTATTGCCATGTGTCCCTGATAGGACAATGAAATTCTTGTTTGCTTCAGCGCAACAGAACATATTAGGCATTGCTACAGAACCGATCAGTGTGTCTATATACCATTATATAAATATATACGCACATGAATAAATAAACTGATAAAGTGCAAATAAACAGATAATGGGTTATTAATGTTCAGAGTTTTGTCCGAGCTAAGTTTAATAGCCTGATGGCTGTGGGGAAGTAGCTATTCCTGAACCTGGTCATTGCAGTCTTCAGGCTCCTGTACCTTCTACCTGTAGGTAGCAGGGAGTGTGTGACCAGGGTGGTGTGGGTCCTTGATGATACTGCCAGCCTTTTTGAAGCAGCGACTGCGATAGATCCCCTCGATGGAAGGGAGGTCAGAGCCGATGATGGACTGGGCAGAGCTTCCTACTTTTTGTAGTCTTTTCCGCTCCAGGGCGCTCAAGTTGCCGAACCAAGCCACGATGCAACCGGTCAGCATGCTCTCTACTGTGCATCTGTAGAAGTTAGAGAGAGTCCTCCTTGTCAAACCGACTCTCCGTAATCTTCTCAGGAAGTAGAGGCGCCGATGTGCTTTCTTAATAATTGCATCAGTGTTTTCGGACCAGGAAAGATCTTCAGAGATGTGCATGTCCAGGAATGTGAAGTTCTTGACCCTTTCAACCATCGACCCATTGATATAAACGGGACCGTAGGTCCCCATCCTACTCCTTCCAAAGTGCACAATCAGTTCCTTGGTTTTGCTGGTGTTAAGGGCCAGGTTATTGTGCTGGCACCATACGGACAGTCGCTCTATCTCTCTTCTATACTGGGACTCATCACCATCAGTGATACGTCCCACAACAGTGGTGTTGTCAGCAAACTTGATGATGGAGTTTGCACTATGACCGGCTATGCAGTCATGAGTATAGAGTGAATACAGCAGAGGGCGGAGCACGCAGCCTTGAGGTGCTCCCGTGCTTATTGTTATCGAGTCTGACACATTTCCACCAATACGAACAGACTGTGGTCAGTGAATGAGGAAGTCAAGGATCCAATTGCAGAGGGATGCACAGAGACCCAGTTCTTCGAGTTTGGTAACCAGCTTGTAGGGGATGATAGTAATAAATGCCGAGCTGTAATCGATGAATAACAGCCTGGCATATGGTTTTTGTTGGGTAAATGCCTCGGGGTAAGACGTCTAGTGTTTGTTGACCATGGCGTGCAGCTCCTCCAGTGCCAGACGGACGTCTGCCTGGGGTGGGATGTAGACCGCGGTCAGGATGATGGAGGTGAATTCCCTTGAGAGGTAGAAGGGTCGGCACTTCACCGCTAGATGTTCAAGGTGTGGAGAGCAGGAGTTGGACAGGACTGCCACGTCTGAACACCAGGCAGAGTTGAGCATGAGGCAGATGCCCCCTCCTCTCCCTTTCCCAGATGCCAGTGTATGGTCCATACGGTGGATGCAGAACCATTCAGGCTGGACCGCTGAGTCTGGGGAGCTGGGGGTGAGCCATGTCTCTGTGAAACAGAACACAGAGCATTCCCTCAGCTCCCTTTGATAAAGCAGCCTTGCCCTTAAGTCCTCCACTTTATTTTCAAGGGACTGTACATTGGCCAGTAGGATAGTAGGGGGAGGGGGCCGAAGTCCCATGTGCTTCAGTCTGACCTGACACTTTGTGTCCTTCTTTTCATTAACCAGCATCTGCAGATCTTTGTTTATATGATATTACTTACATGTTGGTATCTGCATGAGGAATCGCTAAAACAAGTCATTGGGCCATAATGTAGCGATGGTACAATACTTACCTTCAGCGAAGCTGCAGTTCTGCCACTGGCCGTATGCGCAAAAATGGCGCCTTTGAGGAGGGGGAGGGGGAGGGGGGGGGGGTGGGATTAAAATGCAGATTTGCACTGCCTGTCTGAGGCGGACTTCCTCGGGCTGCTAGCTGCTGATGAAAAATCAATCGGGCTTCCGTTCACGCTATATTTAAAAAATAATTAGCTGGACAATTTAATATTTGGATTTAAATAAAAAGCTACTGTGAACGCCTGCAACGCCTACAACATGACGGATCGCAAGAATGGGACAAAACAAAGGGCAAGTCATTTATTTTACATATAATCTTGCTTCTTGGGATGGCTTTAACCTAATTTTACGTTACGAAAATGTTATTTGGGGCCCATGCGAACCGGCAGAATTTTCCTGCCAATATGGAGTTCAAATTCACCACAATGCAACGTTCGTTTTGATCGCGTTCCAGAAACAAGATGATTAAAAGGCCCTTTTTTTGGACAATCATATCATAAGCCGTCCAAATTGTCTATATTTTGTGTTATTTTCTCTCTATGATCATTATTTTTAAACTAAATATTCACAACAGTTTGAGTCACAAAACAATAATTTTGATTATATTTTTGTTTCTGGATTAATTTATGGGAATTAAACATTAAATTCCTTCCATCTGGCGTATAAATTCATGATAAGTGAGATTTAAAAATCATGTTATATTGTGAATTCCTGTGTGAATGGGATTAGTTTGTTATTTGGATACTATTTAAAAAAAAAATCCTTTTCTTAAGAAATGGAATCTACAGGACATTCTTAATGGGAAAGTATTGGGCAGAAAAGCATGTAGTACATGGTTTGAAGAGCAAAAACTTGTAGTTTACAATACCAAAATTGAAAAGTTGAGGAAAAAGAAGGTGTACAGAATTGCTTATTGGTTACAATCTGAGGAGTACGATAACGCTACTGATTATGATATGCCAATGTACCAACTAGCAACTTATCTTCTCCATAAAGACTTGGTCTATTGCTAGAAATTGTAATTTACTTACCTATTTGTTATGGACTAACAGCATATTATAAAATAATATTAAAGTTCTGATCTTGAGAATATCACATTTTTGAATTTTCAAGGCAGTCATAACGGTCAATTTTGTAATTAGCTACAATTAGGTAATTAACTAATTATATGCTTTAATTTCAGTTCATCCAAGTAAGGTGTTTTATATTTGTTTCAGAGTGCTTCAATCTATAATAACTGAACATTTCATTCAGTTTTCTTAATTTTAAAAAAAATTATGGGCTTTTGACTGTCCTCGATCACAGCTTTTGTGTTAAGTCAATGGAAAAGCAACAAGATGCTAATTTCCGAGGGTTACACAAAAAGCTGGAGAAACTAAAATGGCCATAACTTTTTTTAATAATGAAGATATGAAAGTGAATTAAGGTTCAAAGGTATTTATTGGTCATGTACACCAATTGGTGTAGTGAAATGTTTCTTGCCAATGCAGCACATAAAAAACGAATACAGACATAACAATACACGTCTATATAGATATTGTTATGTGAAATTGTTCCATTCATTGTTAAGATTTATACTTTATTTTATTTATTTTATTTTTTTTAAGTATAATAATTGTTTACTTGTATTATTTTTTTTTAAATTTTTTTTTTATTGTGTTTTTTAATTTTTTTTAAATATAATCATAATCAATATTATTTAATCACACTCCTCTTTGATTAAACACCTATTCTTTCACCTCTTTACTTTCTTTACTTTCTAAAAAAAATAGAAGCTTATATAAATCATTCCGTTATAGTTGTATAACTTTTGAAACAAGTTAAATGTGTATTTGAAAAACTGTTATATTATTGGCAATATGTATTGCTTCTAATAAAAATATTAAACAAAAAAAATAACAATAATAAAGAGATTTTAAACACAAAAAACATCCCCTCACAATGGTTCCAATTATGAGGGAAGGCACAATGTCCAGTCCCCATCCCATGTCCTCCCATAGTCAGGCCTATTGAGGCCTCCGCAGTCGCCATCATGGAGGCCCGATGTTCCAGGCCGTTCTCACCGGGTGATGGTGTCCCGGCGTCAGGAGAATCCTCTCAGTGGCTTGGGATACCTGGAACGGCTGCTTCCTTACCAGAGTCCACGGCTTCCGAAGCCGACAAGGCCACGTTGAATGGAGCTCCCCCACTGGCTCCCGATGTTGAAGACAGCACCACCGCCCACAGCTGGCCGCTCCACAGACCCGCGGCTCCGCGATGTGTTTTTTTTGTCGGCGGTTTCAGCTCACCGGATCTCCAGCGCGGCAACCCAAGCAAGGCATCGCCTACTCCGCCCCACAATGGCACTCCAGCGCTGCGCCGCTGCCGAAGCCGAGGTTCTGGGCGGTCTCCTCAAGAAACGCCGATCCAGGCCCACTGGTAGGCCGCGAGGACGGGTCGAAGATGCAGCCCGGAGAAAAGCTGCCTCTCCGACCAGGTAGGGACCAGGAAAAGTAGTTTCCCCCTCCCCCCCCCCCCCCCCATAAAAAAGAATAGACTCCAAACAAAATACTTTAACTCACTAAAAATTAAAAAAAAGAGTGAAACACAGACAGCTGCAGGCAGGGCAGCCATAACATACAGGGCGACGCCCCCTAGGAAGCCGAATTAGGTGTCAAATTAAACTTCTTTTTATGCTTTATCTGATGGGATAAATTGCAGACTTGATTTTTTAAATCTCAAAATTTTGTAACATGGCTACATAATGGAAAGTTTTTTTGTGTGTTATGCTTTGCATTGCAGAATGCCAATTGCTGAGGTCTCAGCTGAGTAAGTGATTAAGGAAGCTGAGAGTGTTCTCTTCCAAGCAGAGAAAACCATCGAGAGGTTTAATTGAGATTATAAATGATTATATTTCAAAGAGTTATAATTTATTTTGATATGGAAGGAACAATTGCATCCATCAGTAGGAGGAGCAGAGAAAGTGAATTGGCCACAGAATGAGAGGGGAGATAATGAGAATTTATTTTTATGCATTGAATTATCCTATGTAGGAATATATTGTCTGAAATTGTAATTACAAAAATAAATCAGATAGGTACTTGAAAGGAAATAAACTTCAGGTTGTGGATAAAGAGCATGGAAGTGGGGCCAGCAGGTAGATTCATAGACTGACTCAGCATGTAAACACATTGTTCGGCACAACTCCTGCCTGCTGAGAAAGATGTCGCATCTAAGCCAGTCCCATTTTCTTGCATTCGGCCCATATCACTCAATACCTTTCCTATCCATGTTAACTGTCACGTCTCAAAGTGACAGAACAGGCAGAATAAGCCCAAATGGTCACTTTGGTCAACCGTGCCTTGGCGGTTGCAGCTCCTAGGCTGTGGAACAGCATCCCTCTTCCCATCAGAACTGCCCCCTCCATCGACTCTCTTAAGTCGAGACTTAAAACTCATCTCTACTCTCAAGCCTTTCTTGACATCCTCTGAGTGAGGGCTATATGTATGTATTTATGTATGTACTTAATCTATGAACCACTGTTGTATAACATTAGTACCTCCACCAATGTAAGTTTGGTCAACGAGAATTGTTTTATAAATGTGCTATAGAAATAAAAGTGACTTGACTTGTGAAGTTCCACCTTATTTTCTTCCATGTCTCTATCTCTTCTTTTCCACATCAGTAATCATCTCCATCTTGGGATAAGCAGACGTAGACAGTAAACATAACTATCTAAACGGGATTTTGATGAGATCTTGTTACTTGTTTGAGGGTTGACAATGAACAATGCTTGTGTGTGTGCCTTTAGATTAAATGGTATGGTTCAACTTCACAATCAAGGCCAACAGTGTTTCTATCTTTATAAGTGCTTTATCAGGTGGAATTATTGAGTAGCTAAACTGGAGTTGTGGTAAAGCCAGCCGACCTGTTGCCTCATAGCTCCGGCAACCTGGGATTCCTCATGACCTCCACTGCTGTGGTGTTTGTATGTCCTCCATTTTCCTGCTAGTGATTTTTCAACATACTTTGGTTGCCACCAGCAACCCAATGATGTGCAGGTTTGAGGGTTGATTGGGTAATGTAGATTGCACCTAGTGTGTAACCTACAAACCTGTACATCTTTGGAAAAACCCACTTGGCCACAGGGAGAACGTACAAACTGCATACAGGCAGCACCTGTAGTCAGGATGGAACCTGGGTCTCTGGTGCTGTAAGGCAGCAACTCCTCCGCTGCACCACTGTGTCACCCCTATGCCAATCAACTTTGTCCTTAACCCAATTCTATCATTCACCTACACACTAGGCACAATTTACATTGCCCAATGCCACAGGTCGACAGGACTACAGCTAGAAATATATGTGCTGCCTGTCCCTCTGAGTTACTCCAGCATTTTGTGACCATCTTTGGTTTAAACTAGCATCTGCAATTACTTCCTACATATATAAACTGATGAGTGCCATGGATAGGGTAGAGAGTCAGAACACTTTTCCCAGAGCTGAAAAATTCAAAGACAGGAGGACATCACTTTAAGGTGGGAGGGGAAGAGTTTAATGGAGATGTGAGCAAGGAGGAACTGCAAATGTTGGTTTATACCGATATAGAGACAAAATACTGGAGTAAGACAGTGGGTCACGGAGCACCTCTGGAGAAAACAAATAGGCAACATTTCAGGTCGGAACCCTTCTTCAGACCCGAAACATCACCTATTCCTTTTCTCCAGAGCTGACAGGAGATGCTGATTTACTCCAGCATTTTGTATCTATTAAATAAGAAGTGCAGGATATGTTGTTTACCCAGTGAGTCGTGGGTGCCAGGAGGTGGTGGTGGAGGCATATACAATAGTGGCTTTTAGATAGACACATGGTTATGCAGGGAATGTAGGGATATGGAGCATGTACAGGGCGATGTGATTAGTGTATCTTGGTATAATGCTCAGAATAGAATTTGTGGGGTGAAGGTAGTAGTTTCTGTGCCTTACTATTCATTGTTTTGTGTGAAAAAAGAATGGGCTGATTTGTTTTTAGAGAATATTGGTTGAAACTAAACATTGTGCCATTATCATCAAAAATCCCTACTCCTAACTTGAAGATGGAAGAAGTTATTAAGGAAGATACTGAAAATGAAGTGAACTTGAGCTGACACCTACTGAGTTTTGGACAACAGCACAAATGCAGCTGACAGCTAGCTTGCATCCTGCTATACTTGGAGCCAGAAAATGTCCCTTTCAGTAAATTACATCCTTTGAGAGCATCAACTGTTTACGGGTAGTTTCCCTGCAATTGTTTTGCCTGACTAAACAGGATGAGGTGGAGCCCACATTACCTTGATAGTGACATGAATAAGCCTAACTTACAAAACAAACTGAAAGTTTTCGGATAGTTTTGCATGTTTTCATTCAAGGAGAATTCTTGTTCTTGCTGCACTGCTATTACTTTTGTCGAGGAAGTAAATGGAAAGAAAAATTCATTTAATGTGCGGTTTAACATTGTCTTTATGATCCCTTAAGCATATTGCACTTGTGGATTAATTTAGAAATGGTTCTAAATGGTGACAGAAGCTCAGGGGATTGGTACAGTTGCATTGACATCCCTTCACACTTCACTCCCGAATCTGAAATGTCATCCATCACCCATCCTTCTTCTCGTGTGGCCTGCTGATTTACTCCAACACTCTGTGTCTATCCACCCATCACTTGCCAAGCTCTGTTCTGCCGCCCCACTGTGTGCTTTCTTCCCTCTACTGCAATCAGTCCAAAGAATAGTCCCAATCTGAAACATCACCTATCTATGTCCTCCACATATGTTGTCTGATTGCTGAGTTCCTCCAGCATTTTGCCTTTTACTCAAGATTCCACCATCTGTAATTACTGCTTCTAAATATTACAGGAAATTCACCAGCCAGATTCAGCCAAGAGACTGAAGGGGACAACTGATGGAGTAGAATTAGGCCATTCGCCCATCAAGTCTACTCCGCCATTCAATCATGGCTGAATCATCTCTCCTTCCTAACCCCATTCTCCTGCCTTCTCCCTATAACCTCTGACACACAAACATCGAAGGCTTAAATGTTCAACTCTGATTGAATGTGTTCCCCAAGTTTTCATTACACAACACTGGCAGACGTTTCCTGCTTATCACCAACAAAAATCTTTGTTAGCCTCTTAAGAACCACAAAACATCCAAATAATCCTGTCTTTCCTTTCCCATAATTTTCATAGCTATTAAGTTTTCAAAGAAAATGGAAATGAAAAAATATTTTTTAATGCCTGACAAATGTTCTCTAGCGTTGCGGGGGATCTTCATCTTTAATTCCTAGGGTGACAGCAACCTTTGTCCTGGTGAAAGGCAACATAACCTCACCTACATCCTTGTGGCTCAGTCATCTCTGGGACATCTCAAGCCTTTGTCCAACCATCTGCTTACCAACCCACCCCCCCCCCCCCACCCCCCCGCCCCACCCACCCCTCTCCTGTAGTCACCTACCACTCACCAGGCTGCATTCTGCCCCTCCTCTCTTCTTGCATTCACCCCCTACACCCCCCACCCCCACCCCGACCACAATCAGTCTGAAAAAGGGTCCCAACCCAAAACATCAGTTTTCCATGTTCTCCAGGGACACATGTGTCGCAGTGTCTGGTCAATAATCTGGCCCTTAATGTCAACAAAACAAGAGAGTTCATTGTTGATTTAAGAAGGCATGGTGTTGAACACAACCCTGTTCTTAACAATGGAGCCGCTTTAGAGTTAGTGGACAGTTTCAAGTGCATTGACATCCCTATCACCAACAAAATTGTACAGATGCACCAATCGAAAGCTTTTTATCAGGATGCATCTCAGCTTGGTTTGGTAACAGCTCCAGCCAAGACCACTACAAATTGCAGTGAATAGTGGATGCAGCCCATACCATCACACAAACCAACCTCCTTTTGATTGACTCCATTTATACCTCACGCTGCCTTGGCAAGGCCAGCAGCGTAATTAAGGACGAGTCGCATCCTGGCCGCTCCCACTTGTCCCCTCTCTCCTCAGGCAAAAGGTAGAGAAGTGTGAAAACACACACCACCACATTCGGGGACAGTTTCTTCCCAGCTGTTATCAGGCAACTGAATCATCCAACCACAACCAGAGAGCAGTGTTGAACTAATATCTACCTCTTTGATGACCCTCAGACTATCCTTGATCTTACTTTGCTGGCTTTACCTTCCACTAAACGTTATTCTTTTATATTCTATCTTTACACTCTAAATGGATCGGTTGTAATCATTTATTGTCTTTCTGCTGACTGGGTAACACACAACAAAAGCTTTTCACTGTACCTCGATACACGTGACAATAAACAAAACTAAACAAAACTAAACTAAATTATATCCTCCCTTTGCATTAATGTGGTGATCAAGAAATATCATCAGCGTATTTACTTACTTAGGCATCGAAAAGATTCATCAAGTTTACAAAGATTCTCTGGAGCCGCTGCAGGTGTGCTACAGAAAATATTCTGACATGATGCATTTCAGCCTGGTGAGACAACTGCTCTGCTCTTGACCGCTTGAACCCACAGAGAATGGTCAATGTAACCCAGTCCATCACAGGCTCATCACTTCCTTCCATCCAGCTCATATTCATGGTGCATTGCATTGGGTAGACTCGAAGTACATCAAGTATGCCTGCCACCTGGGTCATTCCCTTCATTCTCTTCCTCCTACTGGGAGAAGATGAAGGCGGTTTAAACTCGGTCATCCAGACTTCACATTATCTTTTCCCTCAGTGTAATATGATTCCTGAACTAATCACCCTTTTCACAACACATTCCAAGAGGTGCTGCGATGTGCTGTTAGTCTAATTCTACCTGATTTGGTTATTCCATTTACTGTAATTACATATTATTTTGTACTTCACCAATATTATATTGCAATCTCGCACCAGTCTGCTGTTTTGCACTGGATGTCGTATTGGTTGTTATCTATCATTACAATGTACACCGTTTACCTTGTGAGCTTCATGTGAAAATAAATGTCATTACAATCTGGTGCATATGACAAGAAACTAATCTAATCTCTATGAGTTGCTCCAGCATTTTGTGTCTATCTTCAGTGTAGACCAGCATCTGCAGTTCCTTCCCACATTATATGTATGATAAATGTTTTGTTTACAGTTTACAGACAAAAAAAGCTGGAGTAACTCAGCAGGACTGGCAGCACTTCTGGAGAGAAGGAATGGATGACGTTTCGGGTCGAGACCCTTATTCAGACAGTTTAGTTTAGTTAAGTTTAGTTTATTATCATATGTACTAAGGAAACTCTGACAACAACCTGGCCCTTAACTCCAAGAAGACCAAGGAGCTCATTGTGAACTATAGAAGGTCTAGGGGCTGCACGCACACCCCCATCCATATTAACGGGACGGAGGTGGAACGTGTGTCCAGTTTCGGGTTTCTGGGGGTCAACATCTCTGATGACCTCTCTTGGACCCACAATACCTCTGAGGAGACTAAAGAAGGTCCATCTGTCTCCTCAGATTCTGGTGAACTTCTACCGCTGCACCATCGAGAGCATCCTTACCAACTGTGTCACAGTATGGTATGGCAACTGCTCTGTCTCTGACCGGAAAGCACTGCAGAGGGTGGTGAAAACTGCCCAATGCATCACAGGTTCCTCACTCCCCTCCATTTCGTCTGTCCATAGCAAGCGATGTCTGCGAAGGGCGCGCAGCATCGTCAAGGACTGGTCTCACCCCAGCCACAGACTGTTTACCCTCCTCCCATCCGGGAGGTGCTACAGGTCCCTCCGTTGCCGGACCAGCAGGATCAGGAACAGTTTCTTCCCTGCGGCTGTTACAATACGTAACTCTGCACCTCGGTGATTGCCAGTCACCCCCCCGGACACTCCTTCCCCCAGTATAATTGCACTACTGATACTGTTTGTACATATATATTTTTTACTGTTCATTATTCTAAGTTTGTTCTTCTCGGGAGATGCTAACTGTATTTCATTGTCTCTGTACTGTACACTGCACAATGACAATTAATGATTGAATTGAATTGAATTGAATTGAATTGAATTGAATTGAAAGTAAAAAGCTTTTGTTGCGTGCTAACCAGACAGCAGAAAGACAACTGCAGCCATTTGTTTTAAACCGAAGATAGACACAAGTAACTCAGCGGGACAGGCAGCATCTCTGGAGAGAAGGAATAGGTGACGTTTCGGGTTGAGGCCCTTCTTCAGACCCTGTTGCCTGTTCCGCTGAGTTACTCCAGCACTTTTTATCTATCTTCGGTTTAAACCAGAATCTGCAGTTCGTTCCTATGCAGCCATTTGTTTTAACTTTGAATCATGCAGTGACTAATCTTTGCCCATAGCAAACACCAGTGGTAACAAAATGCATGATAGTCCTCAAACAGAAATTGTATAAATGTAATGGAGGTAACAAGACAATCTGGCTGCTTCAACTCACAGTAATAAAACATTGAATGCTTTGCTGTAAATGATCAGGTGCATGCATCTTTCCATTCATAATTTTCTTAATGGCAACTAACACAGTGGAAGTTAAAGCTGATGCTGCCAACATTCCTGTAGATGATGATGTTATATGCGAGCACAAATAAAAACATTCTTCTATCTGATATGGTCCTAAAACATACATTAAGTTAGCAGTATATTTTTATGCCAAGAAGAGCAAAACTTGTTTAGCTTAGTGATTAAAAATTATAGGATTATTTCTGTCATACTCTATCAGAAATTGTGGACAGCTACAGATTTGAAGCAATGAATCAGAAGTCAAGACAGTATGTCACATTATTGGAGGAACTGTCTCGGCGATATAACCGTGGCAATTTATTAGACTTATAATTTATTGTTTATTATTATACGATTTATTAATTTGTTATACCATTGAATACATTTATTGGACTTCTTCTGTCTGAAGAAGTGTTCCAACCCAAAATGTGAGGCCAAACGCAAATTGGAGGAACGGCACCTCATATTTCGCTTAGGCAGCTTACAATCCAGCGGTATGAATTTGATTCCTTTACCTTCAAGTAACCCTTGCAACCCCTCTCTCTCTGTCCCTCCCCAACCCTAGTCATCGTACTAGTTTCACTGTCATCCTGTTGAGTTTCATTGCCTGTATAACACGTTAGCATGTAGCCCAAGCAAACAATAGACTATTGTGGGTACTACCTTTCCTTGATCAATATTACTTTTTTACTGCTTTGCATATCTTTCATTCATTTGTTCTATATATCTCTATATCATCGCCCATATCTCTTGTTCCCCTTTCCCTGTCCGCTGACTCTCAGTCTGAAGAAGTCTCGACCTGAAACATCACCTATTCCTTTTCTCCAGAGGTACCGGATGACCCGCTGAGCAATTTGGGTCAATCAATAGCAAATTGCTCCCAGTATCACATGCTCAGAAGAGTTGAAAAGCAACTGGATAGGTTAGACCAATTGGTATGTTTGTAAAAATGGAGGCAATCCCTTTATAAAAGTACTCTAGGATAAAGTGTGACAAGTGAGTGCAGAAATTCCAAGTACACCATTGCAGCTGCTCGCTGAAGGCTACTTATAGATACAGCATGGAAATAGACTCTTTGACCCACCAAGTCCATACCAACCATTGATCACTTCTGATCACTGTTGTAAGAGAAAATGGGATATACTAGCAATGTTACAAAATTTTGAAATTTTAAAAATCAAGTCTGCAATTTATCCCATCAGATAAAGCATACAAAGAAGTTTAATTTGACACCTAATTCACTTTCATATCTTCAGTATTAAGAAAGTTATGGTCATTTTCATACTTGGAAATTAGCATCTTGTTCCCCATTGCCTTTCAATTGACTTAACTCAAAAGCTGTGATCTGGAACAGTTAAAAGCCCATAACTTTCTTAAAAATTAAGAGAACTCAATGAAATTTTCAGTTATTATAGATTGAAGCATTCTGAAACAAATATGAAACAATCTTACTTGGATGACCTGAAATTAAAGCATATAATTAGTTAGTTATCTAATTGTAGCTAATTACAAAATTTAATGAGTAGATCTAAACATCTATCCATTTCTTAAGAAAAGATAAACTTTTTTTAAATTGCCTAAGTGTCCAAATAACATTCACACAATAATCCACAATATAACATAATTTTTAAATCTCATTTTCATGAATTTCTGGGCCAAATGGAAGGAATTTAGTGTTTGACTCCTGTAAGTTAATGGCCATTTAAATCAACCAGCAAGTGGGTTTTAGTGGAATGCGGTGGATTAGAACGTTGCAGTTTGCGATGAAGTCGGTATGAAAAATATTGTTTGGTCATACATTTTTTTGGAATATTATTAAAGCTTCCCGAAAAACCAATTTTTAATACAAAAATAAACTACCTTTTTTTCTCCCCTACGTAAAATCCTTCTGGTTGTCGGCGCTCACGGCTTTTGAAGGTGATTTTTAAATTACTCTAGTTAATAAATAATTTAGAGTAATTTAAAAATACCTTCATTCATGAAATGTCGGAGCAATTTTTCTTCCGCAACGAAATCGCCCGACATGGATCGATTTTTCCTGCCTGTGGAAAAACGGCACTTTAAGCCCGCCCCCCTCTGAAAGGCGCCAAAGTCACACACACGGGGAGTGGCAGAACTGAAGCGCTGCTCAAGGTAAGTTTTGTAACATACCTAGATATACAAGTTAAATAAAATTGATGGAAATAAAGTTCCAGGCCATGTGTTTGAAATCACAGGTGCGAACCAGGAAGTCGCAATGTTGAAAAGGTCTATGAATTGAGCTTGAAATCGTGGACAGAATGTGAATGTGCAAACAAGATATAATGAAATTATTCCATGATGTGAGCATGGGTGGATCAAGTGGAAGCATAGAGTCGTAAATAATACAGAGCCGCCACCGATTTTCCAGCAACTGGTGATCCGGTGCCTCCTTTAATCCGGACTAAATCACAAGAGCGCACTTGAGATCCCCCGAAAATGTGGCGCTTAGGCCGAGTCAAGTGGCCGATCTCAACCTCACCGGGATGTCCGTGCCGATCGGTGGGTTGAATTTGCCCCGTGCAGGCGGGGCTCTGGAACTCCGGCCCGGCCAGAGCCAGCAGATCAGTTCCCATAGCTGACTTCCCAGGCTCACTTTGCGTTCCATTTATAGGTGGACCTTTCCGGTACCATTGGATTCCTTTTGGAGGCCGTGACCTCTGTTGGTCCAGCAAAGTGGATAATCCAGAAATCCAGAAATCTGGAACCAAGGGTGCCAGGAAATCGGTGGTGGACCTGTACTTTAGGTTTTGAGTGGAAATATTTTGACCAAATCTTAGGCAGGAAGAATAAGTAGGAAAGCAATTGCATGAAACTTTATTTACTAACTCAGTATAGACAGTAGCAATGACTCATTAGTGAGCAAGTGCAGCATTTGCTGAAGTTGTAGGAACAAACCACCAAAACTTCCTCTGCTCTCATGGCCTTGACCCACTCAACTTTTTCACAGATTACCGACAGAGTTTGGTGAAAGATGGAAGTGGAGCTTCCTGGTTTTGAGTGATTGTTTCTCAAAGACTATTGAAGTGAAACACGTAGATCTGTGCACAATTCATAGCCGACAATGACCTGAGAGTTTATCTACTCTCCTAGCATTGTGACGTCGAATGGAATGGGGTCTGATGAAGAGTCGCGATCCGAAACGTCACCTATCCATGTTCTCCAATGATGCTGCCTGACCTGCTCAGTTATTCCATGCTGGACTAACTCAGAAGGTACTCTTTCACTGAACATTTCTTGCACTCAAAGATCTCAACTCAACATATGTAAATTATACACAAACCTACTATATTATACACAAAAGTGTTTCACTTCAATAGGCTTTGAGAAACAATTACTCAAAACCTCGTTCCAGTTCCCTCTTTCACAATTTTATGTCCTTTTCAAACATACTCCTACCCATTCATATCATCCAGCTTCAAATGGAGTAGCTAGAAAGGAAAATGCTTAAGAATGCTTAATATTTAATGATTAATGAATTTTAGAGATGTTGAAAAAACAGCATGAAATATTGTTTGGACAATACCCATCTAAAATGTAGAACAACTCTAAATATTACCATGCAGTGTACACCAGCAGAATAGGTGATGGTAAACTGGAGAATGCACAGGAACATTATTTAACCAAATATTGTTTTTGGAGTTAAATATAAGTAATTGTGTCAAAAATGCCCCTTTGATACAAATCTGAAAAACTGCTGCTTCAAACAAAACAAACATGTTTGCAGCACCCACTGAGCATGTTGTTTTCATGCAAGTGCAAGGTAGGAACCAAGTCAATTGTCAATTCTTCCCTTCCCTCCCGCTCCACCCCTTCCCCGGGCACTTTCCCTTGCAACCGCAAGAGATGCTACACTTGTCCCTTCACCTCCCCCATCCACTCCTTTCAGGAACCCAAGCAGTCCTTCCAAGTCCGACAGAGGTTCACCTGCACCGCCTCCAACCTCATCTACTGCATCCGTTGCTCCAGATGCCAGCTGATCTATATCGGTTAGACCAAGCGGAGGCTGGGTGTTCGTTTCGCCGAACACCTCCGCTCGGTCCGCAATAACCAACCTGACCTCCTGGTGGCTCAGCACTTCAACTCCCCCTCCCATTCCGTATCCGACCTCTCGGTCCTGGGCCTCCTCCATGGCCAGAGTGAGCAACACCGCAAGTTGGAGGAACAGCACCTCATATTCCGCTTGAGGAGTCTGCATCCTCTGGGCTTAAACATTGAATTTTCTCAATTCTGTTAACCCTGGCTGCCTCCTCCCCTTCCCACCTCTCCCTCAGCCCTCGGGCCCTGGCATTCCTTCTCTCTCTATCTCTCCCCCACCCAAGTCATACTAGTTTCTAATTTTCATGCTACAAACAGCTTACATTGGCCTGTTTCCTTTATCTTCGATACTTTTTTGCATATCTTTCATTCATTGTTCTTTATCTCTCCACATCACCGTCTATATCTATCGTTTCCCTGATCCCTGACCAGTCTGAAGAAGGGTCTCGACCCGAAACATCGCCTATCTCCTTCGCTCCTTAGATGCTGCTGCACCCGCTGAGTTTCTCCATCTTTTTGTGTGACCCTGGAACCAAGAGATGTTAGGTTCAAATTGGTGATATAATCTGATTGTTGAGGTTGATGGAAAAAATGTATCTTACGGTCTACCCTCTCCATGCCTCACATAATCGTATATACCTGATCTTAAAGTTGTGCCTGAGGAGGATCCAGTGCCTCTTTCTGCACATGTGCAACCAAATCCAAAAAAAATCAACTACCTCCTCCAGCAGTTTATTCCATATACCCACTACCCTCTGTGTGAAAAAGTTGCCCCTCAGTTGCCCATTAAATCTCCCACCACCCTCACATTGTCTTCTGGTTCTTGATTCTCCTAATTTGGGCAAGAGAATTTGTGCATCTACCCAAACTATTCCCCTCATGATTTTGTATACCTCTATAAGATCACCCCCTCATCCTCCTATGCTCCAAGGAATTGAGTCCTAGCCTGCTCAACCTCTCCCTATAGCTCAGGCACCCGAGTCCTGGCTGCATTCTCGCAAATCATGTTTGCACTCTTTCCACCTTGACAATATATTTCATACAACATGGTGCCTAGAACTGAACACAATTCCTTGTACATTTCATTTAGAGTGAGTTGTTAAATGTAAAGGGCATAGCTTTAAGGTGAGAGGAGCAAAGTTTAAAGGAGGCGTCTGGGGCATGTTATTTACACAGAGTGATGGGTGCTTCAAACTCACTGCCAAAGATAGTACTTGAGGAAAATATAATGGCATTTAAGACCCTTTTGGATAGGCAGGGAATGTAAGGATATGGATCATGTGCAGGCAAAGGAGATTAGTTTATCTTGGCATTATGTTTAGCACAGGCATTTTGGGCTGAAGGAACATTTGTTCCTGTGCTGTACTTTTCCACGTTCTATATTCTTTTATACTCCTTGCATGAATTAGAGCCTCTATGTTTTGAAGGGAATCAAAACCATCTGTGCTACAAGAGATGAGTGTAACTGTTAACTTTCTATTAAAGTTTTATTTGTTTTCCGAGATATTATACAGAGCACCATTAATTATTTAAGGCAAGTGCCTTGGCAAAAATCTGTAAATATAAGATTTGGTTCAATATTAATGAAAGCAAAGGAATTCACTGTGGGGAGCATTTGTTTTGTTCGAAAGGCCTGTTTGCTTTCAAATCAAATCAGCTGTGTAATTCAAGGGAATATAATATAACAGCATCAAAAGCGGCTCGACCCGAAACATCATCCATTCCTTCTATCCAGAGATGCTGCCTGTCCCGCTGAGTTACTCCAGCATTTTGTGTCTACCTTCATAATATAACAAGAGTAGTTTTGCTTATATTTGCTAAGTCTTCATGCAGTTTAGACAACTGGTTATTTGAGAGCAGCAGTGAAAATGAATTTCTGCAGGAGGAGCATAGGAGAATCAATATGGAAAGGTTTTGATTTCTGTGCCAATGATTGCACTAATATCTTAGGACAGTTTACAAGCTGTTACCATGGCGATAGCATCTCCACATGATTAGCAGCCTGTATACCAAACTGGGAATGTTCTCAAAAATGCAGGGGACTTATTGACAATGCAATAATTTTGTTACAGCCAGTCATTGAATAATTTCTCTTTGATTGTATTTGAAGGTACAGCAGGCAGAGTGGTGCAGCAGATAGAGTTCCTCCCTTACAGTACCAGAGACCCAGGTTCAGTATTGACTACAGCTGCTGTCTGTACAGAGTTTGTATGTTCTTCCTGTGACAGTGTGGGTTTCCCCGGGTGCTCGGATTTCCTCCCACATTCCAGACGTATAGGTTTGTAGGTAAATTGGCTTGGTATAAATGTCAATTGTCGCAACTGCATGGAGGAGAGTGTGCAGGGATCGCTGGTCGGTGACTAATTGGTTGCCCGAAGGGCCTGTTTCCGCGCTGTATCTCTAAACTAAACTAAACAGAGGGGCCTGGATGTACAACACCAGTTTTTTCTGCAATTCTCCTCTGTAGCCTGTGGTCCATAGACTGCACACACTTTCTCTGCATGTCGTTCACAATGTATGTGTGGACTCGTTCAAGGTTTCAAGGTTTCAAGGTCAATTTATTGTCACATGTACCAATTAAGGTACAGTGAAATTTGAGTTACCATACAGCCATACTAAGTGAAAACTAACATATAAACATAGAAACATAGAAAATAGGTGCATGAGTAGGCCATTCGGCCCTTCGAGCCTGCACCGCCATTCAATATGATAATGGCTGATCATCCAACTCAGTATCCTGTACGTGTAACAAGACACACAACCACATAAAAGTTAACATAAACATCCACCACAGTGGATTCCACATTCCTCACTGTGATGGAAGGCAATAAACTTCAATCTTCATCCTCTTTGTTCTCCCGCAGTCTGGGCAGTCGAACCATCTGCAGTCGTGGCAATCAAGGCCTGCACAGCCGACGATCGAAGCCCCTGTCAGGGTGATCAAACTCCCGTGTCAGGGTGATTGAAACTCTCTCTGCGGGCGGCATGGAGCTCCCGTGTCGGTCTCTTCTTACCAGAGATCGCATGCTTCATGATGTTAAAATCCACAGGCCCCGCGGTTAGAGCTCCCCAGCAAAGGGATCGCAAGCTCCGTGATGTTAAAGACCCGCAAACTCCCGTTGGTCTCCAGAAAAGGCCGCCAACCACGATATTAGGCCACAGTGTAGACAGAGATACGATACGGAAAAAAATCGCATCTCTGTCGAGATAAGAGATTGAAAAAAAGTTTCCTCCAACCCACCCACCCACCCACCCCCCACTTAAAACAGACCAAGGAACACTAAAAACATACTTTTTAACACATACTAAAAATAACAAAAAGGAGAAAGGACAGACTGTCGAGGCAGCCACTGCTGGTGATGCCCCCTGGTTCAGTGTTACTGAAAGGAGCCCTACCTAAGTGAAGATGGCGCAGTGGCACAGATGGTAGAACTGGGAATGAATGCGAAAATTGTATAATATTGAACTGCTATGAACAGGTGATTGGTGGTCAGCATGGACATAGTGGGCTGAAGGGCCTATTTCCATGCTGCAACTTTCAATCAATCAAATGTTTAGTTTAGTGCAACAGCACGGAAACAAACCTGGGTTAGATCCTGACTGTGGTTGCTGTCTGTATAGATTTTGAATGTTCTCGCTGTTGCTGTATGGCCTATACCCAGGTGCTCCGGTTTCCTCCCACACTCCAAAGACATACAGGTTTGGAGGTTAATTGGCTTCGGTAAAGATTTTAAATTGTCCCTAGCATGTAGGATAGTGCTAGTGTATGGGGATCACTGTTCGGCGTGGACTCAGTGTGCCGAAGGGCCTGTTTTGCACTGTATCTCTAAACTAAACTGAGACCGAGAAATACATGGGAAAACAATATTCAAAGATGTACTGGAAGCAAAAGGATGCTTACTGTGGAGGTTTTCTGAGCGTTAAATGTGGAAGATGGGTGAACATATGATCGCAGGAGATGGTGGAACGCTCGATGATGGGCGGCGATTAGGAGGGGCTGAAGGAAAATCAGCCTCGTGAAAATAATAGCTGGCATTCAACTAGTTAAAATATCAAACATATGCTTGTGGAAAGTGTGCAGCTGCTAGATGAGAAAGGGGCAGGCAATAAAGACAAAAAATAGAAACCTTTGGTCCAGAACTAGGGAGAGAGCCACTAGAAGATCAATCATTTAGAACTAAGATGAGGAAATACTTCTCTCAGGAAGTGTCTCTTTCAATGGGCTGTGAATAGTCAGTTCTTGACTATATCTTAGAGAAAGAAAACAAATTATTTGACACTAAAATAAAAAGGAAATAAATAGATGGAGTAGTAAGCCAAAAAAGTATCGATTACTTTTTAGATACTCATTGATGGGATGTGAACATAACTGGCAAAAACATCATTTGTTAATCATTCTATGTTGCACCTTAATAGGGAAGCAGGTTAAGATTCAACCATATACATAGGTGAGACTGGAATTACAGACTAGTTACAGGCAGCAAATTGTCACCCTGGATGAACACCTTCATGAACCAGATGAGATTTTACAATGATCCAGTATCCAGTGACTACTGTTACTAATACTAGTTTGTTTTGCTTTTAAATTCCACACATATTTAATTGAATGTTGCAGCTGGCACAATAAGTTATGTGGTCTTCCTCCACATCCACTTCTTATGTGTTTTTCAAATTAATCCAATGTGGTCCATTGAAATTGCTTGCAATCCATTTCTTTATCAACCCTTCTCTATTGATAAGCAAAGTGTAATAATAATTTCTTTCAAACTGTGACTGACTTTTTAAACTGTACTTTTGGATACCGTAGTGTTGGTTGCATCACAGCCTGGTTCAGCAACTCGAACGTCCACGAACAAAGGAGGAAAGAAGGAGGTAGACACTGCCCAGCCCATCAGATGTATAGACTACTGCACCGTGGAGGGGATTAATAGGAGACATAGCCTCAACAAGGCAGCCAATATCATTAAAGCCCCATACCACCATGGCTCTCATTTCACTCCCACCATTGAAGGTACAGGAGCCTGAAAATGCAAGCATCAGGTTCAAGAATAGCTTCTTCCCAACAGCCATCAGGCTTTAAAACATCACATAACATTAACCACAGCAACTATGAACTTCTATGGACTGTCTTTGGTTGTGGCCTTCCTTGCACTAGTATTACAGGTATTAATTAATTGATTTTTAAAATATATATATTTTATCTGTGTATATTGCATTTATGGGCCTGTTAAGCAGCAAGTAAGCATTTCATTGTTCTGTTGTCAGACCATATGAGAATTTAACGCTCTTGACACAATTTAATGAAAGGAATTGATATTCTACAAATAATCCATTCCAGACGTTCAGATAAACACATCGCTGGAAACAGACAGCTTATCCGGCAGTTTAAAATGTTGAATGAACTTTGAAACTTTGGTTTATTTTACCCAAACTGCTTTGTGTGGTATATAGCAAAGATTAGCAGTTATAAAATCATGTCCTATACAGAAATTGATTATTTATTTCCATAAATACACTCACATTTTCATTGTACTGTTTGTAACAGATTGTACTGTTAGTGATAGCAAAATGCGAGTTCAATTTCCCTCAAGTTTTATTCCTCCTGAAGTTAGTATTGCATAAGTTTGTAAGTTCATCAGTCATTGGAGCAGGATTAGGTCATTCGGCCCATTGAGTCTATTCTGCCATTCAATCATGGTTGATCTGTTTTTACCTCTCAACCCCATTCTCCTGCCTTCTCCCAATGATCCTTGACACCCTTACTAATCAAGAATCGGCAAAGCATTCCACATATTCACCACCCTCTGACTAAAGAAATTCCTCCTCATCTCCTTTATAAAGGTATGCCCTTTTATTCTGAGGCTGTGCCCTCTGATCCTAGACTCTCCCGCTGGTGGAAACATCCTCTCCATATCCACTCCACTCAGGCCTTTCACTATTCGGTAAGTTTCAAGAGGAACCCACTCATCATTCTAAACTCCAGCGAATAGAGACCCAGTGTTGTCAAAATGACACATGTGGGGGCATGGACTCAAATAACTGCTGCCTGTTAAGTTGAGTTTGAGTTGAGTGTAGTTTATTGTCACGTGTACAGAGGCACAGTGAAAAGCTTTTGTTGTGTGGTAACCAGTCAGCAGTCAGTTACATGATTACAATCGAGCCATCCACAGTGTACAGATACGTGATAAAGGGAACAACGTGAATAACATGAATAACCTTTAAGATAAAGCCAGTAAACTCCGATCAAAGATAATCCGAGAGACCCCAATGAGTTAGATAGCAGTTCGGGACTGCTCTCTAGTTGTTGGTAGGATGGGTTCGTTGTTGGTACTCAACTCCATCAGCCTTTCATGATGTATGCCTGGGCAGTGCCCGTTGTAGCTGAACACCTGTTTTATTGAACATCGCCCAGAATGAGGATTCCAGTAGGTCATGACCAGGAGCAAAGTGTCTGGCAGAGTTTGTGACTCTGTAACCTAGGATTGCTGAGGACAGCTCTCTGATGCTTTTACTGGTGCCTGACTGACATTGGCTGACTCAGCAGTGTGCGAGTTAGCACATCACAGCAAAGCAGGAATCAAGGTTTAGTGCATTCTTCAATCGAGCTTTAGTGCATTTAGCAGCCTCTTCACTGTGTTTCACAGCAGGCAAGGCTTTTATTAGCAGAACAATATGTGACTCAGCTTAAGGAGAGAAATTACATTTAAATGGACCTTCTGAAGAGTTTATTTTTTTATTATGTTTATTGTCGAGTGCCTTTCACATTCCTTTCAGGGCATCACAAAGTGTGTTGACACCCAAGGAAGTGCTTTTGAAGTGTAATCACTGCTCTAGTGTGGGGAACATGGCAGCCAATTTTTACACAGCAAGCTCTCACAAAACTGCAATGTAGTGTTCAGTGACAGATGTACAGTGATAATATTGTCCAAGACACCAAGAATCTCTTCTCTGCTCTTCATAAGTTCATAAGTTACAGGAGACTCCGTCCATCAAGTCTACTCCACCATTCAATCATGACTGATCTATCTCTCCCTTTCAGCCCCATTCTCCTGCATTTTCCTCATAAGCCCTGAACCCTCCTGAGGCTCGACTTGAATGTAGTCCATGAGATCTTACAGGTATATCTCATAGAACAGGAGCTCAACCTGATTCAACTGGCAACATTTACTATGAAGTAGCCAGCTCTCAGTACTTCATTGGAGTGTTAATGTGTTCATGTATTCATGTCAGCTCAAGATGGCGCCTGCCTGCGGCGACTTTTGCGGAGCACCAGAACAGAAAAGGTTTACCTACAACTTCGAACAACTTACCTGCATCAGGGAAACGGCAGTAATCGGTGCCGTTTCTGACGGGCTGCTTGTGCAGCTGAAGGCACTGGCAATTTTGCGATCTTCCGCAGCTGCGGGAGCACCGGATTTTAAACTTTCACACGCTGGCTGTGAAACTCCCGACCCGACTGAAGAACCCAGGTACGGCACTTGGAAACCCCGGGATGACCTCCAGAGCCGACGGGCTGGATATCCCAGAAGAAATGAAGCTGGAGCTGCTGATTCTGAGGGAACCCCCGTTCATTACGGAGCTGGAGCAGCCATCTGTGAGGGAATTCCCGTTCCAGCGCTGGTCCGCAGAAACAGCAGGTACAGGAAACACAGTACCTGGAAACAATGGGGAAGCCTCCATTGTGTAGCAATGTTACAAAATTTTGAGATTTTAAAAATCAAGTCTGCAATTTATCCCATCAGATAAAGCATAAAAAGAAGTTTAATTTGACACCTAATTTACTTTCATATCTTCAGTATTAAGAAAGTTATGGCCATTTTCATACTCGGAAATGAGCATCTTGCTTCCCATTGCCTTTCAATTGACTTAACTCAAAAGCTGTGATCTGGAAAAGTTAAATGTCCATAACATTCTTAAAAATTAAGAGAACTCAATGAAATTTTCAGTTATTATAGATTGAAGCATTCTGAAACAAATATTAAACAATCTTACTTGGATGACCTGAAATTAAAGCATATAATTAGTTAGTTATCTAATTGTAGCTAAGTACAAAATTCAATGAGTAGATCTAAACATCTATCAATTTCTTAAGAAAAGATAAACTTTTTTAAAATTGACTAAGTGTCCAAATAACATTCACACAATAATCCACAATATAACATAGTTTTTAAATCTAATTTTCATGAATTTCTGGGCCAAATGGAAGGATTTTAGTGTTTTATGCCTGTAAATTAATGGCCATTTAAATCAACTAGCGAGTGGGTTTTAGCGGAATGCGGTGGATTGGAACGTTGCGGTTAGCAGTGAAGTCGGGGGGAAAAATATTGGGGGTTCATACATTTTTTGGGGACCCCATTTCGCAACATAAAAATATTATTAATGCCTCCCGAAAAACCAACTTTTAATATAAAAATAAACTATTTACCTTTTTTTCTTCCCTACGCAAAATGCTTCCGGTTGTCTGCGGTCACGGCTTTTGAAGGTGATTTTTAAATTACTCTAGTTAATAAATAATCTAGAGTAATTTAAAAATACCACCATTGATGAAATGTCGGAGCGATTTTTCTTCAGCAACCAAATCGCCCGACATTCATCGATTTGTCCTGCCTGTGGAAAAACGGCACTTTAAGCCCGCCCCCCTCTGCAAGGCGCGAAAGTCGCGCACACGGGGAGCGGCAGAAGTGCAGCGCCGGTAAAGGTAAGTTTTGTAACATACCTACATTGTGTTCGGAAACGTGGCTGACGGGCAGGACTTCAGGTCAGAATGAAGCGCAGGGGACTTCGGCCCCCTCTCCCTACTATCCTACTGGCCAATGTACAATCCCTTGAAAATAAAGTGGAGGACTTAAGGGCAAGGCTGCTTTATCAAAGGGAGCTGAGGGAATGCTCTGTGTTCTGTTTCACAGAGACATGGCTCACCCCCAGCTCCCCAGACTCAGCAGTCCAGCCTGAAGGGTTCTCCATCCACCGTATGGACCGTACACTGGCATCGGGGAAAGGGAGAGGAGGGGGTGTCTGCCTCATGGTCAACTATGCGTGGTGCTCAGACGTGGCAGTCCTGTCCAACTCCTGCTCTCCACACTTCGAACATCTGGCGGTGAAGTGCCGTCCCTTCTACCTACCGAGGGAATTCACCTCCATCATCCTGACCGCGGTCTACATCCCACCCCAGGCAGATGTCCGTCTGGCACTGGAGGAGCTGCACGCCGTGGTCAACAAACACCAGACGTCTTACCCCGAGGCATTTACCACCATTGCTGGGGACTTCAATAAGGCAAACCTAAAGAAATCACTCCCCAACTTCCACCAACATGTCTCCTGCTGCACTAGAGGACCAAACACCCTCGACTACTGCTACATCACCATCAAGGATGCCTACCGCTCTATCCCTCGCCCTCACTTCAGTAAATCCGACCATACCGCGGTGCTGCTTCTTCCTGCCTACAGGCAGCAATTAAAGAGCGCACCCCCAGAGGTGAGGACAGTAGAGAGCTGATCGGTGGGGGCTGAAGAAGGGTCTCAACCCGAAACGTCGCCTATCTCCTTCACTCCTTAGATGTTGCTGCACCCGCTGGGTTTCTCCAGCCTTTTGTGCACCCTCGATTCTCCAGCATCTGCAGTTCCTTCTTTAACAAGTGATACTTGGAGATGTGCAGTAAAGTGGGTTTCGATCCCGTAGAGGATCACAGTCACAGTCAGCTGCGGTCCCGTAGAGGAATAAATATGAGGGGCTGAATAACATACTCCTGAGGCTGGTGTCCTTAAATAAAAATGCTCCATTGGTGTGAGGGGTTTGCAGGCTGCAGGGGGCCACCCTGCTTCACTGAACTGAAGCAGCCAGTGACTGGGATTAGATTCATTGTTCCATAGCCATACTACAAACAACAGGGCTTGACCAGGATGTTCATTGACAGTCACTGCACTATCCCAAAAGGCAGTATTTGGCCATTCAAATATATGCCTTACAGAACCATAAACAGATATGCAAATAGGAACAGTATACCCATTCAATACAGGTCAAGGTACATCCACTGCTACTATTTATCCCCTCACTCGACGTTACTGAAAAGTACTATCTGGTCATTAACGTACTTCTTTAGTAATTAACTACAAGGATAGGTTGGACAGAGTTGGGATTGTTTTCTCTGGAATGCCGGAGGCTGAGACAGACCTGATAGAAGTATATAACATCAAGAGAGGCATAGATAGCGTAGACAGAACCTTTTTTTCCCAGAGTGGAAAAGTCAAAGACTCGAGGGCATAAGTTTAAAGTGAGAGGGGCAAAGTTTTAATGAAATGCGCATGGAAACTTTTTTACACAGAAGGTGGTGGGAACCTTGAATGGACTACCAGTGGTGGTGGTGGAAGGAGATACGATAGTGGGTTCAAGAGGCTTTTAGATAGATGATGAAAATGGAGGGATATGTGCACAAAATGCTGGAATAATTCAGCGGGTCAGGCAGAACCTCTGGCAAAATGGAATAGGAGACATTTCGGGTCAGGACCCTCCTGAATAAGGGTCTCGACCCAAATGTCACCTATTCCTTTTCTCCAGAGATGCTGCCTGACCCGCTGATGTACTCCAACATTTTGTGTCTATCTTTGGAGTAAACCAGCTTCTGCAGTTCCTTCCAACAACATGGAAGCATAGAAACATAGAAAATAGGTGCAGGAGTAGGCCATTCGGCCCTTCGAGCCAGCACCGCTATTAATTATGATCATGGCTGATCATCAAAAATTAGTACTCCGTTCTGACTTTTCCCCATATCCCTTGATTCCCTTAGCCCTAAGAGCTAAAACTAACTATCTCTTGAAAACATCCAGTGAATTGGCCACCACTGCCTTCTGTGGCAGAATTCCACAGATTCAGAACTCTCTGGGTGAAAAGGTATTTCCTCATTTCAGTCCTAAATGGCCAACTCCTTATTCTTAAACTGTGACCCCTGGTTCTGGACTCCCCTAACATTGGAAATATTTTTCCTGCATCTGCCCTGTCCAATCCTCTATAAGATCCCCTCTCATCCTTCTAAATTCCAGTGAATAGAAGCCCAGTCGACCCATTCTTTCATCATACGTCAGTCCCGCCATCCCATAACCAGGTGAACCTACGGTGCACTCCCTCAATACCAATAATGTCCTTCCTCAAATTAGAAAAACAGAACTGCACAATACTCTAGGTGCGGTCTCACCAGGGCCCTGTACAACTGCAGTAGGACCTTCTTGCTCTTAAACTCAAATGCTCTCGAAATGAAGGCCAAAACACCATTGGCTTTCTTCACTGCCTGCTGTACCTGCATGTTTACTTTCAGTGACTGATGTACAAACACACCAAGGTCTTGTTGCATCTCCTCTTCTCCTAATCTGACTCGATTGAGATAATAATCTGCCTTCCTGTTCTTGCCACCAGTGAATAACCTCACATTTATCCACATTGTACTGCATCTGCCATGCTTCTGACCACTCTCCCAACCTACCCAAGTCACCCTAGCATCCTCCTCGCAGCTCACACTGCCACCCAGCTTTGTGTCATCTGCAAACTTAGAGATGTTACATGTAATTCCCTCGTCATGTGCAAACAGAGGAGATTAGATTAACTAGGCATTATGATCAGCACCAACATTTTGTGCAGTAGGGCCTATTCCTGTGCTGTATTTTTTGATGTTCTACATTTTTTTTGTTGGGTCATGTTGTGTACATTCACACAAGACAGCACTCTGAAACCCTGTGCATACATACTGTAGAGAGCAAGGGCAGAAATCCCGGTGTGGAGGGGACACGTCCCACCAGTGTTTTGAGAGGTAGGGGACAATCCCCCCCCCCCCCCATGATTTGTAATCTTGATTTTGAAATTCGGTGAAAAAAAATCAATTAAAATCTCCGCTTTCCGACATTGGGGATGTCACTGTTAAGCGTTTGTTAAATGTCTCTATTAACATCGTATTAACACGATGTGTCACCAATTGTGTTTTGACCTTCAAGGTATTCACTGAGAATTTCTTAAAGCTGTCTGATGCGGGTTCAATTACCATTTGAACTAATTGGATATATTGGTGGATGGAAAAGATTTATACAGGTAAAGGGTATCCAAGGTTGGTTCTTCTGTTTGGCTTTATTTGCATTTATCACGTTGTAGCTTTTGAAAGATTCAAGCTGGTATCAGACTCTTTCTAAGGGTTGAATCGGCCTATTCGCGGGGCCTTTCATCACCCAGCGCGGTTTAAAATCAAACTGCTACATCGAGGCGATCGAGGTTCCCGATGTTGAAGGCCACGCCGGGCGATGAAAGGTCCCACAAACAGGCCAATTCAAGCCCCACGATTCAGGGCGGACTAAAAAGCTGGAATAAATGCTGCTGTTGCTGGAGTTTGGAGTCGATCACCAACCAGGTCAGCTCCCGATATTACAGTTCACAGGGCCCTAGGCCAAAGCCTCGGGTGTGTGTGTGTGCACATGCGCAGGCAGCCACCAAGAAAGCATGGCCCAAAATTGTGTTCCCCCACGTTTTTATAGCGATTTCTGCCCCTGGTAGACAGAGACATTTCCTCAAAATATCTCACCAAGATCTTTACCGCCAATTAATTATTTTGGATGTGTATGAGCTATTGTTTTGCTTGGTAACTACAGGAAACAGGCCCTTCGGTCCACCAAGTCTGTGCAGACCAGCGATCCCCACACACGAATGCTATCCCACACATACTAGGGACAATTTACAATTATAACCTACAAACCTGTACATCCTTGAAGTGTGGGAGAAAACCAGAGATTCCAGAGAAAACCCATGCAGGTCACAGGGACAATGTACAAACTCTGACAGACTCCACCCTGTAGTCAGGATCAAACCCAGGTCTTTGGCACTCTAAGGCAGTAACTCTACCACTGCGACACTGCGCCGCCCAAATTGCTGGAGTAACTCAATGGGTCAGGCAGCAATTCTGGCGGAAAATTATAGGTAAAGCTTTCTTTCATCCCTAGCATTTGACCAACCATCTGCCTATCAGAATCCCCCATTGCCTATGTTTACCTACTTCTCGTCACACTTTTTTTGTGTCTTTTTTTGTTAACCAGCATCTGCAGTTCCTTGTTTCTACAAAACGAGATTGGCGTGTCAGCTTTAATATATTCATATTTATGTGTTTCCATTGCTTTTAAGTAAGCAAAGTGTATTACAACACAGTACATAGAACAGTAAAGGAATAGACCCTTTGCGTCACAATATAATAAATAAAATATATTTATATGTATACATATATCACACATACATACATACACATAAGAACAGACAAAGAAATAATAGGAATAATAGTGCAAAAAGACAAAAACAATGCCCCAAGTCTGTGTAGTTCAGAGCTTATTTGGAGATTGTAGTGCTTTAATAGTCTGATGGAAGAAGCTGTTGCAGAACCTGGACATTACAGTTTTCAGGCTCCAATATCCTCTTCCCGGTGGCAGGAGTGAAATGAGGATGGTGTGGGTCTCTGATGATGCTGACTGCCTTCTTGAGGCAGAGACTCCTGTAAATCCCTTTGATGGTGGGGAGTTTAGTCGTGATGGACTGGGCAGTGTTCACCATCTTTTACAGTCTTCTTCACTCCTGGGTGTTCCGGTTGCTGAACCAGACTGTGATGCAACCAGTCAATATGCTTTCTTCTACACACCTGTAGAAGTTCAAGGGAGTCCTCTCTGACATACCGATATGCCTATCCAAGAGTCTCTTAAATGCCACTTTCGCAACCTCCCTCCACCATCATGTCCGACAGTGCATTCCAAGCACTCACCACCCTCTGTGTAAAATCTTTGCAAGGCTTTTTTCAAGATGATGCCCTGACTAAGACCCATCCCTCCCCTTTGTATGTTCCTGTTCTGTACAGAAGACATCCATCACTATGAATTCCTCAATTGGAAGATAAAGAAACCTATAAAAGAGAATAAACAAAGTACTACTCTGTAAAGTCGCAAAACAATTTTCCCCTGCCCAACCCAGAAAATAAATTCCTGTTATGAAAATGTACAAAGTCTCACATGGGGCACTCAGTAATAACTCACAATCTTAGGCCAAGATCAAATATTTACAGCCAGCACAGGAAAGAAAAATGTTCAAGTCTGTCATCAGAATGTGCTGTCATGAATCTGACCTTCTCATGAACCATCTGTACCTTTTACTTCTGTTGCCAACATACAAAGGAAGAAGAAAGTATTTCACAGATCATCACACCAGCAAATGTAGCTCTCAACTTTCACTATTTTGATCTTGATGGGTTTTAGGTTTTATAAATTACCTCCCTCCAAGTTCCTATTTCTTTCCCAAAATGTGCAGCTTCCATTCAAACATTTCTGTATTCTTTTGTGTGCTTGCTTTTGTTCAAATTCAACGAACTAATAGATTGACAAGACAATAACATCTTAAAGGAGACAAAGCTTTACAATGTTTCCTCACCTCCCCTCCCCCCTTGCATATTGTGCTCCATCTAAAAAGTTCCTCTTCAATGTAGGCACGACAACGCTGGAGGAGTAGTAACATATCCCTTTGTTTTTGCGTCGTGTTTCTCCCTGGCACTAGTTCTCAGGCTGAAATAAGATAGGAACATGTTAGAACAAAACCAGAAAGCTATTAATAAAAAAATCTTTCCCATACCCGCATTAAAGTTCATATTGCAACCAGTATGTGTGTGTGTGTATATATATATATATATATATATATATATATATATATATATATATATATATATATATATGTGTGTGTGTGTGTGTGTGTGTGTGTGTGTCTGTGTGTGTGTGTGTCTGTGTGTCTGTGTGTCTGTGTGTCTGTGTGTGTGTCTGTGTGTGTGTCTGTGTGTGTGTCTGTGTGTGTGTCTGTGTGTGTGTCTGTGTGTGTGTCTGTGTGTGTGTTTGTGTGTGTAAGTTCTGAATAGCGACCATATAAGGAATGCTAAATGACCCTTAATTCAGGGGTCAGGCCTTCATTTCACTGTTAAAACCCTTTGACCCTCATTATAACCACAAAAAAAAATCCTGTTATTTGAGACAATTCAGTGGGGTTTCAGAAAAACATCTACTCTGAATATCCCTCAATGCTTGCAGGCTAACACCAGAGGAAAAGAGCAATATGTTTTCAAGATGGTTTTTTTTGGACGTGCAAATCAAGTCCAAGGCTAGACATTCTGCTTTTTGAATGGGATGTACCAACATTTCTTAAAAATCGTATAGCATGTGTTTTAATAATCTGTCTCTTCAATTTTCTTGTTTCCCAAAACATGAAGGCATTAGTTATCAGCTTCAAAGAGTCAGAATTCAATCCATCATTTCTGCCTAATTTTGAGGTTTATCATCAGGTGGAAACTTCTACGAGTGAGCCCACATACTGAACGTATAAGGGAATTGCAAATGAGTCGTTAACAGAAAGCTGGCAGCAAGGTGGGAATCAGTTAGTTATTGTATAATAATGTGAGCTAAGGAAATCAATGCAATATTTTACAGAATTATATTACTTTAAAAAAACTGTGTTTCACTCATTCTGTGTGCATTTTGAGGTCGCACGTCATTTTTCTCTGGTTTTGAACTGGGACACTAGACAGTGGTTGATTTACCTTTCCCATGTGGTTTCAGCTTATGATTTGTCCATTACCATTTGACAAAACAAGAGTAAGAACCAGCACCTACCACTGCGTGGCACAGTTCTTTGGTACATCAGCTGACTAGTGTCTGATTTTGTTAAAATCGCCTTTTCTTATAAATAACACAAGAGTGTTAATGGCAAGGTAGGCACAAGTGCTAAACTGACCTTTGGTTAAATCAAGGCTCTCTTTTGGAGATTTAGAATAATTTAAAAATGACCGTCATAGATGAATAAGTTGAAGCACATAACCTGTGAAAATGTTTCAGTTTGTGAAAATCAACCTTTCTTAAAAATAACGCAAGAGTTTTAAAGGTAAACTGTCCTTTGGTTAGATCAATTGTTTCAATTGGAGATTTAGGGGATTTTAAAATGACCGTCATGTATAAATAAGATGTACCACATTATTTAGCACTTTGTGTCTTGTTGTGCATTAACAATCATCTCTAGTTCTTTGCTTCAACTATATACAATGAAATGTTATAGGAGACCATCAGTAATAAGGAAAAGGGAGACCAGTGCCCCCCCCCCCCCCATTATATTCCATTGTAAAGAATGTGTACTGTACATCTCTAATTTTTTGCACTAGATGTGATTTGTTGCAGTGGCTGTTGAGTGATCTTGAATAAACTTAGTACATTTAGTTCCACTGCTGAAATGAATTTACAGAGAAGAACAAAACTGGCAGCTGTTAATGTTATCTACATTAAATGTTGGTGACTAAAGACAATTATTTCTCTCTTATAATAGATCAACACAAAGTTCCTTAGTAACCCAGAATAGTAGGATTGAACGAGAACTTACCAGTTCGAAGGTTGATCTTTATTTCATGAGGAGTCGAAGTGAGGGATTTCGTGAAGAGCCCGCCGGTGCGCATGCTCGACATACTTCAAAGTAGCGGCGTGGAATCACAGAACCAACAATAGAAATGACTTCGCATAGTATGATTGAATTGACTAAGATTACCAGATGAAGGTGATTGAGGGTTGGGCGAGGAGGGCACGAAATCCCTCACTTCGACTCCTCATGAAATAAAGATCAACCTTCGAACTGGTAAGTTCTCGTTCAATCCTACTATTTCATTTCGGAGTCACGTGAGTGACTTCGTGAAGACTTCAAAGCTTCTGTGATTACACGCCCTGGACCACGTCCATGCTGACACACCACTACCAGGGATGGATGGGAGGAACAAACTGGCTCAATAGCTCATACTGCAAAACAAAAGCATATTTATTAATAACAAATCAAAAACCCCTCATGCAGGGACATCTCCACGTTCTTGACCTGCATTCAGCACGGCTTCTGCGAACTGTAGAGGAGCAGCAACAGGCTTGTTATAAAAACGCTGGAACACAGCTTCATTCGCCCATCCTGCTGTGGCGAGAATTTGGTCCATGGGCACCTCCATGACCCTCGCCGCTGACGTCGATGCAGCCCTGGTGGAATGAGACTTGAACACATTAGTGTCGATACCTGACTTACCCAAGACGACTCGAAGCCACCTGGATATCGTCTGGACTGTCACTCGATGATGAGGTCTCTTATGAGTGACAAACAGGTATCTCTCCATTCCTCTGATGCGTGCCGTCACCTTGACATAGTGGCGGATATGTGAGGCTAAACATAGCCTAGCATCTGCGGGGTATGCCGGGAACTTCAGCTGCAGCCCTGTGCACCCAGGTCTATGCTGCTTTAGTAGCTCGTCAATGAAAAAGACTACTTCTGTAGGGGTAGATGTCATTCTGTCGACACGAAGTTTGTGTAGTGTCTGTACCCTCTGAGCTGAAGTCAGCGCTAGTAACATCACCAGCTTCATGGTGAGTTGGTCCAGTTGGAGCCCTTCCATGGGAGACCACGTCCTGAGCAGGGTTAATACGTCCCTGACATCCCAGGTGATATTATAGCGTGGTGTAGGCGGATTCATATTGAATATACCCCGCATGAGTCTGGACACTAGCCTGTTGGATCCTACCCCAATCTTGAGGTAGAATGATAGCGCACTTCTGGCCCTGTTGATGGCACTGTAACTTAAGTGTTCATCATGGTGCAACCCCGCGAGGAATTCCAGGACGTCGGTTATTGTCACGTCATCGTACGTGATGCGAGAGCGGCTGCAGTAGGCTTCCCACTTCTTAATATGCGAGCGGTATCTTCGCCTTGTGGACTCTCGACACGACGCCCCGATGGTATCCATGGTCCGAGCCGAGAGGCCGTATTGGACTAACGGCCTGTTCAGAACCTGCAAGCCAACAAATTTAAATAGCCATGGCAGGGATGTGGCTCCCCTGAGACAGGGTGAGTAACCAATTGTGGGCAACCCCTCAAAAGGACCCAAGGTTCGTTGAGCATGCCAAAGACCACCGGATACCAAGGCTGTGTGGGCCAGTCGGGTATAATAAGGATGCCCTTGGCAGCATCTGCCTGAATCTTTCGCAATATCCGACTGATGAGGCAAAACGGAGGGAAGGCATAGAAAAACCAATTCCCCCAGTCCAGCGAGAATGCATCTAGCGCTATTGCCCCAGGATCTGGTTCCCATGAAACGTAGGCTGGTACCTGATGGTTTAACCGTGACGCAAAAAGGTCAATGTCCGGTTTACCAAATTTGGCTGTGACTTTAGAAAAAATCTCAGGATGCAACATCCATTCAATGTTGTCATTAAATTTGCGTGACCTGGTGTCCGCCACAGTATTAAGCTCACCTGGCAAATAGGTAGCTGAAATCCAAATGTCTCTTTGAACACACCAGAGCCAAATTGAGTTAGCCAATTTGTCACACGAAACTGACCTGGTACCACCCATATGGTTTAAATATGCCACAGCTGTGGTGTTGTCTATTTGGAGACGGACGTGTGCTCCAACAAGCTTGGAACAACATGCACGAAGTCCGTGGAATGCTGCCAGCAACTCCAAATAGTTAATCCCTTGAGTCAACAACATCGATGCCTCAAGGGTGTCCCATCTGCCCCCACAACTAGAGCAATTATCAGTAGCTCCCCAGCCATTGGAGCTTGCATCAGTCTGTAAATATACCACCGGATTAGCCTCCCTAACAGGCTTAAATGAGTTGCTAATGTGACACACCCACCATTGCAACTCAGTTATCGCTTCGGACGGCAGCTGCATTGATCGATCGTAATGACCAGCGTTCCGTTTTAACGCAATAATTTTAGCTCTTTGCAAATTCTGATAATGCAAAGGCCCATATCGTGCTGCCGGAAACAAAGCCACTAGCTTGCCAATTACTGTGGCTGTATGCCGAATCGATGGTATATTGGTGCCAATTAAATCTCTGCACACCTGAGTGACTTCCTCAATTTTGTTAATTGGTATAGTTATTCTCATACTCATTGAGTTCACCGTGAACCCTAGGTAATTAATTACCTGGGCAGGGCAGAACTTCGATTTCTCTGGATGGACAATGAATCCTAATTGTTGAAATATATTGACAGCAGCTGCAACACCCTGTTCAGCCAAATGCAGGGTGTGGCCCACAATAAAGACATCATCTAAATAGGCCATAACTATATGATGTCGTTGTCTCAAATAAGCCATGATTGGCTTCACCAATTTAGTGAACAATCTAGGGGCTGTAGTGAGCCCATTAGGCAAAGCCTTATACTGCCAAAGTTGCCCCATCCAGATAAATTTCAAAAACCTTCTATCATATTTCTGGATGGATACTGAATAATATGCATCCCTTAAATCAATGCATGCCATAAAGCAGCCATGAGAAATCAATGATTTGGCTGTTTCAAACGTATCCATTTTAAAATGAGTATATGTTACAAACGTATTCAAACGGGTTAGATCAATGATGACACGACAGCCTCCATCCTTCTTAGGTCTAGTAAATATGTTCGAAACAAATTCAATTGGCTCATGCACCGTTTTCTCAATTACACCCTTCTGTTCCAGACTTAAAATTTCCTTATAACCTGCTGCCTGTTCTGCAGCAGACAATTTGAACGTACGACCAGGCATGTGCTGGGATGGAGGAATGTCGCCATTAATAAACTCAATTTTATGCCCCTGAATATTCCGCAACACATACTCATCACCAGTAAAATTACCCCATGCATCCAAAAACAACCGTAAACGACCACCAACATGGGAAGTTAAACAGAGAGAAAAGAGAGAACCAGACCCCCTCACCTCCGTGGTTACCGGCGGTCCTTGACACGTGTGGTTGGCCGTGGAGGTGCTGGGTTGGCTTGAGGGCGCGGCGTCTTCGATTTCCACAAAGGTCTCTGCCGACCCTGTCCTAAAAAAGACCCTTGGTGCTGGTTCTGGTGTTGTTGTCGTTGTGGAGCTAGAGGGTGAGTCCTCGTCGAGGCACTGGCCGACCCTCGTGAGCGAATGTATGGAGCTTTTGAGCCGGACGGTGTGGGGGCACTCTTAGAGCGCATGATCCCCACCGTTTTGGCTTGTTCGTCAAGCTCTTTGACTCTCTTCGAGAGGTCCTCACCAAAGAGCTGACGGGGCGGCGGCGGCGGCGGTGGTTTGCACAATCCTGCAAACTTCGGGTTGAGTGCTGGGCGGATGCTGTTTTTGCGAAACCCGTTGATTTCGTGCTGGGTCGCGCACAATAAGGCCAGAGCATCTTCCTGGTCCAAATTCAGCTCGTCCCCGTCCACCGACCGCGCAAAGGCGGTAATACCGGCCGTGAGGAGTTTCAGGATCCGCTGCAATTGTAGCTCTTGTTGACGGATAGCCGCACTGATGTTGCCCCATATTGGCGTATTGACCACAGGCACGTTGAGGGAGTTGCAGTTTGATGGAGCCTTGTGCCGGCTCATAGCCTGGATGAGGACTTCTTCCTGCAGCACCTGATTATTAAGAAAGTCCACTGTGGCTGCCAGCTTTGTATTGAGAGGAAGACCAGCCGTATGTGGGGCCGCGAATTTGGTCGCCACATCCAAAAGTTCCTCCGCTGGCACCTCGACCGGAGGTGGTACGGGATCCACCAGAACCTCCTCCTCGTGCTGCTCCAGGCTGATAGTAGATGTTGGTGAAGACGCCCTGTGCCTGTTGCTGCCCTGCTGTTGTTGACGTTGAAGCAGGAGCTCCAGCAGCCGCTCCATACGGTCAATACGCCCTTCACCCTGAACACTCAGGTGGTCGGAGTCCTCCGGCTCTGAAAAGAAAACCGGGCTCCTGTCATCGGCCCGCACCTCGTCGAGGCCCTGCCGGTGCCGGTAGTTGTCGCTAACAGCCGCCGAGGCGAAACTGCGCGATTCCTGCGCGGGCGTGTTCAATCGCCTCCGTTTAGCGAGAGCTGAAGCCGCTGCCACTAAGGGCACACGCGGCGAGGTGTCGGCACCAGCCGAAGCATGGCTGCCTGGGGCCCGCGCAGTCTTGCCGGCTGCCCACATCGTGGACGTTGCCGACGCATGGTCTCGCCCACCCATCCATGGGGGGCTCGGCGACCGTGACGAGACCCGACTCGACCGACCCGTCCCAGCGTCGAGAGTCGGGGTGTGCCGGCTGGACCTCACAGCCGCCCCGGATCTCGCCCTGGAACCTGACCGCTCCTCCGCGACAGGCAATGCCTTAGCCCTAACAGGGTTAGGCTTCTGGGCTCCTCCCCTCCCCCTTCTTGGAGGGCTGAGTGGAACAGGCCGTGCAACGGCACGTGCCCTGCTCGAGGTCGCCAGCGAGCCCGCTGACAACCTGACTGCCATGGCAGGGTCCCCCTGCTCTGGCGGCACACCACACTCCTCCTCATCGAACTCCTCCGAGCTGTGGTGTGCTGGCGGATCTGGACCTGTGAACACAGGGCTTACCCACATCTCCGCCTGAGTCCCGGCCTGCGCTGCAGGTACTGCCAATGGTAAAGGCCCCGGAACTGTTGACCGGCGAACTCGTCCTGACGTCCTCCGGCCCTTCGAACTCCCATCCATGTCCTTGCTGCAAGACATAATCAGACAACAAGGACCACCAACTAAAGGTGGAATACTCACCTCCGTGGCCCCTTATGAAGGGCTGGCGAGGAGCGCGCTCCACCGCCAGCCGTCGCAGCAACGCGTTACGACGATATGTCGAGCATGCGCGCCGGCGGGCTCTTCACGAAGTCACTCACGTGACTCCGAAATGAAATGTCAGGCAGTATCTCTGGAGAAAAAGGAGGGGTGATGTTTCAGGTCAGAATCCATGATGAAGGGTCCCATAGAAACATAGAAACATAGAAAATAGGTGCAGGAGTAGGCCATTCGGCCCTTCGAGCCTGCACCGCCATTCAATGTGATCATGGCTGATCATCCAACTCAGTATCCCGTACCTGCCTTCTCTCCATACCCCCTGATCCCTTTAGCCACAAGTGCCACATCTAACGCCCTCTTAAATATAGCCAATGAACTGGCCTCAACTACCTTCTGTGGCAGAGAATTCCAGAGACTCACGACTCTCTGTGTAAAGAATGTTTTCCTCATTTCGGTCCTAAAGGAATTCCCCCTTATCCTTAGACTGTGACCCCTTGTTCTGGACTCCCCCAACATCGGGAACAATCTTCCAGCATCTAGCTTGTCCAACCCCTTAAGAATTTTGTAAGTTTCTATAAGATCCCCCCTCAATCTTCTAAATTCCAGCGAGTACAAGCCGAGTCTATCCAATCTTTCCTCATATGAAAGTCCTGACATCCCAGGAATCAGTCTGGTGAATCTTCTCTGTACCCCCTCTATGGCAAGGATGTCTTTCCTCAGATTTGGAGACCAAAACTGTACGCAATACTCCAGGTGTGGCCTCACCAAAACCCTGTACAACTGCAGTAGAACCTCCCTGCTCCTATACTCAAATCCTTTCGCTATGAATGCTAACATACCATTTGCTTTCTTCACTGCCTGCTGCACCTGCATGCCTACTTTCAATGACTGGTGTACCATGACACCCAGGTCTCGTTGCATCTCCCCCTTTCCTAATCTGCCACCATTCAGATAATAGTCTACCCTCATGTTTTTGCCACCAAAGTGGATAACCTCACATTTATCCACATTATACTGCATCTGCCATGCATCTGCCCATTCACTCAGCCTATCCAAATCACCCTGCAGCCTCCAAGCATCCTCCTCACACCTAACTATACCCCCCAGCTTGGTATCATCTGCAAATTTGGAGATGTTGCATTGAATTCCCTCGTCCAAATCATTAATATATATTGTAAATAGCTGGGGTCCCAGCACTGAGCCTTGCGGCACCCCACTAGTCACTGCCTGCCATTCTGAAAAGGACCCGTTTACTCCTACCCTTTGCCTCCTGTCTGCTAGCCAGTTCTCTATCCACATCAATACTGAACCCCCAATACCGTGTGCTTTAAGTTTGTATGCTAATCTCTTATGCGGGACCTTGTCGAAAGCCTTCTGAAAGTCTAGATATAACACATCCACTGGTTCTCCCTTATCCACTCTACTAGTTACATCCTCAAAAAATTCTATCAGATTTGTCAGACATGATTTACCTTTCGTAAATCCATGCTGACTTTGTCCAATGATTTCACCACTTTCCAAATGCGCTGCTATCCCATCTTTAATAACTGACTCTAGCAGTTTCCCCACTACCGATGTTAGACTAACTGGTCTGTAATTCCCCGCTTTCTCTCTCCCTCCTTTTTTAAAAAGTGGGGTTACATTAGCTACCCTCCAATCCTCAGGAACTACTCCAGAATCTAAGGAATTTTGAAAAATTATCACTAATGCATCCACTATTTCTGTGGCTACCTCCTTGAGTACTCTGGGATGCAGACTATCTGGCCCTGGGGATTTATCGGCCTTCAATCCGTTCAATTTACCCAACACCACCTCCCGGCTAACCTGGATTTCACTCAGTTCCTCCATCTTATTTGACCCCCGTTCCACTGCTATTTCCGGCAGATTATTTATGTCTTCCTTAGTGAAGACAGAACCAAAGTAGTTATTTAATTGGTCTGCCATGTCCTTGTTCCCCATGATCAATTCACCTGTTTCTGACTGCAAGGGACCAACATTTGTTTTAACTAGTCTCTTTCTCTTCACATATCTATAAAAACTTTTGCAGTCAGTTTTTATGTTCCCTGCCAGTTTCCTTTCATAATCTATTTTCCCTTTCCTAATTAAGCCCTTTGTCCTCCTCTGCTGCATTCTGAATTTCTCCCAGTCCTCCGGTAGGCTGCTTTTTCTGGCAAATTTGTATGCCTCATCTTTTGTTTTTATACTATCCCTGATTTCCCTTGTTATCCATGGATGCACCACCTTCCCCGATTTATTCTTTTGCCAAACTGGTATGAACAACTTTTGTACTTCATCCATGCAGTCTTTAAATACCTTCCATTGCACATCCACTGTCAACCCTTTAAGAATCACCTGCCAGTCTATCTTGGCCAATTCACATCTCATACCTTCGAAGTTACCTTTGTTCAAGTTCAGAACCCTTGTTTCTGACTTAATTTTGTCACTCTCCATCCTAATGAAGAACTCAACCATATTATGGTCACTCTTGCCCAAGGGGCCACGCACAACAAGACTGCTAACTAACCCTTCCTCATTACTCAATACCCAGTCTAGAATAGCCTGCTCTCTCGTTGGTTCCTCCACATGTTGGTTGAGAAAACTATCCCGCATACATTCCAGGAAATCCTCTTCCTCAGCACCCCTGCCAATTTGATTCACCCAATCTACATGCAGATTGAAGTCACCCATTATAACCGTGTTACCCTTGTTGCATGCATTTCTAATTTCCTGTTTGATGCCATCCCCAACTCCAATACTACTGTTAGGTGGCCTGTACACAGCTCCCACTAGCGTTTTCTGCCCCTTAGAGTTTCGCAGCTCTACCCATATCGATTCCACATCCTCCACGCTAATGTCCTTCCTTTCTATTGCATTAATCTCCTCTCTCACCAGCAACGCTACCCCACCTCCTTTTCCTTTTCGTCTATCCCTCCTGAATATTGAATATCCCTGGATGTTCAGCTCCCAGCTCCCAGCCTTGGTCATCCTGGAGCCATGTCTCCGTGATCCCAACTATAGCATAGTCATTAATTGCTATCTGCACCTTCAACTCATCCACCTTATTACGAATGCTCCCGACTTGAAATGTCACCCGTCTTTTTTCTCCAGAGGTGCTGCCTGATGACTGAAATAGTTTGTGTCTATCTTTGGTATAGACCAGTATATGTCATTCTTTGTTTCTACATTTCTCCATTACATGTGTAGAAAGGAACTGCAGATGTTGGTTTCAACCAAAGATAGACACAAAAAGATGGAGTAACTCCGCGGGTCAGGCAGATTCTCTGGAGAAAAAGAATTGGTGACATTTCAGGTAGAGGCCCTTCTTCAGTCTGAGAGTTGGGGAAATGAAAACAAAAAATATAGACAGTGATATAAAGAGATATAGGACAAATGAATTAAAGATATACAAAAAGTAATGATGATGAAGGAAAGGTGGAACCCACAATGGTCCATTGTTGGCTGTGGTCTAGATGATAATGAGTTTTACAGACAGTGAAACTCAACAGGACGACAGTGAAACTAGTACATGTTTAGTACTCTAGCATTCTTTTACATGATTGCCTGATCGCCTGGTCCATTTTATGCAAAATGGGTAGAGTACTGTTATATTTAGTGGAGCTGTTGCTTCACAGATCCAGCAAACAGGCTTTTACTCTCTCAGGTGCTGACTTTGTGGAGTTTGCATTTTTTTCCTATGAAGAGCAGGTTTCACGCATCAGCACGGTTTTCTCCCGAATCTTAAAAGAAAGCAAGTCAGCCACAGTAAGTTCTCCCAGTGTGTGGGCGACTGGTAAAATTAATTGATTGATTGAAAGATGCGGCATGGAACTGGCCCAAAGCCCACTGAGTCTACTATGACCATCGATCACCTGATGGCACTCATTCTATGTTATTCCACTTTCTCCTCCACTTCACTGAGTCACAGAGCCCAAATAAATTACAAACCTACACATCTTGACGATGTGGGACAAAACCGGGGTACCGGGAGGAAACAAGGGGAACATGCAAACTACAAGCAGACAGCACCCGAGGTAGGGATCAAACCCAGGTCTCAGGCGCTGCGAGACACTAGCTCTACCACCTGTGCCTCTGTGCTGCCTCTAAAATCTGAAAGGAGTTGATGAGCTGGAAATAGTACTGAGGTAAATGGGTGTTTGATGCTCAGTGTGCACTTGGTGGGCTGAAGAGCCTGTTTCTGTGCAGTGTAACTCTATGACACTGGCTAAGTCTACTTGATTTGTTTTCCTGCTGTTTGGCGAAGTCTTTTCTGATATTTATTCTTAAAGTTACCTGGTGATTTTTTTTTCTCTTTTGAGTTCACAAATGCAAAGAATACCATTGCATGCAACAACAAAACCATTCTTACCCATAACCTGCAGTTTGAAATTCCATAAGTTATATTTTACTTTACAGTGGCTGTGGGTCAGTCAATCTGTTTTTTCATCGCAACAAAATATGAACAGTGCAAATACATTCTCATCGTTCAAAGAAACATTTCTCAGAGACTGAAACAAGGTATTTAGCAATGACATAAAGAGATGGAAGTTGGGACCAAGGTTTTTTTTTTAAGCAGCCACAAACAAAAGTCTCTATGCAAGTCACTTTTGGAGTTTATCCTTGCTTGGATTATCATGGCAGTCTCTAATGTCTTTGTGAAACACACTTGCAGTGAAAATAGGCAGCTCGGGAATTGTATGTGTGCGGGAGAGAGAGAGAAAGGGAGAGAGAGGGAGAGAGAGAAAAAGAGAGAGTGAGAGAGAGAAAGGAGGAGAGGGAGTGAAAGAGAGAGGCCAAAGTAAGGGAACATTTCTTCAGAAACCACCAGTTCTTTTGTCAAAGCAGTGAAGTAGCAGTGAAAGTTTTTTAATTAGTGGTACAAGAATGGACTCTGTTTTTTTTTTGCTCTGTGAAGCAACCTGAACTTGTACAACTGTAGCTAATTTGGCTGCAAGCAAAAGTGTAGGTTCACATCAGTACTGCCAAAAGTAGCCCCTGCCCTCCATCGCCTGAATCCATGTGGGATCTCCTCCCATGGAGCATTCCTGCTAACCAATGCGCATTTTAAACCCACTTAGCATTGGGACAATACTTCATCTTTTGTCCTGGGAGGGGGAGGCGGGTCTCCAGTGGTGGGAATTGATTCTGTCGCACAGCATGCTTTCAGAAAAGCTAAACTTTTACTGCTTGTATAATAATCAATCTGCAAACGCGTCGATCACTTGAGAAGAAAAAGGAGGATGAAAGCAAGAGAATGAAGGGACATGCTGAGTTTTTTTCTGGAGAAGGGAGTGGTTTTCCATTTTGCACAATATCAAACAAGTTTGCGCTGTGCTTCACGTTTTAAGATTAAGCTTATGCCTTGTGTCTGAAATTTGTCAAATTCAAAATCAGGTTCAGAAAGCCCACCCTTTTACAGACAAGCCTCCAGAGAGTCTTTCAATGTGTGAAAGAAAGTCCTTGTGCTTTGCTGCCGATTGGCCTGCAATACTGCTGCACGGATGTCATATTTAGCAATAGCTATAGGAAAACATGAAGAAATCTGCCTCTCGGATTTGTCCTGCAGTTCAGTTTGATTATGTTTGATCTTAAGGTGAAGGGACAAAGTTTAAAGGAGATGTGTGAGGCAAGTTTTTTTTACACAGAGAATGGTAGGTGTCTGGAAGCTGCCAGAGGCGGCGGTGGAGGCAGACACGATAGTGGCATTTGAGAGGCTTTAGGGTGAGCACATGGACATGCAAGGAGTGGAAGAATAAGGATTATGTGCAGGCGGATAAGAGTTGATCTTGGCATTATGTTCGACACAGACATTGTGATATCCTGCCCCACTTGCATGGCAGAGTTATACAGTTATACAGCATGGAAATAGGCCCCTCAACCCAAATCATCCATGCCGTCCAAGATGTACACCTGAGCTAGTCATATTAGCTTGCGTTTGGCCCATATCCCTCAGAATCTTTTCTATCTGCCCAACTACCTGAATCTCTTTTGAACATTGTTATAGTACCCACCTCTATCATTGCCTTTGGCAGCTTGTTCCATAGTCTTACTATGTATGAAAAACATGCCCCTCATATCATTGTGATATTCTTTCCCCTCTCGCCTTATGTGTGCCCTTTTGTTTTAGACTCCCCCACGCTGGGGGAAAAGATAATGTCCATTCATCATAAATATGTTCCTCGTGATTTTATGTACCTCTACAAGGTCAACCCATAATCTCCTTCACTCAAGGAAAAGAACTCCAGGCAAAGGAAATATATGCATTGCCAACAGCAGGCCTGGTTTGCCGTCCAGAGATGAGGGAGTGAGATGGAGGGGCGGCAAACAGACCAGCTTCTGGAGAGAGGGCACTGCCTTGACAGTGGAGTGGGCTGCTGGAGATCCTGCAACAGCCTGGGGCTTGTCTGGACCAGGCGCCGCTCCAAGAGGCCGAGCGTGTGGACCGGACTAAAACAAGTCACTGACTATGACATCAAATATTGCTCACCTTTCCAGCTGAAGGCAGCCATTAGGTGGCTGGTTTCTGGATCACCTGTGGAGAGACTGGGACTTTTAGTAGCATGGGGTTTGAAGGTACCACTCAATGCTCCCACATTTATCACTTCCAGTTTGAATTAATCAGCTTGTCATTCACATCAATGGTTTCAGATTATGTTCAAATTTCGCAGAAAAAAAGGACTGTTAATGCAGAAAGATTTTCTGTATTTATTGAGAGTGGATTCAAATGGGAAGTTTGGATAAGCATGCAGATATGCACAGATTGGAGGGATAGGGATTGCATGCAGGCAAATAACTGTTGGCCTCAGCATTGTGTTCTGCACAGACATTGTGGGCCGAAGAGCCAGCTATGGTGCTATACTGTTCTATGTTCTGTAAGATTAAAAATGTGGGCAACTCAGAATGCACCAATAATGTGGTAGTAGGATAATAAACATATGGTATTTGTTTTTATTAGTTATTAGTTTCTTATTGTCAGAAGTACCAAGATACAGTGAAAGCTGTTTTGCATGCCATCCCTATCCCTATTTCAGGTGTCATATCAAACATGAATTTGAGGTGATAGGAAAAGAGAAAGGAAACAGAGTGAAGAATATCATGTTGCAGCCACAGAGTAAGTTCAGAAAAGTTCAAGGCCGCAACAAGGTAGATTGGAAGATTGGGATTTCATTCTCTATATTCTATGTTCTAAGTAATGGTCTACCAACTAATTGTTGACCGACTTGGCTGAAATGTATTGTGTTTTTGTTTCAAGCTGCAATGTTATAGTTGCCATTGATCAGAAGGTGCCTGCTCCTCTATGTCTGTAATCCTCTCCGCATTACCACATCATGCTGTGTGCAGCACAGCACAGTGATGTGGCATGTCGACTATGGGAACTGCTGTACAGGTGAGAACACCACTGAGTATAACACTGCTGAATGTATAGACACAAAGAATGAACAAAGAGATTTTGCGTGGTTTTTATTTTGTATATATTTTTTAATTTGATCAAAGTTTATTTTTTCCATAAAAAAATGCTGTAGACCAGACATAATGGACCTCTAGCATCCTTGTATTTCCCTGCACATTCTCCTTATGACCACGTGCTCCAGTTTCCTTCCACATTCCAATGACGTGCAGCGTTGTATATTAATTGAGCTTTGTGAATTGCCCCAAGCATGTAGGAAATGGACAGGAATATGGGATAATGATCTAACGTGGACAGTGGGCAAAAGTGCCTGTTCCATGCTGTATTTCTAAAACATAATGCAGCCCTGCATGCCTTGGACATACAGTAGATCAACGTTGTGGTAGAAGTGTTGTTTTACTTGTTGGTCTCTTTGTCTGATTAGCTCTACAGATCAGCCGACCATGGCTTGCTTGACCAGGCCATAGATTGCAGACCCCATGCTGCACCCTGCAATGATTGAGATGCATAATGGTTAAAGCCGGTAGTGATGTTGGCAGCCCTTGTCATGGAGCTATAGAGTGACATGGAAACAGACCCTTCAGCCCATCTTGCCCACACTGGCCAACATGTCCCAGCTACACTAGTTCTACCTGCCCGCGTTTGGCCCATATTCCTTTCAGTTTAGTTTACTTCTGCATCGTACCCGGGTCTCTGGCTCTGTAAGGTAGAAACTCTATCTCTGCACCATTGTGCTGCTGTGAAACACAACAAAATGCAGATGCAGGTTAACAAAAATAGACGCAAAGAGCTAGACTATCCCAGTAGGTCAAGCAGCATCCCTGGAGAACAAGGATAGGTGACATTTCAGCTTGGGGTACTTCTTCGAAATGAAGAAGGGACCCAACTCGAAATGTCACCTACCATGTTCTGCAGAGATGACCCAATTAAATGGACTGAGTAACCTCTCAACAAGTGGCTCCTCACCTGCTACCTTCCAACAGACACACTGACTTCTGTAACCTGATTGTTCAGTCTGAAGTTATTGATCTTCTTCCTCCAAGTGTATAAAATCATGAGAGGAATAGATCGGATAGATGCACAGTCTCTTGCCCAGAGTAGGGGAATCAGGAACCTGAGGGGCAGCAGTAGAGTTGCTGCCTTACAGCACCAGAGACCCGAGTTTGATCCTTACTATGGGTGATATCTGCATGGAGTTTGTACATTCTTCCTGTGGCCGTGTAGGTTTTCTCTGGGTGCTTTGGTGTTCTCCCACACTCCAAAGACATACAGATTTGTAGGTCAATTGACTTCTGTAAATTATAAATTGTCCCTTGTATGCAGTATCATGCTATACGGGGTGATCACTGGTCAGCATGGACTCGGTGGGCCAAAGGGCCTGTTTCCACGCTGTGTCTCCAAGTCAAAAGTCTAAATGCATGCTGTCATCGTATCAGAAAACCAGACATTATTTGACCTTCAGATCATGAAATGCATATGGATAAGGAAGGTTATTTACCCCCATCTCAGCATCCACAACACAAAGAAGCTGGTCTCCCATTATGGCATCCAGCTGTTTCTGAAATTATTTCAGGCTTGTTCCCCCTGTCACTGCCCCGGGGCTGCAGGTCATGGCATTTTCTGGGAATAATTGTGGTAATGACTGAATTCTCCCCTCTCCCAGTGGAAACACTCTATCTAACACATACGGACCATCTTGGTGCAGTGGACAGTTGTTATCTTTCACACACAAAGAAAGGAATTAATCGCATACATTTCTGTGAACAACTGGCAATTGAAACAAAAGTTCAAACATTTTTCTTCAGCAGGAGCAAGCAAAAGTTGTAACTATAGCAACTTGCGCTTGACGGCTACCCTACTACAGAAAAAGTGTTATACTGGCAGCGCAATACTAATAAATAAGTTTATTGTAAATAGCGATTAAAATGCAATAAAAGCTGTACCCTCCTATTTAGATGAGGAGGGCACAGCTAAAAATCCCTACCAACAACTAGCGAGCAGTTCTGACCTACTATTTACCTCATTAGAGACCCTCGTTCTATATTTGATCGAACTTTATTGGCCTTTATCTTGCACTAAACATATTTACATTATTTCCATTGTCATGTATACAGTATGTACGCTGTGGACGACTCGATTTTAATCATGTATTGTCTTTCCGCTGACTGGTTAGCACACAACTAAACCTTCTTGCTGTGCCTTGGTACACATGATAATCAACTAAACTAAACTAAGCTAAACTAAAACACAACGTTATGGTCTTCATTCAATTGATTAGTGCTCAGTGTAACAAAAGTGGAATATAATGGCCCCATGAGGGACGTTTTATGAATATGTTTTCCATTTAGAAATTCTACCCACCCCAATTATTTTGATTACATTGCCTTCCACGGAATCCAGGAAACTACTGTCACATAGTTTCATAATGTGCAGCATCGCTTTGCTCTCTGCCTTAAATCACCCGCTAGAACAAGAGCAGTTCAGCAATGTTACAGAGAGAAAGTTCAGTCACATACGCCACAGCTCGTGTCAGAGGTCACAATGCGGTTTGCTGTTCCAGAACACGTTCTAAATGAGAACCAGCTTTGGGGACAGGACTGCAGGAGAATCCAATCAAGTACCTCTCAGCTCGCATCAAAGGCCATTATGTAATTTCCTGTGCCGGAACACTTTCTAAATGAGAAACAGGTTGGGAACACTCCAGCAAAGAGAAAAAAAAGCCTAATCAAGTCCAGCTGAGCTTCCTGTAAAAAGCCTACATTTAGATGAAGGGTGTGGAGCTCCATCCCCACTCAACACACACAGTCATGGTTTAGTTAGTGTGCAGGAAGGAACTGCATATGCCGGGTTAAACCAGAGATAGACACAAAAAGCTGGAGTAATTCAACAGGACTGGCAGCATCTCTGGAGAGAAAAAATGGGCTATGTTTCGGGTCAAGAAATTGCGTTGAGAAGGTGACGTTTCGGGTCTGAAGTGGGGTCTCGACCCAAAATGTTACTCATTTCTTCTCCGCAGAGATGCTGCCTGTCCCGCTGAGTTACTCCAGCTTTTTGTGTCTATCATCTTGAATCTTGATGGTGTCTGTCATGGTGCAATATTCAACTCAATCTGTCTAAGGAATGAAACTTGATCAAATCATGCCTCCTTTCTGAACATTTGGAACTAGAGTATCACAAAGAGAATTCCCAGCCTACTTTATCTGTCCATCTAACATGCTTTATGTTGTTTTGAGAAGAATGGCTTCCGTTGGGCGTGGATACTTTCCAATTCCTGGCTACCATTTAACAGTTGGAATTTCTGGGGACTATGCCCCAACTCCGATCTCGTAGCATGGAGCAGTACAGCACAGGAACAGGAATTTGGCCCACAATATCCATGGTGAACACGATGCCGACTTCAACTTTCATCTGCCTGCACATAATCCAGATCTCTCTATTCCCTGGATTTCCATGTGTTTATCCAAAAGTCCCTTAAATGCCACTATTGTATCTGCCTCCATCACCAACCACTGGCAGCGCATTCCAGGCGCTCGTCATCCTCTGAGTAAAAGACTTGCTCTGCACATCACCTTTAAAATGTTGCCTCTCTTAACTTAAAGCTGTGCCCTCCAGTATTTCATATTTCCATCCTGGGAAAAAGGATGAAATCCTTGCAAATGATCAGTAAAAAGGTCAGAAAAACCCAGCTCCACCCAAACTGGCAGCAGTGCCAATTCTCAGGGACTTCCACCCATCTTCTTTTGGATTTACCAACTCATTACCAAGACATGCCAACTCAAACGTCCATTCAAATAAATTCATGAAGAAACATCAAACAGCGCCAGAGTTCCGGATTCGATCCCGACCTTGGGTGCTGTCTGTGTGGAGTTGGCACGTTCTATCTGTGAATTTGTGGGTTTCGTCCAGGTGCTCCAGTTGCCTCCCGCATCCAAAAGGCATCCAAGTTCATAGGTTAATTGGCCTCTGTAAAATTACCCTTAATATTTAGGAGGTGGATGAGAAAGTTGGTTAACACGGAACAAGTATGAACGGGTGATCAATGGGACGACATGGACTCTGTGGGTCGAGGGGCCTGTTTCCATGTTGTATCTCTCTAAATACCCTGAATACCCTGACCTCCTAATTCAATCCTGCTTCACTCCATATTAGCAAAAATGTGCTTCCCAAAACTGTTTGGATGTGGGAAACCTGTTTGACTTTTATTTAGGAGACAACAAAAACTGCACATGCTAGAATCTTGAGGAACTCAGCGGGTGGAGGGAACAGACAAATTACTTATATTATTTTGTCAAGGTATATTCATACAAATCTAACACCCTTACAACCACCATCATGATTCAAGACATTGGCTAAAATGAAGCAAAATATGAAATGTAGCTTTCCATAGTCAGTCTGAAGAAAGGTCTTGACCCAAAACGTTGCCCATTCCTTCTCTCCAGAGATGCTGCCTGTCCTGCTGAGTTACTCCAGCACTTTTTGTCCATCTTCCCACAGTCATACAGTGTTTGCAAAGGCATATCCAAGTCAGAGCGGTCTGAAGAATGGTCTCAACCATTCCTCCTCTTCAGCGTGATGGTGTTACATTGTCTTAGCTCAAGCATAGTACTCAGAGTCAACATAACACTGCAGAATCCACTGGACCCTGTGAAATGTTACTTGGCTTTCACTTGCTATCTAATTGGGATTCAGCTTATCTTCTTAAATCGTAGTTAAGTACAGCATGTGAACTAAGTTTCTCACACAATGCCTTGTGATGCCAAATATCTAGGTTCTCCTTGCTATTGATACAGAACATTAGGTGACAAGTGCCTGCACCAAAGTGTTTTGGGTTACAGAAGAAATCTGATGGTGAATCAAAACCACCCCATCACATTGCCTAATTTTGAATGATGACTTTCACACTCAAAGGCACTAATGCATCTTTCAGATGTGAACATACATGCTGATTTTTTCGTCCTTTGTAATAGCACCTGCAACATATTTCAAATTCATCATGTGTGTTCTTCTGTGCCCTTAATCATGTATAGTCTTTCTGCAGACTGGACAGCACGTAATAAAAAAGCTATTCAATGTACCCCGGTACATGTGGCAATAAACTAAACTAAACTGTTTAACTTCTGCACAACAGAAAATACCAGACACATTTTTAGGCTATAACATCTTAAACCCAATAAATAAACACAGCAATGATGGTCTCAACCCGAAACGTCACCCATTCTTTCTCTCCAGAGATTCTGCCTGTCCCGCTGAGTTAAACCAGCATCTGGTTTAAGTCAGCAGTGGGAATTGACCTTCCTACAACAATGACTTTGTTGTGTAGGGGGGAACTGCAGATGCTGGTTTAAACTGAAGACAGGCACAAAAATCTGGAATAACTCAGCGGGTCAGGCAGCATCTCTGGAGAAATGGAATAAGTGACATTTCGGGTCAAAACCCTTCTTCTTGTACAGTCCTTTCAATGGGGGTAAAATGCCCCAAAGTGCTTCAGAGTAGCACTATGAGATATTAAGGCAGATGGTCAGAACATGGCCAAACAAACTGCAACAAAAAGGAGACAGAACTAGGCAGGTTAAACTGTTTAAGGAACAATTCTAGAGCTGAAGGCAATGTAGCCTGAGGCAGTGTTCAGGGAACATTAAGTGGCCAGGATTAGAGAAGTGTAGACACCCAGGAGATTTACAGAGCTGAGAGAGCAGATTGGGATGTGGAGGCTGAGACCAAGAAGGAATTTGAAAAAAAGAAGTGAATTTTGAATTTGAGATTTTGATTGAATGGAAGCAAATCTTGTACCATCAGACTATTCCCATCTATTGACAGACTACTGAATGGTCCTTCCATAAGCTAGGGTACAGTGCCAATATTCAAATCTATCGCATTGCGGACGTTGGACTTTTACTCTGCCTAAAGATACAATGCTCAGTTGGTACCATTCTTGCATCAATGAGAGTCCAAGGTCTCACTCAAGTGAACGGTATAAAGTACAGAGACACAAAGTGCTGGAGTAACTCAGCGGGATCTCCAGAGGATATCAATAGATGACGTTTCAGATCATGACCATTCTTCAGACCGATTGCAGTGGGGGCGAGGAGGTAGAGAAAAGTGGAAGAGAGGCGGAGGCAGGGAAATGCGTGGCAAGTGATAAGGAGATATAGACGAGTTGGGTTTTGAAGCAGAGGCTGGTGTTGAGGGAGCGTGGCACCTTCAGAAATGTTGTGCTGTGATATCAAACTGAGGGACCATCTGCAAAGAGGTGGATCCAGCTGTGCCTCAAATCTCAACATAAAAGAAGAGCAGTGAAGTTATCCAATGTAATGATCAATAATTATCATTCAATCAAATTATACAAGAATGAACCATCTGAAAATACCACACAGTTATTTGTGGGTGCTTACAGCAGATAAATGATTATATTCCCACATTAGATACTTTATAAAATATTTAGTATAGAAACAAGGAACTACAGGTGTTAGTTTATACCAAATATAGACACAAGGTGCTGGTAAACTCAACGGGTCAGGCAGCATCTATGGGGAAAAAGCATGGATCAAAGGATGAGAAAAAGGATGGAAAAAGGATGACCCATACAAACATACCTTTAGAAAGGAGACAAGGAGGAATTTATTCAGTAGACGGTGGTGAATCTGTGGAATTCATTGCCACAGACGGCTGTGGAGGCCATGTCAGTGGATATTTGTAAGGCAAAGATTGGCAGATTCTTGAATAGTATGGGTATCAGGGGTTATGAGGCAAAGGCAGGAGAATGGGGTTGAAAGGGAAAGGTAGATCAGCCATGATTGAATAGTGTAACTGAGCCAATAGGCCAAATTCTGCTCCTAAAACTTATGAACTTATGAACTTATCATTTTTCTCCAGAGAAACTATCTGAGCCACTGAGTTACTCCAGCACTTTGTGTCTACCTTTTAGAAAATACTTCATTGGTTGTAAGGACATGGAGACATCGTGATTTCAACGAAGGTGCTCTAATAATGAAAAGATATTTTGTATTATATGGTACTACATGCCTTTGTGCCGCCACAGAAAATGCATACTCAGCACGAAGTGTATGAACAGTGATTGTACAATAATGTCTTATTTACTCTTCTTCTTTAACCAAAATTACCTGTGTATCCATGCTTTGCTGAAGTAAATGATTAATGTTGGTGGATAATACTAGGGACGCTGCCAACTCTAAGTACCTCGTCCAAGTTGCTTGCTCATGCTTGATGCAAGCAGGTGGAAGTTGCTTCTTTGGCCTAACTATGATGTTGCAGAAATAAAAATACACTCCAGCTCTCTTCTGCAGACAGAACACATTCCAGCATGGCCAACCAGACATTAATCCTATCCTAAGCTTGGGAATTTTGATATGGAATGTGGCAGCCTTCCTCCTAATATAGTATTGAAAAGGAATTAAGCTTTGGACCTCAACGCTGTATCCCACTGGGCGTTTCAGTTATGTATAGAGCGAGAGGAAGTGTACAAAATGTCCCCTGCTGTAACTTGCCCTTCTGTGTGCTGAGACACATCCTTTCTCACTGCCTGTGGCTTCTAAGTGAGGGAGGAGTTGCTGAAATGATTATAGAGGACAAAAACCCTAGTGTTACACTTTATGATACATCAGTTCATTCTGCATATTTTCCACATTCCCAGTGCACTTCCTCTCAGATTTGATGCTGCATTTAAACAGCATATTATGAAGGGAAATAGCAGAGTGATGAATCATCTCCTTCTATTAAGATTACATATTGAACGATAAGTTTATGCAGAACGGGAAAATGTTCCATTTAAAAATTAACATGTAATTTCATATAAATGGGCAAATCATCCACTATTTCACTGGAAATGAAAAAGATGATGATCAATTGGCTTCCTGCATTACATCTTAGACATTCATTCCCATATGTAGAATTTGAAAAAAAAAATTATTTCCAAATAACAAAGAAATATACCATGCTCAGCAAATCCAAACCTATGCTGGATATTCAATATGTGTTCTCAAAATAATTAGTCAATTCATTTGACAGTCCCTGCTGGTTTGGAAAGAAACTGCATTTTATTCAGAAACAAATTCATCACCTTCATGAGGCAGAAAGGCTAATAAGTGACAGTTTGCAGTCCTGTTTACATTTATAGATCATGCAAAACACTGAATCATCCACCAACAACTAGCGAGCAGTCCTGAGCTACCATCTACCTCATTGAACACTCTATAGACTATCTTTAATCGGACTTTACTGGACTTTATCTTGCACTAAACATTATATCCTTTAACCTGTATCTCTACATTGTGGACGGCTTGATTGTAATCAGGTATAGTCTTTCTGCTGACTGGTTAGCATGCAACAAAAAGCTTTTCACTATACCTCGGTAGACATGACAATAAATGCTAACAAATGAATTGAGATTTGAGTAGGCTTCATGTTTTAAAATGTCTTTGGTGACATTTAGAATCCTTCTTCTGAGTTTTAATACCAGTAGTGCACTAAACAGATGGCAGAATAGAGTGAACAATGCCCTGGGTGTGAGTTGAACCTCACCTGGAGCATACATTCGGGTGTCAGAGCTGCTGCCTCACAACGCCAGAGACCCCAGTTTGATATTGACCTCAAGTGCTGTCTGTGTGGAGTTTGTACGTTCTCCCTGTGACTGTGGGTTTTCTCCAATTGCTCCGGTTTCCACCCACATTTCAAAGACGTGCGGGTTTGCAGGTCAATTTGCCTCTGTAAAATTGCCAATAGTGTGTAGGACATGGATGCGAAATGGAGATAACACAGAACTAGTGTGAACAGATGATCGATGGTCAATGTGGACGGTGGGCCGAAGGACCTGTATCTCAATAAAACGTGTCAATTTAGCCAATTGTTTTTCTATTCATCGTCTCAGTATCAAATAATTTCCATGAAAAGATTTTAAAATGTGGAACTTAGTAAGTGCTCAACCTGTTCTTTGATGCCATCTCGTGCCACAGAAGTTGTACAATGGTGGAGGCTCAAGCAGTGAATAAACCCAACAGCAGACAATAATAGTGAAACTAAATTAGTGCCAAGTGAGTGAGGTGTGTCCAGTCTTTCTTCCTGGTGGATCAGAATCATAAAAAACTTTGTTTCCTTTAAGCTAGATGCCAAATGCAGGAATAACTTAGCAGGATAGACAGTATCTCTGGAGAGAATTAATAGGTGACGTTTCGGGGCAAGCCCATTCTTAGAACTCCTTTAACATTGGAAGCTGGATTTTTAGTAATATTTTTCTTACCAATTTAGCACTCTTCTTTCCTGACTGTATGGATTCTTTGCTGGTTAGTTCCAAGATGACAAAATAACCTGTTATAAGTTTAATGAGGAATAATATTCAGATGAATCCCAACAGTGAATGCAAGTGAAATGGTTATAGGAGGAATATTGTCAAGCACACTGCCTTCTGGAGTATCCATCCATGTATTCTTCCAGCAAGGATAGCTGGAAAGCAGAAGCAAGGATTGACAGATGCTGTTTTAAACAACAAGACACAAGGTGCTGGAGTAACCCAACAGGTCAGGCGTCATCCCTGGAGAACATGAATAGGTGACATTTTGAGTCGGGATACTTCTTCAGCTTTGAGCGGCACAGTGAAGCAGCAGTAGAGTTGCTGCCTCACAGCACAAAATACCCGGGTTCAATCCTGACCATTTTTGGATGGAGTTTGCACGTACTTCCTGTGACCATGGGGGTTTTCACTGGATGTTCCAGTCTCCAGGAGGTGTTGGTCGACACGGATTTGGTGGACTGAAGGGCCTGCTTCCATGCTGTATCTCTAAACTAAACTAAACTGTGCTGCAGTGCAGTCTGAAGAAGGGTTCTGACCCTGAAAGGTCACCCATTCTTTTTCTCCAGAGATGCTGCCTGACCCATTGAGTCACTCCAGAGCTATGTATCTATCTTTAGTATAAACCAGCATCTGCAGTTCCTTTCTACACAAGCTGGAGAGCAGTTGGGATAGGATTGATTTATGCTCTTGGGAATGTTTGCATTTAGTTGCCCCTGAAACCTTTTATGCTGCGTTCTTCAGTTACAACAAAACAACAAAACAGCTTTCTGGAGCACTAGTATTGGTGTTGTGGGCTGAAGGGACTGGTTTCCAGAGGGCTAGTATGGACCAACTTTTCAATTAGGCAAGGCAACTTTGACATTCTCAAACCAAGTTTTCAATTAGGCAAGGCATTCTCAAACCAACTTTTCAATTAGGCAAGGCAAATTTAGCATTTTACTTTGGAGGGTCATGAGTGATTCCGTGAAGAACCCCACCAGTCCACATGGCGCAGCAACGGGCTGGGAGGCGCATCGCTCCTCCAGTGGTAAGTTTAAAAACCCTCAGGTAAGTGTGAAACATAGTCGGAGGTCGTTTTCAGTGCTTGGTAATTCTTGTTTCAGGAGCAAAGTCGAATATGGAGAAAGCTTTCAAGGTGAAGTCAAGGCGAGCCGCTGGGAGAGTAGCTGTGGAAGACCGTGGGAGTGCGGGTAGCGGGCAGCTGGCTATCTCACCTACCGAGTCGCTGGTGGTATGACCAGTGACTGCAGACTTGGTGCCTGAGAGCACTGTGGCTGCACCATTGGTGCGGAAAGCCACTAAAAAGTTTGCACGGCCCGTAGACCCGGATGAGTCGGGCCGGGATGGCTCCCCTCTGATAATGGATAACGTCTTTGGACAGTTGTCCGGGATGGAGATCCTAATGGAGAGGATGCTCCACCAAGATACACTCCAACAGGAGGAGTTGTGTCAGCGCGGGTCTCCTTGGGGGCCCACGCCAGCGGCACCTGTATCAGGGCTGCTTAATGTCTCCCTCTCGGAGGAAAAGAGCATGCGGGGTCAGTTTTATTCTGACACCGAGTCCGTGGGGATAGCCGTGGAGCATACCCCAAGGGATGAAAGGCATGAGCCAGAGGTGCCAGTCCCGGCAGCAAGATTTGCTATCCCCACAGAAACAGGGGAACCGCTGGGTGAAAAGTTGGCTACAAGTATAAATTATCTGGCCTCACACCAGCTTCAAGAGCATACTATGGAAGAAACGTCCAAAAGATATGAGACCCCTGCCAACTGTGTCCTGCTCAAAGTTCCGGCAGTTAACCACGCCATCTGGGGTCACATGGGCGTAGGTATCCGAGCTCATGAAATAAGGCTTCAGAGGATACTGAAGCTGCTCGCCTCAGGCATTACAGTGTTTGCCAGGTCGGTGGATGGAGGGCACCTGTCTGATGTACAGCAGGATGCCCTGGCCCTCATTTGCAATGCACATTTTCAGATAAATTGCCTGAGAAAGAGTGTCATCCACCCTACTATCAACCCTAAGTTTGCGGCTCTGTGTAAACCCAGCAATATCCAGCCACCGAATCTGCTGCTTGGGGAAGATCTCTCAAAAAGAGTCAAGGAGCTCGACGACGAGGCAAGAACGGTCGGACTCATCAAAGCACCGACGACCAGCAAAACCTCGCTTCGGCGGCAGTACCCCTACAAACAGTCTGCTGAAACCGGATCGGGTCAAGGACCAAGCCAGTCATTCACAAATATGCGCAGCTGGCGCACTCCAACAGGGGCACGGGTGAACATGACCTTACCCCCCAAAAACTGGGGGCAGAAAATTCCACCAGTAACCATGGAGGTAGGTGGGTCTGGTTCTTGTCGGAACATATCAAGTGGGGATCACCTACAAGTTGGGGGGAGATTACATTTGTTCTTGAAGGAATAGTATGGGATAACATCAGATTCATTTATACTGCACAGTATACGAGGGTTTCAAATTGAATTCCTTCCCAATTTGCGTCCACCCACATAGCATACACCAAGCTGGACATTGGTTTTTTCACAACAAGAGAATTTGGAGGTACAATCTGAAATTGAAAAGTTATCCAAAAAAGAGGTAATTGTGAAGGCGGTTCACCAATCTCACCAATTCGGGTCTCATATTTTTCCTAGGCCAAAGAAGGATGGGGGATGTCGAACCATCCTTAACGAACCTTAATCCCTTTGTGCAGTATAAACGTTTCAAAATGAAAACCTTTGTTACTGCCAAACAACTGATTTGCAGAGGATGTTATATGGCATGTATAGATCTGAAAGATGCATAAGGATCATAAGGATCTTCGGAGATATTTGAAGTATAGCTGGATGAGGCAATTATGGCAATTTAAAGCATTGCCTAATGGGTTAACCTCGGCCCCTAGATTATTTACAAAACTGTTAAAACCAGTGCTGGGACTACTCTGGGCTCAGAGTCATATTGTAATACTTATTTGGATGCTATCTTAATCATAGGGAAGACTCAGGAAGCAGCTGAATTCTCTGTTTCAGCTGTTCAACTCATGTTTGAGAGATTGGGGTTTCTCATCCATCCTGTTAAATCTAAATTGATACCAGTTAGAGTTATTGATTATTTGAAATTCACCATTAACTCAACTCACATGTCTGTGACTCTGCCCAGGGGCAAGAGATTAGACTTAACTGAAGGATGTAACAAGCTCTTGGTGAAGCCGCAACCTTCAATTAGGCAGGTGGCCAGCATGATTGGCAAATTAGTACTGCCTTTCCAGTTGCACAGTTTGGACCTTTGCATTACCACCATTTACAATGTGCAAAGGTGCAGGCACTCAGGATAAATGCAGGTTATTTTGACAGGCCCGTGCAATTACTAGCTGAATCCATTGCTGAAGTGCAGTGGTGGACAGTGAACATGTCGAGTTGCTCCAGTAAAGTTCTGATTGAGAAACCTTCAGTTGTTTTACAGACTGATGTTAGTGCCCTAGGATGGGGTGCCACTGATACCATCTCTAGCTGTGGAGGCAGATGGAATATGCATGAGGCATTTATTCATCAATCATATGGGATTAACTATTTAGAACTGTTGGGAGCATTCTATGGTCTTAAGGCTTATTGTACTAGTATGCGCCACTTGCATGTTCAGCTTCAGATTGACAACACTACGCCAGTGGCGTATGTTAATTACATGGGTGGAATCAAGTCAGAATCTTGTGATAGATTGGCTAATCTTATTTGGCACTGGTGTATTACAAGAAACATTTGGGTTTCAGCTATCTACCTACCAGGTAGATTCAACATGGTGGCAGATACCAGGTCATGCAAATTCAATGACAACACAGAATGGATGTTGAATCATGATGTATTTAATGACATTGTTGCTTGGTATGGGATGCCAGATATCAATTTGTTTGCATCCAGACTCAATCACCAGTTACCGAAATATGTTTCATGGGAACCAGACCCAGGGACAGTAGCAGTAGATGCATTCTCACTACATTGGGGTGGAATGTTTTTATATGCCCCATTTTGCCTCATCAGTCGGCGCTTGCTCAAGATCAAGCAGGACTCCACATCAGGAGTTTTGGTGGTACCCGACTGGCCTACTCAGCCATGGTTCCCAATCATTTTGGGAATAATAACACAGCCTCTTATGACTGTCCCGAAATGTAGTAACCTACTGGTGCAACCTGTAACTGGGGAGCAACATCTATTACATGACCGTATTGATCTATTGATTTGCAGATTCTAAGGAGGCCATACCTGAGGCTTGGACTATCCGATCGTGCCGTGGAACTGATCACTGCGGCCTGGTGGGATAGTACCAAAAAACAATACATCTCTCATGTCAGGAAATGGGAGATGTTTTGCTTATGGGGGAACATAACATACCACACGGCACGCATCTCAAATGTGCTAGAGTTTCTGTCAACGCTATATTTTGATGAAGGGTTGAGCTATAGTGCCATCAATAGTGCCAGGAGTGCCCTGTCATCTTATTTATGGCTGGGGTCAGAACAACATTCTGTTGGATCTCACCCTTTAATATCCCGGTTTATGATTTTAATTCCAATCCCCCCCAGACCCAGGTACTCTAAAATCTGGGATGTGAACGTGGTACTCACGATGCTTTGCCAGTGGGCTCTAGCCACATCCCTGTCTTTGCCCAAAATCACCCTTAAGGTGGGCCTGCTCATGGCGTGTCCAGACATTGCAGAAGCTGTGACTGGACAGGATGGTGTCATCTGGAAATAACATAACGTTTTACATTTATGATTTAATTCAACAGAGCAGACCAGGGGTGTCAGGGTTCAAGCTTAATTTTTCGGCATACCCCATGGATTTACGATTGGACATACCCCATGTGTAGTTTCGCACTTGCAACATTATATCAAGGTCACCAAGAGCCTCAGAGGCTTGGAATCAGCATTATTTATCAGCCACAAAAAACCGCATAAGAAAGTGTCAGTACAGACCATTTCAAGATGGCAGAAACAGGTTATGGTTTGTGCAGGAGTGGACACTGACAATTTTAAATCTCACTCCACCAGGGTGGCATCAACGTCAGCAGCGAGGGCAATGGACGTCCCTCTCGACCATATCCTCGCGGCCGCAGGATGGTCAAATAAACTGACTTTTCAAAGGTTCTATAACAAACCGCTTACATGCCCACCGCTCCCAACCCTCATATCACAAAGGTTTTCTGTAGCTCTAGGTTTCTAATCTTACTATGTTACTTCAATTACTGTTACCTGTGATTTCACACCGCTGCTTTGAAAATTGACGCGCATGCGGACTGGTGGGGTTCTTCATGTAATCGCTCATCATAACACCTCATAAAATAAAGATCAAACTTCAAACTGGTAAGTTCTCATTTAATCTTACTATTCTCAAACCAACTTTTCAATTAGGCAAGGCAACTTTAGCATTCTCAAACCAACTTTTCAATTAGGCAAGGCATTCTCAAAACAACTTTTCAATTAGGCAAGGCAACTTTAATTCGGCAAGGCAACTTTAGTTAGGCAAGGCAACTTTATTTAGGCAACACAGCTTTAGCATTTCCAAACCAAAGGCAACACAGCTTTAGCATTTCCAAACCAAAGGGAACACAGCTTTAGCATTTCCAAACCAAAGGCAAAACAGCTTTAGCATTTCCAAACCAAAGGCAACACAGCTTTAGCATTTCCAATCCAAAGGCAACACAGCTTTAGCATTTCCAAACCAAAGGCACAGCTTTAGCATTTCCAAACCAAAGGCAACACAGCTTTAGCATTTCCAAACTAAAGGCAACACAGCTTTAGCATTTCCAATCCAAAGGCAACACAGCTTTAGCATTTCCAAACCAAAGGCACAGCTTTAGCACTTCCAAACCAAAGGCAACACAGCTTTAGCATTTCCAAACTAAAGGCAACACAGCTTTAGCATTTCCAAATTAAAGTATAAAGTAAAGTATAAAGTATCCTTTATTGTCATTCAGACTGTTCAGTCTGAACAAAATTGCATACCTTGCAGTCATGACATAGAATAAAATAACAGAACACACAATGAACACAGTTTAAAATCCACCACAGTTAGTCTACCAGGCACCTCCTCACTGTGATGGAAGGCAAAAGTCTTAAAGTCCTTGTCTTTTCTCTCCTTGTTCTCCCTCTGCATTGAGGCGATCCAGGCTTTCGATGTTGGGCCCTCTGCCGGGTGATGGTAAGTCCCACGGCTGAATCCAAGCTCCATGAACGGGCCGGATCAAACTCAACAGCCCAGGGCGGATGAAGCTGCCACCCTCCAGTCCAGCAGACGAAGCTGTTGTTGCGGAAGCTCCCGAGAATCAGTAACAACCTGGGAGCTGCGAGCTCCCGATGTTGTCATCCATTGGGCCCGCGGCCGAAGCCTCTGAGGCTTCGAAGTCGGGTCACCACCGTCGCAACGCCACCACAGCCTCAAAGTCAGCCAGCCCCGCGTTGGTAAGTCCTGGCTCTGCCTCCGGAGCCTCGAGGTCAGTCCCAGTTTGAGGGCGCCAGCTCTGCGATTAGGCCTCAGCGCAGACGGAGATGGAGACGGACACAGGGGATACGAGAAGAAAAAGTCGCACCCCCCCCCCCCCCACGAAGGAAGAGATTAAAACAAGAAAGAAAGAGATTAAACCACCTCCACACATATACACAACTAAAATAAACTAAATAAACTAAAGCAACAGGACAAAAGGAAAAAAAAAGAAAAGACAGACGGACTGCACGCGAGCCGCAGCTGCAGGGGCAGCACCGCCACTTCTGGAATTCATATATTTTCAAGTGCACTGACAGGTCAGTAAAACCTCTCACAGTTTAGTAGACATGTTTTCAGTGTTATTCACAGCTCAGACTGAGAGACGCAGCCCTCTCGCTCCCCCATCTTGCAGAGACTGACTGAGGCACTCAACACTTCTGGGTTTTATAGTCCCTCTGGAAGGGGTGTGGCCTTCAGGAGAGAGAATCTCAAATTTTTTTAACACTAATAACTCTTTTATTTTTCATCGATGGGAAAAATCCTCTTGTCCTGCGCAGCGGAGGGGGACTCTGAGTAAGATGGCCAAAAATCACAGCCATAAGTGGGAGAGTTTTTTCTAAAATCAATATACAGAACAATAGGAAGTGGTCAAGATCAGACTTTTAGTAATATTGTGGGATACGATCCCAAAATCAAAGCAAGAAGCCAGGTGTAGTGGGAAGTACCTTTTATTTTGTCCTTTCGTGTCGCAAGGAAGTCCATGAGAGAGAGATGGCACCCAAAACCCTTGCCTTTAAACTCTCTGGTCAAGGGCAGCCCTGGACTGAACCATTCCCGTGCCGAGGGGTTTGACCATTAGGATGGCCTGACCCTTGGGAGCCGCCACAGGACCCCCCCCCCAGAACCTGAGGCATGAAACGCACCGGCGGGCGCACAACACGGCCGGACCACGTGCGGAAGTTAGCCGACCGAGGGGCTGGCGGGGGCACAGGTGGAGGGACAGGTGGAGCAACCGGCGGGAGGCCAGGTGGAGTGACAGGCAGAGGGGGCCGTGAAGGGGGGCACCCTCGAGGCCGAGGACGAGCAACCAGCACCGGCTGGTCAATGTCCAGATGTGCCAGCTTCAGCCGGTCAATTGACACGGCCTCCGGCCGGCCCCCATGTCGAACACAAAGGTCGTCTGCCCATGTTCCAGCACTCGGAATGGGCCCTCGTACGGCCTCTGGAGTGGCGTCCGGTGGGCATCAATGTGGGGTACGATCCCGAAATCAAAGCGAGAAGCCAGGTGTAGTGGGAAATACCTTTTATTTTGTCCTTTCGTGTCGCCTTTAAACCCTCTGGTCAAGGGCCACCTCTGGACTGAACCATTCCCGTGCTGAGGGGTTTAACCGTTAGGATGGCCCGACCATTGGGAGCCACCACAATATAGATTAAAGTCTTAAACGCAATATATGGCTGAATAATTAGTTTTGTTATCAACTATGAATCGCAATGGCATCTCAATCATTGCATCTCGCACGTATTGAAGGATTCAAATGTGTGGTACTGAGTGACACAAACTGGTATGCGGAGCAGGCAGGCTAAATGTTAATCTGGTGAAAGGCCACAAAGTGCTGGAGGAGCTCAACGGGTCAGTCAGCATCTCTGGAGAATGTGGATGGGTGATGTTTTATGGCGAGATTCTTTGCGATGAGTTACTAAAGCACTTTGTGTCCTTTTGTGTAAACCAACATCGGCAGTTTGTTTGTTTCTATGTGTTAATCAAGTGATACCAGTTCTGTCCAAATTACTAGTAAGATTAAACGAGAACTTACCAGTTTGAAGTTTGATCTTTATTTTATGAGGAGTTACGATGAGGGATTACGTGAAGACCCCGCCAGCACGCATGCGCGACATTCTTCAAAGCAGTGGTGTGAAATCACAGAACAAAAAACAGTCTCAATGACTGACATAGTAAGAGAAAAAAGAGAACTTTCATACCAGGTGATCTTTATAATAGAGGGTTGGGAGCGGAGGGCACGTAATCCCTCATCGTAACTCCTCATAAAATAAAGATCAAACTTCAAACTGGTAAGTTCTCGTTTAATCTTACTATTTTACTTCGGAGTCACGTGAGTGACTACGTGAAGATTTCAAAGCTCTGTGATTTCATGCCCTGGAAGCTCCATGCTCACACACCGCTAAAGCTGGGATAAGAGGATGGACGTGATTCAGACAAGACACTGGCTGAAAAACAAAACAGGTATTTATTCATGCCAAACACAATATTGTGTCCCAAAAGGGTTATTTAACTGGCAGCACTTAAGATCCTCCCTGCATAATTGTCAGGGGAGGTCACGGGTTTGTTATAAAAGCGGTGGAAGGTTCTCTCATTGTTCCAACCCGCTGTGGCCAGGATGTGATCCAGTGGTACCTCCATCCTTCTAGCCGCCGAGGTGGATGCTGCCCTGGTGGAGTGAGATTTATACACATTAGTATCCACCCCCGCCGCATCCAGTACCACCCTTAACCATCTGGAAATGGTTTGCACCGTGACCCTGTGATGAGGCTTCTTGTGACTGACAAGCAAAGCTGTTTCCGTGCCCCTTAGATCTTTAGTGACTGAAATGTATCGCAGAATCAATGTAACGATACAAAGACGAGTGTCCGCTGGGTAACCCAGGAACTCCAAAGTATGTCCAGACACTCCGGGTCGATCTTGCTTCAATAGTCCCTGCACCTGGAATGTGATCTTCCCACTGGTAATTGCCATGGCATCCAGACTGAGTTTGTGCAGGGACTGGACCCGTTGCGCCGTGATCAGTGCCATTATCATGACCATTTTGTAGGTTAATTTGGCCAAAGGGAGTCCCGTGTTCGGTGTCCATCCTCGCAGCATCGTCAATACCGTGCTGATGTCCCAGGTATGGCTATATCTGGGCCTGGGGGGATTAGAATTAAATATTCCCCGCATAAATTTGGATACCAGGGGATGTGACCCAATTCCCAATTGGTCACTCCCCTTGCCCAAGTAAGACGATAGGGCACTCCTGGCACAGTTAATGGCGCTGTAGCTTAAACCCTCATCATAATGAAGGGTAGCCAGAAACTCCAGCACTTCCGTGATGGTGGCGGTTTCGTATGTAGTTTTAGTAGTCACGCAGAATCTTTCCCACTTCCTGATGTAGGTCAAGTACTGCTTCCTTGTGGACTCTCTGCAGCCTCCCGTGATAGTATCAATGGTCCTGTTGGAGAGTCCGAGTCCATGAAGTGGCCGTTTTAAAGTCTGCAAATTAACAAATCCATACGATCATGACATGGATGACTTTCTCCTGTAACAGGATGAACAAGCAGGCTTGGTCTTTTATTCACCCTGACACAGGGTTCTGTGGCCATCTTTTGTACCAGAGGGAACCATGGTTGAGTAGGCCAGTCGAGCACTACCAAGATACCCGATGCGGAGTCTTGCCTGATTTTTTGCAAGACCCGACTGATGAGGCAGAAAGGGGGGAAAGCGTAGAAAAACAAATCCCCCCAGTGTAGCGAGAAAGCATCCATCGCTACCGCCCCCGGGTCTGGCTCCCAAGCAACATACGTTGGTAGTTGGTGATTTAGCCTGGACGCGAAAAGGTCGATATCTGGTGTCCCATAACGTTCTACAATATCTGTAAACACTTTCCGATCCAACATCCATTCTATGTTGTCGTTGAATTTCCGTGATCTGGTGTCTGCCACTGTGTTTAGTTTACCTGGTAGGTAAGTTGCAGAGATCCAAATTCCTCTTTGCAGACACCAGTGCCAGATATTGTTGGCCAATTCATCACACGATATCGACTTTACACCGCCCATGTGGTTAATATAGGCTACCAGCGTGGTGTTGTCAATCTGTAGTCTAACATGAACTTTGTGCATGTTAGTGCAGTATGCTTTAAGTCCGTGAAATGCTGCGAGCATTTCTGAATAGTTAATCCCTAAGTTTTTAAATAGGGTTAACTCTGGTGCACTCCATCTACCTCCACAGCTAGAGGTAGTGTTAGTAGCTCCCCACCCTTTGGCACTGGCATCCGTTTGTAAGGTGATCGAGGGATTGGCGATAGTCATGGGTTTGGAACAATTTTGGGCATTACCCATCCACCAATATAGTTCAGCTTTTGCCTTTTCTGGAATTTTCATGGGCCTATCAAAATGGCCAGCATGATCTTTGAGCGCCGTAATTTTTGCTCTTTGTAAATTTTGGTAATGTAAGGGCCCATATTGTGCTGCAGGAAATGCAGCTACTATCTTCCCAATCACCCTGGCCACCTGCCGAATGGATGGGACCTTAATGCCAAAGAGGCTCCTGCAAGCCTCTATCAGGTCTTCCACCTTGCTTGGTGGTAACGTGACAGACATTTGCACTGAGTCAATAATGAACCCCAAATATTTCATGGTGGTAGAGGGTTCCAATATTGATTTATCTGGATGTATCGTAAACCCCAGTAACTGAAAAATATGTTTCGTGGCTGTGACTGCCAAAGTAGCCATTTCCAAATTCTCCCCCACTATGAGGATGTCATCAAGATAGGCCATAACAGTATGATTCTGTTTCCTTAAATAGGCCAAAGCTGGTTTCAATATCTTGGTAAACAATCTGGGTGCTGACGATAGCCCATTAGGCAAAGCTTTATATTGCCATAATTGTCCCATCCAGATAAATTTTAAGTATTTCCTATGATCCTTGTGTATGGGTACTGAATAGTATGCATCTTTAAGGTCAACGCATGCCATGTAGTACCTATTGGCTACAAGCTGAGTAACAGTGTCGAAGGTGTCCATTTTAAAATGAATATACTGGACAGAAGTATTCAGGTCGGTCAAATCTATGATGATGCGGCACCCACCATCTTTTTTGTTTTTAGTGAATATATTAGACACGAACTCCTGAGGTTCTTTAAAGGCCTTTTCAATTACCCCTTTTTCTATTAACCTCTGTAGTTCAGCATGCCCTGCTGCCTTATCTCTATGAGAAAGGACGAATTTCCGACTAGGCGCATGCTGTACCGGGGTAGGGAGTTCGTGAATAAATTCAATTTTGTAGCCCTGAATACTCCTGAGTATATAAGGATCAGAGGTAAAAGTGAGCCAATTCTCGAGGAACATGTGCAACCTGCCCCCTATGCAGAGTGAATTTAGGTCAGTAGTGTTCTTGGGGATCCCAGACCCACCTACCTCCATGGTTACTGCCGGTGTGGAGGTTTCTGCCCTTGCTTCCTCGGCTGGTTGTAGGTGTTCTGGGAGTGGCGCATCTTCCAAGGAGGCCGGCCTGGGCCTTGGCCTAAAAAAGACCGCTGTGCAGGTATGCCGGCCTTCGAGCTTTCACCACCGGCAGACCTGTTAGGGTAACTCTGCCCGGTGGGTGCGTAGGGGTGCGTTCTGTGTGGGTGATGAGGCTTAGTGTGCCCAGGTACTTTAATAAGGCCCAAAGCCTTAGCCTCTTCATCAAGATCTTTTACCTGTTTGGGGAGATCTTCCCCGAATAACAGGCTTGGAGGCTGCGTCTTCCCAGGCTTGCATAACCCCGCGAACTTGGGGTTAAGCGCCGGCTTTATAATGCTTTTCCTGAAATTGTTAATTTCATACTGTGTATTGCACAGTACGGCCAAAGCATCTTGCAGCTCTTGCGGCATATCCACTCCCACTGCTGTTCTGGCTACTGCAGTAATCCCTGCGGTAAGGAGCTTCAGGATCTTCTGAAGTTTCATCTCCTGCCCTCTACTTGAGGGGCTCATGTTCCCCCATATCGGGTTGTTCACCGCGGGCACATTTAACGATTTGCAGTTTTCTGGCGCCAAATATTTATCTGCTGTGGCATTGATGGCCTGTTCCTGAAGTTGGTTGGTGGCCATATAATCAATGCTGGCAGCCAGCTTGGGGTGGATGGGTAGGCCCTTCTGGTGGGGCATGGCATGTTTGCTCACCACATCCATATAATCTTCACACACCCCTGACGCTGCAGGTGCTTCAGCCAACTCTCCCTCTTCTGGGTCAGCCCAGTTCTGACCCTCAATGCTCCCCTGTATAGAAGGGGATACATTGGGCAGTCCTCGAAAGGAACTTGCCGTGGGCCTACTAGGGGTCCCACTGTGAACCTGCCCCTGCTGTAACAGGTCACGCTGGAGCATCTGCTCCATCAGCCGCTCAATGCGGTCAAGGCGACCTCCGTCGCTACCAGCGAGCGGGGTGCCCTCGGGACCGGACTCCGCTGAGTCCGCCCCGGCCGACTTCCGGGTAGTTTTCCCCGACCGTGGCGTACCAACGGTCTCAAAGTCCGAAAAGTCGGGAGCTGCAGGTGGAACCTGAAGCTCTGGAGAAGCGGTTCTCCGCTGGCTGCTGTCCTTAGCCGCTGATTTGGCCGCCGCTCTCTTACTCTTTCTCCCTTCCATTATGGTCGACTCACTCCTTCGGTGAGACTTACCTGGCGTGAGCTTTTTAAACTCACGCTGGAGGAGCCCCGCTCCTCCCGACCGTCGCTTCCGCATGCGTACGACGATATGTCGCGCATGCGTGCTGGCGGGGTCTTCACGTAGTCACTCACGTGACTCCGAAGTAAAATCCTCATTTATGTACTAATACAGCTGCAGCTATGCACAGGAAATCACATCTGAATACGAGGGAGCTGCCTTTGCTACTTAAAGAAACGTTCCTCTGGTTGGAGGTTTGGAAGAGAATCACAGGGCAGATCGGTGGAGGCACAGTGAGGTTGAGATTTCTTTCTTATTATTCCCTTGGGCGCTTTTGTAATGTTTCTGCTGGGCCTCCATTAAAACCCGGAGCAAGGTTAACTGCCACTGCAAAGTACCCCTTTGTTGAGGTTAATGGCAAAAAGAAGCAAGTGTGATAGACACAAGGCTTCAGGGGGATCCAGAGTAATGAGAGGGTAAATGGCACGAATAAGCTTGCTCAACAGGAACAGGAGATATTAAATGTCATGAATGTGCAGCTGCTGACTTTCTCCACCACCACCGCCTGCTCATCTTCTCCCTCATGCTCAGGCCCTTGACTCCTGGCAACATTCGCAGACCTTAATAAATCCAAGAAATATTATATTTGAATCATGATTCTGCTTGGATCAGGAATTCACTAAAGTAAAATTAATAATAACAAGTTTCTAAAAATACTTCCAACTACATCCCATTTAAACTCTCGTTCAGCAGAAATGTTGGTCCAGTTTACTTCCACTTCACCATAAATTTAGTGACTCATTCTGATCAGAGCTTCCATAGGCAAGAGCTGACCGCTTCCTCCACCAGGAACATGTTTATTGTGCAGCACCCTATACTTTAAGAGTTGGTTGACTACTCATCTGTAGCCAGTGCTATAAGTGGCCATTCCACCCTCAATAACACTTGCATTCAGTGGAGGTGCTGTGCTCAGCTGAAGGTTCCCACAGGGTGCTGCAGTCTACAGAGGAAGCCGCCATGCCGGTGGACCTCAAGACCTAAGATAGACACAAAAAGCTGGAGTAACCCATAGGCAGCAACTCTGGAGAGAAGGAATGGGTGACATTTCAGGTCGAGACCCTCAATACCTAGTGGTTTGCAGCTGATGGTAAAACCCGGCAGACCGCGGCTGAATGCAAGACCTGGTGCTTCATGGCCAGCAGAAGGTAGCTGCCAAGCTGGCCCATGCTTGGAGGACCCAGCAGACCGTGGCCTGGAACCCGGCGGACCTTGTAGTGAAGCACGACGATCCACTGCTGCTCATCCCCGAAGACCAGAGACTGGGAGGATGAAGCCGGTCATGACAACGGATACAATAGCACGGGAGCAGGGCCGGTAGGAGAGGAAATGGAACCGGGGTCTGGCCTACTGTGTCCTCAAGGTCGGCTGTGGGATGCGCCCTAGATGACAACGATGGACGAGCAAGGAGAGGATGTCGGTTCGCAGGTCGACAAAGGAAGGCCATGGCTGGAGGTACGCAGCAGCATGGAGCTTGCCTGAATTGGAAACCACTCACCATAACAGGAGCGTGGACTGGACTTGGAAAATGGTGCCAGAACATGGCGGCTCTTGCATGCGGGCTCAGTAGACTATTTCTGTACAATTGTTAATTGGGAGGGTATGGTAATACTTATTTTGTAAGAATAAAATGTCACTGTGCATTTGCACTTTGCATATGTAACAATAAAGCACAATTGAACCATTGAAGCTGCTGAGATGTCTTATTTCTACCTCAACTGAGGTCAGCCATGTGTTACCAGACTCTTCATGCAGCCATTGTTTCTGGTGCATTTGTAATCATAACCCATTGAACCGTTGAGGGAATATGGTTTCCTCAATAATGTAAAAATAAATCAGAAACCACAAGTATTACTGAATAAATAGTTGACGTGAAGTGAGTAACTTGGAAACATTTGTCAGCAGATTGTCTGGTTCCACGGTTCAGAATATTCATTCAAATATGGGAATAAGTTAACATTCAACAAATGGGGTTTTGCGTTTTACATTTGAGGGTTGAATCTCTTTGCAATGGGGCCAGAATTATTTCCTTTGAAAGTGAAGAAGCGCTGAGTTGATACACTGTCATTCTCTTCCTCGTTGGATCAAAAATAAGGCTGTGGCATGTGGTTAAGTGGATTCAACCATTGCCTTCTCCTAAGACAATGCATGCTGTGTTCATTTGGAGTTCAAAGTGAGCTATTCCAAGCCATGGTTTCAATTTTGTGAAACATCATTTTCCACTACCTCTAATAACCATCATCTTGGATGATATTGGATTGAACAATTAATCTAATGTTGTAATGTAATGCTCTGTATTTTTTCCCTCCCATATTGTTTCTGTTTGCCTTTGCTATCTGGAACAAAAATATTAAAGTAAAACAAAAAATAAGTATAAGAGATCCTAACTGCTTTTTATGTGGCATTGAAATTAATTGGTTTTCAATGTTGCTAATTTTACTTAGATACTGTGGATGGCCATATTTCCTCATGTCCACTAGGGGCGCTAGTTTTAGTCAGTTTAAAGTCTGTTTTTTGGGGAATCTTTAACTTTTATATGTGGGGGAGGGGGGCAAGGTAAGGGGGAAACTGTTCCCCAGTCACTTCCTGGCGGGGATGCGACTATTTCTCCTAGTCACGTCCTCGCCCCCCACTTCGCGGCCTACCACCTGGATCCGAGCGGCCTTTCCTGACGGGGACCGGGAACCAGACCAGAGCTGCAACAGGGCTGCTGCTCCAACATCGTGGAGCTCTGGTTTGGAGAGTTCCCAACGTGGGCGGCGCTGACCGTCATCGTGGAGTCCTGGGGCTTTTGCCGAGGGCCTCCAGCGTTGAATCTCCACCCGGCACGCCCTGCGGACTTTGGGAGCCGCAGACTCAGGTAGGAGGGGGCCGACTCAGGGTCCAGGCCGCTGAGGACGTCCCCCAGCCCTGTCGTCGGACTTACATCACCCTGGGAAGCAAGCCTGCACATCGGGCCGCCCAGAGCGGCGACAGCGGAGGGCTGGGAAAGGCCCCGACCATGGGTGAACAGTGGGGGCATCGGGAAGAGACTGACTTTGGTGCCTTCCCTCACGGTGGGAAATTTTGATCCTGCTGTGAGGGGATGTTTTATGTTGAATTTCTGTCTACTCTGCGTTCATGACTTCATTTCACTGTGCCAATTGGCACATGTGACAAATAAAATCTATCTGTATCTATCTGTATCATTGCTCTAAAATGCAAAGTGCTGGAAGAACGCAACATCAGTAGCATCTGCAGAGGGAATGGACAGGCAATGTTTCAGGATGATCCTTCTTCAGATTTCAGACCCTTATTCAGAGGGGAAGGATTTAATTGGGATCTGAGTGGTATGTTTTTTCACATAGAGGGTGGTGAGAATATGAAACTAGCTGCTAGAGAAGGTAGTTGATGCATGTACAAGAACAACATTTAAAAGGCATTTGGACAGGTATATGGAGAGATAAAGGTTTCAAGGGACATGGGCCAAACACAGGCAGGTGGGACTAGTGTAGATGGGGCATCCTGGTCGGCATGGATAACTTGGGCTGAAAGGCCTGTTTCTGTGATGTGTGACTCTTTCGGCCTCACAGGAGACTGCGAAAAAGCCAGGCAGCGAGACCTCTCTGGGCCGAAGGAGGCTCAATGGAGGCAGTGATAGGAGCCTCAGCGGTATTTTCGGGAGCCTCGGTGGTGTCAGCAGGAGCCTCGGCAGCAGCGTGGACCTCACCGTAGTCGGCGATGGGACCTCGGCGGCAGCGTGGGCCTCGATGTAGTCGGCGGTGGGGCCTCTGTGGCAGCGTGACCATTGGACGCAAACGGGAGCCTCAGCGTCAGCAGGAACCTCGACAGCGGTGGGGCATCGCGATCGACCGCCGATCTGCGGTCAACGAGCAAGAGGGGGAGGGAATGACAATGGGGACCCGACATTGGGGGACCACCTTGAGGGATGGTGGGAGACCAAAAGGGGACCTGGTCTGGGGGAGGGAGGGGTGTCACTCTAATTTAGAATTCTCTGCCCAGCCGATAGGTGTGCATTTGTTTGTTTGCTTGCTTGTTCATTCCGGTTAAGGCAGCCAGCCAACAGTCGCTTGTCTTTTTCTTTTTATCACTTTTAATTTAATTTTAATTTCAAGTTTTCGTGTACCTAGTGTGTTTTGAACAGAACAATTTCCCACCGGGGATCAATAAAGTTCTATCATATCATATCATATCGTATTGTATCATATCAATTATTGGTGGTGAACTCCCTTGAGGCAGTGGAACCATGGAGGTGATTTTACATTTATCTTCTCAGTGTGGTGCAGGGCTTCTGAGTTAGAACTGTGCAACGTGGAAGGAAACCTGCTGCTATTAATATCCTCACAATGTCATTGCTTTAAATATAAAAGAGAATAATAACTCAGTTTAGTTTAGTTTATTGTCACATGTACCAAGGTACAGTGTAAGGCCTTTTTGTTGTGTGCTCTCCAGTCGGTGGAGAGACTGTACATGATTACAATCAAGCCGTCCACATCAATGGAATACCGTTTAGTGCAAGATAAAGTCCAGTAAAGTCTGATTAAAGATAGTCAGAGGGTCTCCAATGAGGTAGATGGTAGGTCAGGATTGCTCTCAAGTTGGTGAAAGGATGGTTCAGTTGCCTGATAACAGCTGGGAAGAAACCGCTCCAGAATCTGGAGTAGTACATTTTCACCTCTTGTACCTCTTGTCTGATGGGAGAGCGGATAAGAGGTTGTGTCCAGGGTGAGACTAATCCTTGATTATGTTGGTGGCCTTACAGAGGCAGTATGAGGTGTAAATGGAGTCAATTGTTTGATGGTCTAGACTGCGTCCACAATTTCATTTCGGTGTCACGTGAGTGACTTCGTGAAGAACCCGCCAGCACGCATGCGCGACATATCGTCGCTCGCATTTGCAGTCGACGGCTGGAGGAGGAGCGCGGCTCACCACCAGCCCTCATAAGGACCAACTCAGGTAAGTATAATCAACCTTGAGCTGGTTGGTTTGTCTGTTAGTAATTTTTTCCTACAGAGAAACATGGACAGAAGAAGTAAGGGCCGCAGGACGTCCGGAAGGATCTGCAGGCCACCAAGCCCGGAGCTCCCTTCTACAGTGCCCGCTGGAAGGACCGGGAAAAAGGCGCGCAAATCGGGGAGCCCTGTAATCACAGGACCCGAATCACCGGCACAGCTGAGCTCTAGCGGGGTTCCCGCAGAGCAAGAAGTCGGTATAGCGCCGGAGCAGGTGGACCCTGACTCCATTTCCCTCTCGCCAACTGGATCATTGGCAGAGGCGAGCAAAAAGGGTTTACGTGCTGCTGCACGACCCTTCTCCCTGAGCCCTCTTAGTAGGACCAGGGATAGAGCTCGAGAACCTAGCCCTTTTCGGGCAGAGGGTTCACCAGGCGCCGCTAGATCGCGGCCTGGTGTAGCAGCGAGACCTGAGTCCACTGGCAGACCAAGGAGGGCCAGCAGAGACTCACCACCTAGTCGGACCAGGAAGAGTCACACAGGTGGAGGCTCGCCACGGTCACCGCTTCCCCCGCGGGGGGATGGACGGGACCGTACGCCGTCTGGGTCCAGAAAAAGGACAGTCGGCAAGCCCGCGCGGATGTCGGGTCACCACGCCGAGGCGTCGGGTGCCGACTTATCACCGCATATGCCCTCGGAGGCAGCCGGATGCAGCTCAGCCAAAAGGAGGCATATGAGCAGATCCGCGCGGGAGTCGTTCAGTATCGCTGAGGCGGCTGGAAGCGACTTACCGTCACGGCACCGACATTACCTCGACATTACCTCGACGAGCCCCAGAAGTTCCTTCGGGCATGAGGACTCTAATCGCCCATTCATGCATGACGAAGGGCGCATAGACCGGATGGAGAGGATAATGGTTCAACTCCTGCTTAATCAAAGACAGGAAGCCCACAGTTCCAGGGGACTTATGGACATATCCCCATCATCTATGGGCAGCATGAGGCCAGAAGAGGAGGAAATTTTGGTACATGCCCCAGTTGCACCTGAAGTTCCCCAGGAAGAGCTCCTGGACGTGGCAGCCAAGTTTGGATTACCCGTTTCATCGGGCCAACCCCTCGATACCAAGCTGGCTGCTACCATTGATTTCCTCACGAATCATCAACTACAGGAGGAGGTCCTTGCAAAGGCCATGGATAGACACAAGGCGCCGGGCAATTGTAATTCACTCAATGTGCCTACAGTCAACATGCCGATTTGGGGCAATATCAGCCCGGGCATTCGCACTCAGGAAGTAAAATTACAGAGAATCCTGAAGTTGCTCACATCTGGGATTACTGCGTTTGCAAGGTCGGTGGATGGAGTGGACTTGAGCATTGATCAGGAGGATGCACTGGCTCTACTTTGCAACACGCAATACGAAATTAATGCTTTTAGGAAAAGTATTATCAAGCCGACATTAAACCCCAAATTTGCGGGGTTATGTAGAGCACCTCCAACACCACCACCCAGACAGCTATTCGGTGAAGACCTCCCGAAGCAGGTCAAAGACCTAGATGATCATGCCAAAACAGTGGGTCTGATGAGGTCACACCCCGTGACCAGACAGACGGCCAAGAAAACTCCATATTTCAGGCCACGAGGTCCCACCGATAGGCCAGCAAGGACCTACGTTCCAGCGCCTCCTATGTACCAACAGCCTCAACAGCCCAGGCCTTTTTTAGGGCAGCGCCCTCAACGGCCAGCATGGAAAATGCGGTTTCCGTATTTCCAGCGCAACCCAGCACCTCCACGTCCCACCAAAAACGTCAGGGACCACCGATAACCATGAAGGTAAGGGGGTCTGGGTTTCATACACTGGCATGTCTAACCTCACATGTTGGGGGGAGGTTACGGGGTTTCAAGGAGGCATGGGAAACCATCACCTCAGATGAGTTTATTCTACAAAGTATTCAGGGTTATGAGATTGAGTTTACAAATGACCAAATTCCTCCACCTCAGCATATGCAGAATCGCAGATTTGCACTTTCCAAGAAGGAAACAGCAGTAGGCTATGCTGAAATCTTAAGACTCCTGGAGAAAGGTGTGATAGAAAGAACTACACATGAGCCGGGTGAGTTTGTATCCAATATATTTACTAAAACCAAAAAAGATGGTGGATGTCGGGTCATTATAGATCTAACCCATTTGAATACCTTTGTACATATACCCATTTCAAAATGGACATGTTTGAAACAGCCAAATCTTTGATTTCTGAGGGCTGCTTCATGGCATGCATTGACTTGAAAGATGCATACTATTCAGTATCCGTTCAGAAACATCACAGGAAGTTCTTGAAATTCATCTGGATGGATCAACTTTGGCAATATAAAGCTTTGCCCAATGGGCTTACCACAGCCCCTAGACTATTTACCAAATTACTCAAGCCAGTGTTAGCCACACTGAGGAGGGCAAATCACACGGTCATGGCTTATCTAGATGATATCCTCATTATTGGGCATACATTGGAATCAGCAAAATTGGCAGTTTCAGCCACTGTGGATATATTCCAAAAAATGGGATTTATTATCCATCCAGATAAATCAAAGTTCTGTCCTTCACAGATCATGGACTATCTGGGGTTCACCATAGATTCCAATCACATGATTGCCACCATACCAACTAACAAGGTTGGGGATGTCATCCAAACATGCAAGAACCTGGTCTGCGCCAGTATGCCATCAATTAGACAAACTGCTAATGTAAGTGGGAAAATCGTAGCAGTTTTTCCAGCTGCTCAATTCGGACCTTTACATTATCAAAATTTACAAAGATCCAAGATTTCAGCATTAAAATTGAATGCTGGACATTTTGATAGACCTATGCAGCTGCCACTCAAGGCAAAAATTGAGTTACAATGGTAGATTGATAATATCCATAACTCATTTAAACCCATCATTGTGCCTCGTCCGGTGGTATACTTACAAACAGACGCAAGCTCCCATGGCTGGGGAGCTACGGACAACAACACAAGTTGTGGGGGCAGATGGGACTCACTAGAATCTACCCTTTTGTTAGCACAAGGGATAAATTATTTGGAGATGCTTGGGGCATTCCACGAACTCAGAGCTTATTGTTCAAACTTTACTGACACTCATGTCCGTCTCCAAATAGACAACACCACTGCGGTGGCATATCTAAATCATATGGGTGGTACCAGGTCAATTTCATGTGATGAATTGGCTAATACAATTTGGCTCTGGTGTATTCAAAGGAATATTTGGATTTCAGCTACCTATTTACCAGGTAAGCTCAACATAGTGGCGGACACCAGGTCACGGAAATTCAATGATAACATTGAGTGGATGTTGAATTCCCAAATATTCGAACAAATTACAGCCAAATTTGGTAAGCCGGATATTGACCTTTTTGCGTCACGGTTAAACCATCAGGTACCAACATATGTATCATGGGAGCCAGATCCTGGGGCAATGGCGATGGACGCTTTCTCGCTAGACTGGGGGAAATGGTTTTTCTATGCATTTCCCCCATTTTGCCTCATCAGTCGGGTATTGCGGAAAATCCAGCTAGATGCTGCTAATGGCATACCCGACTGGCCTACTCAGTCATGGTATCCGGTGGTCCTTGGGATGATCAGTCAACCATGGGTCCTCTTGGAGGGTTGCCCACTATTGGTGACGAACCCCGTTACAGGGGAACCATATCCCTGCCATAGTCATTTGAATTTATTGGCTTGCAGGATTTGAACAGGCCATTACTGCAGTATGGCCTATCATCAAGGACCATGGATACCATAGGAGCATCATGCAGGGAGTCCACAAGATGGCAATATTTATCACACATCAGGAAATGGGAAACCTACTACGGCCGCTTGGACATTGCATATGACTCCGTGTCAATCACAGATGTGCTGGAGTTCCTTGCGGGGTTACATCATGACGAACACCTCAGCTATAGTGCCATCAACAGCGCCAGGAGCGCACTATCATACTACCTCAATTTGGAGGTAGGATCCAATAAGTTGGTGTCCAAACTGATGCGGGGAATATTTAATTCCAATCCGCCTAGACCGCGTTACAACGTTACCTGGGATATTGGGAATGTACTGACCCTGCTCAGGACGTGGTCGCCCATGATTGGGCTTGAATTGGACAAACTCACCCTGAAGTTGGTGATGTTATTGGCACTTACTTCGGCACAAAGGGTACAGACTCTTCATAAGATCAAGATTGATAGAATGATCTCTACCCCAGAAAAGGTTATTTTCTTTATTGATGAATTGCTTAAACAGCACAGGCCTGGGTTTACAGGTCTGCAGCTGGTGTTTCCAGCATACCCCGCTGATGCCAGGCTATGTTTAGCCACCCACATCCGCCACTATATTAAAGTGACGCGGAAATTAAGGGGAATGGAGCAATACTTGCTAATCAGCCATAAGAGACCTCACCATAGAGTGACGGTACAGACAATCTCCAGATGGCTCAGAATCATTTTGAACGAAGCAGGTATAGATACTAATGTATTTAAATCCCATTCCACCAGGGCTGCATCAACGTCGGCGGCAAAGGTCATGGAGGTACCCATGGACCATATACTACCCGCAGCGGGATGGGCCAGTGAAGCCACCTTTCAACGATTTTATAATAAACCTATTACAGCTCCTGGAATGTTTGCAGAAGCTGTACTGAATGCAGGCCGAGGACATTCGGCTACTCCCCAGTGAGGGTTTTTTTCTTTTGTTATTATTAATAAATATTATTATTTTTCAGAACTAGCAGTCTGAAAAAATTTTGATACTCCTGTCCATCCTTATCGTGGCGTGTGTGATAGCATGGACGTTGTCCAGGGCGTGTAATCACAGAGCTTTGAAGTCTTCACGAAGTCACTCACGTGACTCCGAAATGAAATTGTAAGATTAAACGAGAACTTACCAGTTTGAAGTTTGATCTTTATTTTATGAGGAGTTGCGATGAGGGATTTCGTGCCCTCCGCTCCCAACCCTCGATCATAAAGTCAACTGGTAACTAGAGTCTCTTCAATCTTACTATCACAAGTCATTTCCTTTGGTTGTTGGTTCTGTGATTCCACACCGCTGCTTTGAAGAGATGTCGCGCATGCGTGCTGGCGGGTTCTTCACGAAATCCCTCATCGCAACTCCTCATAAAATAAAGATCAAACTTCAAACTGGTAAGTTCTCGTTTAATCTTACTATTCTCTGTAGTTTCTTGCAGTCTTGGATGGAGCTGCTCCCAAACCATTCTGTGATAGATCCTGATAAAATGATTTCTCTGGTGCATTTTCACCTGGTATCTATACTAACTCACATTCCATTAATTAATGTAAAGCATCTAAAGATTTAATCAGAAGAATAGTCCATACTAATCTGTGGACCCCAATCTTCGATCCTGACCTCAGGTGCTGTCTGTATGGAGTCCGCATGTTCTCCCTGTGACCACATGGGTTTCCATCGGGAGCTCCGGGTTCCTCCCACATCCCAAAGATGTGCAGGTTTGTAGGTTAATTAGCCCTCTGTTAAAAAAAATTTCCCCTAACGTTTCGGGAGTGGATGATAGATGGGTGAGCGGACTCGATGGGTCGAAGGGCCTGTTCCATGCTGTATCTCTAAACTAAACTTATCTAAAAATAAAGGACACAAATTGCTGGAATATCTCAGCGGGTCAGGCAGCATCCATGGAGGACATGGATAGGTTACGTTTCAGGTCGAGACCCTTAACTAAATTAAACTCAACTAAACTAATCTAAACTAAAGCTGAATTAAACTAAACTAAACTAAAAGGTTCAATGATTATGCTGAGCTTAAAATAAGATACTTATAATCTCGATTTTCCATGTAAAAGTATTTGCAAATTTGAGGAGGAAATCTTAATAGTTTTACATGCCTTATATTTAAGCAGATGTAAGAGTAGTATGCCTGTGAAAGAGCTTGTGCGATTATTTAAAATGCTGATCAGGCAAAGTTTCAGTGCATATGGTTGAAGTATGCACTGGGCTACATCTGACAACCATCAGCCTAAGAAATATGCACCACTTCCTTTAACCCTTTTCTTTCCAAGCTGTACTTAATTATGTTTTCTTGCACTGGCGACGCACGGAAGGGCTGTAAAATATTTATGCAACAAATGCTAATAGTGGGCAGGAGAGGGAGCCCATGGTATAGACTCATGGAACTACAGATGCTAGGTTAAAATAAAAGAAATAAAGTGCTGGAGTAACTCTGCACAGCAGGCAGCATTCTATGGACAGCATGGATGGGTGATATTTCGGGTCAGTACATTGCTTCATCTGGGCAAGGCGGCACAGTGGCACAACGGTAGAGCTAAACGGTTAAACCCTGACTACAGGTGTTGTATGTAAGGTTCGCTCTCCAAGTGACCGCGTGGTGCTCCGATTTTTTTCCCACACTCAAAAGAAGTACAGGTTTGTAGGTTAATTGGCTTTGCTGAAATTGTAAATCGTCCCTAATGTGTTGGATAATGCTAGTGTTTGGCTTGATCACTGGTCAGCGCAGACTCCGTGGGCTGAAGGGCCTGTTTCCTTGCTGTATCATTGAAGTCTAAGTCTTAAGTCTCAAGTCAAGTTGCTTCGTTTGTGCGCAAATCACAGCTCTCAGTCATATCCCTGAGGAAGATATTTCCTTACAGTGGGGTTTCATTTGCAAAAGAACCTTACTTATGGAACTTGGCATGTCTGGCGAGCTCACAGGAGGATTGCACAGCCTGACTGCGTGCAATCGCTGATTGACCTGCTGCTCGAATTATTGCCTGAGGTGCCCTCCAGAAATAAAAAAAAAGCAGCGCTCATTAAAATAAAATAAATACAATGCAATCGTTAAAATGTAATCATGTGACTGAATTATTTTTTTTAAAACTCCTTTGTTTGCATTTTTGGATGTCAAAACTTTCATAGTTATCTGCTCCTGCATGAATGTCAAGGGCCGACACTGCTGATTATTGACATAGTATGTCACACCTCAATTACAGTTTGTGAAAAGGTATCCGGAGACTTCAAATGAAAAGCAGGAGAGGCACCACGATGAAAGCTGACACATGGATCAATGAGAGCACCAATGGGCGGCACAGTGGCACAGCAGTAGAGTTGGTGCCTTACAGTGCCAGCGACCCGGATTCAATCCTGACTATGGGTGCCGTCTGTACGGAGTTTTTAAGTTCTGCATGTGACATTGCAGGTTTTTTCTGGGTGCTCCGGTTTCCTCCCACACCCCAAAGAAGCACAGGTTTGTCGGTTAATTGGCTTTGGTAAAAATTGTAAATTGTCCCGAGTGGGTAGAATAGTGCTGGTTGGTGCAGACTCGATGGGCCGAAAGGCCCGTTTCCACCCTGTACCTCTAAACTAAAATAAACGAAACAATGGATAGCATTGGTCACAGAAAGCCATCAGATTGAGGCCAGATTTTGCTATTCAGATCGCTGAAGTAGTTTAACAATTTGCAGATTTAGCCATTCTGGTAAAAGAAACAAGATCTTAAAAAAGATTAAGGCACCCCCCCCCCCCCCCCCCCTCCCGCTCCTCAACTCCATATTTCAGTCATTAAGTGGATCACCCAATACTATTCCTCTCAGATGGAACTGGAAGGAGTTTCCCTGCCTCTCATCTCTCCCAGCTTTCAGTCTGGAAAAGAATCCTGACCCAAAATGTCATCTACACATGATCGCCAGAGATGATACCTGATCCGTTGAGTTACACCAGCACTGTGAGTCCTTCTGTGTAAACCAGCATCCGAGGTTCCTTGTTTCCAGACTTTAGCTTTTGAGATGCAGCCTGGAAAAAGATTCTTTGGCTCACTAAGTCTATGCCACCCATAAACTAATTCTATCCTACACACTAGGGGCAATAATTACAGTGGGGGGGACGGTGTAAAAATGGTGGGGGTGGGACAAGTCCTGATTAGTGATAAGCAGTTTGAAGAAGGGTATCGAGCCGAAACGTCACCTAATCCTTTTCTCCAGAGTTGCTGCCTGACTTGCTGAATTACACCCACACTTTGTCCATCCTGGCAAGAGATACGTTGAACTGGGTTACAACAGGCAAGGGGGGCTTTGATCAGCAGGTGGGTAGACCACTGCCTTCGGGAAGAAGTTACAGGAGCCTGAGAACTGTAATGTCCAGGTTCAGGAATAGCTGCTTCCCTACATCAGGCTATTAAACACTACAACCTCATAAGCTATGAACTACAATATAATATTATTATTATTATTATTATTATTATTTATTATGTATTATTTATTTATTTATTTATTTGCTCTGTTATTGTTTGTTCTTTTTTGTCTGAGTTTTTGTTATATTATTTATTATGATTACATATTCTGTTGTGCTGCAGCAAGTAAGAATTTCATTGTTCTATCTGGAACATATGACAATAAAACACTCTTGACTCTTGAAAGGCCAGGGATGAAATTAAGACAAAAGGGTGCGAGATAACAAGAGAAGAGGAGTGATAGTGTGAAGCCAGAGGAAGGGATATAGCTGGAAGGGAACAGGGGAAAGGGGAAAGGGGAACAGGATAGTGGAGGGAATGGGTGCATACCCCGGTATAGTAATGGGAAGAGAGGGGATAAAGGGGGTGGAGGGGTGGGATTGGTCCACTACTTGCACTATTGTGGACTTTTTTTTCTAAATCTTTATTTTGCACTGATATCTTGTTTTGCTTTGCATAATCTCTTTTAGAAATGTTGTGTCATTTATGTATAATTTGTTTTTGTGCGGAAGATAGATACAACATGCTGGATTATCTCAGCGGGTCAGGCAGCATCTCTGGAGAGAAGGACTGGGTGAAGATTCGGGTCGGAACCCTTCTTGTCCTACACATTTGTTTATGTTTGTTTTCTGAGTGTACATGCCTACTCCGCAGCTGCAAGTAAAATCTTTCTTCAACCTGTACCTCACCCATACTTGTGGGACCCAAAACGTCACCCATTCCACCCATAAATGCTGCATGTCCTTCTGAGTTACTCCAGCGTTTTGTGTCTATCTTTGACAATAAACTCAACTTGACTTGTCTTGGCTTGCGCATCTCCAGCCTTTTCAGTTTTTATTTCCAAAACAGACAATCTCTTCCAAGCTCTCTCAGGGGAAGAGATTACCAAGAGAACCGAGGACCGAAGTCAAGGATGTTCTTCAAGTTTCATTAAAACTCATGTAATTTCCTGGGACGGGCCACTCTAAATAGAAAAGGAGCTTTTGGATTGTCATTATGGCATTTGTATCCATGAATAAGGAATGACCAAGTCCTGCATAAATGGTGGTAAAAGCACACCTCTCCCAAGCTACTCACCCATCCACTCCATCAAGTGTAAGAAGGAACTGCAGATGCTGGTACTCCATCAAATACCTTTTGCCCAGGTGTAGTAGAGACTATGGGTCCCACTATGGTCTTGTCGGTCACCTCAGAACCTACACAATTGGAGTGGAAGCAAGTCATTCTCTTTCATTTGCTCAAAAATAAACTTTATTCAGAATAATAAAAAGTCTACTAAACAAGAACAGTGCAAAAACTCTTCCGACATTCACAGCATTCACAAACTATCCTTACACCAATTCCTTCCATCCAGAGGGTTACACAAAAAGCTGGAGAAACTCAGCGGGTGCAGCAGCATCTAAGGAGCAAAGGAGATAGGCGACGTTTCGGGTCGAGACCCTTCTTCAGACTGGTCAGGGATTAGGGAAACAAGTGATATAGACAGTGATGTGGAGAGATAAAGAACAATGAATGAGAGATATGCAAAAAAGTATTGATGATAAAGGAAACAGCCATTGTAGGCTGTTTGTAGTGTGAAAATGAGAAGCTAGTGCGACTTGGGTGGGGGGGGTGGGAGATGGAGAAGGAATGTCAGGGCCTGAGGGCTGAGGGAGAGGTGGGGAGGGGGAGGGGGCAGTCTGGGTTAACAGAATTGAGAAAATTCAATGTTTAAGCCCAGAGGATGCAGACTACCCAAGCGGAATATGAGGTGCTGTTCCTCCAACTTGCGGTGTTGCTCACTCTGGCCGTGGAGGAGGCCCAGGACCGAGAGGTCGGATACGGAATGGGAGGGGGAGTTGAAATGCTGAGCCACCGGGAGGTCAGGTTGGTTATTGCGGACCGAGCGGAGGGGTTCGGCGAAACGATCGCCCAGCCTCCGCTTGGTCTCACCGATGTAGACCTCCTTCTATCCAGAGATGCTGCCTGAACCCATTCTTTCTCTCCAGAGATGCTGCAGCATTTTGTGTCTATCTTATACCAAGCACCGCTGCCACCTCGTCCAAGGGACTGCCTACCTAGGGCAGGATATGAAAAAATAAAGTGTGCACCATGTACACCCACATCGTGTTATACACATTCAGAAACTGCACCTCTGCAAACGTCAATTGATTTAAGGCAAAGTGTGGCTTTAGAGACAAAAACATGCAAGTCGGTAAACATAGAAAGAGCTTCCCTCCCCATTGTGGTTACTGTTTGTAGACTTCACAGTTGTTGTCTTTCTCAGAATGCAAGCTAATCTCTAGTTTGAAAAGATTTGATGGAGTTGAGGTAAGATGTTGACTGTCAAGTATTCACATTTACGTATTTTCATTGTATACAGATCTGATAAAGCAATTCTCATTATGCTGCGGGTTTAAATTTTGTTGCTAATTTTGTGAAATGGTGTGTAACATTTCTGACAGGCCAGATTTGTTTTGCATTTCACACCTCTAAAATATCCGTTAATGAGCTCCATCTCCAAAATCTGAAAGTAAGATACGTTCCTTTTTTCTCAAAACCCACAGCAAGAAGAGTTTGAGCTGAAATTCTATTGAAGTCACACCTAAGCAATCTCTTGATCAGTAAATATGAACACTATGGCGAGGTGTTTAGGCTATTGTTCTGTGCTTTTTGAAATTCACACAGCCTTTTATTTGCGATGCTGATGTGACCTCACAAGGTAGAAACATGACAACAGAAACTGCAGATGTAGAAACATGGAACTGCAGATGCTGGATTACATAAATGGACACAAAGTGCTGGAGTAATTTAGCAGATCAGGCAAGTTTGCCTGGAGAACATAGATAGGTGACATTTTGGGTTGGGACCCTTCTTCAGAAGTTGGTAGTTGTTGGTATTTGTCAACATCTCAATCAACTGGACGATGAGAGGCGGCTGGCAATTCAACGTTGACTGTCACCCGCAGGCCCGTACAAAGCTTTTCAAAAAGGGGGTGGCATAACAGGATTACAAAAAATTTTTGTGAAATAAGCATGCGCAGTGCATGTCACAAGCGCAAAGCTCAAAGTCCCTTGTAGCCGGGGTCCAGGGCCTGCTTAAGGGCCCTGGAAGCTTTTGGGTTTTAGATGCTCTCTGGTGCATACTAAGCCTTATTTTGGAACATTTTTGCACCAAATTTATGACCAATATTTCAGAAATAATTTTGGTTGAGTCAAGAGTAATGAGTGGGTGGAATGGGATAATTGGGGTCATTGTTGTATATATTTTTTTAAATCAAGAATTGAAGTTGTCCTTGTTTTAATAATTGTTGTACTATTGTAAAATGTTATGTAAAATGTTACAAAGAAGCAGTGCACCTTTAATGGTCCTCCTGACCTAACAACTTCACCACATCAATTTCAACATGGAATTGTGATGTGAATACAACATTCTGAAGAAGGATCTCGACCCGAAACGTCGCCTATCTCCTTCGCTCCTTAGATGCTGCTGCACCCGCTGCATTTCTCCAGTTTTTTGTGTACCCTCGATTTTCCAGCATCTGCATTCCTTCTTTAACACAACATTTAGTTTGACTTCAATTTCCATCATGAAGTCAAACTAAATGGTGAATTTCTATTACTAAGAATTTCTAAGTCTGAAGAAGGATCTCCACCCGAAACGTACCCTATTTCCTTCGCTCCACAGATGTTGCCTCACCCGCTGAGTTTCTCCAGCATTTTTGTCTACCTTTGATTTTTCAGCACCTGCAGTTCTTTCTTAAACATTTACATTACTTTGATCACTTGCAAACTAACCTATTTTAATGTCACACTATTATAACAAATTTTAGATCCATGATGACTCATAAACAAGATCACAAATCTGATCTTGGATGTGCGTGCGTGTGTGTGTGTGTGTGTGTATGTGTGTGTGCTTGTGTGCGTGTGTGCGTGTGTGTGTGTGTGTGTGTGTGTGTGTGTGTGTGTGTGTGTGTGTGTGTGTGTGTGTTTATTTGTTTGTGTGTGATCACATCTACTCGAGGAAACGAGGCATTCAACGGGAAAATGTTCACATATACCAGTAGAGATCTACCCCCTGTAGTTCAAAATAGGCTTATCTGAAAAATGGGTGCTTTATTTCTTGAGTTATTAATAAAAAATCTTCACAAATCCAATCCAACTTTGAATTCAAAACCCTTGTTTTTTCCGCTGATGACGTGACAATGGATCTGCCTGCCGTCTGCTCACATTGTGACTGACGTCACCTCCCACCCCTCCCTCCTCCCCCTGTTGTTCAAAAGTCGCCCTGTTGACTGAAGATGTCCCCCCCTCCCCTGGTACCTTCCCCTGCAACCTCAGAAGATGCAACACCTGTCACTATACCTCCTCCCTCAACTTTGTCCAGGGACCCTGACAGCTCTTTCAGGTTAGGCAGAGGTTTACTTGCACCTCCTCTAACCTCATGCACTGTATCCATTGTCCAAGATGTGGACTCTTACACATCGGCGAGACCAAACGCAGACTGAGCAATCGTTACGCGGAACACGTTCGCTCAGCCCACGTGAACCAACATGATCTCCTGTTGCTGGACACTTTAATTCTCCTTCCCATTCCTACACAGATCTTCCTGTCCTCAGTATCCTCCATTGTCGGAGTCAAAGATCCTATAGCAAGCAAGATAGACCATTCCTTCTAAATGCAATGGGCTGACTTGTAGTACGCAACAGAGTGAAACGTGGGCCTTTTTTTCATCCATTTCAGTAACCCGACCCGACTTGCAGTGTAATCAGCATTGCGGGGGAGCTGTTTGTTTTAATAAGTTATAATTCTGAAAATGAGGAGAAGATTTTTCCCAAATAACTTTTATTATTACGAGGATGTTTCCATAACCGGCTTCCGTCTCCGCACTAGTATCCTATGGGATCTTTGGTGCGGAGACGGAAGCCGGTTACGGAAATAGGGCCAGAAATTACCCATGAATCTGCCCATGACTGTACTATGTCTTTTTCGTCGAGTGATCTATCTTGCTTGCTTGGATGTTTGCTTGCTTGCTTGGATTGGTAGGATGTTTGGTCAGAGTATGGCTAAATGCAAATTGGAGGAACAGCATCTCATATTTTGCTTGGGCAGCTTACAGCCCAATGGTATGAATATTGATTTTTCTCACTTCACGAAGCCCCGGCATTCCCTCTTTCTCTATCTCTCCTCCACCCAAATCGCACTTACTTCTCATTTTCACCCTACAAACAGCTTACAATGGCTTGTTTCCTTTATCATCCTTAAGGGCCTGTCCCACCAGCATGCGATTCCATGCGATAAGTGCGATCAAACTAGAAGCGGGGGCCGCACGGAGGTCGGATGATCCCTGTACAGGGCCGTTCCCACCAGCATGCGCCTGCATGCGGCAAGCGCGACCAAACCAGTAGTAGGGGCCGCGCGGAGGTTGGGTGAGTGGCGCAACGCGGTGCAAAGTGAGGCAAACTTGGAGCGAAGTCTTAAAGGGAAGTTCACCAGGACAGAGAGGGGCACACAGAGAGGGGTACAGAGGCACACACAGAGAGGGTCACGGAGTCGCCTACAGAGGGGGTCACGGAGGCACGACGTTCAGGCGGTGTGTAATGCGTCGAGGCGACAGCGAGCCGACAAGCCGTTGCTGCGCGGAATTTTTGAACACGGCCAGTTTTTCGGAGCCCCGCGCGATGTCGGGTCGAACTCCGCAAAATTCTGCATGGCTCCGGCAATCGAAGTGGGACCGGCCCTGCGACGCTGGATGGCTCAAGCGACCACGTTAGGTTGCGCTCATTGCAAGGATTTGCATGCTGGTGGGACATGCCCTTTACTTCTTTGCATATCTTTCAAACAAGGCGAATTACCTGTTTTTATTGGTGTTGACTGAGAGAAGATACTTTAGCAGACCGTGGTCTTAACCAAGAATTTCCTAGTCCTATTCAACTGCATGCTTAGATTTTTTACTTACCCCTAGACCTGGTGGTATGCCACATGTGACCTTAATTTAACATTCCATTTGATAATACTGGAATCAATCAACCCACAGTATTTTAATTCAGAGCGAGGATCCTACCTTGTCACCAGAATTAACCTTCTGCCTGCATATACATGCGCAAAGACACATGTACACACAAACACACACACATACACATATGCACACGCACACACATATATATATACACGTGCACGCAGAGACACACACATGCACATACACACACAGACGTGCACTCAATCAAACACACACACACACAAAAACATGCATACACACATATACACATGTACTCAAACACACGCTTGAATAATACACAGCCACACATGCACACACAAAAGATACATGCTTGCGCGCACACACACCCAACCTGATACATTCACATACATACATACACGCATACATACATACATACATACATACATACATACATACATACATACATACATACATACATACATACATACATACATACATACAAAGATACATACAAAACACAGGCACTCATACATAAATACACTAATGCACACTGGGCAATTAGAATACATTTCTCCTCTGAAACTTTGAGGCCAGTCTTTAAGTCTGGCCATAGTAAATGGCATTGATTGATCAGCAATTGGCCATGGTTTCCGTGAGATAGATCATGCATTCCTCTGAAGATGATTTCCTCCATTAACCATGTGGTTTGATGCTAAGGGTAAGTGGAAGAAGACGCCTCTTAAACATAGAAACATAGAAACATAGAAATTAGGTGCAGGAGTAGGCCATTCGGCCCTTCGAGCCTGCACCGCCACTCAATATGATCATGCCTGATCATCCAACTCAGTATCCCATACCTGCCTTCTCTCCATACCCTCTGATCCCCTTAGCCACAAGGGCAACATCTAACTCCCTCTTAAATATAGCCAATGAACTGGCCTCAACTACCCTCTCTGGCAGAGAGTTCCAGAGACCCATCACTCTCTGTGTGAAAAAAGTCCTTCTCATCTCGGTCCTAAACGATTTCCCTCTTATCCTTACGCTGTGACCCCTTGTCCTGGACCTCCCCAACATCGGGAACAATCATCCTGCATCTAGCCTGTCCAACCCCTTAAGAATTTTGTAAGTTTCTATAAGATCCCCTCTCAATCTCCTAAATTCTAGAGAGTATAAACCGAGTCTATGCAGTCTTTGTTCATAAGACAGTCCTGACATCCCAGGAATCAGTCTGGTGAACCTTCTCTGCACTCCCTCTATGGCAATAATGTCCTTCATCAGATTTGGAGACCAGAACTGTACGCAATACTCCAGGTGTGGTCTCACCAAGACCCTATCCAACTGAAGTAGAACCTCCCTGCTCCTATACTCAAATCATTTTGCTATGAAAGCTAACATACCATTCGCTTTCTTCGCTGCCTGCTGCACCTGCATGCCTACTTTCTTGTGAAAGGTTGGTGGATATCAGCTCCAGGAATCATACGTAATGATCATTTACGAGTCATGATGTACGGACAAGAAACATTAACTGTGGCGTTCTGACTCAGATGCTGCAAGAACATACTGTAAGCAGGGTACACAAAAGGCTGGAGAAACTCAGCGGGTCCAGCAGCATCTAAGGAGCGAAGGAGATAGGCGACATTTCGGGTTGAGACCCTTCTTGCAGCGTCGGAGACCCGGGTTCGATCCCAACTACTCCGTGCTGTCTGTACGGAGTTTGTACATTCTCCCCGTGACCTGTGTGGGTTTTCTCCAGGATCTTCAGATTCCTACCACACCCCAAAGACGTAAAGGTAAGTAGGTAAATAGGCTTGATAAATGTAAAAATTGTCCCTAGTGTGTGTAGGAAAGTGGTAATATGCAGAGTCGGTATGCTGAAGGGCCTGTTTCTGTGCTGTATCTCCAAACTAAACTAAACTAACCATGTTCTCCAGAAATGCTGCTGCCTGACCTGCTGAGTTACTCCAACACTTTGAATCCTTTCCCCATATATTCCCCATAGCCCATCACCCACTTTGTGCCCAAAACTCCACCATGATCTGTCATGCAATCCAGTAATTTATTCCTCAAAACGTAGAAGGCTGAGGGGTGACTTTATAGGGGTGTACCAATTCCTGAGCAGAATAGATGGGATGAACGCACAGTTATTTTCCCAAGTTAGCGGAATCAAGAACTATAGGGTGATGGTTTAATGTGAGTGGGGAGGGATTTAATAGAAAACTGAGGGGCAACCTTTTAACATGGAGGGTGGCGGCTATGTGGAACAAGCACCAGAGGAAGTAGTTGAGGTAGGTATAATAACAATGTTTAAAATACATTTAGACAGAAACATGAAATAGGAAAGATTTGGAAAGACTTAGGTCAAACATGGATGAATGGCGCTAACTAAGATGGGGCATCTTGGCCTTCATGGACTTGTTGGGACAAAGGACCTGTCTCCCTGATGCGAGTCCATGACTTTATGAACAAATTTATTGATGTGCCCATTCACTCCTTAACGTTTCAGTGAAAAAGGAAGCAAGGAAGAGAAAGAAAGTCTCACATTTATAAAATGCCTTTCAAGTCCTCAAAACTTTATTGATGTATTTTTATCCTCTTCTGTTCGTTATTTGAGCTTTGCAATATTTCTAGTGTTGCTAATTGGTTTGAAATCCCCTTTTGACAGCACGGTTTGAAAGAAGGAAGGGAAGTTTTCCCCAGAGACCTGAGCCATTATTAATTCCTCAAGACAAATTGTCTGCTTTTTATCACATTACCACTTTGAGAGAGTTACTGCATTCATATTGGATGCCACGTTTCTGCCTGTACATTCATGAAATCACTGCAGGGACATGAAAGGTTTGGCATTATTATTATTTTTTCTTTTATGTGGGCTCCGGTTTGGTTATTGTTATTCCAAATATCCAATTCAAAATATAATTTTTGCATTGTAAATGTGCACCAATATCTTATGACAAACCACTGCCCTGAATATTTGAAGTGATTTCCTGTCTCTGCCATATGCAAGGCCTTTTGATTTACATTTTCACAGACAAAAAGAATGGAATTACTGAAGAACTGATTTATTCAGAATCATTTTAATTTAATTTAGTTTAGTTTATTTCAGTTTAGTTTAGATGTTTTGTTTAGTTCAGTTTAGTTCAGTTTAGTTCAGGTCAATTTCATTTAGTTTAGTGTAGTTTAGTGAGTTTTTTTGTGTCCCGAGTGAAAAGGTTTTTTGGTGCGTGCTATCCAGTCAGCGAAAATACTATATGTGATTGCTATCAAGCCGTCCACAGTGTACAGATACGGGATAAAAAGAATAACATTTAGTGCAAGATGAAGTCCAATAAATGTGTTCGAAAAAGGGTCCCCAATGAGGTAGATGGTAGGTCAGGACCGCTCTATAGTTGCCTGATAACAGCTTGGAAAAAACTGTCCCTGAATCTGAAAGTATAGGAAGAAATTGCAGATGCTGGTTTAAACGGAAGATCGAAACAAGAAGCTGGAGTAACTCAGCGGGACAGGCAGCAACTCTGTAGAAGGGTCTCAACCTGAAACGTCACCCATTCCTTCTCTCCAGAGATGCTGCCTGTCCCGCTGAGTTACTCCAGTTTTTTGTGTCTTTCTCCTGAATCTGAAATTCAGGAAGTAGACACCTGAATTGTGTTACACTCTGTACCTTTTGCCTGATGGGAGAGGGGAGAAGAGGGAGTGACCATTGCGAGACTCATCCTTGATTATGCTGGTGGCCTTACCAAGGCAGCGTGAAGTGTAATTGGATCAAATGGAAGGTTGGTTTGTTCGGTGGTCTGGATTCTATCCAGCTGCTCTGTTTTTCTCTTTCTTCCTCTTCATATGTTGCCTGAGTTTTTACAGTGGTCTCTAATTGTATTTCAGATTTCCAGCATTTACTTTTTGCTTTTTGAATTAATTATCTGCTCCAATGACGTATGAACTTATGAACTTATGAACTTTATTTTAGAGATACAGTGTGGAAATAGGCCCGTTGGCCCACCGACCTATGATCACCCCATAGGTTGCACTATTCCGCACACGAGGGACAAATTTACAATTTCTTTACAAAAGTCAATTAACCTACAAACCAGTATGTGTGGAGTATAGGATGGAAACCAGAGCACCCAGAGAAAACCCACGCGGTCACAGGGAGAATGTGCAAACTCTGTACAGATGTTACATGTGGTCAGGATCAAACCTGGGTCTCTGGCACTGTCAGACAGCAACCCTACCCCTGTGCCACTGTGCCGCCCCTTATGAACATTATAAACTGTAGGGAGCTGGAGAGTATTGTAGTGCGGAGAGACCTAGGACAGGGGCGGAAAACACGGTGGGGGGGCAGAGGGGACACGTCCACCCCATGTTTTGAGAGGTAGGGGACATCCCCCACAAGTTTTTGTAATCCGGATTTTAAAATCTCCGCTTTCCGCGAGACAGTGGAGGTGGGACTGCTGATCGAGGGCGCCGATTGGACGAGGGAGACGTTGGTCAGCAGGCAATGGGGGCGGTACATGATGATTAAGCACGATGATTGGAGGAAGGAGGAGTAGGGGGTGGGACTGAGGATAGAACGCAGTGATTAGAGGAGGGAGACATGGCACATACCTGCGCCTCATCCACAGCCAGGATCGATCCTGGCCGGGACTCCGGCGCTGTCCCGTCCCCACCCAAGTGCCACCCCCCTCCCCCCCCACGGGTGGCCAGAGAGGTTGGGAGCCAGACGGGCGCGGCGCCCCTAGGCCCGCAGAGAAGCAGCGCTAAACCCAGCTCACTCTAACCGGCCTGGACTTGCGGGAAATATGGCCAGCGCGGAGAAGCAGCGCTGGTGTCCCGTCAGTCCAGTCAGGGCTGTAGGTTAACCCGGCAAGACAGGCAGAGTTGAGCTGCATTTAGCGCTGGATTGAGCCTCTGCAGCCTCGCGCATGTGTGTGTGAGTGTGCGCATTTGCGTGCGACCACCCAAAAATTGTGTCCCCCTTGTCCCCCGGTCCCCTCCATGTTTTGATAGCGAGTTCTGCTCTTGCCTCGGGACACAGGAGCACAGTTCCCTGAAAATGGCAACACAGGTAGACCGGGCGATGAGGAAGGCACCAGGCAGCGTTGCCTTGATGGGTATGGGCACTGAGGACAGGAGATGGGATATTGTGCTACAGCTATATAATGCTTTAGTGAGGCCAACATGTTGGAGTAAGGCTGGTTGCCCTGCTGGAGAGGATGTAGCAGAAAGATTCAGCGGGATGTTGCCAGCACTTGATATGCTGGGACTGTTTCCCTGGAGCATAGGAGGCTGAGGGATGACCTTATAGAACTGCACAAAATCATGAGAGGCAGAGATAAGATCACAGTCCAGCACTAGATGGACAAAGATTTAAGGTGAGAAGAGAAAGATTCAAATGAGGCCTGTGGGATAATTTCTTCACACAGAAAGTGGTATGTACAGCAGCTTGCAAAAGTTTTCATACCCCTTGAACTTTGCCACATTTTGTCACGTTACAACCACAAATGTAAAAGTATTTTATTGGGATTTTATGTGATAGACCAACACAAAGTGGTGCATAATTGTGAAGTGGAAGGAAAATGATACATGGTTTCCACATTTTATTACAAATAAAAAACTGAAAAGTGTGGCATGCAAAAGTATTCTGCCCCCCTGAGTCACTACTTTGTAGAATCACCTTTCATTGCAATTACAGCTGCAAGTTTTTTGGGGTATGTCTCTACCAGCTTTGCACATCTAGAGACTGAAATTTTTGTCCATTCTTCTTTGCAAAATAGCTCAAGCTCAGTCAGGTTGGACGGAGAGCATCTGTGAACAGCAATTTTCAAGTCTTGCCAGAGATTCTCAATTGGATTTAGGTCTGGTCTTTGACTGGGCCATTCTAACACATGAATATGATTTGATCTAAACCATTCCATTGTAGCTCTGGCTGTATGTTTAGGGTCGTTGTCCTGCTGGAAGGTGAACCTCCACCCCAGTCTCAAGTCTTTTGCAGACTTTAACAGGTTTTCTTCCAAGATTGCCCTGTATTTGGTTCCATCCATCTTCCAATCAACTCTGACCAGCTTCCCTGTCCCTGCTGAAGAAAAGCATCCCCACAGCATGATGCTGCCACCACCATGTTTCACAGTGGGGATGGTGTGTTCAGGGTGATGTGCAGTGTTAGTTTTCTGCCACACATAGCGTTTTGCATTTAGGCCAAAAACTTCAATTTTGGTCTCATCAGACCAGAGAACCTGCCTCCACATGTTTGCTGTGTCCCCCACATGGCTTGTGGCAAACTGCAAATGGGATTTCTTATGGCTTTGTTTCACCAATGGCTTTCTTCTTGCCACTCTTCCATAAAGGCCCGATTTGTGGAGTGCACGACTAATAGTTGTCCTGTGGACGGATTCTCCCACCTGAGCTGTGGATCTCTGCAGCTCCTCCAGAGTTACCATGGGCCTCTTGGCTGCTTCTCTGATCAATGCTTTCCTTGCCTGGCCTGTCAGTTTAGGTGGACGGCCATGTCTTGGTAGGTTTGCAGTTGTGCCATACTCTTTCCATTTTCGGATGATGGATTGAACAGTGCTCCGTGAGATGTTCAAAGCTTGGGATATTTTTTTATAACCTAACCCTGCTTTAAACTTCTCCACAACTTTATCCCTGACCTGTCTGTGTGTTCCTTGGGCTTCATGATGCTGTTTGTTCACTAATGTTCTCTAACAAACCTCTGAGGCCTTCACATAACAGCTGTATTTATACTGAGATTAGATTACACACAAGTGGACTCTATTTACTAATTAGGTGACTTCTGAAGGCAATTGGTTGCACTGGATTTTATTTAGGGGTATCAGAGTAAAGGGGGCTGAATACTTTTGCACGCCACACTTTTCAGTTTTTTATTTGTAAAAAAATTTGAAAACCATGTATCATTTTCCTTCCACTTCACAATTATGTGCCACTTTGTGTTGGTCTATCACATAACATCCCAATAAAATACATTTACATGTGTGCTTGTAACGTGACAAAAAGTGGAAAAGTTCAAGGGGTATGAAAACTTTTTCAAGCCAATGTATATGGCAAGTGTGGAAGCTGTAGAGATGGGTACAGTGGCGATGCCAAAAATATATTTAGACAGATACATGGATGGGAGAGGTTTAAAGGAATATGGACCAAACACAGGAAAATGGGGCTGGCCAACCTTTTTGGCATGGACAAGTTGGGCAGAAGAGCCTGTTTCCATGCTGCATGGCTCTATGATTATTACTTTAGATTACTCCATTTTGCATGTTTCATATTGCAGCGTTTCATGTTGCAGCACATTCGTATTCTGCACCAATATCTGTTCTCCAGCCAGCGATAAAATACTATTTTTCGAATTAGATTTGTCACTAATTTGTGCCTTACACACAGTACAAAAGGGATTTGGAAACCGATGTTGGAATCAGTAACAAGAGCCGAAATGCTGGAAGCCGTAAGGACTTTGGGCTTTTTTTTTTGCTCTTGTATTGGGATTATTAGTTTATTGAAGTTTTGTTTATTATATATGCGTATTGCGTTACCGGCCAGTTATGCTGCTCTAAGAAAGAATTCCATTGTTCTGTTGTCGATACATCTGACAATTAAACATTCTTGACTCTAGACTCCTGAACATTGCTTGACTAGAAGCAGCGTCCATGGAAAGAGATACCAGACGACATTTCAGATCAATGACTGTTCAGCAAAACACAAAGGTCTACCATGTCTTTGTTGTGTGACTTGGATATTAGAAAATCTTGAAGATTGACAGATACTGAGCTTCTCTATAGACCTCTTGGTCAAAATGCAATACACACATAAATTCTGCGAGTCAGTAAGCAAGCATGTCTTGTGTCCTTGGCAATGCCTCTCATCCAACATCATTAAAAAAGATGATCAGATCATTGCAGTATGTGGGAATTTCCCATACATTATTTGGTTGCCGATGTTCCCGCATCACGACAGTGGCAGAAAAAGTACTTAATTGTTTGCAAAGTGCCTTGGGATCTCCGAAGGTTCTGAAAGTCACTGCATGAATGCAAGTTCTTTATTTCTTCATTGATTGACAAAGAAAGCACCCACAGATTGCAGGGCCAACAGTCCAAATCAGGACCGGCACATTGCCAGCACATTTGGTTCATGCCAGCTCTGTCTGAACATCACAATCCACTGGATGAGATACATTTCCCATCGAGAGTTGGAGTAAGGTTGACTTCTAAGGTTTCTCTCATCGCCACTCTACTGTCTTAACTCCAGCATGTAATACCCAAGCAATAGAAAAAATGTTTTACCCCTTGGTTTTGCTGTGAAGCTAACATGCCCCACATTCACAATTTATCTGGTGCTCCAGAGGAAATAAAGAGATCGGTATCTTCGACTCTCCATGAGAGCCAGATGACAGAAAAATGTGCAATTAATGTTTAACCCCATATATTAACTGGAGAACAGTCAACATTGTTTCAATTTATCTGTGATATGCTTAAAAAATGCATAGGAGTTTCTGAAAGATAAAATCAACAACCCTGCCTGAATAGTTTAAAACAATGGAGTCCTTCTATTTTTTTAAAAACTGGTTTGCAACCATTATTATTTTTTCTTGTTTCATCTGAGAGATTGCTTTCCCTATTTAACATGTTTTTCTGGAGCAATTTAAATCTAAAAATACTAAAGCAAATTTGGCAGACTGCACCGAGTTGCTTTACAGTTGGTGCCAATCTACTCAAAAGTCCACTCGCATTCTGTAATGCCTCATTTAATTTCAGTCTCTGGGCTCTGTTAAAATTCTTCCTCAAATCCCATACAAATATCCTCATTGTTCCAGATTCCCTTCCTTTTACTGAGCGGTCCTCAAATATCCTCACTTCTTTCCTGCTCTGTAACTAAGTCAACCCCCTCACTCATTCATATGTTAAACGGGCATAATGGGCCTGCACATTAATTAACTAATTTCAGACCTTTACGGGCCGATGTGGAGAGTTTTGAATCTCTCCTGTGTCTTTCAGACCAATTGAACTGATGTCTGAATGGTCCGAATAATAGAAGGAAGAAAAAGTAAGCAGCTTCACTGTTCTGCTCAGCTCGAGCTTTCATGCTGCCTGAGGGGGAAGGGCCGCAACCTCATCAGCAATTCTAATGCTCTGTAGTAGCGGATGGGAACCAGCACTGAGTGCCTGCAGATTAATTTGTGTCAGATGCTGGAGATGGAGTGGGGGGGGGGGGCGGTGGGGGGGGAAGAGTTCACATATAAACATACCAAAGTGGAAGGGTGGTCAAGAACTTCCTTTCACTAAAGAAAATCTTATAAATGACTATCCTTTGAATGGAAACCCGCTGCATTAAAGTAGCATTTAACAGTTTCTGACATAGGTTTCTGTTCTGTTTTCTCCCCCTATCCCATAAGAAAAATGGAGCAAAAACAGTTTTTCAAATCACATTGAGTTTAATGGCTCTCATGATCGCCTACCATTTCACATTTGCTTTCAACTCTGGCCATTGATCAGCAAGGTGATTTACAATATATCCTTTGTTATTTTATTTTATAATCCCAAAGGTTGCAAATGCTTACTTTCAAATATTACACGACAATTACCCCATTCAACTTCACATCATATTTAGATTTAAGGAAAGCAGAAAGCTAATAACTGAACGGTCAGCTACCATTAATGAAAAACACTTGTATCAGATCAGAAGCCTGTTGAAATAAAAAATAGTAAGTAAGTAGAAGTATCTGGATAGATGCCTGTGCAATTCAGGCATAATCCTTGTTCAGGCATTGAATTCCAATGCAAACTTTTCATTCAATTCCATTATATGGAAATACTGATCCAAGCATAAATTTGCTTGGCAAGCTATATCTGTTTTTCACAGTATTTAACTCAATGTTAAATCTTTCAATGTCATTATTGGCAGATACCACTCTGGTAAGAGTAAACCACACGTTCAGTTTCATCACAGCAGAGTTATATTTTCAAGCTGTGCATTATGAATCATCAAGCTCGTTTTATACTAAAGGTCTCTGACAAAAATGTTTGCCTGTCATTTCCCTCCACAGATGCTGCCTGAACTGCTGAGTTCCTCCAGCACTGTATCTTTCTCAAGATGCCAGCATCGTGTTTCTTAATTTTACATTGTTCACATATAAAGACAGATATCAAAGGAGTAAGACTATAGAATCTGTGTGCATTTAAGGTTGATCGGTCTTCTATTTGTCAAAGTGTTGCTGTGTATTAAGTCTTGCTTGTCCTCATCTATTTATTACACATGGTACAAACACAAACCTCATACAGTATGTATTATGGTCTGACTCATTGTATTAGGTGCATAAGTTTGGATAGTCACATTCAATCGGTTGCAGTTTTAATGTTGGTTAATCCACATGGATGAAATCATGGTTTCATTGGCACAGCATTGTTCCATTAAATTAGATCAAACTCTCTATTAATTTCTCATTTGTGAGAAATGACTCAAGTATTACAGTCTTTACTGTCAAACCTTAACATTGAATTTCATGAGGTGCAGAAATAATTACTTTTCTTTCCTCTTCTTCTTTCTATGAGCTATTTTGTCTTGCAGTCTAGTTCACTTTAGACTTTAGAGATACAGTGTGGAAACAGGCACTTCAGCTCACTGTGTCCATGCCGACCAGCGATCACCCCGTACACTGGCACAATCCTACATGCTAAGGACAATTTAAAATGAACAGAAGCCAATTAACCTACAAACCTGCACATCTTTGGAGTGTTGGAGGAAACCGCAGCACTCGGAGAAAACAGGGAGAATGTACGAACTCTGTACAGACCACACCCATAGTCACGATCAAACGAGGGTCTTTGGCACTGTAAGGCAGCAACTCTACAGCTGCGCCACTGTGCTGCCCTGTAAGTTAAGAAACATGGGAACAGAACTAGATCATTCAGCCCCTCAAATTAGATCTGGCTTTTATTTTGACCATGTCGGACCTTTATGTGCAGATGCTGGTTTAAACTGAAGATAGACACAAAAAGCTGGAGTAACTCAGCGTGAAAGACAGCATCTCTGGAGAGAAGGAATGGATGATGTTTCAGGTTGAGACCCTTCTGCAGACTGGTTATGGATAAGGGAAACAAGAGATATAGACGATGTGGAGAGACAAAGGACAATGAATGAAAGGTGCAAAAAAGTAATGATGATAAAGGAAACAGGCCATTGTAAGCTGTTGTAGGGTGAAAATGAGAAGCTAGTGTGATGGGTTGGGGAGGGATAGAGAGAGACGGAATGCCAGGGCTAGCTGAAGTGAGATAAATCAATATTCATACCACTGGGCTGTAAGCTGCCCAAACAAAATATGAGATGCTGTTTCTCCAATTTGAGTTTAGCCTCACTCTGACAATAGAGGAGACCGAGGACAGAAAGGTCTGGGAATGGGAAGGAGAATTAAAGTGTCCAGCAATTGGGAGATCCGGTTGGTTCATGCAGGCTGAGCGAAGGTGTTCCGCAAAACGATCGTCCAGTCTGCCTTTGGTCTCGCCGATGTATAAAAATCTACGTCTTGAACAATGGAGACAGTAGATGAGGTTGGAAGAGGTGCAAGTGAACCTCTGCCTAACCTGAAAGCACTGTTGGGTCCCTGGACATAGTCGGGGGAGGAGGTATAGCGACAGGTGTTGCATCTTCTGTGGTTGCAGAGGAAGGTACCTGGGGAGGGGATGGTTTGGGTGGGAAGGGATGAGTTAACCAGCGATTCTGCAGAAGGCGGAAGGGTGGAGATGGGAAAATATGGCCAGTGGTGGGATTCCATTGGAGGTGGTTGAAATTTCAGAGGTTATGTGTTGTACCGCTGATGCGGCTGATGTGGTGGAAGGTAAGGACTAGGGAGACTCTGTCTCTGTTGCTACCAGGTGGAGGGGGAGTGAGGGTGGAGCTGTGGGGTCTGAGGAGACACGAGTGAGGGCCTCATCTATGATGGGAGAGGGAAACCCCCGTTCCCTGAAGAATGAGGACGTCTCAGATGTTCTAGTATGGAACAACTCATCTTGGGCGCAGATGCAGCATGGACGGAGGAATTGGGAGTAGGGAATAGAGTCTTTGCAGGAAGCAGGGTGGTAAGAAGTGTAGTCGAGATAGTTGTGGGAGTCAGTGGGAGTCAGTTTCCTGTGATGGAGATTGTGAGATCAAGAAAGGGGAGGGAGGTGTAGGAGATGGTCCAAGTAAATTTGAGCGCAGGACAAAAATTGGTGGTAAAGTTGATGAAGTCCATGAGTTTTGCATGGGTGCAGGAGGTAGCACCGATGCTGTCATCAATGTAACGGACATAGAGTTTGGAGACAGGGCCAGTGTATGCCTGGAACTGGGATTGTTCAACATACCCTACAAAGAGGCAGGAATAGCTGGGGCCCATGCGGGTGCTCATACCTATGCCTTGGACTTGGAGGAAGTAGGAGGAGTCAAAGGAGAAGTTGTTGAGGGTGAGGACTCGGCAGAGTAGAGTGTTAGTCGAGGGAAATTGGATGGTTCGGTGGTCGAGGAAGAAACAGAGTGCTTTAAGGTACGTGGAAATCATTTCCGTGGGACAGGAGCAGGCAGAAACAAAGGGTCTGCCAGGGCAGTTGTGTTTTTGGATTTTGGGGAGAAGGTAAAAACGGGCTGTGCAGGGCTGGGAAACGATACGGTTGGAGGCTGTGGAAGGCAGACACACAGAAGTAATGAGATCAGTAATGGTGTTTGAGATTAAGGCCTGGTGCTCATCTGTGGGATCATGGTCCTAAAATAAGTAGGAGGAGGTGTCTGAGAGTTGTCGCCTGGCCTCAGCCCGGTAGAGGCTGACCTTTACCTCAACTCTATTGACTAGCCTTTGAATCAGCCCTTCAGAACCAAATGCAAAGTGTTGTGGTGAACCTTTGTGCACATTGGGAAAGATCAATGAGACTTTGATACGTCATCCACTACTTTGTGTTCCCCATAACTACAACGCTTTTCAGTACTTGATAGCATTTGATGCAAATGTTAGCAATTATAATACATAGAATTGTATTAATGCTTGGACCACCATCATCTGTTTTCTTGATACAGATGATGAATAAGAACTTGTGGCCACTGCTCTCATCCATGGGTACTTTAGGTTGGTAAGTGTTTAATTTGAGCATTAAATTGATACAATAACAAATAATTAAAAAGTGCTGAAACTGCTCATTACTGGTGAAAAATCATCGACCAAAGATATTACGATCATTTCCTGTGCCATAGACAATGCCTGACCAGCCCCGAAACGTCACCTCACCATGTTCTCCAGAGATGCTGCCTGACCCACTGAGTAATGTCAGCACTTTGTGTCCATTTCCAATACTTTCAGTTTTTATTTGTGATTACCAGCATTCACACTATAATGTATTTTTTCTAAATTAGCCAGCACAGTGAGGCAGTGGTAGTGTCACTGCCTTATAGTGCTAGAGACCCAGGTTTGATCCTGACTAGTGGTGCTGTCTGTGTGGAGTTTGTACCTTTTCCCTGTGAACGCATGGGTTTCCTCCCACACTCCAAAGACATATAGGTTTGTAGGTTAATTGGCTTTGGTACATTTCAAATTGCTTTTCGTAGGTAGGATGGTGCTAGTGCACGGGATGATCGCTGGTAGGCGTGGATTTGGTGGTCCAAGGGGCCTGTTTCCACGCTGTATCTTTAAAGTCTAAAGTAAAGTCTCATTGGGGATTGCAGATTTTAGTTTTGAATCCTGTGAAAGAAGATCTTATGTACCTTCTTTCCAGCAGCCTGGAGACCTACCATGTAGTGTTTGCTGCAGCTGTGCCTTCAGTTTGTTCCAATCACATGAATATGCTGTGTGACTGAAGAGCTCTTCTTGTACAGTAGCTATAATGTTAAATGTACCCTTCCTAAACCAAGGCACCTGGTAGCAATCTGTGCATATGGTTCCATTCTATAAGGAATCTCAGTTCTAAAACTGATCAGCAACATTTAACAAACGGTGCAACATTCTTCTGCAAACAATGTTGAACCCCTGGTAACATTTTAGAGCTTAAGTAAAATAACACATTCCAAAAGCCTAAGACGCACATAACATGCTCCACATTGGGTAAATATTTTCAATGACAATTTTTTTTAAAGTGTGACTTTTCTAAAAATGCAAACTTCCATTTCTCAAATGATTGAAATGGAAGTTAAGTTTTTTTTCTAAATTAATCTAATATGTACAGTTGGAAATGAGAGCATTAATCCGTAAGAATTTCAGTCCTCCCGAGTTTGAATGTAAGTGGAATGCATTATGTCCTCTGTTCTTTGCATTTTAATGGTAGGCCTTGTTTGGGGCTGTTTTGAATTTGTTCTCTGAAACCCTTTATTCAGTGGTTGTGGGAAAGTGGTGGGTGAAGACAGTTGTCTGTGTCGCAGGCTCCGTTTAACAGATAGGTTAAATACAGGGGATCAAAACCTGTCCTATGGCAATGTGCTCTCGGGAACTCACAATAACAACACTAAACATGCAAAGGAAAAAAAAAAACTTGTAGACTTCTACTGAATGGCAAGATAAGCAGGAGAAAGACAAAGACAACAAGTTTTGGGGATTAAGTGGTGGTCTCTCTGCCGCTTGCCCCTCTCCCTACCATTCTGCTTACCCAAGGAGCTGTTTTTGGTCTCCCAGAGCCGAGACAATGGTTGCTTTGGATAAAGAGGGAAGCCTTAGAACAGCATGTAGATTTAAGGCTGGATAGAAGGCATTGTGCATTGGCCATGCCCATTACTCATCCGCTGGCATGGGACTCTCTTCCTTTTGTCTGGTAAGATGATAAACTTTCGAGGCCTTTCGTGGAACAGAAGGCCTTTCAGCAACATGCAGAAACTGCGCCATGACGATCATGTGAAAGTATCATAAACACCCTCCCCCAGCCACAGTCAGCTGTCAAGCAAACAGGCACTGAGATTCAGATGAAAGTGAAGTGGAGGATTTCTCTGCCCCACCCCCTTCTATTCCTCCATTGTCTTTCTCTTAGCAGTGTGTTTGTTGGATTTCTGAAGCCTTTAGAACATAAAAGATCATAATCTGATAATATTCTTTACAGAAAATCCACACTAAAATTCCATACAATGTACGATTAATCCTTTAACCCCTTAAAGTGACAGGGCCTCTGAATAGAGGCAATCATTGGGAACTTCAGGAAACAGTCCATAAGAGGCTAAATGAAGATGATGTTTAAAATGGCTTGCTGTGTGGCAACTGTGGGATGTCTAATAAAAGTGTTTTACAGGCTTGACGTTTTTTTGAGCACTTGTTTGTTTACGTAGATAGTTCCAGAGAACGGCTGAGATATGTGCAAGAAAAAAAAATCTGTCACGCATATTTCAATTGCAAACTCTTGCTTTTGTCATGTGGAAAGGAGGATTTCTCCAGATTCTTTGAGAAACTAAAGCAGCTTGAGAAAGCTGGAAAAGCCAGCAGAAAAGGTGGAATTCTGCCATTCATTTCACAATGCCTGAAAATATTGATTTGTGCAGGAAGGAACTGCAGATGCTGGTTTAAACCGAAGAAAGACACAAAAAGCTGGAATAACTCTGTGGGACAGGCAGCATCTCTGGAGAGAAGGAATGGGTGATGTTTCGCATCGAGACCCTTCTTCAGATTCGACTGATTTTGCCTGTCTTTGTTCCCAGTTCAGGAAGAACTTTTTACAAAAGTTAGATTGCTTGGAGGGGAATTGCAAGCTTCCAATGCCAGACCAAAGCCTTTCAAGTGGGGGACATTTCCCCGAATTAATACCTTGGTCACTTATCCCTTCACTGAGGCCTCACATACACTTCATGATTGTAATTAATCCACGTGTTCTCGTGTCGTATGGGGAACGGAGTGTGACTGACCAACATTTGAAGCAAAATTTTACAAACAAAATAAAAACTTGCCTTAATATTGTGCCTTTAAAATGCCATAAAGTGCTCTACTGTGAATGGAATATCTTTTGCAACCCATTGTGGTAATGTAAGAGTGTGTAGGAAGGAATAGTAGATGCTGGTTTAAACCAAAGATAGACACAAAATGCTGGAGTAACTCAGCGGGACAGGCAGCATCTCTGGACAGAAGGAATGGGTGACAAAATGTCACCAATTACATTCTCTCCAGAGATGCTGCCTGTCCCGCTGCGTTACTCCTGCATTTTGTGTCTATCTTCGTGCTTATGTAGGAAATGCGGCAGCCAATTTGGTCATGGTTTGCTCCCAACTTTTAAGGAATGTGCCTTCTAATGTGAGAAATGCATTTTGTAAAGAAGTTTACTTGTCAAGTAGGTATCTGGTGGGGAATACAGTTATGAACGAGCTATCTTCTGAAAGAAATACCTTGTGAGTAATGTGTCTTCTGAGGAAGATTCCTTGTGAATACCATCTCTTATGAGGAGCAAATCTAATGAAGAATGTAACTCATACAGAAGGACCCAAAACGTCACCAATTTCTTTTCTCCAGGGATGCTGCTTAACTTGCTGAGTTATTCCAGCATTTTATGTCCATCTTCGGTGAGTCTGAAGAAGGGTCGCGACGTGAAACGTCACCTATTCCTTTTCTCCAGAGATGCTGCCTGGCCCGCTGAGTTACCCCAGCATTTTATATTTATCTTAAGTTGTGATGAAGGTATCTTTTGAAGAAGAAAACCTGTTGGAGGAGGAGTCATATGAAGAAGAAACTTATGCAGAAGGTATTGAAGATTGCTGAAGATTGATACCCGCAATAGATGACATAGAAGCTGTTTTGAAGGGCGGCACAATGGTGCAGCTGGTATAGCTGCTTCCTCACAGTGTCAGAGACTCATGTTCCTTTCTGACCTTGGGTTGCTGCCTGTGTAGTGTTTGCACGTTCTCATTGTGAATGTGTGGGTTTCCAACGGGTGCTCCTGTTTCCTCCCACATCCCCGAGACATGTGATTCTATGGGTTCATTAGCCTCTGTAAATAGCCAATAGTGTAAATAGCCAATTGGATGCAAATGTAGGATCACATAGAACTAGTGTGAATGGGTGATTGATGGTTGGCATGGGGTCAATGGGCTGAAAGACCTGTTCCCAACCTGTATCTTCCTCCCTGCCCTTCCAACTAAATGCAAGGTTCAGCAGGCTATTCAATCCTATCAGACTTCATAGCTGGACCTAATGATCAAGGCCAGGAAAATATCTTCATCTGGCTCATCTTACCTCGACACTATCCCACATACTTCGTCCAAGAACATCGACGGAAATTGTATCACTCCTACAACTTTCCTGGCTAAGTTTAACTAGAGTTGGAATGACTCAAGACCAAATCCAAAATGTACGCGATCACTGGTCTTACTTACCGACAGAGTTTATAAACATTCCTTATAACATTAAAAACTATTGAACAGAACCAATCCTTTAAATAATCACATAAGTCTAATCACATAAGTTCAGTGTGTGATGTTTTAAGATTGCCGCTTTAACAACACCACAGATAATATAGATTGAGCAAAACCACACTGGATGAACTCGTTGGGTCAGGTAACATCTGGCAAGGGAATAAATGGGAGCCTTCTTCAGACTGATTAGAGTTGGGCTTCAAATGAAGATTCCTTTTGAAGTGAACAGTGAATTCAATTTACTAATGCATTCATACAGGGGTTACAATAATTCCTGTCCAGCATTTTTTCTCTTTGGATTTTCTGTTTGTTTAGGTGTCAAGAAACTCAGTAATATGTGGAAATAGTGAGCTATATAATCAGTCATGGTAAATTCCTTTCAATATTACAGAATGATCATGATGCCAAATGTGTTAAACAACAAGATACACCCATGTCAATAGCACATTGTTAATATAACAGCAAGTATTAGTAAGCATGTGAACATCACATTTTGAGCAGGAAGATCAAAACACTCCGGCAAGTAATCAGCTTCCAGACTATGATAGATGATTTTCTTGGTCAGTTCTCACAAACAATTAAACTCGTTCACAGAAACTCTCTCAACCATTTTGGTGGCTGCACAGTGTCTGGGCAAATTACCTGATGGATTTATGGAGTTGGTGACAGTGATACAGGCCTGTGTTAAAACTCACCACAACATAGGAAAAGTGCTGACATTTTGCTGTTGGGGTTAGATATTCTAAGGAGGAAATAAAGGCCTGCGTTAATTTAGCATCTCTCACAAGCACAGGAGGTTCAAAAGATCTTTATAGCCAATGAGACAATTGTACTACAGTACAGGAAACAAAGACGGCAATTTATGCACAGAAACCAGGAACTGCAGATGCTGGTTTACACAAAAGGATACAGTGCCAACTCAATGACTCAAGGGTCCCAACCCGAAACATCACCTATCTATGTTCGCCAGAATGCTACCTGACCCGCTGAGTTACTCCAGCACTTTGTGTCCTTTTAAGCTTCCAAAGTAATAGTGCAATATATCTCAATGTACTTTAGAAAAGCTGCATTAGATCATAGGATCAAAATAATTTTATATTTTAAAGTGCAGTCAGAAGGGGCAGAGCAGAGAGAGGCTATGTTACAATGCACATGCACATATTTGCCTCTGCAGTCCACATTTATGCTTTAATGGAGGAACTCATGCAGTTTTATGGGGAAAATTATTTAACCCGGCTCGAGCAGTACGATGGTGTGAGATAGAGAGCAGAGTTTTGTGATCCTAGCAGGAGCAGCTGTGAGATTGTTACAACTGAACCTGTCATCCCTGGGGCGAGGGAGGGGAAAAGAAATCCAGCCACAATTTCTGTTTCACATCACTGCTGGATGTCAAGTGCAGACACGAACAGGCAAAGCTATAATTGCCCTCCAAGCTAAACAGTTTGGCAACACTGAACATGTGAAGAACACCCAGTTGGGCAACTTGATGGAAGATTGCTGCACCGCGAACCTGCACCAACTGGCGTTTTACCAAAAATTAGAGGAAGAGAGTTTACTTAATGTACAAAAAACACATAATCTGCTTCCCAATGCAATCTGCATCACAATGCATTCAAAAATATAGGTGCTCTCATACCTTGCACACAGCAAATGAAGGGACTTTGGAAAAGCACCTCTCCTATTCCTGTGCAGCCTCACCCAGGAGTGCACCTATTTGTCCTGCGATCTCCTAATCCTACCCACCCGACATCCTGCTCTTTTCCCCTCCTCTGTGCACTCATCTCCCAGTGCCTCATTTCCTTTGTATCTCCCTTCTTTCCCCTCCGCTCCTGTTCCCTTTCACCTATATCCCTCCCTGACCTCACTTCACTCCTTTCCTTATCTGACACCCTTTGTCTCTTTTTCACCTCCAGCCATTGTCACTTATTACAGTCAAAACCTCCTCACCTATATAGGAAGGAACAGGGGATGCTGGTTTACACTGAAGATAGACACAAAATGCTGGAGTAACTCAGCAGGCCAGGTAGCATCTCTGGAGAAAAGGAATGGGTGAAGTTTCGGTCTCAGTCTGGAGAAAGGTCTCGACCTGAAACGTCACCTATTCCTTTTCTTCAGAGATGCTGACTGACATGCTGAGTTACTCCAGCATTTTGTGTCTATCCCCCTTACTTGTATCAACCTATCGTTTGGCAAACTATATCCCACCCCACCTCCCTTTACCAGCTTTTAGCCCCATACTGCAATTAGACTGAAGGAGGGTCCTGACCTGTTACCTGATCATTCACTCCACAAATGCTGCCTAACCTGACGTGTTCCTCCAGCATTTTGTTTTGCTCAGGATTCCAGCCTTCTGTAGTTCCTTGTGAGTCCGTTCAAAACTCCCTTCTCGCTATAGATGCCAGTGTTTTGGTTCTGTCCTAAGCAAGTAATTTTCAATCTATATATATATATATATTTGTAATAGATAAATTACTGCAGGTTTTTTTTCTCATTTGTTTCTGGAGGATGGATTGTCTCTGGATTCAATTCATAAGCATTACAATTTCTAATCATCATTGACTTAGTATGTGGAACTTATTCATGCATTGCACATTGAGGGCTATCGCATTATTGGAAATGTCAGCATAAGAACTCATTCCATCTGTTTTGCTGTCACTGGTAAATGGCAAAAAATTATCTCACGTGTTGACACAACATTCCACCATGTCACCGCGTAAGTTAACCCCGCCCTCACCAGCCATCAACAAGCGGACAGCTTCCAACAACTTTGGACAAATTACAAAAGCGGGAACTCTTGACTATATTTTTTCCCAAAGGCTCAGGAGCTGGTTGTAATTACCACCACACAGAAGGTAGCAAATTCAGAATGGACTCCGAGTCAAGGCTGACAGGTGACCAGGATTTTTGCCTTAACTATTACAGTGTTGAGCGTAAACAATACTTGGACAATTCAATACGTCAACCCAACAGTATTCAGCGGTTAGCTTACAACCCGACAGTATGTGCCAAGGTGTATGGGAAGGAACTGCAGATGCTGGTTTACACTGAAGATAGACACAAAATATTAAAGTAACTCAACGGGTCGGGCAGCATCTTTAGAGAAACGGAATAGGTGATGTTTCAGGTCGAGACCCTTCTTCAGACTGATAACCTCTCCCTGATTCAGTCTGAAGAAGGTTCTTGATCCGAGACGTTACCTATTCCTTTTCTCCAGAGATGTTGCCTGCTCCACTGAATTACTCCAACATTTTGTGTCTACCTTCAGTAAGTGACTACGTAGCATATACCCTGATGGTATGAACATTTGAAATGCCCAATTTTAAGTAATACACCCTCTCCACCCCCCCCCCCCCCCCCCCTCTCCCCCCTTCCCCCTGTGAAGGAAATATATATAAGCATGAAGAAAACAAAGGATGCAGAGTAAGAAGCTGAGAAATGGATCTAAAGAAAATACATTATTTGCGGAAATAACACCAATAAACTGCATGCAATTAGCTCTTTCTTTGCCGATCAAGTCATTCCATATTCCCCGTAGTTAATTTTTGCTTCTAATCCAGTGTTTTTAGTTGAGTGAGAATTGTTGTGAGAAGTATTGACTTGGCAATACTCACTGGCAGATCCATGATTAAGGCTGGCAGCACGGACCTGTTGCCAGCACTGAGGAATCCAGGCATGAGACATCACCAGCAAGCAAATGAGAACTTTGGCAAGAAAAACAGGAGTAGATTGCACTGTGTTTCTCCTAACATGGTCAAAACCGTCTTTTTAAAATTAACTTAAAACAAAACTAACCTAAACTAAGCTAAACTAATCTGCACTGGACTAAACTGAATGAAAACTAAAAATTGACACAAAATTGATTTAAGGAATGGGTGACGTTTTGGGTGGAGACCCTTCTTCAGAGGGTCGAGACCCGAAACGTCATCCATTGGTCTGAAGAAGGGCTCGACCCGAAACGTCACCCATTCCTTCTCTCCAGAGATGTTGCCTGTCCCGCTGAGTTACTCCAGAATTTTGTGTCTATCTTAGGTGTAAACCAGCATCTGCAGTTCTTTCCTAAATTAAAACTAATTTCCACTGTTTTATTCAGTACCCTGACAGGACAAATACTAATGTGAAATAATATGTATGTCCTTGGCACGTTTGCTGAATATATGGAGGAGTTTAGTTGAGTTTAATTTTAGTGATACAGTGTCGAAAGAAGCCCTTCGGCCCATCGAGTCCACTGCGACCTAAAGTCACCCCATATACTAGTTCTATCCTACACTCTAGGGACAATTTATTGAAGCCAATTAACCAGCAAACCCGCACATCTACGGGATGTGGGATGAAACTGGAGCACCCAGAGAAAGCCCACACAGTCACAGGGAGAATATATAAACTTGGTACAGACAACGCCCATAGTTTGGGTCGAACCCGGGTCTCTAGTGCTGTAAGGCAGCAACTCTACTGCTGCGCCACTGTGTCGCCTGGTATGACCTCACATCTATATTATTTCCACTGGAATGAAGAACAGCATCAGTTGTTTGACCAACAAAGCACGGACTTTCCATAGAATGCCGTGAGCAAGGTTTTAATCTTTCCCTTGACATTTAGATTTCTCTCTTAAGATCTTACATTGACGGCATTGCTGGAAGCAAATAGCTGTGAAAGTCAGCTTGTTACCCATTCATGCCCGGTAAACAGCACTAAACACAGCTGCAATGTGTTTCATGACAATCCGAGCTACCTAATTGTCACAGAAAGTGTTGGAAACGTTCAGCAGATGAGGAACATTTGTGGAAGGAAGGACAGAGTTAATATTTCTTTTTGAAAACCTGATCGTCAGAACTCAGGAAGCGAGAAAACAAGCAGTTTTGAAATGCTGTTGCTGTTACCTGAAACCAGATGGAGAGTGTTGGAATGAGCCAGTGTCAAGGAAAGCGAAAACCTAGGTTATTATTACACGTGGGTCATCTTGCAGAAGAACAGGATATCCTAGCCTCACCCACCAGGGATATTCCCTTTGTCACCGCTACCACTCCCACACCCTCTCCGCAGCTTACAACTAACTTAAATGGAAGTACTTACTGGGTTGACCATCACCTGAGGAAGACAGAAGGTTACTTTGTGTCGAAGGCCCTTCATCAATAGAGTTCAGGATGGAGCTTTCCTTGACTCTGTTTCTCTATCCACAGATGCTACCCATTTCCAACATTTTAGGTATTTGTCTCCAAGAACTATTTTTAGGCCATAAAATTCTTGTCATCTAGGCCGCCACCATAAATCAAGAAACAATTTTTTGTAAGTTGTAAGGGGCGTCACAGTGGCGCAGCAGTAGAGTTGCTGCTTCACAGTGCCAGAGACCGGGTTCGATCCTGACTATGGGTGCAGTCTGTATGGAATTCATACTTTCTCTCTGTGACTGCATAGAGCTTCTCTGGATGCTCTGGTTGGGATATTCCAACACTCCAAAGATGTACAGGTTTGTAGGTTAATTAGCTTCAGTAAAATTATAAATTGTCCCTAATGTGTAGGATAGTGCTAATGTACGGGGGTCGCTGGTCGGCGCAAACTCGGTGGGCTGAAGAACTGGTTTCTGCGGTGTGTCTCTAAAGTCTAAGGTCTATAGCTGAACCAATGGAATAGAATGATGCTGAGAGTTACAAGAAAAGACACAGTCCGGAGTAACTCCGCAGGTCAGGCAGCATCCCTGGAGAACATGGATAGGTGATGTTTCAGGTCGGTATCATACTTTGTGTCTCTCTTTGCATACCAGCATCTGTCTGCAGTTCCATGTTTTTGCCTGACTCAGTTACCCGATCTCAGTACAGAAACTGAATGCTTGGACTTTCCATCATTTCAGGAAAAATATTCAACACAAGACTCTTGCAAATTCAAAATTCCCAAATTATTGACTGGCAGGCTTGCCTTCATTGGTCAGGATATAACAGTCACCAATTCACGTTGCAACGTTATCAAAGTTTAGTTAGGCTGCATTTGGAGTATTGCATGCAGTTCTGGTTGCCACATTCCAAGAAGGATGCAGAGGATTTGGAGAGTTGCAGACGAGGTTTACCAGAATGCTGCATGGATTAGTGGGTATTAGCTATCACGAGAGGTTGGACAAACTTGGATTATTTACTGTGGAGCATTGCAGAGGTTGAGGCATCCTTCGTTTGAAGAAGGGTTCTGACCCAAAACGTCTCCTTTCCATGTCCTGTAGGGATGCTGCCTGACCTGCTGATTTACTCCCACATTATGTGTCTTCCCTTGGTAAATCAGCATCTGCAGTACCTTATTTTGAAAAGAGTGTTAGATTTAGCTCTTGCGGCTAAGGAAATGAAGCGATGTGGGGAAAAAGCTGGAACAGGGTCCTGATTTTGGATGATCAGCCATGATCATATTGAATGACGTTGCTCGCTCGAAGGGCCGAACGGCCTGCTCCTGCACTTGTTTTTAATGTTTCTATGTTTCTATTTCTACATTAATTAGCACTTGAATGTTTGAATTGAATGATTGAAAACTACAGCTGAGAACCACGCCCTTTGGCCCACTGTCTACACTGACCATCGATCACCCATTAACGCTAGTTTAGTTTAGTTTATTGACGCGTATACCAACGTACAGTGTGAAGCTTTTTTGTTGCGTGCTATCCATGCATTCTATGCTGTTCCACTATCACACACACTCCCTGCACACTAGAAACAATTTACAGAGGGCAATTAATCCACAAATTAGCACGTCTTTGGGATGTGGGAGGAAATCAGAGCACCCAGAGGATACCCTCACAGTCATAGGGAGAATGTGCAAACTCCGCACAGGCAGCACTCGAGGTCAGGATAGGTCAGGCTCTGGCACTGTGAGACAGCAGATTTACCCGCTGATGGTCAACATGAACTCAATGGGCCAAAGGGCGTGTTTTTCTGCTCTACAAAGTCTATGACATACACTATACACGGGGCAATTGTTGTCGATGATCTGTGTGCTGTAATGGCCCAGAAAGATTCTTCAATGACAACCAAGCAACCAAAAAAGCAGCTGATTGAACAAAGACTATTTCAGTCTAACCCCGGGTGAAACCTAATGGGATTCGGTTGGCCATCTGGTTTATAGCCTGCAGGTCGTGCTTTCCCTTGAAGTTAACTGGAATCAACATCAAGCATGACATAGGAGTTGGACCAGTCCCACTAGTTTTCCCGCCAATGTGGTTACATTAAAGTTACCCTGACCCGTTCATTAGAAAGAGGAGCAGTCACCACAGAGACTCCTGCCTTATTACACCTACTTGACATTCTCAGTATTTATTGCCTGCATGTCGCTCCATTAAAATATTAAGTTACCGTAGCATATGAAATTCAAAAATCTATTGACACCTAAGCCACATTAGTATCTGATGGACAGCATGATTGCCAGAAACAAGTCAATATGAGTGTGGTAGTTTCGCCAACTTCCTGAAGGAACTTCAAACCGAGGTTCAGATCCCAGACTCCTAGGACACAATCTCTGCTTCAAAGTAGAGGGATTAACATTAGAACAGTCTGAAGAAGGACCTCGACCCGAAGCATCACCCATTCCTACTCTCCAGAGACGCTGCCTGTCCTGCTGAGTTACTCCAGCTTTTTGTGTCTATCTTCTGAGTAGAACAGTAGATTGACTAGTACAGGTGTCAGAGATTATGGGAAGAAGGCAGGATGGGGTAAGGAGGTAGAGGTAGATCAGCCATGATTGAATGGCGGACTCGATGGGCCGAATGGCCTAATTCTGCTCCTGTCACTTATGATCTTAGGAACAAATTTAACAGCACCAAGAAAAGGGGTTAAGAACACAGAACACTGAATAGTGCAGCACAAGAACAGGCCCTTCAGCCTACATTGCCTGTGCCGAATGTGATGCCAAGACTTATCTAGATATCTTATCTAGATCACCATTTATCTAGGTAGATATCTACATTTTCATTGATCTCTGTCCACTTTGATATTTTCTTTTCACACCTTACCCATCCATATCTCCGTGTCTCCCTTTCCCCTGACTCAGTCCGAAGAAGGATCTCAAAACAAAATGTCACCCATTCCTTCCATCCAGAGATGCTGCCTGCCCCACTGAGTGACTCCAGCATTTTGCGTCAATCTTCGGTGTAAACCAGCATCTGTAGTTCGTCCCTACCCATCATGTACCTACCTGCATATAACCCATATCCCTCCATTCTCTGTATATCCATGCGCCTGTCCAGGTCTTTTAAATGCCTCTGACATATCTGCTTCGACCACCAGCCCTGGAAGGGTGCTCCAAGCATTCTGTTAAACATTTCCCCTTTCACCTTAAAGCTATGCCCTCTAGTATTTCCCCATCCCCACCTCTACTTTCAGTCTGAAGAGGGGTTCTGACCCAAAATGTCACCTATTCTTTTACTCCAGAGATGCTGCTTATCCCGCTGAGTTACACCAGCATTTTATGTCTAACTTCGTTATAAACCAGCATCGCCATTTTTTTCCTACCTACACCCTCTAGTATTTGATTTTTTTTCCATCCTCGGAAAAAGATTCTGGCTGTCTACCATCTCTATGCCTCTCATAATTTTATATACTTCCATCAGGTCTCCCCCCAATCTCTGGCATTCTAGATAAAATAATTCAAGTCTGTCCAACCTCTCGCTGTAGCTAAGACCCCATAATCCAGGCATCATTCTGGTAAAGCTTCTCTGCTTCCTTTCTAAAGCCTCCCAGTCCTTCCTCTAAAGAGGCGACTCGAACTGCACATAATACTCCAAATAGAGATTTAATAGGAGGCAAATTTTAACTCAAAAAGTGGTGGATATATGGAATGTGCCCAGAGAAGGTAGTTGTGGCAGGTACTATAAGAATATTTTAAAACACACTTGGACAGGTACACGGATAGGACAGATTTAGAGGGATATTGGCCAAATGCAAATAGGACTTGGTTAGATGGGGCATCTTGGTCAAAGGGCCTCTTTCTGTGCTAAGTGACTCTCTGACACTAAAATGCATGAAAAGATAGAGACCATTGCCAAAAAAGAATCTTGCAGATGCTGGAGGAATTGCTTCAAAGAAAAGTTGAAATCTTGAAATAAAAACAAAAATAATTGTAGACACTCAGCAGGTCTAACAGCACCTGTGGAGAGTGAAGCAAAGTTACTAGTCAAGGTCAACTAATATGGTTAATATCCTGAAACAACTTCCTCTAAAAAGCACCCTAAATATTTTTTCTAGCTGAAAATGTCAGCCTTGCTTGAAATGAGATTTAATAAATATTACTTTATCTTTTTTTATTTATTCTCTGTTTGAGCTTAGATGACCTTATTGCTTACCACTGTGCTGTAACTGAATGGTTTGTTGAAGAGGACAGATGAAGGTCAAATACATTAGTATGATCCAGAGTATGAAACAGTGCAGCTGGTGGGGCTGCTGCCTCACAACGCCAGAGACCCAGGTTTGATCCTGACCTTGGGTGCTACTTGTGTGGAGTTTGCACATTCTATCTTTATCTTGCACTAAACGTTATTCCCTTTATCACATATCTGTACACATTGGATGGCTCAATTATAATCATGTAATTTCTTTCCGCTGACTGCTTAGCACGCAACACAAGCTTTTCACAGTACCTCAGTAAATGTGACAATAAACTCAACTAATCTAAACTAAATTAAACTAAACTAAATTAATCATTTAGTCATATTATACAATAGGAACTATAACGATATGAAATGTTATTTTGTCAACCACCAAATAGCTTTTGCTGGATGAACTCAAGGCTAAAAATTGGCCACGAGCTGGGTTTTGCAGATTTTCTTTTACCTCTCTCCGGTGGCCAAAGTCAAAGCTTAACAAAGAAAAAGCCTATGATCGCTGGAAGTTTAGTTTAATTTACAGATATAGTATGGAAATAGGCCCTTCAGCACATCAGGTCCATGCTGACCATTGATCACCCATTCACACACGTTTTATTTTAATACCACTTTCACATCCACTTCATACACACTAGGGGAAATTTATAAAGGCCAATTAACCTACAAACCTGCACGTCTTTGGGATGTGAAATGAAACCGGAGTACTAGGAGGACACCCACGCGGTCACAGGGAGAACGTGCAAACTCCGCGCAGACAGCGACAGAGGTGAAGATCCTGAAACTGGGTCTCTGGCACTGTGAGGCAGCAGCTCTACCAGCTGCACTACTGTGCCGCCCCTCATTCAGTCATTCAAATTCTCAAAATAGGAGAAGCTAAAATAATTCTCTCAGCATTATCAAAATTGCAACATGGTCACTACCCTGCCACATGATGGAAATGGCCTTGTCCCTACTCCTAGCCCATTGTACGCTGAACCTTACTCTTTCACCTACAACTCTCTGCATCTTAAACATTAAATTCTCATTGATATATTTATTTTTCTTTGTCGACCTTGCTCCTCCCTTCTGCTGTAATCTGATTCAGGTTTACCATTATTCTGTAGGTTTTTTGTTCTACAGTGAAACCACAATGGTATTGAGACCCAACATGTGAGACAGGGGTCGTTTGGGGCTTTGCCAGGGGTCATGAATGGGACACAAATAACATATCAATATGTTGAGCCCATGTTTAGGATCCTAACAAAAGTCCATACCACATACAGATTTTGTTCACGTATGCGCGTACTGGTGCCAAAAATGTTAAGAACCACTGGCCTAAGACAAGGCTGCAGCATTCACAGCCATGGACATCCAGCAGTGCCAAATGGACAAATTCCTTCAACTTTCTTCTGGGAGTTCAGTAGCAGATAACTCTAATTCAACCCATTCAATTCACTCCATCAATTGTGGGCATTAGATGCTTTAGTTTAGTTTAGCTTAGTTTACTTTAGTTTAGTTTAGTTTAGTTTAAGATAGATACAAAATGCTGGAGTGACTCAGCGGGACATGCAACATCTCTGGAGAGAAGGAATGGGTGACATTTTGGGTCGAGACCCTTCTTCAGACCGTTGTCAGGGGAGTGGGCGGGACAAAGATTTAATGTAGTCAGAGACACTAAGACTGGTGAGAGAACTGGGAATGGGGAGGGGATGGCGAGAGAGGGAAAGCAAGGGCTATTTGAAGTTAGAGAAGTCAATGTTCATACCGCTGGGGTGTAAGCTACCCAAGCAAAACATGAGGTGGTGTACTTCCAATAGGTGCTGGGCCTCACTCTGACAATGGAGGAGACCCAGGACAGAAAGGCCAGATTGGGAATGGGAGGGGGAGTTAAAGTGCTGAGCAACCAGGAGATCAGGTAGGTTAAGGTGGACTGAGCGGAGGTGTTCAGCAAAATGATTGCCGAGACTGCACTTGGTCTTGACAATGTACAGAAGTTGACAGCTGGAACAGCGAACACAGTAGATAAGGTTGGAGGAGGTGAAAGTGAACCTCTGCCTCAACTGAAAAGACTATTGGGATCCTTGGATGAGGTCGATGGGGGAGGTAAAGGGACAGGTGTTGCATCTCCTGCGGTTGCAGGGGAAAGTACCTGGGGAGGAGGTGGTTTGGGTGGAAAGGGCGAGTTGACCAGAGAGTTTTGGAGGGAATGGTATCTGCGGAAAGCAGAAAGGGTGAAGATGGGAAAATGTGGCTAGTAGTGGGAACCTGTTGGAGGTGGCGAAAGTGTTGGAGGATTATATGCTGTATGTGATGTGGTGGAAGGTGACGACAAGGGGGACTCTGTCCTTGTTGCGAATGGGGGGAGGGAGAGCAAGTGTGGAGCTGTGGGATATCGAGGAGACCCTAGTGAGAACCTCATCTACAATGGAATTGAGGACATTTCCAATGATCTTGTATGGAAAATCCTTGGCGCAGATGCGGCATAGACGGAGGAATTGGAAGTAGGGGATAGTCTTTACAGGAAGCAGGGTGGGAAGAAGTGTAGTCAAGATGTTTTGGTTTGGTTGGATTGGTTTGGTTTGGTTTAGTTTAGTTTAATTATACAATGTGGAAACAGGCCCTTTAGCCCACCGAGTCCACACCGACCAGAGATGACCCCGACACCAGTTCTCTCTTACACACTAGGAACAATTTTTATAAAAGCCAATTAAGCTAGAAATGTGCACACCTTTGGAAGCTGGGAGGGAACAGGACCACCCAGAGAAAATCCACGCGGTTATAGGAAGATCATACAAACTCTGTACATGCAGCACGCAGACAATAGTCAGGATTGAACCTGGGTCTCTAGCGCAGTAAGGCAGCAACTCTACTGCTGCACTACCATGGCGGCGTAAAATGAAGAGAATTAGACCATATAATGTCCTAATATTCTACTAAAAACCAGAGCTCCTGATTTAGCTGTGCAGTCACTGAAAGTAAGCATGCAGGTACAGCAGGCAGTGAAGAAAACCAATGGCATGTTGGCCTTCATAGCGAGAGGATTTGAGTACAGGAGCAAAGTCCTACTGCAGTTGTACAGGGCCCTGGTGAGACCACACCTGGAATATTGTGTGGAGTTTTGGTCTCCTAATTTGAGGAAGGACATTCTTGCTATTGAGGGAGTACAGCGTAGGTTCAGTAGGTCTGTTTCAAGTTCACGTTCAAGTTCCAGTGAGTTTATTGTGATGTGTCCCTGATAGAACAATGAAATTCTTGCTTTGCTTCAGCACACAGAACATAGTAGGCATTGACTACAAAGCAGATCAGTGTGTCCATATACCATTATATAAATATATACATAGATGAATAAATAAACTGATAAAGTGCAAGTAACAGATAATGGGTTATTAATGTTCAGAGTTTTGTCCGAGCCAGGTTTAATAGCCTGATGGCTGTGGGGAACTAGCTATTCCTGAACCTGGTCATTGCAGTCTTCAGGCTCCTGCACCTTCTGCCTGAAGGTAGCAGGGAGATGAGTGTGTGGCCAGGATGGTGTGAGTCTTTGATGATGCTGCCAGCCCTTTTAAGGCGGCGACTGCGATAAATTCCCTCAATGGAAGGAAGGTCAGAGCCAATGATGGACTGGGCAGTGCTTTCCACTTTCTGTAGTCTTTTCCTCTCCAGGGCGCTCAAGTTGCCAAACCAAGCCATGATGCAACCGGTCAGCAAGCTCTCTACTGTGCACCTGTAGAAGTTGGAGAGAGTCCTCCTTGACAAACCGACTCTCCGTAATCTTCTCAGGAAGTAGAGGCGCTGATGTGCTTTCTTGTTATGGCGGGACTGACATATGATGAAAGAATGGATCGACTGGGCTTGTATTCACTGGAATTTAGAAGGATGAGAGGACATTATAGAAACATATAAAATTCTTAAAGGATTGGACAGGCTAGGTGCAGGAACATGTTCTCCATGTTGCAGGAGTCCAGAACCAGGGGTCACAGTTTAAGACTAAGGGGTAGGCCATTTAGGACTGAGATGAGGAAAAACATTTTCATCCATAAGAATTGTAAATCTGTGGAATTCTCTGCCACAGAAGACAGTGGAGGCCAATTCACTGGATGTTTTCAAGAGAGATTTAGCACTTAGGGCTAAAGGAATCAAGGGATATTGGGCAAAAAGGTACTGATTTTGGATGATCACCCATGATCATATTGAGTGGCAGTGCTGGCTCGAAGGGCTGAATGGCCTGCGTCTGCCCCAATTTTCTATGTTTCTATGTTTCTTCCAGCCAAGCATTTGTAACTCTTGCATCCATCTACCTGGCAATGTGGAAAATACCCAACTGAATTTCCCTGTTGAATCCAGTGCTGAGGTGATAGTGCCTGACACTTGCATCAAAGTTGAAAAAAACAATCCAAATGGTCAAGGGTTACACAAAAAGCTGGAGAAACTCAGCGGGTGCAGCAGCATCTAAGGAGCGAAGGAGATAGGCGACGTTTCGGGTCGAGACCCTTCTTCAGACTGGTCAGGGATCAGGGAAACGAGCGATATAGAACGTGATGTGGAGAGATAAAGAACAATGAATGAAAGATATGCAAAAAGGTATTGATGATAAAGGAAACAGGCCATTGTAGGCTGTTTGTAGTGTGAAAATGAGAAGCTAGTGCGACTTGGGTGGGGAGATGGAGAAGGAATGTCAGGGCCCAAGGACTGAGGGAGAGGTGGGGAGGGGGAGGGGCCAAATGGTCAAAGTCAAACGTTAAATGAAAATATTTGCTGGATGTCAAGACTGAGATTAAAGATTTGAAGCACGAGATATCCCTGCAGGAGTTCTACAGCTGCTCCATCAGTCTCCATCATAGGGTTAGAAGAGTCGAGATTCAATGATGATCACACAATGGTCAATTCACATTTTCATCTCCTCAGCGAATGAAGTAATTAGTTGCCTGTGTGTACTAATTGCTAAGGGCAGCAAAGTGGTGCAGCTGGTAGTGTTTCCGCCTTGCAGCGGCAATGACCTGGGTTTGATCCTGACCTTGGCTGCTGTCTGTGTGGAGTTTGCACATTCTTCCTGTGACTGCATGGGTTTCTTCCAGAAGGTCCAGTTTCCTCCCACTTCCCAGTTGAGCGGGTTTGTCGGTTAATTGGATGGGCCTAAGACACTGATCCTTTATCATCATTAGGTCAGAATCCTGGAGCTCCCTCCCCACCAGCATTGTGGCAACAACTCCACCGAAGGAATTGCAGTGGCTCCAGAAGGCAGCCAGCTCCCACCTTCTCAAGGACATTTAAGGATGAGCACTACACTCTGGCCTTGTCTATATGTGCCTGCTCTTGGGAAATAGTCTGTCCCATGTGCAATGGCTCACTGTGAGTGAATGCTACTTCTGCAATGGCATTGAGATTCCAACAAGAGCAAGAGAAAAGCATTGTGCAGGTCAGCTAAAGCTGCTAAATGATCATGTGCAATGGGATTGCCACATGCACTCAAACAGGAAGAGAAAGTGCAGCAACAGTACTATCTGCTGCCCACTAATAATAACCAACACCAGCAAGCAGAAATTATTTGTGTTTAACATTAGCCTGCAAAATAGGGGAAAATGGAGAAAACTATCTCAAATATTGAAACGTGTAGGGGGAACTGCAGATGCGGGTTTGCACCGAAGATAGACGCAAAATGCCAGCATAACTCAGCTGGACAGGCATCTTTGGATAGAAGGAATGGGTGACATTTTGCATCAAGACCCTTCAGACTGAGAGTTAGGGGAGAGGGAGACACAGAGATATGGAAGGGTAAGGTGTGAAAACAAGACGTCAAAAGAGACGAGGCAGAAGGAAAATCATTGTTAGCTAGGAGAAAATGATAACAAAGCAAACAGAGATAAAATGCAATTGGGGACAGTCAGTGGTCGGAGAACTGGGAAGGGGGAGGGATGTAGAGAGAAGGAAAGCAAGGGTTACCTGAAGTTGGAGAAGTCAACATTGAAACACTGCATTCAGATTCACACAGAGTAAACTCCTGGATTCTGTGCGATGGACGAGATTAACATAAAATTTGAATGTTCGAACTTTCTAGTACCACTTAGGCAAAAAATAATTCTACTGATTTCCTGGCTTAAGTTGGCTAGCTCGAATGTGATACTGAAAGTTCACTGAATCTATGTTGGACATAACATTTTTTTTCTTAGCTGGGATCTCACTAATTATCATGTTTGCGAAACAAGAAAAGGTTTCTGGAAAATACAGCTTTTGTTTGCTGGATGAAAATAATGAAGTCCAGAAAGGGTCAGGAAGGTTTTACAGTCTGTCAAATGCTCTCTTTTACATTAAACTTTAATTATCTGCATTTGGGTTCAAATTCAGACCCTCCTTGCTGTAAGGGCTTTAACCACTTCTGCCATGTATTCAATGGGCTGAATGGCCTCCTTGTGCTGTAACCTTCTATGATTCTATAATTTTGTTCAAAGCAGATCCACGGCCTATATATTAGGCAAATTGGCCCCAAGTTATAATTTCAAATATATTATGAGGTATGGCCAAAATGATTCATCATGTAATCTATTGAAATCCTCCTATAAGACTTTACTTTAATTTGGACTTTAGATTTACAGCACAGAATCAGGCTCTTCGGCCCACTGAATCTACAGCGATCAGTGATAACCGCATACACTAGCACTATTCCACACACTAGGGACGGTTTACAATTTTTCTGAAGCCAATTAACCTACAGACCTGAGATAGACACAAAATGTTGGAGTACTGTAAATCAGCAGGACATGCAGCATCTCTGGAGAGAAGGAATGTTCCTTCTCTCCAAAGGGGCTGCCTGTAGTCCTGCAACTTGTGTCTATCTTCGGTTTAAACCAACATCTGCCATTTCTTCTCACACATAATCTGCAGACCTGTACGTCTTTGGGGTGTGGGAGGAAACTGGATGATCCGTACAAACTGCGTACAGACAGCATCCATAGTCAGGAGCTGACAGGCAGCAACTCCACCGCCCCAACACTGTGCCGCCAACCCAAGATTGAGGCTAAATTTGGATCAATCGCAGTCGAGGCAGTGGGCTTTGGAACTTTTACTTTTCAATAATTCAGATTTGGTTACTGAATTTGACATCTCTCATATTTTCTTTCTGCTTCTCTGCCTTCTTCTCATCCCCAGGGCAGGAGGAGCAGTATTTAAATCAGCTGAAAACCTGATGCCTTCCATACAATAATTATTTCATAAAATCAAATAAATAATCACATTAGCTGCCTGGATTCCCACACTTCTGGTATCTTTAGGGATATAAACAATAATGTGCTGAAATTGTCATCCATTATGGCGAAAATAACTCCATGGGCCTTAATTAGTTAGAAAAAGAAAACTGCTCAATGAACATTGTACTTGAGGTCAATTTTATATTTATAAAAATCCTCAAAAGTACAATACTCAAAGGAATATTGAACTGGAAATTGCTACTACTGTGATAGAACACATTAGCACTAAAGAGACCCTCCCCAAGTTTATTTCTGAGTTTTATTTGACTCCGTGCAATTATAGCCGACGTCTGGCAGACCCACTAGAAAATGGCAGAAACTTCAATGTATTGAGTCCAAGCAAAGTCTAAAGAACTGAAAAGCTCCTGGCTGAAGAGTTGAATAGGTACTTCGGATCTGTCTTCACTAAGGAGGACACAAACAATCTCCCAGGTGTACTGGAGGACAGAAGATCTAAGGGGGTAGAGGAACGGAAATAAATTTTCATTAGGTGAGAAATATTATTGGGTAGGCTAATGGGACTGAAGGATATTGATAAGGGACAATCAGCCATGATCAAAATGAATGGTGGTACTAGCTCGAAGGGCCGAATGGCTTCCTCCTGCACCTATTTTCTATGTTTCTATGTTTCTATGTTTCTTGTTAAACCATGATTCATAGAGTCAGAGTCATATAGCATGGAGTTAAAGAAGGAACTGCGGATGCTGGAGAATCGAGGGTTACTCAAAAAGCTGGCGAAACTCAGTGGGTGCAGCAGCATCTAAGGAGAGAAGGAGATAGGTGACATTTCGGGTCGAGACCCTTCTTCAGACCATGGAAACAGGCTATCTAGCCCAACTTGTCCAGGCCGACCAAGATGCCCCATCTACACATCCCACCAGCCTGCATTTGGCCCATATCTCTCTAAAGCTTTCCTATCCATGCATCAAGCCATTCAGCATATGGATTACATTCCATACATTCTAAAAATGTTATGACAATCCAGCTTCTAAATTGATAAAAGATAGACATAACCCTACTTCCGGCCCGAGACGTCGCCTACTCCTCTCTAGAAATGCTGCCTGTCCTGCTGAGTTACTCCAGCATTTTATGTCTACCTTCGATTTAAACCAGCACCTGCAGTTCTTTCCTACACACTTAATGTTTCAAATGGTCTTAATGGGTCATGGGTCTCCCAGGGGCATGCCAGCAGGTTAGGTAGTCTATGTCGGCCGACCAGTGAAAATTGAACAAGGTCAGCATTGGAGAATAATAGCAAGAGGTTATGGTGCATACATTTTGAAATTCTCACTTCCCTCTTCTCACCAATTTACATTTCTACCCAATATGAATCATCTCCTGCTTGGTTGATAGTGTGATTTCTCCGAGGTCAAGTGTTTCCTTTTTGTTGTAGAAACAAAGAACTGCAGATGCTGGTTTTGTACCAAATATAGACACAAAGTAATTCAATGGGTTGTGCAGTATCTCTGGAGAAAAAATATAAATTACCCAGACTGGAGAAGTCTGAAGAAGGGTCCCAACCCAAAACATCATCTATGCTTTTCCCCCAGAGATGCTGCCCAACCCTTTGAGTTACTCCAGCATTTGCATCTATCTTTCCTTTTCTGAGAAACACCAATATGTCTCAATGAAAGTCATTGAACGATCCCAACATTCCGGAAGTGGCAGCGCTGCTTGGCAGCTGCAGCTCACCTGCAGTCCGTCTGTTTTTTATTTTATTTTTGTCTTCATGTCTGTCTTTAGTGATTATTTTTGGTTTATTAGATTGTGTATGTGTGTGGGGGGGGGAGGGTGGGAGAAACGGGGTTTTAGTCTCTCCCTTGGGGGGGATACAACTTTTCTTGTCGTGTCCCCCGTCACCGTCTCCGTCTGTGCTGAGGCCCTAATGGCGGAGCTGGCGGCCTTCCAGCTTCCAGCAGCGGCGGCACGGCTTCGGAGCTCCAGCGGCGGCCTGGCTTTCGGGGCTGCGGTGCTCCAGCGGCGACCTGGCTTTCGGGGCTGCGGTGCTCCAGCGACATTCCAGCAGCGACCTGGCTTTCGGGGCTGCAGTGCTCCAGCGTTCCAGCGGCGGGCCCTGTGGGGTGTTCCGGCGTTCCGGCGACGGCGGTGGCGGCGGCCCGGGTTCGGAGGCTCGGCCGCGGGCCTGGTAGACGGCAACATCAGAGGCCTGGATCTCCTCAGCGCAGAGGGAAGAAGACAGAGACTCTAAGACTTTTCCCTTCCACCACAGTGAGGAGGTGTTTGGTGAACTCACTGTGGTGGATGTTAAATTTGTGTTTATTGTGTGGTTTTGTTATTTTTTATATATGTATGACTGCAGGCATGAAATTTCGTTCAGACCGAAAGGTCTGAATGACAATAAAGGTAATTCAAAAATCACTACGGACAAAGGATTAAACGATCAAGCAACAGTTCTAATGCAAACTTTAGTTTGTTACATTCACAGGTAAAGTAGAAAATTGAATGCTTCCCTCCCACTGTTCCTCCCCCACCACCCGCCAAACACTAACACATACATTGAAGAAGGGTTTCGGCCCAAAACGTTGCCTATCTCCTTCGCTCCTTAGATGCTGCTGCACCCGCTGAGTTTCTCCAGCCTTTTGTGTACCCACTAACACGTACATAATACTCAGCAATCTCAGCCTTTCTGAAGTTTATAGATAGGCCTATTGCTTCATTTCCCACTGGTCAAGTTCTACTTTCAGGATGACTCAATCTGTATTAGCCATTCCCAAAGTAAAACTGACTGTCAGTTAAGTCAACTTCCAAAAAGGCCCAATGCAAAATTTAGAATAAGTCCCCTATTTTTTCCTATCTGCCCACCCCACCTTCCTTATATGGTTGCATACTCTTCCTTCCCATCCCATCATCTTCCATCATCTGCAGCCCCTTGTAACCCCTACCTATCACGTCCCAGCCTCTGTTATTCTCTCCACCCCTCTCTCCTCCACCACCCTCCTTAGCCAGATCGAACAAAAGCACCAACAGTGAAAGACCGGGATAGTGTGGGTGCAGAGAGGACGTTTCCACTAGTGGGAGAGTCTAGAACCTGAGGGCACAGCTTCAGAACAAAAGACATACCTTTAGAAAGGAAATTAGGACAAATTTCTTTAGTCAGAGGGTGGTGAATCTGTGGAATTCAATGTCACAGACGGCTGTGGACGCCAAGTCAATGGATATTTTTTAAGGTGGAGATTGACATATCTTTGATTATTATGGGTGTCAGGGGTTATGGGGAGAAGGCAGGAAAATGGGTTTCAGATGGAAAGATAGATCAGCCATGATTGAATAGCAGATTAGACTTGATGGGCCAAATGACCTAATTTGACTCCTATAACATGAACTTATGCGCTTGCCCTACCTCCCATACTTCTTTTTACCGGGTAAATACTATCTCCCCTCCACTCGTTCAATCCAAAGGAAGGATCTTTATCCAAAATGTCAACTGTCCAGTTCCCTTCACATGTGTTGCCTGACTCACTGCGTTCTTCCAGCAGTTTGGTTTTTGAAGTAGAATAAGTTGTTACCTCATTGAAACTAAAGCAAATAGCTTATGGAAGACAAACGTTGTCCTTGTTGAAGTCCTATTAGCATCACGATTCACATTCAAGCCGCCATTGAATGGAAGCCTTCCCTTACTTGGTGTATGGGTCTCAATCCATTTGCTAATTAATGTAAGTCCACAGCACAATCAGAAAGGAAACTGGGGCCACTGTTCGGAGAATAGAGTTGGAAGAATAAGGTTGTGTGGCACAGTGGCGCAGCGGTAGAGTTGCTGCCTTACAACACCAGAGACCTGGGTTCAATCCCGACTATAGGTGCTGGCTGTACAGAATTTGCACGTTCTCCCTGTGACCGCGTGGGTTTCTTCCGGGTGCTCCGGCTTCCTCCCACATTCCAAAGGTTTGTAGGATGATTGGCTTCTGTAAATTGTAAATTGTCCCTGGTGTGTAGGATAGTGCTGGTGAATGGGGTGATCGCTGGTCGGCACGGGCTCGGTGGGCCGAAGGGCCTGTTTCCACGTTGTATCTCAAAAGTCTAAAGTCTAAAGAATCACAGGGGGAGTGACCAGGGTGTACAAAGAGGGCAGAGAAAATAAATGGTGAATTAGACTGGTTTGAAATAGCCCTGTTATAAATTATGTTAGTTGTTATGATATCTGTGATTTGTAGCATAGGTGCATAAAACTGAGCAGATGGAATGTATCTAGTTAGCCTGACAGCAAGTTGTTATTCTCAGTGTGGGCAATCAATTGGCCAGAGACATCTAGAAATGGGAATGTGAGCCTCGCTGGAAGATATTTTCCATTCCTCCTGCGCCACAGCGGAAGAGCTTTGTCAAAAAAAAACTAAGGGGGATTTCTTGGTAAAAGCCTCCAATTTGACACCCTAGAGAAAAAAATTACCTTGTCACTTCCACGAAGGAAGTGATCGATTTCCAGTCAGGAATTGTGCGAAGGGTGAGATTTTTTTTTTTACACGAACAGGCAGGCAGGAAAGAGAAAGTGGGTGTCTAAATCAGAGCTTGGGGATGTTAGTAATCTATACCATGTTTCAATGTGGAAACTTTCATGGAACTTTGCAGTTAATCTATCTCACCTGCACCACATGTGGATTGACTTTTGACTCGCTGCACCTCATAACATGACTTGATGCTATATTTCACTTTTAACCACTTTTGATAAATATATAGCCTCTCAATATTATTAACAGGCAAGAGTGTTTTATTGTATTTGTATTGTATCATATATATATGTGTATTTGTGTGTGTATGTGTGTGTACACACACATATATACATATAAAAACAATGATCGTGCAAAAAGACAAAACCAATGCCCCGTCTATGTAGTTCAGAACTTATTTGGAGGTTGTAGTGTTTAATAGCCTGATGTTTGTAGGGAAGAAGCTGTTCCTGAACTTGGATGTTGCAGCTTTCAGGCTCTTCTTCCCAATGGCAGGAGTGAAATGAATGTGTTGCCAGGGTGGAGTTGGTCTCTGATGATGCTGGCGGCCTTGTGTAGCCTGAATATCTTATTGGAATTAATCAATATTAACTGTAATGAAACTTTGAATACTCTACAGACTAAGTAGTATTTGTAGACAGAGAGTGAGAGAGAGAGGATGCTACCCCCCTACTACCAATTTCTCCGCCTCCACCGCATCCACTGCCAGGATAAGACTTTCCATTCTAGGACATGCAAGATGTTCTCTTTCTATAGTAAACATGGTTTCTCCCTGCTGTAAAGATGGACACCTCACCCACATGTCCTCTGTGTTTTGTAGTTATACTCTCGCTTCCACCCCCCCCCCCCCCAACCCCCCGCCAAATGGAACAAGAAACAAGTTCCCTTGGTCCTCATCTTTCACTCCACCAGCCTCCGCATCCAAAACATCATTCTCTGACATCTCCGGTACTTTCAACATGACTCCAACATCAGTCAAAACTTCCCATCCCCATGATTTTCTACCTTTCGAAGAGATTGCTCCCTGCAACTCTTTGGTTCACATCCCTTTCCACCCAATATCGCCCACCCCACTCACTTTCCCCTGAAACCACAGGAGGTAACACCTATTCCTAACCCCTTCCTCACATCACATCCAACTCCTCCCTTCTCACCTTATTCACCAAACATTGTCCTGCCCCATCTCTCTTTCAGCTTTCCATCCCTTCTTCCACCATGCTCAATGTGAAGAAGATATGCAAGAGGTGATTGTTTCAGGTGATTGTTTCAAGACCTGCCTGCTTCAGGTAGAGATTACGCTCTGGGCGGGGTAAAGGATGGGTGGGAATGAGCAGCCACCTGCTACGATAGGCTAATGGTCCTTTCTATAGTTCACCCTGCTCACAGTCTCTGATGGGGCTGGTTTCCCACCCACCGGGACCTCCCACGCTCTGCCCGCTGACCCTCACCACTCCACCACCCTCCAGCAGCCCGCAGCCATTGCCTTACCTGCAGCCTGGACTCAGAACTGGGCCTGATGTTTCCATGCTGCAGACTCCAACTCCCCTGAGTTTGACTGCGCTGGGTCCTAGTGCTAGTCCCCCTAACCCTGGTAACCATGTGACTCCAGCTCTTCCCCACCCACACTACAGTCCTCATACCCCCCCACCCCCTGACCACCCACCAGCTCCCCACCAGACATCGCCTCGGCCTCAGTCCACTCACCTGCTTTCCTCTGGCCCCAACCCCCATCACTGCCATGTGTTCACCATCCCCCCTGACCTCCCCCTCTCAGATACCGAATGGTCTGTCCATAGCAGAGGCCTCACCTTTGTCCCCCTCCGTCCCCACCTCAATGCGTTTCGCGCCCGCCGCTGTTTGGAGCTCTTCTTCCGAGGGCAGTCTTATGACAATGCTGCCATCATGGCTGGTAGTTACAAGGGTATGCAGCAAAAAATCCTCGAAAAAAACAAATTTGCAAGATTTATTCCATGCGCTGCTCACTCATTAAATTTGGGGGGCCGTTCGGCTGTTGATTGCTGCCTTGATGCAGTGAACTGTTTTGGAATTATCAATGAAATTTATACCTTCTTTTCATCCTCCACAAAGAGATGGGCAGTTCTAAAATCATTTTTGCATCCTGAATCAAAAGTGCCTAAATATTTGTCAGACACTAGGTGGGAGGCACATGCAAAAGCCACAGAAGCTATTTTGGAATGTTACAGTACTATCACTGATGCCCTCATCATTTGTACTCTGATGTTAAAGTGAAGGGTGATACCTGGCATCAGGCTAACAATCTTTTGCAGAAAATGGAAAAACTGGAATTTTTGTTTATGACTCATTTTTGGATCCGCCTGCCAGGTCACTTCCACAAGATCAACAAAGCCATTCAGAAATCCAAATTGTTATTGAGTACTTGTACAAGTTTGTACAGTTCACTTCAGGATTTTGTAAGCAAAATTAGAGAATATTTTGATAACCTTGAGCAACAAGCAAAGGCCACCTTGCCAGATGTTAACTACAGAACTGTCACAGGAAGACAAAGAGTAAGGAAATGGAAAGGAAATGACGGAGGTGCACCTGGTCCTGGTGCTTTAGATAAACTCTCTTTAAGAGATAAGTTTAAGATAAAATCCTTTATTCTTATACCAGATGCACTTGAAACCAATTTAAAAAGAAGAGGTACTGTGTACAGTGAAGTTGCACAACAATTGTCTGACTGCATCTAAGCAAGAAATTCAGCAAGGTGTTGAACTGTTGATGGAAGCATACCCAGAAGATGTTGACCTGAAACTTACTGATGAATTTTTGCACTTTCACCCGTACGTGAGACAAAGCCATAGGCATACAGAAAAGCACTCTCTGCCTCATATGGACCGTTATCAAATAATATCCAAGGAAACAATTCAGATGGCCTTCCCTAATGTGGAAGCAATCTTGCGGCTGTTTCTTAACCTAATGGTCACCAACTGCTCGGGAGAGAGGTCTTTTTCAAGATTCAAAATAATTAAAAATGAATTAAGATCCACAATGTCTCAAGAGAGTACAAGTTCAAGTTCAAGTGAGTTTATTGCCATGTGTCCCTGATAGGACAATGAAATTCTTGCTTGGCTTCAGCACAACAGAACATAGTATGCATTGACTACAACAAACAGATCAGCATGTCCATATACCATTATATAAATATATACACACATGAATGAATAAACTGATAAAGTGCAAATAACAGATAATGGGTTATTAATGTCCGAGCCAGGTTTTGTCCGAGCCAGGTTTAATAGCCAGATGGCTGTGGGGAAGTATCAGGTCGTTTCAGTCTTCAGGCTCCTGTACCATTTACCTGAACGTAGCAGGGAGCTCAGTGTGTGGCCTGGATGCTGTGGGTCTTTGATGATACTGCCAGCCTTTTTGAGGCAGCGACTGCAGTAAATCCCCTCGATGGAAGGAAGGTCAGAGCCGATGATGGACTGGGCAGTGCTTGCTACTTTTTGTAGTCTTTTCCTGTCCAGGGCGCTCAAGTTGCCGAACCAAGCCACGATGCAACCGGTCAGCAAGCTCTCTACTGTGCACCTGTAGAAGTTAGAGAGAGTCCTCCTTGACAAACCGACTCTCCATAATCTTCTCAGGAAGTACAGGCGCTGATGTGCTTTCTTGATAATTGCATCAGTGTTCTCGGACCAGGAAAGATCTTCAGAGATGTGCACGCCCAGGAATTTGAAGCTCCTGACCCTTTCAAGCGTCGACCCGTTGATATAAACGGGACTGTGTGTCCCCATCCTACTCCTTCCAAACTCCACAATCAGTTCTTTGGTTTTGCTGGTGTTGAGGGCCAGGTTATTGTGCTGACACCATATGGACAGTTGCTCGATCTCTCTTCTGTACTCCGACTCATCCCCATCAGTGATACGTCCCACAACAGTGGTGTCGTCAGCGAACTTGATGATGGAGTTCGCACTGGAGGTACAGCAGAAGGCTGAGCACGCAGCCTTGAGGTGCTCCTGTGCTGATTGTTATCGAGTCTGACACATTTCCACCAATACGAACAGACTGCGGTCTGTGAATGAGGAAGTCGAGGATCCAATTGCAGAGGGATGCGCAGAGACCCAGTTCTGTGAGTTTGGTAACCAGCTTGGAGGGGATGATAGTATTAACTGCTGAGCTGTAATCGATGAATAACAGCCTGATATATGAGTTTTTGTTGTCCAAGTGGTCCAGAGCGGAGTGGAGAGCCAGCGAGATCGCGTCCACCGTTGATCTGTTGTGGTGGTAAGAGAACTGCAGTGGATCCAGGTTTTTGTCGAGGTAGGAGTTGATTTGCGCCATGATCAACTTCTCGAAGCACTTCATCACCACAGGCGTTAGTGCCACAGGTCGATAGTCATTGAGGCATGTCACCTTGCTCTTCTTGGGCATCAGTATAATTGATGCCCTTTTGAAACAGGTGGGAACCTCCGACCTCAGAAGTGAGAGATTGAAAATGTCCGTAAAAACTCCAGCCAGTTGGTCCACACAGGTTTTTAGAACACGACCAGGTATGCCATCAGGTCTAGGCGCTTTTCGAGGGTTCACCCGTCTGAAGGATTTCCTGATGTCAGCCTCTGTGACTGTGACTGAAATACCATCGAATGGGGGCTCGGGAAGGCACATTGGTGTTCTCCCTATCAAAGCATGCGTAAAATGCATTGAGCTCATCAGGGAGTGATGTTTCGCCGACATTCGAGCTGCCTCCTGATTTCGCCTTGTAGGAGGTGATTGCATTCAGGCCCTGCCACAGCTGCCGAACATCTGTCTCATCCTCCAGCTTGGAGCAGAAGTCCCTTTTGGCCTTTATGATGGCCTTACCAAGGTCGTATTTGGACTTCTTGTAGACCACTGGATCATCAGACATGAATTCCCGGTGTCTGGTCTTCAGAAGAGTGCGGATCTCAAAGTTGATCCAAGGTTTCTGATTGGGAAACACTCGGAAGGATTTTGTGGGGATGCAGTCCTCCACACATTTCTTAATGAAGTCTGTAACGACTGTGGTGTATTCGTTCAAGTTCGTTGCCGAGTCCTTGAACATTGCCCAGACTACAGACTCCTAACAGTCCTGTAGTTGTTCCTACGCAACCCCCCCCCCCCCCCCCCCCCCGACCAGCTCTGTACTGTCCTCACCTCTGGGGGTGCGCTCTTTAATTGCTGCCTGTAGGCAGGAAGTAGCAGCACCGCGGTATGGTCGAACTGAGGGTGAGGGATAGAGCGATAGGCATTCTTGATGGTGGTGTAGCAGTGGTCGAGGTGTTTGGTCCTCTGGTGCAGCAGGAGACATGTTGGTGGAAGTTGGAGAGTGATTTCTTTAGGTTTGCCTTATTGAAGTCCCCAGCAATGGTGGTAAATGCCTCGGGGTAAGACGTCTGGTGTTTGTTGACCATGGCATGCAGCTCCTCCAGTGCCAGACGGACATCTGCCTGGGGTGCGATGTAGACCGCGGTCAGGATGATGGAGGTGAATTCCCTCGGAAGGTAGAAGGGACGGCACTTCACTGCCAGATGTTCGAGGTGTGGAGAGCAGGAATAGGACAGGACTGCCACGTCTGAGCACCACGCAGAGTTGACCATGAGGCAGATGCCCCCTCCTCTCCCTTTCCCAGATGCCAGTGTACGGTCCATGCGGTGGATGGAGAACCCTTCAGGCTGGACCGCTGAGTCTGGGGAGCTGGGGGTGAGCCATGTCTCTGTGAAACAAAACACAGAGCATTCCCTCAGCTGCCTTTGATAAAGCAGTCTAGCCCTTAAGTCCTACACTTTATTTTCAAGGGACTGTACAATGGCCAGTAGGATAGTAGGGAGAGTGGGCCAAAGTCCCCTGCGCTTCAGTCTGACCTGCAGCTCCTTCAAAGTCGGCAGCTGCAGCTCCAGCTTCATTGTTCCTGGGAGATCCAGCCCGTTGGCTCTGGAGGTCATCCCGGGGTTCCGAGGTACAGTACCTGGGTTCCTCAGTCGGGTCGGTGATTTCCAGCGAGCGTGGGAAAATTTAAAGTCCGGGCTCCCTCAGCTGCAGGAGATCGCTAAATTGCTAGAGCCTTGAGGTGCTCAAGCAGCTTGTCTGAAATGGCACAGTTTTCTGCTGTTTTCCTGATCCAGGTGAGTTGATTGAAGTTGTATTTAAGCCTTTTAGTTTCTGGTGCTCCGCAAAAGTCGCCCCAGGCAGGCGCCATCTTGAGAAGATGTCTGCAATGAGCATTCTGTGCATTGAGAGTGACAAACTTGCCTCTCAGGTACATAGACAAACAGATCTTGGTGTACTTCTGGATGATTTTGCTATGAAAAAGGTGGGAAAAAAAAGTTTGCTCTTAGTGTATTTGTAGTTTATTTCTTTCTTAATATTCCACATTCAATTCAAGAGACACTTATTGTCACATGCACCAATTGGTACAATTAAATTTGGGGTCACCATCTGACGTCGGAACGGGAGAACATTCTCAATGGCTTGGATTTCAGAATCGGCCATTTCCTACCGGAGACCGCGGCTCCTGAAGTCCACAGGCTGAGCTGGGCGGAGATTCACGCTGGCGGCCCTCGGCAAAGAGATCCCAGGGCTCCGCGATGTTGAAATCAGCAGGGTCTAAGGCTGGGAGGTCCCAAACCACAGCTCCATGATGTTGAAGCAGCAGGCCCAACGCTCCAGAGCTTTAAACGGCGATGCAGGTAAGGCATCGCCTGCTCCGCGGTGAATCCAATATGTATTTTAAAACCAAATGTTTAATGACAACATACAGTAGGATCTAAGAGTATCACACTGTTACTGTCGGGTAGTCATTGTCCTCTAGTCGTGGGGGTGGGGGATTGGGAGGGGGGGCCTCACAAGTGAAATAGCTTAGGGCCTCTCTTCATCTAAATCAGGCCCTGCACCTTACTTTCAATCTGAAGAAGGTACCCGACCTGAAACGTCACCCATGCTTTTTCTCCATAGATGCTGCCTGACCCTCTGAGTTGCTCTGGAACTCTGCGTCTATATCAAGTTGCTTATTGTCAGATGTACTAAAATGCTGAGGAACAGATACAATGAAAATCTTGCTTATAGCAGCATCACAGGCATGTAGACTCAGACTAACACAAAACAATAAATGACACATAAAAATTCTAAAAGAGAGCAAATATCCAGGTAATAAAAATTCCCTCCTATGTAATGATGCCACCTGATCTGCTGTGAATTGCCAGCATCTGCTGCATTTTGCTTTTGCATTAGTGGTTGAAAGATGTTTGCATTCCTGTCCTACCATTTCCCAGCATGAATGGAGCAGTAACAAGATGGAAATCAAGCCTCAGGGACCATAAACAATTTCTAACCAACCTTAATTAATTACAGCCCCTGGTCTTACCATATATAAAACTTCTTCAATGTTTTGCTTCGTTAAATATATATATTTTGCAAACAATTTGGCATTTAGCCAATGAGTAACATTTTGTCTGGACTTATGGAGCGGTTAAATCTAGTGGCAGTTAGTTTGTCATTATGCCATATATGACCAGCAGTAGCATACGGTAATTCTCTTGCATGTAGGGTCGACAGGTAGGAAGAGACCACATTAAGATATTCCTCTGGATATAAACATTTTAAATATATATATATATACACACACACACATATATATACAATTATAATATGAAAAGTTCATACATGTTTGTATGTATATATACAAACACACACACATATATATATGTGATAGTTTTAAATCAGTATATACAGTATGTGTACAGTATATATATAATAATCAAATTAAAAGTTCAGTATATATGTGTGCGTGGGTGATATATATATATGTACATATATGCTGAACATTTATTTTGTTTATTATATTGTTTGCAGAATACAATGTTTAGAAATTATTTTATGCTGCTACAATAATTACTTGTTTGGATATGTTTGGGACATTTGGCAATAAAACACTCTTGACTCTTGAGTCTTTGTAAAAACCATTCATGGTAGCCAAACTAAAATAGAAACAAAAAAAACAATATTGTTGATATAACTAGTCATGATGTTCACTTAGTATAGACAGAGAGCTGCAGAGGCTAGTTAATATGCAGAAGGACACAAAGTGTTGGAGTAATTCAGCAGGTCAAGCAGCATCCATGGAGAACATGGATAAATGATGTTTCGGACCGGGACCCTTACTCAGGCTGAGTGCAGGGGTAGGGGAAAGAAACCTGGAAGAGACGCGGGTCAGGACAAAGCCTGGCAGGTCGTAGATGAACGCAGGCAGGGGGAAGGTGGGGGGTGGTGGTAGTGGGGGGTTTATAGGCACATGAATGGACAAAGGCCCGAGGTAAATACACATAAGGTGTGAGATAACAAGATTGGAGAATTGTGAATTGTGAATTGTGAAGCTGGTGGATTGACCAGGTGTGAGTTGTGTGGCTGGGGGAAGGAATGTAGGTTGGGGGAAGCGGAGAGGAGGGATAGGAGCAAGGTCAGCCAGGGCTCATGGAAGGGGGAGCAGAAAAGGTGAAGGGGTGTTTAGGGGGTAAAAATGGCGGGTGAGGTTTTTAGTAGAGGTTACCTAAAGTTGGGGAACTCAATGTCCATACCATTGGGTTGTAAGTAACATATGAATGAGGGATAAGCTCAGTACCTTTTATCCCCATTTTGAACAAGCCACCATCAATCCCCAGTTGATCCTGTGATATATATCTCAGTGCAGAAGTCAGATCTGCTTTCCTGAGGGTAAACTCTCTGGATTGAGTCCCCGGATGGATTCTGAAAATCATGCACCAATCAACTGGTCTCAGTTTCGCCAACATATTAATTCTCCGTGAAAAATAAAGTTACCTGTCTCAATGGCTATTACACATTAGCTCTAACATAATGAAGTGCCTTGAAAGATAGGTAATTCCCCACATTTACACCAGTCCTCTAGGAATCCTAGACACCCCCACAATTTGCGCACAAGAAGAATAGGTCTACAGGAAGTATGATTGCCCTTGCACTGCATTCAGCTCTGGGTCACCTTGTATTTATCATTACTCCATTCACTATTTACTTTGTGAGAACATAGTTGAACTAATGTGTGGGAAGGAAATGCAGATGCTGGTTTAAACCAAAGATAGACACAAAATGCTGGAGTAACTCAGCATTTCTGGAGAGAAGGAATGGGCGACGTTTCGGGTCGAGACCCTTCTTCAGACTTCAGACTCAACCCGAAACGCCTCCAGAGATGTTGCCTGTCCCGTTGAGTTACTCCACCATTTTGTGTGTGTGTGTATATTTTGAACTAATCTCTGCCTGCACGCGATCCACATCCCTCTATTCCCTGCACGTGCGTGCTTCAAGTGACAAGGAATTTCATTGCACCCTAGTGTATACGCCAATAAACTCATCTGAACCAGTGATGCTCTTATGAAGACAGTGTACCTTTAAGACACTGGTGTGGGTCTGGTATTCAGGCAATGAATGTAAACAAATACTGACTTTACTCCTGCAGCTTATGACATCACCCAAATCCTTGATTGAATGAAAGAAACCCAATATACCTTGGTCATAAACCTTTGTGTCGGAAACAAAGGCAGGAATAATGGAAGATTGGAGATCAAGCTACAAAAGTGCAAAGAGAGGTTTTTCTTCCTTTTCGAGTAGTTAGAATGCTGAAACACAAAGTGCAGAAGGAACTCAGCGTCCATGGGATAGAGTGATCAGACGGGACCCTTCTTCAGTGAACATTCTCTAGAGTCTTTGAGAAAATATTGTGCTCATTCATTTGCTTTTTTTTACACACATCAATCGTATCAGAGCAAATTTTAGTCCATATCTCCCAATTTCCGGTAATGATTTGTGAACTTAGTAAGGGGCACATTTCCATCAATGGAACGGCTCTCATGAGGGGGCAACCTGTATTTATATTGGTTCTTTGTGGCTGCAAGATGTCTGAGCTTGCAGTCAATAACATGCTCGTGAAGTGCAGTCAGTCACTGTTGTAATGTGGGAAACAGAGTAGCTAGAGTGCACGCAGCAAGCTCCTGTCACGGGCAACTTAGCAGTGAATCGATGATAGGTTTTGAGCTACTATCTATCTCATTGAAGACCCTTGGACTATCTTTAATCGGGCTTTGTGTAAAAAGAACTGCAAATGGTGGTTTAAACCAAAGATAGACACAAAAAGCTGGAGTAACTCAGTGGGACAGGCAGCGTCACTGGAGAGAAGGAATGGGTGACGTTTTGGGTGGAGGACCTTTAATCTGACTTTACTGGACTTCATCTTGCATTAAACATTATTATTTTTATCCTGTGGGTGGCTTGATTGTAATCATGTATAGTCTTTCCACTGACTGAATAGCATGCAACAAAAACTTTTTCACTGTACCTCGGTACACATGACAATAAACTAACTAAATTAAACTATATTTGCAATGAGGTAGTGCTGTATGGGCCATTAACAGCAGTTTTTTTTAGCAAGGCTATGAGTGTCTCAAATCCTCCCATGTACAATGCCCAAAGTGAATCATAGCATTTATGTGTGCATTACATACTAATCCCATGAAGCAATCTTAGAACATAAAACATAGAATGCAGAATAGTACAGCACAAAAGCAGTTCCTTCGGCCCATGACGTTTGTGCCGAACATGACACCACTCTTATCTCAGATCTCAGATCTCTAAACCCCTCCAAACTCTTCCCAGATCCCCGGTCATTCACTGTCTAACCCGCCTCCCCAAAATTCCATTCTTCTCCTCAGTCTCGACCCGAAACGTCACATTCCTTCTATCTAGAGAGGTTGCCTGTCCCGCTGAGTTACTCCAGCTTTTTGTGTCTACCTCTTATCTACTTACACTGAGAATTCATATCCCCCCATTCATATCCCTCCATGTCCATGAGCCTATCCAAAAGCATCTTAAATGCCACTATTATATCTGCCTCAACCACCAACCCCGGCAGTACATTCCAGGCACTCACCATTCTCATTGCTTGCTTCTGCAATCTCCCGCCAGGAGAGAGCGGACTGAGGAGAAGAATGGAATTTTGGGGAGGCGGGTTAGACAGTGAATGACCGGGGATCTGGGAAGAGTTTGGAGGGGTTACTGAGGAGAGCTTCAGCTCAATAGGGTCAGCAAAATGATTGGGCATTTTAGGGAGAAGATCATCTCTGTGATCAATGAAGATGCGGAGGCAAGCAGAAGACCTGTGTTGGGCAGGGGAGAACACTTGATATATTGATTCAGCGATAGAGGTTAACTGTGTTTAGTTTAGTTTGGCTTAGTTTGGGGATAAAGCATGAAAACAGGGCCTTTGACCCACAGAGTCCGTGCCGAGCAACGATCATCCGTACACTAGTTCTATCCTACATGCTGGGGTCAATTTTACAGAAACCAATTAACCTAAAAACCTGCACGTCTTTGAAATGTGGGAAGAAACCGGAGCACCCAGAGAAAATCCACATGGCCATGGGGAGAATGTACAAACTCTGTACAGACAGCACCCGTAGTCAGGATCAAACCTGGGTCTCTGACGCTGTAAGGCAGCAGCTCTACCGCTGCGGCACCGTGCCGCCCACTGATTCCATGTGCGGAATCAATCACCAGACAGCAGGAATGAATGACATGGTTACCCTGGCCTCAATGTAACTTGGCACCAGCACTGCTTTGTTTTCTGTGACTCTGGAACATCCGATCAGTTGTCAGCTGAATTATATCAGATTTAAACAAGATTTCTGCGCATAATGGTTCAATTTGTCCTTGAACCATGACAAAGAGCTAATCACAGAAATGGCAAGAGCAACCAATTAGACTGAACTAATCACAGCTCTAAGTAGACCAATTTCCCAGCCTCAGATGTATTGGAGGATCTGAAGTTGGAAAGGGATTAAGAACAGTCAGACAGCTGTGGGAAACAGGTTCTGTAAACAGCAAAATGCATGTATATTATTTCACAATATAGTCAAGCATATTGTTTGCAAAATGTTTCACGTGAGGAAATCAGAGAAGCATCTGAAATAATTCTCTACAAGTAAATATTAGCAGAATGTGGTCAAAGAGATAGATTTTAAAGGGGGTCCAATAAGGAAAATAGAGAGGGTTGAAGGCTTTCAACAAGAAAATTCCAGATCTGAGGGAGTAATCTGCTTTTGACATAGCTTTTAGTTTAGTTTTCTTTAGGTCAGTATCGAGATACAATGTGGAAAGAGGCCCTTCATGCCGAGCAGTGATCACCCCGTACACTAGCACTATCCTACACACGGGAAACCAACAAGAAGTTGTGATTTGCACTAGCTTCCATCGCTCAGCAAGCATTTCATATCTCTAAATTACCTAACACGTGACCACAATGAAGTTAAGGATTTGCAAAGTGATGGGGTTTATGAGTGTTTAGTTTAGTTTAGTTTGGAAATACAGTGTGGAAACAGGCCCTTCTGCTCACCGGGTCTGCGCTGACCAACAATCATCATACACTACTTCTATCCAACAATCTCGGGACAATTTACCAAGCCAATTAACCTACAAACCTGTACGTCTTTGGAGTGTAGGAGGAAACCGGAGCACCCCGAGAAAAGCCATGTGGTCACAGGGAGGACGTACAAACTCCGTACAGACAGCACCCATAATCAGGATCAAACCCAGGTCTCCGGCGCTGTAAGGTAGCAACTCAACCGCTGCACCATTGTTTCATCCAGCTGCTGATGGATTTTAAGAAACGGGGAATGCATAAAAGATTAGCAATGTGGAGGAATACAGTGTTTTTGGATGTTAGAGGAATAGGGAAATGTGAGTTATAGGGACATAGATTCATACAGTGTGGAAACAGGCCCTTCGGCCCAACTTGCCCACATCGACCAACATACCCCATAACACTAGATCCTCCTGCCTGTGCAAATTGCTCGTATCTAAGCTTCCTCCCAGTCTAGTTTCAGTAAAAACACTGAATCAAGCACTTGGACAACTAATTTTTATTTTAACAAAAGCGCATTACAGTTCAACTACTGTACCTATCCCACCACGGGTTCGATCATCGTATCTGCCTGTTCAAGCCCTCGCTCAGACAGACACTCCAGAAAGTCACGCAGTCCCAAGCGCTCTCCCAGAAGATATGCGCTGGACCTCGAGGTAGTGGACTTTTATATGTCCTGGGACCACGAGGGGCCGAACCACATGGGGGTGGGCTCTTAATAATCCAATTACAGATATCAATTAACTCCATACATAACAGACATTACCCCAACCCAATTATACAGCAGCTCAATACATTGTCTTCAAATCGGACCTCTCAAGGAAGCCAACTTAGAAATATTTACCCTGATCTGCAAGAAACCTAGACAAGGCTCAATACCTCATCCAATCAACACTCAGCAAAATTAAACTCTGCGGACAGTGGAAATGTTGGAGACATTACAATTGGAGAGAATTAGATTTATCCTAATGGATAAACCTGAGATTTTTGAACAAATATGGTCTCCATTCACTAATTATATGAAGGGGTAGCTGGGCTCAGCATTGAAACTCAATTACCCGGTGGAAAGATCAAACAAAAATGTTTAAGATCAGATTTATATACTTGTCTCTATATATTATAATTATATGATAAGTTGTATACCGTTTTCTTTTCCACAAGTATTTTTTTTGTTTTTTGTTTTTGTTTATTTTATTTATTTATTTATTTATTTTTTTCTTCTCTCTCTTCTTTATATTAATCAACTATTATCATACTCTTATAATTATTCACTATTCTTTCTTTAAACTTTTTTCACTATAAAAAAAAAGTGAGGCCAATATATATATTTTGTTAACATTTATATAATTTTGGAAAGATGTATCAACTATATTTGGAAAAAATGCTATATTATTTGTTATATGTATGGCCTCTAATAAAAATATATTAAAAAAAAATTAAACTCTGCAACATTATTTACAATTACTCACAGGGTGTATGTCTGGTGTGCAGCCATCCAATCCATTCTGTGCATTTTGCACCTCATTGACAAGGTTTGCAGATGTTCTTATTCTTTTCTTGCAAACTGTATCTAGGCTCTAGACACACTGGCACCTCTTCGCAACTTGTCCCAGCTCTGCAGAGAACAATTCCAAATTGACCAAATCTCCCAGCAATCCTGAAGCTTTTACCCCATTTTAAAGTCCTAGCCTCTCCAATCTGGTCAGGATTAACACCTGTATTTGTCCAATATCCTTCTAAACCTATCCTATCAATGTACCTGTCTAAAATTGTTATAAACATTGTGATAATGCCTGCCCCAACTACTTCCTCGGGCAGTTCTTTCCATACACCCCCTTTGTGTTATTATTTTGTTATTACAGTTTTTGTACAATAGTTGCTGCTCAGGTCACTATTAAATCTCTCCACCCTCACCTTAAACCTATTACCTCTGGTTCTAGATTCCCCTACTCTAGCATTTTCCCATCTATTTATTTCAGGATCTTATACACCTCAATAATCACCCCTCATCCTCCTGCACTCCAAGGAATATCGTACTAGCCTGCTCAACCTCTCCAGATAGCTCAGCCCCTCCCCGAGTCCGGGCAACGACAATCGTGTGATGGGAATGAAAACAAGGGTGGGGTTTTTAAATGTGAATCTTATTAGGGACAGGTTTCACTGGAGTGGAACAACCGATGGCTGATGACAAATTGTGTGCTGTTGGTGAGATGGGTCTGCATTTCAGAGGCATCTGTTTGGAAGATTCTTAGCTTAGTTTAGTTTAGTTTAGTTTAGAGATACAATGCGGAAACAGGTCTTTTGCCCCACTGACTCCACGCTGACCAGCACCCGTACTCTAGTTCCCATAAGCAGTGCTTTATAGTTAGTTTAGTTTTTAGTTTAGAAATCTGTGTTTCCAGATAATGTCACCAAGGTTCAGCAATGAGCACAGGGAAGAAGGGACATGAGTAGATCCTTAGATGACTCTAGATGTATACGCGTCCTAAAAAATCGTTCCTAGTAGCCTTGCATCATGTAGTCTAATGTTATGATTTATTTGTCAATGTGAGCTTTAGTTTAGTTTATGAGATTAGTTTATCTTGGCACAGATATTGTCGACCAAAGGGCTTTAGACTTTAAAGATACAGAGCGAAAACAGGCCCTTAGACCCACCGAGTCCGCACCGGCCAGCAATCACCCTGTAAACCAGTGCTATCCAACACACTAGGGACAATTTACAATTCACAGAAGCCAATAAAGGGCCTGTCCTACAAGCATGCAACTCTATGCGATTAGCGCGACCTAACGTGGTCGCTTGAGCCGTCCGGCGTCACGGGGCCGGTCCCACTTCGATCGCCGGACCCGTGCGGAATTGTATGGAGTTCGTCCCGACATTGCTCGGGGCTCCGAAAAACTGACTATGTTCAAAAATTCCGCGCAGCAACGGCTTGTCGGCTCGCAGTCGCCTTGACGCATTACACACCGCCTCCACATCATGCCTCCGTTAACCTATCTGTAGGTGCCTCCATGACTCTCTATGTGTGTGGCTCCGTGGCCCTCTGTGTGTGTGCCTCTCTGTCCTGGCGAACTTACCTTAAGACTTCGCTCCAAGTTCGCCTCACTTTGCGCAGCGTTGCGCCACACCCAACCTCCGCGCGGCCCTCGCTGCCGGTTTGGTCGCGCTTGCCGCATGCAGGCGCATGCTGGTGGGAACGGCCCTGTACGGGAATCACCTGACCTCCGCGCGGCCCCCGCTTCTTGTTTGATCGTGTTCATCGCATGGAGTATTTTGCTGGTAGGACAGGCCCTTTAGTCTACAAACCTGTAGGTCTTTGGAGAGTGTGAGGAAAGTGGAACACCTGAAGAAAATTCATGCGGACAGGGAGAACATACAAGCTCCATACCGGCAGCATCTGTAGTCAGGATCAAATCCGGGAGTTTGGAACTGTAAGGCAGCAACTCTATCAATGCACCACTGTGCCGATGTTCTTGTGTTGTATTGTAGGACCTTGTCAAATGCCTTACTAAAATTCATAGGGATCATATCTTCTGCCCTGTTTTATCCATTATCTCTGATTAACAGCCACCTTTCCAAATCCACATGAATCCTATCCCTTAGAATTTTCTTCAATAATTTCCCAACTTTAACCCTTGCTTCCCTTGCCAACAAAACTAAAAAAAACACAGCTTTCTTGTGGCTGAGGCACAAGGTACCACTAAAGTTCAATATAGTACACAGGGAAAAGGCTTTATGATATCTCCCTGGTGTTGAACAGCTTAGCTACAGGGAAACACAGGGCAAACCTGAAACCAAACATTTCTCCTTGACCCAAAGCTCTAGTAAATGTTGGAATGGAATAAAGCAAGGATGCCACAAAAGGAGTGAACAATTTCTTTAAATCAACTAAAACAAAAGTCGAACAGTAAGAAGTGAATTCTCGATGAGAGTTTTGCATCTTAGTCATAAATTGAAAATCTATCCCATTGTGTCTCAGGAGCATGCTAATTCAAGATGAGGTATGTGCTTGTTTTATGGGAAAAACAGATTAATATCCCAGTTAAAATTATGACTGAGAAAAACTTTAACAGCAGTCTGAGTTCATGTTGTTTGTGCTGATGTTGAAGCAACTTTTTTCAATAATTTTCCTCACTGTGTAGATTGCATCTTTCTGCATATTTACTGAAAAGATAAATAAGGGGGAAATAAAGCAACAAAGACAGTAGAATTTCATCTTCAAAATTCTTGTTTCTATTTTTTTCACATTTCCTGGCATTGTTATTATTGAGACTTGTGATTCATATTGCCCGGGCAATAGAAATCATGTTGATCATTAACTTAAACCAGGAAGACTATTACTCAGCTTGTAAACAGCGATGGTTGTGCACTTTGTTTTAAAATAGCTTCTTCTTCTTCTAACCCAAATGATGTCCTTACTTAACTTGCGTAGGAAGGAACAGCAGATGCTGGTTTATACTGAAGATAGACACAAAATGCAGGAGTAGCTCAGCGGGTCAGGCAGCATCTCTGGCAATGAGGTGAGAAAGAGGTGATAGGTTCAGCAGAGAGAAGAAACTGTTTGAAACACCCAAGCTCTGGCACCTTCTCCCAGAAGGTTGAAGAGAGGTGAAGGTAACAGGCATTCTGGACGATACTTCCAGCCTTCCTGATGCAACACATCATGAAGATGTACTGGTTGGAAGGAAGTGACGAGCCAGTTTCCAGGGTGGACTGGCCTGTGTTCATCAATCTCTGCAGGCTCAGACAGTTAAGAGCAGAGTAATGACCATACCAGGCTGAGATTCATCCTGTCAGAATGGCTTCTATACTGCATCTGTGGAAGTGCGAAAGAGTCTTGGTGGACATGTCAGTTCTTCTCAGATGCCTGAGAAAGTAAATGCAGTATCAGAATGAAGGATGTGTAGGTAGGAACTTCAGATGCTGGTTTAATCCGAAGATAGACACAAAATGCAGGAGTAACCCAGTGGGACAGGCGGCATCTCTTCCCACCCATTCCTTCTATCCAGCAATACTACGTGTCCCACTCAGTTACTCCAGCACATTTTGTCTATCTTCAGTATGAAGGAACTAGGTTAAATTTCTGGCTCATGGTCACTAACTTACGAACTAAATCCAGAAGAATATATGGTTGCCTGAAAATTGTAACGTCCAGTTTCAGGAGCAGCTTCTTCCCTACACCAATCAGGCTATTAAACACTACAACCTCCAAATAAGCTCTGAACTACATAGACTTGGGCAATGGTTTTGCATTTTTGCACTATTATTGTTTGTATGTTTTTATGTGGGCGTGTGTGTATGTACTGATTTTTTTTCACATTTATTATATTGTTTACAGAGTACTATGTTTACATATACTGCTGCAAGTAAGAATTTGATTGTTCTGTTTGGGACATATGACAATAAAATCCTTTTGACACTTGACTCTTAAGTTAAAATATCTCTTTGTTTCTTTCTCCAGTATAAATATTTCCTCTACCAATTTACGTGCACACATTCTCGGTGACCGAGCATGGCATGAGGAGGGCTCTCACGCGTGTGTACACGAGGAAAGCTGTAGACCCAGATGGTATATCTGGGCGAGTACTAAAGTCTTGGGCTACTCAGCTTGCTCCAGTGCTCACCACAATATTGAACCTCTCCCTGGCCAAGTCTGTGGTCCTAGCCTGCTTTAAAAGATCCACCATTATACCAGTGCCAAAGCATGCCTCTCCAGGTTGCTTGAATGACGACCGACCGGTGGCCCTCATCTCGGTGGTCATGAAATGCTTTGAGAGGCTGATCAAGAACCCCATCTGCGCCTTCCTCCCTCGCACCATGGACCCGCTGCAGTTCGCATGCCGTCTGAACAGATCCATGGATGATGAGGTCTCCCAGGTTCTGCACACTGCTCTCTCTCACCTTGACAGCCAGAAGGGGGGCTATGTAAGGATGCTGTTCATTGATTTCAGTTCAGCTTTCAATATCATAGTCCACACCAGACTTGCAGAGAAGCTGCTGGAACTGGGGCTGAACACTCCCCTGTGTGCCTGGATCCTGGACTTTCTCACCACCAGGCCCGAGGTGGTCAAGATGGGGAGGCATACATCCAACCCCCTTTCCCTGACCACAGGATCCCCCCAGGGTTGCGTCCTTAGCCCCTACTGTACTCCCTGTACACACATGACTGTGTGGCCAGGTTCAGCTCCAACTCCAACATCAAGTTTGCCGATGACACTGTGGTGGTGGGCCTGATCTCCGATAACGATGAGAAGGCCTACCGGGAGGAGGTGGCTGATCTGGCACTCTGGTGTCAGGACAACGGCCTCCTGTTGAATGTCACAAAAACTAAGGAGCTGATTGTGGACTTTAGAAGGGCTCAACAACCGGGGATGTACACGCCACTGGAGATAAATGTCTCTACTGTGGATAGGGTGAGCAGCTTTAAATACCGTGAGTCCACATCACAGAGGATCTGACAAGGACAACGCACACTGCAACACTGGTGAGTAAGGCAAGGCAGTGCCTTTACATTCAGAGTCTCTCTGAGGATCCTTCAGTGCTTCTACTCTGGTGAAGTAGAAAGCATCCTGTCCGGCAACATCTCGATCTGGTTTGGCAACAGCTCTGCCCAGGACAGGAAGGCTCTGCAGAGAGTATTGCATTCAGCCCTACCCACCATGGGAACTACACTGCCCCCCCCCCCCCCCCCCCCACCCCGTAGGACCGATACGCCAGGAGATGCAGATCCAGAGCCAACAAGATCATGAAGGACCCCTACCACCCCAGCAACGGACTGTTCCAGCTGCTACAGTCAGGCAAACGCCTCCGCTGTCATGCTGTGAAAACAGAGAGGATGAGATGGAATTTCTTCCCACAGGCCATCAGAACTGTAAACTCTTATCTCACCAGGGACTAATTTACTAATTTACTGTTGTGTTGTGTCTTTTTTAATTTTATTTTTCTAAAATGTAAATACTAATTCTGTTCTATTCTGTCCTGTTGTTCTGTTGTTTTTGCACAATCCGCAGGCATTGCCATTTTCATTTCACTGCACATCTTGTATGTGTATGTGACAAATAAACTTGACTTGACCAAGATATTGATGTCAGTAAAAGAAACATACAGTAATTTTAAACATTAATCTTACTCAGAGGTTTGCCTCACCCGCTGCTTCTCCAGCATTTTTGTCAAGAAAATTATGAGAGTTTCTCATAGGTAAAATAATCACCAAACAAATGTAAGCCTTATTGGTTATTTCTGCCTAGACTTTCTATTCTTTCCTGAATGCAATGTTTCTTGCAGGTCACCAGCCTCTTAGGATGCACCAATGGTGAAGCAGATCAAGAGCCTAAGATAGACACAAAATGCTGGAGTAACACAGCGGGACAGGCAGCATCTCCGGATAGAAGGAATTGGTGATGATTTGGGTCGAGACCCTTCTTCAGAAGTTTGTTCCTACAACAGACCAAGCCTGTTGATCCTGAACACCAACTTTGACAGGCACGTGAGATGCATTGCTGAGTAAACAATGTACAGAGTGATGTACAGAACACAACAGCAAGAGAACCAGAGGGGGAATACAAATAGGAAGCCCGCTGATTGATTTTAAATGGCTCTTGAAGTCTATGAATAACATTGTTTGTCATTCTGATAGTGGTGAATCATCCATCAGTTTGAAGTAGGCTCCCGATCCGAGATGTCATCTGTCCATCCTCCTCCTGTTGAGCTGATGAGCTTCCTCAGCACATTATTACTTGCTCAAGATTCGAGCATCTGCAGCCTCTTGTGTCTCCAATCATCCAGCTTTGTTCTCATTGATCCGCTAACAGCATTTGATCTGATTGTGTGGGAAGGAACTGCAGATGCTGGTTTAAAACAAAGATAGACACAAAATGCTGGAATAACACAGCAGGACAGGCAGCATCTCTGGAGAGAAGGAATGGGTGACGTTTCGGGTAGAGACCCTTCTTCAGCGTCTGAATTCAATTTGATCTGATTGATTGCATTTTCCTTCTCTAACTCCTCTTCCAACCAACCCTTTGAGACTGTTCTGTACTGCAGTGTGTGATTAATACAAGTGGAACCATGAGATACCATGAGATTCATATTTCCCATCCTGTTTATGTGCACCTATTTATGTTTGGTTTTGTGTATATTTTGTGTGTGTATTTGTTTGTGCATGTGCATTTCTAATGTTATGTTTGTGACCGTGTTTTGTGCTTAATTGGGGAATTTATATGTGCAAGAGACAGGAGCATTTAACTGTCATTTTTACCAACAACAGAACATTGACATTCTTAGTTACTGCAGCTTAACAAGCCCATAAATGCAGTAACACACAGATAATATATAATAATCAAAAGTACAATAATTTAATAGCCATAATGCTATGTAACCATAATAGTGCAAAAAATGAAAGCACAGTCCAGAAAAGGTCATTGTTTTGAACTTGGGTACACAAAATGCTGGAGATCCTCAGCAGGTGCAGCAGCATCTATGGAGCGAAGGAGATAGGCAACGTTTCGGGCCGAAACACTTCTTCAGACTGATGGGGGGTGGGGGGAGGCGGGGGGAAGAAAGGAAAAAGGAGGAGGAGGAGCCCGAGGGCTGAGGGAGAGGTAGGAAGGGGAGGAGACAGCAAGGGTTAACAGAATTGAGAGAATTCGATGTTCATGCCAAGAGGATGCAGACTCCCCAAGTGGAGTTTTGAACTTAGTGTTGCGTGGCGTTCATAAGCCTGATAGTTGCTGGGAGAAAGCTGTTCTTGAACCAGGTGGCCACGTTTTTCTGGTTCCTATACCTTCCTCCCGATGGAAGTAGGAAAATGAGAGTGTGGCCAAGGTGGTCATAGAGTCACACAGCATAGAGCAGGCTCTTTGGCCCGACTTGCCCACGCCGAACAACATACCCCATTTACACTAGCCCCACCTCCATGCGTTTGGCCCATATGCTTCCAAACCTACCCTATCCAGGTATCAGTCCAAATGATTTTTTATATGTGTGGGTCTTTGATGTTGTTTTGGTGTAAATGAAAATGGGTGTTTCATGAATGTTTTGGTAAGTATGAGTTGTTTGGATAAAAAAGGGCTCAAGGAGGAAGAAATGTGTTCTCCATGTTGTTTCTCTTGAGATCACACCTTCCCGAGCCAACAATTGACCTGCCAGGCAACACCCTGCCTGGGGTCAATTGTGGCTGACCCTGACTCATCCTGGTCTTTTCTCGTCTCCAGCTCTTCAACACCCCGTACCCCCCCCCCCCCCCCCTCTTACTTTCAGCCTGAAGAAACAAGCCGAGCCAAAACGTCACCCAGTTTTTTTTCCAGAGAAGCTGCCTGACCCGCTGAGATACTCCAGCACTTTGTGTTCATCTTCGGTATAAACCAGCATCTGCAGTTCTTTCTTTCTACAAAGAGGAAAGAAGTTGAGCATTCACATTTACAGCTAAGTTAATGAAAAGTGGATGATGTCAGCAGAGTGAAGACTTACAAAAACATGGAGGATATTAATATATTATATGAACCACATTGAAAAAAAATCTGACTAAAATAAGGCAAACATTAAAGGCCATCTCGAAACCCTGAATTTCATCTGTTTCTATAGTTACCAACAGAGAGAAAATAGGCTTTACTTTGAAGTTGCGATATCTTCACTGATCATCTAAATCATCCCTGAAGGTTTACTTTAATTTGCTGTCATCTGCTGACTGCTCCTCCAACTCTTTATGGATACATGTTTTCTTTATATACTGTTTTTGGAAAATCAAAGCATTCACAGTGGGTTGAAAATCTGTTTCTCTCTATGGACCAGATGGATCAGGTCCTCATGCAAATAGAAGGTTAAATGTGCAGCACTCAAGTGCATCTAAGTCTTCTTTAACAGCCCTGTAAGAAATATGTTGCGGTCTTACGCAAAATAAAGGAAGGATGTCCTGGAAAGCGGTAAATGCAGTCATGTTTTTATCACTTTTCACCCACTGTAATTGATCTTGATGCTTGGTCCCATCTGGAAACCAGATTCTCTGTTGGCAAAGGGAAAGACATTACAAAGGTGAAGCATCCAGGGCTTACTTTGTACACATTTAATAGCCAGTTTAATGGAGGGATCAAGGGCAACCACCAGCTTACCCCTGATACAAGTGTGATAACTGTAAGAAGGCCAGGACAGAGCAAGGAGACAACATCTGGCTTTGGGTAAAGGCGTGAACATCAAGGGAATGTTAGGTAAGATTTTGAATCAAAATGACCAAAGAAGGGTCCCAACCTGAAATGTCACCTATCCATGTTCTCCAGTGATGCTGGTTGACCCACTGAATTATGGCAGAACTTTGTGTCTTTTTCATCATGAAACAGATTATGGAAGTGTTTAAAAATAGAGAAGGTGGTTTGGGAATGTTGGCTTAAATTTATTAATATTGGAAAGTGGATAAGCTATCCGCAATGGCATCATTCAAGATGGTGGCGACAGCAGACACAGAGAAACATTAGTGCCGGAGAGCGAGTTGGAATCTTACCTCCCGCGTCCTCGGAGGTGCTCTGAGGTTGGCTGCGGGAGTGTCCCAGTGTACTAAGGCTGAGCGGTGGCCGTGTGAGCAGATGGATGGTGTCTCTCAATCTCTATCCCTCTCCCTCTCCCTCTCCCTCTTTTATCTTCCTATATCTTTTGGTTTATTGCAGCTTGCAACCTCTTCACCAGTTTTGGCCTTTCCGCTCAGACAGAGAAGGCAGTAACACCCTGCTGAGCTCTTCTCTTGTGAAACACTGGTCCCAATGGATGTCATGATCGGCCAAGAGCTTAGCTTCAGTTAACCCTTGTCATGTACTGTTCTATGCAGTAAATTCCTTTCAAACAGAGGTAATCCAGTAATCACCAGTGAATGATAACATGTTAAATTTCAAAGGAAAACCTCTTCAACTACATTGTGTCTGCAATTGCTGCAACTTTTTTAATCAAATAGAAAGTAAAATGTGCTGGATATACACTGAATCTGCAATCTGAAGAAGGGCCCTGACCCGAAATGTCACCTGTTCTTGGCCTTCACAAAAGCTGCCTGACTTGCTGAGTTGCCCCAGCATGTTCTGTCCCACGCAAGATTCCAGCATCTGCAGTTCCTCGTGACTGTATCTGCAATCGTTTCAACTTTTTAAAACCAAATTGAAATGAAGGAGAAATATCCAGGAGACACAAGAAACTGCATCTTGATCAAAACACAAAATGCTGGAATGAACTCAGCAGGTCAGGTATCAACTGTGGAGGGAATGGACGGGGGATGATTTGGGTTGGGACCCTTCTTAAGACTGAGGGCAGTAGCGGGGAGAACGCTGGAAACTGAGTGGTGGGGACATGAAATATCCTGGCCATCTCACAGTTTTGTACAGGCACCTGTGACAGCCAGACTGCCGGCTACTAATAATGAAGGCAAAAGTTCTCTTCCACACCGGATAATAGCTATCCAAAAAATCCATGTCAGCAAATGCAGGAATGCTGCTTGTGGTTCCTACTACCTTCATAGACTGAGTGATGAAAGGAAAATAATGGGTCATTCAATAACTGTGGTGAGTACTATGAAAGAAAAACCTATTCGATGTTATGATAATAAGAAATGAAATAAAATCATATCATACTTCGGCTTTTTATCCATGCAGCAGTCCAGCTTCATTCCGTTATGAACTGCAACACAATGCCACACACCCACACAATGGCAGCTTTTATAATCTTCAGCAATATATTTGCCATGAATTCGGGAATCATTGTTTCTCTACGCCAAGTTTTTTCTCCGTCTCTCTCGCTTAATGATTCCAGTCATCAGTTTGCAAAGTCTGGTGGTAGCTCAAACTACTGCTTAATTCCACTTTCAACAGAGGAAGGTCTGTTTTCATCCATAATTAATGACTCAACAAAGCATGATCCAAAAGTTGCGGGAACAAGTGACTTTTGAATGCAGTTTCTTCAAATGAGATGCTGTTGGTGAGTTGTTAATTATGAAGAAAACATGCAATCCCTCGTTACTCATGAACAGAGGAATTTCATCTCTTTATCTGATTCCTACTATTCAGCTCCGTTTGCTCTGTTCCTTTCCATTCAGTCACATAGTTCTGCTGTTGAACCAGAGCTCCCTATAATTAATATAGCCTCCAGCGCTTTGAGGAGCTTTCATCGCTATTTTGAAGGAGCTCACTATTTCTGGGCTACAGTCCTAGACATACTTGGCACCACCCATTATCTCACTGGGGTGCTGACTTTTATATGTGAGCCCAGTCAAAGAGCTATTCAACCCAGCACTGCCTTGCAGTTGAACTTGATCCAAGCCTCAAGTGGATGCGGATATACATCATTTCTTCAAAACGAGATTCGAGTTGCCGAGTTGCTAATGATGGAAAAAAACATGCAACCCTTCATTACACGTGACCACTAATCCCATCTCATCCCCCATCTTTGTTATACCAAGGCCCATCCAGGCCAAATCCAGGGCTATATTGCGACACAAGGAACTGCAGTTTGAAGAAGAGTCCCGACCAGAGACATTTCCTATCCATTCCACGTCTGAAGGGTCTCGACATAAAACGTCACCCATTCCTTCACTCCACAGATGCTGCCTGTCGCGCTGAGTTACTCCAGCATTTTGTGTCTATCTTCGGTTTGAACCAGCATCTGCAATTCCTTCCTACAGGCACCCTCCACAAAAACTGCCTGACCCACTGAGTCCCACAAGCAGTTTGTATATTGCTTAAGATTCCAGCATCTGCGGTTCCTTGGGTCTCAATTTCTTCACTAGTTTTCCCATTCAAAGCAGTGTCATGCTTTTCTGAATGCTGCAGAAGTAATATCTGTCCTTAATTGCCATCCAAACTAAACTAATGACTTAATAGATAATTTCAGAATGCACTTATGTTTTGTTTTGGACACGTTAAAATGCTCAGCGGATTTGCTCCTTCTGTCCTGAAGCAAATAGCTCAATATCGCACTGAATAGTGTCCATCAATTCATATCCCTTTCAGGCATCTCAATCTGTGGTCCATGTGTGATACACTGGGTTATGCACAATAACTTCCCATAAAAGCAATAAAATAAAGGCTAACAAACCTGATGTAGCAATGCTGACCGATTGATAAAAATTGGTCAAGATATTATTACGTTTACTGCTCTTGCCCTTGCATCCATCCAAAAGTAAGATTTTTCACGTCCACAAGAGTAGAATTAGGTAAATCGGCCCACCGAGTCTACTCTGCCATTTAATCATACCGATCTCTGCCTCCTAATCCCATTTTCTTGCCTTCTCCCCATAACCCCTGACACCCGTTCTAATCCAGAATTTGTCTATCTCTGCTTTAAAAATATCTATTGACTTCAGGGCCTGGCCTCAACAGCTCTCTGTGGCAATGAGTTTCACAGATGAACTACCCTCTGACTAAAGAAGTTCCTCCTCTCCTCCTTTCTAAAAGATCTCCCCTTAATTGTGAGGCATCGACCTCTGGTCCTCGACTCTCCCACCAGTGGAAATATCCTTCCACATTCACTCTATCTATGCCGCAAATGTGACAATAATAAATCCATACCAATACCAATCGAAGAAAACAGATGAGACGTATGTTTAGCAACTCAAGATCTGCAGAAGCTTGGAGTGAATCAGCTGATCCGCCCCCCACTTCTACTCCCAGAGCGGGGCCAAGAAAATTGAAGATGGACACAAAATGCAGGAGTAACTCAGCGGAACCGGCAGCATCTCTGGAGCGAAGCAATGGGTGACGTTTCAGGTCAAGACCTTTCTTTTCAGACTGAAGAAGTCTCGACAGGAAACGTCACCCATTCCTTCTCTCCAGAGATGCTGCCGGTCCCGCTGAGTTACTCCAGCTTTGTGTCCAACTTCAAATGACGTCACGCGCTCCAGACGGCTGTGCGTACGCATGTAATCGCTCCCGACCTTCGCTCGACCGTCTCGGCTCAACATGACCATGAGGTCGCGTAATTTGGACACGTAAGTGGGACAGGCCCTTTAATTCCTGAATCTGGAGGTGTGTGCTTTCACACCTTTACCTTTTGCTTGCAAGGATCTGGAGGCTAGGTTTCTGAAAGGAAAGGAGGGGAATATGGACCATTGTAAAACCCTTGTGCTTGCTGGCTGGACCAATTCCCTCTAGTAAAGTCATTCAAGTGCCTGAACAACTCTCTCACCACTAGTCAGGTTCCCCTCAATCTCAGACATTGCCTTGGGATCTTTGCAGGCTCTATCTCCTTGCTGAGGTATGCCCGAGCTTGCACTCTGCAGCTCATTATTGGCCAAAAGTTCTACTAATATAGTCGATAAACCTCCATTTTGGTTAATAGGACTTTTGCTTTCACATCGAGAAGAGGTGTTTTATTGTAGCGCAAGGTTCCAAAATTCATAGAGTGCACTCATGTCCTTCCTGGCACATACTTGCCATTTCTTGGCATTTAAAGAGTGGCACTTGCATAGATGACAATGGAGTTTAGGTAGGCACATGAATATGCAGGGAATTGAGCGATATGGGTCATGCGCAAGCCAAAGGGAGTTGTTTAATTTGGCAAAGTCCAGCATAGACATTGTGAGCCAAAGCGTCTGTTCTGTGATGTACTCTTCCACATTCTCTGTCTATATTTCTGTGATTCAATTTAAAGATAACAACAAGAAAACAAGGCCTTATGCCCACTGAGTCCGTGCTGCCCATCTATCACTCATTCACAGTAGTTCTGTTTTCCCACTTTCACATCCAGCATCTACAAACTACAGGAAATTTTGCAGAGGTCAATTAACCTACAATCCTGCAGGTCTTTGGAATGTGGGAAGAATTGCAAAAGCAAGCAGTCACAGGAAAAATGTGCAAACGCCACATAGATAGCACCTGAGGTCAGGATCAAACTCAGGTCTCTGGCGCTGTGAGGCAGCAGCTCACTGTGCCACCCTAAATGAGCATTGCTGCAATGGTACGATAGTATTTTCTATGTGCCTGACCCTCCATCTCAATCTTCAAAACTGTTCCACATTGGCTCTTAATGGCAATGATAGACACAAAATGCTGGAGTAACTCAGCGGGACGGGCAGCTTCTATGAAGAGAAGGAATGGGTGATGTTTTGCTTCAAAACCCTTCTTCAGACCTTAATGGCAATGAGTCCCGACCAATGAGATGTAAACACCCAGCCGGGTATTCGTGTAAATTGCCCCTAGAGTGTGTAGGATAGTGTTGATGTGTGGGGATCACTGGTCAGTGCGGACTCAGTGGGCCAAAGGGCCTGGTTCCTCACTGTATCTCTAAACTAAAACTAAACAAAACTTGCTTTCAGTAGAAAAATAAAACTGATGGGAGATGCGCAACATTGCCTGAGACTAATGAGATAAATTACCCTACTTTTGGGAAACAGACAAAATTACCAAACTACATGAATGTGAGTCAACGTGTGCACCATCTAATCCCCCAAAGCTCACAGTAGGTAAACTAAAAGCATGGACAATTTAGCTGCATTTGAACACGTATCACAATTTGGAAACTGGCACTTAAGTTAAAATGAGGTCTGAGGAGGCAAGGCACGGAGGTTGCTTCTCCACCTCATTCCAACCAAGGATAGAAAACACGTAAAATTGCCTGATAATACCCTGATAATACGCAGGATGTGTTCAAAGGTTCAAGAGAATTAATAAAGACCTATTCAGCTCATATCACACCAAAAAAAAAACACTTTTATCAGGGATGTTTAAAAAAAACCTTTAATCAGTTTCATTGGCTTCCTCCCACAACCCAACCCCCACTGGGAAGGGATATTCTACTGCGTTTTCAACACAACATACAGAGAATTCAGTGAAAGGCCGGGTCGACCATGAGCACAAACACTTTCTTTCATGGTCTACGATGTGAACTGAAGGGAACAAATGAAACTTGGTGTTGCCATGGCAGCTGCTTTTATCTCTCTCCCTGATTGGCATGCATAATAAATACGGATGCCGTAAATCTTTCTTCCACAGCGGCTCTTGTGTAATCCTGGAGCTGCTCCATCAGCCTCATTGGAGCTTCTTCCATTCAGGCCTAAAACCTTCACTAAAGAGAAAAACATTTGGATAACAATCTTCCCTAAAGGTGATTTTAGATCATTGGGGGTGGCACGGTGGCATGGCGGTAGAGTTGCTTCCGTACAGTATCTGAGACCAGGGTTCAATCCTGACTACGGGTGCTGTCTGTACAGAGTTCATACATTCTCCTCGTGATCGCATGGGTTTTTTCTTGGATGCTTAGGCTTCCTCTCACACTCCAAAGTCGTACATGTTTGTTGCTTAATTGGCTTCCCTAAATTGTAAATTGGCCCTAGTGTGTAGGATAGTGCTAGTGTACAGGGTGATCACTGGCTGCCGCGGACTCAGTGGGGCGAAGGGGCTGTTTCCACGCTGTATCTCCAAAGTAAAGTAAACTAAACTCTCGCTCTCACTCACCAGGTGGTTCACCTCGTGAAAAGGTCGGTCTAGCCTCGTAGAATTGTCTGGGGATATATGTCCATTTGACTCCCAGTACATCTCACTGAGCCACCACTCTCACTTCCCCCCGACATTTCCATTGTGTGTGGTGCATTTCCTCTGACCTCCCCCTTGAAGTGCAACCTTTTTCTTGAGCTTACATTATACTTTTCCGTTCTTTGGTCCTGATTGTCACAGGATCATTCCATGTACCATTAATTTACGCTGTGAAAATAGTTCAACTGCATATCTATGTGTCGTTAGCGGATTGCTGGTGCAGGCCATAAGTGAGGGAAAGACTTGCTGGGCTGGGGACGTTTGCCAAGAACTGGCCCCTGCAGGTTTCTGTTTTTTACAACGTTAATTTACAGTGCATTGTAACGGCAATCCATTTTGAGCCTGACAGAACATCGCACATTGAAGAACGTGGCACTGATTCACGGACTTTCCAAATGCATGGGCACTCTGATGGTTTGCCCGGGTAATCTGCACTGCTGCTGTAACAATGCATTTGACTTCGTGCCATCAATGTGGAAAACAGTAACAGTGATCACCCAGACAACAGCAGCGCTTCGTTCGATAAGATAGGATTTGATGCTTGGAGGGCAAACACATGAAGAGCTTCTGTGAATGCCAGCAACGAGGTGGTAGGAAATGGTCTTTATCCGCTTCTGAGACAGGCATCCACAAATCTGTGCACTGACAGATGGTTGAATGGAACCAATCCATTAGAGAGGATGGGCACCAGTAGATGATGCCCACGCATACCAGTGCCCAACGTCTCGACCAGCGTGCTCACAATGAACGCTGTAATAAAAATCAAGATGATCAGCATCTGGGTATATGTATGAGCTGTTCATCTTCATTGAGAACCTCGTGACCTGCTGTCGAGACAACCACCTTTCTCTCAATGTCAGCAACACATAGGAGGTAGTAATCAATGTCAGGAAGCAAAGCGGTACACATACCCCGGTTTGCATTGACTTCTCCTGGACCTCCCATGTTGAAGCTATGGCCAAGAAAGCACACCAATGCCTCTGCATCCTTCGAAGGCTTAGGAAACTCGGCATGTCCCATGGTTTGGGAACTGCTCCATCCAAGACTGCAAAAAATTGCCGAAAATTATGGATGCAGCTTAGACCATCACACAAACCAACCTCCCTTCCATTGACTTAATTTACACCTCACGTTAACTCGGCAAGGCCAGCAGCAAATCAAAGATGGGTCACACCCTGGTAACTCCGTCCTCTCCCCTCTCCCATCGAGTAAAGGATATAGAAGTGTAAAAACACACACCTCCAGATTCAGCGATAGTTTCTTCCATTCTGTTATCAGGCAACTGAACAATCCTACCAACAATCAGATAGTAGTCCTCAGCTACTATCTACCTTATTGGAGATCCTCGGACTATCTTTGATTGGACTTGACTGGACTTTATTTTGCAATAAATTTTATACATATTATTCCCTTTATCATGTATCTGTGCACTGTGGATGGCTCGATTGTAATCATGTATTCAGGCAACAAAAACTTTTCAATGTACCTCGGTACACATGACAATAAACTAAACTCGGACTCACATGCATTGGTACTGAGAACTGTATAGAAAAGCTGGAGAACTAGCAGATAAAATTGATATGGAAAGGTGTGGACAAGTACAGGAGAACCATTCATTATTTATTATAGAGATAGGCTCAGGACAGCTACGTTCCTTAGCACTGATCTCTCCCTCAGACTCCAGTCAGAGCTGTAGCTCCACTTTGACTAAATCACAGATACTGAGACTCTGTACACTTACCGGAAGTCTCCAGTAATAACGAACCATGGAGTTTCCTATTGGACTTTGCCAGCAGTTCACCATCCAAATGGCATTGAGCCCACGGGACAATACCAATGGCATCTTAGGTCTCTGCGGCCGGGACAATATAGTGCCCTGAAAAGGGCCAGTGTATGTACTGGGAAATTGCATGTTTGTATGAGTGCACACCTGAGGTTTACATGTACGTTTGTGGCTTTATGTGCCAACCGTGTGCCGATACATTTAAAAACTATATACATGCTTATTATTATATAGGAAATTACATTCACATATAGGAATTACATTCATCTGTGTAGTGTGCGCATGCGTGTGCATGTGCTCATTTATAGTTTTTTTTAATAGGAAATAGAACTTAAAGCGATAATTTTGGTCAATGGGGGGCGCTGCAAGCTGGCAGTCCTGCCAGCAGCGTGTTAGTTCTTTCTACTTTTTTGTTTTTTTTAATGTGTCCTAATGTATGTTTTTAATGTTTCTTTGTGTGTCTTGGGTGGGGGTGAGGGGGGGGGGGGGGGGGGGCAAGGGGGTGGTGGGTAAGGGGGGGTAAGGGGGGTAAGGGGGGAACCGTATCGGTCGCCTCCTCTACGGAGAGGCGACTTTTTCCATGTCGCCTCCCCATGGCCTAACATCGAGGATCGGTGCAGCCTTTCCCAGAGACGCACCTGCAGCTTCAGTTGTGGGCGCAGCAAGGACTCTTTTGTCGCGGAGCAGGCGAGCCCTCATCAGGGGTCGCCGGAGGGAAGCCCTCTGTTCGCTGGCTCGCGGAGACTGAAGCCGCAATCTGCGGAGCTCCAGCTGGCGCAACGTCTGCAGCCTGGGATCCCTCATTGGGGACCCGGGAGGAGAAGTGCTCGAACCGCCGGCCCGCGGCCTACATCATCCAGATGCTGCGGACTGTTGTGTTATCCGGCTGGCACGGCGTCCGGAGCCTGGGGTCGCTCGTTGGGGAGCCTGGAGAAGAAGAGCTCCGACCGCTGGCCCGCGGCCTACTTCTAACTACGGGCACGGCGTGGACTTACCATGAGGAGCGGGGTCCCTCACCGGGGACCCCTGGAGAGGAGCTACGACTGCTGGCCCTGCGGTCTGCGGTGCTTCCGGCTGCGGCGCCGCGGGGACTTTAGGTCTTCGACTGCCAGCCTGCGGCCTACACCAACCTGAAGCCGCAGTCTCCGGTAGGGAAGCACCGATTCAGGATTTACTTGGACTTTGTCTACACATCGGGACACCCGCAGCGGCGACTGCGGAGGGTTGAGGTCCCGGCCACGGGGGAAATGGAGGAGGACTGGCCAAATTTTGTGCCTTCCACCACAGTGATGAATGCTGTGGTGGATGTTTATGTTAAATTTTTATTGTGTTTTTGTGTGTTCGTTTTTCATTGTACCGCTGCTGGCAAATTCATTTAACTTGCACTTTATGTGCAAATGACGAATAAAACTGATTGATTGATTGAATTTCAGAAACTCCAAAAATACTTGAAGATTCTTAAGCAAGACCAAACTTGGAGTGTTTTCTAAGAATAACTGTATCCAACCACCTAGCCATGTTGGAAAAAGAGCTACTTCATAACATTAAAAAAATACTTATTCCCAAATCAGGATTCCAAGTGAAAATTATTCCGCCCCCCCCCCCCCCCAACCCTCCAACTCTATCTTTCAGTCTGAACAAGGGGTATAAACTGAAACGTCACCTATTCTTTTCGTCAGGAGATTCTGCCTAGCCCGCCGAATTACGTGAATATTTTGTATCTATCTTTTGAATATCATTAATCTGCGCAAAACAGTTTAGTTTAGTATTGAGATACGGTGCGGAAACAGGCCCTTGGACCCACCAAATCCATGCCAACCAGCAATCCACGCACACTAACACTATCCAACACACACTAGGGACAATTTACACATGCCAATCCAATTAGCCTACAAGCCTGTACGTCTTTGGATTGTGGGAGGAAACCGGAGCACCCTGAGGAAACCTGCGGGAGAACGTATAAACTCCGAACAGACAGCATCAGTAGTCAGGATCGAACGTGGGTCTCTGGTGCTGGAAGGCAGGAACTTTACCGCTGCGCCACTGTGTCGCACAGTTTTCCCTCATTAAAGCAGTCACCGCATTGAAAATTATTCCATTTGCTGCAAACACTTTTGGACATCCGGGAAAGGAATGTGAACGGCACTATATAAATACGTCTTTTTACTTTTTGTTCTTTCATAGCAAATATTTCTCTCATGGAATAATTTCATTACTTGCAGATGAGTTCTGTGCCTTACTGTTCACATTCGAGAAATCATCCTCTGAAAGTTACCATCTTATTCCGTTGAATCATTTCATAAATGCAGGATAGATGCAGCTGGTTGTGATTTGGAGCTTTGCCAAATTATTTTTTTCCGAACTGCTATCACTTTTGCGAGATAGTTTGGAATTTGGGGTACTCGCGGGCTGCACTGTTCTTTTTTTTTAACAAACAAATTGCAACTTCTACCAGATATTTGTTTCCTAATAAAATAAGTGCCTACATCTCCCCTTGCTAAATGTATTTGTGGAAGGGGTTGTTGAAAAAAAAAGTGAATTTTACAATCTATTGACCTGAACGCCAGCCAAGTGTATTCAAGCAGCATTCCACAGTCTGAGGTTACATTTATTTAAGAGTAAATAATCAGACCAGTAATTGCTTTAAAGTAAAGAACGCATTGAAAATAGTCGTGGAGGGTTTGCTTTTTTAAAACCCTTTTTTTTCTCGAAAGGACAACAATGTTCTGAGAGAACTTTTTGAGAATGTTTCTCAACAGCCTTGGCTGAGGCTGCCTACATCTTGGGAGTTCAAGAGGTCACACGTACCTCTTCCTGTGCTGAGCTAGTGAAAAGGCATTCAAAGCATTTTAAACACTGTCGTGATATTGAATTGGAGCAAGCCTTAATTCCAGCGCTAAAGGGGCCTGTGGGAAGCAGAGTTTCTACACAGGAGGACGATCCTGACTCTCAATTATTAATCAGTGATGAAAAACAGGCCCCGTTGCCGCAATTTAAAGATAGGCCCGTCTGTTCCATGCCGCTTCAGTTGGCGCGGATAAAAAGGGCAGCCCAGTGAATAGTGTTTCTAGCTGTGCCTTTGTGCCTTTATAGCCATTGCCTGTCACAATAGGTGTTATATAACAGCCAGCTATCGAAACACAGCGAGTCAGAAAAGATGCAAACACTTTTTGCACCAAGGATTTTTTCTCTATGAAGCCATTTAAAAGATATTTCCAAATCCTTGGGAATGAATCGGCAAAAAAGAAATCCGCCCAAATTCTCTCTCAGCTCCACAGATTTGCAATGTACTTGCTCTTGCAGTCACAAGAGCATTTACATTCAGAAGTGACTTGTTCTTTTTCACTGTTTGTGCAATTTTTCGACCCAAACCATTCCAGCTGTGGAAGGCACGTGGTTGCATTGAATCCAAAAGCCAACATTTGCAGAGAAGTGCACAATTCACTCGATAAAAAAATATATTCTGTGAGATCTATGATATCCAATGATTTCTATGATATCCACTTTCTGCAAAACACCTCTAATAATGCGAAAAGCCAAGAGTTAGCAGCAAATATTTTGCCTGTTTATTGCTTTTTGCATACTAATTAGTAAAGTGCTTTCCTTGCTTATATATATAATGATTTAGCCACAATAAGGTGAGGGGGGAAAGATTTAATAGGAACCTGAGGGTCAACTTTTTTTACACAAAGGGTGGTGGGTGCATGGAATGAGCTGCCAGAGGAGGTAGTTGAGCCAGGTACTATCGCAATATTTAAGAAACATTTAGATAGGTACATGGATAGGATAGGTTTAGATGGATAAGGGCGAAATGCAGGCAGATGGGCCTAGTGTTGTTGTTCAGCACAGACAAGTTGGTTCAATGGGGCTGTTCACATGCTGTATGACTCTATTACTCCAAGCTGTCATAACTCAAGCCATGTTGTGATCAATAGGGAAGAGTGTACACATGGTAAAACTGTACAGAAAAAGAACTGCAGATGCTGGTTGATACCGAAGATAGACACAAAGTGCTGGAGTAACTCTGCGAGTGTAGCATCTCCGGAGAAAATTGCGAGGTGACATTTTGGGTCGGGAATTTTCGTTAGACTCTTCAGTCATTCCAGCATTTTGTACCTATCTTTACAAATAGTAAAACTATTTGTTTCTCCCTTTCTGCTCTGGAGTTTGCGAGCTAGAATTCTGCAGAGAATGATATTCCCTTGTGCCTCCAACATCCGAACCAGGCTCTGATTGTTAGTGGGCGACCTCTACATGCAGTAGGAAGGACATCCAGATACGGGTTTACACCGAAGATAGATACAAAATGCTGGAGTAACTCAGCGGGTCAGGCAGTATCTCTGGAGAGCATGAATAGATGATATTTTGGATCTGAACCCTTCCTCACACTGAAAGATAGAGAAGGCCAGAACAAAACAAGGCCAGCAACAGATGATCTCAGGAAGGGCAGTCCATAAGTCCCGTAAGGGACTCACCTCCAGGACAGGGAAATCAGACACGGCGACTTTGCGCTCCCCAGTCCGAGTAAATTCGAAGCAGCCCGGTACTGAACGCTGCTGTGGAAATAAGGTACCTAAAAACTCAGAACCCCTAGAACCCCTAGAAAGCCCAGTACCCCCAGAAAACACAGTATGGGACTCACCTCCAGGACGGGGATATCCGGTACCCGTACTGTGATCCCGGCAGGTCGCACGTGGAGCCAAATGGAACTGCTCAACATCGGACGTGGCTGCGAGAAACTGGCTGGTGAGTACGACAGTGCCCTCACCAAAATCCCGATGGAGCTTGACAAAACAGCCTCCTGGATCACCACCCTGGTGGGTAGGAGATGGAGAATGCACCGGGAGAGGAAGCAGAAATGTGGAAGGCGAGCGGGGGTGCAGGACAGGCTACGGAGGGCTTCACAAAGACCATCGCTACCAAGCGTCTTTCTCGCGAATGTCCGGTCACTCACCAACAAGCTGGATGAGGTGAGGCTCTGGATCAACACCCAGAGATCCCTGAAAGACTGCTGTGTGCTGATCTTCACAGAGACCTGGCTCAGCCCTCTGGTTCCCGACGGGGCTGTGGACCTAACCAACAGGTCACTGCATCGTGCTGATAGAACAAAGGACTCCGGTAAGAGCAAGGGCAGCGGGCTCTATTTATTTTTATTTTTATTTAACCTTTATTTAACCAGGAGAAGTCTCATTGAGATTCAAAATCTCTTTTACAGGAGAGTCCTAGCCAAGACAGGCAGCAGCACACGTCTCCTCCTGAGGAGGATCTTCAACCTGTCTCTATCTCTGGCAACGGTCCCCATGTGCCTGAAGACAGCTACCATAGTGCCAGTGCCGAAGAAGTCTAAAGTCACCAACCTGAATGACTACTGCCCGGTTGCCCTAACTCCAATACCAATGAAGTGCTTTGAAAGGCTGGTCCTCTCCCACATCAAATCCAGCATCCCTGCATCATTGGACTCTCATCAATTTTCATACAGGGCAAATAGATCCACAGAGGATACCATCTCTGCGGCTCTTCACACTGTCCTGACCCACCTGGAAAGACAGGGCACCTACGTGAGGATGCTCTTCATTGACTATAGCTCTGCCTTCAATACGGTCATCCTCACCAAGCTCACCACCAAACTCCAACAGCTAGGCCTCAGCTCACTGATATGCGATTGGATCCTGAATTTTCTGACAGAGCGACCGCAGGCAGTGAGACTGGGGCCGCACCTGTCCTCCACTATCACCCTGAGCACCGGCACATCACAGGGCTGTGTACTGAGCCCCATGCTCTACTCCCTCTTCACTCACGACTGTGTCCCTGCATTTGACAACAACACCATTGTCAAGTTTGCAGACGACACAACGGTGATCAGGCTGATCACCAATGGTGATGAAACAAACTATAGAGCGGAGGTGCAGAACCTGGCGGACTGCTGCTCACGGAACAACTTGTCGCTGAACACCTCCAAGACCAAGGAGCTGATTATCGACTTCAGGACAGCACAGAATGGGGAATACGCCCCAATCTCCATCTACGGAGACAGTGTGGGGAGAGTTTCCAGCTTCAAGTTTCTGGACACTCACATCTCAGAGGACCTCACATGGTCCACCAACACCGCTGCGCTGGTCAAAAATGCACAGCAATGACTGTTCTTCGTAAGAACATTGAAACGGACTGGTCTGCCCCAACAGCTGCTGACGACCTTCTACCACTGCACCACAGAGAGCATACTAACGTATGGCATCTCTGTGTGGTATATCAGCTGCACGGAGGCGGAGAGGCGAGCTCTTCTGCGCGTTGTTCACAGAGCGCAACAGATTATTGGGACACTGCTACCAGCCTTGGAGGGCATCTACCACACACGGTGCCTCAGGAAGGCCGTCAGCATCCATAAAGACTCCTCTCACCTTTGTAATGGACTGTTCGAACTACTCCCTTCTGGCAAACATTACAAGGCCTTCTACGCCCGCACCTCCAGACTCAGGAACAGCTTCATTCCCAGAGCTATAGCGGCTCTGAACTGACCCTGCTGAGTACCCCCCCCCCCCCTCCCCCCACCTCTATGGACTGTCTCCCCCGCTCGCTCTTTAGTCTGTGTTGATTTTACTGGTCTAATGTTCGTTTTTACAAACCTTGTTCTCGGGGTATCTAAATCTAAATTTTATTTGTTGATTAAGTTGTGACATCGGATGGAAGTTGCAAACCAAATCTCGTTGCACTTATGTGTAATGACAATAAAATATATAATAATAATAATAATAATAATTATTATTATTATTATTATTATAAATGTCCATTGGTGGCTGGTGAAGATCTGCTGACGAAAGGAAACAAGGATGTGAATATTGGAACTAGTAGAATGACAGGGGAGGTTCTAGACAAGGGGCTTGACCCAAAACGTCACCCATTCCTTATCTCCAGAGATGCTGCCTGTTCCACTGAGCTACTCCAGCTTTTTGTGTTTTTCCATGATAGGGCACAGCTTTAACTAACAGACCTTTCACCAGGAGCCGCTGTTAAATGCAACAATATGAAGGAATGTTAGTGGAACCTCAATTCTCACTTTGTTGCAATTAAGAGCCACTTAGACAGGCAGGGCACGGAAGGATAGACACCAAATGCTGGAGTAACTCAGCAGGTCAGGCTGCATACTGGAGTAAAATGGTAGGTGACGTTTTGGGTCAGTAACCTTCTTCAGATTCTCTTTTGTGCTGAGATTATGGTCGGTAAGGAGAGTAGAGCAGTTAAGACGGTTGATGTCTCGCTGGCAATTAGAGATAAAAAGGTCCAGTGGGTAGATGGCCATCTGGGGGAGTCCAATAGGAGCACAAATGTCGGAGACGGGAGAAGGTATCATCACTGGGTGGTGATGACACCTTCCTGTAGAAAAAGGCACGGGTCCTCCTTCGATCATCCCTTAACATCTCAAGGGAACGCATGCTCATTCAAAGAAACTTACAAAGGTTATTTATTTCTAAGGTTATTTATTTATTTATTACGTACATAATTCTGGTGGATCAGCTTTGTGCCCACTCCACAGCCAACATCTAATTCCATAGGGAGCTGGGGATTAGTGGTTCAAGCCGCCACGTGCCAGTTAATTGCAAGGTTCGAGACAAACCTATCAAGCATCAGACATTTCAGTTTCCCAAGCACCTTCTCCTAAGCTTCTTCTCATAGCCACTCCACTAACGTCCACTCGCTGAGTCTCTTGCATTTCAGGCACATTGCTGGTGTCTTCTACTGTGAAGATTGATGCAAAAAAGTGATTCAATTCCTCTGACATTTCTTTAAGTAATTTGCCTTGGTGCTCCGCCCACAAGTAACAACATGACAGTTACAAATGACTCAGAAAACACTAAACATTAAGAATAATAAAACATTAATGATAAAACACCATTGATCAAACATGTGAACCAACAAAATATCAGATCAAAGGGAGGCTACAGATTTTTGGCTGTTGAGTAGAGCAACTACTCGTGGATAAAAGCTGTTTTTATGTCTGGCTGTGGCAGCTTTGACAATCTGGAGTCATCTTCCAGAGGGAAGTGATTCAAAGAGTTTGTAGCCAGGGTGAGAGGGGTCAGAGATGATCTTGACCTCTCGCTTCCTGGCCCTTGCAGCGTACAGTTCATCAATGGAGGGAAGGTTGCAGCCAATAATCTTTTCTGCTGATCGGACGATTCGCTGCAGCCTCCAGGTGTCGTGCTTGATGGCTGAGCCAAACCAGACCATGATGGAGAAGGTGAGAACAGACTCTACGATGGCTGTGTAGAATTGGATCATCATTGCCTGCGGCGGATTGTGCTTCCTCAGCTGCCATAGGAAGTACATCCTATGTTGTGCCTTTTTGACTGTGGAGTCGATGGAAGCCCCCCACTTAAAGTCCTTGGAGATGATGGTGATTTATTCCCCAGTATCACTTCTTCTGCATCATTTTCCCGCAGTTCAATGTCTACTCTTGCCTCTTTTTTACTCTTTATATATGTTAAGAAACCTTTGCTATCCTCGTTTATGTTATTGGCTACCCTATCTTCATATTTAATCTTTTCTCCCTGTATTGTCTCTTTCGTTACCTTCTGTTATTTTTTAAAAGCTTCCTAATCCTCTGGTTTCCCACTAATCTTTGCAATGTTATATATCTTCTCTTTTAGTTTTATGCTGTCCTTGACTTCCCATGTCAGCAATGGTCACCTCAGATACATGGATAGGATAGGTTTGCAGCGATATGGGCCAAACGCAGGCAGGTGGGACTAGTGTAGATGGACATGTGTCAGTGTGAGCAAGTTGGACCAAAGGGCCTGTTTCCATGCTGTATGACTTTATGCATCCACAGACAGGTATACATATCAGATGGACCCAACTTCCAGTGCCCTCTATCTCCATGCACTGCAGTGCGCAGGCAAAAAAACACAGCGTACACTGACATGCACCCCGCACTTCCCTGCAGAACTATGCAGCACATGTGGCACGGTGCACGGCAGTAGAGTTGTTGCCTTACAGCGCCAGATAATCTGGTTCAATCCTGACTACGGATGCTGTCTGTACGGAGTTTGTACGTTCTCCCCATGCGTGACCACATGTGTTTTCCCTGGGTGCTCCCACATTTTCCTCCCACATTCAAAAGACATACAGGTTTGTAGGTTAATTTGGCTTTGGTAAAAATTGTATGTTGTTCCCAGCGTGTAGGATAGTGCTAGTGTACGGGGATCGCTGGGCAGCACGGAATTGGTGGCCCAAATGGCCTTTTTCCACACTGTATCTCTAAACTAGACTAAACTAAACTAAACAGCTGGGCTGCCGTGCCCGTGAGCTAGCCCAATATCACAGGCTAATTGTGCTCTATTCCTTTGTTTACGAAATGAAGCAAAACTCTTTTTCGGGGAGCAATTTTGTTCAGATCTGTTTCTCATAATGCTGAAATCTCACGTAACATAAACTGAACTCCAGTGAGTAATTTGTCAGATTACTTAAAGTAATCAATTTTTAGAGAATGATTGAAAGCATATTTTGTAAAATGGACACCATCAGTACTAAATTTGTCTTGCAGCTTGACATGTTTGAGTACATTTAAAAGTAAAGTAGCCCTGCTTCATCATTACTTACGCTTATATTTATTTGAAACATTTCTTCAATTTTGGGCATGTATCAACTTTCCATGTTTGATGATGAAGATGTAATCTTTTCAAAAGTTTGAGTTCGACAAACTCCTATGACAACTGTGGCCTCCGCTATTTCAGAGAAACCAAGCGTACACTCAGCGACCGTTTTTTAAAAACTTGTTCTCGTTCGGCCAAGGCCTACTGGATCTTCCGGTTGCTAACCATTTTAACTCCCCTTCCCATTCCCGTGCTGACCTTTCTGTCCTGGGCCTCCCCCATTGCTACAGAGAGGCCACACACCAAATGGAGGAAAAGCAGATCAAATTCCGCTTGGGGAATGGCATGAATATTAAATTCTCCAATTTTAGGTAACAAACCTGCACACAACCACCCTTTTTCTTCTTCTTCTTGTTCTCTTTAACTCCTTGTGTCCCACTAGGAGTTGCACCAATTTCTCTCCTTCCCCCTACCCTTCCACCTATATTCCTTGTGTAGGAAGAAACTGCAGATGCTAGTTTAAACCAAAGATAGACACAAAAAGCTGGAGTAAATCAACAGGACAGGTAGCATCTCTGGAGAGAAGGAATGGGTGACGTTTCGGGTCGAGACCCTTCTTCAGACTGAGAGTCAGGGGAAAGGGAAATTAAATATATAGACAGTGATATAGACAGTGAAAGATATGCAAAAAAGTAACGATGATAAAGGAAACGGCCACCTATTATTCACCAGGCTTTGTCTTGCTCCTCCTCTCCTCCAGCTTTCTCCTCTCCCCCAGTGCAAACGGCATGAAGAAAGCTCCCGACCCAAAACATCACCTATCAATGTTCTTTAGAGATGCTACCCAACCTACTGAGTTATTGCCGCACATTGGGTCTTTTTCTGTGACAAATCCGCAAGATTATCCAGGGAGTAAGTGCACTCAACAGAAAAGGCTCGGCCTCCAGTTCATATTGTGTCTGGGGTAGTATGGGGCAGTCAGATTGGGTTGGGTTTAGGTCCCAGTGCAGAAGGTCAAACTGAAGCCCTCTCTTCTGTGGAATATTGGTCTTATCAATTTTGGTCTTTCCATGGTCGACAGAAAAATTCCATGTATAGTTTAGTTTAGTTCAGAGATATGGCAAGGAAACAGACCCTTGAGCCCACCAAATCCACATCAACCATCGATCACCCGTTCACAATCGTACTATGTTATCATCCGCTCTTTATCACTTTATCATCCGCTCCCTACACAGTCAGGGCAATTTAACCTGCAATTAGCCTATAAACCTCTCTACTTCTTAACCTACTAACCTACAGCACCGCACATCCTTAGGCTGAAGGAGAAAACCAGAGCACTTGTAGAAAGCCCACGTGATCACAGGGAGAACGAGCAAACTCCATACAGTCAGCGTGCATAGTCAGGATTGGACCTAGCTCTCTGGCACTGTAAGACAGCATCTCCCTGCACCACATGTTCATGATTAGTACCTATAGCTTATAGAATTGAATAGCCTAAACCAGGCATAAAATTAACCTTGGTATATCTCTGTTTAGACATGAGGAAGATGGTGGGTCAATGGTTTTACTCCGTGTCACTTACAGCCACAGAACAGTGCCACTCCCCCAATTACATTTATCACCACTCTTTACAGTGCTGTAGATGCATCATTCTGATGCAGAAGAAAAAGAAGCTGAACAAACAAGTACTAAAATATGCCTTTATCATCAGATTTCCATTTAACGCTCATCAGTAACAGCTCTTAGTGCAGCTCGAATGTCTACTTTTGGACAGGAACTTAATGACCAACGACTTCATGACCAACGGCTTCTGTCCTCACTTTTTACCTTGAAAGGAAACAGGTGTTGTAAGTTAAGGGGTCCAATGCAAAAAAAGAACTTTCTGGAAATAGTTATCATGGCGTTCCGCACAGCTACATTTGCTGTCGAGCAGGGTTTTTTTTGGTTAGATTATTCAAGGTGAAGTTTTCCTCTTTTATTTGAGGGGATATTTTTTTCATTGAGGGACGGATTTTCAGTGCTGAGTCTCTCTATCCGCATGTCAGATCCACCACAGATGGGTGCAACATAACATCGAACCACTCTACCAACATTTCTAAATTCTGTAACAAAAACACATTCCACACACCAGTTGTTAATAATGTCACGCAGCATCACACCATTTTATGTGACATTGGTGTAAGGCGTATATAAATGTTTGCACCACTCTTCCTCAATTTATGCTCAAATCCAATCCATGCAGCACTGTCAGAAATAAACTCCAATCTGGTTTTCTGGTTACAAAGATGTTCAAAAGGTTTTTGTTGGCATAATGAGGGGCTGACCCTCAGGTTAAGGGTCAGTGCATCTCAACTTTGCTGTAATCTAAGACAGCTTTTCAGAAAAAAAAGACTATTTAAAGAATATGTTTCATATTAAAGTCTGTGTATTGTTGTTTTTTGGAGCTTGTTGTTTTGCACCAGAAGTGAAGTTAATAATGGATATAGAATTAATTGTAAAGTCTGTAGATTGTCATTGGGAAATTTCGAGAATCTACCATTGTTCAATATTTATTTGTCTGAATTGGCCAGACAAATTATCTGATTAAGAAATTTCTGTGAGAGTAAAATCTCATAGACCTTAAAATCTCATGGACCCTTCACTGCCTCATCAAAGTCCTATTCTTTAGCGCCAATTGAAACTGGCAGACTATTCAACCATAAAAAGCAACATAACCAACTCTTACATTGTACTTATTTTTCATGCTTATACACAGAGTTTCCAGCAAGGATTGCTGGTTCACTGGAACGGACTGGAAACATGGAGGAGAAGTTGTTCAAAAGAAGAAGTTGCCCAAAGGTATAGATGTTGAACTATGATATAGACTGAAATCATTCATAACAGTGCCATGCAAAAACCTGTTCACGCCTGCATATTTACCCTGCTGTATTTGCTTTCATTGTCAGTTTCTGTTCTGCCGAAGGTCTCATTCTTTTGTCTTGTTTCACTCTAACTTGCCAGCAGTATCTAAGTTTACTGCCTGAACATTATCTTTCTCTTACTCCCCACCAACAAAACAATCCCACTCGAGGACAATGCAAAGGAAGAGGCGGCAGAAGCAAGTACAAATAGCCATTGTTGATTAATGTCAGGACGGTGATTTGTGTAACAAATCATTGGCAGGATAATTTGTTATGGTCCGCTTACCAGCCCTTTCTTTAAAGAACAAAACTGTAGTTAATGATCGTTCTGGAGACTGGAAAACAGAAGGCCATAACTATTTTAATGCTGTGTATCTCAGGTGCAAGTATGGGTTCGACAGTCAATTGTGAGCAGTGATTTTTACTGTAGGCATTTCATCCAAGGGAAATCACTGCTTAAAGAAACAAAAGGCAGATTCAATTACTTCAGTTTTGAGATTTCCCTCGGGACTGGAAACTTACACCAGCGCTGATAACTATACATGTATGTGGAGAAAATAAATCCATTTAATCCAGAAAGGAATTAGTTCAACTCTGGGGTTCATTTCAACCCATCAGATTACTTAGGCAATGTCTGGAATGGGAACAACAAATAATCCACCTTTTTAGTAAAATAGGCAATATTTTTATGAAGGAGACGTGATCTCCTGTTCAATGTTTAATGCGGGAAAGCTAAACACTTCTGTATTTTCTTATTTGTAATGTAATGATAGGGCAGCACCCAAAGTAAACTAGTTTGTGTCAAGTGAGCTGATTTTCAACCAGGTTAGCAGTCAGAGAGAGCTAGACACAACATGCTAGTGACTCCGCAGGACAGGCAGCATCTCTGGAGAGAAGGAATGGGTGATATTTCGGATCGAGAATGGGTCTCAACCTGAAATGTCACCCATTCCTGCTCTCTAGAGATGCTGCCTGTTCCGCTGAGGTACTCCAGAATTTGGTGTCTATCTTCGATTTAAACCAACATCTGCCTGAAGAAGGGACTCGACCCAAAACGTCACCCGTTCCTTCTCTCCAGAGATGCTGCCTGTCCTGCTGAGTTACTCCAGCTTTTTGTATCTATCTTCGGTTTAAGGAGAGGGGGCAAAACAGTTCCAGTTCTTCTTCCTAGTTGCTACCAGTAATCCAGTTAAGAGCACATGTTTGAGGGTGCTAATGTCTCAAAATCAACCTAGGGCAGCACAGTGACGCATGGGTAGAGTCCCGAGTTTGATCCTGGCTACGGGTGCTTGTCTGTACAGAGTTTGTATGTTCTCCCCGTGACCTTCGTGGGTTTTCTCTAGGATCGGCGGTTTCCTCCCACACTCCAAAGACGGACAGGGTGTAGGTTAATTGGCTTGGTATAATTGTAAATTGTCCCTAGTGTGCATTGGATAGCATTAGTGTGCTGGGATCGCTGGGCAGCGCGGACTCGGTGGGCCGAAGGGCCTGTTTCTGTGCTGTATCTCTAAACCAAACAAAACTAAACAGTTATTGCCTTATAGCGCCAGGGACCCGGGTTCAATCCTGACTACGGAGATTTACGTTCTCTCTGAGACTACATGGGTTTTCCCCAGGTGCTCTGGTTTCCTCCCACATTCCAAAGATGTACAGATTTGTAGGTTAATTGGCTTTGGTAAAATTATAAAATTGTCTCTAGTAGAATAATTAGTGTCCCTTGTATGTGTAGGATAGTGCTAGTGTACGGGGTGATCACTGGTCGGTATGGATTCAGTGGGCCAAAGGGTTTGTTTCCGCACTGTATCTCTATGATAAGTTTATTTGGGGATTTTTTTTTTTAATTACATTTTGAATGAATATTCCCTTGAAATTGATTCACAGCCAACTTTGATCCTACTAACATCACCAGCGCTCTGGAGATGTCACTCTCATTCCAGGAAAGAGTGTGTTAAGGGGATATGTGGGATGGAACTGCAGGTGCTGGATTACTCTGAAGATAGGCACAAAACTCTGGAGCAACTCAATGGGTCAGGCAGCATCTCTGGAGAAAAGGAATAGGTGACATTTCGTGTCGACATCCTTCTTCAGAGCTGAACATTTTGTGTCTATCTACGTTCTCACAAGATAGGCAGACACCAGTCTACAGGTATCTTAATATAGGACTGGTGGAGGTTTGTGAATTGTGTGCAGTGTTGAGAAAAACTTTCCTTTCTGTACAAACAGGTAGGTAAGTCAGGAACTTGCATTGTTCAGCAGCAACCTACTGAGTGCGCTATTTGGACAGGTTGCTACACATCTAAAAAATATCACAAAACAATTTAATAATGGAATATGAAAAAAATCAGATGACAATTTGTTTCGGGCAGGCAAATTAGTAGTACTTACATGAAAACATGCCACCTGGCCCTTCTCCCCCAAGGCTCGGCTTGGCAGGACAAACGTAGGCCTAAACTGGCCTGTCAGAGACTTTCCTCCACTCACTGATGAAACTTTGGAATGGTGTTCTTCATCTCTGGTAGAGGCAAGGGGTGAGGGATAGGGTTGGAGGGAATTGGTGAGGACCATGGTATTTGTGGTGTAGCCGAGATCAGTTGGGTTCTTGACTGGAGGTTAGAGTCATAAGTTTTGGTGGGCCAGTGTGACTTGGGGCTGCCATACCTTATTTTATTTACCTTTGTTTTGTTTAGTGACACAGCACAGAAACAGGCCCTTCGACCCACAGAGTCCATGTCGATCAGCGATCCCCGTATACTGACGCAATGCCATACACTTGGGACAATTTACACATTTTTGTTACCAAAGCCAATTAATCTGGCCCAAAAAATAGGTGACGTTTCGGGGTCGAGACCTTTCTTCACCCGAAATATCACCTATTACTTTTCTCCAGATATGCTGTATGACCCATTGAGTTATTCCAGCTTTTTGTCTATCTTTGGTTTAAACCAGCATCTGCAGTTCCTTCCTACATCTCATCAGACTCAATGGGTGACGTTTCGGGTCAGAATCTTTATTCACGTTCCGACCCAAAACGGCATCCATTCTTTCTCTCCAGAGAATCTGCCCGACCTGCTGAGTTGCTCCAGCACGTTGTGTCTCTCTTCGCTATGAACTAGCATCTGCAGTTCCTTCATCCACACTTTGGGACGTTTTGGGCTAGTCCAAAACTAGTGAGTGGAGGAGCTCAAGGATTTGGGCCAGTATTTTGCTTAACTGCATGTCATAGACCCATATAGTTATTGAGACATACAGCATGTTACAACCCCTTCAGCACAACTCACCTATGTTGACCAATATTTTTCATCTCAGCTAATCCTATTTGTTTGTATTTGGCCCATTTCCTTTCTATCTATGTATCGTTCCTATATATCTACCTTCCCAAGTCTCTTTTTAAATGTTATTATACCTACCTCAAAAACCTCCTCTGTGGGTTATTTCATATACCCATCAGCCTCTGAGTGAAAAGTTACCCTTCAGGTTCCTTTTAAATCTTTCCCTCTCATCTTAAATCTATGCCCTCCGGTTCTTGAATCCCATACTCTGGGTAAAAGACTCTGTGCATTTACCCTATCAATTCCCCTCATACACCCTTATAAGACTACCCCTCAGCTTCCAAGGAATAAAGTACTAGCTTGCCCAACCTCTCCTTATAGCTCAGGCCCTCAAGTCCAGGTGACATCCTCGTAAATGCAGGCAAAATCCTAGTAAAATGTTAGCTCGGTGTTGGGAGATTAAAACATATTGTGCTGAGAGTTGCCATTGATGGTTGACCCTTGGTAACATAGCCCAAATTCTGCTCCAAAGGAGGACTGCTTGGCAAATATCATCCCAGGCATTCCTGACATAAAATTTACACCAAAGTTGCAAGCGCAATTGACAACTGTATGTAGAAACAAAGAACTGCAGATGTTGGTTAATGCACAAAGGGCACAAAATACGGCAGCAACCCAGTAGGTCAGGCAGCATCTCTGGAGAAAATGTATACGTGATGTTTCGGCTTAAGAAGAAGTCTGAAATTTGAATCTGAAGAATTGCCCAGAGTCGGGGAATTGAGAACCAGAAGACATAGGTTTAAGGTGAGGGGGGGGGGAAAGATTTAATAGGAACCTGAGGGGTGACTTTTTTACACGGAAGGGTGGTGGGTGTATGGAACGACCTGCTGGAAGAGGTGGTTGAGCAGGTACAATCGCAATGTTTAAGAAGCATTTAGACAGGTACGTGGAAAGGATAGATTTAGAGGGATATGAGCCAAACATAGGCAGGTGGGACTAGCGTAGATGGGGCATGTTGGTCAGCATTGGCAAGTTGGGCTGAAGGGCCTGTTTCCATGCTCTTAGACTCTATGACTCTAAAAAGGGTCTCGACCTAAAATGTCACCTATCCATGTTCTCCAGAGATACTGCCTGACCTGCTGAGTTACTCCAACACTTTGTGTCCTTTTGTGATAATATAATGTGCCTGATCAAATTTCACGATTCGGACAATTCAATGTGGGAGTGATCACAGATGCATTTACTCAGAGTTAAACCAGTTTACAAGCCCAGTGCTGATGGAAAACAATGCAATGTGATCAAGTTTCTGGATTATGGGTTGCAGGCACCAGACAACTATCAGACCAGTTTTACGCCTGGAAATTACCCACTGCACAATCCCGTTTCTTAAGCCCAGATGAAAGGCTGCTGTTTACTTACAACAACTGACATTTATCAACACATTCAAAAGTGCGGAAATGTCCAAAGCATTCCGCAGAGCTAAAACTTCACCACAATGGAGGTATTGGAAAAGCCTGAAAGGCTGATGCAGGGATTGTTTGCAGCAGCCTTCTGAAAACCTGAGGGAAATAGCCAAGTGGGGAGCTTTAGAGGATAGAGAAATCAAAGCTAAAGACCTTGGTGGAAGGAAGGTAGGTAAAGGGCCTGTCCCACTTGACCGTCACTTGCGAGCCATTTACGCGACCTCCAAAAATGTGGTAGTCACGTTGTGAAGCACGGGTAGCATGTGGGTAGCGCGGGATGGGCGCATCGAGAGCCGTGGAGGAGTGTCGAATTGTGCGTGGTATCACGCGGTGCTCCAGGATTCCGTGCTGCACAAAATCCTCGCGTGCCACCTGCGTGACGTACGCGTGCTGACGCATTGGGTACGCACGCTGGCGACCCGACATCTCACGTGTATCGCGTGGTGACGCATGGTTACGTCACCGTGCGTAACCATGCGTCCCCCCATGCTGCAGGATATTCTAATGACGTCACGCACACCAGAAGACATGATGACGCGTGATTTGCACGCGACGTCAAGCGTAACGACTCGTCGACCTATTTTACACATGACGTGTAAATGAGGCGCAAATGATGGCCAAGTGGGACAGGCCCTTAAGATGCACAACGCTAAATTAGAGGTTATGTATAGGACAAAGAGACAAAGTCTCGGGAAGGGTGAATATCATAAAGTTGAATTTGATAACGTCCCACATAGGAGATTGCATTTGATAAGGTCCCACATAGGAGATTAGTGGGCAAATTTAGGGCACATTGTATCGGGGGTAGAGTGCTGACATGGGCAGAGAGGTGGTTGGCAGACAGGAAACAAAGAGTAGGGATTAACGGGTCCCTTTCAGAATGGCAGGCAGTGACTAATGGGGTACCGGAAGGCTCGGTGCTGAGACCATAGTTATTTACAATATACATCAATGATTTGGATGAAGGGATTCAAAGTAACATTAGCAAATTTTCAGATGACACAAAGCTGGGTGACAGTGTGAACAGTGAGGAGGATGCTATGAGAATGCAGGGTGACTTGGACAGGTTGGGGGAGAGGGCAGATGCATGGCAGATTAAGTTTAATACGGATAAATGTGAGGTTATCAACTTTGGTAGCAAAAACAGGAAGGCAGATTACTATCTAAAAGGCGTCAAGTTGGGAAAAGGGGAAGTACAACGGGATCTGGGGGGTCCTTGTACATCAGTCTATGAAAGTAAGCATGCAGGTACAGCAGGCAGTGAAGAAAGTGAATGGCATGTTGGCCTTTATAACAAGAGGAATCGAATATAGGAGCAAAGAGGTCCTTCTGCAGTTGTACAGAGCCCTTGTGAGACCACACCTGGAGTATTGTGTGCAGTTTTGGTCCCCTAATTTGAGGAAGGACATTCTTGCTATTGAGGGAGTGCAGCGTAGGTTTACAAGGTTAATTCCCGGGATGGCGGGACTGTCATATGCTGAGAGAATGGAGCAGCTGGGCTTGTACACTCTCGCATTTAGAAGGATGAGAGGTGATCTCATTGAAACATATAAGATTGTTAAGGCACGCTAGAGGCAGGAAACATGTTCCCGATGTTGGGGGAGTCAGGAACTAGGGGGCCACAGTTTAAGAATAAGGAGTAAGCCATTTAGAACGGAGATGAGGAAACACTTTTTCTCACAGAAAGTGGTGCGTCTGTGGAATTCTCTGCCTCAGAGGTCGGTGGAGGCTGGTTCTCTGGATACTTTCAAGAGAGAGCTACAGACGGCTCTTAAAAATAGCGGAGTCTGGGGATATGGGGAGAAGGTAGGAACGGGGTACTGATTGGGGATGATCAGCCATGATCACATTGATTGGCGGTGCTGGCTCGAAGAGCCAAATGGCCTGCTCCTGCACCTGTTGTCTATTGTCTATTGTCTATTGAATTCAATGTATTAAAGAGCAGGAGGTCAGTGATAACAGCTAAATATTCAAATTAATAGCCGTACTAATAGGCCCAAAAATAAATACAATAGATACCAATGACAACAGGAGTTGTGGAATATTAAGATAAATTAGATACAGAGATACAATGTGGAATTGGGCCCTTTTTGCCTACAGAGTTCACGCTAACCATTGAGTACCCGTTTGCACTAGTTCGAAGTTATCCCTCTTTCGCATCCTACACACTGGGGACAAATTAACCTACAAACCTGTACGTCTTTGGAATGTGGGAAGGAATCGGAGCACCCAGAGAAAACACGCGCAGTCACAGTGAGAACGTACAAATTCTGCACAGACAGGATGGAACCTGGGTCTCTGGCACTGTAAGGCAACAACTCTGTTGGCTGACCACTACGTCACTGTGCAGAGAGAATGAGATCAAGTCAGAAAGTAACAAAAAACATATATGCGTTTTCATAGTGTTGAAATAAGGCAAGATGGAAGTAACAATGGTGCATATGGGGCATATTTGTAAAATCAATATTACATATTGGTTTTCATACAAGAGGACCATTCAGCCCACTGAGTCTGTGCGGTTTTTTAGAGCAATCTCATCGATCCTATTCCACCACTAACCCAAATGATTGAATGATTGAATCTTTGAATCCGTGAAACAGCCACCAACCACGTCAATTACATTGGCAAATTAGATTAAAACAATTTTGATTTCACTGATTTCAAGTAACCTTTGAATTCCCTCTCTTTCTGCCCCTCAATCACCCTAGCCATCCTGCTAGTTCCACTGTTTGTATCCAGGGAGGTGAATCTATGGAATTAATTGCGACAGACAGCTGTGGAGGCCAAGTCAATGGATATTTTTAAGGCAGAGTGTGACAGATTCTTGATTAGTAAGGATGCCAGGGGTTATGGGGAGAAGGCAGTAGAATGTGATTGAGAGGGAAAGATCGATCTGCCATGATGAATGGCAGAGTAGACTTGATGGGCCAAAAGGTCTAATTCTGCTCCTAGAACTTATGAAGTCATATATTTCCCTTTGTTATCACCTCTTCCATAGCCAACAATAGACCTTTGTGGGCTCCATCCTTCCTTGGTCCTCAGTGCCGGCTCAGATTTGGTCAGAAATTTTTCATACCTCTAGTCGTCCTCTCCCCTGACTCTCACTCTGAAGAACGATCTCGACCCAAAATGTTACCTATTCCTTTGCTCCAGAGATGCTGCCTGACCCGCTGAGTCATACTCCAGCAATTTGTGTTTATCTTCGGCATGTTCTTCGGGGTGTGGAAAGAAACACGAGTGCCCGCAGGGGAACGTGCAAGTGCCACAGAGACAGCATTGCAGTTCTGAAGGGAACCTAAGCTACCTGCAACCATCACTGTGCTGCTCACGTGGTATAAACACGGGAACATGTACTTTTCCTTCAGCTTTCACACCATCTGGATTGACAGATACTGCAATTAATACAGCAAATGTGAGAATTAGTACACACAAGGACCATGGCATTAGAACAACTAAGGATGTCCATTAAAATGTTAACTCTGATTCTGAGATCCAAGGTCATTAAATAATGTGCTCTCCTTAGTGAGTAAAATACAATTATGAACCAGATACTCATCAAGTCATTGTATAAAAGAAAAACATGCTGCTCCGAGAATGCGAAGAGAAATACTAAGAATTTGCTGACACCTATTTTTTAGTCTATTGGTACAGCTATTAATTAGAATGTTTAGCTTACATGTCCTGTTGGATTACACATTGTTTTATTTCCAAAAATAAACTGTATTCAAACTAAATAATATTTACTAAACAAGAACTATGCAAAAACTTACATAGTGGCCATACATATATACATACATACATACATACATACATACATACATACATACATACATACATACATACATACATATATACATACATACATACATGCATACATGCAGTAATTAGTGTTTTAGTTGTTAGTGTTCATAAAACTATCATTATACCAGGCGCCCTTGCCATTCATGTGGCCCCCTGGGATGAAATCCTTTCTCTTGTTTGAGGGGCAACCCCACCAGGCCCTACCCCCCAATGTCCAACAGGGGAAGGACCCTAGACTGTGGTCCTCCCACACAGAGCCTTGGCGTTGGCTGCATCAGGCTTCAGTGCATTCCTCAGCACGTACTCCTGCAGTCTGGAACAGGCCAGTGGGCAACATTCCCTGACGGACATCCCGCTCTGCTTGAAGATCAACATGTTTCATGACCAAAGAGTGTCTTTCACCGAGTCGACGACCTCCCAGCAGAACTCGATGTCTGCCTTTGAATGTGGTCCTGGGAACAGCCCGTAAATCAGAGAGTCCTCTGTTACGGAGCTGTGAGGTGACACATTATTGCAATGGCCAGCTACAGCGTGGAGGGCTGGGACAGAGATCCTGGCCCCATGACTCACAGTGTTTTTTGTTCATCTCCAATCTTGGCAGCGGCTGTCAGCGGAGGGTGTTAAATGGGAGAGAAACAAAAGGAGTGGGAGATCAGAAAGTGAGTGGGCTCAGAGCACTCACATGCACCCCCTACAGAGCACCATTGTCAGTGTTTGTTTGCTTGCGATCCCTCATTTGGCAACCCCTTTCTCACAAGATATTGTTCTTCATTATTAATGTGCTGCTGTGTCTGGATTGGGGGTCCACGGAGAAAAGAGTTGGAAATAGTATTAAAAAAAACCTTTCAGTGTTTTGTTTTCTTAACAAGCAAATGCCATATATCACAGAACACTTTAAACCTGGCCCTTGCGGAATATTTTAAAACAAGAAACAGGGCGTCCAGATTTATTATTTTAAATTCAATTTAAAATGTGGCTAAATGTTCCAAAGCACTGAACCAGTATCACATGTGGTTCGAAGGCTATTGTTCTGCACCTTCATTTAATAGCCGTTTTTTTTTTAAGAATAGTACAAGCACATTGGGAGGACTAATTTGGGTTGGTAGAACAACCATCTGCAGAGTGCTGACGTGAATGAAAAGTTTTCTTCAAGTCAGCCTCTTAATGACAATAGTCGAGGCTACTGACTTGCAACTATTTAAAACTTTCAATTGGTGTTTTTTTCGCGTTCCTGCTTTGCTTTCAAGCTCCACCAAGGCTTCTCCTCTGATTTAAATGAAGGGCATTTCAGTTCTCGTGTTTTCTCCTTTCTTTAGTCACAAGAAGGGATTCTAATTCTGGGCTTTAAACTGTGCTCCGCAAAGCATAATGAATCTGGCTTCATATAAGCCCAGACAATGGCCTCATTCAAGGCTCAAACCCTTCCTCCTGAGATATTGTTATAACTAATAACTCCTGCCAGCTGTGCTGAAGGGAACCTCAGCTCTGTGGGAGAATGAACAAGTTCCATCCTCAGAGGATTTGAAGTAACTCTGAGCTGAAATTGGATTATGAAGGGGAAAAGGTCATTCTATGCTCGCAACTTATCAATTTATGTTTCGCCAAATGAGGGAGCATATTTATCCCATTATCCAAGAATTAGCTGGAAGGATGTTCATAAAAGGAGTCTGTACAAACTGCAAATAAATTTCTCAGTGTAAACTGAGGAGGAAGGGAAACAATTAGACAGACCTCAATCACAATATGAAAAACAGGTAACTGGCGCAACAAGTTAAGATTGATCAGGCAAATCACGCATCTTGCAGTATTCCCCCTTAAAAAATAATCTCCTTTTATAGGCACCGCACAGAATGCTCTTGCAAGCTTGTGGATATCACATTGTGCAGAAAGAAAAACCTGTTGCTTCCTCAACTCAAGTGTTGATCTCGAAACAAAACTTTCCATGGCAACAGGTCAATGTGTTTGTCTCCTTGCTCTATGAAATGTGAGAAGATACAATCCTGAGACCATATTTCAAAGGTTCTAGCCATCTTTGTGTTCAGCTCTCAGTGTAAATTATAAAGTGGTGCGGACCCACTGGGACTGATGGGATGTGATGGGGTATGATAAGGAATTCGGAATCAGAAAGTCTGGTTTGCAAATAGAACAATTGAACAAAGAAACAAAGATGAACTGATTAAGCGTTCTGCTTCTAAATCACCAGCACATAAACTCCTCCCTCCACCCAGGACACCATGCTGAATTAACCATGGGTTTCATTGCCTTTAAGTAAGATTTGCTTACCTTAACTAAACTATCACAGACATTGTATAAAATTTGTTGATGTTATTTGCAAAACAGGAAATGACACAGATGACTTATTTTTAATTGAAAGGAACTGATAGATTTATCGTATTGCTCATGGATAGTCTGGATTCTAAAATGAAGTTGTAATGTTTAGGTGAGAAAAACAAGAATCATGTTTAATCATAATCTGAAGAAGGGTCTCAACCAGAAATGTCACCTATTCCTTTTCTCCAGAGATGCTGCCTGTCCCACTGAATTACTCCAGCTTTATTGTGTCAATCTTTGGTTTAAACCAGCATCTGCAGTTCCTTCCCACATCATATTTAATGTGGTGTTTTCCTTTAAGGCTGCTAATGAGATGACTCATGTGGAGAGGTGGCCTCAACTGGCCAAACTGAATACTAATGACTGCCTGCTCATGAACTCCCATGATCTCTTGGTGGCTAATTGTACCTGCTTAGACATTTCTACCACCAGGCGAAAATAATCCAGAATTAAAGACCAATCTTTCCCCTTTTTAAAATTGTTTTGAGTCTGCTTAAAATTAGAAAGGTAATGAAGGAAATGTTACGGGCATGCACTAGTTTAGAACTTTAACTTATTAAGACCAATAATTCATCTGTCACAGTTTTCAATGCTAGAATGACATTTCTAACCTGGCTAACTTTATTTTATAAAGCCATGTAAAACATCCCCTAATTCGTTAATGCCCATTCAAAGTGAGCACTGTCAGGTTCCCTGGTTTAATGCCACTGTGGTTCAGAAATAGCAGAATTCCAAGTCAAATTGCTCAGCACAAAATACTCACACTTCCACGTGGATAGTATGACATGACAAGCAGCTACTGGAGTGCCGCTTCAATCAGCAATTCCTGTCCCATCTTACCTCCACTAAGGACCTGAAGTTAGCCCGCCTCCAGGCCGTTCCAGCTACCGACAATCCCCGACTCGAACGCCCGCAGGCCCCGGGCCCCAACTTTGGCCCGAGCCTCCGGCCTGAGTCCCCCGACGCCATCTTGGCCACCAGGATCACCTCCAGGACTCACCAGGACGCCGCCTTCGCCGACCTTCACGCCGATGCTGCCGCCGACCTCCACCTGCCTACCGGTGATGCCCAGCCCCGCTGCCTGCCCGGTAACTCTGTTTATCTCACCCTCCCTGGTTCCACCGCCCATCACCAGCACAACGCGACCGCCGAACCTCGCCGTCCGCCGGGACCACCTACCCTCATCGCCGCACCGGGCCCATCCAGCATCGCCGTTGTACTGGGCCCGCCGAAGACCACAGCCGCACCCGCCTCACCTTGCATCGCCGCCGGACCGGGGCCCCCCGAACATGGCCGCCACACCGCACCCCACTCATCTCGCCGCCTCACCGGGCGGGCTGAACCTTGCCACCGCCCCACTGACCACTCGCCCACCGGGACCACCCACGCATCGCCCGCCGACCCCGACTCCACTGCCCGCAGACTCCTACCTTCGGGCCCGCCGACCCACGACATTCCACCGCTCTCCAGCAGCCCGCAGCCGTCGCCTCACCTACAGACTGGACTGTGCAGCGGGCCTGAAGCCTCCACGTTGCTCACTCCTCCCACCTCTCTGTTGCTAACGGCACTGGGTCCTAATGCCCGTCTCCCCAGCCCCGGTGACCTCAGTGGCTATTCCACTGGGTCTTCCCCATTGCCCTCCTACCATGTAACCCCTGCTCTTTCACACCCACATCACAGCCCCCATATCCCCCCACCCCCTGACCACCCTCCACCCCCCCACCACACTACACCCCGTCCTCAGTCCACTCACCTGCCTTCCTCCAGCCACAACCCCCATCCCTGCCGTGTGTTCACCATCCCCCCGGACCTCCCCCTCTCCGACACCAAAAGGTCGGTCCTCAGCAGAGGTCTTACCTTTGTCCCCCTCCGTCCCCACCTCAATGAGTTCCGTGCCCACCACGACTTGGAGCTCTTCTACCGTCGCCTCCGCCTCACAGCGTTTTTCCACGGGAACAAGTCCTCGCCCCCCACTGATGATCCCTTTTCCTGTCTCCCACGTACCCCCTCCTCGTGGACCCCCCCTCGTGGCCCTCCAGCTTTAGAACTATTTATACAAAACTGCCGTCGGGACATCAACCGCATCGACTTCTCCACTCCCCTGTCTCACTCCAATCTCTCCCCCTCCGAACGTACTGCCATCGACTCACTCCGCAACAACCCAGACTGGGTTATCAAACCCGCCGACAAGGGAGGTGCCGTGGTAGTCTGGCGCGTCGATCTCTACAAAGCAGAGGCCACGCGCCAACTCTCGGACACCTCCTCCTACTTACCCCTGGACCATGACCCCACTGACGAGCACCAGGCCACCATCTCGAGCACCATAACCGGCTTCATTAACTCCGGCTCCCTACCCCCCCGAGCCTCCAACCTCATCGTTTCACAGCCCCGCACAGCCCGATTTTACCTTCTCCCCAAAATCCACAAACCCGACTGCCCCGGCAGACCCATTGTCTCTGCCTGTTCGTGCCCCACCGAACACATTTCCACATACCTTGACTCCATCCTATCCCCCTTTGTTAAATCCCTCCCCACCTATGTTCAAGACACCTCAGACACTCTCCGTCGGCTCCGCACATTCCGTTGTCCAGGCCCCCATCCTCTCATCTTCACCATGGACGTCCAGTCACTATACACCTGCATCCCCCACCAGGATGGTCTCAAAGCCCTCCGGTACTTCCTCGACCAGAGGAGCAACCCATACCCATCCACTGACACCCTCCTCCGCCTAGCGGAGTTGGTCCTTACCCTAAACAACTTCTCTTTTGACTCCTCCCATTTCCTCCAAACACAAGGCGTAGCTATGGGCACACGCATGGGCCCTAGCTACGCCTGCCTCTTTGTCGGGTACGTCGAACAATCTTTGTTCTCGACGTACCAGGGCCCCACCCCCGACCTTTACCTCCGTTACATTGACGACTGCTTTGGTGTCACCTCCTGCACCCACGCAGAACTGACTGACTTTATCCATTTCACCACCAACTTCCATCCGGCACTCAAATATACTTGGACCATTTCCGACATTTCCCTACCATTCCTTGACCTCACCATCTCTATTGCAGGTGACACACTCCTGACTGACATCCACTACAAACCAACTGACTCCCACAGCTACCTGGACTACTCTTCCTCCCACCCTGCTTCCTGTAAGGACTCCATCCCCTATTCCCAATTCCTCCGACTACGCCGCATCTGCTCCCAGGATGACGTGTTCCACACCAGGTCATCGCAAATGTCCTCGTTCTTCAGAGAACGGGGTTTCCCCTCCCCCACTATCGATGAGGCTCGCACCAGGGTCTCCTCCATACCCCGCAACACTGCCCTCTCTCCCCATTCCCCCACTCACAACAAGGGCCGAGTCCCCCTGGTCCTCACCTTTCACCCCACCAGCCAGCGCATACAACAGATAGTCCTCCGCCAGTTTCGCCACCTCCAACGTGACCCCTCCACTCGCCATATCTTCCCATCTCCCCCCCTATCTGCCTTCCGCAAAGACCGCTCCCTCCGCAACTCCCTCGTCAATTCTTCCCTTCCCTCCTGCTCCACTCCTTCCCCGGGCACTTTCCCTTGCAACCGCAAGAGATGCTACACTTGTTCCTTCACCTCCCCCATCCACTCCTTTCAGGGACCCAAGCAGTCATTCCAAGTCCGACAGAGGTTCACCTGCACCTCCTCCAACCTCGTCTACTGCATCCGTTGCTCCAGATGCCAGCTAATCTACATCGGTGAGACCAAGCGGAGGCTAGGCGATCGTTTCGCCGAACACCTCCGCTCGGTCCGCAATAACCAACCCGACCTCCCGGTGGCTCAGCACTTCAACTCCCCCTCCCACTCCGTATCCGACCTCTCGGTCCTGGGCCTCCTCCATGGCCAGAGTGAACAACACCGCAAGTTTGAGGAACAACATCTCATATTCCGCTTGGGGAGTCTGCATCCTCTGGGCTTAAACATTGAATTTTCTCAATTCTGTTAACCCAGACTGCTCCTTTCCCCCCACCCCCCCACCTCTCCCTCAGCCCTCGGGCCCTGACATTCCTTCACCATCTCCCCCCCCCCCCCCCCCAAGTCGCACTAGCTTCTCATTTTCACACCAGAAACAGCTTACAATGGCCTGTTTTTCTTATCACCAATACTTTTTTGCATATCTTTCACTCATTGTTCTTGCTTTATCTCTCCATATCACTGTTTATATCTCTCGTTTCCCTGATCCCTGACCAGTCTGAAGAAGGGTCTCGACCCGAAACGTCGCCTATCTCCTTCACTCCTTAGATGCTGCTGCACCCGCTGAGTTTCTCCAGCTTTTTGTGTAACCCTCGATTCTCCAGCATCTGCAGTTCCTTCTTTAACAGCTACTGGAGTGTGTTGATGAGGAATGATCATGTGCTACAATGGTGGGAGCGGAGTGGGAGGGAGCAGAGAAACTTAAACACACAGGAGGCATGCTCTCGCAGCGGTGAATTTCCAGCAAGGCAGAGAGGTGTCCAAAAAGGCATGAGTGCCTCGAGGATTTCAGAAAAATCAACAGTGCAGCCATTTCTCCATTATATATGATGAAAGGATGGGTCAACTGGAATTGTATTCACTAGAGTTTAGATGGATGAGAGAGGAATCATTTAAAATTCTTAAGGGATTGGACAGGCTAGATGCAGGTCAAATGTTCCCCATGTTGGGGGAGTCCAGAACCAGGGGTCACAGTTTAAAAATAAGGGTTAGGCCATTTTGGACTGAGATGAGGAAAAACTTTTTGTGAATCTGTGGAATTCTCTGCCACAGAAGGCAGTGGAGGCCATTTCACTGAACATTTTCAACAGAGAGTTAGATTTAGCTCTTAGAGCTAATGGAATCAGGGGATATGGGGAAAAAGTAGGAACGGGGTTCTGATTTTGGTTGATCAGCCATGATCATATTGAATGACAGTGCCTGCTCAAAGGGCCAAATGGCCTACTCCTGCACCTATTTTCTATGTTTCTATCCCGTCAGATCTACTGGAGTCGCTGCTTCAAAAAGGTAGCAGCATCATCAAAGACCCGCACAACCCTGGCCGCCCTCTCATTCACTCTTGCCTTTGGGAAGGTTATTGGAGCCTGAAAACTGTTGTGTCCAGGTTCTAGACCTGCTCCCCCCTGCAACCATCAGGCTATTAAACACTGCATGTGTGGGGGGGGTGGGAGAAACTTGTTTTTAGTATCTTCCTTCTGGGGGGATGCAACCTTTTCTTGTCGTATCCTCTGTCTCCGTCTCCATCTACGCTGAGGCCTAATCGCGGAGTTGGCGGCCTCCAACTAGGACCGACCTCGAGTCTCCGGAGGCAGAGCCAGGACTTACCAATGCGAGGCTGGCCGACTTCGGGGCTGTGGTGGCGTTGTGGCGGCGGCGACTCGACTTCAGAGCCTCGTTGGCTCGGCCACTGGGCCCAGTGGACGACATTGTCAGGAGCTCGCAGGTCCCAGGTTGGTGACCAGTTCTCCGGAGCTCCCGCAGCAACAGCTTTGTCTGCTGGACTGGAGGGTGGCAGCTTTGTCTGCCCCGGGCCGCGGAGTTTGAACCGGCCCATTCGTGGAGCTCGGATTCGGCCGCAGGACTTACCATCACCTGGTGGCGTCCCAACATCGAAAGCCTGGATCGCCTCAACACAGAGGGAGAACGAGGAGGGAAGAGACAAGGACTTTAAGATTTTTGCCTTCCATCACAGTGAGGAGGTGCCTGGTAGACTCACTGTGGTGGATGTTAAACTGTGTTCATCGTGTGTTTTGTTATTTTATTCTATGTTATGACTGCAAGGTTCGTAATTTCGTTCAGACTGAAAAGTCTGAATGACAATAAAGGATACTTTGACTTTGACAACCACTAAATCAGCATTTCTCAACCTTTTTACCCTTGCGGAACCCTTGAAATAATTTTCATGTGTCAGGGAACCCCTACATAAACATTATTATATATCTTTATTAATCTCTTTCTTTCTCTTTCATAAACATAATACAAAGGACAAAGGACATTTATTATCACATGCACCAATTGGTGTAGTGAAATTTGACTTGCCATTGCAGCACACAAATGAAGATAAAACACAACCACAAAGAATTTAACAGTAAACATAAAAACATAAAACCATCCCACCACATTGGTTCCCACTGTGGCGGAAGGCAGCAAAGTCCAGTCCCATCCCCAGTTCACCCATAGTCGGGCCTATTGAGGCCTCTGCAGTCGCCGATGCTTCAGGCCCACTCGCCGGATGATGAAGTTCTGGCATCGGGTGAACACTCTCAGCGGCCCGGAGTGTGTGGAACGGCCGCTTTCTCCCTGGAGTTCACAGTTCCCGAAGTCCACGGGCCACGCCGGTTGGAGCTCCGACTCTGGCGATCTTGTCGTACGATCCCAGGCTCTGCGGTGTTTAAAGTTCAGCGCCGCGATGTCGGCAGTCCCAGCCTTCCGGAGCTCCACCGCACGGCGACCCGGGCAAGGCATCGCCCCCTCCACGATCGCGCCCCAGCGCTATGCCGCCGCTGAAACAGAAGTCCCGGCCTGTCTCAGCACGAAACGCCACTCCAGACTGCCGGTAGGCCGCGAGGAAGGGGCGAAAACACAGCTCGGAGAAAAGCCGCATCTCCGACCAGGTAGGGACTGAGAAAATAGTTTCCTCCTTCCCACCCCCACACATTAAAAGAGTAAAAGACCTCCAAAACAAACACTTTTAACTAAAAATTTAAAAAAGAGTGAAAAGACTAACAGCTGCTGGCAGGGCAGCCATACTCGACGGCGCCCCTCTACGATGAGGTAATATATACGAAATAATTACGAAATAATATATTTCCTGTCCAATGATCACCAAAGGCCGTTTAACACTGGCGCCGTATAGACGTTGCTAAATATGACATCACTAAATATGCTAAATAGACATCACTAAATATACCGAACGTGTATTGTAAAATTAAGAATATGAAATTAAATACAAAAATTGCGTTAGACTCAGTGAGAGGAGGGATTGGCACAGATGGTGGGCATCCTTGATGATGGATGCCACCTTCTCGTGGCAGTACCACATGTAGATGCTGCCTGAGCTCACTGAGTTACACCAGCACTTTGCATGTATTTCCTGACATATTATTACTTCTGCTTAAACCCACTGGCAGTTTTGAAGGAGGTATCTACTTGAGGTTAGGTTGTCAACCTGAAACATTGACGTTGTTTCCCACTCCACAAATGTTACCTGACCTGTGGTATAATTCCACCCTATTCAATTTCTATTTGGATTTCCTTCATCTGCAGTTATTTGCCTCAGGGCAGACAGTGGCGTAGCGGTAGAGTTGCTGCCTTACAGCACCAGAGACCCAGGACTACAGGTGCTGTCTATACGGAGTTAGTACATCCTCCATGGGTTTTGTCCGGGTGCTCCGGTTTCCTGCCACATTCCAAAGATGTACAGGTTTGTAGGTTATTTGGCTTCTGTAAATTTTAAATTGTCCCAGGTGTGTAGGATAGTGTTAGTGTACGGAGTGATCACTGGTCGGCGTGGACTCAGTGGGCCGAAGGGCCTGTTTCACTCTGTATTTGTAAAGTCTAAAGTAAAGTCTAACTGCTTTCTCTGGCATGCTCTGCAAAGAGCTTCCCAAAAACGGAACCTTCTCTCTGACTCACATACAAATTGATTGAACAGCATAATTCCTGATAGATATCTTCACAGTAAATATGAGCTAATCTCACTACAGAAAGTCAAGGGTTATTCATCTCAATCTAAATGCTTTTCTTTAAATGGCACATTCAATTACTGGCAAACAACCACTCCAACATAGAAAAGTAATGGTTATAATAATGAGTATATCATTGCTTTGGATTTTAATCACTGTTGATTTCAAAAGAATTATATGAATTTATGGTTCCCCCTGTTTCTGCCTCACCCTGTTTCTATTAATCCAGTCTTTCCTTCTCTCTTTATATGGCTTTCTATAAGTGGTCAGACTTTATATTCACTTTCCCATTTACTTTTTGTTGTTTAGGCTCTACACTTGCTGTACACATGTCCAGTCTGATTCATCGTGGAGAGAGATAGATCTTTTCCCTGAAAAGACACATATTGCTGCAGTAATTCAGTGGGTCAGGCTGCACCCTTTCAGAACATGAATGTCAGATCCTCACCTGGATCCAAATGTAATAAGCGTTCAAGGACAGTGAACATAAATGCTTTGTTTTATTTGTCCGCCATTCCTTTACATCCTGGCAACATGTGTCCTCTGACCTTTCTGACTCATAGTAACACGTGATACATTTAAATATGATGTCAGTTACCATGACATCGGATCGGTGACGTTTTGGGTCAGGACCTTTCTTTAGACTGATCTGAGGAAGGGTCCTGACCTGAAACATCACCTAGCCGTGTTCTCCGGGGATGTTGTCTGAAAGCTGAGTTACTCCAGCTTTCCTTGGTAAACCAGCATCTGCATTTCCTTGTTTCTACGTATCTACATTTTTGCCCTGTTTACACAAGTCCTGTAGATGGCACCAAACTATTTTCTTCATCCATTAACAGCAAATTACAGTGCAAAGGTTCTTCTGCTAATGGTGGGAACCAGTTGTTAAAGTGGCCCCAGTAATTTCTTCACCTTTATGTTCTTGTACCATTTCCAAATTATTGTGCTGGGTCTGGTGATTAGAATGGTCAGAGTGTGCTGATATATCCAGAACGGCTATACCTGTTGACCTGTGAGTGTGGACATTGACCAGTACTCAGATCAATTTCAGGCGTTGCCATGGAGCTGCGACTCAAATAAATTCTTAACTATTTAACTTTTGAACAATGTATAATGAGGCAATACAGCTAACTTCTAATAACTACTGAAATGCATGTATCATCCCCTCTCAGTGTAACTATGGTCCACCATCCTGTCTTTCATCACCTCTCTGCTGCTGTTGGTTTGATAAAACATGCTATCTTCTTACTATGTTAAAGGATTACAAATTTCTGGAGTAACTCAAGCAGCATCTCTGGAGAACACGGATAGGTCACATTTCGAGTTGGGTTGGGTCGGGTCAGTCAGAAGAAGGGTCCAGACTCAAAATCTCATCACAGGGATTTGAGGCAGGTATATCACCACTTTTTTCTCTCTTTTCCTTTTGTCCTTTTATTTTTTTTTCTCTCCACTCTTCCTTGTCTCATTTATTCACTCTTTGGCTACACTACTTTGGTAGTCTAGGGGTTTTATCTTTGCACCTCACTTTTTCTCTTTCTTGCTTTTTCCCCTTTCTTTTTATCCAATTCAAGCTAAAAAGTTAAAATTGAAGCTGTACAATAACCATATAACTTTATATGCCGTTGGTTCTATTTTTGCACATTTGCTTCTAATAAATAAAAATATATTTAAAAAAAACATCTCATCTATCCATGTTCTGCAGAAATGCTGCTTGGCCTGCTGAATTACTCCAGCATGTTAAGTACTTTTGCATAAACCAGCATCTGCAGTTCCTTGTTTCTACTTCTTACTATGTTATCTGGCTAAGACCATTTTGTTTGCGAGAGATCATAGACAAAGCACTTCCTATAAACCTCCTTCTTTTCTTCTCACCCCTGCACCACGGGGTTCTTATAGGATTGACTTATGAACGCCTTCAGTATCGCATCTACATGCTGCCTTTCAGTAACATTGTCCAAGGGCATGAAATCGACTTCCGTTCACTTATGGACAAAAGCTCTACGAGGAAAAGATTTAATAGGAATCTGAGGGGTAAGCTTTTCACACAATGGGTGGTTGGTGTATGGAACAAGCTGCCAGAGGAGCTAGTTGAGGCAGGGACTATCCCAACATTTAAGAAACAATTAGCCAGGTACATGGATCGGACAGGTTTGGAGGGATATGGACCAAATACAGGCAGGTGGAACTAGTGTAGATGGGACATGTTGGCCAGTGTGGGCAGGTTGGGCCAAAGGCCCTGTTTCCACACTGTATCACTCTATGACTATGATCTTATTACCAGCAGCTAGCAAGCCCAGAAGCTGCCTGGTTAAAAGCGACAATTATGGGAAGACAACAAGCAATGATAAGACAGAGTCCGAAGAAGGGTCTTGACCTGAAACGTCACCCATTCCTTCTCTCCAGAGATGCTGCCTGTCCCATTGAGTTACTCCACTTTTTGTGTCTATCTTCGGTTTAAACCAGCATCTGCAGTTCCTTCTTACATATAAGACAGAGAACGTTGCCTTCTGTCCCTGCCTACAGACCAATTGCCCTGGCCAGCCGCGGGACGGCTGCTTTGCAGCTTTAGCTTCCCTTAGACCTGATCTGAACATCCATCTCCACGTCCACTCCGAGTGTACAAAAGGAACTGCAGATGCTGGTTTATAGTAAAGATAGACACAAGTGCTGGAGTAACTCAGCGTGAGAAAATGGATGGGTAGAGGAGGAGAACGTCTTCAAAGTAGGGAAATATATTATGTATTATAGTATATTATATAATATATAATATATTAAAACAAACAATAATAGTTCAGAAAGACAAAACCATTGCCCCATGTCTATGTAGTTCAGAGCATATTTGGAAGTTGAAAATTTTAATATTCTGATGGCAGTAGGAAGTGCCTCCCAAACTTCTGTCTTTCCACCTTCCTTGCTTAAAATCCCTCTTTGACCAAAGTTTAAGTTGATCATTGCTTCCCCCATCGGCTTCCTCGGATTGGTGTTTATGTTTTGCTTGAACTACTGTAAAACATTTTGAAGCATTTCATTATTTGATGGCATTACATAAGTGTACTGCTGATTATGCACTGGGGCAGATTTCACATAAATACATTGAATTGTTCATTGACTTTTAAAAAGTCATGGAATGACAAACTTTCCATTACTTTTTCGGAAGTGAAGCCAGCTTTTGTTTAATCTATTAAATCTTTATCCCCACTTCAATATTTTTCACTATATTGTATTTTTTTTGCACAATATAGGCTTTTTTGCACTATATTGGATTTTTAAAATTTATTTTCTTTTTTTTGGTTTTATGATATTATCTATTGCGTAATGTGTTTACAAAGCTGTTGTGCTGCTGCAAGTAAGAATTTCATTGTTCCGTTTTGGTACATATGACAATGAAACATATTTGACCCTCGACTCATTTCTGCCATCCCCAAAAGGAATAAGTGACATTTCAGGCCGACTCGAATCATCACCTATTCCTTTACTCCAGAGATGCTGCCTGGCTCGCTTAGTGACTCCAGCACTTTGTGCCTGAATTTGTCATGGCTTCCCTTCCAAATGAATTTGTACCAAGGAATTATTAACAGCACCAGCGTACATTTATGCAACGCCTTCAACTTGTTTAATGGCAAGTTCATACTCCTTCGGAAGGTAATGCTACTTGTCCTGTGGTAGATGGTAATGGTTTTAGAAACATTGGCATTTCACATATAATGCACTCAGTACAAGCATCTGCCTGCGTACGTATTCAAGTAGTGAGAGGGTGCTAATTGGCTTCACTAGGATACAAAGGATGATCTTGACTTTCTAATGACCATGTGTTCATTATCATGAGACTTTTGAATGCTGGTGGCATCCTGGATTGATGCAGAATAAAAGTATTGTGGTAACTCATTGGATAATTGTGTTTCTACTTCTGGCATCTCACATCATCCTCATGTCAATAGAACATGTCTCCTGCAGTAACATTTCCCATCCATGTGTGTGTGCAGTTGGGTTTGCTTTTGAAGCCAGAAAGACATATAGAATCCCTTCAATTCCCTGCCAGGGTATATACAATACATTTATCGCTGACCCTTCTTCCATTAGTACCAATTGGAAGTTGATCACAGTTTCTTGCCAGTTAAAAGATGTGTCTTATTGATTCCTCATTTATTCAACATCAACATCCAGCCTGATCTCTCTGGTAGATATCCTCTGTGGGGCCCCAGAAGAACTCAGAAATCTAATCTGAGAAAGGGCGGTACAGTGGCACAACAATAGAGTCGCTGTCTGACAGCACCAGGGACCCGCATACTATCCTAACTGCGGGGTGCTTTTTGTACGGAGTTTGTACGTTCTCCACGTGACCTCTTGTGTTTTCTCCGGTGCTCTGGTTTCCTCCCACACTCCTAAGATATGCAGGATGGTAGGTTACACAAAACGCTGGAGAAACTCAGCGGGTGCAGCAGCATCTATGGAGCGAAGGAGATAGGCAATGTTTCGGGCCGAAACCCTTCTTCAGACTGGCCCGAACGTTTCGGCCCAAAACGTTGCCTATCTCCTTCGCTCCATAGATGCTGCTGCACCCGCTGAGTTTCTCCAGCATTTTGTGTCCCCTCGATTTTCCAGCTTCTGCAGTTCCTTCTTTAACACAGGATTGTTGGTTAATTGGCTGCAGGAAAATTGTAAGTTGTCGCTAGTGTGTAGGATAGTGTTAAGGTACAGGGTGATCACTCGTCGGCACGGGCTCAGTGGGCTGAAGGGCCTGGTTCCACTCTGTATCTCTAAATTCTAAAATTTAGTCTAATGCCATTCCAACATTCACATTCATCAGAAAACTTCCATTAGTTCTAGAAATTGGCTAATCATTGGCCAGCAAGAGGAAGAAGAACCCTGAAGATGAAAGATGGCACTAAGTGTACATCCACATCTACTGGAAGAATAAGTGAAGTCATATCAGGATTCTCTCTCAGGCACTGGTTCTCATTGAAGTCCTAATTCCACTCAGTTGATTCCATTAGCCAGACTAGTTGATTCCACGTGCACAAAACTAGCCTTTCCCACCCGATTCTCCTTCCTGAGCTCAGTCCTGAAAAGTGATTACCAGTGGAGAGAGGAGAAAGATACGAGGGTTACACAAAAAGCTGGAGAAACTCAGCGGGTGCAGCAGCATCTAAGGAGCGAAGGAGATAGGCGACGTTTCGGGTCGAGACCCTTCTTCAGACTGGTCAGGGATCAGGGAAACGAGAGATATAAACAGTGATGTGGAGAGATAAGGAACAATGAGTGAAAGATATGCAAAAAAGTATTGGTGACAAAGGAAGCAGGCCATTGTAAGCTGTTTGTGGTGTGAAAATGAGAAGCTAGTGCGACTGGGGAGGGGGGGGGGGGAGATGGAGAAGGAATGTCAGGGCCAGAGGGCTGAGGGAGAGGTGGGGGGGAGGCAGTCTGGGTTAACAGAATTGAGAAAATTCAATGTTTAAGCCCAGAGGATGCAGACTCCCCAAGCGGAATATGAGGTGCTGTTCCTCCAACTTGCGGTGTTGATCACTCTGGCCGTGGAGGAGGCCCAGGACCGAGAGGTCGGATACGCAGTGGGAGGGGGAGTTGAAGTGCTGAGCCACCGGGAGGTCGGGTTGGTTATTGCGGACCGAGCGGAGGTGTTCGGCGAAACGATCGCCCAGCCTCCGCTTGGTCTCACCGATGTAGATCAGCTGGCATCTGGAGCAACGGATGCAGTAGATGAGGTTGGAGGAGGTGCAGGTGAACCTCTGTCGGACTTGGAATGACTGCTTGGGTCCCTGAAAGGAGTGGATGGGGGAGGAGAAGGGACAAGTGTAGCATCTCTTGCGGTTGCAAGGGAAAGTGCCCGGGGAAGGAGTGGAGCGGGAGGGAAGGGAAGAATTGACGAGGGAGTTGCGGAGGGAGCGGTCTTTGCGGAAGGCAGACAGGGGGGGAGATGGGAAGATGTGGCGAGTGGAGGGGTCACATTGGAGGTGACGAAACTGGCGGAGGACTATCTGTTGTATGCGCTGGCTGGTGGGGTGAAAGGTGAGGACCAGGGGGACTCGGCCCTTGTTGTGAGTGGGGGAATGGGGAGAGAGGGCAGTGTTGCGGGATATGGAGGAGACCCGAGACCAAGAAAGATACGAGGATGTCCTCAAAGCTTCTGTGCAAATATTGCTACTGCCTCACGTAATCCTGGGAATCTATGGGCCATAACTACCGAAAGTTGTGAAGGAGCGTTCAGAATGGGGTTCAGTATCTCGAGACAATGCAATAGAATCTCACAGAAGCCCAGCAAAGGTATCAGAAGGTGTGCGCCACCTCACATGTCTTGCACCACTAGGGCAGCATGGTGGCGCAATGGTAGAGTCTCGACTCGAAGCGTCGCCCATTCCTTCTATCCAGAGATGCTGCCTGTCCCGCTGAGTTACACCAGCGTTTTATGTCTATCCAAGGACACTTTAAAGCCGAGAGCTTACAGAAGTGGTGATTGCAATAAAGGCAGGTTTTCGGATAGCCAAATGGATATCTCACTCAGGCCACACTCAAGGTCCCGATCAAACCTAGATCTCTGGTACTTTGAGGCAGCAGCTGTGCTAGTTGCTGTCCAGATAGGTTAGAGGCGATGACTTCCAGTCACAAAAGGATCGGGAAGGCAAAGGAAAACTCCAACGTTTTCGGGCAACCACAGTCCAATGTATAATGTGAAACAAATTGTGTGTAAGTAAAAGAAGATGTGAGTCATTAAGAAAAAATAAGTTAAATTGGTTTGTGTTACAGAAATAGTTTGGAAAGAATGTATAGAGTAAAACACTGACAACCTGCTAGAACATGATTTGGAAATCCAAATGGTTTCGCATCTGACTCAGCTGGTCGGGTTTCCTGCTTTTTTTAACTTCACCATATCCGGTTCCCATGCTCCTTAGAAAACTCACCTGAAGCCTCCATTCGCCATGATGTTATTTCGGTCACAGTCACAGAGGCCGATGTCAGAAAATCCTTCAGAGGGGTGAACCCTCGGAAAGTGCGTGGACCTGATGGTATACCCGGGCGTGTTTTAAAAACCTGTGCGGACCTACTGGCTGGAAGTTTTTACGGACATTTTCAAACTCTCACTTCTGATGTCTGAGGTTCCCACCTGTTTTAAAAGGGCAACAATAATACCGGGACCCAAGAAGAGCCTCAGTGACTATCACTAAAGGCAGTGGCACTAAATTCTGTGGTGATGAGGTGCTTTGATAGGCTGATCATGGCTTAACAAAAACCTGGACCCACTGCAGTTCACTTACCGCCACAACAGATCAACGGGGGATGCAATCTGACTGGCTCTCCATTCCGCCCTGGACCACTTGGACAACAAAAACTCATATGTCAGGCTGTTATTTATTGACGACAGCTCGGCATTTAATACCATCATCCCCTCCAAACTGGTCACCAAGCTCTCAGATCTGGGTCTCTACGCATCCCTCCGCAATTGGATCCTCGACTCCCTCATTCACAGACCACAGTCTGTCCGTATTGGTGGAAATGTGTCATCCTCGATAACAATTAGCACGGGAGCACCTCAATTCTGCGTGCTCAGCCCCCTGCTGTACTCATGCTACCGATCATCAAGTTCACTGACGATACCACTGTTGTGGGACGTATAACTGATGGGCATGAGTCAGAGTAAAGAAGTGAGATTGACCAATGGTGCCAGCACAATAACCTGGCTCTCAACACTAGCAAAACCAAGGAACTGATTGTGGACTTTGGAAGGGGTGAGATGGGGACCCACAGTCCCGTTTATATCAACCTGTCAATGGTAGAAAGGGTCAAGAACTTTGAATTCCTGTGCGTGCATGTCTCTGAAGATCTCCCCTGGTCCCAGAACACTGATGCAATCATAAAGAAAGCACATTAGCACCTCTACTTCCTGAGAAGATTACGGAGAGTCGGTATGTCAAGGTGGACTCTCTCGAACTTCTACAGGTGCCTAGTAGAGAGCATGGTGACCGGTTGCATCGTGGCTTGGTACAGCAACCTGAGCGTCCAGGAGCGGAAAAGGCTCCAAAAAGTTGTAAACACTGCCCAATCCATCATCGGCTCTGACCTCCCTACCATCGAGGGGATCTATCCTAGTCACTGCCTCAAAAGGGCTGCCAGCATCATCAAGGACACACACCATCCTGGTCATACGCTCATTTCTCCGCTGCCATAAGATAGAAGGTACAGAAGCCTGAAATCTGCAACATCCAGGTTCAGGAACTGCTTCTTCCCCACTATTGTGGACTATTAAACACAACTTCAAACAAACTCTGAACTATAACGGCCTATTGAACTTTATCTGTTTATTTATGCATGTATATATATATACTGATATATATGACTTGACTTGACTCTCTTGACTTGGCTCTTGACTTGGATTCCATTTGCAGTGCACCTTATTAATTCACCCAAACCCTACTTCCTACACTCCCTTCAGATTCACCCGCTTCACTGAAAAATCAATTGTAGGAATGTGTAACATATTTAAAAAATGCATTCAAAGTGTGTTGTGGTATTAAAGGAGTCCAGCAAACCTTTAGTCTGGCACCACTGATGTTGCACAGTGCCAGAATATTGGTTCCACTATAAATGTAATGATAGTAGCACCTAATGTGGCATTAGTCTATGTTATGATTTGGAAGTTACCATTGATGTAGAGAAATACTTGCAAAGGCTTAGGAGCTCATCTGATCCGTGGCATTTGGTATTTAAATAAATGTCACCAGCTTAAAGTGGTAACTATGAGTGGAATTGAGGTATTCAGTGGTTCAATGATGCTTAATTGTCACCTATGCACAGCACAATGACATTTTTTTCCACAACCCATAAATGCACAGTCATCATATTTTGGCACAATTTACAAATAAAAAGGAACATCCAAAGTCTAAAGTCCAAAGTCCGATCCACAAGTGGGAAGTACTGGAGCGCCCCCTGATCCAGGTAAGCCCAGTTAAGCCCCAGGATGCTGCAGGCCCACAAACCGACGAGCCTCTCCTTGCCCGTCCTCCTGGCAAGGAGAGTGGGCACCAGTGAGCACCTCCTGCAGCTGACCTTGAAGGCGCTGGAGGCAATACCCTCCAGGTACTAGGACAAGACAGGTTTGGAGGGATATCAACCAAGCGCAGGCAGATGGGACTATTGTAGCTGGGACATGCTGGCCGGTCTGGGAAAGCTGGGCCGAAGGGCCTGTTTCCACACTGTATCACTCAATGAATACCCTGGTCCCTCCCCTTCCAGAACACTTCTCACATCTGTCGCCAGCAGCGGCTCCCTCCTCGACTCTCTATGGGGCTTCCGAGCTTCTCCCTGCAGGCAGTGACCCGCAGCATTGGTTAAAGTTATGAATCTTCAGGAGATTTTTCAGAACAACGAGATAGATGACGAGGATGAATTAATGGGGGCAAATGGGGGCTGAGTCATAAAATAACTATGATGTGAATTCCTGAACGAGGCTGAATTAAATAACCATGGCTACCGATGACAAGTCAAATGAAAGTGGAGACTTACAAAAGACAGAACTTGGAGGAGCTGAGATTCTGGAGTGAACTAAAGGATGTTTTGGGGTCACTGTCAGTCAGAAATAAAGGGCAATGGGATGTGATACAGGATGGAATACGGGAAGCAAAGTTCTGCTTCCGATAAGGGTGGAATAATGCAGTTGATTATCATAAGTGTATAGGAAGGAGCTAAGCAGATGACTGTAGATAGCAGTGACAAAAAACAGCACTTTAGATGTAGAAGTACAGGAAAACAAAGATGGACTCCTGAGAGGGGTGGGAATACATCATTCCCATTGCCAGGGAAGCTATGGGTATAATCAGATGATAAATGATTGGACTGAACAAAGTGTGTTCTATAGTTTGATGAGGTTGGCGAGGCAGTTGAAAAGTTCCAGAACAGTTGAGTCAGAGAGTCATGGAGCCATACAGCATGGGAACAACCCAAGGTCAGGCAGCATCTCTGGAGAAAAGGATGGGAGATGTTTCGGGGTCGGGACCTTCTTCACACAGTTACTCCAGCACTTTGTGTCCTATCTTTGGTATAAACCAGCATCTGCAGTTCTTTTTTACACACATGGAAGCAACATCTTTGTCCCACTTTGTCTATGCTGACCAAGTTGGCATTCTGGGCCAGACACATTTTAGGTATGTTGCAAAACTTACCTTGAGCAGCGCTGCAGTTCTGCCGCTCCCCGTGTGCGCGACTTTGGCGCCTTTCAGAGGGGGGCGGGCTTAAAGGTCCGTTTTTCGACAGACTGGGATAATCGATGAATGTCGGGCGATTTTGTTGCGGAAGAAAAATCGCTCCGACATTTCATCAATGAAGGTATTTTTAAATTACTCTAAATTATTTGTTAACTAGAGTAATTTAAAAATCACCTTCAAAAGCCGTGAGCACCAACAACCAGAGGGATTTTCCGTAGGGGAGAAAAAAAGGTAAATAGTTTATTTTTATATTAAAAGTTGGTTTTTCGGGATGGCTTTAATAATATTTTTATGTTGCGAAATGGGGTCCCAAAAAATGTATGAACAAACAGTATTTTTCCTCCCGACCACTGCTAACCGCAACGTTCTAATCCACCGCATTCCAGTAAAACCCACTCGCTAGTTGATTTAAATGGCCATTAATTTACAGACATTAAACACTAAATTCCTTCCATTTGGCCCAGAAATTCATGAAAATGAGATTTAAAAATTATGTTATATTGTGGATTATTGTGTGAATGTTATTTGGACACTTAGGCAATTTAAAAAAAGTTTATCTTTTCTTAAGAAATGGATAGATGTTTAGATCTACTCATTGAATTTTGTAATTAGCTACAATTAGATAACTAACTAATTATATGCTTTAATTTCAGGTAATCCAAGTAAGATTGTTTAATATTTGTTTCAGAATGCTTCAATCTATAATAACTGAAAATTTCACTGAGTTCTCTTAATTTTTAAGAAAGTTATGGGCTTTTAACTTTTCCAGATCACAGCTTTTGAGTTAAGTCAATTGAAAGGCAATGGGGAGCAAGATGCTAATTTCCGAGTGTGAAAATGGCCATAACTTTCTCAATACTGAAGATATGAAAGTAAATTAGGTGTCAAATTAAACTTCTTTTTATGCTTTATCTGATGGGATAAATTGCAGACTTGATTTTTTAAATCTCAAAATTTTGTAACATTGCTACACATTTGCCTGCATTTGGCTCATGCTCGTTAAACACTTTTTAATCCTTATCTGTCCAAATGTTCTTTGAAAGGTATAGCCTGGAATAATATGAATGAAGTTTGGACTTACTGTAGGCATAAATATATGCAAGTAGCTATGTGTTATAATTGGCGAATGCTGACTACACAGGAGCCACCCTGCTTTACTTATATCATCACATCATAGCCCAATAATGCACACTAATTGTTTCCAGCACTGAGGCGTTGACAGATCTCACACACCTGATCATTAAACACCTATTTCTACACCAAACCTACCCAAATCCATTTTAACCATCCCTTAATCTCATAAATTATCCTCAGATTCTAGCATTTACCTACACATGAGTGGTAAAGCAGTAGAACTGCTGTCTGTGCAGAGTTTGCACGTTCTCCCAATGATCGTGTGAGTTTTCTCCGGATTCTCCAGTTTCCTCCCACATTCCAAAGATGTGCGGATTTGTAGGTTGATTGCCCTTAGTGTGTGGAGGAGTAACTCGAGTGAACAAGTGATTGAACATTGGTGGACCAAAGGGGCTGTTTCCATGGCCAATTAAACATGCCCATTTTTGGGGATGTGGAAGAAAACAGAGCACCCAAAGGTGCCATGGGTGGTGGTGAGAGTGGCATTTAATAGGCTTTTGGATAGGCACATAGATACTCACAGAATGGAGGGATGTTGATTATGTGGAGGCAGAGAAGATTAGTCTGAAGAAGGGTTCCAACCCTAAACGTCACTGATTCTTTTTCTCCAGAGATGCTGCCTGACCTGATGAGTTACTCCAGCATTTTGTGTCTATCTTCGATATAAACCAACATCTTCACAAGAAGATTAGTTTAACTTGGCATCATGTTCGGCATGGACATTGTTGGCCGAAGGGCCTGTTCCTGTGCTGTACTGTTCTACATTCTACGGGCTGTGTACATATTTTGTTGAAGTAAGGCTTTGTAAATTGCTCATTTGCTCATCAGATGTAACAGGGTGAATGCGGAGAGCTTGAGAAAGTTATGTCACCAAATTATACGACTAATTGAATTGAGGGCACATTCGGTATTCTTTATCAATGTATCCAGTTGGACAGCAGGGAGAGAGATGAGCTTTAATGATAAATACCCCCACAACATGAGAGGAATAAACTGGGTAAATGCACAGTCTTTTACCCAGAGTATGGGGATGAAGAACCAGACGTGGGTATAGGATGAAGGGGGAAAGGTTTAATAGAAAGCTAAGGGGCATTTTTTGTTTTACACCAATGGTGGTAGATATATGGAACAAGGTGCCGGAGGAGGTAGTTGAGGCAGGTACTATTACAACATTCAGGAAACATTTGGACAGGTACATGGATAGGATAGGTTTAGAAGGATAAGAGCCAAACACAGGCAGATTTAACTAGTGTAGCTGAGCTCGGCATTGTAACTCTATAATTACCCAGGTGTAGGATTAGATGAAAAGATGTATTCTGGGATTTGTATGCACGTCTCTATAGATATTGTTATGTGAAATTGCTCCATTCATTGTTAAGATGTATACTTCATTTTTTTAATTATATAATAATTGTTTTTTTTTCTTAGTTGTTTATTTTTTATAATTTTTTTTTAATTGTTTTTCTTATATAATCTTAATCATTATTATTTAATCACTATCTCTATTGATTATAGATCTATTCTTTTACTTCTTTACTTTCCAAAAAAAAACAGAAGCATACATAAATTATTTCGTAATATTTGTATAATTTTTGAAACAAGTTAAATTTGTATTTGAAGAACTGTTATACTGTGAACAATATGCATTGCTTCTAATAAAAATATTTTTAAAAAAAGATTTAACTAGTGTAGATGGGGATGTTGGTCAGCATAGATTAGTGGGGCCAATGTGCCTGTTTCCACGCTGTATGACTCGATGACCCTATGACACCATCACCACCAATAATGTGTAAGAGATGCTTGGAAAAGTGAGTTTTTGAAGTAAAACATATGAGACACAACCCCAAATACAAAAATAAATGCTCCCTCTCAAACATCTTCACTGTCTTCACTGTCCCGCTCCCTGAAGCCCAGTCTCAGGGTTACATGTCTGCTGTAATAACACTCTGTGTATTCCCTTTATAAAACACCACGCGGTAATGCAGTCATTTTAAGGCAATTAGGAAGTATCGTGATGTATTAGCAGTAACACGAGTGTTTGATCGCCAATGCAGAGGCTAAAATCATTAGAGATTACCTTGTTCCCCGCTCTCAACTGCTGACTTTTACACCCACTCCCTGACTACCAATCCTACTTTGCCTCCATTAATTGCTGGTATTTTCTCCCATGGCCTACTTCCAGTGTTAGTGTTCACTTCTGTCTCGCCAGCTGCCTGGAAAGAAGTGCAAATACCAAATGTTATTTGAGGTCCTTTCGTGAAGTCTGGTTAGTCTTGCCAGATCACGAAGCTTCTTTCGACCTCACTCCTTACCCCCACACCCCCTCTCACTACCAAGCCAGAAATGGCAAGAAATATATCCACTTGCCAGCAAGTTCATCTGAAGAAAGATATGCAATTATTGACAAAGTTGGAGATAAACATTCACCAAAAATTGTTTGCACTATGAACTTTTTGCACCAATTTTTATACCTTACTTGCTTTAATAGTGCTGTTTTTTGTTGTTGTTTCTTTTATTTTTTAGAAATGCAGCATGGAAACAGACCCTTCGGCCCACACTGACGACCAGCGATCACCCAAGCAAGGGTTCTGTCCCTCATACCAGGGACAATCTACCAAAGAAAATCAACCTGCAAATCTGCACGAGTTTGGAATGTGGTTGGAAACCGGATTACTAGAAGGAAAGCCACGTAGTCACAGGAAGAAGGTGCAAACTCCATACAGACAGCACCTGTAGTCAGGATCCAACCCAGTTTTCTGGTACTCTTAGGCAGCAAATCTACAGCTGCTCCACTGTACCACCCTACAGCGCCACTGTACCACCCTGCTGCACCACTGTGCCACTGTGACACTGTGCTGCGCCACTGTCCCACCCTGTTGCTTCTTGAGTATTCTTATATTATTTTCTTGAGTTTCTTGACTCGTAGAATATTATTTAATTTTAAAGCAAAAATTTATTGGTTTGTGTGAGAAAGTTGCATTGTAATATGGTTTCAGTGTCTTTGCAAAATGGCAGGAATGCCCATTCCATAGGAATTGAGAACTCATCTTGATGAAGCGAGAATGTAGAAACAAAGAACCGCAGATGCTGGCTTATACCAAAGATAGACACAAAGTGCTGGAGTAACTCAACAGGTCACTAATTCCTGGCATAATCCTTGTAAACGTCAGTATTACAAAGCAATTCAACTCAAGTCCTGCTTCATCAAAGATAGACACAACTGCTGGAGTAATTTAGCAGGTCAGGCAGCATCTCTGGAGAAAATGGATAGATGACATTCAAGTTGGGACCCTTCTTCAGTCTGAGTAAGTTTGAAGACGGGTCCCAACTCAAAATTCTGTAGAGGCCAAGTCAGTGGATATTTTTAAGGCAGAGATAGATAGATTTTTGATTTGTACGGGTATCAGAGGTTATGGGGGAGAAGGCAGGAGAATGGGGTTAGGAGTGAGAGATAGATCAGCCATGATTGAATGGCAGAGTAGACATGATGGCCGAATGGCCTAATTCTACTCCTATCACTTACGACCTTATGATTGGGGTTAATGACTCAATAGTTCCTGGCTCCAACTTCAGCAAACTTTGGGTTAGTTTCCAGTGAAGCAACTTGAACAAGGTCACATTCACTAAATCACTGCTTTGAGTTCCACATTCATATGGAGTTATGGCATGAATGGGAGGAAATCGGTCAAAATGTCACTAAATCATTTTTTTCTTTCTGAGGGTTTAGATTGGTTTAGCAATTTTATAAACATTAAACATTGACAAAATAAATATTGGCTTCCGCAACTAAAACAAAATATCTCGAATGAGACTTATAGTGTCTTCATTCACACCCTATCCAGTCCTGTGAGATTCTCTCATCTCCACATTTCATTCTGCCCAGTCATACATCCAGCCCTTCAAAGGTGACTTCACCTCAGGCACAGAGTACAATAACCACATTTATTCCCATCAATGTGCGTGTATTCAGTTACATCTCAGGATTTTCATCAGTCCAGGTTTCAAGCTAGATTGTAACTCTTCTCTCGCCACCCAACAAGTTTTCTTTTCCTGCTGTGCTTTACAGCAGCCAGTTCATGAGCTTGCCGACACAAATTACATTAACTTCTTAAAGGAACATCATCCTCTGACATAGTACCTTTCAAGGCACGTTACCAACTATCCCATTCAATCGGAAAGAATTCCAGCATGCTCACCTCACGCCCTCAATATCTAGCTCATTGGAGAGACTCGGACGATCTTTAATCAGGCTTTTCTGGACTTTACTTTGCACTAAACGTTATTGCCTTTATCCTGTATCTGTACACTGTGGGCCGCTTGATTGTAAGCATGATTGGATAGGATGCAACACAAAAACATTTTGCTGTACTGTCTATAAATGGTAATGTCTGGTGAGATCAGGAGGTGAAACATTTTAATAATGAATGACAAAAGGAAAAGCATAATAAAACATAAATAATCATTTATTGCAGTATGTGCAGACAAAGTCGACTAGATACATGGATCAGCAGACTGCCCTTCAGATTTGTTTTTTAATTAACTATGGTTCTCTCAGTATCTGACTACAAGCTGTGTTATAGTCACTCTACAACGTTAGGAAAACACCTACTGTCAACTCAAGGGTGCTCAGCTCATGCAAACCCTGTCAGAAGTTATTATGAGATGGCTTCTGTTCCTTCCCTATGAGACAGCCGCCTCCATGCTGGGCCTCACATAATCTGGGACATCCAGTCACCTTGTCCTTCAGCTTGGCCTGATGTTGGTCTGATGTGGGATCCCCACCATGTCTCCAACATGTTGTGGCAACAAGTCTTTGTTTCTCTCTTATAATTAAAACACATCTTCTTTTGGTCATCCCTAAATGTTTTCTCCATCTTTTTACACTTTCTATTTTTCTCACAGCCTTTATGGTTTTTTTTGTGAAGAGACTTTTCGTTCACCCCCACTAATAATTTTGTACGCAGCATTGTCTGTTATCTCTTGGGTTGGGGTTTGATAAAGGCTAAGATGCTTGCGTAGGTGCTTTCTTCAACAATTTTATACCACCTTAGCATCTTTCCCCTGCTTTCCATCGCCTTTTGGAAATATATGGTGTCTGCTGATTAAACCGACAGTCCTTGGCCTGAGCTGTGGCCCCTATTTTAAGGACCAAGAAGGAGGCATGGTGTCAGGTATGGCAGCTGGAATCAAGCATTTTTTTTCTGTAATTGGTAGGGTTTAAAGGAACATGGAATAATGAACAGCTTAATTTCTAGCCAGGTTGACATGTGCCTGTACTGTCTCAAGTGCAGTCCTCAAGGCTTCTGTTGAAGTCTTTATGTATGGTTCATTTCTTTCCCCTTATGGCCAATGAGATAACATTAACTCTCATTTACTTTGGTTTAATTGCCAAAAGCTAGCTTAAAACACGTAGACAAGGTGCGCACCACGAAAGGGTACCACAGTGGCAGAGCGGTAGAGTTGCTGTCCTATTGCACCAGGTTTGATCCTGACTATGGTTGCTGTCTGTATGGAGTTTGCACATTCTCCCTGTGACTATGTGGGTTTTCTCCAGGTGCTCCAGTTTTCTCCCATACCCCAAGGACATACAGGTTTACAGGTCAACAGATTTTGGTAAGTTGTAAAATTGTTCCTAATATGTATGGTAGTGTTGGTGGATGGGACTGATCGCTGGTTGGTGTTGACTCAGTGGGCTGAAGTGCCTGTTTCCACTCTGTATCTCTAAAGTAAATTCTAAAGTCCAAAAGTAATAAAATAGTAAGATTAAACGAGAACTTACCAGTTCGAAGGTTGATCTTTATTTTATGAGGAGTTGCGATGAGGGATTTCGTGAAGAACCCACCAGCACGCATGCGCGACATTCTTCAAAGTAGCGGTGTGGAATCACAGAAACAACAACAGAGAAATGACTTGGTATAGTAAGATTGAAGATACTCTAATTACCAGTTGAGTATGATCGGGGGTTGGGAGCGGAGGGCACGAAATCCCTCATCGCAACTCCTCATAAAATAAAGATCAACCTTCGAACTGGTAAGTTCTCGTTTAATCTTAATATTTCATTTCGGAGTCACGTGAGTGACTTCATGAAGACTTCAAAGCTCTGTGATTCCATGCCCTGGACCACGTCCATGCTGTCACACACCACTATTAAGGATGGATGGGAGTAAACAATTTTCCAGACTGCTTGTACTGAAAAACAAGAATAATATTTATTAACAACAAAGAAAAAAACCCTCATTCGGGGACATCTCCACGTTCTTGACCTGCATTCAGCATGGCCTCCGCGAACTGTAGAGGAGTGGCAACAGGCTTGTTGTAGAACCGCTGGAAGATGGCTTCATTCACCCATCCTGCTGTGGCAAGAATATGGTCCATGGGCACCTCCATGACCCTTGCCGCCGACGTTAATGAAGCGCTGGTGGAATGGGATTTGAAGACATTATTGTCGATACCTGACTTACCCAAGACGATCCTGAGCCACCTGGATATCGTCTGGACCGTCACTCTGTGGTGAGGTTTCTTGTGAGTGACAAGCAGGTATTTCTCCATTCCCCTCAGGTTTCTCGTCACTTTCACATAGTGACGGATATGGGCGGCTAAACATAGCCTTGCATCTGCGGGGTATGCTGGGAACTTCAGCTGCAGCCCTGTGAACCCAGGTCTATGCTGCTTGAGTAGTTCGTCTATGAAGAAGACTACTTCTGCAGGGGTAGAGATCATCCTGTCGATCTGGATTTTATGGAGTGTCTGTACCCTCTGCGCTGAAGTCAGTGCCAGTAACATCACCAGCTTCAGGGTGAGTTTGTCCAGCTCTAGCCCCTCCATGGGCGACCACGACCTGAGCAGGGTTAATACGTTCCCGATATCCCAGGTGATATTATAGCGTGGTCTGGGCGGATTCGAATTGAATATTCCCCGCATGAGTCTGGACACCAGCCTGTTGGATCCTACTTCAATATTGAGGTAGAATGACCTGGTGCTGTTGATGGCACTGTAGCTCAGGTGTTCATCATGGTGCAACCCCGCCAGGAATTCCAATACGTCGGTTATGGTTACAGCGTCATATGCAATGTGGGAGCGGCCGCAGTAGGTTTCCCATTTCCGGATGTGAGAGAGGTATTGCCGCCTGGTGGACTCCCGGCATGACGCTCCGATGGTATCCATGGTTCTGGGTGATAGGCCATACCGCAGTAATGGCCTGTTCAGAACCTGCAAGCCAACAAGTTTAGATAGCTGTGGCAGGGATGTGGTTTCCCTGACACAGGGTTAGTCACCAGTTGAGGGCAACCCTCTAAGAGGACCCATGGTTGACTGATCATATCAAGGACCACTGGATACCATGGCTGCGTAGGCCAGTCGGGTAAGATAAGAATGCCCTTGGCAGCATCCATCTGGATTTTCCGCAATACCCGACTGATGAGGCAAAATGGAGGAAATGCATAGAAGAACCATTTCCCCCAGTCCAGCGAGAACGTATCCATCGCCATTGCCCCAGGATCTGGTTCCCACGAAACGTATGTTGGTACCTGATGGTTCAACCGCGACGCAAAGAGGTCGATATCCGGTTTACCAAATTTGGCTGTAACTTTAGCGAAGATTTGAGGATTCAACATCCACTCAATGTTGTCATTAAATTTGCGTGACCTGGTGTTCACCACAGTATTGAGCTCACCTGGTAAATAGGTAGCTGAAATCCAAATATTCCGTTGAATACACCAGAGCCAAATTGTATTTGCCAATTCATCACATGAAACTGACCTGGTACCGCCCATATGGTTTAAATATGCCACTGCAGTGGTATTGTCTATTTGGAGACGGACATGAGCGTCAGTAAGATTAGAACAATAAGCTCGAAGTCTGTGAAATGCTCCAAGCATCTCCAAATAGTTTATCCCTTGTGACAATAACAGAGTAGATTCAAGGGTGTCCCATCTGCCCGCGCAACTAGAGTAGTTGTCCGTAGCTCCCCAGCCATGAGAGCTTGCGTCTGTTTGTAAGTATACCATCGGATTGGGTAAAATGATGGGTTTAAATGAGTCACAAATATTGTCCACCCACCATTGTAACTCAATCTTAGCTTTAAGAGGCAGCTGCATTGGTCTGTCGAAATGTCCAGCGTTTAGTTTTAACGCTGAGATCTTGGCTCTCTGCAAATTTTGATAATGCAAAGGTCCGTATTGAGCAGCTGGAAAAAGTGCTACGATCTTGCCAATCACCTTAGCAGTTTGTCTAATTGATGGTATACTGGCCCAGACTAAATCTTCACATACTTGGGTGACATCCCCAACTTTGTTAGCTGGTATGGTGGCCCTCATGCGATTGGAATCCACCGTGAACCCCAGATAATCCATGACCTGTGAAGGGCAGAACTTTGACTTATCTGGATGGATAATGAACCCCATTTCCTGAAAAATTGCCACGGTGGCTGAAACTGCCAGTTCAGCTGATTCCAGGGTGTTGCCAACAATCAAGATATCATCCAAATAGGCCATCACTATATGATTTTGTCTCCGTAGCGTGGCCAGAATAGGTTTGAGTAATTTAGTAAATAATCTAGGGGCTGTGGTAAGCCCATTTGGCAAAGCCCTGTATTGCCAGAGCTGATCCATCCAGGTAAATTTTAAGAACTTCCTGTGGTGTTTCCGAATGGATACAGAAAAGTATGCATCTTTTAAATCAATGCATGCCATAAAGCAGCCATGAGAAATCAAGGACTTGGCTGTTTCGAACGTGTCCATTTTGAAATGGGTATATTTTACAAAGGTATTCAAATGGGTCAGATCAATAATAACCCGACATCCTCCATCCTTCTTGGGCCTAGTGAATATGTTGGATACAAATTCAATTGGTTCGTGTATAGTTTTTTCTATCACGCCTTTTTCTTGTAACCTTAAGATTTCAGCATAGCCGGCTGCCATTTCGTTGCTAGACAGCGTAAATTTCCGATCTGGCATATGCTGGGATGGAGGGATGTTGCCATTGATGAATTCAATCTCATGGCCTTGAATACTTTGTAAGATAAACTCATCAGAAGTGATAGTTTCCCATGCCCCCGTGAAGAACTGTAGTCGCCCACCAATATGTGAAGTTAAGCACGCAGGTGCATGAAAACCAGACCGCCTTACCTCCATGGTTACCGGCGGTCCTTGACATGTTTGGCGGGACGTGGAGGTGCTGGGTTGGGCTGATGATGCGGCGTCCGCATCTTCCATGGTGTCCGCTGGGGGCCTAGCCCTAAAAAAGGCCGCGGTTGCTGAGGCTGTTGAAATTGAGGCGGAGCTGGAGTATAGGTTCTTGCCGGTCTGGTGGCAGGGCCTCGTGGCCTGAAAAATGGCCCTTTCTTGGCCGCCTGCCTGGACGAGATTTGAGACCGCATCAGTCCCACCGTTTTGGTGTGGTCGTCCAGCTCCTTGACCCTCTTCGGGAGGTCTTCCCCGAACAACTGTCTGGGTGGTGGCGTAGGAGGTGCTTTACACAACCCCTCGAATTTCGGGTTCAGCATGGGTCGGATGACGCTCTTCCGGAAAGCGTTAATCTCATGCTGTGTGGCACACAGTAGAGCCAGAGCATCCTCCTGCTCTGTGCTTAGATCCTCCCCGTCCACCGACCGCGCAAACGCGGTAATCCCAGCAGTAAGCAGCTTCAGGATGCGCTGGAGCTTCATCTCCTGGGTCCTGATTGCTGTGCCGATGTTGCCCCAGATTGCCGTATTGACTATGGGCACGTTGAGGGAGTTGCAGTTGGCTGGGGCCTTGTGCCTATTTATGGCCTACGATAGGACCTCCTCCTGAAGCTGATGGTTGGTCAGGAAGTCCACGGTGGCAGCCAGTTTGGGGTTGAGGGGTAGTCCCGATGTCTCTGATGATGCGAATTTTGCCGCTACATCGAGGAGTTCTTCTCCGACGTAGCTGGTGTATGGTCCAAAATGTCCTCATCCTCTGGCTGCCTCAGGCTGCCTGCTGACGATGGTGAAACCTCCCTGTGCCCTCTGGAGCTGGATGCTTCCTGCCGTTGATTCTGTTGCAGGAGGAGCTCCAACATCCGCTCCATCCGGTCAATACGCCCCTCGCCCTTAAAACTCGGGCGGTCGGAGTCCTCATGTTCTGCTGAACTGCTGAGGCTCCGTTCATCGGCCCGCACCTCGTCGAGGTGAACTCGGTGCCGGAAGTTGTCGCTACCAGCCGCCGCAGCAAAGCTGAGCGATTCCCGCGCGGGTACGCTCAAACGCCTCCTTTTGGCGGAGCCCGATCCCGCTGCCTCGGAGGGCAAACGCGGTGGAGCGTCGGCACCCAACGCCTCGGCGTGGTGACCCGACGCCCGCGCGGGCTTGCCGGCTGCCCACATCCTGGGCCTAGCCGACGTACGGTCCCGTCCTCCCATCCACGGGGGACTCGGTGACCGTGGCGGGACTCCACCCGAGTGACTCTTCCTGGTCTTGGCGGTTGGGGAGTCGACACTGGTCCTCGCAGGTCTCCCAGTGGACTTGAGTCCCGCCATTTGACAAGTCCGCATTCTAGCGGCAGGTGATGCCTTTGCCCCTAAAGGGCTAGGCCTACGGGCTCCATCCCTCCCTCTCCTCCGAGGGCTCAGGGAGAAGGGCCGTGCAGCCGCACGCGAGCCCTTGCCCAGGTCGACCAACGAGCCCGTTGGCGACCTCGATACGGAGTCAGGGTCTACCTGCTCCGGTGGTACACCGAAATCCTGCTCCTCAGAATCACTGGAGCTCCGGTGTATCGGCGGGTCGGGCCCTGTAGCGACAGGGCTCCCCGACTTCCTCGCCTTCTTCCCGGCCTGACTCGCAGGTGCAGCCATTGATGAGGGCTCCGGGATGGGTGGCCGGCGACTCCGGGCGGACGTCCTACGGCCTTTGTTTCTCCCGTCCATGTCCCTGCTGAAAGAACACACTCTCCCAACAGGAACCAACCAACTTAAGGTTAGTTTCACTTACCTGAGTGGCTCCTTATGAAGGGCTGGTGGGGAGCCGCGCTCCACCGCCAGCCGTCGGCAGCAATGCGTTGTGACGATATGTCGCGCATGCGTGCTGGCGGGTTCTTCACGAAGTCACTCGCGTGACTCCGAAATGAAATTATGTGGCTTCATTTGCTTTATATGTACTAATTGAAATGGACCACAGAGTTTACTGTCTCTTGCTGCATATCCACTTTTGGAGATATCACGCCCAGTACTCATAATTTCAATTCAAGCATGATATATAAATTTCATAATTTGATCAAGCAGTGTGTCTGATGACACATCTAAGAATCTCTCTTATTATCCCTCTACGAAACTGGAAAACAGCTGGAGGTTTAAACTAACATCAAGGATACTGTATTAATGAGAGAACATACAGTGCCAAACAGCATCTCTGACTGTGGCTTTCTTTCAAGCAAATGTTTCTGGGATTGTCTGACCCCAAACACCATAGCAACAATTTAAGGGGTAACAGCATTAAAGCTAATTAGTGTCCACAAATTAATAAAATATTAGGCTAAGCTTAGTGATTTCCAAAATAATACATTATGATCAAACAGGTTTTATTCCAAAACGTTATTCATCACATAATCTTAGACGCTTGTTTAACATTATATACTCGAGAAGAAGGAGAGATATTGAATTAGCAGTTATATCGTTGGATGCTGAAAAAGCATTCGACCAGGTGGAATGGTCATATTTATTTAATATAATGGAAAAGTATCAATTGGGGGATGGATTTTGTAAATGGGTAAGAATATTATATTCTAACCCCACAGCAAGAATTTTAACCAATCAAATACTATCACCTAAATTTAGACTTTTTAGGGGATGCAGACGGGATGTCCGTTATCCCCTTTATTATTTGCTTTGGTGATAGAACCTCTGGCCGAAAGAATCAGATCAGAACCCGAAATATATGGGTATAATACTGACACAACAAATAATAAGATATCTTTATATGCAGATGATATTCTGATTTATATTACTAAGCCGGAATGTAGTATTCCCAAGTTATTTAATGTTATAAATGAATTTAGCGTATTTTCAGGATATAGGATTAATTGGAATAAAAGTGACATTATGCCTATAACTGGTATAAATGTAAATATATTACAAAAATACCCACTAAAAATAGTTACAGATAAATTTAAATATTTAGGAATCAATGTGTCTAAATCCTATAAATTATTAATTAAAGCTAATTATTATCAATTATTAGAGAAACTTAAAAAAAACATTTTATATTGGAAAACACTCCCTATATCTATGATCGGTAGGATTAATGCTATAAAGATGATTTTTTTACCACAATTGTTATATTTATTTCAGGCAATTCCTTTTTTTCTCCCAAAAAGTTTTTTTTTAAAAATTGATACTATAGTTAATAATTTTGTCTGGGATTACAAAAGTCATAGAATAAGTAAAAAACACTTATGTAAGTCTAAGATAAATGGAGGGCTGGCACTTCCAAATTTTCTATATTACTTTTGGGCAGTCCAGATTAAGAATATGAATTTTTGGTGGGTAAATATGGATGTTGAACCAATGTGGTTAAAAATAGTAAGATTAAACAAGAACTTACCAGTTTGAAGTTTGATCTTTATTTTATGAGGAGTTGCGATGAGGGATTTCGTGAAGACCCCGCCAGGCACGCATGCGCGACATTCTTCAAAGCAGCGGTGTGGAATCACAGATCACAAACCGAAGATAGTAAGATTAAAACTTGACCATACCAGTTGAATATATAATAGAGGGTTGGGAGCGGAGGGCACGAAATCCCTCATCGCAACTCCTCATAAAATAAAGATCAAACTTCAAACTGGTAAGTTCTTGTTTAATCTTACTATTTTACTTCGGAGTCACGTGAGTGACTTCGTGAAGATTTCAAAGCTCTGTGATTACATGCCCTGGACCACGCCCATGCTCACACACTGCCGTAATTCTGATGGAGGAAGTATGTTAACGTATTTCAGACTTGAACAAGCTGAAAAAATAATAACATTTGTTAATACAACAATAACCCCCTGAACTCGGGGACAAACGTTTAGGGAACAGCACTTAAAACTGAATCCGCCAACGTTGCGGGAGCGGTTATAAATCAGTTATAAAACCGCTGAAGTGTAGATTCACTGGCCCAGCTCGCTATTGCGAGGCCAAAATCCATGAACACCGCCATAGTCCTTGCCACTGATGTGGATGCAGCCCTGATAGAATGACATTTAAAATATTAGTGTCTTACCTGCTGCACCGAATACCACCTCGTGTCATCTGGAGATAGTCTGCACAATCACCCTGTGACGTGGGTTACCATGGCTGAAACAGACCCGTCTCCATACATCTGATGCCCATTTGCAGACGTGTAGTCCCAGGTCTGTGTAGTGTAAGTAATTCTTCTGTAAAGAAGTTACCTTAGTATGGTCCGATCATTCTATCCAGGTTTAATTCCTGTAAAGTCATGACCTGTTGAGCTGCGTTCAGTGCCATTATCATAAGCACTTTGAAGGTGAGTAAGTCCATCATAGGCGACCAGCTCCTGAGGAGGGTCAACACTACCTCATCCCAGTCCAATCTAGCAATAGGACAACAATGCACTCCTGGCACTGTATACAGCACTGTAACTGAGGGACTCGTCATAATGACGACCCATGAGTATTCCAGCACCTTGGAGAGTATAGCAGATATGTAGATGGTCTAGGTCCGACTACAGAAACCTCCCATATCCTTATGTAGGCGAGGTACTGCTTCCTACTGGACTCTCTCTGCACGATGCTGTTTGACATCCATGGTCCTTTATGTTGCAGAGCCTGGTTGCGTATCCTGCAGCACCTGTCTGATGAAGCAGAATGGGGAAAACATAGAAACCCCGCATTTCCCCCCAACGTAGCGAAAACGCGTCCATCGCCACTGCCCCAGGATCTAGTTCTCAAGACATATGTTAGTATCCAATGGCTCAACCTGGACGCAAAGAGGTCGAAATCTGGTATTCCATATTAGGCTATAATTTTAGCAGATATTTGGAGGTTCAATCTACTTGATGTCGTTATTAATACTTGTGACCTGGTGTCCGCCACTATATTGAGCTTATCCAGAAGGTACATAGCTGAACTCAAATTTCTTTCAATCCACCAGAGCCAAATTAATGTTTCCAATTCATCCCAAGATATTAACTTGACGCCACCCATAAGGTTTAATATGCCTCCTCAGTGGTATTATTTTGAAGACGAACATACGTATGCTGCAGATTAGTACATTAATGCGCAGCCCTGGACATGCTCCCAGCATTTCTAAACAGTTTATACCTTGTGATTGAAGAAAGTAGACTCATGCAATCCCATTTACCGCCCCACCTGGAATGGTGTCAGTAGTTCCCCAGCCCTCGGCGCTTGCGTCGGTTTGTAACGCGACTACTAGGTTTGATGTAATGATGGGATTTAACAATCACAACCATTGCTAATCCACCGTTGTACCTCAATTATGCTTGGATTGGCAGCTGCTTAAGCTCGTAATTGTAAGCATTCGCTATACATGCCGAGATTTTGCTTATTCACCCAAGCTTTGATAGCGTAACGACCCAATTATGTGGCTGGAATGTAGCTCCAATTTACCCATAGCTTAGCAGCATGTCGAAAGTCAGTTCCCTGGCGCAAGCAAGGCTGTTACATGAATCTATTATGGCTATAGCTCTGTTCCCTGGATAGTGACAAACAGAGCCGCAGAATGTATGTACCTCCCTCCTACTTGTGAGGTTATGCATGCAGCACTTCCAAGAGAACCAGGCCCCCTTACCTCCATGGTTACCGGCGAGCCTGACGTTCTGGTTTCTAGTATTCCTTCTTTGCTGGGTGCTGCTCGATCGCCTCGGTAAATCCTTGTTCCTGCAGCTGGTGTGTGGTGAGGTAGTCTATGCTGGCTCTGCCCTAACAAGGCTTCTGCTGTTGGGGAGCTGGTGCGGATGTGTTCTTGATGGCCTCGTCTTTGACCGGCTTGGGCAGGTCCTCCCCAAACAGCTGTCTTGGAGGTGTGGTGGAGGTACGACCCAACCCAGCGAATTCAGGGTTAATGTCGGGCCGGATGGAGCTCTGACTAAAACAGTTTCCCGAAGTGTGCTACACAGGAGGGCTAGAGCATCCTGCTGCTCTGCGGATGCACCTGCCCCATCGAGGGTCCTGATGAGCGCCGTGATGCCCGACGCCAATAGCTTCAGAATTTTCTGCCTCTTCATCTCTTGTTCCCTCGCATTGGAAATTATGTTCCCTCAGATGGCTGAGTCGACCCTCGGGACGTTCAGGGTAACACAGTTTCCAGGATCCTTGTACTTCTCCGTGTTTCTGAAAGCACCTGGTCTAGGAACTGGTGTGTCGTCAAGAATTAATACTTACTGCCAATGTAGAGTGCAGCGGTACCCCTGAAAACAGGTTTCGGATTTTCGACACCTCCAACTTCTTCTTCTGGATCGAGAGCAGTGGGCTCTTCTGCTGCCGCTGCTTTGTCAAATCGGCCATCTGTTGAATGCTAGCACTCCCGATGGACGAAGGTGAGATTGAAGGTGGTGGTCATGATCCGAACTCCCAGACCGCTGAGACTCCTGCTCTTGCCGACCCAGGTCCTGCTGATATAGTTGCTCCACCATTAGCTCCATCCTAGCCATGCGACCGCTGCCGCTACACACGGACAACAGGTCGACTTCCCCAGGCCCTGATGAGTCGCTGGGGCTTCTGCCAGTAGGTCACACCTCAACGAAGTGGCTGACAGGTACTCGTCAGCACCCGCTCCTGCGGGGCTGAACGACTTCCGCACGGACAACCCGCTAGCCCGGCATCCCTCGGACCTTAGCGGCCTCTCTACCTGACGAGCAGGCAGAGGAAAGGAGTCGGAACCGGTCCCCAATACCGGTCCGTGGTCCGTGCAGGCACACCGTCACCCTCACCCCCAGGGGTCTGTGACGGCGCTTGGCTGGCTTTACCCGCAGCAACGGGATTGCCTAACCGTATTCTGCTGCCACCGGTCTGCGCTCCGGCAGCCTGTTCCGGTGCAGTGCCGGTACCTCCTGCTCCCGCAGGCTGTACGACTCCTGCACGGACATACCGCTAGTCCGCCGTCGTTTGGACCTAAGCGGCACCTCTGCCTGGTGGGAAGGCAGAGGGAAGGATCGGTACCGGTCCCCAATACCGGCTCCGCTGTCCGTGCAGGCTTGCCGTCACCCTTAACCACACGGGTCCATGAGGGCGCATAGCCGGCGTTACCCGTAGCAATGGGGTTGCCTAGCCGTAAACTGCTGCCACCGGTCTGCGCTCCGGCAGCCTGTTCCGGTGGACACCGGTACCTCCTGCTCCTGCAGGGCTCCCCGATTTCCAGCAGGTCCATCACCGGCCTGCAGTCTAGCAGGTTACCCCCGGCGGTATGTCGATGCCTCCCACTGCAGCGGGGCATGACCTGTGCGCAGCTCTCCCCATCTCTGATACCTGCATAGTAGGAGAGACAAAACGAGCCGCCGAGCGGGTCACATGTTTACGCACCTTTGCCCCACAGTCACTATGCATAGGTGAGAGTGGTAGGGAGTCCAGGTCTTGCCCATCCTGCTCCCACGCGGTGCTCCACCATTTTGCGGCCCCATGGTCAGCCGTGGTGGAGAGACGGGTCCTGGCTGCGCAGGGCTCCCCGACCTCCGCGTTCTTCTGGAATGGTGGCCGCTGACTCCCATCTGAAGTCGCACGGCCCTTGGAGACCTGCTTCGCTGCCTTCATTCTGGTCTCCATCCCTCTGTAAGCAAACTCGAATACAGACGCTTAGCTATTCAAAGTTAGTATCTTACCCGAGGGTCTTTAAGAAGTATGGTGACCAGCCTCTCATGCTTTAATAACTTTTATATGTTGGCAGTCGGAACTTCTTGAAGACAATGCATACCCTAGAGTAGCAGGGCACTTTAATGTAGCCAGGCCGCAGAATCCCTGCAGTTGCAGTGTGGAGTCAGGCTGCCTTTGCTTGCAAGCCTGCTTCTCCCTGAATGCCAGCAACCCGCAGAACCCCTGCAGGCTGCGGTGTAGAGTCGGGCTGCTGCCCATGGCAAGCACAGCAAGCCCTACACCACATGCACACCGCCAGCCCGCAGTATCACCCCCGCGGGCTGTGGTGTAGAGTCGGGGCTGCCGCTCCGCCGTTGAAACTTCTGACGGCGAGCCTGCAAGCCCGACTCCTGCATGCACACCGCCAGCCCGCAGTATCCCCCGCGGCTGCAGTGTAGAGTCGGGGCTGCCGCTCTACCGTTCCTACTTTGAACGGCGAGCCTGCAAGCCCCACGCCTACATGTACACCGCCAACCCGCGGTGTTCCCCGCGGGCTGAGGTGTAGAGTCGGGGCTGCCGCGCTGCCGTCGCGAACTTTTGACAGCGAGCCGGCAAGCCCCATTCCTTTTCGCCCGCGGCGTCCCCTGCGGGCTGCGGTGTGGAGTCGGGCTGCCTCTGCCGTCCTCCGCCGGCGAGTGTATGAGCCCGGACCCTCCTGGGTCAACGGGCTTCCCGACTCCAACTATTGGAGCCGCCGCTGACTGCCGCAGCAGTCAGATCCGAGGCGGCTGCGAGACCCTGCGACAGGGCCACCTAGAAGAAAAAGACCGCAGGTTAGTGTTTTACTTACCTGCAGGTCCCAGCAGTAGAGGAGCAACGCTCCTCCCTGCCTGTCGCTCGCATGCGGTCGACGATATGTCGCGCATGCGTGCCTGGCGGGGTCTTCACGAAGTCACTCACGTGACTCCGAAGTAAAATGGAAAAGGAAGACTGTTTACCTTTCAATATAGAGTCGATTATTTTCGCACCTAAGGAAGTACAAAAAAAGACTTATAGGGACAACCCTATAATTCATAATAATAGGAGTATTTGGAAACAGATAGTTAAGACCCTATATCTGGATAATCTTTCTTTTAGGTTACCAATTAGGAATAACCCACTGTTTAAACCCTCAATCTTAGATGCGGGGTTTAGACTGTGGGAGGATTTAGGAATTAAAAGGATAGGACACCTTTATAGAAATGGAAATTTTTTATTATTTGAAGAGTTACAAGATATTTTTGGATTACCTTCACAACACCATTTTAGGTATTTACAAATTAGAGATTTTATTAAATGTAACACACAAGACTATAAAAAAAAAGAACCAGGCTTATTAGATGAGCTGTTTAATTTACATCCAAATACGGATAAGCTTATAGCTTATATATACAATATTATTTTAGATAAAGAGAACCCAACAACTGAAACATATCGTCAAGCATGGGAAAATGAAATCGGATTACCTATAACAAAAGAAACTTGGGAAGAATGCTTACAAAGAATACATTGGTGTTCTTTGAATGCCAGACATACACTGATACAATTTAAAGTTATATATAGATTACACTACTCGAAAACCAAATTAAAAAGTATTTTTCCTAGTCTCTCCTCTATTTGTGATAAATGTAAGAATCTTGAAGCAAATTTAATACATAGTTTGGTAACGTGTCCACGGTTGAATTATTATTGGATTGAAATTTTTAAAGTTATTTCGGAAGTTCTTAAGGTTGAACTCGACCCAGACCCAAAATTAATAATATTCGGAATCCCGGAGCCAAATTTGGTACTCACGGTTAATCAAAGAAATTTTTTTGATTACTGTTTAATAATAGGGAAAAAAATGATACTTAAATTTTGGAAGGGAACATTATCTCCAACAATTAAAATGTGGAAAGCAGAGATGTTGGAGACGTTGAATTTGGAAAGAATTAGATTTGTCCTTTTGGACAGGTATAATTCTTTTGAATCGATATGGTCTCCATATATACAGTATTTAGAAAAGTAGCTATTCTTGGAATCACGGCTCGACGGACACCCTATGGATCCGATGCGAATAACTTACTTATAATTGATATTATTGTGCATTTATTAGAGATATTTCTGAATGAAATAGTATTTCGTATAATGACTTTAGTTTTTGTTTATATATATGTAATATTTTTGTTTTTCAAATTTTCCCTTTTTATTTTCTTTTTATTTACGATTGAAGTATGTGGGAAGAATTTTTTATTATTTTTTATTCTTTTTTATTTACTCTTTTTTCTTTTCTCTTTTATATATCTTTTTCTTTATTTCCAAAAAATAGAAGATATTAAGTATTGATATGTTATTTGTAGTAATATTGAATTAAGGTGTTAGTTTATAAAGTAAGCTTTACATTGTAAACAGTTTACTTCAAATAAAAAAATATTACAACCACAAATTAATAAAATATATAACATACATACATAATACCAATCATGTCTACTGCGATTCATTCACTGAGTCATTTTAGTTTTGTTTATAGATAAAGTAGGGAAACAAGCCCTGTATCTCTACAGTAAATTTTACAGAGTCCGCGTTGCCTTTTGATCAACCATTCAGACATAGGAATAATTTAGTTAAGGTTGAGAGGGAGAAGGGAAAATTGGAATTGTCAGTATTACTGTTGAACAAATGGAGCCATGGGGGAGGAGCTGGCCAAAGTTGACTGGGGAAAATACCCTTGCAGGGATGACAGTGCAATAACAACGGCAGGTATTTCTGGGAATAATACAGAAGGTGCAGGATCAGTTCATTCCAGAGAGGAACAAAGATTCTAAGGGGAGTAAGGGGCGACTGTGGCTGACAAGGGAAGTCAATAGACAATAGACAATAGGTGCAGGAATAGGCCAATCAATGTGATCATAGCTGATCATCCACAATCAATACCCTGTTCCTGCCTTCTCCCCATATCCCTTGACTCCACTATCTTTAAGAGCCCTATCTGGCTATCTCTTGAACGTATCTAGAGGTATCTAAGTCAAGTACAGTATAAAAATAAAAGAAAAGAATTATACATAGCAAAGATGAGTGGGAAGCCAGAGGATTGGGAAAATTTAAAGAGGTAATACGGGGAGAAAAGATGAGGCACAAAGGTAAGCTAGCCAAGAATATAAAGGAGGATAGTAAAAGCTTATTTAGGTATGTGAAGAGGAAATAATTAGTTAAGACCAAAGTTGGACCCTTGAAGACGGAAACAAGTGAGTTTATTATGGGGAACAAGGAAACAAGCAGACGAGTTGAACAGGTACTTTGGATCTCTCTTCACTGGGGAAGACACAAACGATATCCCAGATGTATTAGTGGCCAGAGGACCTAGGGTGATGGAGGAATTGAAGAAAATGGTGTTGGGTAGACTGATGGGAATGAAGGCTGATAAATCCCCAGGGCCTGATAGTTTGCATACCAGGGTACTTAAGGAAGTGGCTCTAGAAACTGTGGACGTATTGGTGATCAATGTTCTATAGATTCAGGATCAGTTCCAGTGGATTGGAAGGTAGCTAATGCTATCCCACTTTTTAAGAAAGGCGGGATTGAGAAAACAAGGAATTATAGACCAGATAGCCTGACATCGGTGGTGGGGAAGAGGCAGGAGTCAATTATAATAGATGAAATAGCGGCACATTTGGATAGCAGTAACAGGATCGGTCCGAGTCAGCATGGATTTACGAAGGGGAAATCATGCTTGACTAATCTTCGGGAATTTTTTGAGGAAGTAACTAGGGAGAACCAGTGGATGTAGTGTACCTAGACTTTCAGAAAGCCTTTGATAAGGTCCCACGTAGGAGATTAGTGGGCAAATTTAGAGCACTAGGTATTGGGGGTAGGGCACTGACATGGATAGAAAATTTGTTGGCAGACAGGAAACAAAGAGAAGGGATTAACCCGTCCCTTTCATACTGGCAGGCAGTGACTAGTGGGGTACCGCAAGGCTTGGTGTTGGGACTGCAGCTACTATACATTAATATACATTAATGATTTAGATGAAGGGATTAAAAGTAACATTAGCAAATTTGCAGATGACACAAAGCTGGGTGGCAGTGTGAACTGTGAGGAGAATGCTATGAGGTTGCAGGGTGAAATGGACAAGTTGGGTGAGTGGGTAGATGCATGGCAGATGCAGTTTAATGTGGATAAATATGAGGTTATCCACTTTGGTGGCTGAATTATTATCTGAATGGTGTCTAATTGGGAAAAGAGGAAATACAACGAGATCTGGGAGAATATACAAACTCCGTACAGATTGCACCCATAGACAGGGTATCTGGCACTGTAAGTCAACGACTTTACCATTCCGCCACAGTGCCGCCTACTTCCCTTCAGTCAGATTCATCTCTATCCCATTGTGGACATTGGTGCTGGGCTACATTTCTGGGAACTATATTCTGGACTCTGTATCTTCCCCTTTTATTCCCCATTGTACGTGTGTTTCACTTGATTGTATTAATGTACAACATTATCTGCTATTGGACAGAATGCAAAACAAACCTTTCCACTTGGTACATGTGATGATAATAAATTTAAACATAAAACTAAACCTAAACATCTGTTCTCCCACTTATGCATGCGCTCCCTACATCAATAAGCTATTTTAGAAGCCAATTACCTTACAAACCTGCAAGTCTTTAGGATGTGAGAGGAAACCGGAGCGCTGGAATGAAACCCTTGCAGTCACAGGGAGATCATGCAAACTCCACATGGACAGGACCCGACGTCAGGATCCAAACCCGGGTCTCTGGCGCTGTGAGGCAGTAGCTCTACCAACTTTTGATATTATTTTAGAGACCCAGTGTGAAAACAGACCCTTTGGTTCACTGAGGCTGCACTGACCAGCAATCACCCCGTGCACTAGTATTATCCTGCAATTAGGGACAATTTACAATTTATAATTTACAGAAACAAATTAACCTACAAACATGTATGTCTTTGGAGTGTAGGAGGAATAGAGCACCAGGAGAAAACCTGGTCACAGGGAGGTCACAGGGAGAACGTACAAACTCCGTATAGATTTCACCTATAGTCAGGTTCGAACTCTGGTCCCTGGCGCTGTAAGGCAACAACTCTACTGCTGTGCCACTGTACCACCCAAGCTGCACCACTGTGTTACTCACTTACTTACTGGCCTTCCTGCCGGTGTCAACTTCACCTCACTATTTACTCAAAGATCTCCGGTTGTGAGCTCCTGCATTAAATCATCTCTAGCTTCCCTGCTCCAAGCAGAAAAGTCACCAGTTATCTCATCTTTTTGCATCTTGCACCCATTGGTGCCATTTCGCACCCTTGCCGCGGTTTGGTATCCTGACTAAAATTGATCGCTCGATAGCTCCACAAACACCCGAAAAGTAAGTCATGAGAAAGGCTTGATGATTAGCACAGAAGACAAGAGAGAATAACTCCAGTAATTGCTCATGCTGAACATGAAAGCCAATGTGTAGACGGAGCATTGGCAAAAGGTCAAATATGACAGAAACTGAAAACTAGAGCAAATATCCAGCAACGGATCATAATGTGCGGAATTTGTCAAAAGACATTAAATCCCCCTATTATGCATATTGTTATAAAATAAGTATTTTGGGTGAAAGAGTTGTCTGTGGACTGTCCCAGATACAATGTATGATGTATGATGTAATTTCTATGTTGACCTTTAAAGTCCCACCACAAACCTCTGAAGTAGAATCAAGTGTAAAATTGCAGGAAAATCCACAGCTCATGTATACCATCTGGCTTTCCACAGCCATGGTACATCACCCAAAACTAAGAAAGAAAGTGCATTGTATACTGTAGTGAATCTAATAGTATTATCTGCATTTCACAGTTACAACGTTAAATATTTCACATTTTGAACTGCTAAAAAAGAGTAAAACTCCTCTTAACTGCTTAAATACCAGAGTCAGTGTGGCAAGTATTCTAATGGCCAGATTGACTGCAGTCTCCATCTGAGGTTCAGCATTGGCAGTTTTTATTTTAACTTCAGTCCAGTTTACGATGTTGTGTTATCACCTTCCCCTCAGCTAACAATGACCCATTCTACATTTCTTTCTCAGCATCTGCTTTGATCTGTCATTTTCACACCTTACCCTTCCATATCTATAGATTTCCATCCCCCTGACTCTCAGTATGAAGAAGGGTCTCGACCCAAAATGTCACTCATTCCTTTTCTCCATAGATGCTGCCTGTCCCGTTGATTTATTCCAGCATTTTGTATCTATCTCTAGTTTAGTTTAGTTAAAAAATATAGCATGGAAACAGGTTCTTCAGCCCACCGATTCTGTGCCAATTAGCAATCACCCCATAGACTAGTTCTACCCAACACACTACAGACAATTTTACACAAGCCAACTAAATTACAAACCGGCATGTCTTTGCAATGTGGGGGGAAATCGGAGAACCCGGAGAAAACCCACGCAGTCACAGGGAAAAATGTACAAACGTACAAACTCTGCACAGACAGCACCAATAGTCAGGATCAACCCCAGGTCTCTTGTGATATAAGGCAGCAATTCTACCATTGCGCAACTATGTAGGTATGTTACAAAACTTACCTTGAGCAGCGCTGCAGTTCTGCCGCTCCCCGTGTGTGCAACTTTGGCGCCTTTCAGAGGGGGGCGGATTTAAAGTGCCGTTTTTCTTCAGACTGGGCAAATCGATCAGTGTCGGGCGATTACGTTGCGGAAGAAAAATCGCTCCGACATTTCATTAATGAAGGTATTTTTAAATTACGCTAGATTATTTATTATCTAGGGTAATTTAAAAATCACCTTCAAAAGCCGTGAACGCCGATAACGGGAAGGATTTTGCGTAGGGGAGAAAAAAAGGTACAGTTTATTTTTACATTAAAAGTTGGTTTTTATGGAGGCTTTAATAATATTTTCATGTTGCGAAATGGGGTCCAAAAAAAAATGTATGAACCGGCTGTATTTTTCATACCGACTTCACAGCAAACCAAAACGTTCCAATCCACCGCATTCCACTAAAACCCACTCGCTAGTTGATTTAAATGGCCATTAATTTGCAGTCATTAAACACTAAATTCCTTCCACTTGGCCCAGAAATTCATGAACATGAGATTTAAAAATTATGTTATATTGTGGATTATTGTGTGAATGTTATTTGGACACTTAGGCAATTTAAAAAAAGTTTATCTTTTCTTAAGAAATGGATAGATGTTTAGATCTACCCATTGAATTTTGTAATTAGCTACAATTAGATAACTAACTAATTATATGCTTTAATTTCAGGTAATCCAAGTAAGATTGTTTAATATTTGTTTCAGAATGCTTCAATCTATAATAACTGAAAATTTCATTGAGTTCTCTTAATTTTTATGAAAGCTATGGGCTTTTAACGGTTCTAGATCACAGCTTTTGAGTTAAGTCAATTGAAAGGCAATGGGAACAAGATGCTAATTTCCGAGTAGGAAAATTGTCATAACTTTCTTAATACTGAAGATATGAAAGTGAATTAGGTGTCAAATTAAACTTCTTTTTATGCTTTATCTGATGGGATAAATTGCAGACTTGATTTTTAAAATCTCAAAATTTTGTAACATTGCTAAATTATGCCACCCAAATTTGTCAGTTCAAATTAATATAGTATCAAAAAAATTACCTTTTTTATGATGAATGAATGCTGCTTTTGATGCAGTACTTTTCTTCTGATTTGCTTCATACTGAACTCCAGTTCATCCCATGTTTACCCTCCTGGATCTTCTCCCAGGGACTCGCACTCCAGGTACACCCAATTCCCCTTGAACATTTCTACCATGATCACAATGTATACACGTTGCTATACAATGTACAGGAGCAGCTGAGTAGCTCCTCTTGGTGTTTCCTACCCTCATCTGTGTTGCAACTCAGCCAGCTCTTCCTATTATCTTAATGTCACCGCTTATAGTTTCAGTCCTGCAAACGGAGCTGCAAGACATGCGAGAATAAATCCAACAATTACCGTGCTTAAAAAGTCAAAGATCCTTGAGTAAATGTGTTTAAGAAGGAACTGCAGATGCTGGAAAAATCGAAGGTAGATAAAAATGCTGGAGAAACTCAGCGGGTGAGGCAGTATCTATGGAGCGAAGGTAAAGGTGACATTTCGGGTCGAGACCCTTCTTCAGACTGTGTTAGTGTGTGCTAAGTTGACCATTCAGGGCAGGTATTTTAGGGTTCTCAGTTTAATTTAGCTTAGCTTAGAGATACAATGTGGAAACAGGCCCGTTCAGCTCACCGAACAGGCGACCAGCAATCACCCGTACACTAGTTCTATTCCACACATTAGCGGCAATTTATTGAAGCCAATTAACCTATTAACCTGCATGTCTTTGGAATGTAGGAGGAAACTAGAGCACCCAGAAAAAATCCCACGTGGTCACATGGAGAACATGAAAACTCCACACGGACAGCGCCCGTTGTCAGGATCAAACCCGGCTCCCTGCCGTTGCAAGGCTCGGTCTGGAGATGAAAAAAATGACCTAAGCCACCTCTAATGAAAATGAACAAAAGTAACATTAATGTCTGCAGCACATTAAATCAAATGCACAGGTTTTGATGGCGTGTGTATTAAAAGGTGGTCCGGCTTGGGCACTGCATGGGCGCTCTACACAAGGGAAGTCTTGACTGGCTGAGTGAAGATACAGCTTAAACCTCTGACAATGGTGGGGACAGGAATCCTCTGCTTATGGATGCCAAAGCCAGTTTTAATACCTACCATGTAGAAACAAAAAAACACAGATGCTGGTTTAGAAACATGGAAACATAGAAAATAGGTGCAGGAGTAGGCCATTTGGCCCTATGAGTCAGCACTGCCATTCAATATGATCATGGCTGATCATCCAAAATCAGTACCCCGTTCCTGCTTTCTCCTCATATCCCTTGATCCCGTTAGCCCTAAGAGCTAAATCTAACTCTCACTTGAATACATAATTTATACCAAAGATAGACACAAAGTGCTGGAGTAACTGACCTGCTGAGTTACTCTATAGAACTTTGTATCTCTCTTTCAAACCTACCATGTTTACTGTTTCCTATGAAATCAACTTGGCCCAGAACAGGGAGCCAGGAGTACAACTTGGAACTTTCTGCCCCGTTTCACTTCACTGAAGGATATTGGCCAAAGTATTTTATCACTGGAAACAAATAAACAAACAATAAATAACAAAAATCTCTGCTGCAGTAATACAGTTCCAGTTGCACTGTCATATAACTGCTATATAAATATTACATAACTGGAATAGGCCACATGCCCTATTTAGTCTAATCCTCCATTAATCAATATCATGGGTGAATTTCTACCTCAGCGCCATTTTACATCAGTGTCACCATATCCTTTGATTCCCCTAATATTGAGGAACCTACCAATCTCAGTTTAAACAACCTTAGTGATTGAGTTTGCACAGCCCTCTAGAAAGAGAATTCCAAAGATTTACCACCACTTGCGTGGAGAAATTTCTCCTCAGTCCTAAAAAGTGTAAAAACAAAGAACCGCAGTTACAGGTTTATATCAAAGAAAGACCCAAAGTGCTGGAGTAACTTAGTGGGTCATGCAGCATCTCCAGAGAAAAATGATGGGTGATGTTTTGGGCCAGGATCCTTCTTCAGACTGATGTCTCCTTTATTCCATTACTGTGAGCTCTGATCTTCATTCCTTAACCAAGGAAACGTTTATTAGTCTGCTGTTATCAGACCACTGAATGGTCCTCCCTAAACTAACGTTGAGATCCCGATCACCCAACCTCACTCATTGCAGACCATGCACTTTTTTTTTAATCAACACTTTCTCTGCAACTGTAATGCTATTAAATCTGTAATACTATATTCTGCACCCTGATAATTGCGTTGTCTCTTTGCACTACAATATACAATACAATGCAATACAATATTTTATTCCATGTCATTTGAACCTCAGTGAGGCTCAAACGAAACTCCGTTTCCACAGCCATACAAACAAAGACAATTCCTACAAAACATACAAACAATTCAATTTACACAAACGTCCATCACAGTGAATATCCTCCTCACTGTGATGGAAGGCAAAGTCTTTTCTCTCCCCTGCACCATTTCTCTCCCGATGTCGAAGCCCCAGGCGGGCGATAGTAAGTCCCACAGCCATTTAAGGATGCGCCGGGCGATGTACGGCCCAAAAGTCACAAAGTTGGAGCCCCCGGCAGGCGCTGGACTGTCCCGCGGCCATTAAAGCCGCGCCGGGCGATGTACGGCCACGACATGAACACTCTTTCCTTGACTCCATATATAGAATGATCTCACTGGATGGTACGCAAACAAAGATAATCAAAGACTTGTCCCACCCTGGTCATTCCTTCTTCTCCCCACTCCTAACAGACAGAAGATACAGAAGCTTGAAAGTATCCACCACCAGGTAAAAGAACAGCTTCTTCCTCTCTGTTATCAGGTTTATGAATGGTTCTTCCATAAGCTAGGATACTGTCCAATGCATTTCCAGCCCATTCCAAACACTGGACTTGTCTCTGGAGCTGGTATGCTGCAATGCTGAGAAATACATTCTGTACTCTGTATCTTCCCCTTTGCTCTACTTACTGTGCTTGAGTTTAATATTAATTGAAAAACGAATTGAAAAAAAATACGCCTGCGGGCCGGATGATTTTGGGTTATGGGCCAGAACCGGTCCGTGGGCCATAGGTTGCCGACCCCTGATGTAGATGGTTGTGGGAACCCACAAAGAAAGGAACTTACAGAGACCACATTGATCATTTCAAATGTTATACTCAGTATGTTTCATATATTCTTTTATTCCTTTTTTATCCTCTAGGCCAGCGTTTATCAACCTTATTATCCTTGTGAAACCCTTGAAATAATTTTCATGTCACAGGGAACCCCGACATAAAAATTATTATATATCTTTATTAATCTCTTTCTTTCTCTTTCATAAACTTAAAGTTCATAAGGCAAACATAATATATTTTTCTGATAACTGGTTCAAGCAAAAAAAAACACGTTTCTCTCAAGTTTATGAGGAGGGAGAGGGAGAGAGAGAGAGATAAAAAACACACATAAGCTTTTAATAAATTAACAAAAATAAACATAAACACACACGTTTTTTAAATTTATATAAATAACATCAGTAAATGATGGGTAAAAATTACTAAATTACGTGGGTCAATGAGGGACTGTACCTGCACGCCAGGAAGCACAGGCAGGACCAATGGAGACCATGCATGCGTCTGTACTCGAGTGAGTCACTTGATGAAACACAAATCCGTCATGTACAGCACCTGTCCACTGACCACTAAAGGCTGTTTCACACTGGCGCCGTATAGACGTCGCTAAATATGACGTCACTAGATATGCTAAATAGACGTCCCTAAATATGCCATAGGTGTATAATAAAATTACGAATATGAAATTAAACACAAAAATTACATTTATGTATGATTAATGGTAGACACAAAATGCTGGAGAAACTCAGCGGGTGAGGCAGCATCTATGGAGAGCAGGAATGGGCGACGTTTTGGGTCGAGACCCTTCTTCAGACCAATATCAGGGAAGGGGGTGGGACAAAAAAAATTAGTTTAATATAAAATCAGATTATAATATTTCTGTTGGAATCCCCAGCGACCCCTCGGAGAACCCAAACGTTCCGGGGAAGTCCGGTTGAGAAACGCTGCTCTAAGCTAACATCATTAGAAATACGTATAAATTAGTTAGTAGTTATGATTGGGTTAGAATATTTTCTTCTCTTTGTCTATTGATCAGCAAATAAATACAGATTTGAGTACAATGTGTGAACGATATTGTCAGAGGAAGTCATTAAGAGGACCAGAAGGGATGCAGGTGATCACAAGCACCTGGGTAATTGACAAAGCTTCTGATGGCAATTCAGTATCTTTACTCAAGGTAGAAAGGGAGATTTCTCAGTGATGAGAAACAATTTGACAAAATTAAGTTTCCAAAATGATGCACATGATCACAATCTCTCAGTACCATGCGCACAGCAGACAACTTTCACCACCGGATATGCGCATTAATTTCCTGTTTACACAAACTGTTCAACGAATTGAGGGAAAATAATCAAGCATGGATTTTTAAATAATTCACACGCTTCTCAGACCGAGAATGGTTAGCACTGAAGGTTGGAATTTTTTGTCATTGGCACTGGATGTAATGTAAGTGTAAGATTAAATGAGAACTTACCAGTTTGAAGTTTTATCTTTATTTAATGAGGAATTACGGTGAGCAATTACATGAAGAAGCCCCGCCAGTGCACATGCGCATTAATCTTCAAAGCAGTGGCGTGAAATCACAGTAACTACAGTCGCAGTGTATAGTAAGACTCAGAAGACTAGAACTACCAGATGATCTTTGCGATTATGAGGGCCAGGAGCGGAGGACACGTTATCGCTCACCGTAACTCCTCATAAAATAAATATCAAACTTCAAACTGGTAAGTTCTCATTTAATCTTACTATTTTACTTGGGAGTCACGTGAGTGATTCTGTGAAGATTTCAAAGCTCTGTGATTTCATGCCGTAGATCTAGTTCCATACGACACACTGCTTCGGTTGAGACAGAATAAACAAATAATGTATTGAACATTGTTGAAATTATATAATGAACGTTTTTAATAATAAAAGAACAGTAATAACCCCTCTCTCCCAGGGGGAAATTACAAATGAAAACTCAAACAGAACCCAAAGCAGCATGCCCAAATCCTTCCAATGCGAGGGCAGGTTTATCATGAATCGTGAAAAGGTTCCTTCACTAGACCATACTGCGGCCCCGAGGATTTGGTCTAAAATAACTGCTTTGGCCTATCGAAATGACCTGCATGTTCTTTCAGTGCTTGTTCTTTAGCTCGTTGCACATTCTGATAGTGCAGAGGTCTGAACTGTACTCCAGGGAAAGCTACCACTAATTTACCAATAACACAGGCTACTCACCGGATGGAGGGTTGTTGTTCATCTACCAGATTGCTACAGGCCTCCATAATTTTGAATATATTGGACACAAATTGTTGAGGCTGGTATGCCGTCCTTTCAATTACCCCTTTTTGTAATAAAATCCCAATTTCATCATTCACCTGTAGAGTTTCTGGTCTTGAAAAAAAAATACCCGACTAGGTGTATTTTATGCAGGTGGATGTACTTCTGAAATAAACTCGATTCGAGACCCCCGGATACTGTCCAGTATGAATAGATCTGATATTATGCAGCTCCATTCATCATAGAACAATTGCAACCTACCCCTCACCGGTGGCTGATCCTCAGAGGATATATCCTGCACAAATCCAGTTACCCATACCTCCATGGTTGCTCTTGGATTCTTCGGTCTCCTGGCCATGTTGGGGGTGTACAGTGGTGCATGCCAGCGGTGTGTAGCTGGAAACCCCCGGCTCGGTCCTTGACCTGCTCCAGCGTCTGTAGCTCGCCTGAAAGGGTATGGCTTGCGAGGCGACATCCTGCCCCAGGGATAAGTTTTGATGAGTCCGATTGTTTTCGCTTCATCATCCAGTTCTTTGACTTGCTTCCTCCCCAAATAGCAAGTTGGGTGTCTGGATATTGGAGGATCAGCACAATGCCGCAAAACACGGGGTGAGGGTCAGTTTGATTGCTATCTTCCGTATGCAATTAAGCTCAAAATGAGCATCACACAGCAGGGCCAGCATACCCTGCTGTTTATGTGATAGCGGTGCCCCTTGGACCATTCGCCCAAACGCCGTTATTCCTGCACCCACCAATTTGAGGACTTTCTGAAACCTCAACTCTTGCGCCCACATGGATGCGCTCATTTGCCCCAGATGGCCGAGCTCACGGTGGGCACTTTGAGTGACGCACAGTTAACAGGTGTTTGATATCACTGTGAAGTTTCCTCCATTATGGAGTCCTGGAGCTGGTGAGAGGCCATATAGTTAACATTGCTGGCCAGGGTTTCATCCATCACTTCACCAGTTCCAGCCGGTATGGCAAATTTGCTGGCCACATCCGGCACACCTGGAGCATAGCTCATGTGCTTTGGAGCATGTTCTTCTGCAGTGACACCAACTTCAAGAGGAACTTAAAAGGAAGAACTTGAATTCTTCCAACAGCTTTCACAACTTCAGGACATCCCAAAGCCCATCACAGCAAATTAAGTACTTCTGAAGTGTTGTTCCTCGTTTAATGCAGAAAATGTGACAGCCAGTTTATGCACAGTAAAGTCCTGCAAATAAACTTCTGCAATATGGAAATGCTTAAGGAATAGATTGCCATGAAGATGAAATTCTGCCCTGACGATTAAAGAGAAAACAATCTAATAGCCAAAATACTGTGACAATTTTCTTCCTTCTTCTTTGGATAGTTATAGCTCTAATTTAATATCTAAGATAAATTCAAATGCACATGCACTCGGTCCATTTATTGTCAACTAATGAAATTATCACTGTGCTGGAAATTTAAGACGAGTATTCCAAAGGTGCAATTGAAGAGAAATTTTGACGAGCAATAAATTCCTTTCTTACTCGAGATGGTATAGTTGTACTGCCGATGTTACTGCTTTTGGTAATTTTACTAGTTTTAATAAAATAAAAGAGGAATCTCCACAATCAGATGACTAGTTGTGAAATTGATTTCATTGTTTCAACTTAGAAATATTGTTAACCTCTGATAAAATTGGTAATGTAGCACACAATATTCTCTTTAGATTCCCACTAACTGATATACCAGCTTCTCGCTCTCTCGATCCCTCCCCTTGGGTTCAATCAACGGGTGACATCTGTACGGAGTTTTTACATTCTTCCTGGGACCACGTGGGTTTTCTCTGGGTGCTCCACTTAATTGGCTTTGATATAATTTCAAATAGCCCCTAGTGTGTAGGATAGTGCTAGTGTATGGGGTGATTGCTGGTCGGTGCGGACTTGGTGGGCTGTAGAGCCTGTTTCCGCACTGTATCTCTAAAAAAAAGAAAACAATTTTAAAGATATATCCTCCACAGTGAGAGTTTCCTCCACTGTCTGGAGCACTAGTATGGGTTTTGTGGGCTGAAGGGACTGGTTTTCAGAGGGCTAGTATGGACATTGTGGGTCAAATGAATTCTTGGGGTGGCAGCTCAGTCATTCAAGCCTGATGTGCTGGCAGCTCACTCATGGCTGGTGGGCTGGCAGTTGACTCACAGCTATTCCTTGAAATTCCATTTCAAGCAGGGGTGCAAGGCCACCAAATTCAAACGCAGTTTCCTACCATTTCAAGCAGGGTGCAAGCCCACCAAATTCAAGTGTAGTTTTTACCACTTCAAGCAGGGTGCAAGGTCACCAAATTCAAGTGCAGTTTCATGCCACCAAGCAGGGTGCAAGGCCACGAAATTCAAGTGCAGTTTCATGCAATTTCAAGCAGGGTGCAAGGCCACCAAATTCAAGTGCAGTTTCAGACCACTTCAAGCAGTGTGCAAGGCCACCAAATTCCATTTCAAGCAGGGTGCAAGGCCACCAAATTCATGCCACCAAGCAGGGTGCAAGGCCACCAAATTCAAGTGCAGTTTTGTACCATTTCATGCAGGGTGCAAGGCCACCACATTCAAATGCAGTTTCATACCATTTCAAGCAGGGTGAAACCACCATAAAACACCACATAAACACCATATAAACAACACACTCACAGTTCAGTAGACATTCAGTATGTTCAGTTGATTCACAGCTCCGACAGAGTCGTGACCTCTCCCTTCCCCATCTTGCAGAGACTGAGCCACACTCACACTACTGAGTTTTATAATCCATCCCCCCCTCCCACAGGAAGGCTCATGGCCTTCATGGCATGATTGACAGGAGAGAGATTCTCACAATTTTTTAAACACTAATAACACTTTTATTTTTAATTGATGGGAAGAATCCTCTGCACCTGATGAGCGGAGGGGGACTGAGTAAGATGGCCAAAAATCACAGCCGTAGGTGGTAGCATTTTATCTAAAATCAATTTTACAGTGCAAACAGGAAGTTGTCAAGTTTAGTCTTTTAATCATTTGCCATTTCAAACCAACCACCACCAACCATTTGCTGTGATTTATTTCAAACCAACCACCATCAACCATTTGTTGTGCTTTATTTCAAACCAACCACCACCAACCATTTGCTGTGCTTTATTTCAATCCAACCACCAACAACCATTTACCATGCTTTATTTCAAACCAACCACATTTTCATTTTCAAACCACATTGAGGGCACTCAAAGTCAGTAAAACTACACTCACAGTTTAGTAGGCATGTGTTCAGTGTTATTCTCAGCTCAGACTGAGAGACGTGACCCTCTCGCTCCCCCGTCTTGCAGAGACTGACTGAGGCACTGAACACTTTTGGGTTTTATAATCCCTCCGGAAGGGGCGTGGCTTTCAGGAGAGAGAATCTCAACATTTTTTAAACACTAATAACTCTCTTATTTTTCATTGATGGGAAAAATCCTCATGTCTTGCACAGCGGAGTGGGACTCTGAGTAAGATAGCCAAAAATCAAAAGTGGCAGCGTTTTCTCTAAAATCAATATACAGAACAACAGGAAGTTGTCAAGATCAGACTTTTAGTAATATAGATACTTAACCAATGATGTGAAGCAATGTATGGGTCCTACAATGATTGATAATCAAATAATAGTTGATTCGTAAGAGTTGCAAAGGTTATGGGGAGAAGACAGGATAATTGGGTTGAGAGGGAAATAGGTCAGTCATGATCGAATGGAGACTTGATGGGCCGAATGGCCTAATTCTGTACCTATGTCTTATGATCTAATTGTGTTAATTAAATAATTATTCTAAACTAAGCACACAATCCCTAATTCCTATCATGTCAGTGAATTGACTGAGCTTTTGAAGTAGCTATTATAGCATCCCTTGTGAGGTGATCTCGTTATTCGGTATTGCAAAGATCTAGCTCTAAATTAAGGAGCAACACTAGACTTCCAATCACACTTTGTTGCTTCCATACAGGCAACATACCCAATGTCTCCATCATCCAATTCATGTTCCCAACCTCCTTCCCAATGCATTGGCCCTGCTCACCATTAATTACAAGAACTCTGCCAATGGATCAATGATTATTGTTCTTCTTCACTTTAGTTTTTTAGAATTTAAAGATACAGCTTGGAAACAGGCACTTCAGCCCAACAAGTCTTCGCCGACCTGCGATCACCCCATACACCAGCACTATCCTACACACTAGATACAATTTGCGATAAACAGAAGCCAACTAACTTACAAACCTTTACGTCTTTGGAGTGTGGGAGGAAACCGGAGCACCAAGAGAAAACCCACGCGGTCACAGGAAGAACGTGCTCACTCCATACAGACAGCACCCATAGTCTGGATCGAACCAGGGTCTCAGGTACTGTAAGGTAACAATCCCAGTGTTGCAACACAATGCTGCCTCACTCTCCAGAATCTCCATTTGGAAATTGTATTAAGTATGATTGTAGTAGAGTCACAGCCTTGACAGAAAGATAATGCCATTGAACTCTCACCTTTCCATTCATAAGAACTGCATGGAGTCCAAATTTACTTGATCTGCACCCTGCTCCTCAAGTTCCCATCTACCATTTTAAGCATCCCACTTAACTTTAACTATCAGATTGTTCCCCTGAACTGCTTCTTCTCCATTGTACATCCATTTCTCTTCACCTTCTTTCTCACGGTTTCTGCAGTGTGACATTTAGCATCTTTTGTCATTTCTGCCCATGCTTTCACTAACTTTTCAATGTTCATGTCCTTCCCGTTATCCCTTAGCCACTCCCTCCATTTAAAACCTATTTTCCAAATTCATGCCATTTCTCCTGTGGCTTTTCCATTCTTGTTATTTTAATCACAGACAATTTAAGGTCACCTCCTTGCATCCATAAGTAGTTAGAACTATTGTCCAAGAAAGCAGCATGTGAGGCTGGGATAGCACATCTCCGACCCGCAGGCCCTCAGCATAGGAGCACCGCAAGGCTGTGTACTCTCTCCTCTCCTCCACTCTCTCTACACCAATGACTGCACCTCCACAGACTCCTCTGTCAAGCTTCTCAAGCTTGCGGATGTCACAACCCTGATTGGACTGATCCAGGATAGGGGGGGATTCTGCCTACAGACAGGAAGTAACATACCTGGCGTCCTGGTGCCTTTGTAACAACCTGGAGCTCAATGCTCTTAAGAGAGTGGAATTGATAGTAGACTTTAGGAGAGCTCCCCCCTCTCACCATCAAAAACGCCACAGTCACATCTGTGGAGTCTTTTAAGTTCCTGGGAACCATCATCTCCAAAGACCTTAAATGGGGTGTTACCATCGACTCCACAGTGAAAAAGGTACAACTGAGGATGTAGTTCCTGCCGCAGCTGAGGAAGCACAATCTGCCACAGGCAATGATGGTTCAATTCTATACGGCCATCGTAGAGTCTGTCCTCACCTTCTCCATCATGGTCTGGTTTGGCTCAGCCACCAAGCACGACACCCGGAGGCTGCAGCGAATCGTCCGATCAGCTGAGAAGGTTGTTGGCTGCAACCTTCCCTCCATTGACGAACTGCACACTGCAAGGGCCAGGAGGCGAGCTTCTCTGACCCCTCTCACCCTGGCCACAAACTATTTGAATTACTTCCCTCTGGAAGGCGACTCCGGACTGTCAAAGCCACCACCGCCAAACATAAAAACAGCTTTTTTCCACAAGTAGTAGCTCTACTCAATAACTAAAATTCTGTAGCCTCCTTTTGCTCTGGTATTTTATTTAATTCACATGTTTAATTGATAATGTTTTATTATTAATGTTTAATGTTTTATTCTAAATTGTCACTGTATGTCATGTTGTCACTTGCGAGCAGTGCACCAAGGCAAATTTCTTGTATGTGAACATACTTGGCCAATAAACTTATTCATTCATTAATTCATTCATTTGTGCACCATTAATCAAGTATTCCATGGAGCTTTGGTTGAGATGGAGTGCACTTTGTCCCAGCTATCAGACAAGCACTAAATGTTGTAAGGTAAATAGAAGAACTTAATTATTTTAGAAGATGATACAAAGATAATAAGATGGATTTAAAGTGATGAGCATTGAACATTAGGGAGACATGAAGAAAGACCATTGCATGTCGAGATTGGTGGTGATCTGGTACTTGTGTGTAGGGTTGGCGTCAATCAGCATCTTTAGACGTAGATTAGTTGGGCATTTGAAGGGAAGTAAATTTAAGGAATTTGGGAAAGAGCAATGAAATGAGATTGGAGTCTACTGGAGTATAGACATAGAAATAAGAAACATGTTGGATGCTGATTTACTAAGGAAAGATACAAAACATTGGATTAGCAGATCAGGCAGCATCTCTGGTGAACATGGGTTAGTGATGTTTCAGGTCAAAAGATTTCTTCAGACTGAATAACCATATAACCATATAACAATTACAGCACGGAAACAGGCCATCTCGGCCCTTCAAGTCCGTGCCAAACAACTTTTTTCCCTTAGTCCCACTTGCCTGCTCTCATACCATAACCCTCCATACCCTTCTCATCAAAATGCCTATCCAATTTTTTTTTAAATGATACCAACGAACCTGCCGCCACCACTTCCACTGGAAGCTCATTCCACACCGCTACCACTCTCTGAGTAAAGAAGTTCCCCCTCATTTTACCCCTAAACTTCTGTACCTTAATTCTAAAGTCACTTCCTCTTGTTTGAATCTTCCCTATTCTCAAAGGGAAAAGCTTGACCACATCAACCCTGTCTATCCCTCTCATCATTTTAAAGACCTCTATCAAGTCCCCCCTTAACCTTCTGCGCTCCAGAGAATAAAGACCCAACTTATTCAACCTATCTCTGTAACTTAGCTGTTGAAACCCAGGCAACATTCTAGTAAATCTCCTCTGTCCCCTCTCTATTTTGTTGACATCCTTCCTATAATTGGGCGACCAAAATTGTACACCATACTCCAGATTTGGTCTCACCAATGCCTTGTACAATTTTAACATTACATCCCAGCTTCTATACTCAATGCTCTGATTTATAAAGGCTAGCATACCAAAAGCTTTCTTTATCACCCTATCTATATGAGATTCCACCTTCAAGGAACTATGCACGGTTTTTCCCAGATCCCTCTGTTCAACTGTATTCTTCAATTTCCTACCATTCACCATGTACGTCCTATTTTGATTTGTCCTGTCAAGGTGTAGCACCTCACATTTATCAGCATTTAACTCCATCTGCCATCTTTCAGCCCATTTTTCCAACTGGCCTAAATCACTCTGTAGACTTTGGAAATACTCTTCATTATCCACAACGCCCCCTATCTTGGTATCATCTGCATACTTACTAATCCAATTTACCACCCCTTCATCCATATCATTTATGTACATGACAAACCACAAAGGACCCAACACAGATCCCTGAGGCACCCCACTAGTCACCTGCCTCCAACCCGACAAGCAGCCATCCACCATTACCCTCTGGCTTCTCCCATTCAGCCACTGTTGAATCCATCTTGCTATTCCTGCATTTATACCCAACAGTTGAACCTTCTTAACCAACCTTCCATGAGGAACCTTGTCAAAGGCCTTACTGAAGTCCATATAGACAACATCCACTGCTTTACCCTCGTCAATTTCCCTAGTAACCTCTTCAAAAAATTCAAGAAGATTAGTCAAACATGACCTTCCAGGCATAAATCCATGTTGACTGTTCCTAATTAGACCCTGTTTATCCAGATGATTATATATATTATCTCTAAGTATCTTTTCCATTAATTTGCCCACCAGGTGCCAGGTGCACAAAATCAGCCAGGTGCACAAAATCATGAGAGGAATAGACTGGGTAAATGCACAAAGTCTCTTGCCCAGAGTAGGGGAACCGAGAACCAGAGGACATGGGCTACGGGTGAGGGGGGAAAGGTGTAATAGGAACCTGAGGGGTAACTTTCTTTACACAAAGGGTAATGGGAGTATGGAACGAGCTTCCAGGGGAGGTAATTGAGGCAGGAACTATCGCAACATCAAAGAAACATTAGGACAGGTATATGGATAGGATAGGTTTAGAGAGATATGGGCCAAATGCAGGCAGCTGGGATTAGTATAGATGGGATGTTGGTCAGTGTAGACAAGTTGGGCCGAAGGACCTGTTTCCATGATGTATGACTCAATGACCCAAAACGTCACCTTTCCATGTTCTTCAGAAAGGCTGCCAGACCCGTTGAGTTACCCCAGCATTTTGTGTCTTTTCTATTGAAGTCCAGTCTCGACTCAATACCTTCAGTATTGTAACAAATCAATGATCTTATGATAAACTTTTTCATGTTGCCACTTACTTAAGCTCCACCGATACCTTATTCTTTGGCCAAGCTTACGTGCCATTAAGCTTCTGTGATTCAGTATGAAACATTGTCCTGCATTAAAAGCAGTATCTAATTGTGGTCATTTTCGTTCCATAGATCCCACAGTAACATAAACAATTTGGCACAGGTTTCTCCAGAGTAATTAAAACCTATCATACAAGATTTGGTTTATGGATGAAACCTCAGTGGATGCATCTTTAAACAGCACTGTACAATTCTGAAGCTGGGGAGAGCCAGGTATTGAGAATAGTGGTTGTGATGTTGTGTTGCAGTTGTACAAGACTTGGAGAGGCCACATTTGGAGTATTGTTTTCAGTTTTGGTCACCCTGCTGTAGGAAATGTGTTGTTAAACTGGAAAGAGTGCAGTGAAGATTTACAAGGGTGTCGCCAACTCTTGAGGGCTTGAGCTATAGGGAGAGGTTGGATAGGCAAGCACTTTATTCCTTGGAGCACAAGGAGGATGAGGGGTGATCTTATTGAGGTGTACAAGAACGTGAGGGAATAGATAGGATAAATGTACAGAGTCTTCTACCCAGAGTAGGGAAATCAAGAACCAGGTTTAAGGTAAGAGAGGAAAGATTTAATTGGAACTTGAGGGGCAACTTTTTCACACAGAGGATGGTGGGTATATGCAACGAGCTGCCAGAGGTGGTAGCTGAGGCAGATATAATAACAACATTTAAAAGACATTCGGATAGGTACATGGTAGGAAAGGTTTAGAAGGATATGGGTTAAATGTGGGCAGGCGGGACTAGTGTAGATAGAGCATCTGGATCAGCATGGACAAGTTGGATTGTAAGGCCTGTTCCCATGCAGTATGATTCTATGAGAGATTGCCAACACAGGCCATTGATACATTTGTCGTCATCTATCATTATGATTGTGTAGAGCATTTTCACGAATGCCAGTTTTAAGAAAAATAGGGTAGCAAATATAGATTTTAGTCATTTTACATCAGGGATATTTTTGTAGTCTGTCCACTAAATATTGCATCAAAGCCATTATAACATCAAACAACTGTTAACATCAGAAGCAGTAGGGACACATTACAATTTAGAAAGTGTCAGTTCATGATGAAAAATAAATGCCCCCAAAAACCTGGCCATGGGCAACTGAGGGAAGAATGTTCAGCACTGTATCTCAGAATATAAACATTGCTGTGATGTATTGAATAATGGATACCACATCCTGTTTGCCAGCAGACATGCTGAAGTTGTTTCTCAACAGTGAACATGATCTTAGTGAAATGTGAGCTGTCCCTGTAGGAAAGCATGTCAGGGCATGGTGAAGCAGCAATGTCTAGAATAGCTCTAAATGACTGTTATGCAACCTATCTTATATTACATAGATAATTACAATTGAAGGACTTATCCTGGGTCATGCTTCAATCCTATTTGCACTGGGTTGGTAGCCATAAACATTTCATGGCGGTTTAAATGAGATAGGGGTCCACTTTCTTTCCAGATTCCAAACAAGCATGGTAGAGTTGGGTCTTAAGTTAGTGGTGTTGAGATGCCTGGTAACACAAATAACTGCAGTTAAAAGCTGTTTGCAGGAGCACAGATGTGGAAAACAGATGCATTGGATCAAAGATATAAAAATAAATCACAGGTGGTTTCCCAGCCACTGCTTTTTGTTTATGTTTCAAATAACTATCATAGTATTCCTCTGATATGACCTGCCACGATTTACCCTCAAGAAAAGTGTAATCAAAAAGCTTGAATGCAAAATAATTGGAGGACCCATCTAGTGGAATTGGAAGAGATTTCAGCTTCCAATAATTATTCCACCCCCTATTTCTCAAAAGCTTAAACCATTGAATATTCTTTAGGTGCTCAAGACAATGCAAAATACTTTGTAGTTCATATAATAGCGGAATGCAACAGGCAATTTGTGTACTGAAAGATCCCAGAAAAAAACATTCTGTTTCAAGCTGTTTTACTGATGGGGTAGAGTCATAGTCATGCTGCATGGAAACAAGCCAACTTGCCAACATCAACCAACATGTCACATTTACGCTAGTCTCACCTGCCGGCATTTGACCCATATCCCTCTAACCCTTTCCTAATCATTCTTAAACATTGTGATACAACCTCCTCAACTATCTTCTCCGGCAATTCGTTCCATACACGCATTACCCTTTGTGGAAAAAAGTTACCCCTTAAATTCCTGTTAAATCTTTCCCCCCTCACCTTAAACCAACGTCCTATGGTTCTTGATTCCCCTACTCTGGGCAAGCATTCCTGATCTGACACCATTCCTTTCACAGATGCTGCCTGACCCAGGATATTACTCGAGCACTTGGTGTTTAACTCAAAATTCCAGCATCCGTGCATCTCTGACATTTTCTAGGTTTTCATCAGATTACTTTTACATTACTTTTAGGGCAGCACAGTGGTTGAGTTGATGCTTAACAGTGCCACAGGTACAGGTTCATAGAGTCATTGAGTCAGAGAGTGATACAGTGTGGAAACAGACCCTTCAGCCCAATTTGCCCACACTGGCCAACATGTCCCATTTACACTAGTCCCATCTACATCAGCTTGGTTCATATCCCTCCAAACCCGAGCTATCCATGTACCTATCTAACTGTTTCTTAAATGTTAGGATAGTCCCTGCTTCCACTACCTCCTCTGGCAGCTTGTTCCATACACCCACCACCCATTGTGTGAAAAGGTTAGGAGGGGAACCCCCGTTCCCTGAAGAATGAGGACATCTCCGATGCCCTTGTGTGGAACACCTCATTCTGGGAGCAGATGCGGCGTAGACGGAAGAGTTGGGAGTAGGGGATGGAGTCCTTACAGGAAGCAGGGTGGAAAGAAGTGTAGTCTAAATAGCCATGGGAGTCTGTGGGTTTATAGTGGATGTCGGTCAGAAGTTTATCACCTGTGATGGAGATAGTGAGGTCAAGAAATGGTAGGGAAATGTCGGAAATGGTCCAGGTGTATTTGAGTGCCGGATGGAAGTTGGTGGTGAAATGGATGAAGTCAATGAGTTGTGTGTGGGTGCAGGAGGTAGCACCAATGCAGTCGTCGATATAGCAGAGGTAGAGGTCAGGGATAGGGCCCTGGTACGTCTCGAACAAGGATTGTTCAACGAACCCTACAAAGAGGCAGGCATGGCTAGGGCCCATGCACGTGCCCATTGCTTTGCATTTGGAGGAAATGAGAGGAGTCAAACGTAAAGTTATTAAGGGTGAGGACCAGCTCTGCTAGGCGGAGGAAAGTATCTGTAGATGGGGATTGGTTGGTTCTCCGGTCAAGGAAGAAACAGAGGGCTTTGAGACCCTCCTGGTGGGGGATGGAGGTGTAGAGTGACTGGACATCCATGGTGAAGATGAGGGGATTTGGGCCTAGAGAATGGAATGCCCGGAGATGACGGGAGTGTCTGAGGTGTCTTGAACATAGGTAGGGAGGAATTTCACCGGGGGGGGTAGGATGGAGTCGAGGTAATAAGTTCGGTAGGGCACGAACAGGCAGATACAATGGGTCTACCAGGACAGTCAGGTTTGTGGATTTGGGGGAGAACATAAAATCGGGCCCTGCGGGGCTGGGGATTGATGAGGTTGGAGGCTTGGAGCCGCAGTTGATGAAGTCAGTGATGGTGCTGGAGATAGTGGCCTGGTGCTCGTCTGTGGGGTCATATTCCAGGGATAAGTAGGAGGAGGTGTCTGAGAGATGGCGCGTGGCCTCAGCTTTGTAGAGGTCAAACTACCACGGCACCTCCCTTGTTGGCAGGTTTGATAACCCAGTCTGGATTGTTGCGGAGTGAGTGGATGGCTGTATGTTCAGGGGGGGAGAGGTTGGAATGAGACAAGGGAGTGGAGAAGTTGAGGCGGTTGATGTCCCGCCGGCAGTTTAAAATAAAAAGGTCAAAAGCCGGAAGGTGACCATGAGGGGGGGTCCAAAAGGAGGGGGTCCATTGGAAACGCTACTCTACTGCGAAATCTCCTCAAGGTATGCCTACTTTGAAGAAGTTCTCCTCCTCCCTCCGAAGGGGCTTCGATCCGAAACGTTGCCTATTTCCTTCGCTCCATAGATGCTGCCGCACCCGCTGAGTTTCTCCAGCATTTTTGTCTACCTTTGATTTTCCAGCATCTGCAGTTCCTTCTTAAACAACCTGTTACTTGTTTCCTGTCTAATTGGAATGCATTGTCTGTTATTCATTATTTATCGGATAAAATAGTGAATTCAGAAGTTATTGACCCACCTCACACTTTGCAGCCAAGTGGCAGAAGCTTCATCAAAAAGATTTGTAGTGATTCAAATAAGTCCCTCATTATAATTTCATTTACAGATGCTGCCTGACCTGCTGCATTCTTCTTGCAGTTTGATTTTTACTGAAGATTCCAGCATCTGCAGTCTCCTGCGCCTCCACTTTTTGCTTTCTTTGTGGATTGGTATTAACTGGTTTGCCATTGGTGTTCACAACTCAAAAGAAAATAATAATACAAGAATATACTTCATTTTCAGCAGCTTTGCACCTGCTGAGTTTAAAGCAAATCTGAGGCTTTGCAATGATAGTTCATGGATTAGTTTTAGTTTTTAGTTTTAGAGATACAGTGCAGAAACAGGCCCTTCGGCCCACCGAGTCCGTGCCGACTTGCGATCCCTGCATATTAAAGGGCCTGTCACACTAGCGCGCGATTAGACGCGACAAGCGCGACCTACCGTGGTCGCTTTAGTCGTCCGGCCTCGCGTGACCCTGTCCCACTGCGATCGCCGGAGTCTCGTGGAGTTCCGCGGACTCGTGTGGAGCTGGTGTCAACATCGCGCGTAGTGTCCAAAAACCGACACTGCTTAAAAATTACGCGCGGCAAAATCCTGTCGCGCAGAACGTGATGACGTTTTGACGTTGTGCGTCTTCAGCGTGGCGTTGCGTGATGACGTCACTGCCCGACGTCGTGCAACGCGCATGCTCATGCGCATCGTCACGTGATGAAAAATAACGTCCTTCCTTCGGACGTCGCGCGTGTAATCGCGCGCTAGTGGGACAGGCCCTTCACTCGCACCGGGATCGCCTGACCCCCACGCGACCCCCGCGTCCGAATTTGTCGCGCTTGTCGCGTCTAATCGCGCGCTAGTGTGACAGGCCCTTTACACTATCCTAAACACACTAGGGACAATTTTTACACTTATCAAACCAATTTACCTACAAACATGTACGTCTTTGGAGCGTGGGAGGAAATCAAAGATCTCGGAGAAAACCCAAGCAGGTCACAGGGAGAACGCACAAACTCCTTACAGACAGCACCCTTAATCAGGATCGGACCCGGGTGTCTGGCATTGCAAACAATGTAAGGCAGCAACTCCAGTGCTGCGCCACTGTGCCACCCTAATTACTACTTGCTACACACGCAAGGGTTAAAATCCACAGCAAAATAAGCATTTACCACATACCATCACAATTGTAACTTCAATGGCTAAGGAAATACTGACATCAAAATGCATCCTGAAATTGTGTCAGGCCATGACGTGTTAAAACATTTTGGCACAAAGTCAATGTTATAATTTCCACAGTGCTGTACATTCATTTACTACCAGTCGTAAAATGGTTGAGATTATTCTGATGTCGTACTCTAATAACAGGAAATGAGCCAGTTAATCTTTTCATTTGAATCCAGTGGACAATACCTTTAGTAATAAAGGTTCAATCTAAATGGAACCATAACCAAAGCCACAAGAAAGCCCAATGTTCAACTCCAAAGTACAAACTGCATAAAATAATAAATGAATTCACAAGAAATAAAGTTGACAAGAAAAGTGGTATATTTTGCTGAACTGCTTGGATAATTATCACCTCATACATTGATGGACATGGTAAGAAGATTGCACAAAACATGATTGGATGAAAGAAATGCATAATGAAAAGAATGCCAGCAAAGGAAATAGCTAATATGTCATGAAAATGTCAAATGTAGATTATAAGGAAGGTAAGTTTATTGTAATGGAAACCCTATGAACAAATGACATCTGGTTTTCCAAACCAATGGTTTTTACATTACCATGGTGCCTGCAACCTGCACTTGTTTAAAAACATATATAAAACCATATATTTTCTCTGTGCCAGCACATAATTTTCGCTAGAAGTACATTTTTGTGCTAAAAGTCAATCAACAAAGTTCTGATTCTAGAATTTTCTTTGATTTTGGAGCCAGGTTCCGGTCCCTGGTGAGTAAAACCGACGAACTTCGGCTGCGCATCACCACACACAGACGGATCGCCGACTGCAACGCCATGGTCTTCACCGAGACATGGCTCACCGACAACATTCCCGACAACGCCGTCGAGCTGGAGGGGCGCACTGTCTTCAGGGCCGACAGATCTGTGGAGGAATCCGGTAAGACCAAGGGCGGCGGACTGTGCATCTATGTGAACAACTCATGGTGCACAGACGCTGTCAGGATTGGTAGCCACTGCTCTGCTGACCTAGAATACCTGATGTTAAAGTGCAGGCCCTTCTATCTGCCCAGGGAATTCACATCGACTGTCATCACTGCAGTCTATGTACCCCCGGACGCTAATGCCAGGCTTGCAATGGAAGAGCTGCAAGCTGCTATCAGCAAACAACTAACTGCCCACCCAGAGGGGGCTTTTATTGTTGCTGGCGATTTTAACCACTCCAACCTAAAAACTGTGCTCCCCAGATTCCACCAACATGTCTGCCCAACCAGAGGTAACAATATTTTGGACCTAGTTTATACTAATATTACTGAAGCATACAAAGCCCTTCCCCTCCCCCACCTGGGACAGTCTGATCACCTCTCTTTGTTCCTGCTCCCCAAATACACACCTCTGATCAGACGTGTGAAACCTACCGCGAGGACAGTGAAGGTCTGGCCTGAGGGGGCTGTCTCTGTCTTACAGGAACAGTTTCAGCAAACAGACTGGAGTCTGTTTGCCACCCAGGCCACCTTTAACTCCCAAGTGGACATAAATTCATACACCTCAACTGTTCTGGACTACATAAGATTCTGCACTGATAACGTCATTACCCATAAAGTGATAAAGACCTTCCCTAATCAGAAGCCGTGGATGAGCAGGGAGGTCAGACTCCTGCTGAAGGCTCGAGACGCCGCTTTTAAATCTGGCGACGCTGAGGGATACAGCTCATCCAGGGCCAATCTGAAAAAGGGAATTAGGAATGCTAAACTCAATCACAAACAGCGGATTGAGGAGCATTTCCGAAACAACTCCGACCCCAGGCGCATGTGGCAAGGAATTAAGTCCATTGCCGACTACCATAAAGTCAACATCCCCCCCCCGGACAACGCCTCCCTTCCTAATGAGCTAAACCACTTCTATGCTCGCTTTGACCGGGACAACAAAACTCCCGCCATCAAAGTTGCTCCACCCCCGAATGAACAACCCCTCAGTCTCTCCACCTCTGCTGTACAAGACGCACTGAGCAAGGTGAATGAGCACAAAGCTGCCGGCCCTGATGGCATCCCCGGGCGGGTGCTCAGGGCATGTGCCGGACAACTATCCCTGGTCCTCACTGACATTTTCAATCTGTCACTGGCCCAGGATGTCGTCCCCACTTGCCTCAAGACATCTACCATTGTGCCAGTGCCCAAACAATCAGCGACAGGGAGTCTCAACGACTACCGGCCAGTGGCACTCACCCCTGTCATCGCTAAGTGCTTTGAGCGGCTGATCCTGGCTCACCTCAAAGCCAGCCTCCCCCCCACACTGGACTCCCACCAATTTGCCTACCGGTCAAACAGGTCTACAGAGGACGCCATATCGACGGCCCTACACTCTGCCCTGACCCACCTGGACAGCAACAACACCTACATCAGGCTGCTGTTTATTGACTTCAGCTCTGCCTTTAACACTGTCATACCCGCTAGCTTGATCACCAAACTCAGCGGTCTTGGCATCTCCACCTCCCTCTGCAATTGGACACTGGATTTCCTCACTAACAGACCACAGTCTGTTAGGGTCAACAACCTCACCTCCTCCACTATAACACTGAACACCGGCGTGCCACAGGGCTGTGTGCTCAGCCCTCTCCTCTACTCCCTCTTCACGCATGACTGCATCCCCAAGTATGGCTCCAACGCCATCATAAAATTTGCCGATGACACCACGGTGGTAGGACTGATCAGTGATAATGACGAATCAGCCTACAGGGAGGAGGTCCAGCACCTGACTACCTGGTGTGCCAACAATAACCTCGTCCTCAACTCCCAGAAGACGAAGGAAATCATTGTTGACTTTCGGAAGAACAGAGGGGGCAGACACACCCCCATCCATATAAACGGGACTGAGGTGGAGCGGGTCTCCAACTACAAATTCCTCGGGGTACACATCTCGGAGGATCTGTCCTGGTCCCTCAACACCTCAAAGCTAATCAAAAAGGCACAGCAGCGCCTTTACTTTCTGAGGAGGCTCAAAAAAGCCCACCTGTCCCCCCAGATCCTGACGAACTTCTACCGCTGCACCATCGAAAGCATCCTGACCACCTGCTTTACGGTATGGTACAGCAGTTGCACCGTGGCAGACAGGAAGGCACTACAACGGGTGGTGAAAACCGCCCAGTACATCATCGGTGCCCCGCTCCCTGCCTTGGATGCCCTCCACCGAAAACGGTGCCTGAAGCGGGCCGGGAAGATCATCAAGGACCCGTCACACCCTAATCATGGACTGTTTGCCCTCCTCCCATCAGGGAGGCGGTACAGGAGCCTCAAGTCCCGCACCAGTAGGACGAAGAACAGCTTCTTCAACTACACCATCCGACTGCTGAACTCGGAGCCCAGCTGATAGACTTGTCTGTACCCTGTATTTATTTATTTTCCATATTGCTACCACTGCACTCTGTATTTATTTTTCTATATCGCTATCACTAAGAACGACGCTAAACTGCATTTCGTTGTACCTATACTTGTATTTGTGCAATGACATTAAACTTGAATTGAATTGAATTGAATTGAGGTTGCATGTACGAGGTAGTGCAGCATCAGGGAAACAGAAAGGCACCCGGGATGGTGGGTGGCATGCTCTCTTGCTAGTTTAGTTTATTTTACAGATACAGTGCGGAAACAGGCCATTCGGCCCTCCGGGTCCCCGCTGACCAGCAATCCCCGCACACTAGCACTGTCCTACACACTAGGGACAATTTACAATTTTGTTTAACAAGGCCAAATTAACCTACACACCTGTATGTCTTTGGAGCATGGGAGGAAACCGGAGCACCCAGGGAAAAGCCACGCAGTCACGGTGAGAATGTAAAATATTCCGTACAGACTGCACCTGTAGTCAGGATCAAACCTGTGTCTCTCTGGTGCTGTAAGGCAGTAACTCTACCGCAGCGTCACCATGCCACACACTTGGGGGACATTCTAACTCAGATGTGCACTTACTGCAGAAGTAGGCCCTATAGATAGTGCATCAACATTGTGGGCTAATGTTTGTCATGCATTGAATATCTGAGCACCCAACCGGTGAAACAACAGGGAAATCACCTCCATTGCATTGTTACAAAGATGTGTTTTGCAAATCTTTGATGGAAGTTTTTCAACAGGATGACACAATGATAAAGCAGCAAACTCTGCAAATGCATGTCTTTGCCTTTTAAATAAATAAGATTCACTCTGCTAAATTGTTCCCTAGATGGTTTAAGTTTAGTTGTATTATTGTCATGGAACAGTGGCGCAGCGGTACAGTTGCTGCCTTCCAGCACCAGTCACCCGGGTTCAATCCTGACTACGGATGCTGCCTGTGCAGAGTTTGTATATTCTCCCTGTGACCGCGTGGGTGCTTTTGTTTCCTCCCACATTCCAAAGGTTTGTAGGGTAATTGGCTTCTCTAAATTGTCCCTAGTATGCAGGATAAAAGTTGTTCCAGAGTTCCACAATCCCTTCCCCCATTTCCCCTTTCCCTGCTCCCTTTCAACTTTTGTTTAGTTCAGTTTAGTTTAGAGATACAGCACGGAAATAGGCCCTTCAGCCAACCGAGTCTGTGCTGACTAGCGATCCCCATAATGCTAGCACACACTAAACACGATGGACAATTTACAATTTTTACCAAAGCCAATTAACCTAAAAACCTGCACATCTTTGGGATGTGGGAGGAAACAGGAACTCATGGAAAAAATCCATGCAGTGACAGGGACAACGTAAAAACTGCATACAGCCAGCACCCATAGTCAGGATCGAACCCTGTTCTCTGTTGCTGTAAGGCAGCAACTCCACCGCTGCGCCTCCGTGCCGCCCTTCCACTGGCTTCACATTGTGTGTCTCCTCTCTCCTCATCTCTCAACCTTTTGTCCTCTTCTCACATTTATCTTTTGTCTAACTATCTGCCACTCAAAGCCCCTCTTACCTGTAACCACCTATCACTTGCCAGGCTTTGTCTCAACCCCCCCCCTCCCCCTCCCCCATCCCCCACACTGCCCCCTCCCACTTTTCCAGTTTTCTCTTCCCTACAATCGGTCTGAAAAAGGGCCCCTATCCATGTACTCCAAAGATGCTGCATGACCCACTGAGTTAATCCAATACTATATTTTTTTTGTACACCAGCATCTGCAATCCATCTGTCTATATTGCTCACATTGACAGGTTCAGAGGGATATGGGGCAAGCACAGGCAGGAGATGATGAGACATGTTGGTCGGTGTGGGCAAGTTGGGCCGAAGAGCCTGTTTCCACACTGTGTGACTATGACTATATGATTCATCAAACATGTCAATTATGCTAAAGAAATCAAGGGTCAGCTGATCATTCTCTGACTCACCATCATATGTCCATATTGCAGCACCTGCTGCAAGATATTACTGCCAGGCAGTAGTGACTCTGCAAATGCATCATCTACTATTGTAAATTCATCAATACAGATTTGGAAAAAACATGCAGCAATTGTCTGTGATGGTAAAAAAAAAAATCTACCCACCCTGACTGCAATCTGGCACTGGATCTGCAGCCCAGTTAGTCATGGTATTTCAAGTACACTTCCAGGTATTTACAGTGCCCTCCATAATATTTGGGACAAAGACCTATTGTTTATTTATTTGCCGCTGTATTCCACAATTTAAGATTTGTGATAGAAAAGGTCACATATGCTTAAAGAGAGCATGGTCAGATTTTAATAAATGGCATTTTTATACATTTTGGTTTCACCTTGTAGAAATTACAGAGGTATTTATACATAGTCCCCCATTTCAGGGCACTATAATGTTTGGGCCGCAGCAATATCATGTCAATTAAAGTAGTCATGTTTAGTATTTTGTTGCATATCCTTTTCTTGCAATGACTACTTGAAGTCTGCGATTCATGGACATCACTTGTTGCTGGGTGTCTTCTCTGGTGATGCTCTGCCAGGCCTGTATTGCAGTCATCTTTAGCTTATGTGTGTTATGGGGGCTTGGCCCCTTCTGTTTTCTCTTCAGCATATAAAAAAGAATGCTTAAGATCGGGAGATTGACTTGGCCACTCAAGATTGACCATATTTTAGCTTTGAAAAACTCCTTTGTTACTTTAGCAGTATTACTTACTGCCTATTATGCCTCCTGGCATGTAGGGCAGCAACGAAGGTCCTCCAATGGTGTTGATTCCTTCAGTTGCTGTTTCCGTGACATATTTGTTGTACGAGACAGGGTTGTTAGTCCTGTGCTCAACCTCCAACCTGGAGGACCAGTGGATCGCTCTTCATCTCGCCTCTACCCTGCGACCTGTCCAGCATGGGAGACCCTAACAGGAGATGAATCTCCCGCTGGCATAGCTCTAGGGGTCACTGAGACACACAAGCTCCCCGACCACGACAAGGTTGCAATCCAACGGGGAGAAGTATGTTTAGCTGTATGTTTGGGATCATTGTCTTGCAGTAGGATGAACTGCCGGCCAATGAGTTTTGAGGCATTTGTTTGAACTTGAGCAGATAGGATGTGTCTACACACTTCAGAATTCATTATGTTACTATCATCAGCGGTTTTATCATCAATGCAGATAAGTGAGCCAGTAACTTCAGCAGCCATACATACCCAGGCCATAACACCCCACCACTGTGTTTCACAGATCAGATGGTATGTTTTGGATCTTGGGCAGTTTCTTCGCTCCTCTATACTTTGCTCTTGCCATCATTCTGATAAGTTAACCTTCACCTCATCTGTCCACAAGACCTTTTTCCAGAACTGTGGTTGTTCTTTTAAGTACTTCTTGGCAAACCGTAACCTGGCCATCCTATTTTTGTAGCTAACCAGTTGTTTGAATCTTCCAGTGTAGCCTCTGAATTTCTGTTCATGAAGTCTGCCAGTCCCTTTACGATTAGTAAGCTCACCAGTGCTTTCTTTCTTCTTAATGATATTCCAAACAGTGGATTTTGGTAAGCCTAAGGTTTGGCTGATGTCTCTAACAGTTTTATTCTTGTTTCTCATTCTCATAATGGCTTCTTTGACTTTCATTGGCACAACTCTGGTCCTCTTGTTGATAAACAGCAATAAAAGTTTCCAAAGGTGATGGAAAGACTGGGGGAAAGACTAGACGCTGAGAGCTCTCTTATACCTGCATTAAGGATGCAGACTGAGCAATTACAAACACTTGAAAAGCCATGTGTCCCAAACATTATGTTGCCCTGAAATGGGGGGACTATGTATAAACACAGCTGTAATTTCTACATGGTGAAACCAAAATGTATAAAAATGGCCTTTAATAAAATCTAACAATGTGCACTTCAACCACATGTGATTTTTCTATTATAAATCTCAAATTGTGGAGTACAGGGGCAAATAAATAAACAATGGGTCTTTGTCCCAAATATTATGGAAGGCACTGTATGTTATTTGTAAAATGTGTTGAAAACTATGGCTTTTCCCACACTTTCAGACAATTAATTTCAAACCGCTGCTACCCACTGAGTGATTCCCTTTTTCTCTTCCCTTGAATATTTCCACCAATTACTTTAAATCTATGTCCCCTGGGTTTTAGATTCTCTGCTCTGAGATAAAGGTTCTTCATATTTGGTGTAAATTGTCTTCATTTCTGGGCGGCACAGCGGCCCCGCTATAGAGCTGCTGCTGCTGCTGCCCAGCGTCAGAGACTCGGGTTAGACCTGACCTCGGGTGTTGTCTGTGTTGAGTTTGCACGTTCTCCCTGTGACCACGTGAATTTTCTCCAGGCGCTCTGGTTTCCTCCCACATCCCAAAGACATACAGGGTTGTAGATTAATTGGCCTCTGTAAAGTGCCCCGAGTAGGGTGAGGATATGAAAGTGGGAATAACATAGAACTCACGTGAATGGATGGTCGGCAGAGATTTGATGGGCTGAAGGACATGTAACCGTGCGGTATGTTTAAAACAATCAATTTCATCAATTATGAGAGTCAGGGGAGAGGAGAACTAAAATTCTGAAAATGGGTGTCTCTTGGCTTTTCAAATTTAGAAAATAGTGACGTGTTCAGAAAGTATGAAGTATTGTGTGCAGAAGATCTGAAAATGGGAGCAGCAGAAATGTTGGGAATAAAAGTTTCAATTTCTAGCCTTACTGAGTGTGGGAAAAATAAAGCATTTATACATTAAGCTGGACTTAATAAGATGTCAAGTGATGATTATTGGGTTACAGTTCATCTCATAAAAACGGTTTAGTTTTAGTTCAAAAACTTTTTTATCTGGAGCCATTGTTGTGCCCAGATTTTTGTCTCCACATAATTAGAAAATACCATGCAATGTGATATGAATGTATAGAATAATTTGTATTATAGAATCAGCTGTAGATAAACACTACCGCATCCAAGCAAATTATAACAATGCACTCAAGCCATATCCGTTTCGCCCCAATGTTATAGAATTTCTGACAACTATACAGTAGATGTCTAATACTGTTAATTTAAACTGGAGATCCCTGTTGAAAGTTTTCATTTGTTTTTTCTAAATTCGTAAAACAGTGATTTAATGGCTATATAGAGATTTACAAAAAGGACAATCGAGCTGCAATCTGATGATTTATAAAATGCCTGAGACTATATCCCCATTGCTTTCACATTCACAAAGCATGAACAGGTACAATTCCACAAAAGCCATTTTGTTTACATACTTGAGTCTAATATATTTGTGCAGCATTTAGGGGCAGCACAATGGCCAAGTGGTAGAGTTGCTGCGTTACAGCGCCAGAAACTCAAGGGGCTGTCCCACTTGGGCGACCTAATTGGTGAGTTTAGAAGAGTTTGAAAAAATGACATGTTGAAGACCTCCTTGTACCTCCTTCAACTATGTTGAAGACCAGCTTCGACTAGCTACGACTAGCTACGACTAACTTCGGGAAAATTGGACACCGAATAGTGGAGCGTGAAGACGACCTCCTTCGATCTCCTTCGACCGCCCTTCGACAATGATGAAGACTATCTACGACTACCTTCGACTACCTTCGACTACCCTCGATTACCTACGACTAACATGCCGACCTACTATGACCGACTACAACTAAACCTACGAGTAAAAAAAGTATCGATTTTTTCCATGACGACCTTTTTTTACTCCTGGGCATTTTTTTAACATATTGAAAAAAATGCCGCGTCCTAGCTGAGGCCTCGAGTAAACGGAGCCACTCTCGAGCATGAAAGAGAGTTACGAAGAACTCCTACGACCTCGTGTCGACCATGCTGCGCGTATGAGTCGAGGGCAAACTCGCCCGAACTCGCGGATTAGGTCGCCCAAGTGGGACAGACCCTTCGGGCTCAAACCTGTCTACAGGTGCTGTCTACAGGGAGGTTGTACATTCTCCCTGTGACCACATGGCTTTTTTCCAAATGCTCCTGCTTCCTCACACATTCCAAAGATGTGCAGATTTGTAGGTTGATTGGCTTTGGTAAATTTCAAAATTGTCCCCAGTGTGTAGGATAGTGTTAGTATATGGGGTGATCACTAGTCGGATCAGAATCGGTGGGCCGAAGGGCCAATTTCTGCGTTGTATGTCTAAAGTCTAATGCCCCTGTCCCACTTAGAAAACCTGAACGTAAACCTCTGGAGATTTTGCGCCCCACCCAAGGTTTCCATCCGGTTCCCGGACGTTTATGTCAGTCTCCCTAATGGTCGAAAGTGGTTTCCGCGTCTTCTATGTTCCGGTTGCAGGTAGTGGAAGGTAAGACCTCCCTGGTGGAATAAAAGTGGGTGAAAAAAAGGTCTTACCTTCCATTACCTGCAACGTCCGGCGACCAACTGCGATCTACTTTCTGCTGTCCCCTTTGTTCTTGGACATTGGAGTAAATGAGCCAGGCCACAATGCAACCCATCACTGCCTTTGGAAGGGTCCACAGGGTGAACACTGTGGTGTTTCAGGCCTGGATAGTAGCTTTGGTTCCCATAGGATCGTCCTTTAGGACCAGTACTTGTAGAATGATTAGCATTGATTTAAACCAGTGCCTGTAGAATGATTAGTATTTGCCTTGAATGATGGCTGTTACTTTAACAGTTGTATCATGCACCTCTTTTTTTATTGAATGTTCCAGATAAAGTCTGTGATAAACTAAAATAAAGCCCTAAAATAAACTACACAGCCTCTGAGCACCTATTGTCTCTCCTGTAATAGTCTGTGTTGTCACTAGAGGTGAAGAATCCACCGATGCAACCCATCATGATGTTCTCAACTATACACCGATAGAAATTTGATAGAATGTTTGGCATAAGCTGAATCTCCTCAAACTTCTGAGGAAGTCGAGACGTGCTGATGCACATTCTTTCTGATTGCATCAATGTGGTCAAAAGACAGCCCAAAATTATGCTGACTTTTAATACACCAATCCTAAATCATCGCAATCCCACACTTTTTCTCCATCTATATAAAGCCCCTGTCCTACTTACGTGTCCTTGGGACGTTAATTACACGATCTCGTGGTCGCGTTGAGCCACAACGGTCCCACGAAGGTCGCGCGCAACTTCATTCGACCGCACAGCCGTCTGGAGCGCGTGACGTCATTTGAAGATGGACGCAAGTTGCCGGAGTAACTCAGCGGGACCAGCAGCATTTCTGGATAGAAGGAATGGATGATGTTTCGAGTCGAGACTCTTCTTTAGTCTGAAAGCAGGGTCTTGACCCGAAACGTCACCTATTGCTTCTCTCCAGAGATGCTGCCGGTCCCACTGGGTTACTCCAGCATTTTGTGTCCATCTTCTTGGACCCGCTCTGGGAGTAGAAGTGGGGGAGGATCCGGACCACAATGGCCGTGAGCCCCAGGCCGAGTTCGGCGATTGTTTGCCTGCTTCTGCTGCTGTTGAAGGTGAGACGTTGTGTCGCGCCAGGGTCTTGGCCTGTCCCACTTTGGACGTCAGTTCCATGACAGGCCGTTGGTGCACGAAGATTTAGTTTGCTACAAAAATTTCGGAGCCCCGCGCGATGTCGCGCACATTTACATATCCCTCAGCGCTTCTCAGTGGGACCGGCCCCGCACGGCCATACGATGCCCGTGCGCTTCAACGCGACCACGAGGTTGCGCAATTTGCGTGCCAAAGACATGTAGGTGGGACAGGCCCTTTACTGAAACATTCATCTTGTTTGTGTATATGTATATGTGTGTGTGGGTGTGTGTCATCTGGGCACAATCTGCTTGATTCTCATCTCCTTACAAATGCTAGGCCACAGCCTTCCCATTTTCTCACATTCTACTCCCATTTTCCCCCTCAAGGCAATAAATATCTTCCCGTAGCATTCCCACCTATATTTCCGAACTTGTTAATTCTTTAAAGTTTTAAAAACAGCCCGAAAACTCACCCATTTCAGAAAATAAAACCCAGAGTGACATCACAATGGACTCGCAAGGCAGTTCGGGACACTTCGGGAGGTGAGGGTGGTGTCGCAGGCCCTGGCTGGAGCCGAGCCTGGGGCTCCAGCTGGAGTGGGAGCCGAGCCCAGGATGGAGCTGTGACTGGGGCTGATTTAACTCTAGAATTTGTAAATTGGGCCTAGTGTGTAGGAAGGGGTAACAGGACGTGGCACTGACAGACAATCTTTGCTTTGGTCATGGCTTCTCAGCTGCAGGTGATCATTTTGATATTCCTGCCTAGTCTACCTTATAAACTTTGAACATCATATCATATCATATCATATCATATATCATATATCATATTATATATATATTAAAACTGTGTGGCTGCTGCCGACAACCGTATGCCACGTCTCCGCCCTTTGATGTCGCGCTCCGCCAAAACCGAACCCTCGGACGCCGCCATTTTTCCCACTGGGCCAGACGTTACGCTTGCGCTTTCCCAATGGCGCTCCCCGTTACGTTTGGACATCGTTACGTACTCCGTTTTTAGTAAAATTCTTTCCCCCCCCCCTTTTTAAAAAATCAAACTGCTCTCACCCATAGAATGTTGGTAAACATTCCATCGTGTGATGCCACAATGCCCAAGGCTCTCAGATGTCCAATCGGAGTGGATCTCATTTACATCTGCCTCAGCCCCAGCCCCCCCTCCCCCGCCTGATGTTCCAGCACGTTCCATTGTGTGATGTCACAATGCCATCCCTCACAAATAGCCAATCGGAATGGATCTCATTTACTTCTGCCTTGGCCCCAGCCCCAGCCCCTCCCCCGCAGCCTGTGTTGACTTGTGACTGGGGGGACATTGCCGGCTCGCGTTGCCTTTTCAAGAACATTCTTCCCCAACGGTCATTCGGACTTCGTTTCTTGACAGCCATCGATCCAAACGCTGGATTTCTGCCATTATTTCATTTTTCATTTGACCCCTTTGTTTTGAAAATCTTATTATCGATTTACACTTTTTTCAAAAGGTAAACATAGACGATGTTTTCAATATTTATTTATATTTGAATAATTATTTTTATTAAGTTCTCCGTTATTTGCTCTGCCAAATTAACACACATTTTCCCGGTTTTTTAATATTCTCTCTTTATTCAAAGGACTCCATTACTCCACTTTGAAGAGATTGCTTTTTTCTTTGCCGATTTCCACAGCCGTGTTTATCAAGAGTTATCTTTAGACAAGTGATAATTTGATTTCATTTTCTAGTTTTCATTGCGTATCTATACTTTACATTAGACAAGTAATTTTTTAAAAATGCTTAAAAAAACGCCATTAAAAATCCATTTTTAAAAATTCTCTATTTCAATTTACAGCATTTTTAACAGTTTTAATTCTCTATTATTTGCTCCGCTAAATTTACCCACATTTTTCACCGTTTTCTTTTAAATTATTTTGTTGTGTTTGATTTAATTCTACAGGAAAGTCAACTCTCCCTCCCCTTTCTCTCTCCCCCTCTCCTCTCTCTCCCCGTCCACTCTCTCTCCACCTCCCCTCCCCCTCTCCTCTCCCCGCCACCTCTCCCTTTCCTCCCCTCTTCTCCACCACCCCTCTGCTCTCACCTTCCCCTCTCCCCTCCCCTTACTCCCCTCACCCCCTCCTCCTCCCACCCCCTTCCCTCCCTCCCCCACCCCCCTTCCGTCTCTCCCCCTGCCCCTTCCCTCTCCCCCCACCCCGTTCCCCCCTACCCCTGTCCATCCTCCATCACTCCCCCACCCCTCTCCCCCCCAATCTTCCACTTCTCTCCCCCTCCCTCCCCTCTCTCCCGTGCACCCCTTTTTCCCCTACCCCTCTCTCCCTCTTCCACCACACCCCCTACCCCTCTCCATTCCCACTCTTCCACATCTCTCTCCCTTCTGCCACCCCTATCCCACCACACCTCTCTCCCTCCCCACCTTCTCTCTCCCCTCCCTCCCTATCTCCACCACCACTTTCCCCTACTCTATCCCTCTTCCACCACTCCCCCTTCCCCCTCTCTCTCTCCCACTTCCACCACTCTCCCATACACCTCACCCTCCCTCCCCCTTTCCACTTCTCTCTCCCCCATCCCCCACCTTTCCCCATCTCCCTCCCCCACCTCTCTCTCCCCCTCCCTTCCCTCCCCCCCACTCTTCCCCCTCTCTCCGCTTTCCCCCTCCCTCATCACTCTTCCCCCTCCCCCTACCACTCTCCCCATCCCTGCACACTCTTCCCTCTCTCTCCCCTACCCCTCCCCCCTCCCTCCACACTCTTCCCCTTCTCTCCCCTTCCCCTCCCACCCCTGCCTGTACCCTCGCACACCTTCCCACACCCCCCTCTCCTCCTCGTTCTACCCCTCTCCATCTCCCTCTCACCTTACCGCTCTCACCCCTCTCTCTCCCATCCCTCTTCATCACCATCTCCCCCCCACCCCCTTCCCATCGCTCTTGTACCACTCCCTGCTACCCCTCTTCCCCTCACTCACCACTCTTCCCCTCTCCTTCCCCTCCCCACATCTCATCCTTTCCTTTCCCCCTCTCTCCCCCTCCTCTCTCACCCCCTCTCTCTCCACACCTCTCTCCCTCTCCTTTCACTCCCTCTCCTCTCCCCTCCACCTCCCTTTCCTCCACTCTTCTCCACAACCCCTCTCCTCACCTTCCCCTCTCCTCTCCCCTCCCCTTCCCCTTACCCCACCCCTCTCTAACCCCCTCACCCACCCTCAGGGACATGCTGCCCCACCCCCCACCCCCCCCCCCCACATGTGACTAGGGGGACACTGTACCTCCTCCCCCACACATGTGACTAGGGGGACCAGTACCACTTCCTTCACACATGTGACTAGGAGGACACTGTACAACTTACCCCACACATGTGACTAGGGGGACACTGTACCACTTCCCCCACACATGTGACTAGGAGGACACTGTACAACTTACCCCACACATGTGACTAGGGGGACACTGTACCACCTAATATCCCCCACACATGTGACTAGGGGGACTCTGTACCACTTCCCCCACACATGTAACTAGGAGGACACTGTACCACTTCCCCCACACATGTGACTAGGGGGACTCTATACCACTTCCCCCACACATGTGACTAGAGGGACACTGTACAACTTCCCCCACACATGTGACTAGGGGGACACTGTACCTCATCCCCCACACATGTGACTAGGGGGACACTGTACCACTTCCCCTACCCCTCTCCCCCTCCCTCCCCACTCTTCCACTTCTCTCTCCCTCCCCCACCCTCTCTCTCCCCTCCCTCCCGCTCTCCCCCACCCCTTTCCCCTACTTCTCTCTCCCTCTTCCACCACTCCCCCTTCCCCCTCCCTCCTCATTCTTCCCCCTCCCCTACCACTCTCCCCCTCCCTCCACTCTTCCCTCTCTCTCCCCTACCTCTCTCCCCCTCCCTCCACACTCTCCCCCATCTCTCCCCTTCCCCTCCCACCCCTCTCTCAACCCCTCCCTGAACCCTCTCACACCTTACCCCACCCCCCTCTCCTCCTCCCTCTCACTCTCTCCTCACCACTCCCACCCCGTCTCTCCCCCACCCTCTTCATCCCCATCTCCCCCCAACCCCCTTCCCCTCGCTCTTGCACCACTCCCTGCTACCCCTCTTCCCCTCACTCCCCACTCTTCCCCTCTCCCTCCCCTCCCCACCTCTCCCCCTCTCCTTTCTCTCTCTCTCCCCTCCTCTCTCACCCCCTCTCTCTCCCAACCTCTCACCCTCTCTCTCTCTTTCCCTCCCCCTCCACTCTCTCTCCACCTCTCCCCTACCCCTCTTTTTCCCCCTCTCCTCTCCCCTCCACCTCCTTTTCTTCCCTTCTTCCCCATAACCCCTCTCCTCTCACCTTCCCCTCTCCTCTCCTCTACCTTACCCCACCCCTCTCTACCCCCCTCACCCACCCTCAGGGACATGCTGCCCCGCCATCCCTCTCCTGCAACCGCACGTTGGGGGAACAGACCCAACGGGTCTGCACTTGGTCCAGTATATATTAAAACTGTGTGTGTGTCTGCCGACATCCGTCTGCCGCGTCTCCGCCCTTTGATTTCGCGCTCCGCCAAAACCAGACCCTCGGACGCCGCCCTTCTTCCCACTCGGCCAGACGTTACACTTGTGCGTTACCAAAGGCGCTCCACGTTACGTTTGGACGTCATTACATACAACGTTTTTAATAAAATCCTTTCCCCCCCCCCCCCCCCCCACTTTTTCAAAAATCAAAATGCTCTCACCCATAGAATGTTGGTAAACATTCCATCATGTGATGTCACAATGCCCAATGCTCACAGATGTCCAATCATAACAGATCTCATTTACATCTGCCTTTGCCCCAGCTCCAGCCCCCCCTCCCCCACCTGATGTTCCAGTTCGTTCCATTGTGTGTGATGTCACAATGCCATCCATCACAAATGCCCAATCGGAATGGATCTCATTTAATCTGCCTTTGCCCCAGCCCCAGCCCCAGCCCCAGCAGCATGTGTGGAAGTGCTTGGTCACATGTGTGGGAATAGAGAAAGAGGATTGGGGGTGGTAGTGAGTTTGGAATTAATGGACTACTCCTACACCTCCCCCTCCCTCACTACCACCCCGCTCTTTCCCCTCTTTCCCCCCACCCCTCTCCCCTTCCCACCACATTCTTCCCCCTCCCTCCCCTACCCCATCTCCCTCCTCCCCATCCCTCCCCCCTCCCCCACACCTCTCACCCTCCCCATCCCGCTCTCCTCCCCCACCCCTCCCCCTCCTCCTCCCACCCCATCCCTCCTTCCCTCTCTTCCCCACCCCCCTTCCCACTTTCTCCCTACCCCTCTCCCCCTCCCTCCCTACTCTTCCACTTCTCTCCCCCTTCCCCGCTTAGTGTGTGTGACTCTGGGGCGGGCACGCTTAGTGTGTGTGATGACACACGCCCCTCCCCCCGAACTCCAGACGAACTTACAAAGGACCCGCTGTGTGTGACGACATGCACTCTCCCCCCGCCCCAACAGCTTTAGTGCGTGAGACGCGCGCAGCATCTGAACGCTCAGCTGTTTTTCCAATTCTTCACCAACCATCATTCTGACTTGGTTTGTGAAGAGCAAAGTCCGGATTTCCATTTGTCTCCAGATAAGAATCTGATTCCATAGTTAATTGTCATAGAAAGCTCATTTTAATTTTTCAGTCGTTTGTTTGGCTGTAAGACATCATTTTGAGACAATTTATCTTACTGTCTCCATTTAATTTATAATTCTTAAAGAGTGCATTTCATTTAAAATATTATTTTTTTTACATTAACATTTGATTGAATTTCATTGTTAATTTCTTTATTTGTTTTTAATTGAATTGTTTCTCATTTAACTTAGCGTTATAAATATTAAAGAGTGCATGCGTTCCGGCCCCGCCCCCCCCCCCCCCCCCCCCCCCAGCCGCTGTGCATTAAAGGCGCAGAAAGATCGAGAAAGTTCTCCAGATCAAAGATTCTACAGCTGCATTCCAGTATAGCTTCTTTGTTCTTCAGATCTCGGGTCAGCAACTCCTTACGTGCTGAACTTTCTCCTAACAGCCGGCACAGCTCGCGAAGCCCCGCCCACCTGCGCGCCTCTCCCATCCCCTGCGCGCTCATTTCAGCTGTGGGTTTCCAGAGAGTCAGAAGCTGGTGGTACACAAAAGGCTGGAGAAACTCAGCGGGTGCAGCAGCATCTAAGGAGTGAAGGAGATAGGCAATGTTTCAGGTCGAGACCCTTCTTCAGAAGCCGGTGCTCCTTTGCTGTCAACGCTCGCTCCTGGGCGAACGCATCTTGCCTTAGCGACTTTAAAAGGCTGTTGTCAGCTGGTTGTTATCAATGACTGCGGGCGTTGCGAGGCCGAGTTAGGTCAACGCAATCCCCCTCCACATCCTCCTTCCCGCTCCCCTCCCCCCACCCTTCCTCCCCTCTCCCTTCCCCCCTCTCAGCCCCCCTCTCTCTCCCCTCTCTCTCCTCCCATCTCTCTCTCCGCCCATCTCTCTCACCTATCCTCCCCCACCCTCCCCCCCTCACCCACCCTCCCTCTCCTCCTCCCCTCCACCCCCTCTCACTCTGTCTCTTGCCATTCTGTCTCTGCCACTTTCTCTCTGTGCCCATTCTCTCTCTGCTCTCACTCGCTAGCCCCCTCCCTCACTAGACACGCCTGCGAGTTGGGGGCTATGCGTCAGTGGTTATGGGGTAAAAGGAGCAAATTAATAATATTAATATAATATCAAGGAGGGTAGTTAGCGTGTGTGCAGGGGGTAGTTAGTGTGTGTGTCGCTGCATGCCATACTTATGAGTTCAGAAATCCACTCCTTGGTCAATTATTTCCCCAGATTTTGACTAAAATTTATCACAAAACTCAATTTTTAAAATAAAAACGCTGCTCACCAGCTGCTGACGTCACAATGCCCACCAATCCAGGTCGACCTGCCTCCAGCCCCCCCCCCCCCCCCGCCGTTGTGGATTAAAATGCACAGAAAGATCGAGAAAGTTCTGCAGAACAAAGATGCTACAGTTCCGTTCCGCTATAGCTTCTTTGTTCTACAGATCTCGGGGCAGCGACTCCTCACACTCTGATTCTACTCCTCTCCGCTATAGGATCACGTGCTTAAACTTCTCATCACTGTTGGTGCAGCTCGTGAAGCCCCGAGTGCTCATTCCAGCTGTGGGTTTCCAGAGTCAGAAGCCGCTTCTCTCTCTCCCTCTTCATTTAGCAGCCCTGCTCCCCCCCTCCCCCCTTTCTCTACTCACCTCCTCCCCTCTCCTTCCTTCCTCTCTGCTCTCTACCAAAGATCCTATACACAATCATCTGCCCCCCCACCCCCCGCTCGGCTCTGCGGAAGCCACAATCGGTTGGTCCCCCGCTGCTTTTCATCGCCCTCAGATCGCTCCATGCCTCTCGCTGCCCCCCCTCTCCCTACCCCCCCTCTCCCTATACCCCTTTCTCCCCTCTCTCTTCCTCCTCCTCCTTCCTCCCCCAACCCCCTGCCCTCCACTACCCTCCCTCCCCTAAAACCCCCTTCCCCCTTCACACCCATCCATTCCCTCCACCTCCCTTCCCCCACCTCTCCCCCTCCCTTCCCACCCCCTCCCCTCTTTCTCCATCTCTCTCTCTCCCCTTCTCCCTCCCCCTCCCTCCGCTCCCTCTGTCTCCTGCCCTTCTGTCTCTGTCTCTGCCAATTCTCTCTCTGCCCTCACTCTCTACGCCCCCCCCCCCTCTCTCTCTAGACGTGCCTGCGAGGTGGGGGCTATACGTCAGTGGATACGGCAGTTATGCGGTTACAGAGAGCTTGTCGCTGCTTTTGGAAGGGTCCACATGGTGAACACTGTGGTGTTTCTGGCCTGGAAAGTAGCTTTGGTTCCCGTAGGATCGCCCTTTGGGTCCAGTGCATGTAGAATGATTAGCATTTGTTTTGAAGGATGGCTGTTACTTTAACAGTCGTATCATATGACAACTACCTCTTCTTTTATTGAACGTTCCAGAGAAAGTCTGTGAGCAGCCCTCAAATACACTACACAGCCTCTGAGCACCTATTGTCTCTCCTGTAATAGTCTGTGTTGTAACTAGAGGTGAAGAGCTCATATACTTTATAGTGTTCATATGAAGTCTCCTGTGGTTGTTTGCAAAGCTGCTCGGGAAGCTATGACAACCCTTCCATCCTGGACAGTGCAAGAGAGAGAACTTCACAGAGACTTGTAATAAATCCAAGTTCCTCCCATAATCCGTCAGGCACATACTAATTAGGTTCCACTTATATCAGTTGGGTCAGCATTGGTAACTATGGCACTAGCTTAGATCCCATGAAATTATATAGCCACTGTCTTCAGAACTTGAACTACAAAGCCCTCAAACTTATTTTATTCTGAGGAAAGACCAGACTATCACATCTCCCCGTCAGCTACTTCTGAGTGATTCAATGGATCTGAAGTAGAGTCCCAACCCGATACAGCACCCATCCATGTTCTCCAGTGATGTTGTCTGACCTGATGAGTTACTCATGCATTTTGTTCCTGTTTAGTTTAGTTTAGTTTAATTTAGAGATACAGCACGGACACAGGCCCTTTGGCCCACCGAGTCCACACCGTCCAATGATTCCCACACATTAACACTATCCTACACATACTAGGGGCCATTTACACGTACACCAAGCCAATTAACCAACATACCTGTACGTCTTTGGAGTGTGGGAGGAAACCGAAGACCTTGGAGAAAACATAGGTGGCAGGCACGTGCCATCAGGGTAAGCAAGATAGGCACTGCCTACCCTGACTAAAATTATAACATAGTAATTACTAAATATAAATAATAAAGGCATGGGAGAATTATGCCTATGTAAGAGACCGATCTCTTAGGTAGGTATAATTCTCCGTGTCTTTCATCCTCAGCGCTTGTAACATGTGAAGGTCTGTGCAGACCACGTGCCGTCAGCACTGTTTCAAGCGTCAATTTCAAGCGGGGCTGAAGGCAGCAGAAATTCTGCCTTTGCAGCACTGCGCAGGCACAGCAGCCTACTGCGCCTGCACAGTGCTAGTTTCTTGGCAGGGTTTTCAAATATGGATTGGCAATATTTTAAGTGTATCTTAGGAAACAGGGAGAGAAGAATGGAGCTTGTGTACCGATAATGTGGTAAGTACATTTTGTGTTTATGTTTTTAAATACCGTATTTCCCAGGGTGTGGGGGTGGGGGGAGAGCTCCTTTCACAGCATGTTGTGAAGGAGGGGTCGGGAGCATGCCACTTGCGATGCGCCTTGCACGGAGGCGTGTAAAACCTCTCTCTTGCCGCTCGCTGGCCTCACTCATGTCCCACAAATCCTTAAATTCCGACAGCATGATTGAGGTTACTCGGCTGTGGGAATTTAAGGATTTGCAGGAAGCTGCTGACATGAGCGAGCGGCAGGTGAGAGTTGTTCAGACGGAGAGCACTGCCAGAAGTGAGAGGGCTGGCAGAAGGCGCTGAAGTGGCGGACAGTTTGACTGTCGGCTCCCGGTGGCTGCTCGCAGCTACCCGAGCTGCTTCTGTCCCCGGCTACAATGTGGTGGCTCCACGCCTGGAGCACCGCAGCAGCGGTAAGTGAGTGAGTTACTGGCATTATCCCCGACACCCTCATTCTCAACAGTCCTGCTCTCCCCGAAACTTTACCCCTGGCACAGACTCCCCATACACTGTGAAAGGAACTGTCCCCCCAATTGGTCCCTTGAACAAGTGTTGTCATTCAATAAGATGACAACTGATTCAACTATTCCCTGTGTGCTCCCATTTTTCCCACCATCTCTCCACCTGCCATTACCCTCACCCCCGCCCCCCTTCAGTAATTCAGAATAAAGGAGACTAGAAAGCCTTGGGCAAATTGACTTGTTACTGTTTTTATTTTTATTTTTTATTTTTACAGAGAGAACAATCTGCGCATGCGCGGTTTTTATTTTTATCCGACCGAGTGCCTACCCTGAATAATTACTCACGGCACGTGCCTGACAGGCGGTGACAGGGAGAATGTACTTAGTCCATACAGACAGCACCCATAGTCAAGATCGAACCCGGATCTCCGGCGCTGCAAGCGCTGTAAGGCAACAAATCTACCGCTGTGCCACCATGGCCTATGTATAAATGGATCGCTCACAGTTTGGGTAGCCAATGCAAGTGGGCCTGTACAAGGGATTGGAGCTGTAGCCCGAGATGTTTGTAATTTATATCCATAATCCGAGATAAAGTGCACTACATACAAAGCTTCATAGTCTGGCATTTTACAAACTGTCACGCTACTGCAAACAGCATTTCACAGGGAGCAGCCAGCCTGATGGAGAGGCAGCGTCAAGGCAGAACGCCCACCTGCCCACTCCACCCTCCCCCCCCCCCCCCCCCCTGTACTCGGGGTCTGAAGCGCCGAGGATTCAAGGCCATGTAACTGAAGCTCACTCTGAGGCCGACGGCTGCTGGGCGGCCCTACCCCTCTCCTCCCTCCCTTCTCCCCCTCTTCTCCCCCTCTTCACCTCCTCCCCTTCTCCCCCCTCCCCCTACCTCTCTCTTCCCTCCCTCCTCTCTACCCCTACCCCCCTCCCCCCTCCCCCCTCCCCTCTCTCCTCTTCCCCTCTCTCCCCCCCCTCTCTCTCCCCCCCTCTCTCTCCCCCCCCTCTCTCTCCCCCCCCTCTCTCTCTCTCCCCCCCATCTCTCTTGATTGGCCGGCCCTCTGCTGCTTTTGATCATCCGCTCCGTTCGCACCATCAGGGTTGCCCGCTCAATAGATGCCACAAATTGGAAACCCCAGCTCCAAAAGGCAGGAAGCTCCCCTGACTCAGTGTCCCTTTCTGTGCCCCTCTCTGTGTGCCCCTCTCTGTGTGTCTCCGTGTCCCTCTCTGTGTGCCTCCCTGTCCCTCTCTGTGTGACTCCGTGTCCCTCTCTGTGCCTCCGTGTCTCTCTCTATGCCTCTGTGTCTCCCTCTCTGTGCCTCCGTCTCCCCGTCCGTGCCTGCAAATTGGGGGCTATGTGTGAGTGGATAGGGCAGGCCATGGGGTAAAAGGAGTGAATTAATAATATTAATATAATATCAATGGGGTTGGTTAGTGTGTGTATGTGAGGGGTGGTTAGTGTGTGTGACGCCTCAGGCCGCCCCTCCCCTCGCAACCGGGCATTCGGGGAACAGACCCAACGAGTCTGCATGGTCTAATATATATATATACATACATACACATAAAATAAACAAATAAACAATAATATTGCAAAAAGACAAAACCAATGCTCCCAGATCTATGTATTTGAGAGCTTATTTGGAGATTGTAGTGTTTAATAGCCTGATGGCTGTAGGGAAGAAGCTGTTCCTGAACCTGGACATTACAGTTTTCATGCTCCTGCAGCTTCTTCCCAATGGCAGGGGTGATATGAGAGTGGCCAGGATTGTGTAGGTCTCTGATGATGCTGGCTACCTTTTGGGGGCAGAGACCCCTGCAAATCCCTTCAATGGTGGGGAGATTATTACCCATGATGGACTGGGCAGTGTACACCACTTTTCGCAGTGTCCTGGGCATTCAAGATGTAGTGTTAAAGAAGGAACTGCAGATGCTGGAGAATCGAGGGTTACACAAAAAGCTGGAGAAACTCAGCGGGTGCAGCAGCATCTAAGGAGCGAAGGAGATAGGCGACGTTTCGGGTCGAGACCCTTCTTTAGACGATTCAAGATGTAGTGCCAGGAAGTGATGCAACCAGACAATATGTCAAGCATGGCACATGGTGGACAAAAGATTTTTCACTGTGCGCCAAAACTTGCTGATGATACAACACTGGGTGCTAGTGTGCTCTCTAAGAAGGATGTAGAAAGACTTTGTGAGTTTTAGAAATGGGCACATGGACATGATCAATGGAATATAATGCTCAAAAATGTGAAGTTGTTGATTCTGGTAAAAAAATTTTTTATTATTTTTAAATGTGTGAATGATTGAAAGATATTGATATTCCATCAGGCCTGGGCGTCCTTGTACAAGAATAATTGAAATAATTAAACTAAAATGGGAGCAAATTTGTCAAATAACATTGGAAAAGTAATTAATAAATATTACTGAAGAAATATTACTATGAACATTCACATCATCTATATATTACTAAATATTGCCTGCTTTTGACTCGCTGGGCTGTGATCTGTGAGAGAATGCCGCCAACCATGGCTGTTATTTTTGGCCACCTCGCTCAGAGCCCCCCCCCCCCTCCGTCGTCATTTTTGGCCACCTCGCTCTAAGCCCACCCCCTCTGCCAGACTGGACCATTGATTAAAATTCAGAGAGATATTAATGTTTTAAAAAGATTTGCCATTCTTTCTGCTGCCCCGCTGGCAGCAGGGGGGAAGGACTATAAAACCCAGAAGTGTCGTGCCTCACCTAGTCTCTGCCAGATGGAGGAAGTGAGAGGGTCACAGCTCCCTGAGCTGCGAATAACACTGAATGCACGATCACTTCACGGTGAGTCCTCGAGATGTGGTTTTTCAGCAAACAAATGTGTTTTATTGGCTTGCTAAGTGTTTTTGCCCAATTGGCTGGTGTTTTAAAGGGCTTTCAGCAAACGAATATGCTTTGTTGGCTTGCTAAGTGTTTTTGTCCAATTGGCTGGCGTTTTAAAGGGCTTTCAGCAAATGAATGTGCTTTGTTGGCTTGCTAAGTGTTTTCGCCCAATTGGCTGGCTTTTTAAAGGGCTTGCTTGCAACAGTTTTCGGATGGATAAAGCGTGAATAAACATTTTATTAGATTAGGGATGTGTTTAATGTCAAAATTGGCACTCATTCTCTGATTTTTGCTTAGTTGGAAGATGGCGCCGATGGCAACATTTCCAGTTAGCGTCATGCTGGCACTGAGTGCGTCAGATCTGGTTCGTGGCAAGAAGTGTGCGGGTGATGTTAAGATGGTGGCGAGTGCAGGCGCCGTTGAATAATTCAAGAGAGCTGACTGCTCTGTCAATGGTGAGTGTGTCTGTTGGATGTTATTTAAAGTATGTTTTTGCTTCAGCAGCAGCAGCCTCTACAGGAGGCTTTAAACATTCGTCTAACACACTGTATATTCAACACGTTCTGAAGTTAGTTAGCGTTTTAGTAGTGTGTGTGTGGGCGTGCGTGTGTACATGCATGCATGCGTGCGTGTGTGTGTGTGTGTGTGTGTGGGTGCGTGTGCGTGTGCGTGCGTGTGTGTGTGTGTGTGTGAGATCAATGATCCTCGACAATTATGGGATCACTTCAAGAATGCAATGTCTGAAGATTACCTTGAAAAAGAACAGAGAACAATGAATGATCCTAATATTGTGATTGATGAGAAGCATCATGATCAGGCTCTGTTGTATATTCAAGACCAGCTTGAGAATTACAACAAAACAATGGAATTCTTTCATTTGCCAAGAAATGGAAGGATGCACCTTGATGGTGACAATCTAGAATTGCTGCAGGAATTGCAATACGATAGAAATGAACAACAGCGGTTTGTTGAGGAAAATGAGCCTCTGCTGAATGATGGGCAGAGAGCAGTGTATGAGCAGGTGTGCAACTCCTTGAAAAGGAATCTCCCTTCGATGTTTTTCATTGATGCGCCAGGAGGAAAAAGAAAAACATTTATCACCAATTTGATTCTCTCCAAAGTTAGAGGTCAAGGTGATGTGGCTATTGCTGTAGCATCCTCTGGGATAGCAGCTACATTAATGCCTGGTGGAAGAACTGCACATTCTCGATTCAAGATACCCATCCAAGTGGCCAAGGATACATTCTGCAACATCGAGAAGAACTCTAAGACGGCACATTTCATGAGGCAAGTGAAAGTCATTGTTTGGGATAAATGTCCAATGATTAGGCGAGAACGCTTTGAAGCGGTGGATAGAACTCTTCAAGATGTCTGCAGCAACACTAAGCCTTTTGGCGGCATTCTTATCATTTGGCCTGGTGATTTTCGACAACTACTTGCTGTGGTGAAAAGGGAAAATGATGCTGATGTTGAAAATGCCTGCATCCAGAAATCCTACTGGTGGAGACTTTTCACCAAGTTTCAATTGCACACAACTATACGATTGACAGAGGGAGAAGGCGACTATTCTCAATTTTTGTTGAAAGTTGGAGAAGACAAGATTTTAAAGAATGAAGACGATGAAATTGAAATCCCACGAGACATACTTCTATCAGCAGAAACACTGGAGGATTGTATTGATTTAATCTATCCCACATTTGACAATCCTGCAGAATTATTCTCCAACAATTGTACCTTGGTTCCTCACAACGATACCATGGGAAGCATAAATTCTACATGCATCAAACGTTTCCCTGGAATCGTTAAGGAGCACTTTTCTTTCAATGCTCTCACTGAGGGAACTCATGATACTCACTTCCCAACAGAATTCCAGCAGTAAGTGACTGAACTGCCAGCCCACCAGCCGCGAGTGACTGCACTGCCAGCCCACGAGCTGTGATTAAGTGAACTGCCAGCCATCCAGCCATGACTCACTGAACTGCCAGCCCAATAATCCATTCAGTCCACCCTCTCCCCCTTCTCTCTCACAGTCTGATACCTGTTTTGGGCAGAATTTCTGGCAGTTCCTCAGCTGCCAGCCTGCCAGGTCCAAGTGACTGTACTGCCAGGCCTCAGTGGCTGAGCTGCCAGCCCAAGAATCAATTTGGCCCATAATGTCTATACTAGCCCTCTGGAAACCAGTACCTTCGGCCCACAATACCCATATTAGCGCAACAGAAAGCCCACCCCCACTGGCGAGCAATATTGGATTTGGTGGGGGAGGTGGAATATCCCGTGTGATGCTGGGACCCAATGGGTCCCACTTAGTCTAGTTACATTCTACAGCTTGGAAAGAAAAGTTACTAGGGCGAGAGTTAAGTGATTAATGACATTTCCACTTTGCCTGCTTAATGGTGTGATTTTTAACAAATTAGTGTTGTCTTTATGAGAGCAGAGAAATGTAATTTTGTCACAAATGTGTTGAGCATTTGCCGGATAATATAGCTCATGGTAATTTATAAACTTATATGCTGCGTGATCTTATATTCTTCCAGGATAAGTGGTCTATTGGAAGAATTCCTACAAAGCCATTAAGGTCATTGTGTGTGACATTCAGTTGAGTAAGCAATCATATCTTGTGGTTCTTGGTCTTGGTTTCAGAGGGCATTTCAGAAAGCACAGAATTACAAATGATTACAAATGAAGAAAGAAAATCAAACAAAATACCAATGGGTTCTAGGCTATCCAGGCAGAATATGAGGTGTTGGCTCTATAGTTTGTTCTGGATCACGCACTAAAATGATAAGTAGAGCCCATCTGAACGATGGTATTCCTGTCACAGTCTAGTCCCTTTCGGAAGCTCAATGATTCATTTGCTCCTGAATGGTGGTGAAATTGACTGAGAATCAACAATGGACACTCCTGCTCAGCGAAATGTCAACAAGACCTGAAGGCAAATCTGGTCTGGGCATGACATTGTCAAAGTGATATTCTGTGTCTGCATGCACATTTGATAACAAAGTGTTCGATCTTTGTCTTTCACCTTGAGGTCTGTTGAAATAGACAAAATATTGATACTTAAGTATACATGTTATGATTTCAATTTTATCAGTAAATCAAGGCTTTTTGCAAACGTTTTGCGTTGAGCAGAGTTGAGTTTATTGTCATTCAAAAACATTTTTTGAATGAAATTGGGTACATTGCAGTCATACAGAAAATAGAATAACAGAACACACAATGAACACAGTTTAACATCCACCACAGTGAGTCTACCAGGCACCTCCTCACTGTGATGAAAGGCAAAAAGTCTTAAAGTCTCATCTCTTCCTTGCTTGTTCTCCCACTGCGTTGAGGCGATCCAGGCTTTCAATGTTGGGCCCCCCGCCAGGTAATTCTAAGCCCCGCGGCCGATTCTGAGCTCCGTGAACGGGCCAATTCAAACTCCGCGTCCCGGGGCGGATGAAGCTGCCACCCTGAGAATCCAGTACAGCGGACGAAGCTGTGTTGAGGGAGCTCCGGAGAATCGGTCACCAACCTGGGAACTGCAAGCTCCTGATGTTGTTGGCCACTGGGCCAGCAGCCGAAGCCTCCAAGGTGCTGAAGTCGGGCCGCAGCCGCAGCGCCATCACAGCCCCAAAGTCAGCCAGCTTTGCGATGGTGAGTCCTGGCTCTGCCTCCGAGCCCCGAGGTCGGTTCCAGTTGGAGGCCGCCACAATTAGACCACAGCACAGACTCTCCGTGAGAGTCGGAGACTCTGACTCACAGAGACGGAGACGGAGATACGACAAAGAAAAGGTTGCATCCCCCTGAAGGAAGAGACTAAAACAAGTTTCCCCCACCCCCCCCACCCCCACACACACATCTATATAATTAAAACTCAAATCTTGACCTCTTCCTGTTTGCACTGCATATTGATTTTAGAAAAAATGCTACCATTTACGTCTGTGATTTTTTGCCATCTTACTCAGAGACCCCCTCTGCTGCGCAGGACAAAAGTATCTTACCCATAGATGAAAAATAAAAGACTTACGAATGTTTAAAAAATGTTGAGATTCTGCCTCCTGTCAATCATGCTATGAAGGTCATGCCCCTTCCAGTGGGAGGGGGGAGGGGCTATAAAACCAGGAAGTGCGGGCGTGCCTCAGTCGCTGCAAAATGGGGGAGCGTGAAGTCACAACTCTGTCTGAGCTGTGAATCAAGTGAACACTGAACACGTCTACTAAACTGTGAGTGTGGTTTTACTGTCCTTTGAGTGCCCTTAATGTGGTTTGAAAAGGAAAATGTGGTTGCTTTGAAAAAGCAAAGCAAACAGTGATGGTTGGTTTGAAAAGGCAAAGAAAATGGTGGTGGTTGGTTTAAAAAGGCAAAGCAAATGGTGGTGATTCATTTGAAAAGGCAAAGCAAATGGTGGTGGTTGGGTTGAAAAGGCAAAGCAAATGGTGGTGGTTTGTTTGAAAAGGCAAATGTTTAAAAGTCCAAACTTGACCACTTCCTGTTTGCCATCTGTATTGATTTTAGGGAAACGCTATGAATTATGGCTGTGATTTTTGGCTATCTTACTCAGAGCCCCCCTCCGCTCATCAGGTGCAGAAGATTTTTCCCATCAATTAAATATAAAAGAGTTATTAGCATTTATAAAATGTTGAGATTCTCTCTCCTGTCGATCACACCATGAAGGCCACGCCCTTTCTGGTGGGAGGGACTATAAAACCCGGAAGAGTGGGGGTGGCTCAATCTCTGCTAGATGGGGGAGGGAAAGATTATGAATATCTGAGCTGTGAATTAACTGAACACCCTGAATGTCTACTGAACTGTGAGTGTGGTTTTTATGTGGTGTTTTGTGCGGTTTTATGGTGGTTTCACCTGCTTCAAATGGTATGAAACTGCATTTGAATTTGGTGGCCTTGCACCTGCCTGAAAAGGTATGAAACTGCATTTGAATTTAATGGCCTTGCAACCTGCTTGAAATAGTATGAAACTGCATTTGAATTTGGTGACCTTTCACCCTGCTTGATATGGTATGAAACTACACTTCAATTTCATTTCGGAGTCATGTGAGTGACTTTGTGAAGAACCCGCCAGCACGCATGCGCGACATATCGTCGCAACGCATTGCAGTCGACGGCTGGAGGTGGAGAGCGGCTCACCACCAGCCCTTCATAAGGGCCACTCAGGTAAGTACAACCTTGAGTTGGTTGTTCTTGTTGTTTGAGCATATTTTCTCTCCAGCAGGAACATGGGAAGGAGTAAGGGCCGCAGGACATCCGAAAGGAGCCGTCAGCCAACCATCCCGGAGCCCTCTTCAACGGCAGCACCCGCAAGACGGGCCGGGAAAAAGACGCGTAAGTTGGGGAGCCCTGTATTCACAGGACCCGACCCACCGACACAGCTGAGCTCTAGCGGGGACCCCGCAGAGCAGGATATCGGTACAGCGCCGGAGCAGGTGGATCCTGACTCCATCTCTTTATCACCAACGGGATCGTTGGCTGATACGGACAAACAGGGTTCACGTGCTGCTGCACGGCCCTTCTCCCTGAGCCCTCATGGAAGAGCCAGGGATAGAGCTCGTCTACCTAGCCTTTCACGTTTCCCCAGAGGCCGCTAGATTGCGGACTGGTGGATTGGCGAGACCCGAGTCCACTGGCAGACCTGGGAGGGCCAGTGTAGACTCACCACCCAGCAGGACCAGGAAGAGTCGCACAGGTGGAGTCTCGCCACCGTCACCGCGTCCCCCGTTGGCAGCAGGACGGGACCGTACGCCATCTGGGTCCAGATTAAGGACAGTCGGCAAGCCCGCGCGGATGTCGGGTCACCACGCCGCGGCGTTGGGTGCCGACCTCTCACCGCATTTGCCCTTAGAGGCAGCCGGGCCTAGCTCAGCCAAAAGGAGGCGCATGAGCAGATCCGCGCGGGAGTCGTTCAGTTTCGCTGAGGCGGCTGGTAGCGACGTTTCATCTCGGCACCGAGAGTACCTAGACGAGGTACGGGCCGATGAGAGGAGCCTCAAAAGTTCCTTCGGGCCTGAGGACTCTGACCGCCCGTTTTCGCATGACGAAGGGCAAATTGACAGGATGGAGAGGATGATGGAACAAATCCTGCAGCAAAACCAAAGGCGGGAAACATTTAGTTCCAGGGGACTTATGGATATATCCCCATCGTCAATGGATAGCATGAGACAGCCAGAAGAAGAGGAGATCTTGGTCCACGCACCAACAGCACCTGAGGTCCCTCAGGAGGAGCTCCTGGACGTGGCAGCCAAGTTTGCGCTTCCCGAATCGTCGGGACAACCCCTCAATACCAAACTGGCTGCTACCATTGACTTCCTCACAAACCATCAGCTACAAGAGCAGGCCCTTGCGGAGGCCATGAGCAGACACAAGGCACCGGGTAATTGCAATTCCCTTAACGTGCCTATTGTGAACATGCCGATTTGGGGCAATATTATCCCAGGCATCAGAGCTCAGGAAGTGAAATTGCAAAGGATCCTGAAATTGCTCACTGCTGGGATTACCGCTTTTGCGAGGTCGGTGGACGGTGTGGACTTGAACACCGAGCAGGAGGATGCTCTGGCACTGCTGTGCAACACGCAGTATGAATTTAATGCATTCAGGAAAAGCATTATCAAGCCCACTTTGAACCCCAAATTCGCGGGGCTATGCAGAGCACCCCCTACACCACCACCCAGACAGTTATTCGGAGAAGACCTCCCGAAACAGGTTAAGGATTTGGATGACCATGCAAAGACGGTGGGTCTTATGAGGTCACATACCATGACCAGACAAACGGCCAGGAAAACTCCATTCTTTAGGCCACGAGGTCAAACCGAAAGGCCAGCAAGGACCTACGCTCCAGCGCCGCCGCAATATCAGTAGCCTCAACAGCCCAGGCCTTTTTTAGGGCTAGGCCCACAGCGGCCAGCATGGAAAATGCGGACTCCGCATTATCAGCACAACCCAGCACCTCCACGTCCCGCCAAACATGTCAGGGACCGCTGATAACCATGAAGGTAAGGCGGTCTGGATTTCATGCACTTGCATGTCTAACCTCACATGTTGGGGGTAGACTACGGCTTTTTAAGGAGGCATGGGAAACCATCACTGCTGATGAGTTTATCTTACAAAGTATTCAAGGCCATGAGATTGAATTCATAAATGGTCAAATTCCTCCACCCCAGCATATGCCAAATCGCAAATTTACACTGTCCAGCAAGGAAACGGCAGTAGGCTATGCTGAAATCTTGAGACTACAAGAAAAAGGCGTGATAGAAAGAACTATACACGAACCAATTGAATTTGTATCTAATATATTTACAAAAACCAAGAAGGACGGAGGATGTCGGGTTATTATTGATCCGACCCATTTGAATACTTTTGTAAAATATACCCATTTCAAAATGGACACATTCGAAACATCCAAATCTTTGATTTCTGAGGGCTGCTTCATGGCATGCATTGATTTAAAAGATGCATACTATTCACTATCCATTCAGAAACATCACAGGAAGTTCTTGAAGTTTACCTGGATGGATCAGCTTTGGCAATACAAAGCTTTGCCTAATGGGCTTACCACAGCCCCCAGATTGTTTACTAAATTACTCAAGCCGGTGCAAGCTACACTAAGGAGGCAAAATCACATGGTTATGGCTTATCTGGATGATATCCTAATCATTGGAAACACTCTGGAATCAGCAAAACTGGCAGTTTCAGCCACTGTGGAAATTTTTCAAAAAGTGGGATTCATTATCCATCCAGATAAATCAAAGTTCTGTCCTTCACAGGTCATGGATTATCTGGGATTCATGGTGGATTCCAATTGCATGATGGACACCATACCAGCTAACAAAATGGGGTCTGCGCCAGTATACCATCAATTAGACAAACTGCCAAGGTGATTGGGAAAATCGTAGAAGTTTTTCCAGCTGCTCAATATGGACCTTTGCATTATCAAAATTTGCAAAGAGCCAAGATCTCAGCGTTAAAATTGAACGCTGGACATTTTGATAGACCTATGCAGCTACCTCTCAAGGCAAAAATTGAGTTACAATGGTGGATTGATAATATCCATGATTCATTTAAACCCATCATTGTGCCCAGTCCGATGGTATACTTACAGACAGATGCAAGCTCCCATGGCTGGGGAGCCACGGACAACCACACTAGTTGTGGAGGCAGATGGGACACCCTTGAATCTACACTGTTGTTATCACAAGGGATTAATTATTTGGAGATGCTAGGAGCATTTCACGGACTCAGAGCTTATTGTTCAAACTTTACTGACACTCATGTCCGTCTCCAAATAGATAATACCACTGCGGTGGCATATCTAAATCATATGGGCAGTACCAGGTCAATTTCATGTGATGAATTGGTAAATACAATTTGGCTCTGGTGCATACAACGGAATATTTGGATTTCAGCTACCTATTTACCAGGTAAGCTCAATACAGTGGCGGACACCAGGTCACGAAAATTCAATGACAACATCGAGTGGATGTTAAATCCCCAAATATTCGCAAAAATTACAGCCAAATTTGGTAAACCGGATATTGACCTTTTTGCGTCATGGTTGAACCATCAGGTACCAACATACGTATCATGGGAGCCAGATCCTGGGGCAATGGCGATGGACGCGTTCTCGCTAGACTGGGGGAAATGGTTTTTCTATGCATTTCCTCCATTTTGCCTCATCAGTCGGGTATTGCGGAAAATTCAGTCAGATGCTGCTAAAGGCATTCGTATCATACCCGACTGGCCTACGCAGCCATGGTATCTGGTGGTCCTTGATATGATCAGTCAACCATGGGTCCTCTTAGAGGGTTGCCCTCAACTGGTGACGAACCCTGTCTCAGGGGAACCACATCCCTGCCATAGTCACTTAAAGTTATTGGCTTGCAGGTTCTGAACAGGCCACTACTGCAGTATGGTCTATCATCAAGGACAATGGATACTATCGGAGCATCATGCAGGGAGTCCACAAGGCAGCAATATCTCACGCATATCAGGAAATGGGAAACATACTGCAGCCGCTCCAACATTGCATATGACTCCGTTACTATCACCGATGTGCTGGAATTCCTTGCGGGGTTGCATCATGACGAACACCTCAGCTACAGTGCCATCAACAGCGCCAGGAGTGCGCTATCATTCTACCTCAATATTGAGGTAGGATCCAACAAGCTGGTGTCCAAACTTATGCGGGGAATTTTTAATTCCAATCCGCCAAGACCTCGTTACAACATCACCTGGGATATTGGGAAAGTACTAACCCTGCTCAGGACGTGGTCGCCCATGGAAGGGCTTGAATTGGACAAACTCACCCTGAAGCTGGTGATGTTACTGGCACTTACTTCATCGCAAAGGGTATAGACACTTCACAAGGTCAAGATTGACAGAATCTCTACCCCAGAAAAAGTAATCTTCTTTATTGATGAATTACTTAAGCAGCGTAGACCTGGATACACAGGGCTGCAGCTGAAGTTTCCAGCATATGCAAGGCTATGTTTAGCCACCCATATCCGCCACTATATTAAAGTGACGCGGAAATTAAGGGGAATGGAGAAATACCTACTTATCAGCCACAAAAAACCTCACCATAGAGTGACGGTACAGACGATCTTCAGATGGCTCAGGATCGTCTTGAACGAAGCAGGTATTGACACTAATGTCTTTAAATCCCATTCCACCAGGGCTGCATCGACGTCGGCGACAAGGGTCATGGAGGTGCCCATGGACAATATTCTTGCCACAGCAGGATGGGCGAAAGAAGCCACCTTTCAACAGTTTTATAATAAACCTGTTACCGCTCCTGTATTGTTCGCAGAGGCCATGCTGAATGCGGGTCAAGAGCATACAGATTCTCTCCAGTGAGGGGTTTTTTCTTTGTTGTTATTAATAAATATTATTATTTTTCAGTACAAGCAGTCTGAAAATTTGATTACTCCTATCCATCCTTACAGTGGCATGTGTGTCAGCATGGACGTTGTCCAGGGCATGAAATCACAGAGCTTTGAAGTCTTCACAAAGTCACTCAAGTGACTCCGAAATGAAATAGTAAGATTAAACGAGAACTTACCAGTTTGAAGTTTGATCTTTATTTTATGAGGAGTTGCGATGAGGGATTTCGTGCCCTCCGCTCCCAACCCTCGATCGTAAAGTCAACTGGTAATTAGAGTGTCTTCATTCTTACTATAACAAGTTCATTTCTTTGTTTGTTGGTTCTATGATTCCACACCGCTGCTTTGAAGAATGTCGCACATGCGTGCTGGCGGGTTCTTCACGAAATCCCTCATCGCAACTCCTCATAAAATAAAGATCAAACTTCAAACTGGTAAGTTCTCGTTTAATCTTACTATTTCATGGCCTTGCACCCTGCTTGAAATAGTATGAAACTGCACTTAAATTTGGTGGCCTTGCACCCTGAATGAAATGGTATGAAACTGCATTTGAATTTGGTGGCCTTGCACCCTGCATGAAAAGGTATGAAACTGCATTTGAATTTGGAGGCCTTGCACCCTGCTTCGAAATGGTATGATACTGCATTTGAATTTGGTGGCCTTGCACCCTGCTTGAAGTGGCATGAAACTGCACTTGAATTTCATGGCCTTGCACCCTGCTTGAAGTGATAGGAACTGCACTTGAATTTGGTGCCCTTGCACCCAGCTTGGAGTGGTTTGAAACTGCACTTGAGTTTGGTGGCCCTGCACCCTGCTTGAAATGGCATCAAACTGCACTTGAATTTGGTGGCCTTGCACCCTGCTTGAAGTGGCATGAAACTGCACTTGAATTTGGTGACCTTGCACCCTGCTTCGAAATGGTATGAAACTGCATTTGAATTTGGTGGCCTTGCACCCTGCTTAAAGTGGCATGAATCTGCACTTGAATTCCGTGGCCTTGCACCCTGCTTGAAGTAGCATGAAACTGCACTTGAATTTAGTGGCCTTGCAGCCTGCTTGAAGTGGTATGAAACTGCACTTGAATTTGGTGGCTTTGCACCCTGCATGAAATGGTGTGAAAGTGCACTTGAATTTGGTGGTCTTGCACCCTGTTGGAGTGGAATGAAACTGCACTTGAATTTGGTGGCCTTGCACCCTGCTTGAAGTTGCATGAAACTGAACGAATTTGGTGGCCTTGCACCCCGCTTGAAGTATCATAAAACTGCACTTGAATTTGGTGGCCTTGCACCCTGCATGAAATGGTATGAAACAGCATTTGAATTTGGTGGCCTTGCACCCTGCATGATAAGGTATGAAACTGCATTTGAATTTGAACCTGCACTTGAGTTTGGTGGCCTTGTGCCCTGCTTGAAGTGATAGGAAACTGCACTTGAGTTTGGTGGCCCTGAACCCTGTTTGAAGTGGTATGGAACTGCACTTGAATTTAGTGGCTTTGCAGCCTGCATGATAAGGTATGAAACTGTATTCGAATGTGGTGGCTTTGCACCCTGCTTGAAAGGGTATGAAACTGCATTTGAATGTGATAGCCTTGTACCCTGCTTGAAGTGACATGACACTGCACTTGAATTTGGTGGCCTTGCACCCTGCTTGAAGTGGCATGAAACTGCACTTGCATTTGGTGGCCTTGCACCCTGCTTGAAGTGGCATGAAACTGCTCTTGAATTTCGTGGCCTTGCACCCTGCTTGAAGTAGCATGAAACTGCACTTGAATTTAGTGGCCTTGCAGCCTGCTTGAAGTGGTATGAAACTGCACTTGAATTTGGTGGCTTTGCACCCTGCATGAAATGGTATGAAAGTGCACTTGAATTTGGTGGTCTTGCACCCTGTTGGAGTGGAATGAAACTGCACTTGAATTTGGTGGCCTTGCACCCTGCTTGAAGTTGCATGAAACTGAACGAATTTGGTGGCCTTGCACCCTGCATGATAAGGTATGAAACTGCATTTGAATTTGAAACTGCACTTGAGTTTGGTGGCCTTGTGCCCTGCTTGAAGTGATAGGAAACTGCACTTGAGTTTGGTGGCCCTGAACCCTGTTTGAAGTGGTATGGAACTGCACTTGAATTTAGTGGCTTTGCAGCCTGCATGATAAGGTATGAAACTGTATTCGAATGTGGTGGCTTTGCACCCTGCATGAAATGGTATGAAAGTGCACTTGAATTTGGTGGTCTTGCACCCTGTTGGAGTGGAATGAAACTGCACTTGAATTTTGTGGCCTTGCACCCTGCTTGAAGTTGCATGAAACTGAACGAATTTGGTGGCCTTGCACCCTGCTTGAAGTATCATAAAACTGCACTTGAATTTGGTGGCCTTGCACCCTGCATGAAATGGTATGAAACAGCATTTGAATTTGGTGGCCTTGCACCCTGCATGATAAGGTATGAAACTGTATTTGAATTTGAAACTGCACTCGAGTTTGGTGGCCTTGTGCCCAGCTTGAAGTGATAGGAAACTGCACTTGAGTTTAGTGGCCCTGCACCCTGCTTGAAACGGCATCAAACTGCACTTGAATTTGGTGGCCTTGCACCCTGCTTGAAGTGTTGGGAACAGCACTTGAATTTAGTGGCCTTGCAGCCTGCTTGAAGTGGTATGAAACTGCACTTGCATTTGGTGGCCTTGCACCCTGCTTGAAGTGGCATGAAACTGCTCTTGAATTTCGTGGCCTTGCACCCTGCTTGAAATGGGTTTTCAAGGAATAGCTGCGAGTCAACTGCCAGCCCACCAGCCTTGAGTGAGCTGCCAGCACACAAGGCTTGAGTGACTGAGCTGCCTGCCCCCAATTCATTTGGCCCATAATGTCTGTACTAACCCCCTGGAAACCATTGCCTTCAGCCCACAACACCCATACTACTGCTCCAGAACCCCCCCCCCCCCCACCCACCCACCAATATTGGAATTGATGGAGAGGTGGAATATTGCGTTGGGGGACCAGCCCTCCAGTGTGAACGTGGGACCTAAAGGTCTCTCAGTCTAGTACACAGCTAAAAATAAACTAAAACATATGTCTGACAAGACAAAAGATACAAAAAAAAAGGAAAAGACAGATGGACTACAGGCGAGCCACAGCTGCTAGGGAGCGTTGCCCTTCGGTCTCTTAGTCAACCCTTGGTCAAAGTTATCTTGAGGAATATTAGGATACATGATATTACATTTATCATGAATTTACATTTAAGCCTTGTCAAATATAAGAAGTATTTTCTGTCAACAACGAGAGGTTACTGAAAGAGGTTAAGTTGTTTTGTCACATCATGACGCAGTCACTGTGATATCATTGCACAAGAAATGAATTTGGATGTTGAGGACTAGGCACGGACTATCTCCTCACTCGTTCTGAGATGGATATCAGGTTTTATGTCAGATTGACCGCTTAAGGGTCGCAAAAAGCACAGCTATCAGAGATTCTTCACAGAAATCAAAGGCCATAGGATGAATTCTAAGCATGCCAGCCATCTGCCCATGTGGAACTCCTCCCCATTCAGGATGTGCATTTAAGACCAATTGCATTCATTGTGCCAATTCACCACTCGGATAATGCTTGTTATGACAAGATGCAGAGATCAGAAATAGATTTACACGGTCTCATCTGTAGAAACGGTAAAAATTTACAATGTGCCATCGTGGTTTCAGCATACCAAACCTGGGAATGGACTTGCGGGCTGAAGGGTAAACTCATTCACTTTTAGTCTTAATTTATGTTCTATTGTATGAAAAAATAGTGAGGTTAAAATCTTCACACAGTTCTTAAATCAAATAATCAAAACACTTGATCATTACTCTGAAGGCTTAGTGCCTTAAATTAATCCCTTATGACAATCAACATACATATTATTTACATGTTCAAGTATAACTTAAAGGTGCAGGATATTTCACATAGTTCTTATCCAAAATAGGCATTACTATTGAATGGAAGAGGAAAATGGCTTAATTTGGCAGAATCTTAATAAATTGGCATTTATTACATCCACATAAATAGAAGTCTTACACAAGATGTCGTTTTGCTTTGATTGAATCACTGTATTGAAAACACCCAATAGTGCAACCTGATAACCTAATGTCATACAGCTTTGAACATAACCTACTGTTAATCGCCAGCACAGATTGCAAAAGACCAAAATACACAAGGCAGCAAGTCATCTTTAATTCTTGCCTTTCTGAAACCTCTATTGCTTCCTCTGGGTTCACAATTTGCACCTCTACTTGTCAAGGTAAATAATACTTGAGTACATCAGGTAGTGGAAAAGAGAAAATAAACAGAGCGCAGAATATCATATAACAGTTGTAGGGAAAGTGCAGATAAAAACGTGTTTTTTTAAAATCTGATGGTAAGTGCTTTCAAGCTTTTGTATATTTTGCCTAATGGGGAAGGGGATCTCCCAGTTGCCAAACATTTTAACTCACCTTCCCATTTCCATACAGACCTTTATGTCCTGAGCCTCCTCCGCTGCCAGAGTAAACACGCAAATTGGGGGAACAGCAACTCATATTTTGCTTGGGCAGCTTAAAACCCAGCGAATGGATGCAAGGGTTACTTGAACTTAGAGAAATCAATTTCTATACCATTGGGTTGTAAGCTGCTCAAGCTATCTCTAGTTTACCTCTCCCCAACTTTCAGTCTGAAGGAAGGTCTCGACCCGAAACGTCACCTATTCCTTTAGTCCAGAGATGCCACCTGACCTGTTGAGTTACTCCAGCATTTTGTGTCTATGAACAGGCTGTGAGTGGCTCTTGATAATGTTGCTGCTTTCCTGTGGCAGTGTGAAGTATAGATTGAGTCAATGGGGCAGTCGGCAATTTGTGTGATGGAGTCGGCTGCACTCACAATCATCTGCAATTTCTGGTAATCTTGTGTGGAGCAGTTGCCATTCCAAGCAGTGGTGCATCTGGACAGGATACTTACTATGGTGCACCTGTAGATATCAGAAATAGTAATTGAAGACGTGCTTAATTTTCTTAACCTTTATCAAATCTGATCCCCAGCTGCACCATCGCTTAAAGGGCATCAAGAAATTAATCATTGTCGAAAGCACAAACCATTCTAAATATATATATTAGTGTCAGTGAATTGTATTCTCCCTTCAACTTTTGATGGAACTGAATATGCAGACACTATGATAAATGCCAACAATCAGTAAGGTGCTTTAAGACAGTTTCTTGGTGTCATCTATCCCTATCACAAAGGAGGTTTATGCACAATAATCTCCAATATATTTGTAACGTGCTGGCTATATGGTAACTGCCTAATGTACTGGAACACTAGGGCAGGGTTGTTGATTGAAGAAGGTACAATGCACATTTTACTTCGTGAAGAAGGCCGTCAATCCACTTGCGTGTCATTACGTTGACCCTCATTGCGCGAACGACCCGACTGGCTGCAGCGTTGCTCTGTCCAGCGGTAAGTTCAACCTGACGGTAAGTCTTACCCTATTTCCAGGTTTCTTGTGTTTTCTTTTTTGCAGGACTCTCTGTTCAGAGACGTACCTGCTCGACATGATTGGGGAGAAGCCGCGAAACCGGTCATGGACCGCGGAGAATCCCGGTCTCGGCCTCGGATACCGGGACCAAGGGGAAACCGGCTACAGAGACTGCGGAAGTGCGGGTAGCCGGCGGCCATCGGATTCGCCACCCTAAGTCACTGACAACACAGTCAGTGGCTTCCAGACCAGCTGTGGTTCCCCTGAAAGGGGTAAAACTAACCACATGCTGGCTATGTCTGTAAGCCAGTCCAGGAGCCCCCCCCCCCCCCCCACCCCCACCCCGACATACAGGGGACATCTGCTTCCAGACCGGCTGTGGGTTCCCCAGAAGGGGGTTAAACCAACAGCAAATTGGGTAGGCCTGTGGAGGTCAGGCCAGGAGGGAGCCCTCCAACATATAGCAGTCAGCCGCTTCCAGCCCACTGTGGGTCCCCAGAAAGGGGGTAAGACCAAAAGTAAGACGGTCAGGCCTGTGGACTAGGGGAGTCAGGCCAAGATGGGTTCCCCTCCTTCAATGGGTAGCATCTGCAGACGTTTAAACCCACATGGAACACCTGATGGAGAGGTTGCTCCACAATGATACTCCAAAGGAGGGAGTTATCAGCGCGGGGCACCTCGGGGGCCCGCGGCAGCAGCACCTGTTTCAGGACTGCACAATGTCTCCCTCTCTGAGGAGGGGAGCATTCAGGATCAGTTCCTGCCTGACTGTCTGAGCAAAAAATCTGATATAGGTCCGCAGGAGGGGCCATGTCAGCGCAGGTATCCTCAGGGGCCTGCGGCAGCACCTGTTTTCAGGGCTGCCTACGAATCTCTCTCGCTGTGGAAGGGAGTGGAGAGGTTACCGTGTGAAGAGGTTACTAGGGAAATTGACGAGGGTAAAGCAGTGGATGTTGTCTATATGGACTTTGGTAAGGCCTTTGACAAGGTTCCTCATGGAAGGTTGGTTAAGAAGGTAAATTGGATTAATAAGTATGCAGATGATACCAAGATAGGGGGCGTTGTGGATAATGACGAGGATTTCTAAAGTCTACAGAGCGATTTAGGCCAGTTGGGAAAATGGGCTGAAAGATGGCAGATGGAGTTTAATGCTGATAAATGTGAGGTGCTACACCTTGGCAGGACAAATCAAAATAGGACGTACATGGTAAATGGTAGGGAATTGAAGAATACAGTTGAACAGAGGGATCTGGGAAAAACCGTGCATAGTTCCTTGAAGGTGGAATCTTATATAGATAGGGTGGTAAAGAAAGCTTTTGGTATGCTAGCCTTTATAAATCAGAGCATTGAGTATAGAAGCTGGGATGTAATGTTAAAATTGTACAAGGCATTGGTGAGACCAAATCTGGAGTATGGTGTACAATTTTGGTCGCCCAATTATAGGAAGGATGTCAACAAAATAGAGAGGGTACAGAGGAGATTTACTAGAATGTTGCCTGGGTTTCAACAGCTAAGTTACAGAGATAGGTTGAATAAGTTGGGTCTTTATTCTCTGGAGCGCAGAAGGTTAAGGGGGGGGACTTGATAGAGGTCTTTAAAATGATGAGAGGGATAGATAGAGTTGATGTGGACAAGCTTTTCCCTTTGAGAATAGGGAAGATTCAAACAAGAGGACATGACTTTAGAATTAAGGCACAGAAGTTTAGGGGTAACAGGAGGGGGAACTTCTTTACTCAGAGAGTGGTAGCGGTGTGGAATGAGTTTCCAGCGGAAGTGGTGGCGGCAGGTTCGTTGGTATAATTTAAAAATAAATTGGATAGGCATAATGAGAAGGGTATGGAGGGTTATGGTATGAGTGCAGGCAGGTGGGACTAAGGGAAAAAAGTTGTTCGGCACGGACTTGGAGGGCCGAGATGGCCTGTTTCCGTGCTGTAATTGTTATATGGTTGTATGGAGTGAGAGTGGTCAGTGTGTAACTGACTTTAAAATTGAAAGTATGTCCGTGGAGCACATGTATTATGGCTTCAAGGGATACTGGCAAATGAAGGTGTTGCTGCCGGAAGAGTTGGTCTCCAGCCGTTGGCAGAAACCCGGAAGGGGCCAGAGTTCCTTCATGCTACAAGTGCCGTCAGGATGACATCGGAGGGCATGAAATCCAGGAAATGAAATGAGCTGCCGAATCCTCTCTTCGGGTAAGACTTATCCCACAGGTAAGACCAGGATGAGAAAGCAAAAAGCTGTCGAACTAATCAAGGCACCAACGACTAGCGAAGCTTCATTGGTAGGCGACGACACACCCCACTCCTCCATCGGGGGCAGCAGTTCACTGAAGCTGGTGGCAGCTTGAAAGCTGGGCATGGAAATATGATCCAGCGTTGTCTTTCGAGGCAGACTCAGAATTATGGCCAGAGCTGTCTTACGAGGCAGGCTCAGTATGATGCGGGGTTTCAGACCAAGGACAAGCCGGTCTCAAGGAAAATATGGAATCTACGCACCCTACCAGTCCTACTCTCTGATCAAGGAGGGGAAAAAGAACCTGCATCCGCGGCCTTTGGGCTTACCATAAGATTACCGGTAGCCATGGAGGTAGTTGGGTCTGGTTCTTCCAAAATATGGGTTGCGGACCATTTACATGTTGGTAATATTCACACTTGTGTTTTTTGTACAAGTGACAATGATAGTATGAGATTCAGATCTGGGTTTAATAAACTGATGATAACATGTGATTACTTTATACTGCACAACATACAACACACAACAAGCGGGCTTGGAATTGGGGCCGGAGTTGTCTTTCGGGGCAGGCCGAGTATTGTGGCCAGGATTACCTTTCAGGACAGGGTGAAAGATGGAGGATGTCACTTCATCCAGATTTAACTCGTATGCACAGTATAAACTTTCAGAATAGGAAACTTTGTTACTGTCTAACAGTTGATTTCTATAGGAGCTAATATGGCAAGCATTGATCTCAAAGATGCATGCTATTCAGTTCCCATTCACAGGGATCACCGGAGATATTTGAAATTTATCTGGATGTGTCAATGATAACAGTTAAATAATTGCAAAATGGGTTAACTTCAGCTCCCAGGTTTATTTACCAAATTACCAAAACCTGTGCTTGGGCTGCTCAGAGCTCAAGAACATCTGTTATCACCTATTTGGATGATGTTATAAAAGCTGTTTTTTACTAAAATTAACTGTTACAATCCCAAACTACATTTGAGAAATTGGGGTCATTCATCCATCCAGTTAGAAACAGAAACATAGAAAATAGGTGCAGGAGGAAGCCATTCAGCCCTTCAACCCAGCACCGCCATTCATTTTGATCATGGCTGATCGTCCGCTATCAATAACCCGTGCCTGCCTTCTCCCCATATCCCTCGACTCCACTAGCCCCTAGAGCTCTCTGAAATCCATCCAGTGATTTGGCCTCCACTGCCCTCTGTGGCAGGGAATTCCATAAATTCACAACTCTGGGTAAATAAGTTTTTTCTCACCTCAGTCTTAAATGACCTCCCCTTTATTCTAAGACTGTGGCCCCTGTGGCCCCCTCACCAGAGCCCTATACAACTGCAGAAGAACCTCTTTACTCCTGTACTGAAATCCTCTTGTTATGAAGGCCAACATTCCATTAGCTTTCTTCACTGCCTGCTGTACCTGCATGCCAACTTTCAGTGACCGGTGTACAAGGACACCCAGGTTTTGCTGCACCTCCCCCTTACCTAACCTAACCCCATTGAGATAATAATCTGCCCCCTTGTTTTGCCGACAAAGTGGATAACCTCGCATTTATCTATATTTACTGCATCTGCCACGCATCTTCCCACTCACTCAACCTGTCCAGGTCTCCCTGCAACCTCCCAACATCCTCTTCACAGTTCACACTGCCACCCAGCTTTGTGTCATCCACAAACTTGCTAGTGTTGCTCCTAATTCCCTCTTCCAAATCATTGATATATATCGTAAACAGTTGCGGCCCCAACACCGAGCCTTGCAACACTCCACTCGCCACTGCCTGCCATTCTGAAGAGTTCACTCCTACTCTTTGCTTCCAGTCTGTCAACCAATTTTCTATTCATGTCAACACCCTACCCCCAATACCATGTGCTCTAATTTTAGTCACCAGTCTCCCGTGCGGGACCTTATCAAAGGCTTTCTGAAAGTCTAGATACACTACAGCCACTGCACCCCTTCATCCATTTTGCTTGTCACATCCTCAAAAAATTCCAGAAGATTAGTCAAGCATGATTTCCCTTTCATAAATCCATGTTGACTTGGACTAATCATTTTACTGCTATCCAAATGCTCCATTATTACCTCTTTAATAATTGACTCCAGCATCTTTCCCACCATAAAAGTCAGGCTAACTGGTCTGTAATTCCCCGCTTTCTCTTCGCTCCTTTCTTGAAAAGTGGGATAACATTAGCTATCCTCCAATCCACAGGAACTGGTCCTGAATCTATTGAACATTGGAAAATGATCACCAATGCGTCCACTATTAGTAGAGCCACCTCCCCGAGGACCCTGGGAAGCAGACCATCAGGCCCAGGGGATTTACCATCCTTCAGTCCCATTAGCCTACTCAATACAATTTCTCGCCTAATGAAAATTTATTTCAGTTCCTCTCTCCCCTTAGATCTTCTGCCCTTCAGTACATCTGTGAGATTGTTTGTGTCCTCCTTAGTGAAGACAGATCCGAAGTGCTTATTCAACTCTTCTGCCATTTCCTTGTTGATCATAATAATTTCACCCGTGTCTGCCTTCAAGGGACCCACATTTGACTTTGCTACTCTTTTCCCTTTAACATATCTAAAGGAGCTTATACTGTCCTTGTTTATATTCCTGGCCACATTCCCTTCGACTTCATCTTTTCAACCCGTATTGCCCGTTTTGTTTCCTTCTGTTGTCCTATGAAAGTTTCCCCAATCCTCTGGCTTCCAGCTACTCTTTGCTGTATTACATATATTTTCTTTTAGTTTTTTTCTATCCCTAACTTCTCTTGTCAGCCATGGTTGCCTCCTACTCCCCTTTGAATCTTTCTTCCTTTTTGGAATAAAATGATCCTGTGTCTTCCGGATTATGCCCAAAAATTCCTGCCATTGTTGTTCCACTGTCATTCCTGCTAGGATCCCTTTCCAGTCTACTTTGGCCAGCTCCCCTCTCTTGCCGTCATAGTTCCCTTTGTTCAACTGCATCACTGCCACTTCCGATTTAACATTCCCCTTCTCAAATTACACATTAAAAATAATCATATTATGATCACTACCTCCAAGCGCTTCCTTTACATCAAGTTCTCTTATCATATCTGGTTCATTGGACACTAAATCCAGAATTGCCTTTTCTCTGGTCGGCTCAATTACAAGCTGCTCTAAGAATCCATCTCGGAGGCATTCTACAAACGCTCTTTCTTGGGGTCCTGAACCAACCTGATTTTCCCAGTCTACCTGCATATTGAAATCCCCCATCACCACAGTGGCATTACCCTTGATACATGCCAGTTTTAACTCCTGCTGCAACTTACACCCTACATCTGGGCTACTATTTGGGGATCTGTAAATAGTAGCCCAGATGTAGGGTGTAAGTTGCAGCAGGAGTCTTGCCTTTACAATTCCTCAGCTCAATCCACAATGACTCTACCTCATCAGTCCCTATGTCTTTCCTTGCAAGGGACTGAATTCCATCCCTCACCAGCAAAGCTACCCACCCTCCTCTGCCCACCTGCCTGTCCTTTCTATAGGATGTAGAAACGCTGAATATTAAGTTTCTAGGCCCGATCCTCCTGCAGCCACGTCTCAGTAATCCCCACAATGTCATATCTACCAACCGCTAACTGAGCCTCAAGCTCATCTACTTTACTTCTTATACTTCGCGCATTCATATACAATACTTTTAATTCCTTACGCATCTCACCTTTCACATCAATCCCTATTACACTTGGCCAAACTCTCCTATCCCTTCCTTTTCAGTTAATTCTGGGGTAATTAACCATCCCTTTACTCTCTTTCCCTTTAACTCCATCATCAACTATCTAATTTGACACCCCACGCCCCTTATTCAGTTTAAAACCATCCGTGTAGCAGTGGCAAACCTGCATGCCAGAATGCTGGTCCCCACTAGTTAAGATGCAATCCGTCCCTTACTCCAAAACAGATCCCAGTGATCTAAGAATCTAAATCCCTGCCCCTTGCACCAGTTACTCAGCCACACATTCAGATCCCGTATCTCCCTGTTCCTGCTCTCGCCAGCACAAGGAACTGGAAGCAAACCGGAGATAACAACCCTGGAGGTCCTGCTTTTCAGCATTTTTACAAGCTCTCTCAAGTCACGCTGCAGAATGTTCATCCCCTTCTTTCCGACATCGTTTGTGCCGACATGCACTACCACTTCCGGCTGTTCACCTTCGCCCTTGAGGATTTTCTGCACTCTTTCCGTGACATCCTGGATCCTGGCACCAGAAAGGCAGCACACCATCCTCGAATCCCATCTGTTGCCGCAGAAACCCCTGTCCATACCTCTCACAATGGAGTCTCCAACTACAATGGCATTGCCTGACATTGGCCTCTTTGGTTTTGGCTCAACAGCCCTTTTTGCTTCACAAGCCAGTCCGCCGCTCAGTGTTTTAGTCCCTACAGCTTCTAAGTGAGTGAACCTGTTCACAAGAGGTACAACACCCAGGGACCTTTGCATTCCAAGTTTCCCTCCCTTTCTCACCATCACCCACTTTCTCTCTTCAAGTACTTTAGGTGTAACAATCTCGCTGTTGGACTTGTCGAGGAACGACTCAATTTCTCAGACAAACCTGAGGTCAACCACTTGCTTCTCCAGTTCCCCAACACGGTCCTTCAGGAGCTGTACCTGGACACACACTTCTCATATTTGGAGCAGCCAGAGGAACCTGCAGTGTCCTTGACCTCCCACATACTGCAAGCATCACACTGCATCAGCTTGCCTGATACCTCCTTCTTTCGTCTCTCCCTCTCCAGCATTTTGCATAGCCTCCTCTCCTCAGCCTCCTCACCGAAGACTCTCAAGCAAAAGACTCACACTTCCCTCACTGCTGCTCCCTAAGAGCTGTCTTGTTTATATTGACTGATTGCCTAATTTACCAATTCACCAACCAAATTCCTCAGTTTTCAACTGTTTTCACCCTCTGACTCACTTCTAACTCTCCTCCCACTTTGAATGCTGGAGCCAATCAGTGTTTTCTCCTGCTTATCTTTGTCGCTGTTGCTTCCAAATCCACAGGAGCTCCAAAGTTAAATTTAAGTTGATACCAATCAGAACTATTGATTATTGGGATTTACATTTAACTATCAACTTAACAGGGACTCCGCCCTGGGGTAAGAGATGGAATTAACAGAAGCCTGTAACAACCTTGTTGTTATGAAGCAGCCTTCTATTCATCAAGTGTAATTGGCAATATAGCAGCTGTGTTTCAGTGGTGCAAATTGGGCCTTTGCATTATCAGAACTTACAACGTGCAAAGAATTAACCTCTCAAGTACCATTTAGGTCATTATTAACAGACCTATGCTATTACCAGCTGAAGTTACCAAAGTCACTATGGTGGCAGTATTAAGCAAAGATTATAGAGGAGCAAGATGCGCCACTCAGTGGAAAAGGCGTAGTATCACATGTGTGATTGTCGATGCCATATTAGCGGACCAGAGATGGCGTCGACTATGGCGTCTACTGGGAAACTGAGCTTCTCTATGATCTTTGTCTCTCGATCTGCCACTGTGTAATCCGCTCCAAAGCTACAGAGCAGTTGCAAGCAAAGATTATAGAGGAGCAAGATGCATTAGAAAGTTATTAGATTTATTTGTAATAGATCTTTACTTGCCCCTCGATCCCTCTCTATCTCTTCTCTCGATCACCCTTTCTATTGCTCTCTCTCCCCTGTTGATCTCTTTCTCTCCCCGTCGATCTCTTTCTCTCCCCTGTCGATCTCTTTCTCTCCCCGTCGATCTCTTTCTCTCCCCGTCGATCTCTTTCTTTCCCCGTCGATCTCTTTCTCTCCCCGTCGATCTCTTTCTCTCCCCGTCGATCTCTTTCTCTCCCCGTCGATCTCTTTCTCTCCCCGTCGATCTCTTTCTCTCCCCGTCGATCTCTTTCTCTCCCCGTCGATCTCTTTCTCTCCCCGTCGATCTCTTTCTCTCCCCGTCGATCTCTTTCTCTCCCCGTCGATCTCTTTCTCTCCCCGTCGATCTCTTTCTCTCCCCTCTCGATCTCTTTCTCTCCCCTCTCGAACTCTTTCTCTCCCCTCTCGAACTCCTTCTCTCCCCTCTCGAACTCCTTCTCTCCCCTCTCGAACTCTTTCTCTCCCCTCTCGATCTCTTTCTCTCCCCTCTCGATCTCTTTCTCTCCCCTCACGATCTACCTCTCTCCCCTCTCTTCTCGATTTCCCTCTCTCCCTCCCTTCCCTCTGTGTGAGAGTTGGCAGCCCTGCTATGCCTTCGGCCCAAAAGAGGATAGAAATAAATTACATAATGGTCTTTGTAGGAAGATTTTAATAAGCTCTTCTATGCAAAGATTTGCTTCTATCTGTCCACCATATATTTATATGAATGTGTGTTTGTGTGTGCCTGTAATTTTGTGCACAGTGTGTGTTAAAGCAATACAAGGGAAGCTGTACAATGCAATGCAACATAAATTACGCAAAGGAGGGGCTGGGGAGGAAAGATGCGGGGGAAAGGGAGGGGGAAAGGGAGGGGGAGAGAGAGAGGGAAGGAGGGGGAGAGGGGAGGGGAGGGAGGGAGATCGAGAGAAGATGGGGAGAGAGGGATCGAGGGGAGATAGAGAAGAGAGGGAGAGGGAGATCGAGAGAAAGAGGGATCGAGAGGGAGAGAAAGATCGAGAAGGGGAGAGAGAGGGATAGAGAGGGATCGAGAGGTAAGTAAAGATCTATTACAAATAAATTAATAACTTTCCAATGCATCTTGCTCCTCTATAATCTTTGCTTACAACTGCTCTGTAGCTTTGGAGCGGATTACACATGGGGAGGCAATCCGCCAAAATGGCGGCCGTGATGTTCCGTTACGTACTACACACCAGTCCATTGGATTTCCACTGAGTGGCGCATCTTGCTCCTCTATAATCTTTGGTATTTAGCATTGCTCTACTAATTTCGGTCAGAAATCTTCAGTAATTACAAACTGATGCTAGTGCTCAAAGATGAGAAATTACGAATGCCATCTCCAGTTACGGAGGCAGATGCAGTTTGCATGAGTTACCAATTTTTTAGTTATTGGTATCAACTACCTATAAACACCAGGTGCATTCTATAGGTTAAAGGTTAATGTGAGAATATGCATAATCTGCATGCTCAACTCCAAGTTGATACACTATGGTGGTGGCATATGTTATTCACATTGGTGCAATCAAGTTAAAGTATCCTGTGATATTTACCTAACCTCATTTGATGCTATTGTATCATCATGTACAATCAATGACAACACAGAATGGATGTTGGATCACAAAGTATTTAATGTCACTATGGCTCGAAGGAGCACCAAATATCGATATGTTTACATCCAGGCTCATTTACCAGTTGCAAAATATGTGCAATACAGTGATGAGAGATGCATTGTCGGCACACTCTCCTCCATTCTGTCTCATCAGTCGGGTCTTGCAATAAATCAGTAAGATACCGCATCAGGCTTTTCGAATTGCCTGACTGGCATACGCAGCCATGTTTCCCGCTAATGTTGGGAATAATATAGAACCTTATATGGTTATTCAAAACATAAAACATTGCTGGTTCAACCTGTGACTTGGGAAACCAGCTTCTGCATGATAAATCAATTCATGGACTTGCAGACTCTGAGCCGACTATTCCTGCGGCTCACGTTGTCAGACCGATCCATGTAGTGTTCACTGCAGAGTGCGGGGAAAGCACCAAAAGGCAGTACATTTCCACTTCAGCAGATGGGAAGCATTTTTGTTTGAAAACACATGTTACATACTATACAGAACGGATAACTGACGTCTGAGCTGAGTTCAATGAACTGAGTTCATTTTCAAATGGGTCTTTGACAATAATTTTACTTCGGAGTCACGTGAGTGACTACGTGAAGACCCCGCCAGCACGCATGCGCGACATATCGTCGTACGCATGCGGAAGCGACGGTCGGGAGGAGCGGGGCTCCTCCAGCGTGAGTTTAAAAAGCTCACGCCAGGTAAGTCTCACCGAAGGAGTGAGTCGACCATAATGGAAGGGAGAAAGAGTAAGAGAGCGGCGGCCAAATCAGCGGCTAAGGACAGCAGCCAGCGGAGAACCGCTTCTCCAGAGCTTCAGGTTCCACCTGCAGCTCCCGACTTTTCGGACTTTGAGACCGTTGGTACGCCACGGTCGGGGAAAACTACCCGGAAGTCGGCCGGGGCGGACTCAGCGGAGTCCGGTCCCGAGGGCACCCCGCTCGCTGGTAGTGACGGAGGTCGCCTTGACCGCATTGAGCGGCTGATGGAGCAGATGCTCCAGCGTGACCTGTTACAGCAGGGGCAGGTTCACAGTGGGACCCCTAGTAGGCCCACGGCAAGTTCCTTTCGAGGACTGCCCAATGTATCCCCTTCTATACAGGGGTGCATTGAGGGTCAGAACTGGGCTGACCCAGAAGAGGGAGAGTTGGCTGAAGCACCTGCAGCGTCAGGGGTGTGTGAAGATTATATGGATGTGGTGAGCAAACATGCCATGCCCCACCAGAAGGGCCTACCCATCCACCCCAAGCTGGCTGCCAGCATTGATTATATGGCCACTAACCAACTTCAGGAACAGGCCATCAATGCCACAGCAGATAAATATTTGGCGCCAGAAAATTGCAAATCGTTAAATGTGCCCGCGGTGAACAACCCGATATGGGGGAACATGAGCCCCTCAAGTAGAGGGCAGGAGATGAAACTTCAGAAGATCCTGAAGCTCCTTACCGCAGGGATTACTGCAGTAGCCAGAACAGCAGTGGGAGTGGATATGCCGCAAGAGCTGCAAGATGCTTTGGCCTTACTGTGCAATACACAGTATGAAATTAACAATTTCAGGAAAAGCATTATAAAGCCGGCGCTTAACCCCAAGTTCGCGGGGTTATGCAAGCCTGGGAAGACGCAGCCTCCAAGCCTGTTATTCGGGGAAGATCTCCCCAAACAGGTAAAAGATCTTGACGAAGAGGCTAAGGCTTTGGGCCTTATTAAAGTACCTGGGTACACTAAGCCTCATCACCCACACAGAACGCACCCCTACGCACCCACCGGGCAGAGTTACCCTAACAGGTCTGCCGGTGGTGAAAGCTCGAAGGCCGGCATACCTGCACAGCGGTCTTTTTTAGGCCAAGGCCCAGGCCGGCCTCCTTGGAAGATGCGCCACTCCCAGAACACCTACAACCAGCCGAGGAAGCAAGGGCAGAAACCTCCACACCGGCAGTAACCATGGAGGTAGGTGGGTCTGGGATCCCCAAGAACACTACTGACCTAAATTCACTCTGCATAGGGGGCAGGTTGCACATGTTCCTCGAGAATTGGCTCACTTTTACCTCTGATCCTTATATACTCAGGAGTATTCAGGGCTACAAAATTGAATTTATTCACGAACTCCCTACCCCGGTACAGAATGCGCCTAGTCGGAAATTCGTCCTTTCTCATAGAGATAAGGCAGCAGGGCATGCTGAACTACAGAGGTTAATAGAAAAAGGGGTAATTGAAAAGGCCTTTAAAGAACCTCAGGAGTTCGTGTCTAATATATTCACTAAAAACAAAAAAGATGGCGGGTGCCGCATCATCATAGATTTGACCGACCTGAATACTTCTGTCCAGTATATTCATTTTAAAATGGACACCTTCGACACTGCTACTCAGCTTGTAGCCAATAGGTACTACATGGCATGCGTTGACCTTAAAGATGCATACTATTCAGTACCCATACACAAGGATCATAGGAAATACTTAAAATTTATCTGGATGGGACAATTATGGCAATATAAAGCTTTGCCTAATGGGCTATCGTCAGCACCCAGATTGTTTACCAAGATATTGAAACCAGCTTTGGCCTATTTAAGGAAACAGAATCATACTGTTATGGCCTACCTTGATGACATCCTCATAGTGGGGGAGAATTTGGAAATGGCTACTTTGGCAGTCACAGCCACGAAACATATTTTTCAGATACTGGGGTTTACGATACATCCAGATAAATCAATATTGGAACCCTCTACCACCATGAAATATTTGGGGTTCATTATTGACTCAGTGCAAATGTCTGTCACGTTACCACCAAGCAAGGTGGAAGACCTGATAGAGGCTTGCAGGAGCCTCTTTGGCATTAAGGTCCCATCCATTCGGCAGGTGGCCAGGGTGATTGGGAAGATAGTAGCTGCATTTCCTGCAGCACAATATGGGCCCTTACATTACCAAAATTTACAAAGAGCAAAAATTACGGCGCTCAAAAATCATGCTGGCCATTTTGATAGGCCCATGAAAATTCCAGAAAAGGCAAAAGCTGAACTATATTGGTGGATGGGTAATGCCCAAAATTGTTCCAAACCCATGACTATCGCCAATCCCTCGATCACCTTACAAACGGATGCCAGTGCCAAAGGGTGGGGAGCTACTAACACTACCTCTAGCTGTGGAGGTAGATGGAGTGCACCAGAGTTAACCCTATTTAAAAACTTAGGGATTAACTATTCAGAAATGCTCGCAGCATTTCACGGACTTAAAGCATACTGCACTAACATGCACAAAGTTCATGTTAGACTACAGATTGACAACACCACGGTGGTAGCCTATATTAACCACATGGGCGGGGTAAAGTCGATATCGTGTGATGAATTGGCCAACAATATCTGGCACTGGTGTCTGCAAAGAGGAATTTGGATCTCTGCAACTTACCTACCAGGTAAACTAAACACAGTGGCAGACACCAGATCACGGAAATTCAACGACAACATAGAATGGATGTTGGATCGGAAAGTGTTTACAGATATTGTAGAACGTTATGGGACACCAGATATCGACCTTTTCGCGTCCAGGCTAAATCACCAACTACCAACGTATGTTGCTTGGGAGCCAGACCCGGGGGCGGTAGCGATGGATGCTTTCTCGCTACACTGGGGGGATTTGTTTTTCTACGCTTTCCCCCCTTTCTGCCTCATCAGTTGGGTCTTGCAAAAAATCAGGCAAGACTCCGCATCGGGTATCTTGGTAGTGCCCGATTGGCCTACTCAACCATGGTTCCCTCTGGTACAAAAGATGGCCACAGAACCCTGTGTCAGGGTGAATAAAAGACCAAGCCTGCTTGTTCATCCTGTTACAGGAGAAAGTCATCCATGTCATGATCGTATGGATTTGTTAATTTGCAGACTTTAAAACGGCCACTTCATGGACTCGGACTCTCCAACAGGACCATTGATACTATCACGGGAGCCTGCAGAGAGTCCACAAGGAAGCAGTACTTGACCTACATCAGGAAGTGGGAAAGATTCTGCGTGACTACTAAAACTACATACGAAACCGCCACCATCACGGAAGTGCTGGAGTTTCTGGCTACCCTTCATTACGATGAGGGTTTAAGCTACAGCGCCATAAACTGTGCCAGGAGTGCCCTATCGTCTTACTTGGGCAAGGGGAGTGACCAATTGGGAATTGGGTCACATCCCCTGGTATCCAAATTTATGCGGGGAATATTTAATTCTAATCCCCCCAGGCCCAGATATAGCCATACCTGGGACATCAGCACGGTATTGACGATGCTGCGAGGATGGACACCGAACACGGGACTCCCTTTGGCCAAATTAACCTACAAAATGGTCATGATAATGGCACTGATCACGGCGCAACGGGTCCAGTCCCTGCACAAACTCAGTCTGGATGCCATGGCAATTACCAGTGGGAAGATCACATTCCAGGTGCAGGGACTATTGAAGCAAGATCGACCCGGAGTGTCTGGACATACTTTGGAGTTCCTGGGTTACCCAGCGGACACTCGTCTTTGTATCGTTACATTGATTCTGCGATACATTTCAGTCACTAAAGATCTAAGGGGCACGGAAACAGCTTTGCTTGTCAGTCACAAGAAGCCTCATCACAGGGTCACGGTGCAAACCATTTCCAGATGGTTAAGGGTGGTACTGGATGCGGCGGGGGTGGATACTAATGTGTATAAATCTCACTCCACCAGGGCAGCATCCACCTCGGCGGCTAGAAGGATGGAGGTACCACTGGATCACATCCTGGCCACAGCGGGTTGGAACAATGAGAGAACCTTCCACCGCTTTTATAACAAACCCGTGACCTCCCCTGACAACTATGCAGGGAGGATCTTAAGTGCTGCCAGTTAAATAACCCTTTTGGGACACAATATTGTGTTTGGTATGAATAAATACCTGTTTTGTTTTTCAGCCAGTGTCTTGTCTGAATCACGTCCATCCTCTTATCCCAGCTTTAGCGGTGTGTGAGCATGGAGCTTCCAGGGCATGAAATCACAGAGCTTTGAAATCTTCACGTAGTCACTCACGTGACTCCGAAGTAAAATAGTAAGATTAAACGAGAACTTACCAGTTTGAAGTTTGATCTTTATTTTATGAGGAGTTACGATGAGGGATTACGTGCCCTCCGCTCCCAACCCTCTATTATAAAGATCACCTGGTATGAAAGTTCTCTTTTTTCTCTTACTATGTCAGTCATTGAGACTGTTTTTTGTTCTGTGATTTCACACCACTGCTTTGAAGAATGTCGCGCATGCGTGCTGGCGGGGTCTTCACGTAATCCCTCATCGTAACTCCTCATAAAATAAAGATCAAACTTCAAACTGGTAAGTTCTCGTTTAATCTTACTATTAAGTTACAGTGCCATTAACTGTGCCAACGTGCCTTCTCATCATATTTGCTGCAGCAAGTGGGACCCACACTGTCGGGTCTCACCCTCTGATATCCAGAATGATATAGGATATCTTTAACACAAGTTTTCCCAGGCCCAGTTACACGGAAGTATGGAACATTGTTGTTATGTTAACATTACTTCACCAGGGGGCTCCAGCTACATCCTTATCTTTATCCGGCTCTCATAAGGTAGTTATCCTCATGGATCTGGCCCCAATGCAAGGGGTCCAGTCACTGCATAAATTGCTACTGGTGAGGATGGTTACATCTGCTAATAACATAATATTTTATGTTTTGATTTAATTAACCAGAACAAAGCAGGGGTGTTAGGTCCGCATACCCCATGGACTTTCAGTAACGTGAGGTCACACATTTACAACAATATGTCTAGGTCACGTAGAGCCTTAAAGGCTCCAAACTAACAATATTTGTTAGTTACATCAAACTTCATAAGGAGTATTAGTTCTACCATCTCCAGGTGGTCAAACGGGGTTTTGGCTAATGCATGAGTCGATACTATATTTTCAACACTCACTCTGCCAGGGCTGCTATTACATCAGCTCCAAGGGGTATGTGCACTCCACTGGACCACATCCCAGCAGCTGCAGGATGGTCAAATGAACATACTTTCCCAACATTTTATAATAAACTATTGCCAAACCGGGGGTATTTGCCAACTCCATGTTATATTCTGTTTTATAGTTTCCCCCTGGATGAAAGGGGTCACTATTATTTTCCTTTGATGATTAAAACATCAGCATCTTTAACAAACTAGTCATGTCTGAATACATTCATCTTTTTCACTCATCCATGGTCACTTCATGCAGTGTGTATGCATGGACTCGATTCCAAGCATGAAATCACAGAGCTTTGAAATCTTCACATAGTCACGCACGTGACTCCAAAGTAAAATAGTAAAATTAAACGAGAACTTACCAGTTTGAAGTTTGATCTTTATTTTATGAGGAGTTACGATGAGCGATTACGTGCCCACCGCTCCCAACCCTCGTATCATAAAGGTCATCTGGTGGTTCTACTCTTCTTTAACCTTACTATGTTCAGTTCAACCATTATTTTCTGTGATTTCACACCGCTGCTTTGAAGATTGACGCACATGTGGGCTGACGGTAATCGCTCATCGTAACTCCTCATAAATTAAAGATCAAACTTCAAACTGGTAAGTTTTCATTTAATCTTACTATTCTTCATTCAACTGGATTATTGTCAGAATTTCCACAGAATATATTTCTACTTTATTATTTCCCAGTCATTTATATGTTTCATGTTTTGTCACACCTTGTTCAAATCATTAACTCAGGTTTGGAGGGGTATGGACCAAATGTTGGCAGGTGGGACTAGTGTAGCTGGGAAATGTTGGCCGGTATGTTGGCCGGTATCCAGTGATGGAAATGGGGGGGTACGCAGGGGGATGGTATTCCCCTAGTTTTCAGTTTCCAGTTTCCATCCTGTGCGTGAATTCACAGCTTTATCCTGCACTACTTAATCCAAGGGCGAAATAGATGACATTTCGGGTCGAGACCCCTCTTCAGACTGAGTAAGGGGAAAGAGGAACAAGAGATATAGACGGTACTAAGGACAAATAAATGGAAGATATGCCTATATCTCCCATTTCCCATTCCCTTGACAGTCAGTCTGAAGAAGGGTCGTGACCTGAAATGTCACGAATTCCGCTCTATGATCGTTGCTTTCGTCGGTCTGTCCACGCGTTCACTCGCTCTTGGTGCCACCGCTTCTCCCCTCAGACTCCGCCAAACAGACACACACACAGACACACAGACACACACACACACACACACACACACACACACACACACACACACACACACACACACACACACACACACACACACACACACACACACACACACACACACACACACACACACACACACACACACACACACACACACACACACACACACACAGCATGTCCGGCAGGCTGAGACCAGATGCAGGGCAAAGGATGACATCAATCGGGTCATGGCAGCTATCGAAAAAGTACGGAAATGGTAAGAGGGAAATTAAAACAAAACACCCTGGCAGCTCAGTCACTCAGGCCTGGTGGGCTGGCAGCTCAGTCACTCAGGCCTGGTGGGCTGGCAGTTGTAACTCAGGCCTGGTGGGCTTGCAACTCAGAAACTGCCAGAAATTCTAGAGAGAGAGAGAGAGAGAGAGAGAGACTCACGGACCTTAGAGTACACCTAGTTCTTAAAACCCATTTCCATCACTGACTGTATCATTCTATGACGCTATGACTGTAATTCATAGAGCTCTACCGCATGGAAACAGGCCCTTCAGCCCACCTCGTCCATGCCAAGCGAGTTGCTTAGTCACGATCGTCCCGCCTGCTTGATTAGGCAACTGGCCCATACTCCTCCAAACCTTTCCTTTCAATGTGCTTGACAAATGTATTTTAAGTGTTGCAATTGGTTGCTTCCTCTGGCACCTCATTCCATATAGGTGCCAATGAATCACTGTTATTCCATGAATTATTATTGTATCTGGTTAAAAGACAGCAGTTGGCCAGAAGCTGATGTAAATACAAAAACAACAGCAGTTTTTGCATTTAAATCAGCTATTTAATGTAGCTAAACATGCCAAAGCAGGTGTATTAGCAGACAAAATTTGACAGTAATCTTCTTAAGGAGATACTTGGTCTGTTGATCAAAAGCTTGATTAAAAATATACATATTAAGGACAATCATTTTAGAAGAGAAGGAAGGTGGAGGAGCAAAGTTAGTGGGGCACAGTGGTGTATCCAATAAAGCTGCTGCCTCACAGCTCCAGTGACCAGGGTTCAATCCTGACCCCTGACCTCGGGTGCTGTCTGGGTGGAGTTTTCACAACTTCCCTATGACTACGTGGGTTTAGTTTTGTTTAGCTTAGATTATTGCCATGTGTAACGGGGTACAGTGAAAAGCTTTTATTACGTGCTAACCAGTCAGCAGAAAGACAATACATGATTACCATCGACCCATCCATAGGTACAGCCCCAGGTATAGATACATGATAAATGGAATAACGTTTACTGCAAGACAAATTCCAGTAAAGTCTAATTAAATATAGTCCAAGGGTTTCCAATGAGGAAGAGATTGTAGCTCAGGATCGCTTTCTGGCTGTTGGTAGGATGGTTCAGTTGCCTGATAACAGCTGGGAAGAAACTGTCCCTGAATCTAGAGGTGTGCAGTTTCACGTTTCTCCTTTGGCTGCTATTGTTTCCTCCCACATTGTCGAGACTTTATGGGCCAAATGCAGACAGGTGGGACCAGTGTAGATGGAGCATCTTAGTCAGCATGGGCAAGTCGGGCCGCACGGCCTGTTTCCGTGCTGTGTGACTCAATGCCTCTTTGACATGTGGGTTGCTCAATGACTTGGCCAATGTAATCTGGCCCAAGAGTGTGGCTGAGTGGTAGATTCTTGGTGGGTGGGAGTGCAGTTGATGTAAAAATGTGGAGAATAAAATAGGATGGGTGTAGGATTAGGGTGGTGGGTGCTTTATGGTTGGCAGAGACCTGGTGGGCTGAAAGGCCTGTTTCTGTGCACTATGACTCAGTGACTTTGGTTAAAGGAGGTAATTCCAAAGCTTGAGAAAATGGCAAATGAAAGCAAATCAATTACATTTGTAAGTGTGCAGTTCTGTAAGCAGAGGAACCAGACATCTCAAAGGTTTGAAGAGGTGAGGATCACAAAATAAGAAGGACAAAACCATGGCTACATTTAAAAATACAGAAAAAAATGTGAATTGAATTATCAACCACATGTTAAATTAAGTGAATGTTCAGTCGCTGATGTGCAATTTGAGCATCAGAAGCAGAGTTTTTGGATGATCCCGTTTATTGAGAACAAGAGATGTCAAATCAAGAACATGTTGGAATATAAATAGTTTTTAAAATGCAAAACACTCTTATTTTTCTTTATCAGTTTCTCCCTTCTCCCCCTCTTATAAAGGCATCGATTGCTCACCAGGGTAGCTATCAAGAATGCCTTAGCATTGTATAGTCTCCCGTCATAACATTGACAGTATCTTGGTTTACCAGGATGCCCAAGAACGCGATCTTCCCTCACTGCTGCACTGGAATTTAGTCCTGAACACTATCTTTGAATTTCTGACTTGTATCATATCCATGTGGGTGGCTCAGTAGTGCAGCTGGTAGATGTGCAGTCTCACAGTGTCACAGACTCAGGTTCGATGTTGACCTCGGGTGTTGTCTGTGTTGAGTTAGTACATTCTCCCTTTGACCGCATGGGTTTCCTCTGGTTGCCCCAGTTTCCTCCCACATCCCAAAGACATGCTGCCTTGTAGGTTAATTGACCCCTGAATGTTGCCAACCCCTAGCGCAGGGGATGCCAACCTATGGCCCACGGGCCGGATCTGACCAGTAATCCGAAATCACCCAGCCGGCAGGTTAACACAAAACACACACAACACTTATCCGAGAGTTGTTCTCTCACACATACACAGCCAATTCCATATGACAACACCCGTCGACTCACTCTCTCTCTCTCCGTCCCTTCCCTCCAAACCCCTCTTCCATTCTCCCGACCACCTGGAGTAAAAGTGCCCCCCACCCTGGTGCCACGGCATGTGTGAAATTGAAGCGGGCTGAGAGCAGTATAGGCGAGGCGGTGCTGGAACGGTTTCCTCGGGAACCCTGTGGTGGGCAGTCGGGAGGATAGCGAAGCATCAGCCTAGAAGTATGAACATGCCCAAAAAATGCTCCATTAGACATTGTCAGACTTAATTAACCTATCATAGAACTTGTTTGGTTACTTTGAGTAGTCTGTGCAGTTCTAAATGGTCGTAGGTTGTCAGAGAAGCTGCTGCAACATCTTTATTTAATACCGGTTTCTCACTCTCCAAATCACATCACCACTTTAATCTCTTTGAAACTTTATCCCTTCGACTATCCTTTTACAAAACATTTGTAGGAAGCCCTTTAAGTACCTTCCCAAGACTTGTATTTTTAAAAGCAGTTCGATATTCTTTATATTTGCTCTGGTTTAAACATCGTTAAGGTCCAGAGTCTGTGCAGATTTACCCAGATCAGGAACTTGGTTTTATTGAAATAAGATATTTAATTTGAGGAGGAAACTCTTTGGTAGTGTTTCTGCTGTTAGAGTGGCTTCCTTGTGTAACTCCAACCATTGAGCGTATTCAATGATGTTCAGAGGGATATTTTAGGAGAATCGGTAACGATCATCCCCTATCATCAATTGATCAAAGGACTGCCTGGGAAGATACAAACCAAGGGCTCCATGATGAGTCTGTGGAGGTTTTCGTCAAAGATGCAAGATACATGAGCAGAGCGACACAGTGGAGCACCGGTAGAGTTGCTGCCTTACAGCGCCAGAGACCCCATAGGCTTAAGGTGATGGGGGAAAGATTTAATAGGATTGTGAGCAGTAACTTTTTCACACAAACGGTGGTGGGTTATGAAACGAGCTACTGGAGGAGATAGTTGAGGCAAGTACTATCATAATGTTTAAGAAACATTTAGACAGATTCATGTATAGGACAGGTTTAGAGGGATATGGGCTAAATGCAGGCAGGTGGGACTTGTATAGATAGGACAAGTGGGGCCAAAGGGCTAGTTTCCATGCTGTATGACTCTGTGGCCCTATGATGCTATGACCCATGTTCATTCCTGACAATGGATGCTGCTGTGCGGAATTTTAAAGTTCAAGGTTCGAGGTTTGTTTATTGTCACATGTGCCAATAAAGGTACAGTGGAATTCAGATTGCCATACAGCATACCAATAAAGAGCACCAAGACAACCAAATAAATTTTAACATGAACATCCAGCACAGCGACTCCCCCACATTCCTCACTGTGATGGAAGGCAAAAAAGTTCAATCTTCTTCCCTTCTTTGTTCTCCCGTTGTCGGGGCGATCGTGGCTCCCACAACCGGCGGTCGAGCCCTCCGCATCGGGGAAATCAAGCTCCCATTATGGGGGGAACTCAGCTCCCCGCGCCGGGCGATCGGGCTGGTCGAACCTCCTGCTTCCCGACATCAGTCTCTACCCGAGACTGCGAGCTGCTCGATGTTGAAATCCACAGGTTGGAGCGTCAATCCCATGGTAGGGATCGCAGGCTCTGATGGTAAGTCTACGCGCCCCCCCCCCCCCCCCCCCCCGCGGTGGGGCTCAAAGTCAGTCTCGAGCAAGGTTGCCAGCTCCAGAGAAAAAATTGCATCTCCGGCAAGGTAAGAGATTGAAAACAAGTTTCCCCCGACCCACCCCCCCCCTCACCCCCACCATCACCCACATCAAACAAATCAGAGAACACTAAAACATACTCTTAAAATAACAAAACAGAAAAAAGTACAGATAGACTGTGACTTGTATGGGTTACCTAAGGGTGCTCCGGTTTCCTTCCACATTACAAAGATGTGCAGATTTATAGGTTAATTGGCTTTTATAAACTATACCATCATGGATAGGATAGAACTAAGATAGAAATAGCGTGAACAGGTGATCGATGGTTGGCGTGGACTCGGTGGGCCAATGATCCTGTTTCCACTCTGTATTTCTAAACACAACTAAGCATATGGTCGCACTTTCTTGAAAAAAAGTCAACATCATTGCATTTCACACAATTAAACTGTGCTATGTATCTTGGGGTTCAAGGCTTGAAGGGCATCAGTACCTGAGGAATCAGGCTTCCGAATGAACCACAACCCTCAAGACATATAATATAACTTGGAGACAAAAAATGCTGTTAATTTGAATCATTAAATGAAGGAGAGAAGAGATGCCCTTCTAGTCTGATGCCAGCCTTTTATCTAAATTGTTTCCTCATGAACCACTAATTATACATGTTGCAACATTTATTGTGCATAGCAATTCCCAATAATCAACTGCAGACCATTAGCCAAAAGCACTCCAGTACTGATATCATCGCGATTAATTCTCCAGTGTGCACGACATTGTTCTTCCAGGATGTGGAAAAGATTCATAACATATCTTCATGCCAAGAATCGTATCCAAAATGTAGGCCACATGTAGCGGTAGAGTTGCTGCATTATAATGCTTGCTGCGCAAGGGACCCGGGTTCGATCCCGACTATGGGTGCTGTCTGTACGGAGTTTGTACGTTCTGCCTGTGACCGCATAGGTTTTCTCCGAGATCTTGGGTTTCCTTCCACATTCCAAAGACGTAGAGGTTTGTAGGTTGATTGGCTTGGTGCATGTGCAAATTGTCCCTAGTATGTGTTGGACAGTGTTAATGTGCGGGGATCACTTTTCGGTGCGGACTCGGTGGGCCAAAGGTCCTGTTTCCCCACTGTATCTCTAAACTAAACTAATGGAGGGGCAAAAGATGGAAATCAGTGATGTGGAACTGCTTGGAGCTTGAGCTTCAATTCTCAACGAAATGCAGTTGGCAAACTCCAGCCCCCCGGTAGATCTACTTGCAACTCGATGAAGTCCTGCATATTGCCCAGCTAGTAAACATGACCACCAAATGGATGCAGACAATCAGGGAAGAGTGGTGACATTAGGAAGGGACTCAAAAGTTCCAGCAGTGAGCTGGAGTTTGTCTCTAATTGCCTGCAGGAAGCACCTCCAAAACATAAAAGATAAATAGCGTTTAAACTGGTGCCTCAAAACTTGATCAATAAGATAGAACCCAGATACCACAACTCCACCCATTTGCCCGGAGTCCTCCAACAGGCTGAGAATCTCATACTTCAAGAGTCCAGGAAGTAATTCAGGCAAATGCTAGTGGAAAGGCTGAATGCCTAAACCAGTTTGATAGTTTGTACAGTTACTGCACAATGACAACAAACCAGATCGCAATGGAAAAATGGAGGATTCACTCTGATTTGTCATAGTCAAAGAGTTGGGCAGCACAGAAATTGGCCCATTGGCCCACTGTATAGTCATAGAATGATACAGCGTGGAAACAGGCCCTTCGTCCCAACTTGCCTACACCGGCCAACTTGTCCCAGCTACACTAGCCCCATTTGCCCACGTTTAGCCCATGTCTCCAAACATGTCCTATCCATGTACCTGTCTAACTGTTTCCTAAATGTTGGGATAGTCCCTGCCACAACTACCTCGTCTGGCAGCTTGTTCCATACACCCACCACCCTTTGTGTGAAAAAGTTACCCCTCAAATTCCTATTAAATCTTTTCCCCTTCACCCTGAACCTATGTCCTCAGGTCCTCGATTCACCTACTCTGGGCAAGAGACTCTGTGCATCTTGAACCAGATCTATTCCTCTCATGAATGTATACACCTCTATAAGATCACCCCTCATCCTCCTGCGCTCCATGGAATAGACTCCCAGCCTGCTCAACCTCTCCATGTAGCTCAGACCCTCTCATCCTAGCTACATCCTCAGAAATCTTCATGTACCCTTTCCAGCATACCTATTTGGTCCATCTACATAAATCCCATTTGTTTGCATTACATCCATATCTTTCTATGCTGTGCTTATTCAAGTGCCTCCTAAATCTATCTAACTTATCTTATTTAACTATTAAAACTGTCATTCGTAGGTGTGTTTGTACGGGTTCTATTTCGCGAAAATTCATTTAAGCTGTTTGTGAATTTACTCCTCCACCCTTTGCCATAACGGAGAAATTTTTACATATTCCTGTAGGGTTTTTCCTCCTCCAAATTATGTTTTGAAAATTAGAACATTTGGTTATTAATTTCCTTGCTTTTTTAGTAAAAAACATCAAAAACATCAAAAGGCTACATGTCACAGAGCCATCTCACAATGGATCTCATTGGGACAGGTGCGGGTGATTGGAACCTTCACGTGATCCCATGAATGCAATCAACCTGGCGTGTACAATCAAATAGAGTAAGTTCTCCCACCCCCCTCCCTATCTACCCTCTCCCTATCTACCGCCATCCACTCCCACTTCCTCCTACCGCCTCCACCTCTACCCCTCCTATCCTCCCCCCTCTCCTCTCCTGCATCCCCTCCTGTTCTCCACCCTTTACCTCTCCCCCTCCTCATCTCCCTTCCCGCCACCACTCCCCCTCCTCTTCTCTCCCCCTCCACCTCCCTGCTCTTCTCTCCCCTCCTTCACTCCCCCTCCAATACCCCCTCTTCTCTCCCCCTCCCATCTCCTCCAACCCCCACACTCACCCCCTCCTCCGTCTCCTCCCCTCCATCCCCCCTCTCCCCTGTACTCTCTTTCTCCCCTCTATTCTCCCTCTTCCCCACCCTCCCTCCCTCCCCATGCCTTCCCCCCTCTCCCCTTCTCTCCCCTTTCTCTCTCCCCTTTCTCTCTTCCCCTTCTCTCTTCCCCTTCTCTCTTCCCCTTCTCTCTCCCCCTCCTCTCTCCCCCATCCTCTCCCTATCCCCTCCCTCCCCCTCTTCTCTCTCCTCTCTCTCCCTCTCCCCCTGCAATCTCTCTCCACCTCCCCCTCTCCCCCTCCCCTCTCCCCCCTCCCCCCACCTCTACCACCCTCTCTTCCTCCTTTCCCCCTCTCCCCCCACCCTTCTACCCCCCCCTCTACCCCTCCACATCCTATTCTCCTCCCCCTCTCCACCTCTTCCTCTCCACTTCTCTCCACCCTCCAACTTTCCCCCCACCAACACTCTCCATCACCTCTCTTCTCTCCCCTCACTCACCCACTCCTCTCTCTTCCCCCCCCACCCATCTACTCACTCTCTCCCGTCTAATCTCCCTCTCCCCATCCGTCCATCCCTTCCACCCCCATGCCTTTCTCCCACCCCCTTCTCTTTCCCACTCCCCCTTCTCTCTCTCCCCTCCCTCCCTCCCCGTGCCTTCCCCCTCTCCCCTTCTCTCCCCCTTCTCTCTCCCTTTCTCTCTTCCCCCTTCTCTCTCCCCCCTTCTCGCTCTCCCCCTCCTCTCACCCCCCTCCTCTCTCCCCCTCCACTCTCTCCCCATCCTCTCTCTATCCCTCCTCTCTCCCCCTCCACTCCCTCCTTCTCTCTCCACCTCCCCCCTCTCACCTCCCTTCTCCCCTCCCCTCCCCCCCCACTAGCACCCTCACTCCCTCCTCTCTCCCTCCCCCTCCCCCACTCTGCCCACCTCCCTTCTACCCCCTCCATCCTCCACCTCTTATTCTCCTCCATCTCTCCACCCTCCCCTCTCCTCGACCCCTCTCCCTCTCCACCTCTCCCCCCTCCACCTCCCCCCTCCTTTTTTCCCCCCTCCAACTCTCCCCCTCCCCTCTCCTCCCTCCCCTCACTCACCCCCTCCTCTCTCCCCCTCCCTCCCCTTCTACTCGCTCTCTCCCCTCTACTCTCTCTCTCCCCTCTAATATTTCTCTTCTCTCCCCTCCTCCCCTCTCCTCACCCCTCCCTTCCCCTCCCCCACCCTTCTCTACCCCACTCAACCACCCCTCTCTCCCCCCCCTCCCCCTCCACCACACCCCTTCTCCCTACCCCACTCCCCCTTCACCCTCCCAGCTCTCCTCCCCTCCCCCATCCTCATCCTCCTCTCTCTCCCCCCTCCCCCTTCCGTTCCCTCTCCTCCCCTCCCCCTCTCCCCTCCCTCTCACCCCTCTCTCCTCACCCCCCTCTCTCCCTTCTCCACTCCCTCCCCCTCCTCCTCCCTCCCCCTCTCTCCCCATACCTCTCTCCCCTTCCACCCCCCACTCCTTTCCCCCCTCCCCCTCTCCCTTCCCCCTTTTTTAATGTTGAAAATCCAGCAGCGACCAGAACAAGCTACGACTCTTTGGGCGACTACTCATGACCATACAGGCTTCACCCCGTGACATGTTGCCAGGGTGTCGCCTGTATGGTCGTGTGTAGTCTCCTCAGTCGCCCAAAGAGTCGTTGCATCTTTCTGGTCGCCGCTGAATTTTCAACATGTTGAACATTTTTGCTGACCTGCAACGACCTATGACTGGTGCCGGTAGTCGCCGAAAAAACTGCGTAAGTGGGACAGGCCCATAAGAGACTGAGGTTTGCTTGGGAGGTAAATGGAGTAGTGTATTTGTCCAGAGGTTTGAGAGGAGAGAGAGATGGACCCTGGTGAGCCATTTAAAAAAAACATATTAAAAGGGTTGGTGGAGTGTAGTGGGTGAGGGTGAGGAGGTTTCACTTGGACTGCACAACATATTCTGACAAAAGTTTATCAACCTGAATTGCTACCTGTGAAATCGGCTGGCTCATGTATTTCCATCATTCACTGTTTTTATTTTAGATTTCCAGTATCCGCTGTATTTTATTTCTCTGTGGTTTCCCTTCGAGAGAGTAAGGTCACAGAACAGCTACTGGGGAGCAGAGACAAGTCTCTCTGCAGATAATGCAAATACTACTTTAGAGCACAGTATAATACCTCTTTAATTACAGTGGAGAGACATATTTGCCTGGACGCTGCTAATCCAATGATAGCACCACCAGTTTGTACATAAGGACGCTGACTATTCTGGACATAAGATCATAAAAAGGGGAGAATGCAGCATATGTTTATCAGAATGATGAAACAAAGAACTGCAGTGGTGGTTTACAAAAAAAGACACAAAGTGCTGGAGTAACTCAGCAGATCAGACAGCATCCCTAGAGAATATGGAGAGGTTACGTTTTAGGTTGGTTCAGACTGATATCTGGTCTCAAAGGGTTGACTTCCAAGTGATTATTGAAATTAACATTACATTCTTCGCAATTTAGAAGTTTAAGGTGTGACATGATTGAAGTTCTCAAGAGAATAAGGGAAATTAAAAGGAGGATGTAAGGGAACTATTTCCTCCAACTATTAGATCTGGAAGCAGGTGTCTGCTCTGTAAATGAGGCCACATCTCTGTGGTTTCCTTGCTGCAGCCATTTCGGGAGTTATGTCAGGAAACACTCAATATTCAGTGTGGCAGCAGCTTTGAACTGCTTTTGTCAATTACTAATCAATAGATTTTAATATTTGGAAGCATTAGGGGATATGGGAAATAGACATATGCTTTTACGTCATAGATATGCCATGATTTCATCAAATAGCGAATGAGGCCAGAGAGGATAAATAGCCTCTTCCTATGTTTGCAATTTCTTTAAAAAAACAAGCACCACATGGCAGAGTGCACTAACTGTTTACTGTTCGTTCATAGTTGCTGTTTCGAACTCATTAGCAAGCAGTTACTTTTACATGGATTACCCATAATAGGGTGGTACAGTTGGAGCATTCATAAAGTACATGTCCGCCCAGGGTTCATTCCAAATGCGGCCTCAAATTCCAACCACGTCAGTGCCTCACTGCAGCTCACTCATCTATGGGTCCCTGGCAAGGCTGGCTAACACTGATACAGAGCTGACTCATGGCTAAATTCTCGGGTAACAGATGCGTGCAGGTCCATGGTTGGATAGCAAGTCTGAGCTGAGACATTGAGGTGAAAGACGTCACTCATTTTCATTTTGACTCGACAAAAAAACTCCCAGTCACTCAATCTTCTGTGGGTGAGCTGGACTTGTGATCTATGGTTTGCCAATGTAGTCAGCAAAGATCTGATTGAAGGAAAAAAATGAAACCTATGGGTGACAGGATGAATCCTTGTGATGTTGAATTTGGCACCAGGCTTCATAAAGCATTTGTCAGCCCCCCGTTTAATTTACTTTAGTTTAGTTTACGCTAGTTTAGTTTAGAATTACAGCATGGAAACAGGTCCATCGGCCCACCAAGTCCGCGCTGACCAGCGATCCCCACACACTGACACTATCCTACACACACTCGGGACAATATATAATTTTACCAAGCCAATTAACTGACAAACCTGTACGTCTTTGGAATGTGGGAGAAAACCCACGCCAAACAGGAAGAATGTAGAAACTCCATACAAACAGTACCCGCAGTCGGGATCGAACCCGGGTTTCTGGTGCTGGCGCTGCAAGGCAGCAACTCCACCACTTCACCACTGTGCCGCCCTTCAGACAAGTTACCAGACTTGTGGAACGCTATGCCTGTTTAAGATAAGTTTCGGGTGTGTGGGGATATGAAGAGATCATAAGCTGGTCAAATTCACAGTAACTCCCTGCTGAAGTAGGCCAGGGAAGAGTGTCTACACCCAGAGATTGATCCTCACTGACTCGAGTATCTTAACATGCACATCATTGCGGCAGAAACTAACTTCTACTTGTCATTTCCAAGGAGGCTGATTCCCTCTCTTGGTCATTACATACATTCAAAATGTTTACAGTGTAGCGGCAGATTTTTATATCGTTCAAAAGATTACTCTCTCTAGCCGCTAAATGGACTACATGGTTAAGGTAATGTCTCCGTACGCAGGCAAGCTCTCCGTCAGAGACCTTCAGAGCTTATTCCCAGATAAATCTTCAAACACAGTCTTCTGATTGATAAATTCTTTATTGTTGATGAAAACCAATAAGGTACATTCAAACCTCTTCCGACTCATACACTATAATCTTCATCGAACTCCAGCTTATCGCTTTAAAGTTTAGAAAACTCCTCGTGTCTCCGTTACACTTCGCATGGTTGAAGGATAAACCTTCTCCATGCTGGTCCCAAACTAAACTAAAAACTAAGCTTATGCACAAGAAACCTAGCCCCCAAAACGCCCAAACTATGTCATAAATCCCACCCACAATATAACGGGCAGCCTAAAATTTGAAGACACATGCCATCATTAATGACATATAAAACAAGCCAAATGGCCACTACATAGAGTAAAACCATTTAAATGTATCTCTTTTTTGCTGTTATTATAGAGGTATACAAAATCATGAGAGAAATAGATTGGGTAAATGCACAAAATCTTTTTCCCAGAGTAGGGGAATCGAGAACCAGAGGACAGGTTTAAGGTGAGGAGAGAAAGATTTAATAGGAAACTGAGTGGCAACTTTTGTTACACAAAGGGTAGTGGGTGTATGGAACGAGTTGTCGGAGGAGATAATTGAGGCAGGTACTATCGCAAGGTTTAAGAAACATGGTACTTGGATAAGAAGGGTTTAGAGGGACATGGGCCAACCACAGGCAGGTGGGATTAGTGTAGATGTGGCAAGTTGGTCAGCACACGCAAGTTGGGCCCAGGGGCCTGTTTCCACACTACATGACTTGTTGACTCTACTCTTGAAAATGTGAGCACACAGTATCACCACACTACCCCTCCTCCCCTCTCAGATATACTGAGCAAATGTAAATTGGCCTGAATCCTGGAATTGCCAGGAGCGGCAGCAAGGAATAGGACAGAATTCATTTTTCTCCATTTCACTTGTTTTCCATTCATAGCCATGTTATGATTGACGTAATTATGTTCACTGCAATCTAGAAGTTGAAAGGGTGATATGATTGACATGCTTAAGAGAATTAGGGGAACGGAAGGGAGGGCGTAGGGAAACTATCTCATCCAACTGGGTGATCTGGGAGCAAGAGTGTGCTCTGTAAATGAGGCCACACCTCTGCAGTTTCCATGCTGCAGCCATTTCAGGAGTAAAGTTAGGACACTCACCAACACTTGTTCCAACAATCAATAATCTTCTCATGATTTTAGACTTTAGGCATACAGTGTGGAAACAGGACTCCACCGACTCCGTGCCGACCAACAATCACCCCGTGCACGAACTTACACAAACTAGGACCAGTTTTACAATTTACCAAAGTCAAGTAACCTAGAAACCTGTTCATCTTTGGAGTATGGGAGGATACTAGAGAAAACCCACAGTCACAGGGGGAACGTTCAAACTCCATATGGACAGCATGTTCCCGATGTTGGGGGAGTCCAGAACCAGGGGTCACAGTTAAAGAATAAGGGTCAAGCCATTTAGAACAGAGATAAGGAAACACTTTTTCACACAGATAGTTGTGAGTCTGTGGAATTCTCTGCCCCAGAGGGTGGTGGAGGCCGGTCCTCTAGATACTTTCAAGAGAGAGAGCTCTTAAAGATAGCAGAATCAAGGGATATAGAGAGAACGCAGGAATGGGGTATTCATTGTGGATGATCAGCCATGATCACATTGAATGGCGGTGCTGGCTTGAGGGGCCGAAAGGCCTACTCCTGCACCTATTGTTTATTGTCGATTGTCATCCAAAATCAGGGTCAAACCCAGGTCTCTGGCGCTCTAAGGGAACAAGTCTACCATTGCGCCACAGTACCATGCCGAATAAGAAGGGAATGGAAGCGTTGAAGGTAAAACATTTTATTGGTTTAATAACCCTAGTCTATGCCAAAACAGTCTGTGAAAGACAAGAAGCTGACCTCTACCAGTTCCACGGAACCACTGTCAAAGCCCAGAAGCATTTAAGTTCCCAGAAATTAAATCTCTTATTCATTTTATTTCACCTCAATATAGGGGTGGGAGATTGTCACCTTCACGTGGTTCACCCTGTTTCAACCCAATGTGCACAAACAAAAAGATCAAATAGAACAAGTTGACACAACTTTAGGCTGTGTACGCCATACGCAAGATGAAGACCTCAATATAACAGGCAATAAACATTAGATAGAGTAAACTGCAATAATAACCATTTGTAGATTCATTGAGTTATAGACAGAGAGTCATGTAGCATGGCAACAGTTCCTTTGACACATTGAGTCCATGCCAACCACCAATCAACATGTAAACTAATCCTCCACTAATCCCATTTAATTTGCACCATAATCCCATCAACTCCACCTGGATTCTAAAATTTACCTGGGAAATTTACAGTGTCCAATTAATGAACCAACCACACATCTTTGGGATGAGGCAGAAAACTGGAGCAACCAGAGGAAACCTAAACAGTCACAGGTAAAACATGCAAACTCCACACATAAAGTACCTGAAGTCAGAATTGAACCATGGTCTCTGGAGATGTGAGGCAGTAGCTCTCCAACATGTGTTACTAACTGCTCATAGCATGTTGCATGTTGTTCCAAAAATCTGACTGGGCAATACCGGACATGAATCATGAATACCTCGTGTGCCGAGGTACGGTGAAAACCTTTTGTTGCATGCTAATCAGTCAGTGGAAAGACTATATTTGATCAAGCCATCCACAGTGTAGAGATACAGGATAAAGGGAATAACATTTAGTACAAGATAAAGTCCAGTAAAGTCTGATTAAAGATATAGTAAGGTTCTCCAGTGAAGTAGATAGTATCTCCACATCACTCTCTAGTTGTTGACAGGATGGTTCAGTTGCCTGATAACAGCTGGGAAGAATCTGTCCCTGAATATGGAGGTGTGTGTTTTCACACTTCTGTGCCTCTTGCCTGATGGGAGGGGGGAGAAGAGGGAGAGATATTGACTCAATTTATCACCGGCCATGTATCTCCCCCAACACTCTGATCAGCCATGGATTTTGATCCCATTCAGCCAATCAGAACAGTTCTTGGTTCTTGGTTATTGGTCACTTGGTCCTCCAAAATATTTCAACTGGAATCTAAACTGGAGGTGGTGAAGGGAGGGTTTTAGCCAGAGAGGGTTATTGGGAAGAGAGTGCCACTTTAAATTTAGTTGCATCTGGCTGGGCAACCGTGGCTTGGTGGGGATTATTCCATGCTTTAATAGTGCGTGGGAAGAACGAATTGCTGTACACATCTGTCTTTGAGGCTGGGACCATAAATTGGATCGATTGCCCTCGTCTGCTCCTAATTGGTTTGGGGTTGGTGTAGGTCTTGTGATCTATGTCTAGCTGACCATTTAACATTTTGTAAAAACAGGTCAAACGGTGAGCTTCATGTCTGTCTTGGACGTGAACCTCTTGGTTCTTCTGATGCCCTGATGGTTTTCATCCCTGGGACTCTAATCCTCCAATCCTCATGGTCATTCACGGAGTCCCATAACTCCACCCTTACATACATCCCCAACTTGTTTACTAAACTGAACCATACCTTACTCCCATTTGTCCTGTGGTCTGTGGTGAGTCTCCTTCATGGTCGAGAGGAGTTCCCCTCAGCTTTTCCCCATCCTACCCCAATGTTGCAGTTGCCCTGGCCCCAGAGAACCTGTTTTTCTTCGTAAATTGTACAATACTTCTACATAAACCCAAAGCACTCCAAACATTGGCAGCTTCCTGACCACATTGACCAAGCAGCAATCCTTTATCAAGTTCTTAGTATATGGAAAACAATGTAATTGGCGACAATTTCCATTCTCTTCTTCAAAAAAATACCATAGGAACTGGTCTAATGTGGGAAAACTGGGGCAGCATGGTGGCACAGTAGAAGAGTCGCTGCCTTCCTGTCGTTCGATCCTGACCACGAGTGCTTGACTGTATGGAGTCTGTACGTTCCTGTATGGTTTTTCTCCAGGATCTCCGGTTTCCTCCCACACTCCAAAGACGTACAGGTTTGTAGGTTAATTGACTTCATATTATTGTAAATTGTCCCTAGTGTGTGTGGGATATTGTAAATGACCTGTCCCACTAAGGCGATTTTTCAGGAGACTGCCGGTGGCTGTCATAATCGTAGCAGGTTGTCGAAAAACCGGCGACTGAACCCCCCTTCATCAACAACTACAGCAACCTAACACCTAATCGATGTCAAGCCACTGACAACCGGCCACCTAATCATCGTCGGTCAAGAGCCTGTCCCACTTAGGTGACTTTTCAGCGGACTGCCTGTGACCTTCAAGCTCGCGGCAGTCGCCTGAAAAACCGTGAACAGGAAGGGCGAGCACCAGCGCGGAACACACACACACAAATACATCGCAAAGGTGGGGGCCAGGAAAAGTGGGGGAGCGTTGTCTGAAATTCACATGGTGCAAAGTCAAGGTGATACAGACACACACCGCGATGAACAGGAAGTTTAAAGACAGCTTGCATAGCGTACGATAAGACTAAAAGACCGGGGAGGGGAGGGGGAGTGGAGAAGGGGGGAGAAAGGTTGGGGAGAAGGAGTGGGGACACTTTTAAGAAGCCAGACAACATTTAATAAGCAGAGTTACACAGCTGTGAAGTTCAGCGGGCTTTTAACTTTACCGGTCGGTTTTCCTTGGTTATGAAAACTCGTGCTTACGTTTTTTCTCCCCAATGAGCCAATGAAAATGCCTGGTCAATCAAGGAGATTAACTGAAACTACCTAGGGCTTCCTCGACTACCTACAACAACATGGCAACCCCACTACCACTGCACATACGACTACAAAAGTTACGATTTTCTCCATGGCGACCAATCTTTCAACATGTTGAAAAATTAGTGTCGACCATACTGAGGCCGCAACTAGTTCCCAGAATGCGGGAACTCCTCTCGACCATGAAGGAGACTCAGCAGAGACCACCAGCGAACATGTAGCGACCATGTGGCGATCGTGAGGCGAACATGTGGCGATCATGAGGCGAGTGCAGAGTCTCCTAAAAAGTCGCCTAAAAAGTCGCTTGTGGGACAGGCCCTTAAGTACTTCCACACGTATGACAACCTACGATGACACCTACAATAACCTACGTCCACCCACGACAAGCTACGACCGTGTCCATGATAACTGAAGACAACTGAAGACATGTGGCCTCCAACAGTTGCCACACACATCCTCCCAAATATAGTAATTTTCTCAATGCAGTACAATGCTTGTGTTTGTGTTTGTTTTATTGATCAAGATATAGGAAAAGAGGTTGCTTTTCGATGCAGTGCAATGCTTGCATTTGTGCTTGTTTTATTGATCAAAAAATATTAAAGGAGGTTGCTTTTCATTGCAGTACTTATGTTTGTGTTTGTTTTATAGCTCAAAAAATAAGAAATTTAAATATTTTAAAGTAATACCATGAGACACTATTCTGAAATATAATATCTTTATTGATCTTAAAGATTTTCCTTTATTGATATTTAAACAAACAAAAGTTTTAACAACCAAAAAAGGTTTATAAGAACATATAACTGTGCATACAAAAATAAATATATAATATATTATATAATTTAATCACATAAAACTGTACTCCCATACCCCAACGAGGGTCTTCGAGTTTCAATAAATTTTAAACTTCAAACTTCAATAAAACTTTAAACCTCAAACTTCAAACATGACACAAGTATAAAATAAATACAGGACTTAACATCATTACACTCGGTGGTGATCTGGGTCCAATAATCCATTGTAACGCAGACGCAAGACTCGTGTCCTAGGTCTCTGTTCTGAGAGTACCCCCTGGTATCAATGGTTCAGGTATGAGTGTGTCAAGGCTGGGGTAGGTTGTGAATGCATCTGAGAGTCCGGAGAGGTCATTAGTATTTGACTAGACAATGTGGGACCCGTTGGGTCCCCGTCACACGGGAGACCTGATCCCCCAATGCAACCCATTCCCCAACGCAATATTCCACCACTCACCACTTCCCCAACGCAATATTCCACCACTCACCCCTTCCCCCAATGCAATATTCCACCACTCAAGCAAAGCCTCTAACTGTGCAGGTGCAGCTCATTTCCCCTTATCTCCCCTCCTCTTCATGTGTGGGAGGGGAGGAGGGGAGGGAAGGAGAGTGTTTGGAAATGGGGGTGTGGGGTGCAAGAAAGGAGGGGAGGGGGTGTGTGTGTGGACAGGGGAGTGTAGGGGGCGGGCAGATGGTGGTGTGGGGGGAGGAGAGGTGTGGAGGAGGGGGAATGCGGGGGAGAGTGTGGGGGGTGTGAGGTGGGAGGGTGTAGGGCGGGGGGTGTGAGGCAGGGGGTATGAGGCAGGTGGGGGTGTGAGGTGGGGTGTGTGAGGCGGGGGTGTGTGAGGCGAGTGGTGTGAAGTGGGGAGGTCTGTGGCGGGAGTGGAGGTGTGTATGTGGGCGGGAAGGGTGTGGGAGGGGGAAGTGGGATGTTGGAGGGTGGAGGTGGGGTGTGTGGGGAGAGGGTGTGTGTATGGGCAGATGTGTGTGGGGGAGGGGTGTGTGGGGAGAGGATGTGTGTATGGGCAAGTGTGTGTGGGGGAGGGGTGTGTGGGGAGAGGGTGTGTGTGGGCGGGTGTGTGTGGGGGAGGGGTGTGTGTGAGGAGGGTTGTGGGGGTGTGTGGGCATTGGTGAGGTTGTGGGGTAGAGGGGTGTATGGGTGCGGTTGTGGGGGCGGGACAGTGAGAGTTGTAGAGCTGGAGAGTGGGGAGGGGGGATGGGGGAGAAGGGGAGAGTGGGTGTGTAGGCCGGTGGGGGGGTTGTGTGAGAGGGGGGGGTGTGGGATCAGGGGGGTGTGAAGACCGGGGTGTGGGTGGGACGGGGGTGTGGATGAAGGCGGGGTAGAGGAGGGTATCATGGGGGAGGGGGCCTGGAGCCAGTGAGAGGGACCAGAGGGGAAGGGGCTGTTGCTGACGATGTGCTGAGGACTCACAGCGGGTGCTTGCCGCTGGACATTCTCCTCCGCCGGGATCAGAGTCTCCATTTTCTGTCTGGAGTCATCGGCAACCTCTCCGACTCCGAGCCGGGCTGGGCCAGGCCAGGCCGGGACGGGACGCTTCCGGTCCCTCCAAAAATTGTGTCTGGTTGGAGACCAGGCCATCCAGAGCCAGCCATCCAGAGCCTCCCTCAGCTCCAGTAGAGTCTCTGATTTCCATTTGGCGGCATTGGCAACATTTCCGCACCGGGCTGGATTGGGCAGGGCTGTTTCGGGTCCCTTCGAAAATTGTGTCTGGTTGGAGACCTCTGCCGGCCATCCAGAGCGTCCCTCAGCTCCAGTAAAGACGCAATGGTGCAGGAAAGGGTGGACCATCCTGCGAAGTGACAGGAGAAAAGACCAATCCCCGCGGCGCCGACTGGCAGGAGAGGAGATCGATCGGCGCACGCATGATTTTTAAACCTTGCTAACTTTTACATTGGACCCCCAATCTGAACGAAACTCGGTGCACTCGCAGCAGAGGAGAACGGTGAGTGCATTGGCGGAAAATTGTAGTGATATCGCGCACCAGTTGTGCGCAAATAGAAAGACCGCGCAAACTGGAAGATGGCAAGATCAGAGTTTTAAAGATAGATAGATAGATAGATAGATAGATAGATAGATAGATAGATAGATAGATAGATAGATAGATAGATAGATAGATAGATAGATAGATAGATAGATGGATAGATAGATGGATGGATGGATGGATGGATGGATGGATGGATGGATGGATGGATGGATGGATGGATGGATGGATGGATGGATGGATGAATGGATGGATGGATAGATGGATAGAGATATAGATAGATAGACATAGATATATTGATATAGATAGAAGATAGAAGATAAATAGAAGATATATGGCTGCCAGGGAGTGTATGTGGGAATTATGGCTACCTGGTGTCCTGTATAAATGGGTGACCTGTCTATGTGTGAGGTGGCCATCGGCTTGACATCACTGGTGGTGTCATCTGTGGTGGTCCCATCAGTGACAGTGGCTGCAACACAGAAACATATTAATATTAAGTGTAAGGCAAATAAATGAAAACTTTTCATAAGCTGCGTGGGACAAAGAATAGTAAGATTAAATAAGAACTTACCAGTTTGAAGTTTGATCTTTATTTATGATGCGTTACGTTGGTGATTACGTGAAGAACCCCGCCAGTTCGCATGCGCGTCAATCTTCGAAGTAGCAGTATGAAATCACAGATAACAATAATCAAAGTTAACATAGTAAGATCAGCAACTTGAGAACTACCAGATGACCTTTGTGGGAAAGGGTTGAGCGTTGAGGCACGTAATCACCAACGTAACTCCTCACAGAATAAAGATCAAACTTCAGTTGTCGTTTAATCTTACTATTTTACTTCGGAGTCACTTGATTGATTCCGTGAAGAGTTCAAAGCCCTGTGATTTCATACCGCAGATTCAAATCCTGGCGTCTCTCTGCATCGATTGACTCAGGATGAGTGAATAATCAACAACGCATTAACCATGACATTGATTCAAATGTATTAATGGTTCACATTAATAAAGAAACCAATAGCAACCCATCTAGCTCAGGGGAGGTTAAAGTGGACGCAAAACAGAATGGGCAAATAGCCCGGGTCAGTAACCGGCCTATCGTAAAAACATTTTTTAATCAATTCAGTTGACCATCCTGAGGACGCCAGGATATGGTCGATGGGAATGTCCATTGCCCTGGCCGCCGACGTTGATGCTGCCCTGGTGGAATGAGATGTAAAATAGTCAGTGTTAATACCTGCATAACCCAGAACCTGCTGCAGCCACCTTGAAATAGTCTGAACCGACCTTTCCTTGTTTGGGTGTCTGTCGCTAAATAAACAATGTTGATTCCACATGTATTAGGATTCTGGTGTAGTTGATATAATATAGCAAGCCTGCCCTCCCACATAGACGTGAGTCCATGGGGTGTGCCGAAATATGATCTTAAATCCTGCCACCCTTGGTCTGCTCTGCTTGTGTAGATCAGAAATGTAAAATGTAATGGCACCTGCAGCCAATTCCATCCTATCTAGCTGCAGGATTTGCAATGTTTGCCCTCGTTGTGCTGATACTAGTGTCATGACAAAGGATGTAGCTGGAACCCCCTGGTGAAGTATTGTTAACACATTTTCAAATTCCAAACTGCATACACATGTAGTGGGAGAACTTGTGTCAAGATCTCTTTTACAACTCGATACCCGCGGTTGAACCCGACAGAGTGGTTCCCGTTTGCTGCAGCTGTAGTGGCTCTATATCTGAATTATTGTCAAAGACCATTTAAGAATGAACTGGAAGACGTCAGTGATCTGTACCGTATTAAATGTAACATTAACATTAAACAAACCGCTTCCGATCCCCTCAATAGGAAATGTAATGCTTTTTTGGTGCTATCCCTGCAATCTGCAGTGAGCACATCCATGGATTGATATGACAACCTGAGCCGTAATGCAGTCCATTCAGAATGTGTAAGTCAACAATTGTTTTATTATGCAGAGGCCGGATTCCTGAACCATAGTTTGAACCAACAAAGTTTTTGTTTTATAGAATAACCGTATACGGTTGTATTATTATGCCTGATGAAAGTAGGCAACATGGCTGCTTAGCCAGTCAGACTGTATGAAAACCTAAAGTGAGATCTTGCTGACTTATTTCAAGACCCGACTAATGAGGCAAAATTGAGGGAGACATAAAAGACATTCCTCCTTTTTGTAGCAAAAATGTATTTCTCCGCACTGTTCTGTCACATATTTTTGCAATCAGTGAATAAACATGAAACCAACATGTCGATATTTGATGTACCATTGAACCATACTTTCATAATACTTTGGGATCCAATACCTATTCTGTGTTGTCATCGATCTGAACTTGATGATACACCAGTGGCAAAGGCGACTAGGTAAATTATTACAGGATACTTTTACTTGATTGCCATGTGACTAATATATGCCACCACCATAGTGTAGCAACTTGAAGTTGAGCATGTAAATTATGTATATTCGCTCAATAGCCCTTTACCTATGGGGTGCATCTAGTGTATATATATAGTTGATATCAAAAACTGTGGAATTGGCAACTCATGCAAATCTCCTCCACCTCCAACTAGAGATGATATCTGCAACTTCCCACCTTAGAGCTCTTAGCATCAGTTTGTAAATAAGTGAAATTCGACTGACCAAACTACTGGAGCAATGCTGAATACTGTTTGTACATCATTGTGACTTAGGTAGCTTCAGCTGGCAATAGCATAAGGTTGTTAACAATGATCTACATGTCCTTTGAGTGGTCACTACTTTGCACGTTGTCAGTTCCCCGACTTGCACGTCTGAACATAGCTACTATATTGCCAATTACTCCTGATGAATAGAAGTCCGTTTTATAACAGGTTGCTATTAACTCCAATCTCTTGCCACAGGGCGGAGTCATAGGCTAATTAATAGTTGAAGGTAAATCCCAATGACCAACAAATAGTTTATCCCATTTAGCAATGTTTTACTGTTATTAATACAGTTATCATTGCCTTTTGATAACCTCTGTAATGGGAACTGCATAGACTGGATCTTTGAGACCCTTATGAATCCGTTGTTAGTCAGTGAAAAAGTTTCCTATTCAGATAGTTCATATGCGAGTTAACCGACACTCTCCATTTTTCATAATTAACAGGTCACTCCTGCCATCATTCCATGGGTGCTTCGCACGATAACTCTGGGTGATTTCCGAGCCTGTCTCAAAAGACAATCTGAGCCATAATCCCAAAGGTTGCTTGGAATGCTAGTGTTGTGCCTCTAAGCAGATGCTTTTATCCTTTATGTGTTGTACAAACAAGTGTAAATATTACAACTTGTGAGTGGTGCACTTACCCATGTTTCAGAAGTGCCAGACCCACCTTGTTGAGTAGGGCTGGTAGGGTGCGTGGAACATCTGCTCAGCTGTCATGCTGCCCCCAGCTTCAGTGAACCGCTTACTGCCGATGAGTGCCTGGGGTGCGTTCTGAAAAGATTATCCTTTGCCCGCCATTGGCCTTGATTGATCCATCAGCCAGGTTTTCCCCTGTTGAATAGACCTTACCTGAATAGAAGATTCGGCAGCTGGCTCTCATATCCCCCTGTTAGCGCTGTTCACTGCCGGCACGCATGTGCTCCAGCATGTTCCACCGACATCTTTAGAACCTTGAGTCAGTTACATCTGTCCTTTCGCACTCCCCTCCTCAGAGAGGGAAATTCGTAGGCAGCCCTAAACAGGCGCTACGCTGATATGGCCCCATTGGACCTGTACCAGGATGGAACATTCTGTTGGGATGGCAACTTTGTTATCAGGAAAGGGTACCTCTGACACATGCCCTTCATCCCTTGGGGTATGCTCCATAGCCATATGCTGAGACACTGACCCGACATGCTCTCCTCCTCCAAGAGGGAGACATGAAGCAGCCCTGTCCCAGGCAATGCCGGCGCGGCTTGTCCCATAGGCCGGCGCTGTCACACATAAAGCAGCCATGTCAACAGGCGCTGCAGGTGCAGCTCTCCCGTAGGCCAGCACTGTGACAGATTCGGTGTCAGCAGTACACTGACCCGACCTGGTCTCCCCCTCCAACAGGGAAACCTTGAGCAACCCTGTCCCAGGCGCTGCCAGCGCGGCCTCTCCTACAGGCTGGCGCTGTCACACATGAAGCAGCCATGTGAACAGGCGCTGCTGGCACAGCTCTCCCGTAGGCCAGTGCTGTGACAACTTTGGCATCAGCAGTACACTGACTCTTCCTGTTCTACCCCTCCAACAGGAAGACCTTGAGCAGCTGGCGCTTTCACACATGAAGCAGCCATGTCCCAGGCGCTGCTGGCGTGGCCTGTCCCATAGGCCCGCGCTATTACAGATCTCGTGTAGTCTCACTCATTTAATTTTCTAGTGTGGAGCTTCACCTGTGAAGGGTTAAAATTACAACAGTATGTATGCAAAAACACCCTTTTTACCAGAGAGGAACCCTTGCAGCACGACTTACCCGAGTCCAATAGGGCTGAACGAGTTCTCTCCTCCTCCAATTTTACCCCATGCATGGGGACCACCATGTCTGTGAGCCGCTGACTGCACTGTCAGCGAGTCTGGCATTTATCCACGTTCCGACTCAATTTGCCACTCCACGGCATCGCAGTAGGCTGGAAGCCACTGACTGCCTTGTCAGCGGCTGCTTATAGTGAAACCCGATCTTTACCGGCTATCCACTTCCGCGGTTGGAACCGGGGTTTCCTCACAGCCCATAACCGGCTACTCGCCTGACTCCGCAATAAATCTGGCAGGAAACCTCTGTGAAGAGAAGCTCCTGCTCGAACAAGAAACCCTGGTAAGTAAAAGAAACTTACCTTCTAGGTTTAAACTTACCGCCGGCAGGAGAGATGCCCTGCCAGTCCGGTGCATCGCCAATGTGAAGACGATACGACGCGCATGCGAACTGGCGGGGTTCTTCACGGAATCACTCACGTGACTCTGAAGTAAAATTTCGAGTCCAATTCAAAAAATGTATTATAAATGTATGTACCTGGCAAGCATGGTGATGTGGTAGCCCCATCATTGTTTCAAACAAAGCAATCAGCAAGTCCACACATTTTTTGACCTGATCATGTGAGCTGCGGGCGTGTTTTTCCAAAGTCAGTACTGGCGACAACCTAGGCATCCTAGCGAAAACCTTCGACAGGACAAGGCAAGCTACGAGTCCACAGTCTACGATTGTCACCAAAAGGTTTTCAACATGTCAAAATGCAGCGGCGACCAGAAAAACGCTGCACGTCTTTGGGCGACTGAGGAGACTGTCTACGATCATACAGGTGACACCACGGTAACTAGTCGCCGGCAGTCGCCCAAAAAATCGCCTTAGTGGGATAGGCCCTTAAGTGTGCGGGGATCACAACTCGGCACGGGCTGGGTGGACTGAAGGGCCTGTTTCCACGCTACATCTCTAAACTAAATTAAACTAAACTTAAATTTCACAGGAGAGGGTGATGAGTGTCGTTCAATGTATCCTCTGAAAGGTGACACTGGCAACAATCACTTTCAGACTGGGTAAAATGTTGAAATCTGGACTGTGGTTTGACTTCTGAGTCGGGTTTATTTTACTTCGGAGTCACGTGAGTGACTTCGTGAAGACCCTGCCAGCACGCATGCGCGACATATCGTCGCTCGCATTTGCTAACGGCAAGCTGGGGGGGGGAGTGCGCTTCCCCAACAGCTCCTTCAAAAGACGGCTCCAGGTAAGTTTTACAAACCTTGAGCTGGTTGTTTTCTGTACCGATTTGTTTTACAGAAAAGATGGAGGGAAAAAGAAAACTTTCCATGAGCCGCGGACCGCGGCCAACTTCCTCGGAGCTGCCCGAAGCACTGGCAGCACCTGTACGACCGGGGAAAAAGGTGCGGAAGTCGGGCTCTATGGAATTGGTAGGGGCCGACTCGCCTCCATTTCCACCTGGAGGGGATTCCGCACAGGAGCAGGGGGAAGGAGACCCTGACTTCATCCCACCATCGCCCAAAGTCAGAGCTGGTGGGAAAAAGGTACAGAGTAATGTGCCTCGCATGGCAGTACCTCTTCTACTTTACAGGTCCCTCAAGGGCAGACCCGGGGAAAAGCCGTGCTGAAGTCGAGCCTTGCTGCTGCGGTGGGCGTCGACAAGCCGCAGGGGAAGCCTGCTGGAGATTGCAGGCTGCCGGCCATGGTCTGCAGGGGTGCCGTCACCCTTACTCCTGCAGACCATGGGGGTAAGGGTGACAGCATGCCTGCATGGAGAGCGGAGCCGGTAATGGGACCGGTACCGACTCGTTCCCTCTGCCTTCCCATCAGGCAGAGGTGCCGCTGAGGTCCGAAAGACGGCGGACAAGCGGTGTGTCCATGCAGAGGTCGTACAGCCCACATCTTGTGGAGGTGCGACCTACTGGCAGAAGCCCCAGCGACTCAGCAGGGCCTGGGGAAGTCAACCTGTCGTCCGTGTGTAGCGGCGGTGGTCGCATGGCCAGAATGGAGCAGATGGTGGAGGTGCTCTATCAAAGGGATCTGGAACGGCAAGAGCGGGAGTCCCTGCGGTCTGGGAGAAAGATCAGGCCGCCGCTTTCGGTCTCACCCTCGTCTATTGCTAGCGGACGAAGTCAGCGTATGGGTGATTTTGATGATATAGCGGTAGAAGACCAGCCCGCTGTTCCAGACTATGAAGACATGCTGGAGGCCGTCGCTAAGTTTGGGAAGCCAACCAGTGTAGGGGAACCACTGCATCCCAAACTAACGGCTCGTATTAATTACTTAACAACTCACCGGCTCCAAGACAATGTCGTCGCTGAGACATTGGAAAAATATAAGGCTCCAGCGAACTGTGTATCCCTCAACGTGCCTAAAGTCAATATGCCGATTTGGGGGGAACATCAGTAGTAACACCAGGGCACAGGAGGGCAAGCTTCAGAGGATCCTGAATTTACTCACTTCAGGCATGACGGCATTCGCTAGGACCCTGGATGGAGCAGATGTGTCGGAGGAACAACAAGATGCATTAGCCCTCCTGTGTAACACACAGTTCGAGATTAATTGTTTTTGGAAGAGCTCCATTCGGCCCAACCTCAACCCAAAGTTGCTGGGTTGTGTCGCACCTCCACCACACCACCACCAAGCAGCTGTTTGGGGAGGACCTGTCAAAGCAGGTTAAAGATTTGGATGAAGAAGCCAAAACGGTGGGGCTCATGAAGCCACCTATGACTGCTAGAAGCCAGTCTTATCGAAGGCAGCAGCCTTATCCTCCTTCTAAGCCAAGGTGGCAGTCGTACAGGTACCAACGAACCTATCCGGCAAGAACATATCAACCACCGGCTCCCCAACAGCATCAGCAACAACATCAGCCACAGCAACCGTCTTTTTTAGGGCAGGACCCTCCGAAGCCCGCATGGAAAATGCAGCAACATCAACAGCACAAAGACCGCAAAAGCCCCCATACTCCAGCCCCCGGCATTAACCAAGGAGGTAAGGGGGTTTGATTCTCGCCAGAAAGTAGCAGAGGTACCCTCACAGGTTGGAGGACGGTTGCAGTACTTTGCGGGTGCATGGGAAAAAGTTACTTCAGACCCCTTTATTCTACAAAATATTCAGGGTTATGTAATAGAGTTTATTAAAGACAAACTTCCCCCTACGCAGCATGTGCCTCATCGCAAGTTTGCGCTTTCTCAAAAAGAGATGGAGGCAGGACATGCAGAAATTTTATGATGAGAAACTAAAGGGGTGATAGAGAGAACGACACATGAGCCATCAGAGTTTGTGTCCAACATCTTTACAAGTCCTAAAAAAGATGGTGGTTGTCGTATTATCATTGACCTAACCCATTTGAATACTTTTGTACAATACAACCCATTTCAAAATGGAGACGTTTGAAACAGCTAAACAATTAGTTAGCAGAGGGTGCTTTATGGCCTGCATTGATTTGAAAGATGCATACTATACAGTCCCTATCATATCACATCACAGGAAGTTTTTGAAATTTGTCTGGAAGGATCAATTATGGCAATACAAAGCATTACCCAATGGGATTACAACAGCACCTCAGCTGTTTACAAAAATCGTTGAACCTATTTTGGTGTGCCTCAGGAGACAAAATCATATCGTCATGGCATATTTGGACGATATATTAATAGTAGGGGAAACTTTAGAATTGGCTCAGCTGGCAGTTGCAGCTATTATATCAATATTTGAGGAGTTGGGATTTGTCATCCATCCAGACAAATCTAAGTTCAATCCATTACAGGTCATGGATTATTTGGAATTCACCATTAACATGAATCAGATGATTGTCACTGTCCCAGCTGGGAAAGTAGCTGATATTCAAGAAACTTGTAACAGCCTGCTTGCGCTGCAGTACTGACTATTCGACAAGCTGCTAAGGTAATTGTGAAAATCGTAGCTACATTTCCTGCTACACAATTTGGGCCACTACATTATCAAAATTTACAAAGAGCAAAAATTTCAGCGTTAAAATCAAATGCTGGACATTTTGACAGGCCCATGCAGCTGCCGATAAAGGCAAAAATTGAGCTAAGATGGTGGACTAACAATATTAGTGACTGTTATAAACCCATCATTGTCTCCAACCCATCAGTTGTGGTACAAACCAACGCAAGCGCCCAAGGGTGGGGAACGACTGACACTGTGTCCAGTTGTGGTGGCAGATGGGATGCTCATGAATTCACGCTTTTACAGTCACAAGGGATAAACTATTTGGAGATGCTAGGTGTTTTCCATGGGCTACGGGCATATTGCAGAAATTTACGTTACATACATGTCCGTCTTCAAATAGATAATACCATGGTGGTAGCTTACATAAATCACATGGGTAGTATCAGGTCAGTATCTTGTGATGATTTAGTCAACACAATTTGGCACTGGTGTATTGAAAGGAATATTTGGATCTCAGCAACCTATCTTCCAGGGAAGCTTAATACACCAGATCACGTGTATTTAATGATAACATCGAGTGGATGTTGAATCCGCAAATATTTGCTGAAATAATAGCTAAATTCAGTACACCAGATATTGTCCTTTTTGCGTCTAGGTTGAACCATCAGATACCAACATATGTGTCTTGGGAACCAGACCCTGGGGCAGTAGCAATTGATGCATTTTCTCTCCATTGGGGGAAATGGTTCTGCTACGCATTTCCCCCATTATGCCTCATCAGTCGGGTATTGCAGAAAATCAAATTGGATTCTGCTTCAGACATACTGATTATACCCGACTGGCCTATGCAACCATGGTACCCGGTGGTCCTCCAGATGGTCAAAAGCCCTTGGGTGCAAATTTCGAAACGCCCTAAATTGGTTACGAACCCCGTCACTGGGGAAATTCACCCGTGGCATCGTCACTTAAACCTGTTGGCTTGCAGGTTCTAAGGAGACCACTTCTGGAGGCTGGGATCTCACCAAGGGCCATGGATCTCATCACCACATCATGCAGAGTATCAACAAGAAAGCAGTATCTCACACAGATCAGAAAATAGGAATCATACTGCGCATGGATTTCTACAACGTACAACTCTGCTACGATCCCTGACGTCCTTAAATTCCTGGCGGGCCTTCATTACGATGAGGGTCTCAGCTACAGTGCTATCAATAGCGCCAGAAGTGCGCTGTCCTCATACCTCAACATAGGTGTGGGGTCAAATCAGCTGGTGTCCAAATTCATGAGGGGAGTGTTTAATACCAACCCTCCACGGCCCAGATATAACATCACATGGGATGTAGGGTTGGTGTTGAACCTATTAAGAAGCTGGTCTCCCATGACAGAGTTACCACTTACCAAGCTCACCCTCAAAGTGGTAATGCTGATGGCACTGACGACGGCACAGCGGGTGCGGACCTTAAAAAAACTGCACCTCGACAGGATGGTCTCGACTCCTCAAAAAGTAACCTTCTTCGTCGAAGAGTTACTTAAGCAGCATAGGCCAGGAGCTCTAGGGCTGCGGTTGGAATTCCGGGCGTATACCACAGACGCCACCCTCTGCATAGTCACCCATCTTCGCTATTATATCGAAAATACAAGTGCCATTAGGAAGATGGAATGGGGCTATTTATCAGCCATAAGAAGCCACATCACCGCGTGACTGTATCAACTATCGCAAGGAAGTATTGGATGCAGCTGGTATAGATACTAACGTTTTTAAATCTCATTTTACCAGGGCTGCATCCACTTCAGTGGCGAGGGCCATGGAGGTGCCCATGGATCATGTCCTCGCTACCGCAGGATGGCCCAGTGCATCTACGTTTCAAAGGTTCTGCAATAAACCAGTGGCCAACCCCGCAACGTTTGCGGAAGCTGTGCTGGGAGCTGCTCCGTAATTTTGTTTGTCCCCGAGTTAGGGGTTTTATTATTGTGTTAATAAACATTCATTTATTTTTCAGCCTGTCCGGTCTGGAATGACTAGTAAGATTAAACAAGAACTTATCAGTTTGAAGTTTGATCTTTATTTTATGAGGAGTTGCGATGAGGGATTTCGTGCCCTCCACTCCCAGCCCTCATAAGTTCAACTACTATAGTCAAGTTTTAATCTTACTATCTTTCGCCTTGCGATCTGTGATTCCACACCGCTGCTTTGAAGAATGTCACGCATGCGTGCTGGCGGGGTCTTCACGAAATCCTTCATCGCAACTCCTCATAAAATAAAGATCAAACTTCAAACTGGTAAGTTCTTGTTTAATCTTACTATTTTAGTTGGGAAGGAAGTCTCAGGTCATATATCAGCATGGTGTAAATCGGTTTGATCTTAAACAGAAGGAACTGAATCTGCATTGCTCATACTTTACACATATTTACATTAACTGTAATCTTTCCAGCATTGCTTAGTTTTGGCTTGAAAGACAGATTTACAGTCAGAACAAATGCTTGAATGTGCACTAAACCATAATTTCAAACCCAAGACAATACTGAGTTAGGGCTCATGCAAAGGACCATGTCTAACAAGTAATATCATCCTGTTATCCTACTGCAATCTCAGGTGTTTAGCATGGTGGTGTTTTGTGCAGGAAGGAACTGCAGATGCTGGTTTACATCGAAGATAGTCTGATACCCAGTCGGTCGGGCAGCATCACTGGCGAAAAGTAATAGGGGATGTTTCGGGTCGGGGTCTGAAGAAGGGTCTCAACCCGATTCCTATTCCTTTTCTCTAGTGATGCTGCCTGACCCATTGAGTTCCTCCAGCATTTTGTGTCTACCTATCACTTGCCAGGCTTTGACCCACATCTCATATCCACTCCCCCCCACCCCCCACCACCACAATCAGTCTGCAGAGTCCAGACCTGAAATATCACCTATCCATGTTCTCAACAGACACTGCCTGACCCGCTGAGTTAATCCAGCACTTTGTGTCTTTTCTGCCAGCATCTGCATTCCTTGTGTCTCTATCTCTCTGACATAAGGCCGCTTGATTCCTCAGTATATCTGCATCTTTAGTTACAGTATGGCTATTTCTTGTTCTATTTCCAGTCCAACATCGAAATTTCCAGTCCAGTTATTCTCAAGTTGTCTAATCTTTTTCAGGAAGTGCCAGCTTGCATTAAGATGTCCGCCAGCTGTTGCTGGGATTTTCCAGCCCCATAACCCTTCAAGATATCTGCATAACCCTTCAATTCATCCATCTTGTTCATCATTGATCCTTATTCCTCTACCAATGGCAGCCACATTTTCAGCTGCCGTGCCATTAGAAGCGGAATTCACTGGCACCTGCATCCAAGAATCTATCAATTTGACCAAGCATCATTATACTGGCTAGTTTTCTGATTTTGTCATGTGGTGCATTCATTTTGCCCTGTTAAATGGTTGATGAAAGCGAAGAGCTGTATGATCGTTGTTTGCTGTGTTGTCCATTGTTTTGGGAGGGGGCTTTCCACTGCAGATTGCAATGTGTTCTTTGTGATTGGTATTCTCGCCTTTGGTAACAGCAATACAATTGCGGCAGGAACTAGATTCATTCCACACCGACCTAAGTATGGCAAACAAAAATGTCAGAATGTTGCTATCAGAATATACTGTAAGCTGCCGCAAGGGTGATGAATCTGTGGAATTCAATGCCACAGACGGGTATTTTTAAAGCAGAGATTGATTAGTAAAGCTTCAAAGGTTATGGGGAAAGGGCAGGAGAATGGGGTCAAGAAGGAAAAAAACTCAGCCATGATGGAATAGTGGACAATAGTAGCCAAATGGTCTAATTCTGCTCCTATGTCCTATTATCTTATGATCCGAGTAATTCAGACCTTATATTGCTCAAGTTCCACAAACCAAATAGTACATTTTGTATCAATAACTTTGGTCGATTTATTTTCTTGTAGCTGTTGGTATTGCAACGTGCTACTTACAAATCAGCATGAACATATCTCACAACAGCAAAAAACCCATGATCTTTCAGGATCGCCAATAAAAATCAATTGCAAATAAAGCATGTGTTCGATTCTGTAGGAGAACCATAGCAAAATCCTTGCCTATGTCCAGTTAAGTGACATCAGTATCCTGTTTTAATTTTTGTCCCAGTGTGAGAACTCTACTCCACCTGAGTCTAGATAAACATACATTTGTTCCAAGAATAACTCCGACCCAAGCCTGGAATTCCAGTTAGGCAAGCCGATCCTCCTATTGTGTAAATTTCCTGATCCAAGTACAACATGAAGCTCAGAATCCTGTTGCAGGCAGAAAGGCTAGCTCAGTCCACTGCATTTAGTTGATCCAATTAACAACCAACCCCTGCCAGATGGTTACAGCGAATTTTAGAGTTTTGATTGAGTTTTTCTCAGTATTTTACAATGAATTGTCGAATGAGTGATTAGAAAACAAAATGAGATGGCACATTCTGAAGTGCCTGTTTTTACTTCCAGTTTATGAAACTCTCCACCGAATGTGATTTTGCTCTATCCAAAGTGGCCCATTTGTTCATTAAATGAGCTGTGCAGGCCAGATGTCAATGACCCACAGGCCACACATCCGAGGAGTGTGGAGAGAAAATTGGAAGGGGACAATAATATAATGCAGTTTGACAAATGAGATAGGGAATTGTCAGCATTCATCAACATGGGTTTGTCATGAATTCTTTTAAAGGTCAAACATCTGTAATGATTCATGTTTGGCTTTCCCCTGTCTTTATTGATTAAAAAATAATACTCTTGTTTAAATAAGTGAGTACTGATAAACTGACTCAGAGAACGAGTGAACCTGGAGAAGATGAATGGACATACCCACAATCCAAACAACAATGTGGGCTGGAAGGTTGCAACCTTCACGTGGTCCGCCCTGTTTAGACGAATGCAATCAACCCGGTGTGCACAATCAAATAAGATCAAATAGAACAAGTTGTCCTACAACTTTAGGCTGTGCACGATATTTGTAAGAAGAAGAACAATGTAAGTGTGTCACCTTCGATGAATTATTAATGTGGTTATTTAGATTCCTCACACAAACAGGACCATGCCGTGTTTGAATAAAAATGTTAATGATCATTCCATGCAACAATTCTGCACAGGAGGAACCAAAAGTGATATGTTTTAATAAGTAGAATCATTAAAAATAATTTCAAATCTCCACCACGGATGGAGGCTATTTCCCCCCTTCATACTCATGGCAGTATGATAACTGAAAGAAGGGCTTCCACACTACAACCTACAAACTCTAGGTCTGAAGAAGGGTCTTGACCCAAAATGTCACTTATTCCTTTTCTCCAGAGATGCTGCCTGCCCCGCTGAGTTACTCCAGCATTTTGTGTCTATCTTCCATGTAAAGCAGCATCTGCAATTCCTTCCTACTCTGCTGCTACTTTGGTGTTGGTCTATTTTCTTTGTTTGCACCGAGATCAGCTCAGCTTTGACCAGCAAATCTATCATTGTTGATGCATTAGTCAATGTCAATGAGAAAAGGTATAACTTGGATGAAAGAGATGGATAAAATGAGGAATCAGATCAGCTGCTAACAAACTGAAGAGAACAGATCCAACCGACTGAAATGCTGGTTGCTATGTTCATATAAACTTGAATGCAAAGTTCGTTTCCACCACAGCTTTTCTCAGATTACCTTCGGATTGTCCAACTTTCTTAAGTTAATGTACAATTCCTCCAATTTCATTATTATCTTATTATTATTACCATTATTATTATTATCATTATTATTATTATTATTATTATTATTATTATTATTATTATTATTATTATTATTATTATTATTACTACTATTATTATTATGTAAGTATTGGAAGCAGATGCTGAGACAATGCATCCAGTGTAGGTACCTACAGTTCAGCGACACACGCATGAATATATCTGCTAAGCTGGAGAACTGAAGGAGGTGCAGAATATGGGGCAGCCTGTCAATAGAGAGCAAATGAAATAAAATATTTACAACAGTTCTGGTCATTTTAGCATTTCAATTGCAGTAAACTAATTAAACCAACTCACTAACAGTGGTGGCATTGCTGCCTTACTACGTCAGAGACCCAGGTTCGATCCTGAGTACTGGTGTTGCCTGCATGCAGTTTGTGCGTTCTCCCCGTGACTGCGTGGGTTTTCTCCGGGTGCTCTGGTTTCCTCCAAAGTCGTGCAGGTTTGAAGGTTAATTGCTTCGGTAAAATTGTAAATTGTCCCTAGTGTGTAGGATAGTGTTAATGTATGGGGCTTGCTGGTGTCGGTGGGCCAAAGGGCCTATTTCCACACTGTATCTCTAAACAAAACTAAAGTAAACTAAATCTTTGTCTTTGCCAAAGTTTCTCAAATTCACTCAGGCTGGAGACTCAAGGAACTGTTGATGCTGGAATCTTGAACTGAACACAATGTGCTGAAGGAATTCAGCTGGGCAGGCAGCATGTTTGGAGGGACGAAGGGTCTCAACCCAAAACGTTCTCTGTCCATTTCCTCCATAGATTCTGCCTCACCCGAATGAGGTCCCCCAGCACATTGTGTTTTAAGACAGCATCCCACTCTTTGATTAAACATAAATATTGGAAAATATGGCAAGGAATAAAAAAAGGATAGTCGTAGAGTCATACGGTGTGGGAACAGGCCCTTCGACGCCCAACTTGCCCACTCTGACTAACATATAGAATTTAGTGGGAATGGGAATTTAGTGTGGATTTCCTCAGGGTGCTCAGGTTTTCTCCCACATCCCAAATGACGGGGGGTTTGTGGGTTAGTCGGTCTCTGTAAAGTTGCCCCCCAAAGTGTCGGGGGTGAATGAGAAAGTGGGATAATGTAGAATTAGTGTGAATGGTTGATCAATGGTAGGCATGGACGGGGTGGGCTAAAAGACCTGCTTTCCATGCTGTATCTCAAAAGTAAACTAAACGGTGCCATTTTGGAGGATTAGCCCTTGGCAGATATATTACCCCCCTGACTGCAGTGAATACACTTCAAAGGAACTTTATTGCCCGTAAAGTGCCTTGGATGTTCTAACACCGTGAAACGTCCCCATATAAAATCATCCCCAGTCAACCCACAAAATGCGCACTCATTCCAGCAAAGGTTATGCATTCCATTCATTTCCAGCGACTTGAAAATGAGCCGAGTTTTTGGTTTCATGTTGGCATTACTGACTAAGGATGAATTTGTGGACAAAATGTTCCTTTCTTGAAAAGTCAGTGTTATTTATTTGAGGTTATGAGCATGTTTAATTGCTGCCCAGTGATTTCTTCGTTTATTAGTGATGGGAGAAGACAAACAACAATTCATGTCAGAAATGTATGAACGTATTTGTGGTACTCTATGAGACGCGTGAGGTTTTGGTATCTTTTACCATTTCATGCTGAACAGGAAGTACCCTAGCATTGCTGATGCAAGGCAAGCAAGCCGATGTTCTCCCCGTGGTTTCACAGTTTTACACAGTTTTTTTTCTGTGTAAAATGCAACTGCAAACCCCAGCACACAAAACGGCTAACATATAAGAGCTTTTAAAACAGCTTTCTTTATCTATTGTAGGGTAGGGAGTGCGATTCTGTTTTATTTTACTCAATCACTTTAACCAAGATCTAAACACAATCACAATGATTGAGGTCATCTTTGTAAGAGATTTCCCCATCTAATGATATACTATGTGTCATTGCCATTGGGACAGATTGACTTATATTCAACAAAGAGATAATGTGTAAGATTCAAAAGTTAAAGACTGCTTATTTTTCATATGCATCACCAGGTATGAACTGGAACATTTAAATTCTTACATACAGCAACTTTACAGGCACGTTCAATGCAACGACAACAACAATAAAAAGACAATAAATTATCAGTTATTCAAAGTCACTGTGGCACAGTGGTGCAGCAGTAGAACGGCAGACACCCGGGTTCAATCCTGACTATGGGTATAGAGTTTGGATGTTCTCCCTACGTCACCATGTGGGTTTTCTCCGGGTACTCTGGTTTCCTCCCACACTCCAAAGACGTACAGGTTTGTAGGTTAATTGGCTTCAGCAAAATTGTAAATTGTCCCTAGTTTGTAAGATAGTGTTAACTAGTCGACGCAGATTTGGTGGGCCACAGGGCCTGTTTCTGTGCTGTATCTCTAAAGTCTAAAGTATAGTTTAAAGTAAACTAGACTATGATAGTGAAAAAACCAAAGTGCATAGAACAACCATAGTAGTGCAAACTCCATAGTGGTTCGGTGCTGAGAAAGAGTTGTGGTTTGGGTTATGCAAGGTCGTTCATAACTTGATAGTGAATGGGAGGAAGTTATTCTTGAACCTGGTGGTAAAGGTTCTCAGGCTCCTTCTTCACAATGGATGCGAGAAGAGACCATGGTAATGATGATGTGTCTTTGGTAATATCTGCTGCCATCATTAGGCAGCACTTTCTGTAGATCCCTTTGATGGTGTGAGGAGTTCAGATCCACGATGGACTGGGCAATATCCATTACTTTCTGCAGCCTCTTTCATTTTCAAACGTTCGAATTTCCAAAGCATACCGTTATGCACCAAATCAGCAGGCTCTCCACTGCACACTTTTTGAAGTTCAATATTGGCTTTGAATTTGACAATTCTTGAGTATCAAGCAACATGCCAAATCTCCTCACACATGTGAGGATGTAGAGGGGTTGTTGAGCTTTCTTTGTGAGTGCATCATAGGATATAACCTCCACACATAGTTTTTCCAGTGCCAGCTGAACATCTGCCTAGGATGGGATGTCGACTCCAGTCATGACAGTGGAGGTGAACTTCCTTGAGAGGTAGGATGGATGGCATTCCTTTAATGCAATGGATTATTTCCTTATACCTATGTTTCATTCTAGGTCCCATTGCTCTTCAAGTTCCACAAGCTTTCATAGCATTTCTGAGGTGTCTGCAATCTATGTCATATGTTGTTCCAGGGCATCTGAATTAATGGCATGAAAAGTCCTGGGGACACTAAGTTAGCACTGGATTAAAGTTTAGTTTAGTTTAGAGAAACAGAATGGAAACAAGCCCACTGGCCCACCAAGTCCACGCGTACCATTGATCACACTAATTCTATATATTTCTCTTTCTCATCCACTCCCTACGCACTAGGGACGATTTAGAGATGGCAATTAACCTACAAACCCACATGCCTTTGGGATGTGCCAAGAGGAAACCCACTTGGACAGCACCTGAGGTCAGGATCGAACCCAAGTCTCTATCAGCTGTGCCACTGTGCTGCCAATATCAGGGAGGTCTGCACCCACTGATGGTTTGCTTCTTGCTGGGTGATGAAAGATTGCCAATTCCTTGAGGCTTTTACTCTGAGGTGACTCTGACTTGACCCTTAAAGGAAAGTGTAGCTAGGCACCAGTTTAACCAGGCATCATGTTTGGCACAAACGATGTGGGTCAATGGGCCTATCTCCGTGCTGTGTTGTCAATGTTCTATAGCAGGCCACCCTATGTTTCTCATTCTTCCTATCATTACATAGGCTTCTTCTTCTTTCGTGTGGCGTGCACAGCCTAAAGTTGTAGGACAACTTGTTCTATTTGATCTTCCGTTTGTGCACGTCGCGTTGATTGCATTAGTCGAAACAGGGTGGACCACGTGAAGGTGGCAATCTTCCACTCCACTACAAAGGCTGGAAGCAAGGAAGATGGCATGGAGGAAGGAAAGGAGTCTGAAAAAGGGTTTTGACCCGAAAGGTCACCCATTCCTTCTCTCCAGAGATGCTGCCTGTTCCGCTCAGTTATTCCAGCTTTTTGTGTCTTACTTTGGTATAAACCAGCATCTGTATTTCCTTCTTATTACACCCTGTGTCCATGGGCTCTCTGAGTATTTTGAGGCTTTTTCAGACACATCCACGCAGGAAGCTGATGTGTGAATCTCCTCTGGTGGGGCTGTTTGTGTGGTGGAGTTGCTGAGTTGTTTGCTGCTCCTTCTGTCGTACACCATTCAATGCATACATTCTTAAATTAATCAGCTCCAGGGGAAAATAGCAATCTTTCGACCTTTCTTTTCAACTTAGGCACAATACCTGAAAAGGAAAGCAATTACAAAAGTGATTTCCAAAGATCCAGCGAAAAATGATTTTAATAATAATAATAATAATAATAATAATAATAATAATAATAATAATAATAATAATAATAATAATAATAATAATAGTAATAGTAATAATAATAATAATAATAATAGTAATAGTAATAATAATAATATATTTTATTGTCATTACACATAAGTGCAACGAGATTTGGTTTGCAACTTCCATCCGATGTCATAACTTAAATGCCAATAAATTTTAGGTTTAGATACCCCGAGGAGAAGGTTTGCAAAAAGAACATTAGAACAGTAAAAGTCAAAACAGACTAAAGTGCAAATGTGTCTGTGCGACATGACCATCCGAGGGAGACAGTCCATGGGGGTGGGGGGGGGGGGTACTCAGCAGGGCCGGTTCAGAGCGGCTATAGCTCTGGAAATGAAGCTGTTCCTGAGTCTGGAGGTGCGGGCGTAGAAGGCCTTGTAACGTCTGCCGGAAGGGAGTAGGTCGAACAGTCCATTACAAGGGTGAGAGGAGTCTTTATGGATGCTGACGGCCTTCCTGAGGCACCGTGTGTGGTAGATGCCCTCCAAGGCTGGTAGCAGTGTCTCAATAATCTTTTGCGCTCTGTGGACGACGCGCTGAAGAGCTCTCCTTTCCGCCTCCTTGCAGCTGAGATACCACACAGAGATGCCATACGTTAGTATGCTCTCTGCCGTGCAGTGGTAGAAGGTCGTCAGCAGCTGTTGGGGCAGACCAGTCCGTTCAATGTTCTTAGGAAGAACAGTCGTTGCTGTGCCTTTTTGACCAGCGCAGCGGTGTTGGTGGACCATGTGAGGTCCTCTGAGATGTGAGTGCCCAGAAACTTGAAGCTGGGCACTCTCTCCACACTGTCCCCGTAGATGGTGATTGGGGCGTATTCCCCATTCTGTGCTGTCCTGAAGTCGATAATCAGCTCCTTGGTCTTGGAGGTGTTCAGCGACAAGTTGTTCCGTGAGCACCAGTCCGCCAGGTTCTGCACCTCCGCTCTGTAGTTTGTTTCATCACCGTTGGTGATAAGCTCGATCACTGTTGTGTCGTCTGCAAACTTGACAATGGTGTTGTTGTCAAATGCAGGGACACAGTCGTGGGTGAAGAGGGAGTAGAGCATGGGGCTCAGTGCGCAGCCCTGTGGTGTGCCGGTGCTCAGGGTGATAGTGGAGGGCAGGTACGGCCCCAGTCTCACTGCCTGCGGTCGCTCCGTCAGAAAATTCAGGATCCAATCGCATATCAGTGAGCTGAGGCCTAGTTGGTGGAGTTTGGTGGTGAGCTTGGTGGGGATGTTTAATTCATTGGCCAGTGTGATATCCCTGTGGGGGCAGACGGGGCTGCTCTTGTAGTCAGTGATGTCCCTGACACCCTGCCACATGCTTCTGGTGTCCGCGGTGTTGAAGTGGTCTTCCACCCTTTGCCTGTGGAGGTCCTTGGCCTTTTTTATGCCTTTGTTCAGGTTCGACCTGGCAGCACTGTAGGCAGAAGTGTCCCTGGATTTAAAGGCAATGTTGCGTGCCCTTAGCAGATTCTGAACCTCCTTGTTCATCCACGGTTTCCAGTTTGGGAACATCTTTATTTGCTTGTCCACTGTGACAAACTCCACACAGCAGTTGATATTTTGACTGTCTTTATTGCAGGTTTGGTCTTGCGGATGAGAGGTTTGAATGCAGGCAGTAGGAACAGTGAGAGGTGATTGGATTGTCCCAGGGATGGGCAGGGGAGAGCTCTGTATGTGTCCTTGATGTTGGTGTACACTTATCCAGCGTGTTTGAGCTCCTGATAGAGCACTGCTCATGCTGGTGGAATTTGCGGAGTGCAGCTCGTAGGTCCACCTGGTTAAAGTCCCCTGCAACAATGAAGGCACCGTCAGGGTGAGCATCCTGCTGCTTGCTGATGGCCGAGTGCAGCTGTGCTAGCGCTAGGTAAGCATTAGCCTGGGGTGGGATGTATATGGCCATGATGATAACCACAGTAAACTCCCGAGGCAGGTAAAATGGCCTACATTTAAGCAGTAGATATTCCAGGTCTGGGGAACAGTAGCTCTCTACTGCAGTGTGGTTGGTGCACGAGTCATTGTTAATATAGATGCAGAGCCCTCCGCCCTTGCTCTTACTGGAGTCCTTTGTTCTATCAGCACGATGCAGTGACCGGTTCGTTAGGCCCACAGCCCCATCAGGAACCAGCGCGCTGAGCCAGGTCTCTGTGAAGATCAGCACACAGCAGTCTTTCGGGGATCTCTGGGTGTTGATTCAGAGCCTCACTTCATCCAGCTTGTTGGTGAGTGACTGGACATTCACGAGAAAGACGCTTGGTAGGGATGGTCTTTGTAGAGCCCTCCGTAGCCTGTCTTGCACCCCCCGCTCACCTTCCACGTTTCTGCATCCTCTCCTGCTACTTCGGAGTCAAGTGAGTGACTACGTGAAGAAGGCCGTCAGCCCGCATGCGCGTCATTACGTCCACACATGGTGCCGCGACTGGCTGGCAGGCGCGCTGCTCCTCCAGCGGTAGGTTTCAAACCTGAAGGTGAGTTTCAAATTTATTTTTCAGGTTGTGCTTTTACCTTGCAGGAAGCTCTCTACAGAGTTCCTGCTGGAAGTCGTTCCGGGGAATCCCAACTCCGCGGGGAAACCCGGCTCGTGGGGAAACCCGGAATTGGAGACTGTGGGGTATCCAGGCTCCGCGAAGGAAACCCATATCGGGGAAACCCGGATACGGAGACCATGGGGTATCCCGGCACCGCGAGGGGAAAACAACTCGGGAAAACCCGGTTGCGGGTACCGTGGGGTATCCCGGCCCTGCGAAGGAAAATTCGGCTTGGGGAAACCTGGCCATAGAGACCACCAGCTGCGGAAGCCACGGGAAATCCCGGCTCCATGGGAAATACTGGCTCAGCAGGCCAGTTAACATTGAAACAGACCGGCCAGGAGGATTCACCTCCTGTAGTGGGAGCATCTTTGGACGTTTTCTTTGCCGGATAGAGCATCTCATGGAGAGATGCTCCACCTGATGCTCCAAGGTAGGGAGTAATATCAGCACGGGTCTCGGCGGCCCACGGCAGCGCCTGGTACAGGGCTGCTTTATATCTCCCTCTCTGAGCTAGGCAGTTGCAGTTTGGTGGTACGTCGTGAGGGAATTTTCTACGACACGCCAACTGCATGACAAGGACCTGCAGCAGCGCCCGTTGCAGGGCTGCATGATATCTCCGTCTCTGAGGAGAGGAGCGTAGGCAGCCAGTGTGTGACTGACTCCAAATTCAGAAGTATGTCCGTGAAACATACTGGAGGGCATGCGTGAGGTCAGAATTCAGTCATGGCATTAAGGATTGCGATATCCACACAAACGGAGGAGCCGCAGCAAGGAAAAGTTGGCTCCCAGCCTATGGCAGAAAACCTGGAGCTTGGTAAACATCTATACCTCATGTCACATAATTACAGAGTGCCGGCAGCACTGAAGCTGGTGGCAGCTTGAAAGCTGATCCTCTGGCCAGAGGTCTTTTAGGCCAATGCCCAAGCCGGCCCTGAGGGAAAATGTGCAATCCACGAACCCCAGCAGTCCTACAGTCCAAATTCAAGGATGGAATCAAAACCTGCGGACGGTTACAGAACTCACACGGGGTGTGTGGACTAGTTACGTGTGGTAATACGGTGGATGTAATCACTGCGGCCTGAAGAGATAGTACCAAGAAACGGTACATCTCCTATATCAAGGAATGGTAAGCGTCCTGTTTACAGTCCAATATATCGTATGACACAGTACGTATAACATATGTCTTGGTATTCCTCTCAGAGCCATATTTCACGAGAGATGGAGTTATACATATTATGCCAGTAGTGCCTTGTGGTCCTACTTCCTGCTGGGGTCGGCACACCACGCTGTCAGGTCTCGACCTCTGATATTCAGATTTATGAAGGGTATCTTCAACTCAATTTCCCCCCAGGCCCAGGTACTCAGAGAGATGGGATGTTTATGTCCTGCTGACGCTGCATCGCCGGTGGGCTCCAGCTACATTCCTGTCCTCGGTCTATTCACTTACAAAGTGGTTATCCTCATGGACCTTTGGTTGTGTATGTGGTCACACATCTACAACAGTCATTGTGTCACCTAAAGCCTTAGAGGCTCTGAACTAACAATGTTGTTAGTTACAAAAAAAAAACACAAAAAAAAACCTCATACAGCTGCAACAACACCAGCAACGAGGGTTGTGAATGTTTCACTGGACCTCATCCTAGTGGCTATAGGATGGTCAAACCAGCGAATTTCCAAATGTGTTATAATAAACCCATTTGCCAGACCGGGTGTATTTACCAACACTATTTTTAGGTTATATTTTTAATTCCTCCTGGATGAGTGGGATTACTATTATCATCATTAAAAAGCACCAGCATGTTTCAATTTATGTCATGCTTTATTAAATTTCACTCATCCCTGGTCAATTGACGCATGGACTCGTTTCCACGGCATGAAATCACAGAGCTTCAAAATCTTCACGTAGTCACTCACGTGACTCCGAAGTAAAATAGTAAGATTAAATGATAACTTACCAGTTTGAAGTTTGATCTTTATTTTATGAGGAGTTATGATGAGGAATTACGTGCCCTCCGCTCTCAACCCTCTCTCATAAAGGTCAGCTGGTAGTTCTAATTTCTCGAATCTTACTATATTCAGTTCATCAACTGTTATCTGTGATTTCACACTGTTGCTTTGAAGATTGATGCGCATGCGGGCTGACGGCCTTCATAAAATAAAGATCAAACTTCAAACTGGTAAGTTCTTCTTTAATCTTACTATTCTGAAAGTGTTAATTGTGGCCACATTGGAGATGCCAGGACACTAAAATTGAGTAAAGGCTTCTGGGCTGCTAGGCCATTTGGTCAATTTAAATGTGCCTTCTGCAGAAATGGGACAAGCTGCAGAATGGTGCCAGTTTGTCTGGAGCCTAGATAAGAGTTACACGGAAAGAATGGGACATCTGAAGATTCTTACAATTAGGTGTAAATTGCATGAAACGGATTGGGTGAATGCAAACCAGACATACACATTGTAAATATTGTTGCAAAGCTGTACTTTGCTGGATGTTGATTGGGTTAAGTGTTGAGCCTTGTCTGGATTTCTTGAATATCCAAGCACATGTTGCATAATTCATCTCTGTTAACTTGCATCTAGAAACTTCATCAGATACATTGTATTAGTCACTGTATTATTGGGTTAGGGAAATGTCTATCAGTATCTTATTGACTGAAACTAGATTGGGGGGAAGCTTAGAACAAGCTATTTACATTGCGGGCTCGTCCGGGATCTCATTGGACCGCCAAACACAAGTTTGCGATTAAGGGTGTTGAGCTGTCTCGATTGCAAGTGCAGAAATCGGCGCCACTGTGTGGTTTTCGCATTGATTTTCGACTCTTTCCCAGTCGGAGCAGATCAATCATTTGCAGGCTTGGGAAAGAGTCCCAACGAGAACGTATAACAGAGTCTAGCAAGCACGGGGAGGGTGAGTAGTGGGCCAAAAACTTGGTCATAGTTGGCAGACTGCAGCTGCTTAACAAGAGCCAAACGCGCATCCAGGGCGAGGAGTGGCCCAAAACTGTCCCAGATTTGGTATCCAATTGGTGGGGTATTGAAATACAAGTCTGGTTTACATGCTAAGCAGTGAGCATTTGACCTGTCATTGCTGTGAGTGCTAATGCAAAGGTGCTTTCTGAAAATCGGCATCAGCTGCCAGGACAAAGAGGCTAGGTGCTGACACCCGGTGCCAAGCAGGTGTAAAGGAAATCCTTTTGAAGAGGTAAAGCCTAGGTTGGTTAGATGCCATACCTGTGTGAAGATAACTGAATCCCTCCCTGAAGTGACGGACGAGGAATTTTGTAAAGCACTGGGTTTGGTGGCTAGAGTATAGATTGGCTGGGAATACTCTAGTTCATTCGAGATTTCATTGGGCAATTTAATTTGAATTCATCGAGAGCCCACATATATGAAGGGATTCGTACCAAAACTAATTGGTCCAAGAATGAGTTTAGATTTGCAGAATCAAATTTCCAAATACAGAATTTCACATTGAGATTTTGTCCGTGTGGTAGAATTAGTATTCTGTGTAAATAGAACTTTGGAGTTTGTGCATGTTTGAGATTGATATCGAATAGCGGCTGATCGACAGTGAATAGTAACCTTCTGATCGATTGTTGATTAGTACCGGATAGCAAAGAGTAACTGAGAGACGGGAACCTGGTTTACTTGGTGAAAAGTGCCCGGATGTGAGAGGTACCCCTAATTCTGCAGAACTTAGAGAGGAGGGATAGAGGTCTTAGCAGGAGAAAGTAACATTTAGGAGGAAAAGTAGTCCACTTAAGAAGTAGTACCCCTCAGCAAAGAGTACCCGAGGAAGCGGAAAATCTTCAGTATCAGAGGGACAGGTTCACTGATTGATAACTGCACAACGTGACATTGAGATCGAGTGTTTGAAAACTGTGCGCTAGCGTGTTAAATTATTATTGTAAATTGTAGAAATCCAGCATCGTCTTTTCTAGCATCTTTATTGGATCTGAATTGTGTAATTACTTTGTGTATGTAAAAATATTTAGTGCGTTAAGTTCGCGGACTACTACTTGTATTGTCTGTGTGAGTGCTTAAGGATTTTTGGGTGTTAGATAATTGGAGTAAAAGTGTGTTTGAATTGAATATTTGTATTTGTTTAAATCGGGATTGTGGTATTGTTAGAATCTGATTTATGGTGGTTGGATCAAGGTTCGTATTCTTTTGATCACTGTGACGCGAGAGGAGTCATTCCATTGACTGAGTACGCCACGAGGAGGATTTATTAGAGTGTGATTTATCGCCATAATAAGTAGATGCTTGTAGTTTATATTGGGGCGTGTCTTGTTTTACTTGTAATCGGGGGAATAATTTCTTGTTTGATTGTAGTTTTACTTGTGTGGTTCGGGTTTGTTTGTCTGTGTGAACTTAAAGTGTTATGAATGGGAGAGATTGCTGCTTGGGAGAGATTGCTATTAAGAGCCGGAGCCTTAGTTTGGGAAACTACATTCCTTTGTTTGAAGGAACAAACCAGGCTTCCCCACCCCTGTGCTAGACGTTAGTCATTATGTGGGAGCGATTTCAGTGCCTTTGGAATCTGAAAGGAAGGAGCGAGTATTGAATAGGTGTGAGTGCTTTGAATTTTATTTGTATTGTATTAAACCCGTGGTGGTTAGGTAAAGTAGTGGGGAACTGTTATTGTGTTTTTCCAAAATAAAGTTTAGATGCGCAAGTGCTTGACTCAATATCTTATTGACTGAAACTAGGCTGGGGGGAAGCTTAGAACAAGCTATTTATAAAAGTCTCATCCAAAGTAACCTTTTACCAACATAGATTTTCCCCGGGTGCTCTGGTTTCCTCCCACATTCCAAAGATAAATAGGTTTGTAGGTGAATTGGTTTCTGTAAATTGTAAATTGTCCCTTGTGTGTAGGATATTGTTAGTGTACGAGGTGATCGCTGGTCTTTGCAGATTTGTCGGCCCAAAGGGCCAGTATCCATGCTGTATCTCTAAAGTCTAGAGTCTGGAGTCTAAAGTCATCTCTGAGACCTCTGCATGAACCTGATGACATAGCTCTATGTAACTTCTGCTTTATAGTTATTAATATTGGACTTTAGTGCAGATAGTTTCATCCAGCGCTGATCCCAGCAGATGCCTGATCATGTTTGGGCCACAACAAGCATGTCTAAGATCCTCTTTTTGTGTCCAGTGGTATTTAGGGAAGTAGCCAAACATAGCTTAATCTCAGCAAATTCTAAATCTCAAATTTAGTTTCATTTTTTAAATTTAAACTTACACTATGGAAAAAGCCTTTCAGCCCGCCGAGTCCACACTGGTTTGTGTGATTAGTCTGGACTGCGTTCACTATGTGTACCACATTGTTTCCTGAAGTCATTCACTATCTCATTTGTCTAATTTTAATTGAGAGATAGGCTACTGCCTTCACACCAGGTCACAAGGTTCTCAATTTCTCTCTCAATTTTTTACAATGGACTTGGCAATAGACTTTAAATTAGAACAGTTTCCCATACTGGTCATGATGTGTACTTTGTTGGTAATGTTGCACGAAAACCTCCCGTCAACCGCTGTTGATCAACAGCATTGATTAGGGTGGCACAGTGACATACTGATAGAACTGATGCCTTACAACGCCAGGGATCCAGGTTCAATCCTGACCTCAGTTGTGGTCTGTGTGGAGTTTGCACATTCTTTCTGTAACCGCATGAGTTTCCCGTAGGTGCTCAGGTTTCCTCCTACATCCCAAAGGCATACAGGGTTCTTGGTCAACTGGCCCTTATAAATTGCCCCTGGTGTTGAAGGAGTGGATGAGAAAGGGGGATAACAGGGAACTACTGTCAATGGACGCGTGGCCTCGGTGGGCCGAAGGCCCGGTGTCTGTGCTGTATCTCTAAACTAAACTAAACTAAAGACCTTGCCATCTGGTTCTGTCTTTTGGAAAATGGTTTGACTTTTGTAAGTTCTAAAAGTCAAGAATGTTTAATGTACCAACGACTGAGAAATGAAATTCTTACGTGATGAACAACATTGCAGAATAATGTGTTTTCATTTCCCTAATCAAGAGTAGTTTTGATGGTACCAGCAGTTATCTGGTTGGTGACAAGTGTTTCAATGAGGTTCGATGACCCTTCTTCAATTAGGACGAGGTGAGCAGATGAAATGGCACCGTCTGACACAAAACATTATGACTATCATTACAGAAGCAAAGACAAGTCCTCCAAGAATTTTTGTCAAGAAATGGTATCCGCGGAGAATGTTTAAGTATTTAATTGGTCTCTGATATTATTATGCCTACCTGCACAAACATAGAGACAATTTGCAATGCATACAAATGAGTTTAAATACATTGTAAATTAATCTGAGGCCCAAGGCACCATTAACAAAAGCATTAAGTAATTATCTGCACTTCAGTAACCCGTACTTACCTCAAAGAACAATATTGGGAAAGCAATTACAACAAGGAAGAGAAACAAAACTGATTAGGAAATTGAACAAAAAATTATAGTGACAGAAAATAACTGTCAAGAAAGTAATGAATCAACACCAAAATATATCTGTTCAGAGCCTGCTTTTCATGCACTCAGGGGCTTACTAATAAAGCTTGCATTTTTGTCAGCTTTGTGAGAGAATAGGACATACTTGATCTGCCAGTCTCTCACCCTCTGCCTCTGACAATGTGTGTCTGTATGTATGCATGTGTGCAACTAGGCTAAGTGATTAAATTTATAGATAAACAACAGCTCAACCCCCTCAAGGCTCAGACTGTACACCAGCAGGGTGCTAATTTCCTGTTTGTGTCTGTCACAGGCGAGTTAGCAGCTGATGGTATTTGCAACACCCATAAAACGAGGCTGACAGGGAGATTATGAGCGTTCAATTGGGCCCTCCTCACATTTCCCCTCACTGCTGTGGCAGTGATCGGCATTATTTAACATCTGCGCGGCCCTGACCAACAATTGTGTTCATGCCGGCACTCCACAGGCCATAGACGCAGATTTGGGGGTGAAAGCACACCTTCCTTCAGCATTAACAGCCCACTAATTGATTCCACTCAAAAGGTTCATTTGAGCAAGGGGCCACATCAAAGGGTTTAATGTTGCAGCTTGGTGGCTTTTAACCAGCACTTCTTGTTCGAGGCCTGTTGGTGAGCTCTGAGCTCACACAAAGTACTGATTCCAGAAAGGATGCAGAGTTTATAAATAACTGGGGTCTGCTTCCTCTCCAATTGTTGCAACACGCTGCAAGACCAGCAGGCGTGTCTCAAGACAAATCCTTTTTATTGGTGACAAGCACAGTGGTGCAGGAGAGCTGCTGTCTTACAATGCCAGAGACACGGGTCCTGGCTATGAATGCTGTCTGTACGGAGTTTGCACGTTCTCCCTATGACCGCGTGCTCCGGTTTCCTCACGCATTCCAAAGACTTGTGGGTTTGTAGGTTAATTGGCTTCAGTAAATTGTTCATAGTGTGTAGGATAGTGCCAGTCTGTGGGTGTTCGCTAGGGCCAAAGGGCCTGTTTGCACTTTGTATCTCTAAACTAAACTAAACAGGCCCTTCGGCCCACAATGTCTGTACTGGACATGATGCGAAGACCAACTCTTATCTGCCTGCTGAAAATCCACATCCCACCATTCACTGCATAGTCATGTGTTTATCCAAAAGTCTCTTAAATGTCACTGTTGAATTGGCCTCCGCTATCCCCCATGTCAGCATGTTCCAGATACTCCACTGGAACATGCGTGCGTGCTGATCAAATAAGATTGCCGCTAGGTACGGTGGAAGGTGCGGCTAACTGTGCAGCTTCTTGAACTAGAGGCACAGACAGCGGAATGTGGCATCCAAAAATGCATTGACCGATCTTAAGGGTTCATGTAAGTTCATCAAAATCCTCATGGGGCTGCATCCCCAGAGTCTACTCTCTCGCACGCAGAGGCTCTGCTCAAAATAAAATCATAAGGCCTGACTGACTTTTGAAAATAAAACTCCCACCACTTTAGGCAACCTCAATACACTTTCTCCTTAAGAGGCACAAGCTGGCTTTCAGCAGGTCCGGCTTTGAATGGTGTGAGTCACTCCTGATATGTTTATGAATCAGTTGACAATGCTTAGTGCTGGTGGCAGGCAGTACGGTGCACTGGCGACACATGAAGCCACCTACGCCTGCTTGTTAATCCCACATCAAGATGTTAATTTAGGCGGTGGCAGGCGAGCTATTGAAACTCGCCTCTGCAATACAATACAATACAATACGGTTTTATTCATCACATTGCACATAAAGTGCAAGTGAAATGATTTGCCAGCAGCGCACAATGATAAAGAACACACAAAAACACACTAAAAATGTAACACAAACATCCACTACAGCATTCATCACTAATGGAAAAAACATTTGGCCAGTCCTCCTCCATTTTCCCCCCGTGGTTGGGGCCTCAACCCTCCGCAGTCACCGCTGCAGGCGTCCAGATGTGCAGATAAGGTAAGACGTCCAGGTAAGTCCAGAATCGGTGCTTTCCTACCGGAGACCGCGGCTTCAGGTTGGTATAGGCCGCAGAATTTAAAGTTCCCGCCGCAGCCGGAAGCACCGCAGTCTGCAGGGCCAGCAGTCGGAGCTCCTCTCCAGGGATCCCTGGCGAAGGATCCCACTCCTGATGGTAAGTCCCCGCCACGCCCGCGGTAGAAGTTGACCGCGGGACGGGGGTCGGAGCTTCTTCTCGTCCCCGAGTCCCCAACGTGAGATCCCGGGCTGCAGATGCTGCGCCGGCTGGAACTCCGCAGAACGCGGCTTCAGGCTGCCGGCTGCCACGGGCCAGCAAACGAGGCGCTCCCCTCCGGGGAGCCCCAGCGAGGGCTCGCCCGCTCCACGCCGAGAGTCCGCACTGCGCCCGCAGCTGAAGCCCCAGGCGCCTCTCCGTGAAAGACCGTGTCAATCCTTGATGTTAGGCCACGGGGGAGGCGACATGGAAAAAGTCGCCTCTCCGTGGAGGAGACGACCGAAACGGTTTCCCCCTTGCCCCCCCACACCACCCCCCACAAAAGACACAGCAAGAAACATTAAAACCATACACTAAAACATACTAAAAAAAAGTAGAAAAAAAAACGGACACGCTGCTGACAGGGTTGCCAACTTGCAGCGCCCCCACCGAATCCCTATATCCCTTCCATTCTGCCCCTGACGAAACCCCAGGCCCAGTGCCTAGATTATTTTTTAAATGTGTGTGATCTTGAAGAGCACGTAGGTCAGTGAACACTGTGGAGCAACAGCTCATCTGTAATCAAAGCGGATGTGCACAATCTCAGGGTGCTACCACAACTGGAGATGCAGGTCTGGGCAATCTTATTTCAATAAATTGTTAGTTAGTTAGTTTATCCGATTGTTACATGTACCAAGGTGCAGTGAAAAGCTTTTTGTTGCATGCTATCCAGTCACCAGAAAGACTACACATGATTACAATTGAGCCGTCCAGAGCGTAGGGCAAAATAAGTTGGAAGGAATTACAGATGCTGTTTTACACTGAAGATAGACACACAATACTGGAGTAACGCAGCAGGACAGGCAGCATCTCTGGAGAGAAGATATGGGTGACGTTTCGGGTCGAGACCCTTCTTCAGATTTTCTTCAGAAAATCTGAAGAAGGGTCTCGACCCGAAAAGTCACCCATATCTTCTCTCCAGAGATGCTGCCTGTCCTGCTGAGTTACTCCAGTATTGTGTGTTTATTCACAGTGTACAGGTGCATGATAAAGGGATTAATGTACAGTGCAAGATGAAGTCCAGTAACGTCCGATTAAAGAGTGTCCGAGGGTCTCCAATAAGGTAGATGGTAGCTCAGGACCTCTCTTACATTCTTGATAGGATGGTTCAGTTGCCTGCTGACAACTATGATGAAACTGTCCCTGAATCTGTAGGTGTGCATTTTTCACACTTCTGTCCATGCTCAGGTCTGTGGGACAGAGAGTATTGACCAACAAAGAGAGGACAAAGACTTTCTTGAGAAGTTGGGAACACTCCTATTGCCTGTGGCCAACTAGGGTTGTCCAAAGTGCACCTGCCTATGTAACAAACAGTTCCTGTTTCCAATTCACTGCATATGATGAGAATATAGGGAGAATAAAAAATGCAATTAATGTAAGATTAGAGTAAATGGGTCGGCACGGATTCAGTGGACCAAAGGGTCCATTTCCTTGCTGTCTCTCTCTGTGACTTCCAACAAAACAGAAGCCTACAACATAGCTGTATAATTTTAATGGGCTTCCTAATTGCTGGATAGGAATCCTGTTCAGACACATTAATAAAATGTTCCACTTCCACATTGGATCTCACGTACCTAAAAACCCATCAATGCATAAATCTGTAAGTAGTTTGTACCTTCTCCCTGTAACCACTTTGTTTTTTTCCAGGGTTCTCCAGTCTCCTCCCACACTCGTACAGGTTTGTAGGGTAATTGACTCCAGTCAATTGTCCCTGGTGTGAGGATAGTGCTAATGTATAGACACCGCTAGTTGGCGTGGACTCAGTGAGCTGGAAGGCTCATTTCCACACTGTATCTCTAAATTAAACTAAACTGGTCTGGTTCTGGGGCAGAAGGTAAAGGTTTAGCAGAGCAATTAATATGGCTAAACTGGAGAAAGGAAGGAGAAGTTGCAGTGGGGGAAAAATGGCTTCTATATTTATTATTTGATAAATTAGCATTATAGATTCCGCTGAGTAATTTTCTGTAAAATTGGGAGGACTTGTACCTTAAATAAAGTTACAGATCTAATTCTCCCTGAAGTTTCTGTTTGGGTTTGTCTTCTCCTTGTGTTGAACAGGCGGTGGCTGAATTAATAATACTTTAGGCCACTGAAATCTGACGTCTTCCTTATTTTCACTTCATGGTTAAGGCACAGCTTGTCCGTAAATTGTAATAGTTAGGAAAGAGTGGTCTTACCAGAGGAAGGGATGTCAGGAGAGTGAACGAGTGCACATATATAATCACATGAGTCACAGACTATGGTATGAGATGATTGTTCAGGTTGGCTGCATAAACAGCTGCCTGTTCCTTTTCACTTACTCCTATGTAAACCATAAAATAAAATGTGTAACCTTGTATAGGTTTGGATGATGATGATGCAGATCTGAATTTCTTTGCTGATTATTACCTTTTTAGTCAAGAAAATAAATATAGATATTATTGCTTACCTCTGAGGTGCCAAAAATAGCTCTTGACACCCACAGGCCTGCTTAGAGTTACTGAATTGGCAACTGCATAATATTTTCCATGCTACACTTCTCATGAATGAACAACTATCTCATATAAAACAACTTTCATATAAGAGAGTCAAATTAACAACAAAATCATCTTACCTCAAAATTTGAGGAAATGTATGCTGTTGACATTTCTCAATGATTAAATTAAAAGGTTATTTGTTTTTCTCTCTCAAAGCTGAGATTGTAACAAGCTGTCCATGGCAAATAGAAGATTAAATGATACTAAGTGGGTTGGGCACTGGACTCTAGTCGGTGGGCCTTTTTGGAGCCGCCATTGTGAAAGTATCTATGTCTGAGATGCGTTGATTGAGTGGTAAGTGCTGAGGCTTTGGCTTGTGAGGCTTCAGAGAGGAGGCTGAGCAGTGGTATAAGTGAAAACATGGATAGGAAAAGTTTGGAGAGATACGAGTCAAATGTTGGAAAATGGCACCAGCCTAGATGGGCGCATTCTTTGGCAAGGATGAGTTGGGCCAAAGGGCTTGTTTTCCATGCTGTATAACTCTATGACTCTAAGTTACTATAATGCCCATTTAGTGTTACCACGTTTGCAACCAGGTAAGGTTTTAAGGTGTCAGCTGCAATTAGTCTTAATCTTGTTTCGAGTCAGAGAGTTATACAGCACAGAAAGAGGCCCTATGGTCCAACATATTCATACTGACCAAAATGCCCCTTTCAAAGCTCATCCCATTTACCTACTTTGGCCATATTCCTCCAGAACTTTCTATCCGAATCCCTTCTAAATGTTGTGTTCTACCTGCCTCAACTACTTCCTCTGGCAGTTCATTCCATATACTGACTACTCTCCATGTGAAAAAGTTTCCCATCAGTTTCGTATTAAATCCATCTCCTCTCAGGAAGATAATGTTCCAGGTCGAAGATCTCTTGAGTGTTTCCAGCATTTTCTATTTTATTTCTGCACAAAAAAACGAATTCACACTTCAATATTAAAACACAAATGGCCCATATGATTTCAAGGCCATGTGTGGCTAAATTTAAATTGACCTCCAATGGGGAACAAGATATAGTGAAAGAAAAGTGAAAACTTGATAAAGGATTGAACGACCTTGTGGTTGAAAGCAAACTGTGGCCTTTCCCCTCCACTGCATAGCTTATCAAACCTACAATGGGACTTCCACATTTGCAATTGCTGGTTGGAGCTTAACCATAGTTTCCACGCTGTAATTGTACGAGCAGTGTTATTGTGCTCAGAGCAAGATCTCAATGAATGGACTGCTAATGGAGTGAGGTGTTGCATTCAAAAGGGCAGCATAGTGATGCAGCTGGTAGAGCTGCTGCCTTACAGCGCTAGAGACCTGTGTTCAATACTAACTACGCGTGCAGTCTGTGTGGAGTTTGTACAGTTTCCCTGTGGCCCTGTGGGTTTGCTCCGGCTGCTCCGGTTTTCTCCCACATTCCAAAGACGTGCAGGTTTGTAGGTTAATTGGCCTCTGTAAATAGCCTCTAGTGCATTGGATGTGAAAGTGGCACAATGTAGAACTAGTGTTTAGGTGATCGATTCACGCAGATTCGGTGGGCGAAAGGGCCTATTACCACACTGTGATCAACTCCAAAGTAAACTAAACTAAACTAAATTGAACTGAACTAAGCTAATCTAAACTAAACTAGACTAAACTAAATTAAACTGAAGAAAACTAAACAAAACTAAACTAAAATAAACTAAAATAAACAACACATTACAATTTCACGGTTTAGTGCTGCAGTATGGTAGAACTATACCTATCACCTCCCTACATGGTGAGTTCCCAGTCTGGATTTAATGATCCGCACTTTGATCCTCTCATCCTGTCAGTTGACCAGCGTGAAATAACACCTCAAGGTGGTCAAACGTAGAAAGGGACAATTCAGACAATTTCTCAATTGGGAGTCGCCTGTATAGTCTTTACTGTCCTGCACTGATCAATTGGGCCAAAAGATTTAATGATCTAGCGACTTTGAATGAGGGTAACACAAATGTCCTGAGAAAATAAACATGAAGAACATACATCTTTTTTCTCATGACGATTCATTGAATTTTAACCAAAATGCCACATGGCCAAAAGGAAATTGTTATGTCTGGAAGGATTCATTTAGTGAGTCAGTAAATTATAATTTTAGATAGACTTTAGCCAGTGTGTTTCCTCACCTATGACACAATAAACTGAGATAATTAGTTTTATAATATTGGTATCCTTGCAAAGTATCTTATCTCAGCAATAGAACTCTATATTCTGAGATGTGTAGGAAGAAAATGCAGATGCTTGTTCACACAGAAGGTAGACACAAAATACAGAAGTAACTCAGCGGGTCTGAAGAATGGTCTCGACCCGAAAAGTCACCTATTCCGTTTCTCCAGAGATGCTTCATACTCAGCCATTGGGCATTTGGCAAGGGCCAAGTAACATCAATGAGATAAGGAATTGAAGACAGATACACAATGCTGGAGTAACCCAGTGGGTCAGGCAGCAACTCTCGAGAAAAGTAATATGTGACGTTTCGTGTCAAGACTCTTCTTCAGAAATTAAGAAATTAAATAGAATTTTTCCTAATATATCACCATTGTGTGATAAATGTCAGCACGTAGAAGCCGATTTAACTCATAGTTTTGTAATATGTACAAAACTTAATAATTATTGGGCTGAGATTTTTAAAATTATTTCCATAGTTTTAAAGATTACATTAAGCCTTGACCCAAAATTAATTATATTTGGGGTTTTAGATTCAAACCACACTTTAACAGCAAATCAAAGAAATTTTCTGGATTATTGTTTAATAATTGGAAAAAAATTAATATTAAAATTTTGGAAGGGACCATTATCCCCGACAATTAAAATGTGGACAGTGGAAATATTGGAGACATTACAACTGAAGAGAATTAGGTTTATCCTAATGGATAGACTTGAGCTTTTTGAACAAATATGGTCTCCATTCACTGATTATATGAAGGGGTAGCTGGGCTCGGCATTGAAACTCAATAAGTACCCGGTGGGAAGATCAAACAAAAATGTTTAATTTCAGATTTATATACTTGTCTCTATATATTATAATTAGAAATTGTTCCATTCATTGATAAGATGTATACTGTTTTCTTTTCCACAAGTATAATAACTGTTTACTAGTTATAGGGTTTTTTTGGGTTTTTTTTTTTAATTTTTATTAATCAAATATAATCATACTCTTCTAATTACTCACTATTCTTTCTTTATACCTTTTTCTTTTTCTATTTTTCACTCTATTAAAAAAATGGAGGCCTATATATATGGTTTGTTAATATTTATATAATTTTGGAAAGATGTATTAATTATATCTGAAAAAAAATGGTTATATTATTTGTAATATGTACGGCCTCTAATAAAAATATATTTTAAAAAAAAAGACTCTTCTTCAGGCCCGTTCAGTTACTCCAGCATCTGTATCTATCTTTGCTGTTGACCTGCTGAGTTACTCCAGCATTTTGTGACTATATTCCAAGGCATTTCTGTTCTTTACAATTTCCTCTAACAAATCGTCCATACCATATCCTCTCCCCCCTATCTGCACTGCAAGGCGGCAGGCCCTGATAACATACCAGGGCGGGTGCTCAGGGAATGTGCTGATCAGCTGGCACATGTCCTTACGGACATATTTAACACCTCGCTGAACCAGGCTGTCGTCCCATTATGTTTCAAGACTGCCACTATCATACCTGTGCCAAAAAAATCCAACATACAATGTCTCAATGACTACCGCCCTGTAGCACTCACCCCCATAATGATGAAGTGCTTCGAGAGGCTGGTCAGGGACCACATCACCTCCAGACTCCCCTCCACACTCGACCCATACCAGTTTGCTTACAGGCCAAACCGCTCCACAGAGGACGCTATATCCTCCGTACTCCATCTGAGCCTGGAACATTTAGAGGGGAAAAACACCTATGTGCGAATGCTGTTCGTGGATTTCAGTTCAGCATTCAACACCATTATCCCACAGCACCTGATAAGCAAACTGGTTCCATTGGGCCTCGGCACCCCCATGTGTAACTGGCTACTGGACTTCCTCACTGACAGACCTCAGTCTGTGAGGGTTGGAAATAACACCTCCAATACCATCTCTCTGAGCACCGGCTCCCCTCAGGGCTGTGTCCTGAGTCCACTGCTGTTCACCCTGATGACTCACGACTGTTGTGCCAGGTTTAGTACAAACCACATCATGAAGTACGCAGATGACACAACAGTGGTGGGCCTCATCAGGGACGACAATGAGCTGGCTTACAGGGAGGAGGTGAAACAACTGGCGGACTGGTGCAATACGAACAACCTGATCCCGAATGTCGAGAAAACAAAGGAGATTATCGTCGACTTCAGGAAAACCCGGCACAGTCCCACACCACTTCACATCAATGACAGCGATGTGGAGGTGGTCAGCAGCACAAAGTTCCTGGGGGTGCAGATCACTAACAGTCTGACCTGGTCGAATAACATCTCATCAACTGTTAAGAGAGCGCAGCAGCGGTTGCACTTTCTGCGCCGGATGAGAAGAGCTCATCTCCCCCATCCCATCCTCACTACTTTCTACAGGGGCACCATAGAGAGTATTCTGACCAGCTGTATCTCTGTCTGGTTTGGGGACTGTAGAGCCTCCGACTGGAAGTCTGTGCAGAGAGTGGTGAGGACAGCGGAGAAAATCATCGGGACCTCTCTCCCCTCAATCGGGGATATTGCGACCAAACGCTGTGTGTCTAAGGCCAGCAGTATTATAAAAGACCCCACACATCTCCATCACGGACTGTTCACGCTGCTGCCCTCGGGAAAAAGATACCGCAGCATAAGGAGCAGAACATCAAGGTTCTGCAACAGCTTCTTCCCACGAGCCATCAGACTCCTGAATGCCATGTAATGGGCTGCCACTATTGTCTATTTATCCTTTTCACCCATGCCTATCCTTCTGTTAATTTATTGTGTTGCACAGGGAGCCAAATGCAACGTAATTTCGTTTGGAACTGCATGTATCAATGTATTTCTAAATGACAATAAAGTTTGTTTGACTTGTTTGACTTGACTTGACTTGTTCTGTAGCCATCTATAATCGGAATTTTGCTTCAAGATATTTGTAGATTGTCAAACAACAGAAAATAGCAACAGGACACAAAATACTGGAATAACTCAGCAGGTCAGGCAGCAGTTCTGGAGAACATGTATAGGTGACCTTTCGGGTTGAGACCCTTCTTCAGCTGCCTGATCTACTGAGTTACTCCAGCACTTTGTGTCCCTCTGTGTATTAACCAGCATCTGCAGTTCTTTGTTTCTACAAATTAGTAAATACCAATCATCCTTACTGTCAGATGTTAACATTTCTGTGTCTATGTCATTGTTGGAATTTTCCCTGATGTGGAGCAATCTGCATCTAAAGAATATTTTAAGTTCTATCCTGGCTTTGATTGATTCAGATGGCACAGTGTCATAGCGTTAGCCCTGCTGCCTTACAGCGCCAGAGACCCGGGTTCAATCCTGACTGTGGGTGCTGTCTGTACGGAGTTTGTACATTCTCCCTGTGTCCATTTGGGTTTTCTTTGGGTGTTCCAGTATCCTCCCATATTCCAAAAAGATACAAATTTGTAGCTTCATTGCCTTCTGTAAAAATAGTAAATTGTCCCAAGTGTGCAGGATAGCGCGAGTGTACGGGGTGATCACTGGTGCTGTATCTCTCGAGTCTAAAATCTAAAGATTGAAATGTTTCATGGATAATTATGATGGCAAATAAATACATATAAGTATTGGCATTGATTTACATTCTTACATTTAATTTCCCAGGCATTGCTAATGCCCCATGGGATATAGTAACGGTTGAGACCTTAGAAAATGGGCTGAATCTCATTTTTCCTGTAACGCAACATTGCATTATCTGTGCACGCCTTGACAAACATAAGTTGAAAATAAATACTTTTAGTGTACATGTATTGACTGTTTTTCACATAAATTCTGTGAGAGTGAATTTTATTGCCTTTTTGGGACAGTGATTCGTGAATTCTTTAAGGCCGAATTTCCATGACCCGATCGACAAAGATAAATAGATTCTTGATTAGTACGGGTGTCAGAGGTTACGGGGAGAAGGCTGGAGAATAGAGTAAGAAGAGAGAGATAGATCAGCCATGATTGAATGGCGGAGTAGACTTGATGGGCCGAATGGCCTAATTCTACTATCCTTATGACCTTATGATGGGGGTCTTGGTGAGGGGGAGGGGCTTCGCGAATGAAGGGGGAACTGGCGGGGTGGTGTGAAGGGGGATTAGGTCTGTTACCATGTGTGGCAGAGGGCAGTAGATTGGACTGTTCAATAATTTATCAGGGCCAGCCATGTGGTGATACTTGTGTACTGTCCAGGTTTTATTCAAAACAAGGCATTTCACTGTACCTAGGTACATGTGAATATAAAGTATAGAGTATCATTCATTCATTCATACATTCATTCATTCATTCATTCATTCATTCATTCGTTCTAATTTGTGGTGAGGAAATGCTCCTCGTGGGCCAATACCTACTCTAAGATCGAACCTTTTCGCTGTGATTCATCGTGTTTTTTTGTGAGCTGGTTGATTTGAGATGGGGTGCAGAAAAGATACATAGTTGACCTCAGGATCTGAGATTGCTTATGGGAAAACTATCAGACAGGACGGGTAGGTAATCCATGATTCCTGATGGAAATGCTAGGTGAAGAAGAGATTGAGTTTGCCTCATGAATCCCCTGTGTTAATACTAATCTAGAAACTATGCTCATGCCAATGTTTATTGTCACGTGTGCACAGCACAGTGAAATTCTTTTGCACAACCCACAAATGTACACTCATTATATTTTGGCGCCATTTACAAAGGAAAAGTCCAGGTACAAAGTCCGATCCGTAAGCTGGAAATACTGGAGTGCCCTCGATCCAGGTAAGCCCAGGTAAGCCCCAGGCTGCTGCAGGTCCCCAATCCAACATCCCTCCCCTTGCCCAACCACCTCTGTGTCCCAGTGGGCGCCTCCAGTAGCTGACCTTGAGGACGCTGGAGCCAATAGCCCCGGTCCCTCCCCTTCCAGACCACACTTCACATCCGTCGTCACCAGCGGCTCCCTTTGGTCTTCAGGCCTTCCCAGCTTCTCCCTGTAGGGAAATGGTCACAGCTGCCAAATTTTGCTGGAGTTTAGTCCAGCAAGTTTCAACTCCTTGACAAAAATTCCAACATGCAATAAAACACCTATGAAGCGGAGGGATCTCAGACCACAGACAGACTCAATTGTAACAAGTCACTAATAAACCAAGTGACTGTATTCCTATCATTCACTATCTGGATGGTCAACTGCCAGAACAGTTTGTCCACCCATCCATCATGGAACCTATCCAAGTACAATGGGATGAAAATCAGACAGGCTCTAAAACTATAATTCATGGATGATCCATTATGCCTGGCAGTGAAGGCAAAAATCTAGCCTCCAAAATTCCTGTTTATGTCCATTAAATCAATTTAGCAAAATGTACCTTTGACATTTGAGAAATCAACTGCTCTCTGTTGAATTGAAATACAAACAGAAAAATACAATATATTGTCCAATTTTATAGTAAAACCTCAATTAGTCATACTAACCAGCTTCCAAGCATTTTAACTTCCCTTCCTATTCCCACATTGACCTTTCTGTCCTGGCTTCCTCTACTGTCAGAGTGAGGCCACACGCAAATTGGAGGAACAGCTCCTCATATTTTATTTGGGCAGCTTGCATTCCAGCGGTATGAATATTGATTTCTCGAATTTCAAGTCATCCTTGCATTCCCTCTCTCTCCGTCCCTCCCACACCCCAGTCGCCCTGCTCATTTTACTGTTTGTATCCTCTCATTATCACCTCCTCTACAGCCAACAATGGACTATTGTGGGCTCTTTGGTCATCAGAGGGCTCTTTGGCCCTGATCCGTTCTGCAAATTTCCATACCTCCAGATTCCCTCTCCTCTGGCTCTCAGTTTGAAGAAGGGTCTTGGCTGAATCATCACCTACTCCTTTTCTCCAGAGATGCTGCCTGACCTGCAGAGTTACTCCAGCTGTTTGTGTCTATCTTCCATTTGGTACCACATTGATGCTACTTGGCCCATGCCAAATGCAGATTGGCTGATTCTGAATAGCACCATAGAAGACAAGTATTTTAATTTACTAGGGCCATGTTCTGCGATAAGCTTTAATGATGCTTTGGAATGGCAATTTAATGGCAATGGTTTAACAGCATTCTTTTCCAAAGCATTCACTAAGAGTTTTGCAGAATACAGACTTATGCATCTTTTGAACCAAATTCTGCAGTTCAGATTACATTGGAGATAGAGATACAGCGTGGAAGCAGGCCCTTCAGCCCACCGAGTCTATGCCAGCCATCAATTGCCCGTTCATACTTGTTCTATGGTATCCCATTTTCGCATCCACTCCCTCCACACTAAAGGGCAATTTTAGCAGAGACCAATTAAGCTACAAACCCTCAAGTCTCTAGGATGTGGGAGGAAAGTGAAACACTCAGACAAATCCCACGCATTCACAGGCAGAACATGCAATCTCCTTACAGATAGTACCCAGGTTCAGGATCAAACCTGTGTCTGGACCAAATTAATTTCACAGATTTAACTCCAGATAGTTGTATTATTTCACTAGTACACATCTTCTCTCATTTAACTTGAAGTTCACCTATAACTGCATACGCAGCTCATTAAACAACACAAACCACATTAAATTATTCCAGTGTGTCGCCAGCATATTGCACTGCAACAGATCTGTGAGATAGGTAGATTTCACGTATATACCTCGTGTATCCTGTATGAAAAATAAAACATAAAAAACTTTTTTAGTCAACCATCTTTCTGAACAAAATACAAAGTTCCATCTTACTTGCACATCCTGGATGTGAAAAGAATGTAACAAAAAATAATTAAACAACTTATTCGGTGCTGAAACATGACATAGAAAATATAATATTCAAAGTCAGTCCTTTCATTCAGTAAACAAAGGATCAAACTGTATTAACATAATCAGCTCTGCATTCCCATCTAAATATTAATCTTGCAATTCAAATTGTTTCTACCCTGCCAATAGGGTCGCTTTCAATACTTGATTTCACAGATGCTAGCTGTGAAGGTTGTGAAGTTCACCAATTTCTGCATTGCTTGAAGTCTGTAGGTCAGGAAGCACAGAACAAGTAACACCTAAAACAACTATCAGCCCAAGGTAGGTGTTCAAATCAACAATGTAATCTTTCTGCTAAGAGTTCACACCCTAAGCACTAATCTGCCAAATCTTTACTTCAAATTTCCTGCATCTAAAATGTAACAAAATAATTTTGGCTGCATTGTCACCCGCCTGCACTTAATATTTTCTATTTTGCTAGTTACTTCAGGTAAATGCGTGGAAAAACATGTACCGCAGAGGAATATTTTTTTAAGACTTTGCTGTCAATTGCAAATGGAGCATTTCCTTTCATGTTTTGTTTTGCATCCACATGAGAGGGTATCTGATGGAACATCGAGCCGCTAACCAGCGGTGGCGGGCACCCAGCAGAACTGCACCCAATGCTGGCAGCACCCGACCTGCGTCATCCACCAACCTCTCGCTTCAGCGTCGAGAAAAGAAAGTCTGCCTTCTTTCCCACCGATGCACACTGTCAGCTGTTTCTTATTGCAGCAAGCAGCTTTGTTGTGGGTTGAAGGTACACAGAACAGGCTGAAAGCACAACTGATATGATCAAGTAAGAGCTGAAATATGCAAAATCTTCCAAGACATCTGAAATGTGTCATCTTCGTAATGGCACAAACCCAGACAAGCAACAAGAGAACAACTCGAATGATTTGATAAACAGGAGGCGCTTGAGAGAAAAAAATACTTTTTTGTTCTAAATTACCTCCCGACATGGCAGTTCAACCTATTGCAAACAGGACTTTTGTGGCATTAATGTCCTATTACCATAAAGGTGGCAATGGCAATGTTGAAATAAGTATATCAACTGCTGACTCTCATTTGCAGAATATATATTAAATACAGAGCTGAGAAGTTCTTTGCGCAAATACAGAGCTGAGAAGTTTCCCTCAACTGGAAGGAAAGACAAAAGCAGGAGTATGAAAGATATTTTAATCCAAGGTTAAAATTTAAACTAGTTGGATGACCGAAATATATATTTTTAAAATTGTTTTGGAGCGACTGGTTCCTCTTATATTGAATGATCCTTAAAACTTTAAGGTGACATACTGAGTGCCAGTAGGATTATATCATCATGGAAGTTTAGTAACCACATTGGATGTCGACAAATATCACGCTTTGGGAAAGATATTTAGAGAATGAAATAGGAATGGGTGGCACAGTGGTGTAGCAGCAGAGTTGCTGCCTTACAGCGCCAGAGATCCGGGTTCAATCCTGACCACGGGTGCTATCTGTATAAAGTTTGTACACATTTTAGAAGGATGAGGGGGAATCTGATAGAAACATATAAAATTCTTAAGGGATTGGACAGGCTAGATTCAGGAAAAATGTTCCCGATGTTGGGGGAGTCCAGAACCAGGGGTCACGGTTTAAGAATAAGGGGTAGGCAATTTAGGACTGAGATGAGGAAAAAGCTTTTCACCCAGCAATTCTCTGCCGCAGAAGGTTGTGGAGGCCAATTCACTGGATATATTCAAGAGAGAGTTAGATATGGCTCTTAGGGCTAACGGAATCAAGGGATATGGGGAGAAAGCAGGATGAGGTACTGATTTTGGATGATCAGCCATGATCATATTGAATGGCGCTGTTGGCTCGAAGGGCCAAATGGCCTACTCCTGCACCTATTTTCTATGTTTCTATGTTTCTCCGTGACCGTATGGGTTTTCCCGCTTACTCCAATTTCTTCTCCAACGATATACAGTTTTGTAGGTTAATTGGCTTTGGTAAAATTGTAAATTGTGTGTAGGATAGTGATAGTGTATGGGGTGATCTATGGTCGGCATGAACTTGGTGAGCCAAAGGACCTGTTTTTGCGCTGTATCTCTAAACTAAACTAAACTAAAGGAATGCTGGCCGATATTTTCATTAGACGAAGCTAGCCAATGACTCACTTGTAACCGCGAGCCCAATAAATTCCAGTCACATCAATCCAGAAACTCACAAGGGAAGGTTGTTTGCATTTATTTTACTTATAACCAAGACAAGTTATAATTACATGGCACCTTTCACATTCCTTTCTGAGCAACTCTAACTAATTCATAACAGTGGTGTTGTACACACAGCGAGCACCCAATTTAATAATGACCAAATAATCTATTTTAAGACATTGGACTTGAGGTAAGTATTGTGCGGGATTCTGAGGATAAATTCAATGCTTTTCTTGATCTGGTGCCTCTGGAAGTTTTGTGTCCACCTTGAAGAGTAGGTGGGCCCTCAATCCCAGTCCCAGTGTAAAAGGTAATTCAAGAGCTCCCCCGAGTTTAAAAAAAATCAAACACATGGCAAGCACGTAGAATGTACGTAACTGGTATGTCGGAGCTCGGGACGTCTCTTAGTGGCTCGTAATGCTAACGGCAGGTACTCAGGAAACGCGGTAAACTCATGAAGACTCGTGAAGATTTTTCATCATGTCGAAAAATGTCCACGAGAGCCCCGAGTACCTACGAGCGGCTATTACCGTAATTCTCCGAGTTCGAATCAGGGGAAACTCGGGAGAACTCTTGAATTCGCTGGTACAGTGGGACAGGCCCTTAAAGCTAAAAGCAGGCTCTTCCATGAGGTTAGCAGTCCTTAGGCACTGCGATGAATAGGTGAAGAACTTCACCAAAGCTCCTTGAAATATAGTTTCACAAAGTCTCCACCCTAAACTTGGAAAGTTGCGGCACGGTGGCGCAGCAGTGGAGCTGCTGCCTTACCATGCCAGAGACCCTGAGTCGATTCTGACCTCGGCTGCTATCTGTACGGAGTTTGTACATTTTCCCTGTGAACATGTGCGTATTCTCCGGGTGCTCCGGTTTCCTCCCACACTCCAAGGACTTTACAGGTTTTGTTGGTTAATTGACTTCTTTAAGTTGTAAATTGTCCCTCGTGTGTGGGATAGTGCCAGTGTACGGGGTACTGCTAGTCACTATGGACTCGGTAGGTCGAAGGGCCTGGTTTCACCTTGTATCTCTAAAGTCTACTCAGAAAGCACAGAGAAGGTTAGAGCGAACCTCTGTCATTAAATCCACCAGAGTTTTCTTCATTCTGGATATTTTTGGTTTTCTCCTTCAACTCTCTGGCCCACAGACTCTCCCTCCCATAACTATTGGTGCCATGGTAATAGAGAGCTAGAGCAACAGAAAGGCAGGGCTGATTATTTTTCCCATTTTATTTCCAATTAAGTGAGAAATCCAAATTACATAAATGCTGTTCTCAGTTAATTGAAATAAATCATAAAATGATCCTAATTCTAAATTATAGACTCGATGCCGTGTGCGTCTTTGTTATCGTAACATTTTAGTTTGGATAATGAGCATTCTGCTGAAATAATATTACAACCCGAGTCTCTGGTGCTGTAAGGCAGCAACGCTACCACTATGTCACCCCACTAATAACAAGTAGGCAGTTTAGAAGACCCAGATGAAGGGCTTAATATTGTTGTCTTTCAACCGAACCAGGAAACAGAATTGTCCAGATTTCTGGCCTATTAGAAATAACAAGACTTGGTTGATGGTTAAGCGAGTGATGAGAAGGTGGTGAGGGAAGTGGCTGAGGATGGCCATTCACAATGGTAAAAAAGACCATAAGATCATATGTGATAGGTGTAGAATTTAAGGCCTGTCCTACAAGCATGCAACTCTATGCGATGAACGCGATCAAACTAGAAGCGGGGGCCGCGCGGTGGTCGGGTGATCCCCTGCACAGGGCCGTTCCCACCAGCATGCGTCTGCATGTGGCAAGCGCAACCAAACCGGCAGCAGGGGCTGCGCGGAGGTCGGGTGAGTGGCGCAACGCGGCACAAAGTGAGGCGAACTTGGAGCGAAGTCTAAGGTAAGTTCGCCAGGACAGAGAGGGGCACACAGAGAGGGGCACAGAGGCACACACACAGAGGGCCACGGAGCCACACACATAGAGGGTCACGGAGGCACCTACAGATAGGTTAACGGAGTCACGATGTCGGGGCGGTGTGTAATGCGTCGAGGTGACTGCGAGCCGACAAGCCGTTGTCGCGCGGAATTTTTGAACATAGTCAGTTTTTCGGAGCCCCGCGCGATGTCGGGATGAACTCCACACAATTCCGCACGGCTCCGGCGATCAAAGTGGGACCGGCCCAGCGACGCCGTAGGGCTCAAGTGACCACGTTAGGTCGCGCTAATCGCATAGAGTTGCATGCTTGTAGGACAGGCCCTTTAGGTCATTTGGCCCATCAAGTCTACCCCACCATTCAATCATGGCTGATCTATCTCTCCCTCCTAACCCCATTCTCCTGCCTTCTCCCCATAACCTCTGACACTCTGACAGAATAGCTTTAGTGGTTGGCACCCTGGCCTTTGAACAGCATCACAGTAAGTATTTAACCCATGGTCCCCCATCACCTGAATCCTGAAAAACTAATGATAAATTCAAATAGCTGTCAGATTTTCAAGAACAGAACTTCATTTCGTAGTGTAATGATTCTTTTACTTTCCCAGAACTGGTTACTCAAATTCTTTTAAAGCTACCCTGTTTAAAAGAGAAACAAGTGCACTTAGGGGCGGCACAGTGGTGCCTTACAGTGCCAGTGGCCCTGGTTCAATCCCGACTATGGGTGCTGACTGTAGTGAACTTGTACCTTCTCTCTGTGTCTGTGTGGATTTTCTCTGGGTGCTCTGGTTTCCTCCAACACTCCAGAAAAGTGCAGGTTTGCAGGTCAATTGAGTTATGTGAATTGGAAATTGTCCCTTGTGTGTCGGATAGTGCTGGTGTATGGGGTGATTCCTGGTTGGCGCAGACTCAGTGGGCCGAAGGGCCTGTTTCCACACTGTAACTCTAAAGACTAAAGAGGAGAGTCTGGGTCAGAACCTGCATGCTTGCTATCTTCAACCTGACCTTTCCCCAACTATTTTGTCTCTTTTAACCATAAGAAGACATTGGATGCGGTAACATCATCTCATGTAGGAGAATAGTTGACCAATGATTAAAATGACAAAACTGGCCGCAACAATGGAAAAAGAAAGGAGAGCAAGATGAAATAACAGGAAAATTACCTGATATAAAGAATGGTGAAGTGGACGGAAGTTTTAAGAGATGAAAATAACATCACCATGCCATTAGCCCCATTTTTTTTTTGCAATATAATTGCAGATTCCATATTTTATCAACCTTCCAGGAAAAGACATTATGAATTTCTAATGAATTTAATATTGAGAATTCTATTTTGATGGCCTTTTTATGGAAACATTTCCCTGCCTACACCAGCTAACCTTAACAATCCCTATCAGATCAATCTTCAGTTATCTCTTTTCTAGAGAAAAAGGTGCCATCTATTCTTTCTTGATATGCGTAATCTTATGTTCTGAAACCTTTCTAAAATGTTTTATCTGCTTCCCCAGTCCTCATTGAGCTTAATAGGTTACAAAGACCAACATCTTCCATAACATTTTAGGTTTAGTATGTTTAACATAACTTTGCTTTGTTGAATTTATTCCTCTGAAAATGTGCCCCAATGTCTTGGTTAAATTCACATATCGTTATTTGGAGTGATTTATGTGTCTGTACCACTCTTTCACTATCTCAATTTTGTATGTGGACTTAATAATCTTTCTTACTAATATGTACCACCCAAGGTATATTGATATGGAACTTAATTTGCAAATTATGCACCCAGTCTGCAAGATAATGAAGACTTCCTGTGTGTTGCTGCAGTGCTTGCTGTCTATCACCCTGCCTAGACCAAAGATAGACACAAAAAGCTGGAGCATGAGGAAAGCTGGAATGGCGGGAAAGCTGGAGCATGACAGGCAGCATCTCTAGAGAAAAGGAATAGGTGACGTTTCGGGTCGAGACCCTTCAGACAGAGAGTCAGGGGAATGGGAAACGGGAGATATAGGAGGTAAGTAGAACAAATAACTGAAAGATATGTATATCTTTCATTGCCTATCTTTCATTGCAAAGATTGCATATCTTTCATTATTTTGTTCTATTTACCACATATATCTCTCGTTTTCCGACTCTCAGTCTGAAGAAGGGTCTCGACCCGAAACGTCACCTATTTGTTTTCTTCAGAGATGCTGAGTTACTCCAGCATTTTGTGTCTATCTTTGGTATAAACCAGTGTCTGCAATACCTACACCCTGCAACACTCTCTACTCCAACCATGTGAGGACTATCCTATATGGATAACTTACTGCTTGTTGTAAGACACTTAGATGATCAAATAATAGAATGACCCATGTTTATTACAGGAGATGTCTGGAGGCATATGAGCCAAATGAGGGCAGATGGGAAATGAGGGCAGTAGAGCTGCTGCCTTACAGCACCAGATAACCAGGTTCAATCCTGACTAAGGGTGCTGTTTGTATAGAGTTTGGACATTCTCCCTTTGACTGCATGGGTTTTCTCCATGTGCTCTGGTTTCCTCCCACATTCCAAAGATATGCAGGTTTGTAGGTTAATTGGCTTTGGTAAAATTGTAAATTGTCCCTAATGTGTAGGATCATCTTAGTGCACAGGTTTATCGCTAGTCGGGGGGGAACCGATCAATCGGGATTGAGGGCCTGTTTTTGATCTGTATCTCTAAAGCCTAAAGATTAGATTAGATGGATTAGCTTCGTCGGTATGGATGAGTTGGGCCAAGGGTCCTGTTTCTATGTTGTACGGTTCTGGGACTCCATGACCAGATTCACACATGAGGAATGTACAAGAAAATATCACTACCAGCAGATTAAATATTAAAGCCACTCTCATTTCAGTGTTAGAAAGCCCTGGACCAATACCCCAGTCAAGAAGCTTGAATACATAAGCAATATTGGCACTGTGCTAAAGTGTCCAATGCTGTCAGAGGTGCTGACAAAGTGCGTGCTGATTGCCCAGGTGAAGTTAATGTTACTTCGAAAATTTTGAAGAGAAGTGGTGAAGTTCTTCTGATATCTTGATCTGTGTTTATTTCTCAACCATGTCACCAAAGAGATTGACTGGCCATCTAACACATCACCCGAAACGTCACCTATTCTTTTTGTCCAGTGATGCTGCCTGACCTGTTGAGTCACTCCAGCATTCTGTGTCTATCTTTGGTGTAAACCAGTTTCTGCAGTTCCTTCCCACACTGTTTGTGTCAAATTGGCTGCCATGTTGCAAACTCTGACATATGAACATTTATGAAGATATCTGTGGATTATAAGATAGAAACAAAAGCAAAGTTTTCCCTCGGAAAAATTTCAAATCTCCCGACCCTAACATCACCATCATCCCCCACTTCCCTCTAGGTATGAACAACTGCCAAAAAATGTATGTCAGCTCTTAAGCATATGCCTAAATTGTGGGTGTTGAAAAGCTAATTCCCGTAAACAGTGACAATAAGTTCAGAAGTCACAGGAGCAGAATTAGGCCATTCGGCCCAGCGAGTCTACTCCGCCATTCACTCATGGCTGATCTATTTTTTCCCTCTCAACCCCATTCTCCTGCCATCTCCCCGTAATCTTTTACACCTGTACTAATCAAGTGCTTGTCAATGTCTGCTTTAAAAATACTCTTTTCACTACTTCTTCCTTCCTCTAAATATCCTTTCACATGAACTTACAGCACCAATACTGGATATCAATTCAGAGTGAAAACCTTGGCTGATTTAAACGCCTCCAGAAGGTCAGTTTTAGTACATCAGATGTTTCTCTGAGAGCTGCCTCCTCTCTATAGCTGAGCATTCAAGCACACCAATCCTTTGAACCATCAGGTATGAGCACAAGGGCAAAGTAAAATATTCCATTAACTTTAATTATAAAGCATATAAATTATGGTGCTGTCTCAAAGTGAGTTGGCTGGCAGAGACAGCAGGACAGATAAGCTAATGCTGTAAGCCCCAGCAAATTATTTACAACATTACTACATTTATTTGGTTTGTAATACAAACATACATGCATGAGTGATTCTTGTGCTTACCTTATCCAATGCAAATAAACTGTGTAGCCTGGTATCTTCTCCTCTTTCTCAAGGACAGTGAATAACAGTGAAATTATTATCTTCTAATCGGTTGAACTCCCATTTTCCTATCTAGCCAGCTACAATAGTTGCATTTGCATCAATTGATGCATCTTCAAGAGGTTTCCATTAAATATTAAACATCCTAATTACCAAGCATGGTCCTGTTCATATTTGGTTTCATTATATAGAACATAGAACTGTATGGTGAGTAGGAAGGAACTCCTGATACTGGTTTACACCAAAGATAGACACAAAAAGCTGGTGTAACTCAGCAGGTCAGACAGCATCTCAGGAGAAAAGGAATAGCCGAGGTTTCGGGTTGAGACATTTCTTCAGACTGAATGTCAGGCGAGAGGGAACAGAGAGATATGAAAATGTGCATAGAACAAATTAATGAAAAATGCAAAAAGATAGATCAAAGCCAGCAACGATGATTAAGGAATGGTGGAGCCCATAATGGTCCATTGTTGGCTGTGGGGAAGGTGAGGAATACAAACAATGAAACAGCAAGACAACAGTGAAATGAGTACGACAAGGGTGGGGGAGGGGCGGAGAGAGAGGGGATGCAAGGGCTACTTGAAATTAGAGAAATCAATATTCATGCCTCTGGATTGTAAACTGCCCAAACAAAACATGAGGTGCTGTTTCTCCAATTTACATTTCACCTCACTCTGACAGCAGAGCACCAAGGCAAATTCCTTGTATGTGAATATTTGTCCAATAAACTTATTAATTCAGTTATTCACTGCCAGGACAGAAAGGTCAGTATAGGAATAAAAAGGGGAGTTAAAGTGCTTAGCAACTGGGTGATCGCGTAGGCCATGCGGACAGTACAGCACAGGAACAAGCCCCTTGGACTACAATGTCCTTAACACAAATGATGCCAAGTTAAATTGATCTCCTCTGCCTGCACATGAACCATATACCCTCCCACTTCTTCAATGTTCGAGATAGCACTCTCCTGAAAAATCACTCATCATTGGGATTATGTATCTTCAGAACATGGAGGTGAGTTTGAGGATGGCCTTTACTCGGTCTGCGTCAAACTCACTGAACTGTCAGAAAATACAGTTTGAGTGAATATTTGTGAAGGAATGGATCTCATACAGCATGGAAACAAGCCCTTTGACCCAACTTACCCACATCGGTCAACATGTCCCATCTACATTAGTCCTACCTGCCTGCATTTGTCCCCCTATACCTCTAAACCTGCCCTATCCATGTACCTGTGTAAATGTTGATGAAAATATTGCAATAGTACCTGCCTCAGCTGCCTCCTCCGGCAGCTCATTCCATATGCCTGCCAGCCTTTGTGTAAAAATGTTACGCTCCAGGTTCCAATTAAATCTTTTCCCCCTCACCATAAACCTCTGGTTCTCGATTACCCTACTCTGGCCAAAATATTCTGTGTGTTTACCCGATTTATACCTCTCTTGATTTTTTACACCTCTATAAGATTGCCCCCTCATCCTCTGCGCTCCAAGGAATAGAGTCCTAGCTTGCTCAACTCTCCATATAGCTCAGACCCTTGAGACTTGGCAACATCCTCGTAAATCTCCTCTGCACGCTTTCTAGCTTGACAACATCTTTCCTATAACATGATGCCCAAAGCGGAACACAATACTCTCAATGTGGTCTCACCAGCGTCGTATGTCATTTGCTACGTGACCTCCCAACGTCTGTACTCAATACTCTGACTAATGTGCCAATGTGCCAAAAGCCTTTTCGACCATCCTATCTACCTGTGATAGCCACTTTCAAGGACTATTGATTTCTTCTTTTTCTTAATCTTTTATTATTGTTTTATTATTAATGCTTAATGTCTCATGTGTCATTGCTAACTGTCACTGTATGTCATGTTGTCACTTGCGGGCAGAGCACCAAGGCAAATTCCTTGTATGTGAATATTTGGCCAATAAACTTATTAATTCAGTCATTCAATTCATTGATTTAATTAAAGGATAACTTGGTGGGTTCCTTAGTTCAAACGTGTTGCAAGCCAGGTGATTTTCAAGAGATTTTGTAGTCAGTCTGACCACAGTTGGCCTGACCACATACCAGGAAATGCACTAGCTTTCAACCTTCATTACATGTATTGTGTTAATAACAGATTGCTAACCATTTTTAAGGATGTTTTCCAACCAGCCCGTCTTCACCTTCCAAACCTTATCTTGCTCATAGTTTCTTTAATTAATTTCATTAATTAAAAAATTAATAGTCGTGTGTTTCTCACAAAATTTGAAATCTTTTCAGAAAAGTGATCAATTGTGCATATTATGTGAACCAGTGCAAAGCCTTTATTCTGTGCGAAATAGGTCACTGCGTTCATATTGGTGAAATGAAAATAGATACAAAATATCAAAAAAAACAGCTAGTGCCCTGTGCTGAAATCAGATTAAGCTTACTATGAAAATTGATCTTTGCAACTCTTCTGATACGGCTATGTTTGTTCTGGCCATAACTTGGCAAAAAATGTGTAAAACACAAACCTGCATGTCTTTGGGATGTGGGAGGAAAGTGGAGCTCCCAGAGGAAACCCAAACTGTCAGAAGGAGAGTGTAAGAACTCTGCACAGACAGCACCCGTATTCAGGATCGAACCTGAGTCTCTCGCGCTGTGAGGCAGCAGCTCAACCGTTGAGCCACTGTGCTGCCCAAATTTCACTTACTCATCCAAATGGTATTTCACTTACTCATCCAAAAGCATTTGAGAGACCTCATTTGTCATTGTGGCTGGATTGGAGGCTGAGATGCAAAAGATCCAGTCAAATACTGATCCATTGGTAATTTGTGTTGCTTACGTATGCTTATACTTCAACTAAACTAAGCTAAACTAAACTAAACAACCAGCAAAATGCTGGAGTAATTCAGTGGGACAGGCAGCATCACTGGATCCAGAGATGCTGCCTGTCCCACTGAGTTGCTCCAGCATTTTGTGTCTATCTTTGGTATAAACCAGCATCTGAAGTTCCTTCCCAAACCTAACAAGAGTTGGATTTAGTTTATTCAACTCCCCTGTTCCTCTTGCATTTTATCATATTCTTTTGAATCTGCTCTGACCATTATTTCAGATGGAGCAATGCAAGTTGCAACATCTTGGGGTGTAAAATGGAAGTCTGTTCATCTGCTTACTGCATCTTTGTTAACGTTTTTTAACGTTTTGGCCAATTCATCTCCGTATAGACGGCTCCGGAAAGGTGTGTGGCCACAAACCAGTATATTTCCCTTTGCATTTCCACGTGAGAAAGTGCCCTTATGCATTTGGCACGTTTTGTCCTGAAGCCTGCAGTACAGAGCATGCTCTCTGGTACATAAATGAATGTGTAGAAAAAACATGCAAATTAGGGAATCACCTAATCAAACCTACATTATTGCATCATTTTAAGGTCGGTTGCGAGGGATGGCTGCCAATGAAGGCCCAATGCTCTCTAGGCTACATACAGTAAAGATGGCAATCAAGAATACCCTCCTCAATGGAGTGACCCTCTTAATTTTGGGCATTGCTTAAAATGAAGGGTGACTTGGTTCCAAACCAGCTCCTCAGGATAAAATGTAACTGGTGATGCTAATGTGAGAGCTGCACACTCTTCCACAAGAGGCAAAGCACGAGCCTAAAGGACTAATTAGTATAAAGTTGGGGAGTCATGTTGCAGTTATATAAGATGTGTGTGAGGCCACATTTGGTCACCATGTCATCGGAAAGATGTTGTCAAGGCGGAAAAGGCTCAAAGATCTGCGAGGATATTGCCAGGACTCAAATATCTGAGTGATAGGGATATGTTGAGCAGGCTTGGACTCTATTTCTTGGAGCACAGGAGGATGAAGGTTGATCTTAGAGAAGTATTAAAAATGACAAAATATTGTGAATTGCCCCTAGCGTGTAGGATAGTAATAGTGTACAGGGATTGCTGGTTGGTGTGGATTCAGTGGGCCGAATGGTCTGTTTCTGTGCTGTATCTCCAAACTAAACTAAACAGAGAACATAGATTTAAGATGTGGGGGAAAATAATTTAATAGGAACCTGAGGCATAACTTTTTTACACCAAGGATATATGGAACGAGTTGCCAGAGGAGGCTGTTGAGGTAGGTACTATCGCAACATTTAAAAACATTTAGATAGGTACATGGATAGGGCAGATTTAGACAGATATGAGCCAGACACACGCAGGTGGGACTAGTGTAGATGGGACAAGTTGGTCGTTGTGAGCAAGTTATGTCACTTGGTCTGTTTCCACGATGTATGCCTCTGTGTCTCGCATCCTACACACTTGGGGCAAATTACAGAGGCCAATTAACCTACAAAGCTGCACGGGTTTGGAATGTGGGAGGAAGCTGAAGCACCCACAGAAAACCCACAGGGTCACGGGGAGAAGGTACAAACTCCATACAGACAACACCCCTAGTCAGGATTGAACCCCAGGTCTCTGCCGCTAAGAGGCAGTTGCTCAACCAGCTGTACCATTGTACCAAAAGTTACAATGACTGAGATTTAGTCAGCCAAAATCACAGTGGTGGGGTGGAGTGAGGCAGCAGATGTCTCAGACCCAGAATTAAATGAGGAATTTTGGGGAAACAAGGCTAGAGAACAGGAGAAGATCGCAATGATAAAAATATCTTAGATAAATTAACATTTTAAATGTTGGTGTTGCTGAAAATGGAAACAATTTATCTTATAGAAGAAGATGCGGTGGGTGTGTGCAATATATTTCACTTGCTAATGGGGACATTAATTTCAACATAATGTAGGCGGGTAGGGTTACAGATAAACGGAAGTATTGGGAGATGATAGGAAGCAATCCCCCAGAGCATGGCACAATCATATCTGGTGATGACAAAGATATGAATGATAATAGATGTGGCTGTTCTGAGAAGTAGATTGTTGATGAAAAGGAGGCGGAAGGAGATGGAAGTGGAGAATATGGCGTCAGAAGTTTAATCAAAGTCAGGATATCAATGGTGTAATTTAATGTGATTAATGATAGCCTGGGAAAAGGTCAGGCAAATTGAGTCAATGACAAAGGTGGCGCAGCAGTAGAGTTGCCACCCTACAGCTCCAGTGACCCAGGTTTGATCCTGACTATAGGTGCCGTCTCTGCCGAGTTTGTACGTTCTTTTTGTGTTTTTATCCTCTTTATTTTGCTTCTTATTTTAAATCCATTCAGCATTATGTTTATTTTTTCTGTTTTTTATTATCAATTCAAAGTACAGTCTTCATATTTAGTATTTATTATTTTAAAGACATTCAACTTGTCCTCAAGTAAAATTATGTGAAGCATAATTCTCCAACATGTATGAAGTGTCATTAATAGACACAAAGTGCTGGAGTAACAGACAGCATCTCTGCAGAGGGATCTCGACCCAAAACGTCACCTATTCCTTCTCTCCAGCGATGCTGCCTTTCCCGTTGAGTTATTCCAGCATTTCATGTCTATCTTAAATCGGCATCTGCAGTTCCTTCCAACACATGAAGAATTAAATTAGTTTCATTGATCGATTGAATGGAAGCAGTCCCTGCAGCCCTCCCAGCCCACAGTGACAATTCACTCCTCAGTCCACCCTCGGGACACAGATGAGGAGAGGGACGTTGGGTCGTGGATCTGCAGCAGCCTGGGGTTACCGGGGCTTACCTGGATCGGGGGCGATCCTGTACTTCCAACATGTACTTCCAACTCTCCTCACTTTGGAGGACCTACACAGTTCCCACTGTCGCAAGAAATCCCAGAACATTATAAAGGACATTTCCCACCCCGGCCACTCCCTGTTTGAACTGTTGCCGTCAGGCAGACGGTACAGATCAATGAGGACAAGGCAGTTTTTATCCCACAGCAATAACTACACTTAATGTAGCCACCAAATGAGCGCAGGTGCGCTACATACCAAATGGATTGTGAAATCGACAGAAGAATGTACGGTTGTGTGTTTATGCTTATTTTATGGTGGTGTGTGTATGCTTACATATCGTTAGCTTTTAGAAATGTGTGACTGGTGCACTGACTGATTGGCATTTTAATTTTGTTGTACATGTTCACATGTTATAATGACAATAAAGATTATCTATCTATCTATGTGGACCGGACTTTGCACGTTGGACATTTGACTGTTTCTTTTTCTTTGTAAACGGCACCGAAAGATGGCAACTGTGCATTTGTGGGTTGTGCAAAAGAATGTCACTGTGCTGTGTATACCTGACAATAAAGAACCATTGAACCAACAATCACCTGTTCACAGATATTCTATGTAATCTCACTTTCGTATCCACTCGCTACGCACTGTAGACACTTTTCCAGAGGCTAATTATCCGACAAAACCCGTGCATCATTGGGATGTGGTGGGAAACCAGAGCACCCAGAGGAACCGCACGTGGCCACAGGGAGAAGGTGTAAACTCCACACAGACAGCACCTGAGGCCAGGATCAAATCCAGGTCTCTGGCGCTGCGAGACAGCAGCTCTACTAACTGCGCCACTGTGCCACCCTAAAAATTGTGATTGATTGGAAGGACCGATGTCAATGGAAGATTCCAAGTAAACTGAGAAGGAGGATCGTGATTTTAAAATCCCTAATTGTCAGGAATGGGATTCAAACACTTACCTCCTGTAGAGTCAGTGACTTAAATGCAATGATTTGGACTGCATGGTCATCCCTGACCACAACATATTTGATTTAGTTCTGTACTGATTTGAATATGACCTAAAAACTATAACATCCTGGTTTAGGAACAACTTCTTCCCAACGACCATCAGGCTATTGAACACAACTAACTCCAGCCAAAATCCAAACTACCAACTGCTTTGATCACATTAGGGACTTGCTTTGTTTTTTGTTTTTGGACTATATTGTATTTTTTAAAATAATTTATTGAACCTCATTTTGTAGTTTATTATTGTATCTACTGAGTACCTTGTTTACATACCTGCTGTGTTGCTGCAAGTAAGAAACTCAGTGGGTCAGGCAACATCTCTGGAGAGAATTATTAGGTCCCTACCTGAAACGTCACCTATTCCTTTTCTCCAGAGATGCTGCCTGACCCGCTGAGTTACTCCAGCGTTTTTTGTATCTTTTCGATTTAAACCAGCATCCGTAGTTCATTCTTACAAACAAAGAATTTTCATTGAAGATAGACACAAAAGGCTGGACTAACTCAGTGGGCCAGGCAGCATCTCTGGAGAGAAGGAATGGGTGACGTTTCGGGTCGAGACCCTTCTTCAGACTGGTTAGGGATAAGGGAAATGAGAGATATTGACAGTGATGTGGAGAGATAAAGAACAATGAATGAAAGATAAGTCTCATCGGAGATAGGAGGAGAACTTCTTCAAAGTAGACATACCGTGAGGAGATTTCGCAGTGAAGCAGACGAAGTGTAAGAAGGAACTGTAGATGCTGGTTTAACCCACTTCGGGACATATGCAATAAAACACCCTTGACTCCTGTTTTAGGTCCACAGACTTGACACTTGTCTGGTAATCCCAGATGATAGTAAATTTGTTAATTCACAGGTCCCTTTTGGTGCCACAAAAATCAATACTCATATATATCACCAGGGCCATTAGCACCATAATCTCATCAAATGGCAGCCATTCAGGTAATGCATGGCTCCCTGCAGTGAAAAAGAATGACAGAAGAATCCCCTTTTGTGAATACTATTGATCTCTGCTCGTAACCTGATAACAACTTTGGGTTTGGATTTTATACCCTCCACAGTTCAATAGACTGTTCAAAATGTCTGTGATAATACACATCTACATTCACAACTACATACATACTGTGCACCAGAAAATCAGAGGGTTAATCCATTGCAGTTTTCCCAAAGAACTTAATACCAATACATCTTTCAAGGGCAATTTAGCTAAATACAATAACATGACGTGTAGTAGTGTTTTCCTGCATCGTTGATGCAACATAACAATATACGTACAATATTCATTATGAACATCGTAGCTCTCTGTTAATCTTTCCATGTTCCCGTCCCATACCTTAGTGGATTCTCCATAACCGCTCCTATTGTTTATCCTCCACAGCTTTGTGCTTCATGGAGCAAACCCATGGTTACCCGCAACACAGAGACAAACTTTACCAAGTATCCATGGATACGCTTTAACCCCTCTGAGGTATTGACGGAAACAAGCCAGGATTAATACAGCTTTTCTACACTTTGATTGCTCTCGGTGCTTGCCTGCTAATCTCCACAGGAATGGCAATTTCCGCTTACTTCAATATGCCATCATTGTAGCCTTCACACATGCAATGCTGACAGCCATTTTCCACTGTATCCCTGTGGTTTCAGCAATTAACAATTCCCAGCGTACCAAACAAGACAATTTTCCATAATGTCATTACCACCAAGATTGGATTTCAGCCACCACTTCCATCCCGCATGGTCGAGCTTGTGTCAATTTGGATGAAGCAGTATTTTCCTTGGTAGCCATATTGGAAAATCCCAAAACGGGAATTGCAGTTAAAGATTTCATTCCAAACAGTTCAGAAGTAGAATCTGTATTTAAATTTGTCGCAGTTTCTGCGCTGCAAATTGAAAATATTGGACATCCAGCATCTATGGAAAACATTGATTGATAGTTTATTATTACATGTGGCATGTCACAGTGAAATTCTTTGTCTTGCATACCATACACACAGTATGCAAAGAGTCGCCACATATAGAACACCAACAAAATTACAAGGACCTGGATAGAGACATAGTCTCACGGTTATACAGCATGGAAACAGGACCTTCAGCCCAACTAGTCCATGTCAACCAAGATGCCCATTCTACGTTAGTCCTATTTGCCCACATTTGGCCCACATCCACTGAACCTTCCATATCCATGTAGCAGCCCAAATGTATTTTAATTGCTGTTAAAGGATCTGCCTCAACTACCTCTTGTGGCAACTCATTCCATATGTCCACCACCCTCTGATTGAAAAAGCTGCTCTTGGGTTCTGTCTTCCCCTCTCAGCTTAAACCTACAGGATGTCCTCTGGTTCTTGATTCTGCTACTCTGGATAAAAGAATTGATGCATTCTCCCTATCCCCTCATGATTTTATACACATCTATAAGATCAGCGCCCTGCATTCCGAGGAATAAAGTTCTGTCCTGCCCAACCTCTCTCTATAACTCAGGCCCTCTGGTCTTGGCATAATCCTAGTAAATGTTCTCTGCACTCTTTCCAGCCTAATGGCATCCATCCTATGGCAGGGTGACCAAAACTGAACACAATACTCCAAATGCAGCCTTGCCAATGTGTGGTACAACTGTGTTGTTAAAGAAGGAACTGCAGATGCTGGAGAATCGAGGGTTACACAAAAAGCTGGAGAAACTCAGCGGGTGCAGCAGCATCTAAGGAGCGAAGGAGATAGGCAACGTTTCGGGTCGAGACCCTTCTTCAGTGTGGTACAACTGTAACTTAACATCCAAGCTTCAATACTTAATACCCTGATTGATGAAGGCCAATGTACCAAAAGCCTCGTGAACACCTTAGCTATGATACTACTTTCAGGGAACTATGTATCTTTACTTCTAGACCCCTTTGCTCCACAACACTTCCATACCCTACAATTCACTGTCAAGGTCTTGCCCTGATTGGACTTCCCAAAATGCAACACTTGCACTTATCTGTGTTAAATTCCATTAACTATTCCTCAGACCACTTGCCTAGCTGATTAAGATCCTGCTGTAATTTTTGATAACTATCTTCACTATCTACGAAACCACCCACATTAGTGTAATCTGCAAACTTAATAATCATACCTTGCGTTTTCTTAACAAAATTGTTGATATGAATCACAAACAGTAATGGCACCGGTAAGGGTCCAGCACTGACTCTTCAATAAGGGCCCAGCACTGACTCTTCAATAAGGGCCCAGCACCGACCCATGAGGCACACCACTACTCACAGGCCTGCAGTCCAAAAAACCTTCTACCATCATCCCTTCCTTCCTTCCATGAAGCCAACTCTGTATCCAGTCAGTTGAGGTACAGGTTCACTTGCACCTCCTCCAACCTTATCTACTGTTCCAGGTGAGGACTCCTATGTATCGGCGAGACCAAGCGCAGACTCGGCGATCGTTTCACTGAAACCTGCGCCCAGTCTGCCTAAACCTATGTGATCTCCCGGTTGCTAAACACTTTAACTCCCCCTCCCATTCCCACACTGGGCCTCCTCCATTATCGGAGTGGGGCATGGCGCAAATTGGAAGAACAGCACCTCATATTTTGCTTGGGCAGCTTACACCCCAGCTGTATGAACATTGTCTTCTCTAACTTCAAGTAATCCTTGCTTTTCCTCTAGTTCCATCGCTCCCCCTTCCCAGTTTCCAAACAAGTCTGACTGTCTCTGACTATATTTTACCTCTGTTTGCTTTGTTGTTACCTTCTCCCGGTTAACAATGATCTATTCTACATTTACCTTGATCTCCATCCCCTTTGTCTTGTTTTTACACCTTTCACTTCCTTATCAATGCATCTCCCTCTCACCTGACATCTGTTTGGAGAAGGGTCTGGACCCGAAACATCACCCATTTCTTCTCTCCAGAGATGCTGCCTGTCCCGCTGAGTTACTCCAACTTTATGTGTCTATCTTCTGTATACAGTCGGCTAGCCCTCCATAGATCCCATGGGATCTAACCTTCAGGAACAGGCTACTTATGAACCTTATCAAAAGCCTCGCTGATGAAGGCAACGTTTCAGATCGACACCTTTCCTCGGACTAAATATGCAATATTTAGTCATATTTAAAACAACATGTATACTAATGGCAAAATAACAATAAAGTTATTGGGACTGATGAGTCACCAAGAAAGAGAAAAATGGAAGAATAGTAGCACATATCATGTATCAGTTGGCACTTTGCAAATCAGAGAAATTGAAGTCATTTTAACTGGTCATATCATGTTATAATTACACATTTAATACAATAACTTTCGACAGGGCAATAAATTAAAATAACAGTCAATCTACTTCAATTTATTAAAGGGTTATTGGTTCATATCATGCAGAAAGATGCGGAACCAGCTTTTTTTATATTTCAGACCTTTTCCACAGAATAGGATTAATTCAAAATACAGAAATGGAACCATTCTATGGATATATAAGGAAATAAAAGGGATCCCTTTACAATGCAAAACAATTTCCAGGCATTATATAGACACGTTTACTTAAAACCTGATTGTCACAAATGACTGAGGCTCTTGTGTAGGAAGGAGCTGCAGATGCTGTTTTCTTCCCGAAGATAGACACAAAATGCTGGTATGATCCATTGAATTACTCCCGCATTTTATGTCTATCTTAGACCTGATCTCTTGCTTGTTTTAAGTAGATGTGTCCACAAGTTGTTTAAATATAATATAAATTATTTTCTACTTTAAGAACAGGACACCAGCAATGATGTAGTAATCTGATTATATATATGGTGATTGGTTTTAAGGTTTACAGAAAGGTTTATGTATTGTTTGCAGAAATGGCGAAATTAGATAGCAACTTTGTGCTGCCTCGTCCCACTGAAAAAGGGCTTGTCTGCTGTGATTTATTTGTGATGTTGGCAGACGTGTGTGATCTTTGAGCTACAGGAATATTGCAGAGGGTTGGAGGGAAAATTGGCTCAGTGACTGGACTTGATTTGAGATACTACCGTTGTAGTGTTGGCAATCAGTAATGATGTCAAAAAAAACTAAATGTCTGGTTTACTTGTTGAAAGATGGAAATATATTCGAAGTAGGTAGCTCATAATGGAACATAATATATTCTTGCTTCAAGAAAAACTATCATAGCATCAAAGAGCAATGTGAATTGTGGAAAATCTGCTGTGAGTGAAACATTTTGAATGGTGATCGTTCTTTCAGAACGTTATTTAATGTTAGCTCATATTTAATGTCAGTTGTGCTTTTGCAAAACGATTGCTAGTTGGTTTCCTGTTGTCTCCTTTTACACAACATAATAGGGCATCAGCAGTTTACAGCCTGGTCAAATAGATTCCTCATTTTGCAGTTTTAAATGAATGTGTTGAAGAGTGGTGTCAAGCTCATTGGTGCACACTGTTCTTGTGAATGCGTCAACACAGTAAATGCGAGTGGCTTGCTATTCTTTTTACACAGATTGGATGAAGCCCTTATGTGGTGGGGACTGGTTTTCCACTGTGAGAGTGCTCTGATGATTTAATTGTATTATCGACTAATCCTTTCAATGTTCCTGCTTTACAATCTCATTTTCGATGGGCCTGCAAAAGTTCAAAATAGTTTGGACTCAGATGTTATAGAAATAAAGTCAAAGAGTCAAAGTTGCACAGAAATGAGCCCTTTTGGCTTGCCATGTCCCTGTCAACATTTTTGCCCATCTCTACTAATCCCATTTACCTGCAATAAGTCTGAATCCTTCTCTACTTTGCCTCTATAAGTATCTGTCCAACTGTCTGTTACATATAGTAACTGCATGTGATACCTTCACCTCCTCTGACAGTGCCTTCCAGATATCAACCACTCGCTGTATATAAGAAAATCCCCTCAGAACTCAGCGTTTCCGTGGATTTTGAAGAAACAGCAGCAAAGAGAAGCAGGAAAAAGCACTGATTGGCTCTAGCCCATGTGGGAGGAGAGTTAGAAGTGAGTAAGAGGGCGAAAAAAGTTTAAAACTGAGGGATTTGGTTTGTAAATTGGAAAATTAGCCAATTTATCAGTCAATATAAGCAAGACAACTCTTAGGGAGCGGCAGTGAGGGAGCAGCCTTGTGAGTAAAGTGTGAGTCTTTGACTTGAGAGTCTTCGGAGAGAAGACTACGCATAAAGCTCGAGAGGACGGAATGCGGTGAACACATGTTGAGGCAGATGAGACGGTGTGAGGCTTGCAGAACGTGGGAGCCCAGGGACACAGATGGAGCCTCTGGCTGCTACAACTGTGGCAAGTGCGTCCAGCTTCAGCTCCTAAAGGACCATGTTGAGGCACTGGAGAAGCAGCTGGATGACCTCAGGGCCATCCGGAAAAATGAGGGTATCCTGGACAGGACCTACAATGAGGGGTCACGCAGAGGATACGGGAAGAACCAAAGTGTGTGACAGAAGGAAAGGGTGGAAATTGGGGAGTGCAGAAGACCCAGGTGGCTGTGCCTAATGAAAACAGGTAAACCCTCTTGGGAAATGTCCGTGGAGACAATGTTTCCAGTCCGAGCGGTGGACACGTCGGTGGCTCCAATCCTAGAGATGAGACTCGACCGGCGAGATGGACATCAGGCAGAGTCTTAGTGGTGAGCAACTCCATTGTCTGAGGAGCGGACACGAAATTCTGTGGCAACAGACGAGATGCGAGGATGGTCTGTTGCCTACCTGGTGCCAGGGTTCTGGATGTCACGAGCCGAATTCAGAACATCCTCGAGAGAGAGAAGGTGAACAGCCGGCAGTAGTTGTGTATGTAGGCACAAACGACATCGGGAAGAAGAGGAAGGAGGTTCTCCAACATGAGTTCAGAGAGTTGGGAAGAAGACTGAAATGCCAGACTTCTAGGGTGGTTATCTCTGGATTGCTTCCAGTACCTCATGCTAGTGTATGTGCAGATAGTTATTAATGAATATGATATAGTTGGGATCATGAAGACATGGCTCCATGGTGACTAAGGCTGGGAGCTGAACATTCAGGGATATTCAATATTCAGGTAGGATAGACAGAAAGGAAAAGGAGGTGGGGTAGTCTTGCTGGTCAGAGAGGAGATTAACGCAATAGAAAGGAAGGACATTAACTTGGAGGATGTGGAATCGATATGGGTAGAGCTACAAAACACTAAGGGGAAGAAAACGCTAGTGGGAGTTGTGTACAGGCCACCTAACAGTAGTAGTGGAGTTGGGGATGGCATCAAACAGGAAATTAGAAATGCGTGCAACAAAGGTAAAACAGTTATAATGGGTGACTTCAATCTACATATAGATTGGGTGAATCAAATTGGCAGGGGTGCTGAGGAAGAGGATTTCTTGGAATGTATGCAAGATAGTTTTCTAAACCAATATGTAGAGGAACCAACAAGAGAGCAGGCTATTCTAGATTGGGTATTGAGCACTGAGGGTTAGTTAACTGTCTTGGTGTGCGTGGCCCCTTGGGCAAGAGTGACCATAATATGGTTCAGTTCTTCATTAGGATGGAGAGTGACATGATTAATTCAGAAGCAAGGGTTCTGAACTTAAAGAAAGGTAACTTAGAGGGTATGAGACATGAATTGGCCAAGATAGACTGGCAATTGATTCTTAAAGGGTTGACGGTGGATAGGCAATGGAAGGCATTTAAAGACTGCATGGATGAACTACAAAAATTGTTCATCCCAGTGTAGCAAAAGAATAAATCAGGGAAGGTAGTACATCCATGGATAACAAGGGAAATCAGGGATAGTGTCAAAACAAAAGATGAAGGATACAAATTAACCAGAAAAAGCAGCCTACCAGAGGACTGGGAGAAATTCAGAGTCCAGCAGAGGAGTACAAAGTGCTTAATTAGGAAAGGAGATTATGAAAGAAAACTGGCAAGGAACATAAAATCTGACTTTTATAGATATGTGAAAAGAAAAAGATTAGTTAAAACACATATAGGTCCCTTCCAGTCAAAAACAAGTGAATTGGTCATGGGGAACAAGGACATGGCAGACCAATTGAATAACTACTTTGGTTCTGTCTTCACTAAGGAAGACCTAAATAATCTGCCGGAAATAGCAAGGGACCGGGGGTCAAATGAGATGGAACTGATTGAAATCCAGGTTAGCCGGGAAGTGGTGTTAGGTAAATTGAATGGATTAAAGCCCGATAAATCCCCAGGGCCAGATAGGCTGCATCCCAGAGTTCTTAAGCAAGTAGCCCCAGAAATAGTGGATGCATTAGTGATAATTTTTCAAAACTCTTTAGATTCTTGAGTAGTTCCTGAGGATTGGTGGGTAGCTAATGTAACCTCACTTTTTAAAAAGGGAGGAAGAGAGAGAGTGGGGAATTACAGACCAGTTAGTCTAACATCGGTAGCTGCTAGAGTCAGTTATTAAAGATGGAATAGCAGCACATTTGGAAAGTGGTGAAATCATTGGACAAAGTCAGCATGGATTTATGAACGGTAAATCATGTCTGACGAATCTTATAGAATTTTTCGAGGATGTAACTAGTAGAGTGGATAAGGGCGAACCAGTGGATGTGTATATATCTGGACTTTCAGAAGGCTTTCAACAAGGTCCCACATAAGAGATTAGTATGCAAACTTAAAGCACACGGTATTGGGGGTTCAGTATTGATGTGAATAGAGAACTGGCTGGCAGACAGGAAGCAAAGAGTAGGAGTAAATGGGTCCTTTTCAGAATGGCAGGCAGTGACTAGCGGGGTACCGCAAGGCTCGGTGCTGGGACCCAAGCTATTTACAATATATATCAATGATTTGGACGAGGGAATTGAATGCAACATCTCCAAGTTTGTGGATGACACGAAGCTGGGGGGCAGTGTTAGCTGTGAGGAGGATGCTAGGAGGCTGCAAGGTGACATGGATAGGTTGTGTGAGTGGGGAAATGCATGGCAGATGTTGTATAATGTGGATAAATGTGAGGTTATCCACTTAGGTGGCAAAAACAGGAAAGTAGACTATTATTTGAATGGTGGCCGATTAGGAAAAGGGGAGATGCAACGAGACCATGGTACACCAGTCTTTGAAAGTAGGCATGCAGGTGCAGCAGGCAGTGACGAAAGTGAATGGTATGTTAGCATTCATAGCAAAAGGATTTGAGTATAGGAGCAGGGAGGTTCTAGTAAAGTTGTACAGGGTCTTGGTGGGACCACACCTGGAGTATTGCATACAGTTTTGGTCTCCTAATCTGAGGAAAGACATTTTTGCCATAGAGGGAGTACCGAGAAGGTTCACCAGATTCCTGGGATGTCAGGACTTTCATATGAAGAAAGACTGGATAGACTCGGCATGTACTCTCTAGAATTTAGAAGATTGAGGGTAGATCTTATAGAAACTTCTTAAGGGGTTGGACAGGCTAGATGCAGAAAGATTGTTCCCAATGTTGGGGAAGTCCAGAACAAGTGGTCACAGTTTAAGGATAAGGGGAGAGTCTTTTAGGACCGAGATGAGAAAAATATTTTTCACACAGAGACTGCCACAGAAGGTAGTTGAGGCCAGTTCATTGGCTATATTTAAGAGGGAGTTAGATGTGGCCCTTGTGGCTAAGGGGATCAGGTGGTATGGAGAGAAGGCAGGTACGGGGTACTGAGATGGATGATCAGCCATGATCATATTGAATGGCGGTGCGGGCTCGAAGGACCTAATGGCCTTCCTGCACCTATTTTCTATGTTTCTATGTTTCTATGACTGGAACAGGGAGATAGCGGATCTGAATGTGTGGCTGAGGGGCTGGAGCAGGGAGCAAGGATTTTGATTTATAGACCACTGCAATCTCTTCTGTAGTAGGGGTGACCTGTACAAAAGGGACGGGTTACACCTTAACTGGAGGGGGACCAACATTCGGGCAGGCAGGTTTGCTAGGTGTGGGTTTAAACTAAATAGTGGGGCAGGAAGGATTGACAAATTGGGAGTATAAAGATGAAGGGGAAGAGGATACAGGAAAAATTACGAAAGATTCTCGAATTAATGGGAAGGAAAGCTCGAGAAGGGACAACAGAGTAAGGTCAGGGCCAATTGCGAGCGGTGCAAGAGGGGAAGTGAATGCGGAGGTCAAAGTGCTCTCTATGAATGCGTAAAGTATAAGGAAGAAAGTGGACGAGCATGAGGCTCAGTTAGAAACTGGAAACTATGATGTTGTGGGAATTACTGACGCGTGGCTGCAAGAGGGCCAGGGCTGGAAACTGAATATTCAAGGGTATACTTCATATCGAAAAGACAGCCAGAGGGGGTGGGTTGCTCTGTTGGTGAGGAATGAAATTCAGTCCCTTGCAAGGGGTGGCATTTAAACAGGAGATATGGAGTTAGTATGGATAGAACTAAGGAATTGTAAGGGTAAAAAGACCCTGATGGGATTAATCTACAGGCCCCCAAACAGTAGCCTGGACATAGGGTGCAAGTAGAATCAGGAGTTAAAATTGGCATGTAGCAAAAGTAATGCTGTGGTTGTTATGGGAGATTTCAACATGCAGGTAGAGTGGGAAAATCAGGTTGGTACTGGACCCCAAGAAAGGGACTTTGTAGAGTGCCTTTGTGATAGATTCTTAGAACAGCTTGTATTGGAGCCTGCCAGGGAGAAGGCAATTCTGGATTGAGTGTTATGTAATGAACCGGATTTGATAAAGGATCTCGAGGTTAATGAGCTATTAGGAGGTAGTGACCATAACATGGTCAGGTTTAATCTACAATTGGAGAGGGAGAAGGTGTCAGTGTTGCAGTTGAATAAAGGGGACTATGGGGCCATGAGGGAGGAGCTGGCCAAAGTTGACTGGAAAGATACACGAGCAGGGATGACAGTGGCATAAAGATGGCAGGTATTTCTAGGAATAATACAGAAGGTGCAGGATCAGTTCATTCCTAGGAGGAAGAATTCTCCAAGGAGGAAGAGTTCCTCCTAGGAATGATTCCAAGGGGAGAAAGGGGCGACCATGGCTGACAAGGGACGTCAGGGACAGTATAAAAATTAAAGCGAAGAAGTACAATGTAGCAAAGATGAGCAGGAAGCAAGAGCATTGGGTAATGTTTAAAGAACAACAGAAGATAACCAAAAGACAATACGGGGAGAAAAGATGCAGTACGATGGTAAGCTAGCCAAGAATATAAAGCAGGATAGTAAAAGCTTCTTTAGGTATGTGAAGAGGAAAAAATTAGTTAAGACCAAAGTTGGACCCTTGAAGACCGAAAAAGGTGAATTTATTATGGGGAACAAGGAAATGGCAGATGAACAGGTACTTTGGATCTGTCTTCACTAAGGAGGACACAAACAATCTTCCTGATATAGTAGAGGCCAAAGGATCTGGGGTGACGGAGGAACTGAAGGAAATGCACATTAGGTAGGAAATGGTGTTGGATAGACTGTTGGGACTGAAGGCTGATAAATCCCCAGGGCCTGATGGTCTGCATCCCAGGGTACTTAAGGAAGTGGCTCTAGAAATCGTGGATGCATTGGTGATAATTTTCTAATGTTCTATAAACTCAGGATCAGTTCCTGTGGATTGGAGGGTAGCTAATGTTATCCCACTTTTTAAGAAAGGCGGGAGAGAGAAAACAGGAAATTATAGACCAGTTAGCCTGATATCGGTGGTGGGGAAGATGCTGGAGTCAATTATAAAAGATGAAATAGCCAAACATTTTGATAGCAGTAACAGGATTGGTCCTAGTCAGCATGGATTTACGAAGGGGAAATCATTCTTGACTAATCTTCTGGAATCTTTTGAAGATGTAACTAGGAAAATGGACAAGGGAGAGCCAGTGGATGTAGTGTACCTGGACTTTCAGAAAGCATTTGATAAGGTCCCACATAGGAGATTAATGGGCAAAATTAGGGCACATGGTATTGGGGGTAGAGTGCTGACATGGATAGAGAAGTGGTTGGCAGACAGGAAACAAAGAGTAGGGATTAACGGGTCCCTTTCAGAATGGCAGGCAGTGACTAATGGTGCACCGCAAGGCTCAGTGCTGGGACCGCAGTTATTTACGATATACATCAATGATTTGGATGAAGGGATTCAAAGTACCTTTTGCAAATTTGCATGCTGGGTGGCAGTGTGAACTGTGAGGAGGATGCTATGAGAATGCAGAGTGACTTGGACACGTTGGGGGAGTTGGCATATGCATGGCAGATGCAGTTTAATGCGGATAAATGTGAGGTTATCCACTTTGGTAGCAAAAACAGGAAGGCAGATTACTATCTAAATGGCGTCAAGGTGGGAAAAGGGGAAGTACAACGGGATCTGGCGGTCCTTGTACATCAGTCTATGAAAGTAAGCATGCAGATACAGCAGGCAGTGAAGAAAGCGAATGGCATGTTGGCCTTTATAACAAGTGGAATTGAATATAGGAGCAAAGAGGTCCTTCTGCAGTTGTACAGAGCCCTAGTGAGACCACACCTGGAGTATTGTGTGCATTTTTGGTCCCATAATTTGAGGAAGGACATTCTTGCTATTTAAGGAGTGCGGCATAGGTTTACAAGGTTAATTCCCAGGATGGCGGAACTGTCATATGCTGAAAGAATGGAGCAGCTGGGCTTGTACACTTGAGTTTAGAAGGATGAGAGGAGATCTCATTGAAACATATAAGATTGTTAAAGGTTTGGACACGCTGGAGGCAGGAAACATGTTTCCGATGTTGGGGGAGTCCAGAACTAGGGGCCACAGTTTAAGAATAAGGAGTAAGTCATTTAGAATGGAGACGAGGAAACACTTTTTCTCACAGAGAGTGGTGAGTTGGTGGAATTCTTTGCCTCAGAGAGCGGTGGAGGCAGGTTCTTTGGATGCCTTCAAGAGAGGGCTAGATAGAGCTCTTAAAAATAGTGGAGTCAGGGGATATGGGGAGAAGGCAGGAATGGGGTACTGATTGGGGATGATCAGCCATGATCACATTGAATGGCGGTGCTGGCTTGAAGGGCCGAATGGCCTACTCCTGCACCTATTGTCTATTGTCTATTGTCCATTTTCAGATACAGTTTAAAACTCCTGTGAGTTTATGAAACCTGTTGTTTTTTGATAGCTCCACCAGGGGAAAAAGATTCTGATTATCTACACTATTACACTCGTGATCTTACATACCTGATCAGATCAAAGCTCCCCAGTCCTGACAAATCAAATATGTTTGGATGTGGACAATGAATGGGAAGAGGGAGATCCATGTACATGCACATGGTTCTACAGTCAAACAGCGGGTCAGGCAGCATTTCTGGAGGAAAAGGTTGAATGACGTTTCAGGTCAGGCAGGACGCTTCTTCAGACTGAAAGTAGGGATTGGGGGAGGAGGTGGGGGTGAATGGTGAAGAGCTAGAGATGAGAAAAGATCAGGATCAATCAGGATTGGTCACAAATTACATCAGACAAGATATTCGCCTGCTGGCGAAGCAAGGCATGATCTCAAAAGAACAGCACATTGGCACGGAAACAGGCCCATCGGCCTTCCGGGCCCGCGTCGACCAGCGATTCCTGTACACTAGCAATATCCTACACACTAGGAACGATTTACAAATTTTACCAAAGCCAATTAACTTACAAACCTGTACGTCTTTGGAATTGTGGGAGGAAACCGGAGCACCCAGAGAAAACCCACGCAGTCACGAGGAGAACGCACAAACTCCATACAAACTCCATAGACAGCACCCATTGTCAGGATCGAACCCGAGTCGCTGGCACGTTAAGGTAGCAACTCTACTGCTGCGCAACCGTGCAATCCTAAACTTGTAAACAAACACGCGGGGCATACAACATACCATGATGAACTTGAAAATGATTCTGGAGAAGTTGCAATATCATGTTGTGTTCAGTTTCATTATGTTCAATATTAGTACTGCTAGTTGCACTGCACTGCTTTTCACCTTCTGGGAATGTTAGAAGAATGTGGCATTAGATAATGATGATGTTCTTGAAATCGCTGAGAAAAAGGTTCACATTTTAAAAATTACACATTGACCAATGGTGCCACATCCTGCAAAACTGCTTGGGAAGAGGCTCTGTAAGCATGTGTTGATCCAACACACACCATACATTAATACAAGATATAAAGTGCTGGAGGAACTTAGCAGGTCAAGCGGCATCTGTGGAGACATTGGACAGACAACGTTTTGGTTTGGGTCTTCAGATATGTGGGGTTTGGGAATAAAGCTAGAAAAGAGAGATGGGGATGGGGTAAAATCTCAGAAGTGATAGGTGGATACCGGTGGCACAGTGCCACTGCAGTGGAGTTGCTGCCTTATAGTGGCAGAGACCCAGGTTGGTTCCTGACTATGGATGCTTTATGTTCCTGTTTTAGGCAGGCAACAACCTTGTGGATGAAGTCTGTGTTAAAATAAGCCAGGTCTGCAACTTATCTACAGCTGCAGCACAACATGTGACAAAAGGCTACGTGATTATTGATAAGTTGATAGGTTATAGGATCAGAATTAGGCCATTAGGCGCATCAAGTCTACTCCGCCATTCAATTATGGCTGATGACCTTTCCCTCTCAACCCCATTCTGCTGCCTTCTCCCCATAACCTCTGACACCCTTACTAATCCAGAATCTGTCAATCTCCATCTCAAAAATATCCATTGTTTTGGCCTCCACAGCCATCTGTGGCAATGAATTCCACAGATTCGCCACCCTTTTATTAAATAAATCCCTCCTCATCTCCATTCTAAAGGCACGTCCTTCTATTCTGAAGCAACAGTATAGCCTCTGGTCGTAGCCTCTCCAACTAGTGGAAACATCCTCTTCACATCCACTCTATCCAGGCCTTTCACTATTTGGTAAGTTTCAATGAGGTCCCCCCCCCCCCCATCCTTCTAAGCTCCAGCGAGTAGATGCCCAGTGCGGTCAACATTCCAATGAAGCATCAGAATAAATTATCTTCCAACAAGTTCATTAAGTTTTTTTTTTAAAGTCGTTTTGCTATTTCAGTTTTTATCAGGCTTTGGTTTTAACATTTTTAATCAGAGGAAGGTTGATATCACCAGATTTCAATCCCCAGCCTAATGCACTTGCTGCTCTTCCTCCCTTTTCAGTGAGATTGCAAGATTTGACTGAATGGACGTCACAGCGGTGGAGAATATGTACTAAGAATGAGCTTGTGGTTACCGATGGTTGTATCTAGTACTTCATGCCTCAGCAAGGATGAAGGAAGCAGTCTGAAGAAGGGTCTCGAAACGTCGCCTATCTCCTTCGCTCCTTAGATGCTGCTGCACCCACTGAGTTTCTCCAGCTTTTTGTGTAACCCATGAAGGAAGCCTTGCTACCCATTTCAGACAGCCTACTGCCCTTGAACACACATCAAGTTCTTGACACAGCAATTGCTATTTGTAGTTGATTGAAGCCAGATTATGTTGTGACCGAGCTCGTTCTGGGTTACTTGATTTAAGGTATGAAGCTTCATACAGTATTAGTTAGTCAGGATGTTTTATTACTAGAGGTCTGAATTCATATCTAGTTCAAGTGCATTGGATGGAGATTGATGGCCAATTTACAATCTGTTGCAATCACACAAAAGCATAGACTGCAGCTCCAAAATTAACAATACGCCAAATATAATTATTGTGCAACCTTTGGAGATTCAGTTTGTAATTCATTATAATTTAGGTGTGATGAAGGGACTCGACCTGAATCATCACCTATTCCTTTTCTCCGGAGATGCTGTCTGACCCGCTGAGTTACTCCAGTTTTTTGTGTCTGTCTTTGATTTGAACCAGCATCTGCAGTTCCTTTAGGTTCAGTTAGGCTGTAAAATAAAGTTATCAGTGAAAATAGATCTGCCGGAACTTCAGTGATATATTTAACAGCATCTTTGTTCCATGTGATTGATAAGATCAGCGAGGTTTCAGGTAAGAAGCTCTAAACATAAAACCTTCCTGCCTATTTCATGTTCTGCACTGCATGACATATTGAGTTCCTGTGATAATTGGTACATGGTAGAAGTGTACAGGCCTGATTAGCCTTGCGATTGTTGCCAATCATTTCTGCATTTTTTTTTCAGTTTAGTTTAGAGACACAGCGCAGAAACAGGCCTTTCGGCCCACCGCTGACCAGCGATCCCTGCACAATAACACTATCCCACACACACTAGGGACAACTTACTATTTTACCAAGCCGATTAGCCTCCAAACCTATACATCTTTGGAGTGTGGGAGGAAACCGGAGTTCCTGTAGGAAACCGAAGTATCTCACAGGGAGAATGTACAAACTCCATACAGACAGCTCCCCTGTGGCCAGGATCGAACCCAGGCCTCTGTAAGGCAGCAACTGTAAGGCAGCAACTCTACTGCTGCGCCACCATGCCACCGTGCTGTCGATTGAAGAAGGTTTGGTAGAAGCTGGAGACAAAAGTAACTGCAGATGCTGGTTTACATGAAAAGACACGAAATTCTTGAGTAACTCAGCAGGTTAGACTGTGTCTCTAACGGACATGGGAGGCAATGTTTTGGGTTGAGATGCTTCTTCGGGCTTGGCTCGAGTGGATGTGGAGAGGATGGTTCCATTAGTGAGAGAGTCTAGGACCAGAGGACGCAGCCTCAGATTAAAATGACGCACCGTTAGAAAGGAGATTAGGAGGAATTCCTTTAGTTAGTGGGTAGTGAATCTGTGAAATTAATTGTCATGGAAGGCTGTGGATGCCAATTCATTGGGTATTTTTAAAGTGGAGATTGACAGGCTTGTGATCAGTAAGGGTGTCAAAGGTTAGGGGGGGAAGGCAGGAAAATTGGGTTGAGAGGAAAAGATAGACCAGCCATGATTGAATGGCATAGTAGACTTGATGGGCCGAATGACCTAATTCTGCCCTGATGACTTATGAACATATGAACTTAAAAGTTTAATGTTATTGCTAACCCTTTCTGCAATAGGAAGTGCATACCTATACAAAACATTTGTGGCAGATAAGATATTTTAACATCAACCTCTCCCTTCTAAAGTTCAGACAACAAAAGGAAGTATTCTCAATACACCACAGCACCAGAGGCTGTAAAGATGAAAAACAAACTGCTAGAGGAACTCAGCAGGCCAAGCAGCATATGTGAAGGCAGAGAGATGGTTGACATTTTGGGTCAAGGGTCTCAAAGTTGATGCAGAGACTCAACTTGAAACATTGATCACCGCATTGCCTTCACAGATACTGCCTGACCTGCAAAGTTCTTTCAGCAGGTTGTTTTTGGCTCCATATTTCAACATCTACTATCTCTTTTGTTTCCCATGAGGGTGAATCTTGGTTTAATCACAAGTCTGTGTGTTCACTGGAGCAGTTAATGCTTCCAACCCTACAACAGTCATACAATCACGGAGTGCAGTAAGGAAATCCAAAGAGTACAAAGCGTGGCTTTATATTTGAGGTGATTAACCAGTAGACACTCCAGCTCAGTCAAAATAACCACATCCATTCCAATGCCTGGACCTCATTGCATAATTGAAGAAACAAGGAATTGCAGGTGATGGTTTACAAGAAAAGGCACAAGGTGCTGGAGTAACTCAGCAGGTCAGGCAACATCCCTGGAGAACATGGATAGATGACGATTCAGGTTGGGACCCTACCTCAGTCTGAAGAAAGGTAATCTTTCAGTCTGAAGAAAAGGCTCGACCCGAAATGTCACTTACCCATGTTCTGCACGGATGCTGCCTGACTCGCTGAGTTACTCCAGCACTTTATGGGTTTTTTTCTCCCTTTTGCATAACATTGGCAAACTGCCTAAATGACAAAGATGCCCGAACGTAGCTTACCAGATTCAGACCCGTGGCCTATACATGTTCAAAATCATAACTCAGCAAAGAAGCATTGAATGTAGGAAAGAACTGCAGATGCTGGTTTAAATCAAAGGTAGACACAAAATGCTGGAGTGACTCAGCGGGACAGGAAGCATCTCTGGAGAGAAGGAATGGGTGACATTTCGGGTCGAGACCCTTCTTCAGACTGATGTCTCATACATCAGTCTGAAGAAGGGTCTCTTTGTACCTCTGCTTTTCTTGATAATATCTTGATGTTTTACAGCGCCAATAACCCGGGTTTGGTCCTGACTACAGGTGCTGTCTGTACAGAGTTTGTACGTTCTCCCTGGGACCTGTGTGGGTTTTGTCTAGGTGCTCAGGTTTTCTCCCACACTCCAAAGATGTACATGTTTGTAGGCTAATCGGCTTGTTAAAATTGTAAATTGTCCCTAGCGTGTGTAGGATATAACTAGTGTAGACAATAGACAATAGGTGCAGGAGTAGGCCATTCGGCCCTTCGAGCCAGCACCACCATTCAATGTGATCATGGTTGATAATCCCCAATCAGTACACCGTTCCTGCCTTCTCCCCATATCCCCTGACTCTGTTATTTTTAAGAGCCCTATCTGACAATTGCTGGTCGGCCTGGATTCGGTGGACCGAAAGGCCTGTTTCCACACTGTATCTCTAAACTAAAACTAAAAATAACAAATGCCAAACAGCAGACGTTGTGGCAAGGTGTTATGAAACATATATGATGATATATTGCCAATAGTATTATATTTGTTGTTGCCAGCACCGGTTTTTAGGCAATATCACTCTCTTTAACGGTTGGCTTCTTGGATTCAAAATTTGCCGTTACACCTCAGCCAGGAAACTGTGGTCACGAAAGGCTGAAATGCTTTGCTTTTGACAAATCATCCGAGTGGAAACCGAAAATAGATCAAAAACCCTGCCTCAAGTCCATGGAATATCAGAGCGAGCTCAGGATTGTGAAACATATGGAAGACAGATTTTGTAGTCCAGAAACCGTTATTAACTGCAGAGTCTTTGAGGTTAGAGTTGTGGGTATAATGTCATGCAACGCTGCCTAACAGTCCCTTAAATCATCTCGTGCACACAATAACATTTCTTATGATTGTAACAAAGTACAAAAAGAATGGTCACATCTCTGCCAGTGTATTTGTTAAAAGACAAGAAAGGAACGGAGTGGAGGCCAGCGACTCGACATCAGTGTTATGAATATTGTTTGTATGGTGCTAGTTTCAATTGCCATTTGTTTAACTGATGAGCAGATAGTACTGCTGGTTGGGTTTGCCTATTTTAACACTTTAAGAGTGTGAACATGCAGGATATTATAGACTTATCCATTTAGTGAAGACACAAAATGCTGGAGTAACTCAGCGGGACAGGCAGCATCTCTGGAGAGAAGGAATGGGTGAAGTTTCGGGTCGAGATCCTTTACTTCAGAATTCTGAAACCAGCATCTGCAGTTCCTTCCTACACTATCTATTTAGTGATCTCCTCAGCTGCCTTCGATTCTTCGCTATCGTTTTTTAAATCATTGCACCCGTGGGTGGAAAAATGGCGCTAGTTGCTGCCTCACAGCGCCGGAGACCTGGGTTTGATCCTGCCCTGGGGTGCTGTCTGTATGGAGTTTGCACGTTCTCCCTGTGACTGTAACCCACAACTCTAACCTCAAAGACTCTGCAGTTAATAACGATTTCCTCTGGGTTCTCCGGTTTCCTCCCACGTCCCAAAGATGTGCAGGTTTGTAGGTTAATAGTAAGATTAAATGAGAACGATGTTACGATGAGGGATTACGTGAAGACCCCGCCAGCACGCATGCGCGACATTCTTCAAAGCAGTGGTGTGAAATCACAGATGGCAACGTAGACTAATATAGTAAGATAAGAGAGAACTTCCATACGTTGATCTTTATAATAGAGGGCTGGGAGCGGAGGGCACGTAATCCCTCATCGTAACTCCTCATAAAATAAAGATCAAACTTCAAACTGGTAAGTTCTCATTTAATCTTACTATTTTACTTCGGAGTCACGTGAGTGACTACGTGAAGATTTCAAAGCTCTGTGATTTCATGCCCTGGAAACTCCATGCTCACACACCGCTATGCTGGGATAAGAGGATGAACGTAATTCAGACATAACACTGGCTGAAAAATAAAATAGGTATTTATTCATACCAAACACAAAAATATATATCCCATGAAGGGTAAATTATTTGGCAGAGCTCAAAATTCTCCCTGCATAAGAGTCAGTGGAGGCCACGGGTTTATTATAAAAGCGATGAAACGTCCTCTCATTACTCCAACCCGCTGTGGCCAGGATGTGGTCCAATGGTACCTCCATCATCCTAGCCGCCGACGTGGATGCCGCCCTGGTGGAGTGAGATTTAAATATATTAGTGTCTATCCCCGCCGCATCCAGAACCACCCTTATCCATCTAGAAATGGTTTGCACCGTGACTTTGTGGTGAGGCTTTTTGTGGCTTATGAGCAAAGCTTTCTCCGTGCCCCTGAGATTTTTTGTGACTGAGATGTATCGTGATAATAAAGTGACAATGCAAAGTCGAGTATCTGCCGGGTAGGCTAGAAACTCTAAAGTATGTCCAGACGTTCCGGGTCAATCTTGTTTTAACAGCCCCTGCACATAAAAGGTGATTTTGTCATTGGATATGGACATGGCATCCAGATTTAATTTGTGCAGGGACTGGACCCGTTGTGCCGTGACGAGTGCCATGATCATTACCACCTTGTAGGTAAGCTTGTCCAGGGTAAGTCCTGAGTTAGGTGTCCATCCTCGCAGCATAGTTAATACTATGCTGATATCCCAGGTGTGGTTGTATCTGGGCCTGGGGGGATTGGAATTGTATATTCCTCTCATTAGTTTTGATACTAATGGATGTGATCCAATGCCCAATTGGTCACTCCCCTTGCCCAGGTAGGTCGATAGGGCACTCCTGGCACAGTTAATGGCGCTATAGCTCAGTCCTTTGTCATGGTGAAGGGTTGCCAAGAATTCCAGAACTTCTGTGATGGTTGCTGATTCGTAGGTAGTGTTGGTTGCAGAGCAGAATTTTTCCCATTTCCTGATGTAGGTCAGGTACTGCTTACGGGTGGACTCCCTGCACGATGCTGAGATGGTATCTATGGTTCTGCTGGTGAGTCCGTACCCCAAAAGTGGCCGTTTCAGAACCTGCAAATCAACAGGTCCATGCGGTCATGACATGGGTGGTGTTCTCCTGTGACGGGATGTATAAGCAGGTTAGGTCGTTTATTGACCCTAATACAAGGTTCTGTGGCCATCTTCTGTACCATTGGGAACCATGGTTGTGTAGGCCAGTCGGGCACAACCAAAATACCCGATGCGGAGTCTTGTCTGATTTTCTGCAAGACCCGACTGATGAGGCAGAAGGGGGGAAATGCATAACAGAACAAGTCCCCCCAGTGTAGCGTGAAAGCGTCCATTGCTACTGCCCCTGGGTCTGGTTCTCAAGCAACATATGTTGGCAGTTGGTGATTTAATCTGGACGCAAAAAGGTCGATATCTGGTGTCCCATAACGTTCTACAATATCTGTGAACATTTTTCGATCCAACATCCATTCTATGTTGTCGTTAAATTTGCGTGACCTGGTTCTGCCACTGTATTTAGTTTACCTGGGAGGTAAGTGGCTGAAATCCAAATTTCTCTTTGCAGACACCAGTGCCAGATATTGTTAGCCAATTCATCACACGATATCGACTTTATTCCACCCATGTGGTTAATGTAAGCCACCACCGTGGTATTGTCAATTTGTAATCTAACATGTATTTTGTGCATGTCTGAGCAGTATGCCCTAAGGCCATGAAATGCTCCCAGCATTTCTGAATGGTTAATCCCCAGTGTGTTGAATTGGGTTAGTTCTAGTGCATTCCATCTACCTCCACAACTAGTGGTGGTATTAGTTGCTCCCCAACCTTGGGCACTGGCATCAGTTTGTAAGATGATCGAGGGATTGATGATAATGATGGGTTTTGAACAATTTTGAGCATTCTCCATCCACCAATTTAATTCGGTTTTTGCCTTTTCTGGCAATTTCATAGGCCTGTCGAAATGGCCTGCATGTCTTTTAAGAGCTATAATTTTAGCTCTTTGTAGGTTTTGATAATGTAATGGTCCGAATTGTGCTGCGGGAAAAGCAGCCACTATCTTCCCAATTATCCTGGCCACCTGCCGTATGGATGGATCGCTGATGCCAGTAAGGCTCCTGCAAGCCTCTATCAAGTCCACCGCTTTATTTGGTGGTAAAGTGATAGACATTTGCACCGAGTCAATGGTAAACCCCAAGTAATCCATGGTGGTTGAGGGTTTCAGTTTTGATTTATCTGGATGTATGATGAATCCCAGCTTTTGGAAAAGATGTTTTGTGGCTAAAACTGCCAATGTAGCCATTTCCAAATTCTCCCCAACAATGAGGATATCATCAAGATAGGCCATTACAGTGTGATTCTGTTTTCTTAGGTAGGCCAAAGCTGGTTTCAACATTTTGGTAAACAGTCTGGGTGCTGATGATAACCCATTGGGCAAGGCTTTGTATTGCCATAGTTGTTCCATCCAGATAAATTTTAGGTATTTCCTATGATCCTTGTGTATTGGTACTGAATAGTATGCATCTTTGAGGTCAATGCATGCCATGTAGTACCCATAGGCTATTAACTGCCTAGCTGTGTCAAAGGTATCCATTTTGAAATGAACATACTGAACAGAACTATTTAGTTCGGTCAGATCTATAATTATGCGGCACCCGCCATCGCTTTTATTTTTGGTAAATATATTGGATACGAACTCCTGAGGCTCTCTGGTGGTTTTCTCAATTACTCCTTTTTCAATTAGCCTCAACAGTTCAGCATGCCCTGCCGTTCTTTCTTTTTGTGAAAGTATAAACTTCCGGCTAGGTGAATGCTGGACCGGGGTAGGGAGTTCGTAAATAAATTCAATTTTGTAGCCCTGAATACTTCCGAGTATGTAAGGATCAGAGGTAAGTGTGCGCCAAACTTCATAACACAAGTGCAACCGGCCCCCCACATTTTGTAAATTTAGGCAAGGAATGTTCCTGGGGAAGCCAGACCCACCTACCTCCATGGTTATTGTCGGTGTTGCGGCCTCTGTCCTTGTTTCTTCTGTTGAGTTGTCACGGTGTAGGGGTGGCGCATTTTCCAAGAAGGCCGGGCTGGGCCATGGCCTAAAAAAGACCGCTGTGCAGGTGGACCGGCCTTCGAGCTTTCACCACCGGCAGGTCTGTGATAAAATCGCTGGCCGGTGGGTGTGTAGGGGTGCTGCCGTTGTGGGTAATGAGGTTTAAATGAACCGGGTACCTTGATGAGGCCTAAGGCCTTGGCCTCCTCGTCCAGGTCTTTTACCTGTTTGGGAAGGTTGTCCCCAAACAGTAGATTCGGTGGTTGAACGTTCCCTGGTTTGCACAACCCCGCAAATTTGGGGTTGAGTGCCGGTTTTATGAAGCTCTTCCTGAAGTTATTAATCTCATATTGTGTGTTGCACAATAGAGCCAGGGCATCTTGTAATTCCTCCGGTAACTCAATTCCCACTGCAGTTCTGGCCACTGCCGTAATTCCGGCGGTCAATAGCTTCAGGATCTTCTGCAGTTTGACTTCTTGCCCTCTAATCATGGGGCTCATGTTCCCCCAAATGGGGTTGTTCACCGTAGGAACATTTAGGGAGTTGCAATTCTCCGGAGCTAAATATTCTTCGGCTGTGGTGTGAATAGCCTGCTCCTGGAGCTGGTTTGTAGTCATATAATTTATGCTAGCTGCCAGCTTTGGATGGATAGGTAGGCCTTTCTGAGAAGGCACTGCATGTTTGTTGACCATCTCCAGCAACTCTTCCTGCACCCCAGACACTGTAGGTTCTTCAGCCAACTCCCCCTCTTCGGGGTCAGCCCAGTTCTGACCCCCAATGCTCCCCTGCGAAGAGGGCGAGACATTAGGCAGTCCGTGATAGGAGCCTGCCGTGGGCCTGCGAAGAGGCCCACCGTGACTCTGCCCCTGCAAAAGCAGGTCACGCTGGAGCATTTGCTCCATCATCCGCTCCATGCGGGAAAGACGACCTCCGTCGCTTTCAACGAACGGGGTGTCCTCGGGTCCGGACTCAGCTGAGTCAGCGGCCCCGGCCGACTTTCTGGTGGAATTGCCGCCCGACCGCGGTGTACCAGACGCTCTTCTGGGCGAAAAGTCGGGAGCTGCAGGTTGTACCTGTAGCTCGGGAGAACCAGCCCGCTGCTGGCTACTCTCCATGGCGGCAGCTCTAGCCGCTGCTCGTTTAGATTTCCTTGATTCCATCTTCTTTCGTCGACGCTCACCCTCCGGTGAGACTTACCTTGCGTAAGTTTTTTAAACTTACGCTGGAGGAGCCCCGCTCCTCCCGACTGCCGCTTCCGCATGCGTACGACGATATGTCGCGCATGCGTGCTGGCGGGGTCTTCACGTAGTCACTCAAGTGACTCCGAAGTAAAATTGGCCTCGGTAAATTGTACCTAGTATGTCTGGAGTGGATGAGACTGACCCGTTGAGTTACTCCAACGCTTTGCAGCTCTGATTATGTTGGCTGCTTTTCCACGGCAACATGAACTAAATCTCGGGAACTAACTCAAGTAACTCTAACTTCTGGGACAAAGGGAAACAGGAGTGCCACTGCTAAGAAGAAGTTGGATAAGAAGTCACACCCTTGTTCATCTGCAGCAGTTATGCATCTTATGCCATCCTTTTTCAGGTGGGTAACAACCCTGTGGATGAAGTCTGAGTTAAAATATCCCAGGCCTACAACCGAGCTACAGCTGTAGCACAACCTATGACAATAGGGTATGTGGTCATTCATAAGTTCATAAGTTTTCGGAGCAGAATTAGGCTTTTCAGCCCACCAAGTCTACTCCGCTATTCAATCTTGGCTGATCTAGGTTTCTCTCTCAACCCCAATCTCCTGCCTTCTCCTGCCTAGTGGAAACATCCTCTCCACATTCACTGTATCCAGGCCTAACTGTTCATATGTCATTACATGATATAAACCAGCTTCCTCTGCTGTCTTGGTTCAAAGCATGGGGTGGCATGGTGGTGCATCAGTCGAGTTGCTGCCTGACAGGGCCAGAGGCTCGGGTTTGATCCTGACTACGGGGGCTGTCTGTACGGAGTTTGTACGCTCTCCCCGTGACCGCATGGATTCTTAGTTCGGGTGCTCTGGTTTCCTAACACTCCAAGGAAGTACATGTTTGTAGGTTAATTGGCTTTGATAAAAATTGGAAATTGTCCCTAGTGTGTAGGATAGTGCTAGTGTACGGGGATTGCTGGTTGGTGTACACTCAATGGGCCGATAGGCCTGATTCGGAGCTGGTATCTCTAAGCTAAACTAAACAACAAAGTTTTTTGCCAGAGTATTAAACAATCCATAGATCTCGACTGTCAGTCAAAGATTACATGTTGCTGATGTGTAGCGGGATTAACATGACCTTTTAAAGTACTGTACATTGTCAATGTTACAACCTGAGTAAGAAATTATCTATTAATGTGCAACGGAGAAATAAAAAGGAGAAATGCTCAAGATAGAAAAGGAATAAAACGTATTTTCTTCCGTATTTGCACTCCTCTCCAAAGTTGACCCCTTCCTATTTTTGTTTCTGCTGACTCACTGTAATTCAATGGATACACTTCTGTAACCACTTTGCTTTAAATCTATGTCCCCTATAAATTCATATTTTAGCAAGGGGGAAAACCACTGCTAAACGTCTTAACCTGCCAGGCAGGGGTTATTAATTTATTGATTTTAAACTTTGGACTTTAGAGATACAGTGCGGAAACTGGCCCTTCAGCCCACCGAGTCCATGACAACCAGCGGTCACCCCGTACACCTGCATATTAGGGACAATCTTACAATTTACCAAAGCCAATTAACCACCAAACCTGTACATTTTTATAGTGTGGGAAGAAATCATAGCACTGGGGGAAAACCCACACGGTCACATGGAGAACATTTCCAACATGGTACAGACAGCACCTGTAGTCAGGATCGAAACCGGGTCTCTGGCGCTGTAAGGCAGCAACTCTACCACTGCGCCACTGTGCTGCCCTTATTTCTTTTATTTAAATGTTTTGAATTTATAATTATCGTATATTATTTATTACCTGCATGTATTGTGTTTACAGTGCTGTTATACTGCAGCAAGTTAGAATTTCATTGTTCCATTGTCAGTGCAAATGTCAAACATTATTGACTCCTTTCACTCTCTTGAGATCATTCGCAAAACCAAATTTGTCAAAAACTATTATTCTGCCCAGAGAAGACACTAGGTGCAGTAGTAACTCAGCGGGTTAGGCAGCATCTCTGGAAAACATGGATAGGTTCAGAGTCCATCAGGCTCCCCATTCTAAGTTTTTTCAGATCTATTTAAATTAATTCAATATCAAGTTGTGGAGTTTAGTTTAGTTTAGTTCAGAGATACAGCGCAGAAACAGGCCCTTCGGTCCCCGCATATTAACATTATCCTACACGCACTCGGGTCAATTATTACATTTACCAAGCCAATTAACCTACATGTTTAAGAAAGAACTGCAGATGCTGGTAAAATTGAAGATAGACACAAAATACTGGAGAAATTCAGCGGGTGAGGCAGCATATCTGGAGAGAAGGAATTGGCAATGTTTCGTGACTTATGTCAGGGGAGGAGGTAGGACAAAGAAAGAATGTAGGCAGAGACAGTGGGACTAGTGGGAGAACTGGGAAGTGGGGGGGAGGGGAGGGCGCCATGAAGAGAGAGAGCAAGGGCTACCTGAAGTTAGAGAGGTCAATGTTCATACCGCTGGGGTGTAAACCACACAAGCGAAATATGAGGTGCTGTTCCTCCAATTGAGGGTGGAAGACGTCGCACATAACCGAACAGAATGGCGAAAGCTTGCTGCCCAATGCACTCAACAGTGAGGGAGGAACCAAGATCCTCCAATTTGTGCTGGGCCTCACTCAGACATTGGAGGAAGGACGCCCAGGACAGAAAGGTGAGATTGGGATTGGGAGGGGCAGTTCAAATGCTGAGCAACCAGGAGACCAACTTGGTTAAGACAGATTGAGCAGAGGTGTTCACCGAAACGATCGCCGAGCCTGCATTTGGTCTCGCCGATGTGGGGAAGTTGACACCTGGAACATCGGATGCAGTAGATGAGGTTGGACGAGGTGCAGTGAACCTCTGCCTCACCTGGAAAGACTGTTTGGGTCCTTGGATGGAGTCGAGGACAGAGGTAAATGGACAGGTGTTGCTTCTCCTGCGGTTGCAGGGGAAAGTGCCTGGGGAGGGAGTGGTTTGGGTGGGAAGGGACGTTGACCAGGGAGTTACGGAGGGAACAGTCTCTGCGGAAAGCAGAAAGGGTGGAGATGGGAAGATATGGCCAGTAGTGGGATCCCGTTGGAGGTGGCAAAAAATGTTGGAGGATTATGTGTTGTATGCGACGGCTGATTGGGTGGAAGGTGAGGACGAGGGGGACTGTCCTTGTTATGAGAGGGGGAAGGGGAAGTGAGAGCGGAGCTGTGGGATATCGAGGAGACCCTAGTGAGAGCCTCATCTATAATGGAAGAAGGGAACCCACGTTCCCTAAAGAATGTGGACATCTCCAATGCCCTGGTATGAAAAAACTCGTCCTGGGCGCAAATGTGGCGTAGACGGAGGAATTGGGAGTAGGGAATAGAGTCTTTACAAGAAGAAGAAAACCCACGCTGTCACGGGTAGAACGTACAAACTCTGTACGGACAACGCTCGTTGTCGGGTCTCCGGTGCTGCATTCGCTGTAAGGCAGCAACTCTAACACTGTGCCGCCGTGCCTTCCAAATGGGGATAGGAATTAGATCACACACAGCACAAAGGGCAAAATGGTGGCGCAGAAGTAGTGTTGCTGCCTTACAGTTCCAGAGTCCTGGGTTTGATCCTGACTAAGGGTACTATCCGTACGAAGTCTCCCTGTGATGGTGTGGGTTTTCTCCAGGCGCTCCGGTTTCCCCCCACACTCCACAGGTACAGACGTACAGATTTGTATCTTAACTGGCTTCGGTAAAAATTGTAAATTGTCACTAATGTGTGGGATAGTGCTAATGTATGGGGGTTGTTGGTCGGCGTGGAATTGGTGGGCTGCAGGGCCTTTTTCCACACTGTATCTCAAAAACTAAAACTAAACTATCTCTTAACCTAAAGTTCATATAGTTGGGCATGAATTTAATTTGTGATACAATCAATTTTCGGACTGGAATTCAACTTAATGACCCTAACTTCCTCCTCATCCAACCCCCCTCCCTTCCACACCCCCAAAACAATTCAATGGAATGGTACTTTGTTAAGTATCTCTCTGTCTTCTCTTTGAGAGTTTGAAGGTAAGTTCCTCAGATGCAGCAACCCTAATCAGGTTGCAACACTGTCTCTTTTCATCTGTGGGTATTGAGGTCCCTTTGAAAAGAATGAAGAAACGTGACTCATTTCTAAAGTCACCAACTAAGAATGGAAATTTATGAGGGGAATGATAACAGAGAAATGCCCAGCATGTGCAGGTTAGAGTGCAAGTGTAGACTGATTCAGAATGAACTGCAGGAAGTTCTCCTCCGCTCTCTGACTGGTTCCATGAGACCCTATCTCACTGCTCCACTACTGTACCATGCTTTATCCTGCCTCTCGCCTTCCCCAGATATCTTCTCCAACCCTGCTACAATCAAACTGAAGAAGGATCTCAACCCGAAATGTCACCACTCCATGTTCTGCAAGGTTGCTGCTTGACTGGATGGATGGATGGATGGATGGATGGATGGATGGATGGATGGATGGATGGATGGATGGATGGATGGATGGATGGATGGATGGATGGATGGATGGATGGATGGATGGATGGATGGATGGATGGATGGATGGATGGATGGATGGATGGATGGATGGATGGATGGATAGATAGCTAGATCTCCCAATTGTCTAATTTGTGTGTGCAAAGATGATAATGAATCAAAATGAAATACTGCAGTCCCAATTCATTCCACAATCCTGTCCTTACGTGCACCTCCTTACAAGTCAACAAAAGCTTTGAAAAATGTAGCAGGAAAGAAACCATTGAAAACCAGCTCCAAATTGGCAATAAGATACTTGGAATGGGAACATTTCATTAGCCAGAAATTAGATTGAAGTTACAAGCCAAAAATGTTTCATCCTTACAGGATGTTGCTGTGTACACCAACATCAAGAGATTGCAATGGTAGTGCACCTCTTAAATAATAAATAATTTCAAGACTCATTTCAGAAAGGAGAAATTTACTTAGATTACGTGAATATATGTGTCATCACTTATGATGTAAAAAGTAATATTTGAGTGGATATGCAGAGGGGAATTTTAAGCAGAATTTTGGAATGAACTTGACACAGCTTGCCTGAGCACCTTTGCATCCAGTTAGCTTGCATTTTCAGCAAATACTTATTTATAAATTAGGAACAATGCATACACATACCTCGTTATTCAAATCAGAATGATCAAATGTTGTTTTGAAGGAGTGTTTTAAATGGATCAGAGAGGTAAAGCGACAGCGAGAGAGAGGTAGGGCAGGCTAAGACTTTATTCCTTGAAGGATGAGGTGTGATCTTATACAGGTGACACTGGTTTAAGGTGAGGGGAGAAAGATTTAATAGGAACCTGAGGGGCAACCATTTCACACAGAAGATGGTGGGTATATGGAACGAGCTGCCAGAGGAGGTAGTCGAGGCAGTGAAGTAGCAAGTCCACTGCTGTTTACCCTGATGACCCACGACTGTTGTGCCAGGTTTAGTACTAACCACATCATGAAGTACGCAGATGACACTACAGAAAGGTGGGCCTCATCCGGGACGACAATGAGCTGGCTTACAGGGAGGAAGTGAAACAACTGGTTGGCTGGTGCAATACGAACAACCTGATCCTGAATGTTGAAAAAACAAAGGAGGTCATCGTCGACTTCAGGAAAAACCGGCACAGTCCCACACCACTTCACATCAATGACAGCGATGTGGAGGTGGTCAATAGCACTAAGTTCCTGGGGGTGCAGATCACTAACATTCTGACCTGGTCAAATAACATCTCATCAACAGTTAAGAGAGCACAGCAGCGGTTGCACTTTCTGCGCCGGATGAAAACAGCTCATCTCCCCCATCCCATCCTCACTACTTTCGACAGAGGCACCATAGAGAGTATTTTGACCAGATGTACCTCTGTCTGGTTTGGGGACTGTAAAGCCTCTGACTGGAAGTCCGTGCAGAGAGTGGTGAGGACAGCGGAAAAAATCATCGGGACTTCTCTCCCCTCAATCGGGGATATTGCGACCAAACGTTGCATGTCTAAGGCCTGCAGTATTATAAAAGACCCCACACATCTCCATCACGGACTGTTCACTCTGCTGCCCTCGGGCAAAAGATATCGTAGCATAAGGAGCAGAACATCAAGGTTCTGCAACAGCTTCTTCCCACGAGCCATCAGACTCCTGAATGCCATGTAATGGGCTGCCACCATTGTCTATTTTATCCTTTTATCCTTTTATCCATTTTTTTTCTATTTTATCCGTCTGTTAAATATCATGTTGCACAGGGAGCCAAATGCAACGGAATTTCGTTTGGAATTGCATATATCGATGTATTTCTAAATGACAATAAAGTTTGTTTGACTTGACTTTGACTTTGAAGTAGCCATGGTAATGGTGGCACAGTGGCGCAGCAGTGGAGTTGCTGCTTTACATCATCAGCAACCCGAGTTCGATCCTGGCCATGGGTGTCGTCAGTATGGAGATTGTACGTTCTCCCTGTGACCTGCGCAGGGATGCCAACTCTCAAGCATTGAGCGTGAGACTCACGCATTTCACGCAATTTGTCTTCATTTGTCGACGACAGGGTCGTAGCTTGTCATTTCTTGTCAAGGGTGGACGTGTTGACTTTGGTTGTCTTAGGTTATCACCTGTGTGGTCGTAGGTTGTCGTACATTGTCGTGGGTTGTCGTTTATGTGGTCGTAGGTGGACGTCCCAATTCGTGAAGAATTGTGTCGCCTGTCGATGGAGTTTGTCGTAGTGAAGCGTCTAGGTAGTAGCTTGTCACTGGTCGGTGTGGACTCAGTGGGCCGAATGGCTTGTTTCCGCGCTGTATCTCTAAACTAAACTAAAGAGTTGGGCCACTATTTGTCTCGGGAAAGCAGACATTACACCCCACTGCACGCTACCCTTATCCCCAAAACCTCCCAGCCCCCACTCACTTCCTTGTCTACTGTTACACCCAGCAGCTGTGTTGTTTGAAGAGCACAAACCTACCTTTGCTGATCAGCACTAGCGTTCTTTACAACTTCCTCAGTGCAACTATCTGTTTATCAGCCATGTTAGGGCAATTAACAGGTGAAACCTTCCTCATAGTCACAGAGGTAAATTGACAAAAGTTGAGGCTTTTGGTTAAGTGATTATTTGACAGAGCTTTGAAGTTGATGAAGTGTTTTGATAAGGTAAATTGTGACTGATTGTTTTCCTTTATTGCTGACCCTGTAGCAAGATGACACAGTTTGAAGATAATCATAAAGTTAAAAAAAAATCTTTCGACAGGCAATTCTCTGCAGCAAATCATGGAGGCAGAGTCCATCAATCCTTTGTAAATGCAATGAAGTATTTGATAAAATGTCTAATGCAGTCATTAGAAAGTGAGCAAACAGTTAGATTTAGATGTGTAGGAAGGAGCTACAGATGCTGGTTTATACTGAAGATAGACACAAAGTGCTGGAGTAACTCAGCGGGTAGGCAGCATTTCTGGAGAAAAAAGATGGGTGACGTTTCAGGTCGGGGCCCTTCACACATTAGATTGTTGCCATAGAGAAGGAAACCCCAGGCATAGGCTGCTGGCTGAATCGACCTGTTTCTGTGCCACATCATTTATAATGGCAATTTTTTTAATTCACTTGCACAATGTGGATATTGCTAACAATGCCAATTTTTATTTCTTGTCCCACTTTATGCCAAGGAATATGGTGTGCGTGGCCTTATTGAATCATTACAGCCCTTCTGGTGACGGCCCTCCCACAGTGTTGTAGGAAAGGGCGAGTACCTCAGATTTAGACTGATCAACAATGAAAGACATTCAGCACAATGGTGCAGCAGGTAGAACTGCTGCCTCACAGCACCAAGGATCCAGGTTTGATCCTGAGCTCGGGTGAGGTCTGTATGTGAAGCTTGCACATTCTCCTTGTGACCGCGTGGGTTTCATCTGGCTATCCCGGTTTCCGCCCACATGCCAAAGACGTGCAGGTTTGTAGGTTAATTGGCCACTGTGAATTCACCCCAGTGTGTAGGAAGTAGATGGGACAATGGAAAACGTAGAACTATCGTGAACGTGTGATTGGTGGTCAGCATGGACTCGTTGGACCAAAGAGCCTGTTTCCATGGTGCACCTCTTAACTAAACTAAACTAAACAGTGATATGTCAAAATGGCCTGTGACTTGATGAGGGCCGAAAATCTACAGGGTGACTTTCCAAGTCCCTGCTGCCTTTGATCTTCCTGGTGACTGAGTTCGGCAATTTGGGAGGAAGGCCAGGTGAGTGAGTCCGAACTACTTTGTAGATGGATCGAAACTCGGCCTGGAACACCACCTTAAGGAGAAGGAACCCTGGTCCAAACCTGATGAAAAGAAAATTGAGAGAAAATGTGAGAAAAAATGCCTTCACAAAAAGGCAAGACCACATTTTGAAAGAGATGAAAGAACAGAGGAAAGGGACATTGTGGTGAAAAACAATAGGTTTATTCAGGACAGAGCTAAATGGCACAATGGAGGGAGCTATACTTTTTTTTTTAAATGCTGTATCAAATGAGCTGTAATAGATTGAATGGGTTTGCTCAGCAGTGACTTTGTATCTTGACATCAAACCCACAAGTGACTTCAGATCTCGGGTTGACTAAAGTACTGTTAAAGAAAAGATTGAGGAAGCAGTGGAATATTCAGTCAGGCAGTAAGCTTCTTTCCTGGCATGAGGTTAATTTCAGGGTTTATAAATATGTGACATCAACCAGGCAGTAAAACCAAAACAATGTTTTTACACAGATTGTACCTTCCACTGAAAGTGAGCAAGAGCTAGCCAGTATCGCTAGTAATTTGCCAAAGGCTAGAAAATCCGTCCTACTCACCACACTTTCAAACTATTAGTCAAAAAACAGGTAGGAAATAGATCATCAGTATTTCTGTTTAAAAGATCATTCACAGCTAATATTTATTATTTCCCATCATACAGAGTTCTCTTACTCACCAACACGGCAATTTACTGGAACAAAGATGTAAAACTTCTACAATAATCGTCACTATAAGATCATGAGAGGAATAGACAGGGTAAATGCACAGAGATTTTTACCCAGAGTCGGGGAAATCGAGAGCCAGAGGACATAAGTTTAAGGTGAAAGGGGAAAGGTCTAATAGGAACCTGAGGGTTGGCGTTTTTACTCAAAGGGTTGTGGGTATGGAACGTTCTGCCGGAGGACTTTGTTGTCCTCCTGAGCAACCTGGGACATTATCCTTTGAAATGCAGGTGAATGAGGGGTGATCTTATAGAATTATACAAAATCATGAGAGGAATGGATTGGGTAAATGCGCAGAGACATTTGCCCAGAATAGGGAATCGAGAACCAGCAGACATTAGTTTAAGGTGAGGGGGGAAAGATTTAAGTGGAACCTAAGGGCCAAGTTTTTCACACAGAGGGTGGTGGGGGTATGGAACATGCTGCCGAAGGAGGCAGTAGTGGCAGGTATCATCGTAACATTTATGAACCATTTGAACAGGTACATGGATAGGATCAGTTTCGAGGGATATGAGCCAAACGCAGGCAGGAGGGAATAGTGTAGATGGTCAGAGTGGGCAAGAAGGGCCTGTTTCCATGCTGTATAACTATGATTCTAAGACTATAATTAATTAAATGTTCCATCTATTTTCTTTCACCTTGTTGATGTTCTATACACCGTCTTTCCTTTGGTTTCCCATTCACTCTGAAACAATTCAGTCACTGCCTGAGCCGACACTATGTACAGCCTGAAGTTTTGATGTTCCAAGTGAACCCAGCAATTCTAGCAACAAGGCACAAGCTGACACACAAGTCTGGTCCTGCACACATTATTTTGTATTAGCAACTGAGCCTCTCACTCCTAAATCAGTCCTTCAGAGGGATGATTATCATCTCAGAATGTCCCAAAACATTTCATGGCAAAATTAGATGTATTTAATGTATTTGAAATAATTTAATGTATGCGGCACAGTGGCGCAGGTGTAGAGACATGGGTTCGACCCTGACAAATGGTGCTGTCTGTGTGCAGTTTGTACGTTCTCCCTGTGACCACTTGAGTTTTATCTGGGTGCTCCGGTTTCCTCCCGCACTCCAAAGACATACAAGTTTGTAGATTAATTAGCTTCAGTAAAATTGTAAATTGGCCCTAATGTGTAGGATAGCGCTAGTGTACAGGGCGATCGCTGGTCGACGCAGACTCGGTGGGCCGAAGGGCCTGTTTCCACACTGTACCTCTACAGTCTAAAGTCTAAAGTCTAATAGGAAGCCAGGCACAAAGAAGAGACAGGAAAAAAGCAAAGGTAACAGAGGAAAATTTGGAGAGATAAAGAGAAGCGAAATACCAGTGAAAAAGCAAAAGCACATTTAAGAATTAAAAGGAAAGAAATTGTCCAACTATGATAAGTCTCAATTATTCAACACCTATCGCAGAAACATTGTGGATTAAGATTCAAACATCTTCTTGAAATTCTGACAGTTATAAAAGAACGTGACCAAGTAAAGGGCCTGTCCCACTTTCACAACCTAATTCACGACCTTTTTTACTCCTGGACATTTTTCATCATGGTAGAAAAACGCCCGACCTACTTGATGCCACGAGTACCTACGACTAGCATCGCAGCCTGCTACGACCTACCTACAACCTCCTACGACCTCATGACAACCATGCTGCGAGTATAAGTCAAGGACAAACGCGGCAGAGGTCGTGAATTAGGTCGTGAAAGTGGGACAGGCCCTTAAAGTCTCTGCCCCAACCTTTCAAAAGAAGTCCACATTCTAAATAGTTCATCTACAGGCTCCCTGCAGGAATCCAGCACTTTGTCCAGAGTGTGGTAGACTTAGTAACTTTCTATGTGAAAAAAGCATGCGGAAAAACCATGGCACTCAGCAGCTTGTTAGTGGGAGGATTAAGTGGTAGTTCGGGTGGAAGATCTGGATGACTAATTGCGACGTTGCAGGAGAGGATGGTTGACTTCAACCTTTGTTGAAATATGACTTTAACTACTTCATGGTTCACACATGCTTTAGAAGTATTTGTTTGCATAAGTTCTTAATGTCTCTTATGCGTGACAAGACTAATAATGAAACTGCAAGATGTGACTGATAGCTGTTCACACAATATTCTTCTATAAAATTGCATAATGAGTTTTGTGTTTGTAGTTACAGATATCAGCTTATAGAAAAATTAAATATGGTCATTTTACTTTTTACTATAACAAATGCCAGCATAAATGAGCTTCAATTAATATTTCTCCTCTATATTTACCGAGGAAAAAGACAGTAAGACGGAGGAACTTGGGGCAGTCAATGGAAGTGTCTTGAGAGCAATCAGTGTTACCGTCAAAGAAGTACTGAAAGTACTATCGTGTATGAAGGTAGACAAATCTCCAGGGTCTGATCAGATATATCCGAGGACATTACGTGAAACTAGAGTGGAAATTGCGGGAGCCCTGGTTGAAATTTACGAGTAGTCCTTAAATACAAGAGAGGTGCCGGAATACTGGAGGGTAGCAAATGTTATGCCTCTTTTCAAGAAAGGCTGCAGGGAAAATGCTGGGAACTATAGGATGATGAGCTTAACATCTGTAGTTGGAAAGTTACTGGAGAGTATTCTGAGGGATAGGTTATACAAGCATTTGGATGAGCAAGGGCTGATTAAGGAAAGTCAGCATGGTTTTATACTTGGGAGGTCGTGTCTCACAAAATGGTCGATGAGGTCAGAGCTGTAGATGTTGTGTACATGGATTTCAGTGAGGCATTCGACACGATTCCGCATGGTAGGCTGCTCTGGAAGGTTAGATCACAAGGGATTCAAGGAGAGATAGCTGAATGGATAGCAAATTGGCTCCATAGAAGGAAGCAGAGGGTGATGGTGGAAGGTTGGTCCTCGGACTGGAGGCCTGTGACTAGTGGTGTGCCTCAGGCTTTGGTGCTGGGCCCATTACTGTTTGTCATCCACATCAATGATTTGGATGAGAACATACAGGGCAAGATTAGCAAGTTTGCTGATGATACAAAAGTGAGTGGTTTTGCAGATAGTGAAGATGGTTGTGAAAGATTGCAGCAGGCTCTGGATTGATTGGCCTTGTGAACTGAGACATGGTTGATGGAATTTAATACAGAGAAGTGTGAGGTGTTGCATTTTGGGACGTCTAACAAGGGCAGGACCTACACAGTAAATGGTTGGCCTTTGGGGAGTGTTGTAGAGCAGAGGGACCTAGGAGTGCAGGTGCATGGTTCCTTGAAGGTCGAGCCACAGGTAGATAAGGTGGTCAAAAAGGCCTTTGACACATTGGACTTCATCAGTCAGAATATTTAGTATAGAAGTTGGGAGGTCATGTTGCAGTTGTATAAGATGTTGGTGAGTCCACATTCAGTTCCGGGCACCATGTTATAGAAAAGATATTGTCAAGCTTGAAAGGGTTCAGAAAAGATTTCCGAGGATGTTGCCAGGACTGAAGGGTGTGAGCTATAGAGAGAGGTTGAGTAGGCTGGGTCTCTATTCCATGGAGCACAGGAGGATGAGGGGGGATCTTATAGAGGTGTACAAAATCATGAGAGGAATACATCAGGTAGATACAGAGTCTCTTGCCCAGAGTAGGGGAATCGAGGACCAGAGGACATAGGTTCAAGGTGAAGGAAAAAGATTTAATAGGAATCCGAGGGGTAACTTTTTCACACAAAGGATGGTGGGTGTATGGAACAAGTTGCCAGAGGAGGTAGTTGAGGCTGGACTATCCCATCATTTAAGAAACAGTTAGACAGGTACATGGATAGGACAGGTTTGGAGGGATATGGACCAAGCACAGGCAAGTGGGACTAGTGTAGCTGGGACATTGTTGGCCGGTGTGGGGGAGTTGGGCCGAAGGGCCTGTTTCCACACTGTATGACTCTATGACTCTATTACTTGCAATTACTATTGGCTTGTAACCATGTTACTTGTGGGAGCTCATTTTTCCAACATTATGATACTGATGTTCAATGTTCAATCTAAATTGCAGGATAATCTTCAAAAACGTATTTATTTTAAGTTGGAAATTTAATTTTGATTGAGTTTGAAAATGCATACCTCCAGATTCAGGAACAGTTTCTTTTCAATTGTTATCAGGTAACTGATCTGTCCTCTCATCAGCTAGTGTGTGGTCCAGACCTCCCATCTACCTCATTTGAGACCTTTGATCTATCTTTAATCGGATTTTATCAAACTTCAATGATACATATTGTGTTAAATGTTGTATCCTTTGACCTTTACCTGTGTACTGTGAATGGCTTGATTGTATTCATCTTTAGTGTTTTCTTCTCCTTCCATCATGGATGAGGCCCTCAAACATGTCTCCTTCTTACTCCACAGCTCCGCTCTTGCTCCCCTTCCGCCAAGTCACAACAGAGACAGAATAGTAAGATTAAACGAGAACTTACCAGTTTGAAGTTTGATCTTTATTTTATGAGGAGTTACGTTGATGATTACGTTAGCATGCGCGTCAATCTTCAAAGCAGCGGTATGAAATCACAGATAACAATAATCGAAGTTAACATAGTAAGATTAGAAACTTGAGAACTACCAGATGACCTTGTGAGAGAGGGTTGGGCGTGGAGGGCACGTAATAACCAACGTAACTCCTCACGTGAGTGATTCCGTGAAGGGTTCAAAGCCCTGTGATTTCATGCCGTATATTCAAATCCCGGCGTCTCACTGCATCGATTGACTCAGGATGAGTGAATAATCAACAATGCATTAACCATGACATTGATCCAAATGTATTAATGGTTTACGTTAATAAAGAAATCAATAGCAACCCCTCTATCTCAGGGGAGGCTAAAGTGGATGCAAAACAGAATGGGCAAATAGCCCGGGTCAGTAACTGGCCTATGGTAAAAAAAATGTTTTAATCAATTGAGTTGACCATCCTGCGGTCGTGAGGATATGGTTGATGGGAACGTACATTGCCCTGGCCGCCGACGTTGATGCCGCCCTGGTGGAATTAGATGTAAAATTGTCAGTGTTAATACCTGCATAACCCAGAACCTGCTGCAGCCACCTTGAAATAGTCTGAACCGACCTTTCCTTGTGTGGTTGTTTTTCGCTTAATAAACAATGCTGACCACACTTCTTAAGATTCTGGTGGCCTTGATATAATATAGCAAGCCTGCCCTCACACATAGACGCGAGTCCGTGAGGTATACCGAAATATGATCTTAAATCCTGCCACCCCTGGTCTGCTCTGTTTGTGTAGATCAGAAACGTAAATGTAATGGCACCTGCAGCCAATCTCATTCTATCTAGCCGTTGTGCTGACACTAGTGTCATGACTAAGGATGTAGCTGGAACACCCTGGTGAAGTATTGTTAACACATTTTCAATATCCAAACTGCATATACTTGTAGTGAGAGAACTTGTGTCAAGATCTCCTTTACAACTTGATATCCGGGGTTGAACCCGATAGAGTGGTTCCCGTTTGCTGCAGCTGTAGTGGCTCTATAACTGAATTATTGTCAAAAACCATTTAAGAATGAACTGGAAGACATCAGTAATCTGTACCGTATTAAATGTAACATTAACATTAAACAAACCGCTTCCGATCCCCTAAATAGGCAATGTACTGCTTTTTTGGTGCTATCGTTGCACTCTGCATGGATTGATATGACGATCTGAGCTGTAAGGCAGTCCATTCAGAATGTGTAAGTCAATAATTGTTTTATTATGCAGAAGCGAGCATGTATTTTTGTGGCGAGCATGTATTTCTTCGCACTGTTCTGCCACATATTTTTGCAAGCAGTGAATAAACGTGAAACCAACATGTCGGTATTCGATGTATCATTGAATCATACTTTCATAATACTTTGAGATCCAATAACTATTCTGTGTTGTCATTGATCTGAACTTGAAGATACACCAGTGGCAAAGGAGATTAGGTAAATCATTACAGGATACTTTTACTTGATTGCCATGTGACTAACATATGCCACCACCATAGTGTAGCAACTTGAAGTTGAGCATGTAGATTATGTACATTTGTCACCCATGGGGTGCATCTAGTGTATATATTTAGTTGATAGACTGAAGAATTGGCAACTCATGTAAATCTCCACCTCCAACTATTTGCAACTTCCCACCTTAGAGCTGTTAGCATCAGTTTGTAAATAACTGAAATTCGACTGACCAAACTACTGGAGCAATGTTGAATACTGTTTGTTCATCATTGGAACTTAGGTAGCTTAAGCATGGCAATAGCATAAGGTTGTTAACAATGATCTACATGTCCTTTGAAAGGTCACTACTTTACACAATGTCAGTTCCCCGACTTGCACAGCTGAACACAGCTACTATATTGCCAATTACTCTTGATGAATATAAGTCAGTTTTATAACAAGTTGCTATTACTCCATCTCTTGCCACAGGGCGGAGTCATAGGCTAATTAATAGTTAAAGTTAAATCCCAATGACCAACAAATAGTTTATCTCATTTAGCAATGTTTAACTGTTATTAGTGCAGTTATCATTGCCTTTTGATAACCTCTGTAATGGGAACTGCATAGTTTGAGCCCCTTATGAATCCGTTGTTAGTCAGTAAAGAAGTTTCCTATTCAGAAAGTTCATACGCGAGTTAACTAACATTCTCCATTTTTCATAATGAACAGGCCACTCCTGCCGTCATTCCTTGGGTGCTTCGCATGATAACTCTGGCCCGATTTCCGAGCCCGTCTTAAAAGACAATTCTGGCCATAATCCCAAACTTGCTTGGAATGCTAGTATTGTGCCTCTAAGCAGATGCTTTTATCCTTTGTGTGTTGTGCAAACAAGTGTAAGTATTACAACTTGTGAGTGGTGCACTTACCCATGTTTCGGAATTGCCAGACCGACCTTGTTGAGTTAGGGTATGTGGAACATCTGCCCAGCTGTCATGCTGCCACCAGCTTCAGTGAACCGCTTACTGCCGATGAGCGCCTGGAGTGCGTTCTGAAAAGATTAATCTTTGCCCGCCGTTGGCTTTGATTGATCCGTCAGCCAGGTTTTTCCCTGTTGAATAGATCTTACCTGAATAGAAGATTCGACGGCTGGCTCTCATATCCCCCTGTTTGCGCCGTTCACTGCCGGCACGCATGTGCTCCAGTATGTTCCACTGACATCTTTAGAACCTGGAGTCAGTTACATCTGTCCTTTCGCACTCCCCTCCTCAGAGAGGGCGATTCGTAGGCAGCCCTAAACAGGCGCTGCTGCAGGCCCCACGATACCTGTGATGATACGGCCCAATTGCACCTGTACCAGGATGGACCATTCTGTTCGGATGGCAACTTTGTTGTCAGGAAAGGGTACCTCTGACACGTTCCCTTCAACCCTTGTGGTATGCTCCATGGCCATACCCTGAAACTCGGCGTCAGCAGTACACTGACCTGACATGCTCTCCTTCTCCAAGAGGGAGAAATGAAGCAGCCCTGTCCCAGGCACTGCTGGCGCAGCCTGTCCATAGGCCGGCGCTGTCACACAAAAAGCAGCCATGTCAACATGTGCTGCTGGTGCGATTCTCCCGTAGGCCAGCGCTGTGACAGATTCGGTGTCAGCGGTAGACTGACCCGTCATGGTCTCCCCCTCCAACAGGGAGACATTAAGCAGCCCAGTACCAGGCGCTGCTGGTGCAGCCTTTTCTACAGGCCGGCGCTGTCATACAAAATTCAGTATAATTTATCGTGGAGGCCAGCTCTTCCCCCAGTGGCTCTCAGGACTCTGACGGGACAGCGAATCGTGCTGCCAGAGATGGAACATCTGGCAGCTGCCGTTCTTCGCTTGGATCGACTTCACCGTCAGAGTCGCAGTCAGAACTCAGCTGACCCATTACACACGCCTCATAAATGAGGATGCTATAGAGCAGCCCTCTACTAGGTGCTGCTGGCGTGGCTCTCCCGTAGGCCAGCGCTGTGACAGATTCGGCGTCAGCAGTACACTGACCCGTCCTGGTCTCCCCCTCCAACAGGGAGACCTTGAGCAGCCCTGTCTCAGGCACTGCTAGCGCAGCCTGTCCCATAGGCCCGCGCTATTACAGATCCGGTGTAGTCTCACTAATTTTACTTCGGAGTCACGTGAGTGACTATGTGAAGACCCCGCCAGCACCCATGCACGACATATCGTCGAACGCATTGCGGAAGCAACAGTCGGGAGGAGCGTTGCTCCAGCGTAGGTTAAAAACAAGCCGGTGGTAAGTAGTTACCAGGGTACACAAAAGGCTGGAGAAACTCAGTGGGTGCAGCAGCATCTAATGAGCGAAAGAGATAGGTGACGTTTCGGGTCGAGACCCTTCTTCAGAATGGTTGGGGATCAGGGAAACGAGAGATATAGATGGTGATGTGGAGAGATAAAGAACAATGAATGAAAGATATGCAAAAAAAGTATCGATGATAAAGGAAACAGGCCATTGTAAGCTGTTTGTAGTGTGAAAATGAGAAGCTAGTGCGACTTGGGTGGGGGAGAGATGGAGAGAGAGGGAATGCCAGGGCCCGAGGGCTGAGGGAGAGGTGGGAAGGGGAGGAGGCAGCAAGGGTAAGTACTTACCATTCTGGTAGAGTTTCGTGGCGACTCTGTGTGTTGTGTTTTACAGGGAAAAACAGCACCATGGAGTCCAGGAAATCGCAGAGAGCAGCGGCTAAAATCGCTGCTGTGGAAAGCCGCCAGCAGCGTGCCGACTCTCCGGAGCTGCAGGTGCTGCCAGCAGCCCCCGACTTCTTGCCGCAACAGACCGCAGGTGTGGCGCTGTTGGGCGGCAAAACCACCCCAGAAGTCGGACAGGTCCGTTGACTCGGCTGGGTCGGGACCTGAGGACACCCCGTTCGCGGATAGAGACGGCGGTCGTCTTACCCTCACGTGACTCCGAAGTAAAATCCCCTTTATCCTCACCTTTCATCCCATCAGCTGTCAAATGCAGCACATAATCCTTCAACATATTCACCACCTCCAGATCTTCTCATCTCCATCCCTTTCCACTTTCTGCAGAAACCATTCCCTCAACAACTTCCTGGATAATTCGTCCCTTCCCACCCAAGCCACCCCATACCCAGGTACCTTCCCCTGCAACTGCAGGAGATGCAACACCTGTCCTTATACCTTCACCCTCAATTCTGTCCAGGGACCCTGACAGTCCTTTCGTGAGGCAGCGGTTCACTTGCACCTCCTCCAACCTCATCTATATCCGTTTTTTGCGTATGTTTTTGCATATCTTCCGTTCATTTGTCCGAAGTACCATCTATATATCTCATTCCCCTTTCCCATGCCTCTTAGTCTGGAGAAGGATCTCCACCCAAAACGTCACCTGTTCTTTTTCTCCAGAGATGCTGCCTGACCCGCTGAGTTACTCCAGCATTTTGGGTCTGTCTTTTGTCTTTTGTCTTTTCTTTGATTGGAGAGCGTGAAAATGAAAGCTTTTCACTGTGCTTCATTGCACATGACAAAAATTAACTGACCTAAACTACTTATTATTGGTTTTCATCGATACGTGTACCAAAATACAGTAATATATCCAGGTAATCATACCGCAGATGAGGAAAAATAATTTGTTGGGGATTTTAAAACCAGAGAATATAGGTTTAAAGTGAGAGGGGGAAGTTTAAAGGGGATTGGAGGGGCAGGCATAAGGGTAGGTTTTCACACAGAGAATGGTGGGTATATGGAACAAGCTGCCACTGGAGGTGGTAGAGGCACATACAATACAATTACAATACTTAAAATAAATTTGAACAAATTCACAGGTAGGAAAGATTTATAAGAATATGGCCAAATCCAGACAAATAGGACTAGCATACCTAGGCATCTTGGTCCACATGGATGAGGTGGGCACAAGAGCCTTTTTTTTTCATGCGATATAATTCTATGAATCTATGAATATAAAAAAAGTTTCCCATTGATTTCAATCTGATATTTTAAATTTCTCTTTTGCTTTAGATGTAACCCAATAATGTTCTAGACAATTATAACCAAAGTAATTTTATGCACTCATGATTATTAATGGGTAATATTTCATATAATGTGATCAGGGAAAGATTTCCCCATGACTTTAGAATGTAGACTATAGAGATGCAGAGTGAAAACAGGCCCTTCGGCCCACTGAGTTCATGCCATCCAGCGATCACCCCATATAGTAGCACTATCCTACACTCTAAGGATGATTTACAACTTTATCAAAGCCAATTAACCTACAAACCTGGACGTTTTTGGAGTGTGGGAGGAAACCGGAGCACTCAGAGAAAATCCATGAAGTCACAGGGAGAACGTACATACTCCGAACAGACAGCAGCCGTAGTCAGGATCAAACCTGGGTCTCTGGCCCTGTAAGGCAGCAACTCTACCACAGCGCCACTGTACCACCCCATAATTTGTGAACTGCCACATGATTTGCAAAACCTCGCCACAAGCTCCGTAAAAATGAAAGCTTTCTCTCAAGCATCCCAAGAGATTCTTGTGGCCTTTGTGGGAAATGGCCACCACCAGAAGGTGACATTCTGAAAGTTTCAAGAGATTACTGCATTTACTAGTTGACAATTATATTCACCACAAAAAGCTAAGGGATCACACTCAAAAGCATAGGGATGAGATCTATGCTCCTTCAACACCACTTCAGCCCAGAAAGGAAATCATTCAGAGACATTATAACTGCAGAAGCTGGCTTACAAAATAAACACACAAAGTGTTGGAGTATCTCAGTGCGTCAGCAGCATCTCTGGCGGGTATGGATAGGCAACATTTCGGGTTGGAACCCTTATTCAGGCTGATTGTAGTCAGGACTGTAAAATAGCAGGACAAAGCCTGGCAAGTGATAGGTGGATACAAGTAAGGGGGGGTTGGGGTTGAATGGGACAAAATATTGTTTGAAAGGAGACAAAAGGGTGTCAGATAAGGAGAGAAGAGGAGCAAAATGTAAAACTCCATCAATTCAACTTGAGTTTGACTTGATTGTATTTATGTATAGTATATCTGATCTGTTTGAATGGCATGCAAACAGAGCTTGTCACTGTACCTCGGTACATGTGACAATAATAAACCTAACCCGAAACATCACCGATCCATGTCCATTAGAGATGCTGCCTGACCTGCTGTGCTACTCCAGCACTTCGTGTTTTTCTGGAACAAGGCAGGATTGCTCCACCTTCGGGGCCAGAGCCTTTCTGGAGCTTGGAGACGGATTGTTATCCAATAATTTCTTCTCTGAAGAAAACATTAAGTTGTTAATTCACTCTGGAATTAATTGCCGTTCTTTCTGGAGATGTATGGCTTCCCACTTGGTCCAGTATGGGCAGAATGTGCAGAATTCCTGAACTAAGCCAAGAATGCTTTGGATGTGCAATACAGATGTTGGGTGCATGAAGCAAGTAGACAGCTCTCCTGATTCATTACCTCTGCTGCAAGGCTTGGTATAAAACCCAAAGGATGTGACCTCTTCCCAGATACCCACCACATCAACCATCTCAGCCCTTTGGCCCACGATATCCATGCCGAACGTGATGCCTAGCTGAACTAATTCCTTCTGCCTGCTCGTGATCCATATCCTTCCAATGTGTCTATTCATATTCATGTGTCTATCTAAAAGCCTTTTAAATGCCACCATCGCATCTGCCTCAAACACCACGCCTGGCAGCGCATTTCTAGGCATCCATCACTCTGTGTAAACATTCTGCCCAACAGATCTCCTTGAGCCTTTGCCCCACTAACCTTAAGTCTGTGCCCTCTATTCTTTGATATTTCCACCCTGGTAAAAGCCTGCCCTATCCATGCCTTTCATCATTTTATATACTGCACAGAATGGTGCGGCACAGTGGCGCAGCAGTTGAGTTGCTGCCTTCCTATCTGGGTTCTATCATAGTTCAATCCTAACTATGGGTGCTTATACGTTCTCCCTGTTACTGCATGGGTTTTCTCTGGCTGCTCCAGTTTCCTCCACACTCCAAAGACATACAGGTTTATGTTAAACCTGTAAAATTGTAAATTGTACCTAGTGTATAGGATAGTGCTAGAGTATGGGGTAATCGCTGGTTGGCACGGACTCGGTGAGCCAAAGGGCCAGCTTCAGCTTTGTATCTAAAACACCTAAGGTCTCAAAAACCTGGTATACCAGTTGGTCATTCCACACAAGATGGGCAATATATCAGCATGACTTATTTTCCTTTGCCATAGTCAAGAATAGTTTTGCACAAGTTCCAGCCCCTCAGTAAACAATAGCAGGTGTTCCCTGTGGTAGCCTTGCCGAGGCTGCACCAAGCTTCAGTCAGCCCATCGGCACCCCATCTTATGCTAAGGCATGCACCAGTCTGCAGTGTTCAGTCTGGCAAATTGCTTGCACTGGAAAGGCAGCAGGTTTTCTGCAAGCCAAATGATGTCTTTCGCCAACCTGCTAATCCTCCGTCCAGCAGCATTTGATGTTTGTCTCCATGTGAGTCGCTGGCAACGGTGGCGTACATCACAAGGACATCCTGTGTTGTGCAGCTGCTTAGGATGAGCCTCAACAAAGACTGCCACATTTCATGTCAAATCACAAGGCGTTGTAATAGATAGCGTGAATGCACAGACTCTTTAACCCAGGGTAAGAGGACCTTGGTTTAATATCAGAGGGAAAAGATTTAATAGGTAACTGAGGAACAACATTTTCATTCAGAGGGTGGTGGGTACATGAACGAGCTGCTAGAGGAGGTAGTTGAGGCAGGTACTATAACAATATTTCAAAAAAAATTGGATAGGAACGGTTTATAGGGATAAGGGATAAACGCGGGCATGGGGAACTTGCATTGATGGAGCATCTTCGTCAGCATGGGTAAGTTTAGCTTAGGTTAAAGATAGTGTGGAAACAGGCCCTTCAGCCCACCGAGTCAGATGTCGATCAACGATCGCCCATACACGACACACTAGCGGTAATTTTACAGAGACCAATTAACCTAGACACCTTCACATCTTTGGGATGTGGGAAGAAAATACAGCACCCAGAGAAAACGCACACGGTCACAGGGAGAACGTGCAAACTGCATACAGACAGCATTCGTAATCAGAATCAAACCCGGGCCTCTGGCGCTGTAAGGCAGCAACTCAACCACTGTACCATTGTGCCATTGTGTCTGTTGACTGTGCTGTATGACTCTATGATGATGTATTTCAATTTTATTTGCAAACTAAAGCCTGGCAGCCTGACCTCCACCGCGGCACCCCCAAGGGCAGCGTGCAATGGTGCTGGGTCTCTTCATGAAGGAAGTATCAGACTAGGATGCCCATCTCGCCACTGGCAAAGCAAGGTCCTGATGCCTGTTGTACAGATGAGTGGGCAGCGTGAGGTTGGCATTCTACCTGCATTGGAAACAGTATGTGCAGATTAACTGTGCATCACATTCCCAGTTTAGAATTAACATTTTAACATTTGGTTCCACTAAGGACTTAGGGCTTTTTGCACAGGCATTTGGGTTTTTACTGTGTTCATTTTTTGGTTATCATGTTGTGTATGAGTACTATCCTTGCAGGCCTGTTATGCTGCTGCAAGTAAGAATTTAGACACCAACTGCTGCAGGAACTCAGCGGGTCAGGCAGCATCTCTGGACCATTTCGGGTCGGAACCCTTCTTCAGACTGCAGTTCCTGAATGCAGGCAGTGCAGCCTGAAGAAGGGTCCCGACCCAAAATGGAAGAATGTTATTGTTTCGTTGTCAGTAGACATAACAATTAAATGCTCTTGAACCCTTGAACTACACCTGGTCTTTAAACTCGCTGAAACATCCAATCACAGATTTCAATTAGGTGGCCGGCAGAAAACTACAAAACTATTTCAAATTTTACACAGTTTTGAAGACAAAATTAATATTCCTATTAGCTGCCAGAGGAAGTTGTTGAGGCAGCTTCAATAACAACATTTAAAACATTTGGACAGGTTTAAAGATAGGAAAGGCCATAAGGTCATAGAGTCATACATGATAGGAGTAGAATTAGACCATTCATCCCATCAAGTCTACTCCGCCATTCAGTCATGGCTGATCTAACTCTCCCTCCTAAAGGGACTGTCCCACTGCTCTCACCTCTTCTCTCCCCTTCTCTCCCCTTCTCCGCGCTCTCTAAAGGACTTACCGTAACTGTGCCAGCTGTCTTTTACCTTCCTGTTCATGGTGGGTGTGAATTTTAGACAGCGCTCCCCCGCTTTCCCCGCCTTTGCGATATGTTTGTGTGTGCAGACGGTCGATCCGGCTTGCGGTTTCATCGCTGATGGTTGATCCAGCTCGAGGTTATTCAGGCGAATGCCCTTGAGCTTGAAGGTCAAAGACAGTCGCTGAAAAGTCACATTAGTGGGACTGGCCCTTAACCCCATTCTCTTGCCTTCTCCCCATAACCTCTGACACCTGTACTGATCAAGAATCTATCTATCTCTGCCATAAAAATATCCACTGACGGCTTTCTGTGGCAAAGAATAGTAAGATTGAACGAGAACTTACCAGTTCGAAGGTTGATCTTTATTTTATGAGGAGTCGAAGTGAGGGATTTCGTGAAGAGCCCGCCGGCGCGCATGCTCGACATACTTCAAAGTAGCGGCGTGGAATCACAGAACCAACAATAGAAATGACTTCGCATAGTATGATTGAATTGACTAAGATTACCAGATGAAGGTGACTGAGGGTTGGGCGAGGAGGGCACGAAATCCCTCACTTCGACTCCTCATAAAATAAAGATCAACCTTCGAACTGGTAAGTTCTCGTTCAATCTTACTATTTCATTTCGGAGTCACGTGAGTGACTTCGTGAAGACTTCAAAGCTTCTGTGATTAACGCCCTGGACCACGTCCATGCTGACACACCACTACCAGGGATGGATGGGAGGAACAAACTTGCTCAATAGTTCATACTGCAAAACAAGAGCATATTTATTAATAACAAATCAAAACCCCTCATGCGGGGACATCTCCACGTTCTTGACCTGCATTCAGCACGGCTTCTGCGAACTGTAGAGGAGCAGCAACAGGCTTGTTATAAAAACGCTGGAACACAGCTTCATTCGCCCATCCTGCTGTGGCGAGAATTTGGTCCATGGGCACCTCCATGACCCTCGCCGCTGACGTCGATGCAGCCCTGGTGGAATGAGACTTGAACACATTAATGTCGATACCTGACTTACCCAAGACGACTCGAAGCCACCTGGATATCGTCTGGACTGTCACTCAATGATGAGGTCTCTTATGAGTGACAAGCAGGTATCTCTCCATTCCTCTGATGCATGCCGTCACCTTGACATAGTGGCGGATATGTGAGGCTAAACATAGCCTAGCATCTGCGGGGTATGCCGGGAACTTCAGCTGCAGCCCTGTGCACCCAGGTCTATGCTGCTTTAGTAGCTCGTCAATGAAAAAGACTACTTCTGTAGGGGTAGATGTCATTCTGTCGACACGAAGTTTGTGTAGTGTCTGTACCCTCTGAGCTGAAGTCAGTGCTAGTAACATCACCAGCTTCATGGTGAGTTGGTCCAGTTGGAGCCCTTCCATGGGAGACCACGTCCTGAGCAGGGTTAATACGTCCTTGACATCCCAGGTGATATTATAGCGTGGTGTAGGCGGATTCATATTGAATATACCCCGCATGAGTCTGGACACTAGCCTGTTGGATCCTACCCCAATCTTGATAGCGTACTTCTGGCGCTGTTGATGGCACTGTAACTTAAGTGTTCATCATGGTGCAACCCCGCGAGGAATTCCAGGACGTCGGTTATTGTCACGTCATCGTACGTGATGCGAGAGCGGCTGCAGTAGGCTTCCCACTTCTTAATATGCGAGCGGTATCTTCGCCTTGTGGACTCTCGACACGACGCCCCGATGGTATCCATGGTCCGAGCCGAGAGGCCGTATTGGACTAACGGCCTGTTCAGAACCTGCAAGCCAACAAATTTAAATAGCCATGGCAGGGATGTGGCTCCCCTGAGACAGGGTGAGTAGCCAATTGTGGGCAACCCTTCAAAAGGACCCAAGGTTCGTTGAGCATGTCAAAGACCACCGGATACCAAGGCTGTGTGGGCCAGTTGGGTATAATAAGGATGCCCTTGGCAGCATCTGCCTGAATCTTTCGCAATACCCGACTGATGAGGCAAAACGGAGGGAAGGCATAGAAAAACCAATTCCCCCAGTCCAGCGAGAATGCATCTAGCGCTATTGCCCCAGGATCTGGCTCCCATGAAACATAGGCTGGTACCTGATGGTTCAACCGTGACGCAAAAAGGTCAATGTCCGGTTTACCAAATTTGGCTGTGACTTTAGAAAAAATCTCAGGATGCAACATCCATTCAATGTTGTCATTAAATTTGCGTGACCTGGTGTCCGCCACAGTATTAAGCTCACCCGGCAAATAGGTAGCTGAAATCCAAATGTCTCTTTGAACACACCAAAGCCAAATTGAGTTAGCCAATTTGTCACACGAAACTGACCTGGTACCACCCATATGGTTTAAATATGCCACAGCTGTGGTGTTGTCTATTTGGAGACGGACGTGTGCTCCAACAAGCTTGGAACAATATGCACGAAGTCCGTGGAATGCTGCCAGCAACTCCAAATAGTTAATCCCTTGAGTCAACAACATCGATGCCTCAAGGGTGTCCCATCTGCCCCCACAACTGGAGCAATTATCAGTAGCTCCCCAGCCATTGGAGCTTGCATCAGTCTGTAAATATACCACCGGATTAGCCTCCCTAACAGGCTTAAATGAGTTGCTAATGTGACACACCCACCATTGCAACTCAGTTATCGCTTCGGACGGCAGCTGCATTGATCGATCGTAATGACCAGCGTTCCGTTTTAACGCAGTAATTTTAGCTCTTTGCAAATTCTGATAATGCAAAGGTCCATATCGTGCTGCCGGAAACAAAGCCACTAGCTTGCCAATTACTGTGGCTGTATGCCGAATCGATGGTATATTGGTGCCAATTAAATCTCTGCACACCTTAGTGACTTCCTCAATTTTGTTAATTGGTATAGTTATCCTCATGCTCATTGAGTTCACCGTGAACCCTAGGTAATTAATTACCTGGGCAGGGCAGAACTTCGATTTCTCTGGATGGACAATGAATCCTAATTGTTGAAATATATTGACAGCAGCTGCAACACCCTGTTCAGCCAATTGCAGGGTGTGGCCCACAATAAAGACATCATCTAAATAGGCCATAACTATATGATGTCGTTGTCTCAAATAAGCCATGATTGGCTTCACCAATTTAGTGAACAATCTAGGGGCTGTAGTGAGCCCATTAGGCAAAGCCTTATACTGCCAAAGTTGCCCCATCCAGATAAATTTCAAAAACCTTCTATCATATTTCTGGATGGATACTGAATAATATGCATCCCTCAAATCAATGCATGCCATAAAGCAGCCATGAGAAATCAATGATTTGGCTGTTTCAAACGTATCCATTTTAAAATGAGTATATGTTACAAACGTATTCAAACGGGTTAGATCAATAATGACACGACAGCCTCCATCCTTCTTAGGTCTAGTAAATATGTTCGAAACAAATTCGATTGGCTCATGCACCGTTTTCACAATCACACCCTTCTGCACCAGACTTAAAATTTCCTTATAACCTGCTGCCTGTTCTGCAGCAGACAATTTGAACGTACGACCAGGCATGTGCTGGGATGGAGGAATGTCGCCATTAATAAACTCAATTTTATGCCCCTGAATATTCCGCAACACATACTCATCACCAGTAAAATTACCCCATGCATCCAAAAACAACCGTAAACGACCACCAACATGTGAAGTTAAACAGAGAGAAAAGAGAGAACCAGACCCCCTCACCTCCGTGGTTACCGGCGGTCCTTGACACGTGTGGGTGGCCGTGGAGGTGCTGGGTTGGCTTGAGGGCGCGGCGTCTTCGATTTCCACAAAGGTCTCTGCCGACCCTGTCCTAAAAAAGACCCTTGGTGCTGGTTCTGGTGCTGTTGTCGTTGTGGAGCTAGAGGGCGAGACCTCGTCGAGGCACTGGCCGACCCTCGTGAGCGAATGTATGGAGCTTTTGAGCCTGACGGTGTGGGGGCACTCTGAGAGCGCATGATCCCCACCGTTTTGGCTTGTTCGTCAAGCTCTTTGACTCTCTTCGAGAGGTCCTCACCAAAGAGCTGACGGGGCGGCGGCGGCAGTGGTGGTTTGCACAATCCTGCAAACTTCGGGTTGAGTGCTGGGCGGATGCTGTTTTTGCGAAACCCGTTGATTTCGTGCTGGGTCGCGCACAATAAGGTCAGAGCATCTTCCTGGTCCAAATTCAGTTCGTCCCCGTCCACCGACCGCGCAAAGGCGGTAATACCGGCCATGAGGAGTTTCAGGATCCGCTGCAATTTTAGCTCCTGTTGACGGATAGCCGCACTGATGTTGCCCCATATTGGCGTATTGACCACAGGCACGTTGAGGGAGTTGCAGTTTGATGGAGCCTTGTGACGGCTCATAGCCTGGATGAGGACTTCTTCCTGCAGCACCTGATTATTAAGAAAGTCCACTGTGGCTGCCAGCTTTGTATTTAGAGGAAGGCCAGCCGTATGTGGGGCCGCGAATTTGGTCGCCACATCCAAGAGTTCCTCCGCTGGCACCTCCAACGGAGGTGGTACGGGATCCACCAGAACCTCCTCCTCCTGCTGCTCCAGGCTGATAGTAGATGTTGGTGAAGACGCCCTGTGCCTGTTGCTGCCCTGCTGTTGTTGACGTTGAAGCAGGAGCTCCAGCAGCCGCTCCATACGGTCAATACGCCCTTCACCCTGAACACTCAGGTGGTCGGAGTCCTCCGGCTCTGAAAAGAAAACCGGGCTCCTGTCATCGGCCCGCACCTCGTCGAGGCCCTGCCGGTGCCGGTAGTTGTCGCTAACAGCCGCCGAGGCGAAACTGCGCGATTCCTGCGCGGGCATGTTCAACCGCCTCCATTTAGCGGGAGCTGAAGCCGCTGCCACTAAGGGCACTTGCGGCGAGGTGTCGGCACCAGCCGAAGCATGGCTGCCTGGGGCCCGCGCAGTCTTGCCGGCTGCCCACATCGTGGACGTTGCCAACGCATGGTCTCGCCCACCCATCCATGGGGGGCTCGGCGACCGTGACGAGACCCGACTCGACCGACCCGTCCCGGCGTCGAGAGTCGGGGTGTGCCGGCTGGACCTCACAGCCGCCCCGGGTCTCGCCCTGGAACCTGACCGCTCCTCCGCGATAGGCAATGCCTTAGCCCTAACAGGGTTAGGCTTCTGGGCTCCTGCCCTCCCCCTTCTCGGAGGGCTGAGTGGAACAGGCCGTGCAACGGCACGTGCCCTGCTCGAGGTCGCCAGCGAGCCCGCTGACGACCTGACTGCCATGGCAGGGTCCCCCTGCTCTGGCGGCACACCACACTCCTCCTCGTCGAACTCCTCCGAGCTGTGGTGTGCTGGCGGATCTGGACCTGTAATCACAGGGCTTACCCACATCTCCGCCTGAGTCCCGGCCTGCGCTGCAGGTACTGCGGATGGTAAAGGCCCCGGAACTGTTGACCGGCGAACTCGTCCTAACGTCCTCCGGCCCTTCGAACTCCCATCCATGTCCTTGCTGCAAGACATAATCAGACAACAAGGACCACCAACTAAAGGTAGAATACTTACCTCCGTGGCCCCTTATGAAGGGCTGGCGAGGAGCGCGCTCCACCGCCAGCCATTGCAGCAACGCGTTACGACGATATGTCGAGCATGCGCGCCGGCGGGCTCTTCACGAAGTCACTCACGTGACTCCGAAATGAAATTCCACAGATTCACCACCCTCTGACTAAAGAAATTTCTCCTCATCTCCTTTCTAAAAGAATGTCCTTTAATTCTGAAGCTATGACCTCTATGAGGCCCTGAGGCTCAGGTTTGTTAGGACACGGGCCCAATACCAGTAAATGAGATTAGCTCTTGGTCAGAATGGAGGAGTTAGGCTGATGTGGCCTGTTTCCATGGTGTGTGACTCTATAACGTAGGCAGAGTTCTTCACTGTCCTGACAATGATGTGAGCAGCAGGTTGGATCATATTCTACACAATTGTTAATCCGGCTCACACAAAGGACTGGAACAGCGCAGAACGTATTAGTTGCAAAGAGCATCTCAGCACCGTGTCAACACAGAGGCCATTTCAGATAGGTCGGGTTCCTGAAAACCACATGCCTGACAGGAGTCACACCCCACTGCCTGTAAACCACAGCTCATCAGACCACATATGTGGCAAAACAAAATACAATTATTGATCCATCCTGTCACTCTTACGTGTCAAAAACCCTTTTTGTACATTCAAAACTTCTCAGCAGAGTTATTAATTTTGGTAAAACCTGATGTTTCCTGGATAGACCGCACACACTGACTCACACTCATACCGTGGACATATAAAGCACCCACAGTGCAGGCGTTCAGATGGAGTAGGCATTATTTTTCCATTTTATGATGACATACTTTAATGCAAGTTTAATGGAAGGACATTTTCTGAAGCGAATTGAATAAAGAGCTAAATTAAAAATAGAGATCTCTACTGTTTGCAGCTGATTTATATATTTAGATTGGATGGATAAGATAAAGAACCAAATAGGTATTTAAATTGTATAGGATGGAACTGCAGATTCTGGTTTACTTCTACTTCGGTATTTAAATTGGTCGTTGGACTTGCTCTCCTCCTCACGACGACATGTTTGACTTTTAACTGTGCTTTTCTTTTCATGAATTCTACGATTCTCTCACATTTATCTTATGGCTTAACCACATGGTCCCAGGCTCACCAGTCATCAATTAAGGCCACAGAGTGTCTCTATAACCAAGCCTTGAAAGTCCTGGACAAAAAAAAAAAGAATAAGGTATCATCACTGTCAAATTCTAAGCAAATATAAGATCCTAAGTTTGCTAACTTTATTTCCTTACATTTAGTTAAATTGGTCTTCAGGTGCCTAACTGGCGCTGCTCCCCAGCTGCTGTACAAAACAATAACAAGACTGCAAAGTGGTACCAGATTCACCACCCGAGCAGCGTCAAAAGGCAATTGTAGTATCCCCTTCTGCAGAACATCTTTTGCTCAAACTGCCTTTTCAGTAAAAGGGACAGAATTATGGACTCACTGTCAGACCACTTGAAATGTATCCCTACATATGTCACATTTAAAAAGAAACACAAAGTTGTGGCTAATTCAACAACAATCTTGTTCTCATATTTAGTTTTTACACTGTGCTCTCTCTGTATGTCTTTTTCTCTTTTCCATTTTTAATCTCATTTCCATTTCCATTTTCCTATTTTTAACAATGTTAATCTGTATTTTTAACCAAAAGCCCTACTAGGGATGTGTTGCGAATTAGCTTTGGCTAAAAACACTATAATGCATACATCAGATGACTGTTACAAATGTATCTATGTTTTTGTATTTGTCCCTGTTTAAATAAACCTTAATCAATCAATCATTTGCATTTCATAGTGCAAATGTGACAGTAGAATGGTTTGCAGCAAAATAATCATACAGTGTTGACCCTTGCTGACCGGAAGGTTACTCATCCTGGCTTCACCTCAAACAGAAATGGAGTCAGACAGCAAGGAAACAGGCCCTTCAGCCCAACATCCATGCCAAACTAGATGCCCCATTTATGCTGGTCCTATTTTCCTGCATTCTCCCATATCTCTCTAAACTTTTCCTGTCCATGTAAGTAAGTAAGATTATTGGCCAAGTATTCACATACAAGGAATTTGCCTTGGTGCTCCGCCCACAAGTAACAACATGACATACAGTGACAATTACAAATGACTCAGAAAACACTAAACATTAATAATAATAAAACATTAATGATAAAACACCATTGGACCTGTAGAAGGGTCGACCTTTTGGCTAAGATCAAGTGTAGTATATGTTCTTACCAATCAAGGACAATCGAAATTGGAGGTCACGTCGGTGACCAAGAGTCCATCAGTTGTTGGCTCAGAAGTTGAACCATGCTGTTTGGGTAACCAACCTAACACCTCATCCAGTCAGAATGGCGGTAGCGTGGAGCGGCAGAACAGGGCATCTGCAATACCCTGCAAGTGTCAGTAAAGGACCTCAGCGAGGGGACTCCCTTCTCAAGAAATATCTTCATCAGGAAGGTCTTGCTGGAGGCCTGCATATTCGAGGCCAAGGACATCTACTGTCTCCTGGACATCCCAGGTAATGGCTACTTCGACATTGCCTTCAAGTATCCAACGGGATGGCAGAAGCTGCCGTAAGACTTCCGGGAGAAGGGGAACGAAGCTCCGCTGGTGCAGCTGCTCTTCACCCTCCCCACCCAGAAGGAACGGATGATCACGGTGCGCATGTTCAACCCACATGTGCGCATCGAGGATGTCCTCACCTTCCTTGCTGATTATGTCGAGGGGGCAGGGAACTGTGTGGATGTGAAGGACTTGTTTGGGATCTGGATGAGCAAGCGGCAAGTCAAGGTGAAGCAGAAGGTGGACGGGAAGGGATCCATCATCTACCCTCCCTCGGTGTTCGCTATCGGAGGGAACCGAAGGTACATGAGCTATGTGGGGCCACCCAGGGTGTGCAGGAAATGCAACAAGCCTGGGCATGTGGTGGCCCAATGCAGTGCAGTTGTCTGCAAGAACTGTAAGCTGGAGGGCCACGAGACAAAGGACTGCCAAGTCAGCAAGAACTGCAACCTGTGCGGGGAGGCAGACAACCTCTACAGGGCCTGCCCTAAAAGAGCCTGCAGCTACGCATAGGCAACAAGAGGGGCTGTTGCCAACACCCCCAGGGTGCCTCCCACCACTGCCATGACCCCAGCAGAAAGGAAGCACAGGGATGAGGACAGCCCGACCACCTCGAGCCCCCAACCACCGGACAGAGACCCCTGTCCAGGAGGGAGAGTCGATAGAAGAGGGGGACAGCAGGAGGAGACATATAGATAAATGTGAGGTTATATATAGATAAATGTGAGGTTATCTACTTTGGCGGCAAAAACAAGGGGGCAGATTATTATCTCAATGGGGTTAGGGTAGCTCAAAGGGGGAGGTACAGTGAGACCTGGGTGTCCTTGTGCACCGGTCACTGAAAGTTGGCGTGCAGGTACAGCAGGCAGTGAAGAAAGCTAATGGAATGTTGGCCTTCATAACTAGAGGATTTCAGTATAGGAGTAAAGAGGTTCTTCTGCAGTTGTATAGGGCTCTGGTGAGACCACATCTGGAGCATTGTGTACAGTTTTGGTCTCCTAATTTGAGGAAGGACATCCTTTTGATTGAGCCAGTGCAGCGTAGGTTCACGAGATTGATCCCTGGGATGGCGGGACTGTCATATGAAGAAAGATTGAAAAGACTAGGCTTGTATTCACTGGAGTTTAGAAGGATGAGGGGGAACATATAAAATTATAAAACCACTGGATAAGCTATATACAGGAAACATGTTCCCAATGTTGGGTGAGTCCAGAACCAGGGGCCACAGTCTTAGAATAAAGGGGAGGTCATTTAAGACTGAGGTGAGAAAAAACTTTTTTACCCAGAGAGTTGTGAATTTATGGAATTCCCTGCCACAGAGGGCAGCGGAGACCAAATCACTGGATGGATTTAAGAGAGAGTTGGATAGAGCTCTAGGGACTAGTGGAATCAAGGGATATGGGGAGAAGGCAGGCACGGGTTATTGATAGCAGACGATCACAATGAATGGCGGTGCTGGCTCGAAGGGCCGAATGGCCTCCTCCTGCACCTATTTTCTATGTTTCTATGTTTCTATGAGACATGGCAGGTGGTGAAAAAGGAAGAAACTCCGGAGGGTGGTGCCCAAAGAGCCAAGGCTGGAGGGAACGTGCAAGTCTATGAAAAGTCCTCTCCCAGACCGACGCCAGCAACCTCTCCTCGTCAAACGATGAGTCTACATCGAGGACCTGACGACAGAGGCAGAAGAAGAAAACGGGTGAGGAGAATGGAAAGGGAAAGGACACGTCTGTTGTCCCCCAGGTCTAGGAGACCGTGAGCAGTGCTGCGGGCAATGGGCCCCAGCTCCGGGAGACCGGGAGCAGTGCAACGGCCAATGGGCCCCAGCTCCGAGAAATCGGGAGCAGTGCAGCGGCCAATAGTCCCCAGCTCCGGGAGACTAAAACTTCGCCCAAGTCCCATATTTCTCATTTATCTCCACCTTGTTCCCTCCTCCCCCATATCCCCTTTCACCCATAACCCTCCCTCTGGCTTTGCTCCACCCCCACCTCTCTTTTCCAGCCCCCACCTGCCTTACAGCGCCAGAAACCCAGGTTCGATCCTGACCACGGGTGCTGTCTCTACAGAGATTGTACGTTCTTCCTGTGACCACGTGGGTTTTCTCTGGGGGCACTGGTTTCCTCCCACAATCCAAAGACGTCAGGTTTGTAAGTTAATTGGTTTCTGTAAAATTGTAAATTATCCCTAGTGTGTAGGATGCTGCAAGAGTACGGGGCATTCGTTGGACAGTGCAGACTGGGTGGGGCAAAGCGTCTGTTTCCACACTGTATCTCTAAAGTCTAAAGTCTAAAGGTCTAAACAATCCATAACTATTTTCTTAGCTTTCAACTTATGACTCAAAAATGCCTGATAGCTATGGTCAAAGAGGGATGAAGGTACAAAGCATACAGTTTCCTTCCTATGATCTTTATTTCTCAATTCATTTTAGTGTACGGTGCAGATTACGTATGTTTTGTTGTTTTTACATACTGCTTGCATCAAGGATGTTTTCCAGACACTGTTTAGTATGTGAGGCCAAGATTATTGGTTTATTTATTTCCATTAAGAAATTACGTCTCTTTAACCTCTTGAAATATTGTCAGTCAAGAATGTGGTGTGTGGTTTTCCAAAAGAAACGTGCTGTTCTCCATCTAATAATATGAGTGAAAGTGATACTATTCTATATTGCTAAATACTGGTAAGTACAATCAGAAAAACACTGGCTCTTTCCATTCCATCCCACAATTTTATTCAAAGAAACATATTCTTGCTATTTTTTTGTGTATTGAGATAGGTTTTTTTTTAGATATCTAGGTGCTTTTAGATTTGGTTGTTTTTGAGTATATAATTTATATTTTGTACACATCGTCGTAACTATGAGGAATATCCATCAGGTTTAAATCTTTGTCATGTCATGTGATAATTGAGGGTGGAAGGTAGAGTCATTGTGAGATAAGCACAAAAGCAGGCTTCAACCCATTGAGTTTGCATCTCCAATCAAACATCCATTTACACTAATCCCGCACTTGTCCTATTCTCCCCACATTCTCAATGATTCCCCAGTTACACAATTTACAATGGTCAATTAGACTTACCGACCTGCACATATTGCTGCAGTCACAGGGAGAATGTGCAAGTTCCACACGATCAGCACCAGACATCAGGATTGCACCAAGGTTGCAGGAGTTGTGAGGCAGCAGGCCTGCTAGTAGTACTTCCGTGCTGAACAGGTAATTTCGGGAAAAGGGCATTTGCGAGGTAGGTTACAATGTGAGTGGACCGGATATTAATTAATGTAATTGGAAATGAAATGATCTAAAGAAGGGTCCCAAACTAAAGCATCACCTATTCATGTTCTCCTGAGATGCAACCTGCCTCGCTGAGTAACTCCAGCATTTTGTGCTTCTTTTAAATTAATCATTTTCTCAGTCACAGTCTGCCCAGTTGGCCCCTGAATCTCACTGTTAATGAAACAAATGCATTGAAATAGAATGGTGTTGATGTTGTTGGATAGCACAGTGGCCCAGTGGAAGAGTTGCAGCTTTACAGATGCCAGACACCTAGTTTTGATCCTGACTACAGATGTTGTCTGTACCTAGTTTATACATTTTCCCTGTGACTGAGTGGGTTTTCTCCGGGTGCTCTGGTTTCCTCCCACATTTCAAAAACGTGCAGGTTTATAGGTTAATTGGCTTATGTAAATTGTCCTTAGTGTGTGGGATAGAACTAGTGTGTGGGTGATCACTGGTTGGGTGGAACCAGTGGGGCAAAGGGCATGTTTCCACACTGTATCGCTAAATTAAGCTAAACTAAACTAATATACTTTATTAATATGCAGCAGAAATGGTCCATATACTTCAATTGACCTGCATTTTTTGAGTAACAAGCTGCGAGTGGATGGCTTGAGACCAGAACCTGCTGAATGCATGAAGTATTCTGTGTAACACCTTTGGCAGATGAAGAAGATTGAAATTTCAAGCATTTCTTAAAAGTACACAATGACATACCAAGTCCCATCTGGAAAGAGTCTTACATTACCCTGGTCCATTGCCTGCTCCATCTCACTATCTGGTGCAAATTAACAATTCAATCAGGTAGGCAGCATACTGTATACCACCATTAACATTTTTAAATGGTCTCCTCTATTTCAGGGAGACATAGGAATGACATTCCTACGTAAGTGCGAATCAAGGACAATGTCTCCACAAAAAGCAGCAAATGGATAGTTCGGTGGACATCCATTTTGAGTCACAACTAGAGCAGGAGAATTCTAATAAAGATTTAATCATCATTAGCATGTAACATCACGGGTGGCACAGTGGCACAGCTGTAGAGTTGCTGCCTTACAGTGCCAGAGAGCCAGGTTTGATCCTGACTATGGTGCTGGTTGTACGGAGTTTGTACGTTCTCCCAGTGATCTGCATGGGTTTTCTCCAGGTGCTCCGGTTTCCTCCCACACTACAGACATACTGGTTTGTAGGCAAATTTGCAATGGTAAAATTGCAGGTTGTCTCTGGTGTGTGTAGGATAGTGATAGTGAGCGGGGATCCCTGGTCAGCGCGGACTCAATGGGCCGAGGGGCCTGTTCCCATGCGGTATCTCTAAACTAAACTAAACTAGGCCCAAAACATCACCTATTTCTTTTCTCCAGAGATGCAGCTTGCCCCGCTGAATTACTCCAGCATATTGTGTCGATTTTCGGTGTAAACCAGTATCTGCTGTTCTTTCCTACACATTAATAACTATTAACCCAATCATGTCAGATAACATGCGCTCAAATTTATTTTCATTACTTGGTTGCGTCAAAGCCTCTAGCAGTGATTTTGAAATGTGGGGCATTTCCAAATCCCTACACATGTGCCACAAGTGTAAAACAGCTCTTTATAAACAGGTTTACAAATTCATTGCACATAGTGTGGAAGGGGATGTGTTTCCCATTGATTCATGTCTGCACCTGCACAGAACTTATCCTGGCCTCAGTTTTCTCTCCTCCCTTCTCAAAGGTGCTAATTCATGCCGGGCCTCAGTCCCAGGCTCCATCTCATCCGATGATATTCCATTTCAGTGAATGCTTTCCATTCATTAGCCTAATATTAGCAATTGCTGGGTCACAAGGGACAACAGTCAAACCGATCCTACCCCCTGTTAGCTTGGTTCCACAAAGGAAACCTTTCTGTAAAACTATTAAAAATTTCCAATCATGACTTAATTTTCCTCTCAGCATCTCCATCTCAATTTCTAACCAGGGTGATTGCATTCCTTTAAATAAAATTCAGTCAACTCTGCAAAGATCTGTAATTCAAATGAGGCGATCTCCACACATGGAGAGTATCTTTGAGTGAATCAGCAAAAAAGAACTAGTCCAAACAATAATACTATTAAGTAATTGTATTCATATTATAACACATAAGACTTCAGATTCAACTTTTGCTGAAAAATATAATGCATTATTTAGAAGAAACACAATATAGTAATATGGTGAAAACTGTAATTTAATTGTGTAAACTGTTTTTTCTCTGGTTCCCCATCTGTCTTGGATGTGTTTCATCAGAGCATAGATCTGTGGTAATTAGACTAAAGATAGACACAGTGCTGGAGTAGCTCTACGGGTCGGGCAGCATCTCTGGAGAAAAAGGATGGGTGACGCTTCGGGTCTGATCCCTTCTTCAGGCTTGTAATTAGATCATCTAATTTGCACTATCCCACAAGGACAAGGAATTTACTTTTGAGATTGTGATAGAAATTTGTTATCAGTGATTTGGCCTAAGCATACACTCAATTTGCATCCTTAATATTTGATCCTTGTTTTCCAGCAGCCACCTAAGCTAGACTAGCTAGACTAGCTTGAACAAGATGTCCTACCTAAGCTAGTCCCACTTGCCCACATTTGGCCCATATCCCTCTAACTTTCCTATTCATCTACCTGTCCAAGTGTGTTTCAAAGTGTTATTGAACTACCTCCTCTGGCATCTAATCCATATAACCATTCAGGTTACTATTCAATCTTTTTCATCTTAAACCTATGGTTCTTGATTCCCCTACACTGGATAAAAGATTGACCCTATCAATTCCCCTTACTATTTTGTGCACCTCTGTAAGGTCACTTCATAGCCTTGCGCACTCCATGGAATAAAGTCTAATGGGCCTGTCCCACTTAGGCGATTTTTCAACGGACTGCCGCCGACTGTCAGAGACCCACACACACACACACGCACGCAAGCTTCTTAGCGGGATTTTCAAGGGTGGATTACCTCTATAATCTTTGGTGATTACCTGAAGAGTTTCACGAAGTAACCTTATGGATATTTTTGCTGCAAACAAAGAGAGAAGAATGGATTTTGTGCACAAATAATATGGTAAGTAAATTTTTTGGAGCTATATGTTTTTAAACACTTTATTAAGAGATAGGACCTATTGAAAACAAATTACATGATAAAAGTCGAGAGAACAATCTGTGCATATGCGGTTTCCACGATTTAAAATAGCCGAATGACAGTACACCGGGGAGGGAACAATGTGCGCATGCGCGGTTACAAGACTTTTTAAAAAAAGCCGACTGACAGCTCACCGGGGAGAGAATATCTGCGCATGCGTGGTTTTCAAGATTTTTAAAAGCCACTGCCTACCCTGCCTGATTACTCACGGCACGTGCCTGATTCAGGCTGTCAAGAGCTGAGCAGTTGCCACACTGAGATGCATCCATCAAAATACATTGTACAGTACATCTGTAGAAGTTTAGGTTTAATCGTGAAACTCCATAACAAATATCCTGCAAAATCGCAACCGTCTTGGACATGCTTAATAAGAAAGTGTCTTATCTGTATAGTTAAGCCTGTTTTCTGAAAGAAATGACTGGTATGAAGGTGGTAAAACAGCTGTATCCAAGCGATCTACCAATGCAGCATACCTTCAGATTTGGTTTGAAGCCAAACTAATTGCTGTAATCCGCAGTGTTCTAATGAAATTCATCTGTATCAAATGGGTAACCTGAGGAAGGCCAGTTTCTTCCACTTACTGGGAATTTAATGATGTCAGAAATATTTTTATTTTCTTTCTTGATATTTTCCTTCTGAGACCAGATTGGAACCCTTTCACACTGTAAACAGTGGACCAAAATGTCAAATCCATAGGGCGGCATAGTGGTTGCTTCTGTAAATTATCTATGCTGTGTAGGATACAGCTGGTGTACGGGTGTTTGCAGGCTGCATCTCTGAACTTTAGACTTTACACATTTAAGATACAGTGTGGGAACAGTCTCTTTGGTTCACCGAGTGCGTGCTGACCAACAATCACCCCGTACACTAGCACTATCCAACACACTAGGGACAATTTACAATTTTAACAAAGTCAATTAACCCACAAACCTGTATGTATTTGGAGTGTGGGAGGAAACTGGAGCACCCAGAGAAACGTACGTGGTCACAAGGAGAAAGTATAAACTCCATACAGACAGCACACATAGTCAGGATCGAAACCGGGTCTCTAGCACTGTAAGGCAGCAACTCTACTGTTGTACCGGCACGGACTGGAAGGGCCGAGAAGGCCTGTTTCCCTGCTGTAATTGTTAAATTATATGGTTATATGGTACCACTAAACTAAACTACAGTAAACCAATAAATAGTGCTATTCTATTGAACTGCCCAGAACACTGCAGCCTGCCCATGTTTGTCTTCCCCATATAGATATGCCTGGAGCATAACTCAATGCCTAGCAATTAGGAGAATGAACATTGTCAATCAAACATACGAACATTAGCCCAAGGGACGTTAAAACCAGCTGTTGCATTCCATCCAACTGAAATTAGTTAATCCAATGCAGACCAAGTACTGAAATTGGAACATTCCTAGCTTTAAGGCTTCATATCACGAGGTCCTGAATTTTTATTGAGAAGTGGTGCTGTTCTTATAAATGGAGACAGGGGTCTGAGTTTGGAAGGAAACTGAACTTGGTCCAAATTCCAGCCGGATATTGAGCGGCAGTTTCTTCCCCACAAAGGCATTCTCAGCTTGCTCCAACTGGCCCAATACTCTCCATTTAATTTAGAGATACAGTGTGGACACAGGCCCCTCGACCCGGGCCAACCAGCGATCACCCAAACACTAGTTCTACCCTACGCACTTGGGCAATTTACAGAAGCCAATTCACCTACAAACCTGCATGCCTTGAAATGTGGGAGGAACCTGGAATACCCAAAGAAAACACACTTAGGCACAGGGAGAACGTACAAACTCTGGCACTGTGTGGCAGCAGCTCTACCCGCTGCGCCACTATGTCACACATAAATAATGTCTTCCATCAATGGTTATGAACTCAGGCCCAGTAGATGTTAATTGTGTAGGAAGGAACTGCAGATGCTAGTTTACATCGAAGATGGACACAAAACGCGGGTCAGGCATCATCTCTGGAGAAAAGGAATAGGTGACATTTCCGGTTGAGACCCTTCATCAGACTGAGAGTCGGGGAGAGGAAAGGAGAGATATGGAAAGGAACAAATGAATGATAAATATGCAAAAGGAAAATTAAAGCACAGAGGGGATGAAGCAAACGAGGATGTTGCAGAACTCTCTCGGCCCAGTGGCACAGCAGTAGATTTGCTGCCTTACAGCGCCAGAGACCCCGGTTTGATCCTGACTATGGGTGGTGTCTGTACAGAGTTTGTATGTTATCCCCTTGACCAGAGATCAGGATATCTGGTTTCCTCCCACACTTCAAAGAGGTACAGGTTAATTGGCTTGGTATAATTGTAAATTGTCCCAAGCACATGTAGAATAGTGTTAGTGTGCAGGGATTGCTGATCAGCATGGACTCGGTGCATTGAAGGGCCTGTTTCTGCACTCTATCTCTAAACTAAACTAAACTTTTGTCGGCATGAGGAGGAGAGTGACAGTTTTCACTGTAGTAAGCTTCAGTGGGCCACTGTGAACTATCATCGTGTTCAGTCACCATAGAATAGACATGTTTGGCGGCTGGGAGCTGTGATGGTTGTTGCTTGTCACTTCCTAGAGATACCTCCTCACAATCCCACCCAACAGATGCTTCAAAAAACAATTCCAGGATCTCCATTTACGATTGAACAGTCCCAGCCGGTGCCCGATGGCAAAAGTAGAACACCAGTGTCCTTCTCGTTTACTAATACAATGATTTAGCAAATAATATAATTCAGTTTGCAACACAGCTCATTTATTTAGGTCAAAGCCCTTTACATGATTTCATCAGGAGCTATTCACAGCGCAGAAACGAAACCTTACGACCGATGTTGGTCAATATTGTAGGTCGTTGCTAATCAGTTCCATTGACATCAAATATTTGAAAGAAGTATCATTGCCCAACTGACTGTTGCTTTACAACCAATGTACTGACACAATTTTAGAAGTTAACGTGTATCATGTTTATATGTCTCCGTTTTAAGATTTATGTTTATAAGTTGCTTTTGAAAATAGAAACAGGGAAGGTAGACACAAAATGCTGGAGTAACTCAGCAGGACAGGCAGCATCTCTGGAGAGAAGGAATGGGTGACATTTCGGGTCGAGACCCTTCTTCAGACTGATGTCAGGGGAGTGAGTGGGACAGAAATAGAATGTAGTTGGAGACTAAGACTGGTGGGAGAACTTGGAAGGGTGAGGGGATGGAGAGAGAGGGAAACAGGGAATATATTTTCAGCAGCTTTAACAACATCTAAATGCATGTTGAATACTCAGTTCGGAATCAGTGCCCACTGCAAGGTATTTTTCCCTCACTGGTTCATATTGGAAGGTTGTGGGTGAGTCTCCGTGAGTCTCCAACACCTTATCATTGCCACAACCTCTGAGAAATTACCGTTGGAAAATTAAACATGAGCTCCCGCCAAAGGATCAACAGCTAAATGCTAATCTAATTTGATACATGAACTATTCAGTACACTCATAGAAATACAATCACTTTGCGAAGTGAGTTAGTCAAGTCTAGCTATGACAGCAATTAGTAAAGCAAGCATGCACACGCTGTATCTAAGCTAGGTAACAGCCAAAAATATTTTGGCTTGATCGATGGTTTTCATTACAGGTCCTCCCCAGTTACAGGCACCAAAAGTCTGAAGAGGAGTCCCAATCCGAAAAATGTTGCCTATTCATGTTCTCCAGAGATTCTGCCAGACCCATTGAGTTACTCCTGCACTATGTGTTTTTTTCTTGGCAGACCAGCATCTGCAGTTCCATGTGTGTACATTTTACAAACGCTCATCTTGTGTGTAAAGACCATTTGGGAGCTTAGCGAGATGGGTATGCCAGCAGCTGTAGGGCTGTTGGCGCCTTTTGCCACTTGGGAACTTGGTTTGCAACCGCGTTTCCAACTTGCCAAGTGCCCGGGTTATAAAAAGTTGGAGAGTTGGAGAGTCACACAGCACGGAGACAAGTCCTTTACACAATTCGTCCATGCCATCCAAGATGTTCTATGCTAGTCCCATTTAATCATGTTTGGCCAACATCCCTATAAATCTTTCCTGTTCATGTACCTGTCCAAGTTTCTTTTAAACTGTGCTATTGTACCTGCGTCGACGACTTCTTCTGGCAGCTCGTTCCATGCGTCCGCCATCAACGGTGTGGAAAAGTTGATGCTGACTAGTTATCCAGCATTTTGTGTCTATCTTTAGTATAAACCTGCAGTTCTTTGTTTCTACATTTTGTCTGCTCCATAGTGTCACATAGTTAGTCTCAGGTTGCGAGCAGGATTCATGGAGTAATATGTAGTAATGGTGAAGAAAAGCATAATGGGTGCTTCCAAAAAGCCTGTGTGTTTGGATGAGGCATGCAGATGGAAACACAACCAAGGATAAAATGCTATGGTTACCCTGCATAGAATGATTGCACCTATACCTTCTGCTTTTACATGAAGTATAATTTCAGACCCAGGTTTGAAAGAATTATCACATCTTCTTTCCTTGTGTTGTGCAAGAGCAGATTTTACAAAGAATGTTTTTTTTAGAAGAATGATAGAGTTGATAGAATGCCAATGTTGCACATTTATCACAGCAACTTGTGAATTATTGCATTGGCAGTAATTTGTTTACATTTAAAAACAGAATTTCTAGCTTATGCAGAAATTATTTTCATTTCATACCAATCAAAAACATTTACAGTGAAGTCCCTCAGGATTTCCTGTCAAGCTTTTTCTCGTTTTGTTAGCAGTGGGTGTATTTGGTAGCAAAATACCGGTTTAAAAATAACCTTCCAAATTTCCTTGACATGGGCACAAACAATATAATATGCAAAATATAATACTGTTTGAACATAAAGCTATAAATTAGTTTTATTGCCCTTAAGTAAATTCTAATCACACCTGAGCACCAAAGTCCACGTGGAAGTGAATTACAAAATGTCAAATAAATGTACCTATGTCTTAGTTTAGTTTAGAAATACAGTGCCGAGAAGGGCCCTTTGGTCCACTGAGTCCACACCAACCAGCGATCCCCGCACATTAACACTATCCTACACACACTAGGGACAATTTACACTCATACCAAGCCAATTATCCTACAAACCTGTACGTCTTTGGAGTGTGGGAGGAAACCGAATATCTCTGAGAAAACTCACGTGGCCGTGGGGGAGAACGTACAAACTCCATACAGAATGCACCCATAGTCAGGATCAAACCCGGCTCTCTGGGGCTGCAAGCCCTGTAAGGCAGCAACTCTACTGCTGCGCCACTGTCCCGCTGTCATAGCAGGAAAGAAAACATGGGAACAGGAGTGAGCTGGTTTTGAACGTGTTCCACCATTAAAATGTTTATTTCTGATTCATGACCAAACCTATAAATGTATCTTTGCCCATATCCCCTTCTGTTATCAATCTTAGGAAAATATGCATATCTATGGTGATAGTCTTGCTCATCTGTATGTAAAAAAGTATTACACAGTACCTTAGTGCAAGTGGTGTAAAGAAACCTTTGAACAATTTCATTACAATGGATGTAAGTGCTACCGGACAGTAGTCATTGAGGCAGGTCACTGTGTTGTCACATCCCTCACATAGATGCACTGCTGAACCAAGTGAGAATAGTAAGATTGAACGAGAACTTACCAGTTCGAAGGTTGATCTTTATTTTATGAGGAGTCGAAGTGAGGGATTTCGTGAAGAGCCCGCCGGCGCGCATGCTCGACATACTTCAAAGTAGCGGCGTGGAATCACAGAACCAACAATAGAAATGACTTCGCATAGTATGATTGAATTGACTAAGATTACCAGATGAAGGTGATTGAGGGTTGGGCGAGGAGGGCACGAAATCCCTCACTTCGACTCCTCATAAAATAAAGATCAACCTTCGAACTGGTAAGTTCTCGTTCAATCTTACTATTTCATTTCGGAGTCACGTGAGTGACTTCGTGAAGACTTCAAAGCTTCTGTGATTACACGCCCTGGACCACGTCCATGCTGACACACCACTACCAGGGATGGATGGGAGGAACAAACTTGCTAAATAGTTCATACTGCAAAACAAGAGCATATTTATTAATAACAAATCAAAACCCCTCATGCGGGGACATCTCCACGTTCTTGACCTGCATTCAGCACGGCTTCTGCGAACTGTAGAGGAGCAGCAACAGGCTTGTTATAAAAACGCTGGAACACAGCTTCATTCGCCCATCCTGCTGTGGCGAGAATTTGGTCCATGGGCACCTCCATGACCCTCGCCGCTGACGTCGATGCAGCCCTGGTGGAATGAGATTTGAACACATTAGTGTCGATACCTGACTTACCCAAGACGACTCGAAGCCACCTGGATATCGTCTGGACTGTCACTCGATGATGAGGTCTCTTATGAGTGACAAGCAGGTATCTCTCCATTCCTCTGATGCGTGCCGTCACCTTGACATAGTGGCGGATATGTGAGGCTAAACATAGCCTAGCATCTGCGGGGTATGCCGGGAACTTCAGCTGCAGCCCTGTGCACCCAGGTCTATGCTGCTTTAGTAGCTCGTCAATGAAAAAGACTACTTCTGTAGGGGTAGATGTCATTCTGTCGACACGAAGTTTGTGTAGTGTCTGTACCCTCTGAGCTGAAGTCAGCGCTAGTAACATCACCAGCTTCATGGTGAGTTGGTCCAGTTGGAGCCCTTCCATGGGAGACCACGTCCTGAGCAGGGTTAATACGTCCCTGACATCCCAGGTGATATTATAGCGTGGTGTAGGCGGATTCATATTGAATATACCCCGCATGAGTCTGGACACTAGCCTGTTGGATCCTACCCCAATCTTGAGGTAGAATGATAGCGCACTTCTGGCGCTGTTGATGGCACTGTAACTTAAGTGTTCATCATGGTGCAACCCCGCGAGGAATTCCAGGACGTCGGTTATTGTCACGTCATCGTACGTGATGCGAGAGCGGCTGCAGTAGGCTTCCCACTTCTTAATATGCGAGCGGTATCTTCGCCTTGTGGACTCTCGACACGACGCCCCGATGGTATCCATGGTCCGAGCCGAGAGGCCGTATTGGACTAACGGCCTGTTCAGAACCTGCAAGCCAACAAATTTAAATAGCCATGGCAGGGATGTGGCTCCCCTGAGACAGGGTGAGTAACCAATTGTGGGCAACCCTTCAAAAGGACCCAAGGTTCGTTGAGCATGTCAAAGACCACCGGATACCAAGGCTGTGTGGGCCAGTCGGGTATAATAAGGATGCCCTTGGCAGCATCTGCCTGAATCTTTCGCAATACCCGACTGATGAGGCAAAACGGAGGGAAGGCATAGAAAAACCAATTCCCCCAGTCCAGCGAGAATGCATCTAGCGCTATTGCCCCAGGATCTGGTTCCCATGAAACGTAGGCTGGTACCTGATGGTTCAACCGTGACGCAAAAAGGTCAATGTCCGGTTTACCAAATTTGGCTGTGACTTTAGAAAAAATCTCAGGATGCAACATCCATTCAATGTTGTCATTAAATTTGCGTGACCTGGTGTCCGCCACAGTATTAAGCTCACCCGGCAAATAGGTAGCTGAAATCCAAATGTCTCTTTGAACACACCAAAGCCAAATTGAGTTAGCCAATTTGTCACACGAAACTGACCTGGTACCACCCATATGGTTTAAATATGCCACAGCTGTGGTGTTGTCTATTTGGAGACGGACGTGTGCTCCAACAAGCTTGGAACAATATGCACGAAGTCCGTGGAATGCTGCCAGCAACTCCAAATAGTTAATCCCTTGAGTCAACAACATCGATGCCTCAAGGGTGTCCCATCTGCCCCCACAACTGGAGCAATTATCAGTAGCTCCCCAGCCATTGGAGCTTGCATCAGTCTGTAAATATACCACCGGATTAGCCTCCCTAACAGGCTTAAATGAGTTGCTAATGTGACACACCCACCATTGCAACTCAGTTATCGCTTCGGACGGCAGCTGCATTGATCGATCGTAATGACCAGCGTTCCGTTTTAACGCAGTAATTTTAGCTCTTTGCAAATTCTGATAATGCAAAGGTCCATATCGTGCTGCCGGAAACAAAGCCACTAGCTTGCCAATTACTGTGGCTGTATGCCGAATCGATGGTATATTGGTGCCAATTAAATCTCTGCACACCTTAGTGACTTCCTCGATTTTGTTAATTGGTATAGTTATCCTCATGCTCATTGAGTTCACCGTGAACCCTAGGTAATTAATTACCTGGGCAGGGCAGAACTTCGATTTCTCTGGATGGACAATGAATCCTAATTGTTGAAATATATTGACAGCAGCTGCAACACCCTGTTCAGCCAATTGCAGGGTGTGGCCCACAATAAAGACATCATCTAAATAGGCCATAACTATATGATGTCGTTGTCTCAAATAAGCCATGATTGGCTTCACCAATTTAGTGAACAATCTAGGGGCTGTAGTGAGCCCATTAGGCAAAGCCTTATACTGCCAAAGTTGCCCCATCCAGATAAATTTCAAAAACCTTCTATCATATTTCTGGATGGATACTGAATAATATGCATCCCTCAAATCAATGCATGCCATAAAGCAGCCATGAGAAATCAACGATTTGGCTGTTTCAAACGTATCCATTTTAAAATGAGTATATGTTACAAACGTATTCAAACGGGTTAGATCAATAATGACACGACAGCCTCCATCCTTCTTAGGTCTAGTAAATATGTTCGAAACAAATTCAATTGGCTCATGCACCGTTTTCTCAATCACACCCTTCTGTTCCAGACTTAAAATTTCCTTATAACCTGCTGCCTGTTCTGCAGCAGACAATTTGAACGTACGACCAGGCATGTGCTGGGATGGAGGAATGTCGCCATTAATAAACTCAATTTTATGCCCCTGAATATTCCGCAACACATACTCATCACCAGTAAAATTACCCCATGCATCCAAAAACAACCGTAAACGACCACCAACATGTGAAGTTAAACAGAGAGAAAAGAGAGAACCAGACCCCCTCACCTCCGTGGTTACCGGCGGTCCTTGACACGTGTGGGTGGCCGTGGAGGTGCTGGGTTGGCTTGAGGGCGCGGCGTCTTCGATTTCCACAAAGGTCTCTGCCGACCCTGTCCTAAAAAAGACCCTTGGTGCTGGTTCTGGTGCTGTTGTCGTTGTGGAGCTAGAGGGTGAGTCCTCGTCGAGGCACTGGCCGACCCTCGTGAGCGAATGTATGGAGCTTTTGAGCCTGACGGTGTGGGGGCACTCTGAGAGCGCATGATCCCCACCGTTTTGGCTTGTTCGTCAAGCTCTTTGACTCTCTTCGAGAGGTCCTCACCAAAGAGCTGACGGGGCGGCGGCGGCGGCGGTGGTTTGCACAATCCTGCAAACTTCGGGTTGAGTGCTGGGCGGATGCTGTTTTTGCGAAACCCGTTGATTTCGTGCTGGGTCGCGCACAATAAGGCCAGAGCATCTTCCTGGTCCAAATTCAGTTCGTCCCCGTCCACCGACCGCGCAAAGGCGGTAATACCGGCCGTGAGGAGTTTCAGGATCCGCTGCAATTTTAGCTCCTGTTGACGGATAGCCGCACTGATGTTGCCCCATATTGGCGTATTGACCACAGGCACGTTGAGGGAGTTGCAGTTTGATGGAGCCTTGTGACGGCTCATAGCCTGGATGAGGACTTCTTCCTGCAGCACCTGATTATTAAGAAAGTCCACTGTGGCTGCCAGCTTTGTATTTAGAGGAAGGCCAGCCGTATGTGGGGCCGCAAATTTGGTCGCCACATCCAAGAGTTCCTCCGCTGGCACCTCCAACGGAGGTGGTACGGGATCCACCAGAACCTCCTCCTCCTGCTGCTCCAGGCTGATAGTAGATGTTGGTGAAGACGCCCTGTGCCTGTTGCTGCCCTGCTGTTGTTGACGTTGAAGCAGGAGCTCCAGCAGCCGCTCCATACGGTCAATACGCCCTTCACCCTGAACACTCAGGTGGTCGGAGTCCTCCGGCTCTGAAAAGAAAACCGGGCTCCTGTCATCGGCCCGCACCTCGTCGAGGCCCTGCCGGTGCCGGTAGTTGTCGCTAACAGCCGCCGAGGCGAAACTGCGCGATTCCTGCGCGGGCTTGTTCAACCGCCTCCGTATAGCGGGAGCTGAAGCCGCTGCCACTAAGGGCACTTGCAGCGAGGTGTCGGCACCAGCCGAAGCATGGCTGCCTGGGGCCCACGCAGTCTTGCCGGCTGCCCACATCGTGGACGTTGCCGACGCATGGTCTCGCCCACCCATCCATGGGGGGCTCGGCGACCGTGACGAGACCCGACTCGACCGACCCGTCCCGGCGTCGAGAGTCGGGGTGTGCCGGCTGGACCTCACAGCCGCCCCGGGTCTCGCCCTGGAACCTGACCGCTCCTCCGCGATAGGCAATGCCTTAGCCCTAACAGGGTTAGGCTTCTGGGCTCCTGCCCTCCCCCTTCTCGGAGGGCTGAGTGGAACAGGCCGTGCAACGGCACGTGCCCTGCTCGAGGTCGCCAGCGAGCCCGCTGACGACCTGACTGCCATGGCAGGGTCCCCCTGCTCTGGCGGCACACCACACTCCTCCTCGTCGAACTCCTCCGAGCTGTGGTGTGCTGGCGGATCTGGACCTGTGAACACAGGGCTTACCCACATCTCCGCCTGAGTCCCGGCCTGCGCTGCAGGTACTGCCGATGGTAAAGGCCCCGGAACTGTTGACCGGCGAACTCGTCCTGACGTCCTCCGGCCCTTCGAACTCCCATCCATGTCCTTGCTGCAAGACATAATCAGACAACAAGGACCACCAACTAAAGGTAGAATACTTACCTCCGTGGCCCCTTATGAAGGGCTGGCGAGGAGCGCGCTCCCCGCCAGCCGTCGCAGCAACGCGTTACGACGATATGTCGAGCATGCGCGCCGGCGGGCTCTTCACGAAGTCACTCACGTGACTCCGAAATGAAATCTAAGACTGCAGTTGCAAAAGGTTGAAAATGTGTGAGACCAGTTTCAGGAATTAAAACACATTGTTGGAATCACCAACTTTATTTGTGCAACCTCTCTATCAGAAACCTCCCTTCAATGGAGTGTGTGGATAAAATGGAGTACCTGAGTCATCTGGACCAGAACGGTAGGTGTCACCTCAGTTGGGGTGACCTATTAACAATAATGGAATCAGTAGATTTGTTTCTGCATTTGTTTTTCAGATGAACATCCTGCTTTGGGTGTTGTGGAAGTTGGTGTCAAGTTTCAAGTTTCCAAATGTCTACTCACAATTGTTTCACTCTTTCCTCTGCTTCAATAACAAACTTATTTAGACACAAGCAAATATGTAGATCAAGGCAAAAATCAAAGAGCTAACCTTGGTACCTACCATCAATAAACAACCCTCTCATGATCGGCACAGTGGCACAACAATAGACTTGCTGTGTTACAGTGTCAGAGACCCGGGTTTGATCCTGGCTACGGGTGCTATATGTACAGAGTTTGTACGCTCCCCCTGTGACCGGCTGGGTTTTCTCCCTGTGCTCTTATTTCCCTCCACATTCCAAATATGAACAGGGTTGCATGTTACTTGGCTCTGGAAAAAATTATAAATTGTTCCTAGTGAGTAGGATAGTGCTAGTGTACAGGGATCACTGGTCAGTGCGGACGAATGACCGGTTTCTGCGCTCTATCTCTAAATTAAACTTTACTTTGAATTAACTTACTCTAGGTCTAACCGATAATTGTCATTTTACTCACTAACTCAAGGGAACGTAATCAAGAAAGACTCACTTGGCTCTGATCATCTTCGCATCTGTAACATGCTTGTTTCAAAATAATTGGTGTGTACAATGCATTTGTTTTTAATGTTTCTCCATCTAGGTGTTGTAGATTCTTTCTCTCTGCAATACTTAACATAGAGATGATGTTAATCTTGATCTTGGAATGTCTGACATTCCAAGGACCTGCTGACCTGATTGGGTTTGTATACGTGACTTTTGCTAAGAGGTTGCTGGTTATCTTTTGTTAACTTTCCACCAATTTAGAGATTTCAAGATGGATTTTCTAGATCACCTTTTCAGGAAACGTCCAAGCTTGTGGAACATAGGTTCACGAAGACATGAAGAATATTTTGTGAGAAAATAAAGCTTCTAAAATGCAGCTCTCATTTACCTGAAGTAAATGCAATCTTACATCTTTAAAAAGTACAAAATGCAGGAGGAACTCAACGGGTCAGGCAGCATCCATGGAGGGACTGGAAAGGCGGCGATTCGAATTGGGACCTTTCTTCAAATGTACACTTTTAACATCTTTTTGCCACTCATTTTAACTGAATCTTGAATCTCATTGATGAGTATTGACAGCATATTCCTCTTAGGCTGGCATCAAAGCAAACCTCCCCTCTACCTCCTTCCTCCAAGATTTCTCACAGTCCTATCCACAATCAGTCAATCAGATTATTGAGTATAGAAGTAGGGGGAACATCCGTCAGAAAGAACTGCAGATGCTGGTTTAAATCGAAGGTAGACACTGTCTCCAACTACATTCTATTTTTGTCCTGCCCACTCCTCTGACATCAGTTTGAAGAAGCGTCTCAACCCGAAACATCATCCATTTCTTCTCTCCAGAGATGTTGCCTGTCCCGCTGAGTTACTCCAGCATTTTGTGTCTACCTTGTGGGAACATATAGTAGTTATATAAGATGTTGGTGAGGCCACATTTAGATCAGTTTTGGGCACTGTGTTATAGGAAAGATGTTGTCCAGAAGGAAAGGGTGCAGAGAAGATTTACAATGACTCAAGGGCCTGAACTATAAGGAATGGTTGAACAGGCTAGGACTCTATTCCTATGAGGAGTGCAGGAGCAGGAGGAGTGATCTTATAAAAGTGTACAAAATAGTGAGAGGAATAGATCGGGTAAACACACAGGGTGTCTTGCCCAGAGTAGGCGAATGAGAACCAGAGGACATAGTTTTAAGGTGACGGAAGAAAGATTTAATAGGAACCTGAGGTACATGAATAGGACAGGTTTAGAGGGATATGGGCCAAACACAGGCAGGTGGGACTAGTGTAATGGGACGGTGTGGGCAAGTTGGGCAGATGGGCCTGTTATCACACTGCATGACTGCCTGACCTGTTGAATTACTCCAGCACTTTGTATTATTTTGTGTAAACCAGTACCTGCAGTTCCTTGTTTCTACATGAAATAAAACCTTCTTAAGCTTGTTGAATTAAACTAGTTGCTAACATCCTTAACTCATCGAAAGATGCTTAATGTATAATTAACAATGAACTGAAATAGGTGAAACAGTGTGTTGGCCTGTCCAACATTATTTCTGTGACTAATAATGTTTGGATTCTTGCTGAATGCACATTAATTGTTTACATTACAACAGCCACTGGCAGTAATTGTATGACTATGTGAAGCCTCAACACTTACTTCCCAGCAGGGTCTTTAAATAAGCAAACAAGGTTCATCGTTTTCCCTTCCAGTTGGATTTAAACCAGGTCCCAACTAAGAAAATGTGTAGGAAGGAACTACAGAGGCTGGTTCACACCGAAGATAGGCACAAAATGCCGGAGTAACTCTGTAGGTCAGGCAGTATCTTCGGAGAAAGGAATACAGTAAGTGACATTTCTGGGTCGAGACACTTCTGAAAAGTATGTCAGTCTGAAGAAAGGTCTTGAACAACCAAAACGTCACCTATTCCAACCTGCAATTGAAAATCAAAAGCAGAACTCTCCATTAGTACTAGAAATCTTAGTTATCAAGGAACAGCACTTTAGGTTTACATTTATTATTGTCATATGTAAAGAGGTACAGAGTAAAGCTTTGTTTGGTACTCTATCCTAACAGATCAGATAATACTACACAAAAATACAATCAGATCAAACTCAAGCACAATACATTAAGCAAAGGAGAAGAAATAGAGAGCAGAAGCACTATATTTTAGATTACGACTACAGTGAAGAAAGCGTATTCTAAAATCTGGCCTGCTTCCACTAAGTTCATCAGTGATAGGAGCGGAATTACGTAGGTCATTCGGCCCATCAAGTCTACTCCGCCATTTAATAGTAAGATTAAACGAGAACTTACCAGTTTCAAGTTTGATCTTGATTTTATGAGGAGTTACGTTGGTGATTACGTGAAGAACCCCGCCAGGCCGCATGCACGTCAATCTTCAAAGCAGCGGTATGAAATCACAAATAACAATTACTGAAGTGACTCGCAAACTACCAGATGACCTTTATGAGAGAGGGTTGGACGTGGAGGGCACGTAATCACCAACATAACTGCTCATAAAATCAAGATCAAACTTCAAACTGGTAAGTTCTCATTTAATATCACTATTTTACTTCGGAGTCACATGAGTGATTCCATGAAGGGTTTGAAGCTTTGTGATTTCGTGCCGCAGATCCAAATCTCGGCATCTCACTGCATTGATTGACTCAAGATGAGTGAATAATCAAAAAATGCATTAAGCATGATATTGATTAAAATGTATTAATTGTTTACGTTAATAAAAAAACAATAGCAACCCCTATATCTCAGGGGAGGCTGAAGTGGACACAAAACAGAATGAGGAAAAAACCCGGGTCAGTAACAGGCCAATGGTAAAAAAATGTTTTAAATCAATTCAGTTGACCATTCTGCGGTCGCGAGGATATGGTAGATGGGACTGTCCATTGCCCTGGCTGCTGACGTTGATGCTGCCCTGGTGGAATGAGATATACAATCGTCAGTATTAATACCTGCTTAACCAGAACCTGCTGCAGCCACCTTGAAATAGTCTGAACCAACCTCCCCTTGTGTGGTTGTTTGCGATTAATAAACAATGCTGATTCCACACTTCTTAGGATTCTGGTGGCCTTGATATAATATAGCACGCCTCCCCTCCGACATAGACGTGAGACCGTGGGTTATCCGAAAATGATCTTAAATCCTGCCACCCCTGGTCTGCTCTGCTTGTGTAGATCAGAATGTAAAATGTAATGGCACCTGCAGCCAATTCCATCCTATCTAGTTACAGCGTTTGCAATGTTTGCCCTCATTGTGCTGCTATTAGTGTCATGACTAAGGATGTAGCTGGAGCCCCCTGGTGAAGTATTGTTAACACATTTTCAATATCCAAACTGCATATTCTTGTAGTGGGAGAACTTGTGTCAAGATCTCTTTTACAACTCAATATCCGGGGTTGAACCCAACAGAGTGGTTCCCGTTTGTTGCAGCTGTAGTGTTTCTATAACTGAATTATTGTCAAATACCATTTAAGAATTGATTGGAAGACATCAGTAATCTGTATCGTATTAAATGTCACATTAACATTTAAACAAAACCGCTTCCGATCCCCTCAATAGGAATGTACTGCTTTTTTGGGTGCTATCCCTGCACTCTGTAGTGAGCACATCCAAGGCTTGATGTGACAACATGAGCTGTAAGTTAATCTATTCAGAATGTGTAAGTCAATAAGTGTTTTATTATGCAGAGGCCGGTTTCCTGAACCACAGTTTGAACCAGCAAAGTTTTCGTTTCTTGGAATAACCGTATACCAGGCACGTGCCATGAATAATTACTCAGGGTAGGCAGTCAGTCGGATAAAAATAAAAACCGCACATGCGCAGATTGTTGTCTCCGTAAAAATAAAAAATAAAAATAAAAACAGTAACAAGTCAATTTGCCCAAGGCTTCCTAGTCTCCTTTATTCTGAATTACTGAAGGGGGAGGGGGTGGGGTGAAGGGTGATGGCAGGTGGAGAGATGGTGGGAAAAACGGGAGCACACAGGGAAAAGTTGAATCAGTTGTCATTTTATTGAATGACAACACTTGTTCAAGGGACCAATTGGGAGGACAGTTCCTTTCACAGTGTATGGGGAGTCCGTGCCATTGGGTAAAGTTTCGGGGAGAGCAGAACTGTTGAGAATGAGGGTGTCGGGGATAATGCCAGTAACTCACTCACTTACCGCTGCCGCGGCACTCCAGGCGTGGAGCCACCACATTGTAGCCTGGGATAGAAGCAGCTCGGGTAGCTGCGAGCGGTCGCCGGGAGCCGACAGTCAAACTGTCCGCCACTTCAGCGCCTTCTGCCGGCCCGCTCACCTCTGGCAGTGCTCTCCGTCTGAACAACTCTCACCTGCCGCTCGCTCATGTCAGCGGCTTCCTGCAAATCCTTAAATTCCCACAGCCTGGTAACCTCAATCGCGCTGTCGGAATATAAGGATTTGCGGGACATGAGTGAGGCAGCGAGCAGCAGGAGAGAGGTTTCGCATGCCTCCGTGCAAGGAGCGTCGCAAGTGGCATGCTCCCGACCCCTCCTTCACATCATGCTGTGAAAGGAGCTCTCCCCCCACCCCCACACCCCAGGAAATACAGTATTTAAAAACATAAACACAAAATGTACTTACCACATTATCAGTACATGAGCTTCATTCTTCTCTCCTGTTTCCTAAGATACACTTAAAATATTGCCAATCCATATTTGAAAACCCCGCCAAAAACTAGCACTGTGCAGGCGCAGTAGGCTGCTGCGCCTGCGCAGTGCTGCAAAGGCAGAATTTCTGCTGCCTTCAGCCCCGCTTGAAATTGATGCTTGAAGCAGCGTTGAGAGCGCGTGGGTTGCACAGACCTTCACATGTTACAAGCGCTGCGAATGAAAGGCATAGAGAATTATGCCTACCTAAGAGATCGGTTTCTTACATAGGCATAATTCTCCCATGCCTTTATTATTTATATTTAGTAATTACTATGTTATAATTTTGGTCAGGGTAGGCAGTGCCTACCTTGCCTACCCTGACGGCACGTGCCTGCCGAATACCATTGTATTATTATGCCTGATGAAAGCAGGCAACATGGCTGCTTAGCCAGTCCGACAGTACGAAACCTAAAGCGAGGTCTTGCAGACTGGTTTAAGACCCGACTAATGAGGCAAAATGGAGGAAGACATAAAAGAACAGTCCTCCTTTTGTAGCGAGAATGTATTTCTCTGCATTGCTCTGCCACATATTTTTGTAATCAGTGAATAAACATGAAACCAACATGTCGATATTCGATGTAGCATTGAACCATACTTTCATAATACTTTGAGATCCAATACCTATTCTGTGTTGTCATTGATCTGAACTGGATGATACACCAGTGGCAAAGGAGATTAGGTAAATTATTACAGGATACTTTTACTTGATTGCCATGTGACTAACATACGCCACCACCGTAGTGTAGCAACTTGAAGTTGAGCATGTAGAATATTTATATTCGCTCAATGACCCTTTACCCATGGGGTGCATCTAGTGTATATATTTAGTTGATACCAACAACTGAAGAATTGGTAGCTCATGCAAATCTCCACTACCTCCAACTAGAGGTGATATTCGGAACTTCTCACCTTAGAGCCTTTAGCATCAGTTTGTAATAACTGAATTAGTCCGACCAAACTACTGGAGCAATGCTGAATACTGTTTGCTCATCATTGTGACTGAGGTAGCTTCAGCTGATAATAGCATAAGGTTGTTAACAATGGTCTACATGTCCTTTGAGAGGTCACCACTTTGCATGCTATCAGTTCCTTGATTTGCTCAGCTGAATCACAGCTACTATATTGCCAACTATTCTTGATGAAATGAAAGTCCGTTTTATAACAGGTTGCTATTAACTCCAATCTCTTGCCACAGGGCAGAGTCATAGGCTAATTAATAGTTAAGGTAAATTCCAATGACCAACAAACAGTTTATCCCATTCTGCAATATTTTACTGTTATTACTACAGTTATATTGTCTTTGAACAACATTGGTTACTCCGGGACCTCATGTGCGCCTGGACAGGATACAAAGATCTTTGTCAAGGTTCTTGTAATCTCCTCTTTTGCCTCAGTCAATAACATGTGGTAAATCCCCTCATGCACTGGAGATTTATCCACCTTAATGCTTGATCTCAAACTGCCCTAGCATATTAGTATATGCTATACGGATCTCACTATCCTCCACATACTGACTCCAAGCATAAATTCCCTCCTTTATACTTGAGTGGTCCTACCCTCTCCCTAGTTACCCTCTGTTTTTATATACGTACTAGACTACGAGGGACCCATTGGGCCAGCCCTCAGTCAATCAGGCCTGGTGGGCTGGCAGCTCAGTCACTTAGGCCTGGTGGGCTGGCAGCTCAGAAACTGTCAGAAATTCTGCCCAAAACAGTTGAGAGACTCGATGAGAGAGAAAGGAGGGCGGAGAATGAATTTTAGACATTTTTCCTCTTTTTCTGCAGATCACAGCAATGAAGGAAGAAAGTCTATCCTGGCTTGGATCTCACAGGAAGCCAATGAATGGAAGGAGAAAAATACTGGGGTGAGGTTTAATACTTGCAGGGGAAATACATACTGATGGGCCGAAGGGACTCCTCTTGGGCTAGTACAGGCCTGATGGGCCCAAAGTGCTCTTTAAAAAAAATCTGACTCAGTGAAATGCACTTTTTCTCGACTTTTCCTGGCCTGGCACTGGCCTTTTGGGCCAAAATGCTCCTCCTGGGCTAATATGGGCATTTTGGGCAAAAGGGACTGGTTTCTCGGCTAATAGGGGCCTTGTGAGCCGAACTTCGTTGTTTCAGGCAGGCCAAACAACTGATTTAATTTCATTTCCATTTCAATTTCAAGCACAGGACAGGACATACTGCTCATTGCATTTTCAATTAATTTCCATTGCCATTGCAGTTTCAAGCACATGGCAGGCCAAACAGCTGATTGCATTTTCATTTCATTTCCATTGCCATTACAGTTTCAAGCACTGGGCAGGCCAAAAAGCTGATTGCATTTTTATTTCATTTCAATTGCCATTGCAGTTTCAAGCACAGGTCAGACCAAACAGCTGATTGAATTTTTATTTCATTTCCATTGTCATTGCAGTTTCAAGCACAGGACAGGCCAAACAGCTAATTGCATTTTCATTTCATTTCCATTGCCATTGCAGTTTCAAGCACAGGGCAGGCCAAACAGCTCATTACATTTTCATTTACTTTCCATTGCCATTGCAGTTTCAAGCACAGGGCAGGCCAAACAACTCATATAATTTTCATTAAGGGCTAGAAATCATTTATTGCAAGTACATTGCATACTCACAGTTCATTTGATTCACAGCTTGGAATGATTGTCGTGGCCTCTCCCGCGATCTTGCAGAGTGACTGAGTCCTGTCCAGGCATTGGGGTTTTATAGTCCTGCCCCCCCCCCCCCCCCAGAAGGGGCATTACCTTAATCGTGATGATTGATAGGTGAGAGGATCTCAAGGTTTTTTTAAACACTCATAATTATTATTTTTTAATCGATGCAAAAATCCTCAGGGCCTGCTCAGCAGAGGAGGACTGTGAGTAAGATAGCCAAGAATCATAGCGATATAGGGTAGCATTTTTTCTAAAATCAATATGCAGCGCAGACAGGAAGTGGTCAAGATGAGACTTTTAATTATATAGATAAAAGCCTTGGAATTTTCTTTAATACAACTTCATTTGCTAATTGCATTTCATTGCCCATTTTGGCCCTTCTAATCACCTGTTTGAGTTATATCCTGCTTGGTTTATATTCCTCAAAGACCCTGTCTGACTTCCTAAACCGTACATATGATTACTTTTTTTCTTTTTGACCAAATATACAACCTTTCTGGTCATCCAAAGTTCCCTTACCTTACCATCCATTTCTCCACTCCTTACTGGAACATGCTGGTCTTGAACTCTGATCATGCTGATCATTAAACGACTCCCACATGTCTGGTGTGGACCGAGCCCGTAACAGCTGCTCCCAATTTATTCTCTCCAGCTCCTGCCCTAACAACGTTATGATCTGCCTTACCCCCAATTTAGTACTTTCCCCCAAGGTCCAGCCTTATCCTTATTCTTAACTATCAGCCACAATGATATTAAATGGCAGGGTGAGCTTGGGGGTCGAGTGGCCTACTCCTGCCCTACTCCTGCCCCTACTTTCTGATGTTCCTGTGAGAAACTTTCTTTTGTACAGAGCTGTTACTGTTCTCTGCTCGGGCTGGAAGACAAGATCTCCCAGATGCACACTTAAGCTTGCAGCTGCATGGAATGCTGATGTCAGCAAGGCTGACACGGAGTTTATTTAACACCCATTTGTCTCAGTCTGTTTTAGATCAGAAGTATGCATGCAAGGGGGGGCCTCGGGGTCCATTGACATCATTTGTATAGTGTTGGTGGTAGAGTTTATGTGTGTTTGACATGTTCAGCTCATTTCATAACCAGAGCGATAACCAACCAAATTTTACTCTTATCCAGTGGGTCGATGTTAGGGGAATTTTATTTTTTAAGATTCCATACATTTAATCAGTGCGTGCAAGTTAATAAAGTTTTATAAGATAAAAACACCCCTTGAGAGCTGTTCACAGATTTACTTGGCATGCACACGGCATTATGTTTCTCCGTTACACACACACACAGTAAAATGTAGTGTTTTTTGTGAGAGCAGCCAGTTTATTAATGCACTGATGGTCAATAGCACCTAGCTGTTCAATACTCTCTGGACTTAGCACTCCAGTTATACTTATGTAGCATAGGAATGGTGAAAGTTAATTAGCATTCCATGCCTGCTTCCCAGAGCTACGTCTGATCCTGAGTCAGGGTAAAACTCGAAAAACAAAACTCTTAATATTATTATTTAACGTTTCAGCCAAGATTTTCAATCAAGATTGCTCTGAATCCATTTTACTGCTGCAAGATACAAGCACAGCAGTTACTTACATGTTTTTAACTGCAAGCTTTAAAACATATTTACCCACTAGAATGGCTGACATTTATTTCCATGGAGAGTTTCCCACTTAATCACAACAGAGTGAGGGCTATTGGAAGGGGATTAAGACATCCAGCTATAAAAGCAGTCAGTGGTTGCAATGTGTTTCATCTCCATTTACCTGCAATCCACTGGTACATTTATCTATCGAAAAATCTTTGTCCCTCAGCAGAAATACCATCACTATGTTTTTATGCACAAATTACCATTGCAATCTGTCTGAAGCAGGAGGACGACTTTTGGTGTTTTTCCTTGATGTTGCTTGTTAACTCTAACTTCTAATTCAAAATATGGATGGTAAAAATAGATGCATTAAATCTACTGTTGACCTTAAGCTTTGTTTTAACCTGTCCTGGAGAAAGCTACCCATCAGATGGTAACAGAACAGCCTCAACAGCAATGCTCATGGGACAATTCATCCTGTGTCTGGATAAGTCAGTAAACAGGATGCATCTGATCAAGGAGAAGTTGAAAATAATTTTGGCTATTCACTCGATGTTGCCCTTTGACTTATTGGCTGGTGATATCCTCCATCCTTTTGTTTCATTTAGACTCAGCTATTGGACTTTGGACTTTGGAAGAGGAAGGATGAGGACCCACAACCCTGTTTACATCAATGGGATGATGGTGGAGAGAGTCAAGAACTTCAAATTCCTGGGCGTGCATATTTCCGAAGATCTTTCCGGGACCCAGCACACTGATGCAATTATAAAAAAAGCACATCAACGCATCTACTTCCTGAGAAGATTACGGAGAATCGGTATGTCAAAGAGGATTCTCCTGATCTTCTGCAGGTGCACAGTAGAGAGCATATTGACTGGTTGCATCATGGCCTGGTTCGGCAACTTGAATGTCCAGGAGAGGAAAAGACTGCAAAAAGTTGTGATCACTGCCCAGTCCATCATCGGCTCTGACCTCCCCACTATCGAAGGGATTTATCGAAGTCACTACCTCAAAAAGGCAGCTAACATCATCAGAAACCCACACCATCTGGCCACACGCTTATTTCACTACTGCCATCGGGAAGAAGGTACAGTAGCCTGAAAACTGTAACGTCCAGGTTGAGGAACAGCTTCTTCCCTTCGGCCATCAGGTTATTAAACACAACAACAAATAAGCTCAGAACGACAACAGACTATTATTATTATTGCACTGTAATAGTTTGTTTTTTGAGTATGTGTGTGTGTGTATATATACACACTGAACTTTTTTTTTCTCATTTATGTACTATGTTTACATATACATGTGCTGCAGCAAATAAGAATTTCATTGTTCTATCTGGGACATATGACAATAAAACACTCTTGACTTAAATCCAAACTTAACTTTAGATTTTAGACTCCGCGCCGGCCAGTGATCATCCCATGCACTTGCACTGTCCTACGCACTCTGGACAATTTACAATTTTACCGAAGCCAATTAACCAACAACAACCCTGTACATCTTTGGAGAGTGGGAGGAAAGTGGAACACCCGGAGAAAACTCAAGCAGTCACAAACTCCGTACAGACAGCACCTATAGTCAGGATTGAGTTCCGTGTCTCTGGTGCTGTAAGGCAGCAAATCTACCTCTGCTCCACTGTGCCACCCCAACATGATCCATTCTTTACTAGCAAAGAAATTCAAGGTTGCCACATTAAGTCACATAGCATTGTCCAGGAATCTATTCAAAGGATGCTGGCAGGAAATCCTAATGCCCAAGCAATATTAACCTTAGTTTATATTTAAGAGGTAAGTTTTAATTGTGTAGCCAGAAGGAACACTTCATACAGTGAGGATGGATTTTAAGGGTGAACAGTAGGTGAAATTGTGGAACAATTTCCTTCAATGTAACATCAACACTGGTTTGTAGGAAGGAACTACAGATGCTGGTTTACACCGAAGGTGGACACAAAATGGTGGAGTAATTCAGCAAGACAGGCAGCATCTCTAGAGATGGGTGATGTTTTGAGTCGAGACCCTTCTTCAACACTGAGTCATAGAGTCTTACAGCATGGAAACAGGTCCTTCAACCCAACTTGCCCGCACCGACCAACATGTTCCATCTACACTGGCCTGCCTGCATTTGGCCCATATTCCTCTAAACCTGTCCTATCCATGTACCTGTCTAAATGTTTCTTAAATGTTGTGATTATACCTGCCTCAACTACCTTCTATGGACAGCTTGTTCCATACACCCACCATCTTTTGTATAAAAAGTTGCCCCTCAGGTTCCTATTTAATCTTACCCCCCTTACCTTAAATCTATGTCCTCTGGTTTTCGGCTTCCAGACTGTGGGCAAGAGACTGTGCGTTTACCCAATCTATTCCTCTGATGATTTTGTACACTCCTATAAGATCACCCTCATCCTCTTGCTCTCCAAGGAATAGAGTCCTAGCCCGCTCAACTACTCCCGATAGCTCAGCTCAGGCCTGAGTCCTGGCAACATCCTCGTAAATCTTCACTGCACCCTTTCCAGCTTGACATCTTTCCTACAACATGGTGTCCTAAACTGAACACAATACGCTAAGATGAGACCAAGCGCAGGCTTGCCAATCGCTTCAACCAATACCTCCGCTCAGTTCGCATTAACCAACCTGATCTCCCGGTGGCTCAGCACTTCAACTCCCCCTCCCATTCCGAATCCGACCTTTCTGCCCTGGGCCTCCTCCATGGCCAGAATGAGGCCCACCGCAAATTGGAGGAGCAACACCTCATATTATGCTTGGGTATTTTACATCCCAGCAGTATGAACATTGACTTCTCAATTTTCAGGTAGTCATTGCTTTCTTCCTCCTTCCACTCCCCTTCCCGCCCCCCCCCCCCCCACCCCCACATCAGTCTGAAGGAGGGTCTTGACCCGAAACGTCACCTATTCCTTCACTCCATAGATGCTGCCTCACCCGCTGAGTTCCTCCAGCATATTTGTCTACCTTCGATTTTTCCAGCATCTGCAGTTCTTTCTTAAACATTACTCTAAATGCTGTCTCACCAACGCTGCAACATGATGCTGCAATAACTGCAACATTATCCCCCAACTTCTATAGTCAATACTCTGATTCATGAAGGCCAAAGTGCTGAAAGCCTTTTTGACCTGCTTATCCATCTGGGATGCCATTTTTAAGGAACTATGTACCTGCACTCCTAGACCCCTCTGCTCTACAACACTCATGAGAGCCCTACCATTCACTGTGTAGGTCCTGCCCATGTTGGACTTTCCAAAATGCAACACTTCACATTTCTCTGCATTAAATTCCATCAACCATTCCTCAGCCCACCTGGCCAAATGATCAAGATCCTGCTGCAATTTCTGACAACCATCGTCACTACCTACAATCAAGAGTGGAACTCGCTATCAAAACATGGAGGGGACGGGGGGACACCATTTTTTGGCGGCCGCGCACGCATGCACACACTCACACACACATGCACGAGGCTGCAGAGGCTTAATCCAGCGCTAAATGCAGCTCAACTCTGCCTGTCTCGCCGGGTTAACTACAGCCCTGACTGGACTGATAGGACACCAGTGCTGCTTCTCCGCGCTGCCCATATTACCCGCAAGCCCAGGCAGGTTAACCAGGCAGAGTGAGCTGGGTTAAGCGCTGCTTCTCTGCGCTGGCTGTGGGCCTGGGGACGGCGTGCCCGTCTGACTCCCGACGTCTCTGGCCACCCGTGGAGGGGGGGGGGGGGGGTTGCACTCTGGTGGGGACGGAACAGCGCCGGAGGCCCGGCCGTGATCGATCCTGGCTGCAGATGAGGCGCTGGTCTGTGCCACATCGACTTTCTCCAATATACCGCACTGTGTCAACCAGCAATGGGCCCAGCACTTAACCTTGAAGCACACCACTAGTCACAGGCCTCCAGTCTGAAAAGCAACCTTTCATCATCATCCTCTGAGGAATCGCTAGTGTCCCCATCTCCCCCAAAAATTAGTCATGTGGAATTATCCCACACCCAATTATTGTTGAGTGTTGTGACACGACAACATGATTTTTCCGTGACTTTAGAAGGGTGAGGATCACTGTTAATCAGACTGCTGATTAAAAATTACCAGAAGATGCTGTAAGTGGCCGATCAGCATCTGCGGAGAGAGGAACAGAGTTAACGTTTTGCATTTATGACTGCCTGGATACACACGCGGGAAACAGTAACGTAAAAGGCTTGCTCTACTAAACATAGCACGCACAACAACACACGGTGCAGAAGTGGGCTATCAGTGCTCTCAAGCCTTTCCTGCCTTTCAATATGATCATGGCTGAAGATAGACACAGAATGCTGAGTAATTCAGCGGGACAGGCAGTATCTCTGGAGAGAAGGTATGGGTGATGTTTCGGGTTGAGACCCTTCTTCATTCATCATGGCTGATCTATGCTGCCCTCAACTCTCGTATGTGGTAGTTCCCCTCACCCTCCTTCCTTTGATCTTTCAAATATTTATCTATCTCCACTTCTCATACAGTTCTCAGCATTGTAGCGCACCAGTTCCACAGATAAGTGAATTGGACTTTACAAAACCTTCTATTAGCTGGTGTGCTACAATGCTGAGAACTGTATAAGAAGTGGAGATAGACGGTTCAGAAGACTGAAAATGGTGAAGAAGTTGTTCGTGAGTCTGCTGTTGTGTGCTTTGATGTTTATGTACCCTCTGCTAGATGGGAGCATTGAGAAGAATGAATGACCATGGTGGGACAAGTCTTTGATTATGTTGGCTGCTTTCCTAAAGCAGCATGAAATGTAAATGTAGTCAACGGTGGAAAACTTGGCCTGTGTGATTAACTAGGCTGTATTTAATACTCTCTGTAATTTCTTGCAGCTGTTCCCAAACTGGAGAAAAGGAAGGCAGGACTCAACCACCTCCTCTGGCAGCTCATTCCTTATACCCACCACCATTTTTGTGTGAAAAATATTGCTACTTAGGCTCCTATTAAATCTTTATTCTCTCACCTTAAACCTCTGGTTCTTGATTCTCCTACTCTGGGTAAGACTCTGTGCATTCACCCTTTCGATTCACCTCATGATCTTGTACACCTCTATAAGATTACCTCTCATCCTCTTGCTCTCCAGGGAATAGAGTCCTAGCCTGCTCAACCACTCCCAATAACTCAGGCCTGTGAGTCCTGGCAACATCCTTGTAAATCTTCACTGCACCCTTTCCAGCTTGACATCTTTCCTATAACATGGTGCTCAAAGGAATATAGTTCTGGCCTGCTCTGTCTCTCCTTATAGCCCTGGCAACATCCTCGTATAAGCATTAGAGTGTGTTGAAGCTCTGAATTAGGGGAGCTCCACAGAATTTATTTGAATTAATATCATTAGTCGCTTCATCCGGCAAGTTTACCAAATAAGAATTATTTGGACATCACCACTATGAATTAGAAAACAAATTAGCCTTTTACAGTGAAATATCCCATACATTCATACTACTTAACCACACATTTACGATCAATGTTTCTGAATCAAACATATTTTCAGCATTACTCATCACACCCTCCAATAACAATTGAGTAAGCCTCATGACGTGCTAAGAATGTTTTCTTGAATGAATTCTGGGTTTTCCACCGCAGTTAGGCAAAAAGTCTAAAAGTCAAGAAAATACATGTATTTTCACAACGCTGATATTCGTCACTATGAGAAGGCACGCTGTGATGTCTATTCTGACCTTGTGAATCTTGACATACAGAAAAAAACAGAGAACATTTACGAACCTTTGATGGTATCTATGCTCAACAAGTTCATATTTGCTGAAATTATAACAGCATAATCATAAAAAGCGATCAGGCAAAAGGATGGCAGAACACTGACTCAAGATCATTAGAAACAACCCAACTAGGAGCAGGAGTAGATCAGTTGGCCTTTCAAGCTTGTTGCACCATTCAATAAGATCATGCCTGATCAATTCTTGACCTTTACACCACTTTCTTGCCGTGAACACTTTAATTTTCTTCTAGTTTCCATGTCTATCAGTCTCCACCATTGAATATCTTCAATGACTACAAAATAATATACAAAATCATGAGAGAAATGGATTGGGCGGATCCACAGAATCTCTTGCCCACATTAGGGGAAACAGAGGACATAAGGTGAGGGTGGAAAAATTTAATAGGAACTTGAAGGGTAACTTTTTCACACAAAGAGTGGTGGGTGGGTGGAACGATCTGCCAGAGGAGATGGTTGAGGCAGGTACTGTCACAACATTTAAGAAACACTGGATTAAGTGGCATCGTTGGGTCCCTGTCACACAGGAGGCTTGGTTCCCCAACACAATATTCCACCACTCACCCATAGCCCCCAACTGCACAGACACAGCTAATTTCCCCTCATCCCTAGCACTCTCTCCCTCTCCCTCTTCTTTCCCCTCTCCCACTCTCCAATCCCTCCCTCACCTCTCTCTCCATCTCCTTTCCCCTACCCTTAGTCACTCCCTCCCTCCCTCCATATCTCCTCTCCCCTCCTGACCCCCATCCTACCCCTCTATCCCCCACTCCTCACCTCCCCTACCCCCCCACTATCCCTCCTCACCTCCCCACTGCACTCCTCTCCTTCTATTCCCCACTCCCTACCTCCCCCACTGTCCCCCACCTCTATTCCCCCCTCCTCTCCCTCTATTCCCCCTCCTCCCCCAGTCTCACTCACCTCCTCCTTCTTCTTTTCCCTCTCCTCCTACCAGCCCCAATCCCTCCATCACCTCTCCCCTACCCTCAGTTACTACCTCCCTCCCTCCATAACTCTTCGCCCCTCCCTACTCCCCTGCTCTCTCTCTATCCCCTCTCCTCCCCCACTCTTTCTACCCAGGATCTCGAGGTTGCCGCTCCTCTCCCTTCTTGCGTGCCCCGGAGGAGCATCTGCCGTCGGCGCCCTCAGAGCCAGGCCTTGGATCGGCCCGGAAACACCAACAGCTACAGCCGCGCCGACGTGTGGGCGGGAGGGGGAGAGTTCGGAGAAAAGATGGATGAAGAGCCATGGGGAAGAAGGGGGTATCACGGGGGAGGGAGCAGGAGCCAGCGAGGGGGACCAGAGGAGCTACTTCCACACAACCCTGGTTAAAGAATTGAAAGAATACAGCATCCTCTGAGAGAAGAAATTACTTCTCATTCCCCAGATGAAGTGGGTGGCCTCTTAATTCAAAATCATGTCCTCTCATTCTACATAACCCTACTAGAGGAAGCATCCTCTCACCATCCACCCCACTAATACTCCTCCATATCTTGAGAAGGTAAGATAAGAACAAAAGTAGTACCCGGAATTTAGAATCAGATAACTGCAGATGCTGCGAATATGAACCAGAAACAGAAATCACTGGAATCACTCAGCATTTCTCTGTTTCTATTTCTCTTTCCACCAGGGCCGGATTTAGATGAAGAGAGGCCCAAAGCTATTTCACTTGAAAGCCCCCCCCCTCCCAAACCCCCACCCCCATGAATAGTCAAGTCAAGTCAAGTCAAGTTTATTCGTCACATACGCATACGAGATGTGCAGTGACATGGAAAGTGGCAATGCCTGCGGATTGTGCAAAAAAAAACACAACAAAACAGAATGGAACAGAATCACATATTCACATATTACATATTTGTGGGAGGAAAAAAGAGAAAAAAACAGCAATTTTAAAAATACACCACACAACAGTAAATTGGTACAGTAAAGTTAGTACCTGGTGAGATAGGAGTTTACAGTCCTAATGGCCTGTGGGAAGAAGCTCCTTCTCATCCTCTCCGTTTTCACAGCATGGCAACGGAGGCGTTTGCCTGACCGTAGCAGGTGGAACAATCTGTTGCTGGGGTGGAAGGGGTCCCCCATGATCTTGTTGGCCCTGGATTTGCACCTTCTGATGTATAGTTCCTGCAGGGGGGGCAAGTGAAGTTCCCATAGTGCGTTCTACTGAACGCACTACTCTCTGCAGAACCTTCTTGTCCTGGGCAGAGCAATTCCCAAACCAAATTGTGATGTTTCCAGACAAGATGCTTTCCACAGCCGCTGAGTAGAAGCACTGGAGGATCCTCAGAGACACTCTGAATTACCTCAATTGCCTGAGGTGGTAAAGGCTGCCTTGCCTTACTCACCACTGCAGCAGCGTGTGATGTCCATGTCAGATCCTCTGAGGTGTGGACTCCCAGGTATTTAAAACAGCTCACCCTATCCACAGTATCCCCATTTATCCTCAATGGTGTGTACGTCCTCGGATGATGTGCCCTCCTAAAGACCACGATCAGCTCCTTAGTTATTGTGACATTCAACAGGAGGCTGTTGTTCTGACACCAGAGTGCCAGATCAGCCACCTCCTCCCGGTAGGCCTTCTCATCGTTATCGGAGATCAGGCCCACCACCACAGTGTCATCAGCAAACTTGATTATCGAGTTGGAGCTGAACCTAGCCACACAGTTGTGTGTGTACAGGGAGTGCAGTAGGGGGCTGAGGACGCAACCCTGAGGGAATCCTGTGCTTAGGGTGAGGGACTTTGATGTATTTCCTCCCACCTTGACTACCTGGAGCCTGGCGGTGAGAAAGTCCAGGACCCAGGCACACAGGGGGATGTTGACCCCCAATTCCAGTAGCTTCTCAGCAAGTCTGGTGGGGATTATCGTGTTGATGGCTGAACTGAAGTCCATGAACAGCATCCTCACATAGCCCCCCTTCTGGCTGTCAAGGTGAGAGAGAGAGAGCGGTGTACAGAACCTGGGAGACCCCATTGTTCGTGGATCTGTTCGGATGGTATGCGAATTGTAGCGGGTCCATGTTGCGAGGGAGGAAGGCACAAATGAGTTTCTTGACCAGCCTCTCAAAGCATGTCATGACTACCGAGGTGAGGGCCACCGGACGGTAGTCATTCAGACAAGCTGGGGAAGCATTTTTTGATACAGGTACAATGATGGATCTTTTGAAGCAAGCAGGGACCACGGACTTGGCCAGGGAGAGGTTGAATATTGTAGTGAGCACCGGAGCTAGCTGCGTAGCACAAGACTTAAGTACTCGCCCCGAGATGCCATCTGGGCCTGCAGCTTTCCTCGTGTTCACCTGTGTCAGAGTTCTCCTCACGTCGTGCTCGGACAACGAGAATGTGTGCACGTCCCCAGCGATGGACCTCCCTTCGGCTTCGATAGCCAGCCCACTGGCGGTGTTATCGTTAACCGGAAAACCTGGGGTGATGTTGCCCGACTCGAAACGAGCGCATAATGAGTTCATGTCATCAGCTAAGGAGGTGCCAGCACTTCCGGTTGAGGGGGGGCTGCTTCGGCAGTTGGTTACAGTCTGTAGCCCCTGCCACAGGCGTCTGGTGTCCGGCTGCGCCATCTGTGACTCCATCTGATGTCCATGACTACCCGACAGTGACAGTGTGACACTTTTAGATCCTACTGTATGTGGTCATTAAACAGTTGGTTTTAAAATACATATTGGACTCATCGTGGAGCGGGCGATGCCTTACCTGGATCGCCGTTTGAAGCTCTGGAGTGTTGGGCCTGCTGCTTCAACATCATGGAGCTGTGGTTTGCGGAGCTTCCTACCTCGGGCCGCGCTGATTTCAATATTGCGGAGCGCTGGGATCCCTTTGCCGTGGGCTGCCAGCATGAATCTCCGCCCAGCTCAGCCTGTGGATTTCGGGAGCTGCGATCTCCGGTAGGAAGTGGCCGATTCAGAAGTCCAAGCCGCTGAGAATCTTCTCCCGTTCCGACGTTGAATGGTGACCCCCAAATTTAATTGTACCAATGGCCATGAGGGGGGTCCAAGAGGAGGGGTTCCGTTGGAGATGGGAAAAGGGATCATCAATAGGGGCAACGACTCCTTCGCATGGAAGAATGGTGTGAAGCGGAGGCGATGGAAGAAGAGCTCCAAATCGCGGCGGGCGCGGAACTCATTGAGGTGGGGACGGAGGGGGACAAAGGTGAGGCCTCTGCTGAGGACAAACCATTCGGTATCTGAGAGGGGAAGGTCATGGGGGATGTTGAAGACATGGTAGGGATGGGGGTTGGGGCCGGAGAAAGGCAGGTGAGCGGACTGAGGCCGAGGCGATGTCTGGTGGGGGGGTGGTAGGTGGTCAGGGGGTAGGGGGGTATGAGGACTGTAGTGTGGGTGGGGAAGAGCTGGGGTCACATGGTTTGAGGGGAATGGGGAAGACCCAGTGGAACAGCCACTGAGGTTACCAGGGTTAGGGGGACTAGCACTAGGTTCCAGCACAGTCAAACTCAGGAGAGTTGGAGTCTGCAGGATGGAAGCTTCAGGCCCGGACTGCTGGAGGGCGGTGGAGTGGCGAGGGTCAGCGGGCAAAGAGTAGAAGGTCCTCTCCATAACGAATATAAACCTCACCTGCATTTTCATCCCGCCCCCCCCCCCCCCCCCCCCCCCCCCCCCACCACCACCACACTACCAAAGCTTCCAGAATCGCAAGCACAGCGCCACTGATGGTAGAGACTGTAACAACGCCACTATGTAAAAACTTTTATACACCTTGGTGGAGCAGGCCGAGGTCCCCCTAGATCTGGAGGCTCTAAGCTTTACACAGCTACTGCCCGACCAGCTAAGTGTTTCCTGCAATTTCTGTTTTAAGTTGGAGTCGCAGCAAGTTATTTGGCTCATTCAGCCTGGTCCACCATTCACTGACATCATCATATTCTTCAACATCGATGTCATTTTCTGTGCTGTCTCCATAATATCTTAAAATCCAGAAATCTATTGTTCGAAGTGACTGAACCTTCTCAACGTTCAAAACTAAAAGAAAATCCTCAAATTCATCATCTACTGTGTGATGAAGTGTCTCCTCATCTCAGAAATGGTCCACTTGTTGTGGGGCATGACCCCTGGCTCCAGCCTCCTCATCCAGAGAAAACAGCCTCCTTGCATTAACCCTGTTGAGTTCTTTTTTTTAATTTTTTTTAATTTTTTATTTTTTTAATTAGAAGTAAATACATAATAAAAAGCATTTTGTTCTTTGTAGATATACATTATAAATATTATTTATATTAACAATTGTATAGTAATTGGACTTCTATATATTTTTTCCAATTTTTATAAAGATAGAAATGAATAAAGAAAGAGAAAACAAAAAAGAGGAGAATATTGTTGGACCTTATTGTTTGACCTAATTCATTTTCCCATGATTGCCTATATAATTCCGTCTTGGGTGCATCATTATCTAATAGAATATTATAAATATAAGATATCAATTTTTCTGTGTTCGGATGTTTATTCAAACATTCATCAAAAATTTCTATCTTTCTAATTCTATAGTCATGTGTATTTGACTTAGCATAGTCTCTAATTTGTAGATGTCTAAAGTAATCTTTTGATTGAAGCCCATAAATTTGTTGTAATTCCTGAAATTAGAGAAATTAACTTTTCCTATAGAGATCTTCCATCTTTATAATTTTTCCATTGAAAAAAACCCTTATCCATCAGTGAGGGTTTAAATGTAGCATTATTTACAACGGGAAAAGATAGTGGTAAATAATCCCATTTTAATGTCTTCTTTATTTGTTTCCAAATTCGTATTCCACTGTCTATTATAGGGTTTTCTTTATAGGCTTTTTTGCTTAATTTAATAATAGCAAATAGAATCGACCCAATTTCAAAAGGTAAACAATCTTCCTTTTCCATTTTTAACCAATCTGGCTGTTTGTCCAGTTCTTCCAACCAAAAATTCATATTTTTAATATTAACTGCCCAGAAATAAAACATAAAATTCGGTAATGCTAAACCTCCATTTATTTTTGATTTACATAAGATTTATTTATTCTGTGGTTCTTATAATCCCAGATAAAATTGGTGACTATAGAGTCAACCTTTTTAAAAAAAGTTTTTGGGAGATATATCAGGATTAATTGAAAGAGGTACAATAATTGCGGAAGAAAAATCATTTTTATCGCATTAAATCTACCCAACATCGAAATAGGTAATGTTTTCCAATACAAAATATTCTTATGTAATTTATTCAGTAAAGGTGGAAAATTAGATTTAATTAAAGAAGTATATCTCTTTGTTACATAAATTCCAAGATACTTGAGTTTTTCATTTACTATTTTAAAAGGGAATTGTTGTAAAATAAGTGGGCTACTTTCCATTATTGGCATGATTTCACTTTTATTCCAATTAATTCTGTATCCAGAAAACGAGCCATATTGAGTTATTAAATTTAATAAGTTTGGAATACTAACTTCAGGTTTAGTAATGTAAATTAATACATCATCTGCGTATAAGGAGATTTTATTTTCAGTATCTTTGGTTTTATACCCATATATTTCAGGATGGGACCTCACGCTTTCTGCTAATGGTTCTATTACTAGTGCAAATAATAACGGGGATAACGGACATCCTTGTCTACAACCTCTAGATAAATTAAATATAGTTGATAACATTTGATTTGTTAATATTCTAGCTGTTGGATTAGTATATAAAAGTTTTATCCATGTACTAAACTTCTCGGCCAGTTGCAAAATTTTCATAACCGAAAATAAATAGGGCCATTCCACCTGGTCAAATCATTCTCAGCATCTAATGAAATAATTGCTAGGTCTTTGATAATATTTCTTTTTGAGTATATAATATTGAATAATCGTCTCAGGTTATATGAAGAATACCTTTTTGGTATAAATCCTGTTTGATCTGGGTGTATTAATTTATTAATCACTGTACTTAACCTTTGTGCTAGGATTTTAGTTAATATTTTCTGATCAGTATTTGGAAGAGCTATAGCTCTATGTGATCCTGGATCATCCAGATCCTTATCTATTTTTGGTATAAGTGTGTTATAATGGATTCATTTAGCGTTTCTGGTAATTTCTGTTGGGTGTAGATATGTTCGTGCAGTGTCTTTAAATGCAGAACAATCAGATCATAGAATGTTTTATAGAATTCCGAGCCAATACCATCTGGTCCTGGGGATTTACCATTTTTCAGTGATCTGATAAACTCTTCAATTTATTTTACTGTTATTTCAGTGTCTAATAATTCTCTATCTTTCAAATCTAACCCTTTAAGATTGCATTTTTGTAAGAATGCTTCTATTCCTGTCTGGTGATCTATAGTTTTAGCAGAATAAAGGTTTTGATAGTATTGCAGAAATCTCTCATTAATGTCCTTAGGTTGTACTAGTGGTTCTCCTTTGTCTGATTTAATCCTATGAATTGTTTTTTCCCCGTCCAGTTTCCGTAATTGACGAGCCAATAATTTTTGAGGTTTATCTCCAAATTCCAAATGTAATTGTTTAATATATTGATAAAATTTTACAACTTGGTCTGAATATATTTTATTTAATTTATATTTCAATACTTCAATTTTATTGTGTTTTATCATGGTTGGTGTAGCCACATTCTCTATGTCTAATTGTTTAATTTCCCTTTCCAATGCCTGTTGTATCACCCGATTCTTTTTATTATAAAATGCTTTGGAAGAAATCACGGCTCCCCGAGTAAATGGTTTAAATGTTTCCCATAATAAGGAAGCAGACATTTCAGGGTTATCATTTATTTCAAAGAACATATTAATCTTTTGGTAAGATATTCCTGAGGTGCTTTTTCCTTTAAAATTTGTCGATTATGTCTCCATTGTACCTGTTTCTCCGTCCTTCCATTTATTTTAATCATAAATGTTAAAGGGGCATGATCCGAAATTATAATATTGTGGTATTTTGAATTATAAGTAAATGGAATTAGCTTAGAGTCCACCAAAAAATAATCTATTCTTGAATATGTTTTATGTACCGGTGAGTAAAATGAATATTTACGTCCAGTTGGGTTTTCTATTCTCCAAACATCTTATACTAGTATCTATATATGCGTTTAATAAATCGCTGGAGTGGGATTTTGTTTTCCATTGTGTTGATGACCTATCTAAATAGAGATCTAATGTACAATTTAAATCTCCTCCGATTATTAAATTGTGTTGTGCTAATTCCGGAATTGTATTAAATATTTTCTTAAAAAACAAAGGGCTATCAAAATTTGGTCCATAAACATTAATAAGAATCAATTTTTGTGCATATAGTTCATCTCTTAATATAATATTTCTACCATCACTGTCCGTTATAGTTGATACAAGTTTAAAAGGTATCCCTTTACGGATTAATATTGCAACACCACTGGATTTATGTGTAAACGAAGAATGATACGCTTTATCAATCCATTTGGCTTTCAATCTATGTTCTGCATCCTTTTTTAGGTGAGTTTCTTGGAGGAAAATTACATCTGTTTTAAGTGCTTTTAAATGTGCTAATACTTTACCTCTCTTAATTGGTTCGTTAATACCCTTAACGTTCCAGCTACAAAATGTTATTCCTTCACCCCCCATCTTCATATTTGAGTCTTGCATCTTTTGTTTAGGGAGGTCTATAAGAGAGCAGATGGTTCAGCTCGACAAGCCCTACATTACACCCAAACCTCAAATAGATGAATTTTAAATCTCATTGATCTTTCTCACGTATATATCTCCTTCGATAAAGCTCATAACTCCATTCAAACTTAAAATTATAATAAAGTGTTATATAAAGAAAATAATAGATTAAGAGGTTAGTAAGGTGCAAAAAGAAAGAAAAAAATTACATCTATAAGTAGTGTAGTTAGTGATAGCCATACTAGCATGGCTAACCAACTACCGATTTCCGTAGTCGATGTAAAAAAAAAACACGTGACTAGCTCCATGCTCTCTTTAAAATGACATTTCCATAACGATATTTTACCGGGGGGTGGGAAACATTATAGATTCCAAAGTATTCAAATTCCATTAGGCAAATATATATATATATTTTTTTAAATCACAAAAAAAAGGAATGAAAGAGAAGAAAAGTGAAATCAAACTTTAAATCCAACCGTTTAGCTAATTCTAAATAATTCAATTGTAAGTAATTAGTGACCATTAGTAATAATTATTAATAGTACCACGCAGTAATGTTAATATTTATTAGTTATTATGTTAATAATATTATAATGGTAGCCATGAGTGTAACACGTCCATGGAAAAGGCCTTATTCAGCATCCATCTCCAGTTTCGATTGGCCTTAGGTATAACAGGGCCTTAGAACCATCCGATCTTACACAGTTACATTGTTCGTTGACGTCATTTATTTTGTAGATAATGTTCAGTCATCAGGCAGGCTTGATCTTCTGTGCAAACTCCAATGCATCCGCCGGGTTGGTGAAGAAATGTCCTTTATCATTGTAAGTAACTCTTAATGCAGCCGGGTACATCAGACCATACTTCAGATCTTTCACATCCCTCAGTATTCTCTTTGCCTCTTTAAACAGTGTTCTCTTCCTGGAGACCTCCACAGGGTAATCTCGGTAGATACTGATCTTATCTCCCTCATATATAAGATTCCTGGTACATATAATTTTTTTCATCATTTCCTCCAGTACATGGTCTATCATTTGTCTTGGAGGGGCATCCGCCCGTGGGCGACGTCTCATCACCCTGTGCGCTCGGGCCAGCAGAGGCTTTTGATCCAAATTTAAGACTTTTTGAAATAAGTCTGCTGCGAATTCACGGGGGTCTCGTTTCCCCTCTCTCCCTTCTTGAATACCAACGATTCTTAAGTTCTGACGCCTCTGACGTCCTTCCAGTTCAGTGCATTTTTCAGTTATTTTGCTCAGTAGGTCTGATAAGCGTTGGTTTTCTCTGATAAGCTGTTTTGTTGTTTCAGCACTTGTTGCAGCAATCTCCTCTAGATTGGTTATGGCTGTAGCATGTTGATTCAGTGCTTCCTCGGCAGGCTTCAGTCTTGCATTAAAGCTAGATGCCACCGAGTTCATTTTAACCTCCGTCTCCTCATCCATCTTTGTAATTTGCTGCCTCTTCCTTGCTTCTGTTTCCTACCTCCATTTTTCCGTTAATTCAAGGACTGTGGAGTTAATTTCTTCCTTCATTTCCAACTTTAACTCCTTAAACTCTTCCTTGAATTTTTGAAGTTCTTCTCTAACATTCACTCTCTTCAGTTCTTCCTTTAGCTCTTCCTGAGCTAGTGTTATACTTTTAATTTCCTGAGCTAGAAAAATCCGAAGATCTTCTATCTAAGAGTTTTTAGTCTTTGGTTTCTTCGCAACATCTTCCTGGAATGACGTTGTACCCGAGGCCAAGGCTTCAGTTGGGCCTTGTTCTTCCTTCCGGTGCCATTTTTTGCCTGACAGGCCATTTCAGTAGCTTGGGGGGGGGGGGGGGGGGAATGCTGCATAGACATACCGGAGTTGCCTAATGGCGCCACTCACACGTTGCAGGCAGCGTTGCAGGCAGCCGGTGCAGAAGCATGCGAGTAGGACCGTTTTATCCCCGTTCTTAGCGATTTTTGGTTGGAGCTAGCTGGCGCTGGTCTCTAACCCTCCATAGCGCCACCAGAAGTCTAACCCTGTTGAGTTCTGAGAGACTTTTGTTACGTTCAATGAGATCTCCTTTCCTTCCTCTAAACATTAGCGAGTGGAAACTCTGCAAAGTCAATGGGCAATGGACAATGGTCAATAGTTGTCAATGGTGCTTTTATTGTCAAATTTGCAAACTCACCATGAAATTATTTTCTTACATACAGTCCAGTACAGTATAGCTGTACCCAAGCACATCCTCAAATAACAAGGTGTTCAGAAATAGGGCATGCCCGCATGCAAGAGGCACCGTGTTTTGGCACCATTTTCAAAGTCCTGTTCTTATGAGCGGTGCCAAATCCAAGCAAGTTCCAGACTGCTGTGGGATTCCAGCCATTACTTTCCTTGGACGCGATGTCCCCCTCATCGCCCGTCCAAGTATGTGCCATACGGGTGCTTTCTGCAGTCACCCTTGAGGGCGGGGCTGGATCCTGGTTCCCTTTCCCACCAGCATTGCTCCTCACCTGTTACGTCATCGTCATCACCGGCTCTATCCACCTGGTCCCTCTAGACTTCGGGGCAGCAGCAGGGGCCGATGAACGCACTTATAAGTGGAGCGGGAAACAAATTGTTGAAGGAACATAACGGCCCAAGCAGCATCTGTCAGAGGCAAAGATGTCCCATCGTCTCCACAGCTGCTGCATCACTATCTTTCTGCTTGCACAGGTGCTGCATGACTCACTGAGTTTCTCCAGCAGTTTGTATGTTTTTTTGACCCAGATCCCTGCACCTGCAGTTTCTTGTCTCAAGTGAAGAATCAAGAATCAGTATGAATCGGGACCAGAACAAAGAGATCGGTACCTCCTGCAGCTTTGCAGGCACAGTAAAGCAACAGCACAACAAATAAACATACAAAACATCGGTTATTCTAGGTAAACTAGATCATAGCACTGCAAGCCAATGTATGTAGTGCAATCTTAATAGTACAACGTCCATAGCAGTTCAGTGCTGAGGTAGGGTTGTGCGGGTTAATTCAAGAACCTGATTTAGTTTAGTTTATAGATACAACGCAGAAAAGGGCCCTTTTGCCTGCCGAGTCTGTGCCAACCAGCAAACCCCGTACACAAGCGCTATCCTACACACTAGGGACAATTTACAATTTTTATTTAAGCCAATTAACTGACAAACACAATTTTCTTTGGGAGTGTGAGAGGAAACCAGTGCATCCAAGCAACAGCCACGGTCACAGGGAGAACATACAAACTCCGTGCAGACTGCACCCATAATCAGGATTGGACCCGAGTCTCTGGCACTGTAAACAGCATCTTTACCTGTCCCAACCTGATGGTTGATGGGAAGAAGCTGCTCTTGAACCTGGAGATCACAGATCAAATGTGGAACCCTGGAGCTGTGAGGCATCAGGACTAATCGCTGAACAACTGTGCTTCTTTGATAGTTCCATCATCTGAGACACATATCTACAAATCTTTTGGAAAATACACAGTGCTGGAGTAATCAATGGTTCAGGCATTGTATATTTTACTAATTGAAATGTCTTGAATGAAAAAGTCTGATGGCGTATAAATGTCCCCATATGGGACCAGATGGGAATGATCTCATCAAATGAAATATTTACGACTGGAAAGCTTATCTTTCAGTACAATTTAAATGGAATTTCATTAATGAATTCTAGGAAATGTATTTTAGCCCAGCCCAGAGAGATGAGGAATGGAAGAAAACACTTTTTCTTTGTTCAATGTGCCAAACCTTTTGGCGCATGAACTATAATCTTAATTGCAAATAAAGAGTCAATACTGAATGATAACCTTAGCAATGTAGGGAATAATAATGACTAACTTTCCAGTTTAATTTTGTTTGCTGTTGTGTAGGACTCCATCATCTTTCAAATACACCAGAGTGAGGAACAGTAGCGTCAACTTTTAAAGTTCTGCATTCAAATGGGACAAGTGAAAATGAATTGCTAAGATTTAATAAACTGCATTAAAATTATGTTTCAAAGTTGACTGCCCACAACTTGAATACATTACAAATTTGCCATTTTCTGTCCCCCACTCCCACCCTTGACAAGAGTCAATGCTCCATTTCCTCGCTTGTCATCATGTTTCTGCCAGGATACCCGATATTCAATGTTTGCAAGGTGGAAAAATGTTCAAGGAAAGTTAATTACATTTGGAGGTTGGGCGAGGGTAGGAATCTGTGGCCAAAGCTCTGAAAAAACAATGTTTCCCCTTCATTTTTACTTCATTCAAAAAATCAGGGTGTGGAGAGCAGCTGATGAAGGAAACCCCTAGCTAGATCCTAGGTAGATAAATCCTACCTGCTTCCCATGTCTCTTCATAAATTTATTTTCATAAGTTCTGGGAGCAGAATTAGGCCATTCGGCCCATCAAGTCTACTCTGCCATTCAATCATGGTTGATCTATCTGCCCCTCTCAACCCCATTATCCTGCCTTCTCCCCATAACCTCTGACACTCACTAATTAACAATCTGTCAATCTCCAACTTCAAAATATCCAAATGACGGCCTCCACAGCCTTCTATGGCAATGCATTCCACAGATTCACCTCTCTTCCAGGAGTGTGAGATCTGGATTCAACAGTCACACACACTGCTTGGTCCTGAGAACAAGTGTAGCATTGTATCTTATGGTAGTCTCAAGATTGACCCAGACAAAGATGCCAAATGGGATATGCTCTCTTTAAAATGTTCCTCAAAAACAGCAGAAAATAGTTTTATTCATGTTTTTATAGTGTCAAACTCTAGCAACTGAGGCAGCACTCTGACATCCTGAATTCTGCCTTTCATTAGACTTATGGCCCAAAGTCAGGATAATGCATTGACTGTGAAGTTTGTCCACCTCTGGAATACATAGAACATCGAACGATACAGGACAGGAATGGGCCCTTCATCCCCACAATATCTGTACCGAACGTGATGACAAATTAAACTAATCTCATCTGGTTGCACATGATCCATATCCCTCCATTCCCTGCACATCCATGTGCCCATCTAACAGTGCATTAAACTCCACTATTGTATCTGTTTCCACCACCATCCCTGGCAATGTGTTCCAGGAACTCAACTCTTTCTGCCCCCAATATCTCCTTTAAAGTTCCCCATCTCACCTTAAAGCTATGCCCTCTGGTCTTTGCTATTTCCATTCGGGGACAAAAGATTCTGACTGTCACCCCTATCCATGCCTCCCATGTTTTTGCATACTTCTGCTAGGTCTCTGCTAAACTCTGACACTATGTAGCAATGTTACAAAATTTTGAGATTTTAAAAATCAAGTCTGCAATTTATCCCATCAGATAAAGCATAAAAAGAAGTTTAATTTGACACCTAATTTACTTTCATATCTTCAGTATTAAGAAAGTTATGGCCATTTTCATACTCGGAAATGAGCATCTTGCTTCTCATTGCCTTTCAATTGACTTAACTCAAAAGCTGTGATCTGGAAAAGTTAAAAGCCCATAACATTCTTAAAAATTAAGAGAACTCAATGAAATTTTCAGTTATTATAGATTGAAGCATTCTGAAACAAATATTAAACAATCTTACTTGGATTACCTGAAATTAAAGCATATAATTAGTTAGTTATCTAATTGTAGCTAATTACAAAATTCAATGAGTAGATCTAAACATCTATCCATTTCTTAAGAAAAGATAAACTTTTTTTAAATTGCCTAAGTGTCCAAATAACATTCACACAATAATCCACAATATAACATAATTTTTAAATCTCATTTTCATGAATTTCTGGGCCAAATGGAAGGAATTTAGTGTTTTATGCCTGTAAATTAATGGCCATTTAAATCAACTAGCGAGTGGGTTTTAGTGGAATGCGGTGGATTGGAACGTTGCGGTTAGCGGTGAAGTCGGGGGGAAAAATACTGGGGGTTCATACATTTTTTGGGACCCCATTTCGCAACATAAAAATATTATTAAAGCCTCCCGAAAAATCAACTTTTAATATAAAAATAAACTATTTACCTTTTTTTCTCCCCTACGGAAAATCCTTCCGCATGTCAGTTCTCACGGCTTTTGAAGGTGATTTTTAAATTACTCTAGTTAACAAATAATTTAGAGTAATTTAAAAATACCTTCATTGATGAAATGTCGCAGCGATTTTTCTTCCGCAACAAAATCGCCCGACATTCATCGATTATCCAGGTCTGTGGAAAACCGGCACTTTAAGCCCGCCCCCCTCTGAAAGGCGCTAAAGTCGCGCACACGGGGAGCGGCAGAAGTGCAGCGCCGCTAAAGGTAAGTTTTGCAACATACCTACACTATGGAGAAAGCAATCTGAGTTTGTACAATGCCTCCTTATAGCTCAGACTCTGTAAAGATAATGATTATTCTAGTAAACATCTTCTTCACCCTTTCCAAAGCATTCACATCTTTCCTGTTTAGGAAGGAACTGCAGATGTTGGGGTTTGAACCGAAGATAGACACAAAGTGCTGGAGTAACTCAGCGGGGCAAGCAGCATCTCCGGAGAGAAGGAATGGGTGACGTTTCTGGTCGAGACCCTTCAGCTTCAATACTTTAATTGCGGCTACACCAAAGTCATATAAAGCTATAACATGACTTACTGACTCTATTACTCAATGCCCCCAACGGATGAAGGCAATATGCCTTCCTTGAAATGTCAGAGGTGGACACATGAATATGCAGGGTTTGAAAGGATATGGATTATGTGCAGACAGAAGGGATTATTTTAATTTGGAATCATGGTTTGGCACAGACATAGTGAGCCAAAGGTCTGTTCCTCTGTTGTACTGATCTATGCCTCTGTTCTATATCTTAGTGGAAGCCAGTCCCTTCAGCAGGAAAATAGGTTGAAAGAACTGGAGGTAACATAGTTATGTTGGAAACAAATAAAATAAAATTTCTGTTTGCTCTTAGAAGTATAACAATAGTTCTGAGAATTCCAGGCAATCAAAACACTGTTCATACAATTCCATAGCTGATTTAAAATCAATCCATTTAATATCAATTGGAGTAGAAATGTACCCTCTGTTGAATACAGTAAAGGCAGATTGTGGTAATGTATGCACATGAACTCCACTTATGAAATTTGCTTTCATTGAACTTAATGGCTTGAAATTTCAGAAATGGAGTACAAAATATACGCATTAATGCCACCATATTATCTGCTTAGTCTGTACAGGAGAGGCCAATCTTTATTCGACATTCTCCAAACAAAATGTGATGAATTTAACAGTGCCCAGAAATCTATAATATTAAAGCTAAATTCAAATGCAACAAAATTAAAGCTTTTCTCATAAACAATAGTGTTTTTCTAGGATTTGGCACGGAAATAGGCCATTCAATTCAACTGCTCTGTGACAGCATCCATTCTTCACCAGCATTTCCTTCCAATCTATCCAGCTTTACATCTAAAGCTGTCTCATCCTTTCTCCCTTGTGTACTTATGAAATATCCACTTGAAGGCATGCACACTGGTTTAGGTGTAGGTTATTTTTACTATCACATGTACTGAGTTACAGTGAAAAAATGGCGACTATGAAAACAGCAAGATGGTGTAGGAGTGTGACGACCCTTTGCATGCATGCTATCTACTATCATCTGTTACAATCGCTCCTCTTTTAAAACCCTTTTTCACATAAATCTATCATTATTTCTAGCTGTATTCTCTTTACAATGCTGAGAAACAATATTCTACACTCATATTTTTTTCTCTTTGCTTTACCTATTGTAAATGTCATAGTCGTAGAGTCATATAGCACAGAAACAGGCTCTTCAATCCAATTTGTCCATGCTGACCAAGATGCCCCATCTAAACTTGTCTCATTTGCCTTAGGCCCATATCCCTATCCATATTTCCTATCCATAGGCCTGTCCAAATCTTTTAAATCCAACTATAGTATCTGCCTCCACCACGAATCAAGAGTGTTTTATTGTCATATGTCCCAGATAGGACAATTACATTCATGCTTGCTGCAGTACAACAGAATATGTACATAACGGGAGAAAAGCTCATTCTAGATACCTACCACTAAATATTTGTATTTGACTTAATTTTATACATGTATAGTGTTACCTGATGTGATTGGATAGCATGCAAAACAAAAGCTTTCCACTGTACCTCAGTACACATGACAATAATAAACCTGCATTTAAACCTAAATAACTTTGTTCCATGTTCCAGCATTTAATATTGTAGCATTCGCGCCAGAGACCCGGGTTCGATCCTGACCACGAGTGCAATCTGTATGGAGTTTGTGCATTCTCCCCATGACTGCGTGGGTTTTCTCCAGGTGCTCCGGTTTCCTCCCATACTCCAAAGACGTACAGGTTTGTAGGTTAATAGGCTTCAGTAAACAAAACAAAAACAATTATCCCTAGTGTATGGGTTGATTGCTGGTCGGCGCAAATTTGGTGGGTCATAGGGCCTGTTTCCGCACTGTATCTCTAAAGTCTAAAGTCCAAAGTCTAAAAGTAGCAAGGAAAAAACGAGGGGAATAATTAAAGGGGAATATTTTTGTGTATATGCCATCCACCAAAATAATTTTAGTGTAGTGTACTGCAGGAAGTATCTTTTCTGAGCCTCTAACACACTGAGCCCTTGGCGATCATCTCCAAGAGCTATCCATGTGACCATGAGTCACCGATGCTTGATATGAGTATTGCTGAAAGAGATGTGGTGTGTCAGTGTGCGGTTTTAGTATCAGCATTGACATGTGTACACAGCTATGAGACAGCAGGAATAGCATTTGCAGTAACTAAAAAAAACAAATCATATTAACACTTTATATACCTGTCATAAGCTAGTAAAACACATTAATCCGCAGTATCTTCAGGAATCTCTGTCACAAGTAATTATTATTATTGAGTATTTTTTCAGCCAAATTGCAGTGCAAGAAGTCACTATCCAGACACCTCATATAATAGTAAGGTTCGTGAATGGATACTGACTGGATGGAGTAGAGTCCATGACGAGGAGACTATACCTGGACTATACAGTATATTAATTGCACAAAGTGCTGGAGTGACTTAGCAGGTCAGTCAGCAGCTCTGGAGGACATGGATAGGTGAAATTTCAGGTCAGGACCCATTATGAAGAAGGGTCACGACTTGAAACATCACCTCTCCATGTCCCCAGACATTCTGCACTACTAGTTACACAGTCACTTAGTGTTTTTGTTTCCATAAACCTGCATCTACAGTTCGTTGTGTCTCTATATATAGATTGGCTTGGTGAGTCACGTGACATTTCTTGCGGTATGCCAATAATGTCCGTATAAGACTGTTTTGAAGATACTCTGTCATTATCCAATGCTCTGACAATGCAAAGATAGGTGGAGTTGTAGATAGTTGTGATGGTCATCATAGATACAGAGGGACATACATCAGTTGGGAGGTTGGGTGGAGCAGTGGCAGGTGGAATATAATCCAGACCAGTGTGATGTAATGCATTTCAGATGGTCTAATAGTGGCAGACACAGATTCCTGCAGGAACCTGAGAACCATTGATTTACAGAGGGATCATACAGTGCAAGTTGAAAGCTCCCTGAGAATCGTGACACATGTGAATAGGATAGTGTAGGAAGTGTTTGCTTGCTTGTCTTTATCGGCAGAAGTGTAAGAGTTGGGATATCATGTTGCAGCTGCACAAGATTTTGGTTCAGTCACACTTGAGGTATTATAGACAATAGATAATAGGTGCAGGAGTAGGCCTTTCGGCCCTTCGAGCCAGCACCGCCATTCAATGTGATCATGGCTGATCATCCCCAATCAGTACCCTGTTCTTGCCTTCTCCCCATAATCCCCTGACTCTGCTATTTTTAAGAGCCCTATCTAGCTCTCTCTGGAAAACATCCAGAGAACCTGTCTCCATCGCCCTCTGAGGCAGAGAATTCCACAGACTCACCACTCTCCGTGAGAAAAAGTGTTTCCTCATATCCATTCTAAATGGCTTACTCCTTATTCTTAAACTGTGGCCCCTGGTTCTGGACTCCCCAACATCGGGAACATGCTTCCTGCCTCTAGTGTGTCCAAACCCTTAACAATCTTATATGTTTCAATGAGATCCCCTCTCATTGTGTTCATTTCTGGGTCACCATACTATGTAGAAAGGATGTGGCCACACTAGAAAGTGTGCAGAGGAGATTCACCAAGATGTTGTGGAAATGGAGGCCATTGGGAGGTTGGACAGGCTGGAATTGTTCTCAATGGAGCACAGGGGGCTAACGGATGAGTTTATAGAGGTTTACAAAATTATGAGGGTCATAGGTAGAAAATATGGTCACATTATTTTTTCCAAGAGTAGAAGAGTCTAAAATTAGAGGAAATAGGTTTCAGATGAAAGGGGAATTATGTAAATCAGATCTGACAGTGCAGTGTTCCTGTCTTGCTGCATTGCACCAGCACTTTTTGCTTTTACTTTGTAAATCAGCAACTGCAGTTCCATGTGGCTCTATATATAGATTGCCTTAGCGAGTCAAGTGACATTCTTGTGTAATGCCAATAATGTCTGTATGAGACTGTTTTGAAGATAATCTGGCATTATCCAATAGTATGACAATGATGGTACAAGTGGATCAGAAAGTCCCATGCCTAATCTATTTGTGTTTGCTGATCTCAGTAATGGTGATGTTCCATTCCCCAGGGCCAGTAGAAGATAATGATCCAAGATACCTCCATTCCTTCCTCTGCCTTCACATTTCACACCTTTTCTATCCTTTTCTCCATACTTCACATTTTTTGTCTTTTCATCACTCGCCTTTGTCCAACCATCTGCCCATCAACCCCTCCCCCCCCCCCCCCCCCCCCCCCCGCCTCAACTGTGTCCACTTATAATTTGCCAAACTTTATCCTGCTACAATCTCTCTTCCAGCTTTCTGCCCAGCCCTGCCCTAACACCCGCACCATATCTGCTGTGGATTGAAAAACATTTCCCTTTTACTGATCACGATGACCTCAGTTGTGAACCCACCCTCAAGGGTGATAAATGGAGTTGAACAGAGATACACACAACCTCCCGAAATTAACCTCTATAGCAAAAATATGAACATCTGACATGTAGTGGATTTTAAAAGCAGCAGGAATCAACATTCAAGTAAAAAAAAAATTGGAAGACCTTTTATGTGTTACAATATCACAATTAAGATATTGTGTCTATCTTCGATTTAATTGTATATATTTATTCATTTTATTTTATTTAAGTGTTAAATTATTTTAACCTTGCAGCAATGGACAAGTAGTAAATAAGTAGGATAAAGTGGTTAAATTATAGCCTGCCAGGTAGCTAGAAAACTAGCTACAATTTGTTAACTGAACTGAACTGACTCAGAGCCCATGGGACCAGGGAATGTGTTGGATCTGCTGAGGTGTAGTGTATTTATACCATGTGCGCAATGGCCAGTGAGAGCAGACCTTGTGTAATGTAAACCTTGGAGAGCAAGGGACTTTGGTGATGGAAATGTAAGATAGAAACATAGAGTCATAGGAAACAGGCCCTTCGGCCCAACTTGCCCATGCCAATGCAGCCAGAGGCCTTTATCGAGGCGCGCGGTGGTGAAGCCTCGCAGCGGCGGCGATGCCTCACGGGTCGATGTGAGCGTGGAGAACCATCGTGAGGGGGGAAGGGGAGGAACAATGGAGGGCCCGGCGTGGGGGGACCGCCATGAGGGGAGAGGGGAAGAACAATGGGGGAGGGGGGGGGCAACGCACAGTGGTGACCCAGCAAGGGGAATCTGCTGTGGTGGGGGGGAAGGGAGAAAAGACGGGGAGCCGACGTGCTTTGTTACTTTGTCAGTGCCGTAGATGGCTGTTATTTGTATACATTGTGTATGCAAGCAAAGAATCTCACTGTGCTTAGCCACATGTGACTGTAAATTATTCCTACTCTAGATGCCCCATCTATGCTTGTCCCACCTACCCACGTTTGGCTCACAACCCTCTAAACCTTTCCTATCCATGTACCTGTCCAAATGTATTTTAAATGTTGTTATAGTACCTGCCTCAACTACTGTATGTCCTCTGGCAGCTCATACATATTCCCACCACGCTCTGTGAAAAATATGTCCCTCAGTTTCCTATTTAAATCTTTCCTCTCTCACCTTAAACCTACCTCTCCCTCACTTCCTCTTCTCCACACTCCCATCAGGCAAGAGGTACAGAAGTGTGAAAACGCTTCTCCAGATTCAGGGTCGGTTTCTTCCCTTGCTACAAGGCAAATGAACCATCCTATCACCCAACTAGAGAGCAGCGCTGACCGGCCGTCTATCCCATTGGAGACCTTCGGAATGTCTTTAATCTTGACTTTACTGGACTTTATCTTGCACTAAACATTATTCCCTTTATCCTGTATCAGTACACTGTGGACGGCTTAATTGTAATCATTTATAGTCTTTCCGCCGACTGGATAGCACGCAGCAAAAAAAGCTTTTCACTGTACCTCAGTGCATGTGACAATAAGCTAAACTAAACTAAACTAAATTAAACCCTATGTGTTCTGGTTCTTGATTCCTTGGCAATTAATATGCAGATCAATAAGTTTATTAACAGGGCAAGTATGGTATGGCAGGTAGCATGTTGTCCTGCAATATCTGGGAGCTGATCCATGGTAAAATGAAGGCAGTAAACTCAAGGAATGGCACCTCATAGTTGCTGAACTGGAGTCTCAGGTCTCAGGTCCAGAGAACAATGCATCAGGGAGGGGGAATGATACCTGGACAACTTATTCTGGAAGGCAATTGCATCTCTTTGATTAGGCGCTGCAGAAGCAGTCAGTTAAGAGAGGCAGGATGATGACTGTTTTCGCATTTCTCCAGTTCTGATCAAGGGTCTCAACACAAAAAGTTACCCATTCCATCTCTCCAGAGACATTGCTTGTCCCGTTGAGTTACTCCAACATTTTGTGTCTATCTTCGTTGTAAGCCAGCATCTGCAGTTCCTTCCAACACATCTGATCAAGCATTGTTGACCTAACATACAAAAACTCTGCATCTCTCTTCATGGATGCGGAGTGGTTGCAGCATTTTCCGTTTTAGTCTTGACTTCTGAATTGGCTTTGTCTCAAATGGCAAATTCATCTTCAAATGTGTTCGAAATAAAATGCCTTGCACTGGCTACTTACTGTTAAGCCCCTGTCCCACATAGGACACCTGAACGGAAACCTCTGGAGACTTTGCGCCCCACCCAAGGTTTCCGTGTGGTTCCCGGAGGTTTTTGTCAGTCTCCCTAATGGTCGAAAGTGGTTTCCGTTTTAAAAATCAGTAATTTTTTAGTCGAAGCCGGTTGTGATGCTAGTTGAAGGTGGTTGCCGGAGGACAAAAACCCCCGGGAACTGCACGGAAACCTTGGGTGGGGTGCAAAGTCTCCAGAGGTTTCCGTTCAGGTTTCCTAAGTGGGACAGGGGCATAAGTTTAGTTTAGAGATACAGTGCAGAAACATGCCCACCGAGTTTATACTGCTCAATAATCCCTACACATTAACACTATTCTACACACACTAGGGACAATTTACATTTATACCAAGCCAATTTACCTACAATCCTGTACATCTTTGGAGTGTGGGAGGAAACTGAAGATCTCGGAGAAAACTCACGTGGTTACGGGGAAAACGTGCAAACTCCATACCCACAGCATTCGTAGTCGGATCGAACCCGGGTCTCCGGTGCTGCAAGTGCTGTAAGGCAGCAACTCTACCGCTGCGCCACTGTGCCGCCCATGTTGCAGTAATATTCTAAAGATTCAAACTAAAGTATCAAACAAAATATATTCACCTGCAGTTTTTTTTATTTGTTTGAAATATAGGAGTATTTCATGTTCAAATATTCCATACTGCGAATGAAAAATGACAAAAGCGCAGAAACTTTCCAGTTGAATGGGAAATGAGTAAATGTTAGCCATTACACAGCAGGAGGACTATGTTAACAACATTAACATCCAGAAAATTATGGAGAATGTCACTCAGTGCAAGGAGCAATAGCATTAGTTACAGAGAAAGATGAGTAAGTTTATTACCACCAATTACTCAAGTGATTCAAAGACCCAGAATGGTTTATCATGCACAGAAAGCATGGCTGAGGTAAATTATTGAAGTTAAATTAAAAGATTTATGTTAAAATATAATTGAATTTTTTTTAATTAATGGTACAAAAGTACATTTATTAGTTCTTCTACTCGGCAAAATCTTACTAATGTTTATCATTATCCTCTTTGCTTTTCACAAAGGACTCTGAAATGATAACCAAGCAACTCCTTTCTTTAGAGGCCAATAAATAGCATTTAGTAAGGAATTTAGTAAGGAATTTATTAGACTGTAGAACCACTTTTTCTGTCCCTGTGGCATTAGCTCATTTTATTGCTATTGTGTTGGCACTTCTGAAACTCTGCATTTTTAAGAGCAATTACCTACTGTTTTAAGACAAACAGAAATTCATGTTCAGTAGTTATCCTGGTGGTAAGCCATCAAATAATTTAGATGAACAAAGTTGCAGTACACAGTGGTGCTTATTAAAACTTTAAAGTCATTTTGATTACTGTGGTTCATCTGTCTAATTTTATTTACTGGAGGTAAGTGCTATTTTTCTTGTTTAATCGCCTTGGTATCATAAAGGAAAATTACTGCTGCATATTCATCCTTTATGCAGGCTGTTCGTAAATCCATCCCCTTGGTTCCATTCATCTGCTTATTCCCCAAAGTCTTGCAAATTACTGATTACTTATTCAGTTCCTTTACTGTTTCCATCGCCCTTACAGTCAGTGAGTTCTAGATATTATCGGCTCTCTGAGGTTTTTTCCTCATGCAGAGTCACAGAGATACACAATACAGAAACAGCCCACCAAGGTCACACCGATCATCAATCACCCACGTGCACTAATGACACATGAATCCAATTTTTTTGCTCCCCACATTCTCACTAATTGCCAACCAGCTTGTATTGCTCACCGATGCAGTATAGACTATTCACTGCAACCAATGTTTCTCCCAACCCACATGATGTTGAAATTGGGAAGAAACCAGCGTACCCAGAGGAAACCCACACAGTCACAGCAAAAAAGTGCAAGCTCCACACAGGTCATGATTGACCTCCATTTCCCTGTAGTTGTGAGGCAGTGGCTCTACCAGCTGTATCACTGTACAACACATCATCTATCTTTTGCCCATCAGAGAACCAGCCTTCTCTATTTAGGTCACGACCCAAAAATTGCACCCATACCTTCTCTCAGAGAAGCTGCCTATGCCGCTAAGTTTCTCCAGCTTTTTGTCTCCATCTTCTCTATTTAACCTATTCATCTTGATCTTGTTCTTCTCAATCAAATCTACTCTCAAACTTTGCTGATGCAGGGAGAACAAGCCTAGTTTCTCCATCTAACGAGTAGATGGGACATCTTCACTCATCCACTCCAAAAGGAACTCACTCATATTCGAGACTTTGAAGAAGGGTATCGAACTGAAACGTCACCTATCCCTGTTCTCCAGAGATGCTACCTGACCCTCTGAGTTACTCCAGCACTTTGTGTCCTATAAGGTCCTGAGGGCCCGAATACCCGTTCTTGTCCCTAAGTTTTTGTTGGTCTTGAACAGAGGTTCAAAATGATCTGCTGTGGATTGAAAAGAAGTTCCCTTTGACTGATCACGATGACCTCAGTTGTGAACCCAACCTCAAGGGTGATAAATGGAGATAAACAGAGATACACACAACCTCCCGAAATTAACCCCTGTGGCAAAAATATGAACATCTGTCATGTGGTACGTTTTAAAAGCAGCAGGATGCAACATTCAAGCAGCCTATAAAAATCATTGAAAGACCTTTTATGAGCAGCGATCACCCATCAGAAGAGCATTAGTCCATAAACACGGTGAACAGACATCTTAATGGGAGACATCACTCGAGTGTGTTTACCTTAACATTTCTCAGCAGCTTTTAAAATATTTTTCTTAAATAAACATCCGGATTACAAGAAGCCATGTCCAAACTTGCAAACTACCATCCCAACTCCAACTTCTCTTTTTACAGTGAGATACATAAATGTGTTTCAATCCCTGAAGCCCAATTTACCCCAAATTATTTTTGTTCAGATTCCCCATCCAGTTTCACCCTGTTATATTGAATATGGCCTCTATCAAAGTCATATTGTGAGGTTGCAATATAGATAATCAATGTTTCCTTGTCCTATATAAACTTTCTAAATTGTTAAGATGTTTGACCACACCAACACCGCCCATTACATAAACACTGAGCTTATTAGCTGAATTGTAGTAACCAGGTCTCAGACATTCTACAGGTGAACTTCTACAGGTGTACAGTGTAGACCATATTGACTGGTTTCATCGCCGCCTGGTTCGGCAACTTGAATGCCCAGGAGTGAAGAAGACTGCCAAAAGTGGTAAACACTGCCCAGTTCATCACATGTATTAAACTAACTCTGCTTCCACCATTTCACTGGCAGTGCATCCTCATATTTACTTGCCCAGGTACGAGAATGTTGCCAGCACTCGAGGGCCTGAGCTATCGGGGATAGGTTGAGCAGGCAAGGACTTTGTTCCCTGGAGCGCAGGAACCAAGGAATTCCTTGGGGTGGTCTTATAGGGGTGTGTAAAATCATGAGAGGATTAGATAGGGTAAATGCACAGACTTTAATTTGTACCAAACACAATGCCAGGTTAAATTGATCTCATCTGCCTGTACATAATCCATATCCCTCTATTCCTTGCACAATATGTGCCCTTTTAAAAGGCTCTTAAACACCACTATCATATACTTGCCCCTCAGATCTCCAATAAACTTTTCCCCTTTCATCTTATAGCTATATCCTCCATCCTGGGGCAAAGGTTTTGACTGTCTACCCTATCGATGCCTCTCATAATTTTACATACATCTTTCTTTATACCTTCTGATATAGCTTGGTGTCAGTTTTGCTGTCCTGATGTAGGGTCTTGACCTAAAATGTCGACCAGCCATCTGGCTCCACAGATGTCGCTGGGCCAGCTGAGTTCCTCCACCAGTTTGTTTTTGCTCCAGATTAGGGCATCTACAGTCTCTTGTTTCTCGGTTAATTCTGCTCCTGCGAAATGCCATGGGATGCTTTGTTAGCTTAAAGGTACTTGATAAATAGAAGTTGGTGTCAAGCAAATGCACATTATATATGGGACATTAATATTGTGAGGGCAGTAGTTTTATTTAGAGATACAGCATGGAAACAGGCCCTTTGTCACACCGAGTCCACACTGGCCATCGATCACCCATACGCTAGTTCTATCCTACACACTTGGGACAATTTACAGGCCAATTAACCAGCAAGCCTGCATGTCTCTAGAATTTGAGAGGAAAACGGAGCTCCCGGAGAAAACTCACTCGGTCACGGGGAGATGGTACAAGTTTCGTACAAACAGCCAGTCGTAACGATCAAATCCGGGTCACCGGCGCTGCAAGGCAGCAACTCTACCACTGTGTACTGTTTGAGTTGTCAGTGTTGTTCTGTTTATAAGACTCATTCTTAAATTACCCAACATGCACAGGCCCACCATTAATCACCCAACAACCCTGCCGCATGGTGTATTTCCTTCACACCCTCTGGAAAGTGAACAGTCATTTCATTACTCAACTAGATATTTTTTACTTTATGACATGTCTGATATTTTGGTGATTAACAATTTTTATATGACCCTCTGAATTATGCTTGCAGACTTCATAAGATCTTTTAAAACAATTAAAAATTGAAGCTATGTAAGAACTCTGTAACCAGTTGTATTAAAAAACATATATTTTTAAAAAATTTTAAAAGACTTCATAAGATCTTAAGTGATGGGAGTAAAATTAGGCTATTGGGCCCATCAAGTCTACTCCGCCATTCAATCATGGCTGATCTATCTCTTCCTCATTCTCCTGCCTTCTCCACATAACCTCTGACACCTCTGACACTTGTGTTGGAAGCTGTTTTCTGTTTATCCTTCTGTGTTGAGAACAACGCTTTTATAGATTCAAGATGGCGCCCAGGCCAGGCCAGGCGACCCTTTGTGCACTGGTCACAAAAGTGGGTCTGCAATAACAACTACAATCACTCCACTCTTTTAAATCTCTCCTATGACAGCAATATTTCTACGTTATCAGTGCATCGTGGATGGCTCGTTGTAACCATGTGTAGTTTTTCCACTTTTGGTGAACACGCAACAAAACCTTTTCACTTTGCCTCTGCACACGTGATAATAAACTAGACTAAACTTGTAAGTTCCTTAAAATAATGAGGCGACGGGAAGCTCCAACGCTGAAGCTATTGCAGGCCTTGACAATTTCTGGGCAGGTTGACGTTTTAGTGGCTCCCCTCAAGGGAAGTAAACAGTTAGATTTTTGTTTTGTGTGAAAAGAATGAGTCCGACTTGACTTTTTTGTTCCAGATACTCTAGTGGTTTCCATTTCTGTGTGAAACATTGCATTCTGCGGTTGCACTAATTCCATTCACCTCCACTGCATTGTGCTCACCCAGACTGCAACGTGTCACAGGTGCTAAAGTACACCTCCCCTCCTCACTTTCCATTCACCCCCCCACTCCAAATTCAAATAACCCGAGGAGCTGATAACCTCAAACATCTGTAAGGCATTTTACCAGTAAAATCATGTTTTGGCCTGGCTTAACTGCCACTACAATTGTTCGGTGTGAAAACCTTGAGTGTGTACCAAACAGGCTGAAACGTAAAGAATATTTATTCCAAACAACACCGCAAGTTTAGTGCAGTGTGGTTTCAGGGTTTCCCACAGATAAAGCATCTGGGCAGCATTAACTGTATGCTCCGTAAACGTTGGCTTGGAGATAATCCACAGAGGCACAGACCACAAAGCACATAAACGGTTGTTCCCTCCTGCACTCAGTGTAATCACTACACCGGCTGCAGGACCAAGACACAAAAAGGAAATATAAAGCCTGGCTTCAAGGCCTGGTGAGAGCATTCCTTCAGTTAGACAACAGGTGTCTGCGGCACAGTTATGACTGTTATTCAACACTCAGCAGTCCTTACCCAACTGCACTCCCCCTCACCTCCAACTGCAGATCTATGCCAACACGATACAGATGCTGCCTGACCCACTGAGTTACTCCAGCATTTTGCATCTATTTTTGGATAAACCAGCACCTGCAGTTTCTTCCTACACAATACAGACTTCTGTTACATTTTCGAGGGCTCTTATGGCACCGGGTTAAGACAAAATGGAAGACTCTACTTTTAACGTGGTAAGGTAAACTAGGCAAGGAAGCACAGTGGTGCAGCCGTAGAGTTGCTACCTTATAGCACCAGAGATCCAGGGTCAAACCTGACTATGGGTGCTGTCTGCATGGAGCTTGTACATTCTCCCTGTTACCCCGTGGGTTTTCTCCGGGTGATGCGTTTCCTCCCACATTCAAAAGACGTGCAGGTTTGTAGTTTAATTTAATTTAGTTTAGTTTAGTTTAGCTTAGTTTAGTTTAGAGATACAGTGTGCAAACTGGCCCTTTGGCCCACCGAGTCCACGCCGACCTGCCAACACCCCAGACACTTACACTATACAACACATAAGGAACAATTTTATAATTTACAGAATCCAATTTACCTACAAACCTTTGGTTAATTGCCTTCTATAAATTGTCCTTAGTGTGAAGGATAGAACTAACATATGTGGATCGCTGGTCGGTGTGGACTCAGTGGGCTGAAGAGCCTGTTTCCATACTGTATCTCTAAACTAAATTAAACTAAACTAATGGAAAGCAAAACGGAGAGAGATACAGTGCTATAACACCATGTAAGTATGGCTCCTAACATTGACCTTTGGATTAGCTCCTCCTGATTTTGGCGTGACTGGAACACAGCACAGTTGAAATGTTAATATGTCTTCTTTCAGGACTGGATGTGAAGATCCTATACAAGTTCAGTGTATAAGGACCTTTGAGTGGAGTTGGTGGGAGGAGAGGACACTGTGGAAAGGTTGATAGATAGTGATCCGCCCCGGGCCGCGGAGTTTGAACTGGCCCATTCGCGGAGCTCAGATTCGGCCGTGGGACTTACCATCACCCGGCAGGGGGCCCAACATCGAAAGCCTGGATCATCTCAACGCAGAGGGAGAACAAGGAAGGAAGAGATAAGGACTTTAAGACTTTTGCCTTCCATCACAGTGAGGAGGTGCCTGGGAGACTCACTGTGGTGGATGTTAAACTGTGTTCATTGTGTGTTCTGTTATTTTATTTTCTGTCACGACTGCAAGGTACGTAATTTCGTTCAAACTAAAAGTTTGAAATGACAATAAAGGAAACTTTATCCTCATGCTGCCTGTGCCTTTACTGTGACTGTTCAAACCCAAAGGGCCACTGGAAAAAGAACACACAGGATTTAATTTATATCCGAAGAAGGGTCTCGACCCGAAACGTTACCCATTCCTTCTCTGCAGAGATGCTGACTGTCCCGCTGAGTTACTCCATCATTTTGTGTCCGGCTTCAGGGTTTGGTTTTGTTGAGTTTAATTTAGTTTAGTTTAGTATAATTAGTTTATTATCACCACATATACTGAGGTACAGTGAAAAGCATTTTGTTGACTGCTATCCAGTCGGCGAAAAGCGACCATACATGATTGCAATCAAGCAGTCCACAGTGTACAGATGAAGGGAATAATATTTAGTGCAAGATAAAGTCCAATTAAAGATAGCTCAAAGGCCTCCAATGGGGTAAATGGAGGTCAGAACCGCTCTCTAGTTGGTGATAGGGTGGTTCAGTTGCCTGATCTGATAACAGCTGGGAAGAAACAGTCCTTGAATCTGGGTTGATCGGTAGATACAATGTGCCCTGTAACACAGTCTCATTTAAACTGTTGATTGCTCACCTTTTTTTTCTTTATATTTCCGTTCTTTTAATAAAAAGGGACACACTTATTGATTTAATCTTTTAATGAGTGTCATTAGGGCAACTTGTTGGGTTGGGTTATAATACGCCCACTGTTGACCTGAATTCATAGCTCAATCAGACTCTTCATTGCACTGACAGGAGCACCGAGAGAGTCGGGACATGGATATTTATGTGTTTTCTTTTGTGAATGAATAGATTAATTAATAGTTTATACAGATGGCCCATTTAACCGAGAAAGAAGGTTTACAGTGATTTCTGCCGTAAATTTAGCAGCTATTCCAGACTGCCACACAGCTACCCATGACACAAAGTGCAGTTGTGCCAACATTTCAGACTATTCTGTTTTGGTCCCAAAAGTCTACAAAAACTACCTGAAGCAAATATTGATGCTATTCAAAGCCCTCTCGCTGACAGCACAGTTGCAGGGAAACTGCAGATGCTGCAGCACAAGGAACTGCAGACGCTGGAATCTTGAGCAAAAAGCACAGTGATGGCATCCATTAGTTGTTTTGTTACTCGAGATTCCAGTATCTGCAGCCTTCTGTGTTCCCAATGATATTATTCTAATTACAATTCTAAGTATCTTGGCAAGATACCACTGAAATATATTAGACAATACTCTTTTGCGGTGCACACAGAAAAATAAACAAGAGAAAGTCATAAGGTCAGAAGTGATAGGTGCCGAATTAGGCCATTCGGCCCATCAAGTCTACATCACCATTTAATTATGGCTAATCTATCTCTCCCCCCTAACCCCATTCTCCTTCCTTCTCCTCATAACCCCTGACCCCTGAAGTGACGCGGTGCTTATTAACGCCATAGTTCATGACCACATTAAATCCTGGGGATGCTGCACGTCTCAGAGCATAGTTTGAAAACGCCAGTGAGAAGGGTCTTCTCCCTGCTCCTTACCTGCATTAACTGCAGTTCAACAACTAAGCCGCAATCGAGTGCTTCACCTTGAGGAGAACTAACATTGGCAGGAAAATTGGGACAATGCTTCGTGGCAGGGTAGAGATAAATGAGACTGGTGATGGAATAAGAGAATATTTACTCGTGATTTGCAATAACGTCATGTTAATTATGCCCTCTTTCAATAAAATTAGTATATCCCTGAATCTTTTTCTTCGCCTGCCAAGTAATCTCCCTTTACATCAGACCTTGGGTTAGAGTATCTGTCTTGGAAGTCTTATGTCAGATATAGATTCCTAGAGTCATACAACGTGGACAGGCCGTTCGGTCCACCTTGCCCACACCGAACAACATGCCGACCGTAGGTAATCTAGGTCTCAGAAGCTTAAAGGAGGGCAGGGATCATTGCTGTATATCATACCATGAGTTTTGTTCAGGTCTGAGATCTTGATCTTCAACTTTTTACCTCAGTTGACCAAGGAGTGTGCTGGTGCATTAAAGTTTGTGGTGAATTTGTTCCTTCATAGTCAGGGCCGCTTCACACGTTTAAGCTTAGGGCCTCGCGATCTAGAGGGGCCTCAGCAGGGGCAGATTTATCAATATGCTTCATAGGCTGAAGCCTAGGGCGTCACAATCTAGGGGGCCTCCGGCCAAGGTGTTTTTTACCCACCCCCCCCCCCCCCCGAGTAAAAAAAATCCAGAGAAAAAAAAAATTTGGAGCGCTAACAACGATTCCACTTTGACGGCAATTACCCAAAATTCTGGTTCCGGCCCGCTGGAAGTTTTCGGGAAAAAAATGTGATTTTTAAAAAATGCATACAACAATGACCCCAATCATCCCATTCCAACCACTCATTACTCTTGACAACCAAACTATTTCTGAAATATTGGTCATAAATCTGGTCCAAAATAAGGCTCAGAATGCACCAGAGAGCATCTAAAACCCCAGAGATTACAGGGCCCTTAAGCTGGCCCTGGACCCTGGCCGCAAGGGTCTATAAGCTTTGCGCTTGTGATATGCGTTGCATGCATTTGTTTCACGTAAAATGTTTGTAATCCTGCCATGCCACCCCCCTTTTTGAAAAGCTTCATACGGGCCTGGTGTATAATATTTTTGACACTGTCATAGGCCTTTCTTACATATGCTGTCACAATGCACTGTAGTCTCTAAACAACACTTCAGTAATTTTCCTTGCCCTCCATTTCAGAATAATAGTGTTTTAAGCCGATAACTCAACACTAGCACTGGCAATAAATAAAAAGCGCAACTTTCCAGCCATTATCTCATTGGCCACGCTCGGCTGCACATCGGTGTCAATCTGGTGGACTCTACAATCTTCCTCTCGTCGTTGGGGTGGGGGATTGGGAGGGGTCTCACAAGTAGAATAGCCTAGGGCCTCTCTTCATCTAAATCTGGCCCTGTTCATAGTTACTTACTTACTTACTACTTATTATGCCTCCTGGAATGTAGGGCAGCAACGAAGGTCCTCCACTCCTGTCTGTTCTGGGCTAGCTTCTGGACACTAACCCAGGTCAGGTCCATTGCTTTTCCATTTTCCTCCCAGTGTCCAGTGTCTGGTCTGTCATCCTAGGATCTGTCAATAGCCCTGGAAGTCCATCACGCCCAGTAGTGTTGATTCCTTTAGTTACTGTTTCCGTAACATAATTGTTTTACGAGACAGGGTTGTTCGCCCTGTGCTCAACGTCCAACCTAGAGGACCAGTGGATCACTCTTCGTCTCGCCTCTACCATTCGACCTGTCCAGCATGGGAGACCCTAACAGGAAACTAATCTCTCGCTGGCATAGCTCCAGGGGTCACTGAGACACACTAGCTCCCCGACAAGGTTGCAATCCAACAGGGAGTATCATTCATAGTTCCCTTTGTTAAAAGATTCAAGAATGTGCTCAAGGCTTCCCATTAGAAGGAGATGAGGAGGAAGTTCTTTAGCCAGATGGGTAGTGAATCTGTGGAATTCATTGCCACAGAGGGCTGTGGAGGCCAAGCCATTGGGCATTTTTAAAGCGGAGATTAAAAAGTTTCTTTAATTAGTAAGCATATCAAAGGTTATGGGGTAACAGAAGGAGAATGGGATTGAGAGGGTTAGATAGATCACCATGATTAAATTAAATGGCAAAGTTCTACTATTTACTGTATACTTTCCTCTTGCATTTGACATCCAAAAATGCACCACCTCGTAATTGTCCAAATTGAGTTCTCTCTGCCATTTCTCCACCCAAATTTCCATCTCATGGCATTAAGAAACATAAGGTATATTGCAGCCATGGATGAGTGGCAGAGGACACATTCCCAAACGACCCACACGCCTGCCTGGTCAGCCATATCCAGCCCCAAGTGTGGAAAAGTCTGCACTTCCCACATGAGCCTCATTAAACCACCTCAGAAGCTTCACAATCAGAGTGGAACTGAGTCATATTTGATGCCAAGCAACAACCTAAGGCCGGGTGTTTTTGATGCGTTAAATTTCAAAAGAATAGCAACTGTCATGACATGTTATCTAACAAACAAGATCCCCACCTTTTACAGAGTCATTAGCTGATATAAATAGTCCACTCATCCTGACAGGGCTTGGTTTGTGTTCATTTGTAGATCTTGTTGAAGTGAGGTTCACTGTCAGAACACATTGAACTAATGCTATAAGATGCCACACTACAGAGATGACTGAACAAACAAGTTATGAACAAACTAAATGGCATCTTAAAGTAAGAAATGCATTCACTGCATGTAGTCTTTAGACATGGTATTGGCAGTAGGTTGCTGACATGGATAAAAAAAATTGGTTGGCAGACAGGAAATAAAGGGTAGGAATTAATGGGTCCTTTTCAGAATGGCAGGCAGTGACTAGTGGGGTACCGCAAGGCTCCAGCTGGGACCGCAGCTATTTACAATATATATTTATGATTTGGATGAAGGGATTAAAAGTAACATTAGCAAATTTGCAGATGACACAAAGCTGGATGGCAGTGTGAACTGTGATGAGGATGCAGGGTGACTTGGACAGGCTGGGTGAGTGGGTAGATGCATGGCAGATGCAGTTTAATGTGGATAAATGTGAGGTTATCCACTTTGGTGGCAAAAACAGGAAGGCAGATTATTATCTAAATGGTGTCAACTTGGGAAAAGGAGAAGTACATTAGGATCGGGGGGGTGAAGAAAGCGAATGGCATGTTGGCCTTCATAACAAGAGGTGTTGAGTTAGGAGCAAAGAGGTCCTCCTGCAGTTGTACAGGGCCCTAGTGAGACCACACCTGGGGTATTGTATGCAGTTTTGGTCTCCAAACGTGAGGAAGGATATTCTTGCTATTGGCCAAGATAGACTGGCAGGTGATTCTTAAAGGGTTGACAGTGGATGTGCAATGGAAGGTATTTAAAGACTGCATGGATGAAGTACAAAAGTTGTTCATACCAGTTTGGCAAAAGAATAAATCGGGGAAGGTGGTGCATCCATGGATAACAAGGGAAATCAGGGATAGTATAAAAACAAAAGATGAGGCATACAAATTTGCCAGAAAAAGCAGCCTACCGGAGGACTGGGAGAAATTCAGAATCCAGCAGAGGAGGACAAAGGGCTTAATTAGGAAAGGGAAAATAGATTATGAAAGGAAACTGGCAGGGAACATAAAAACTGACTGCAAAAGTTTTTATAGATATGTAAAGAGAAAGAGACTAGTTAAAACAAATGTTGGTCCCTTGCAGTCAGAAACAGGTGAATTGATCATGGGGAACAAGGACATGGCAGACCAATTGAATAACTACTTTGGTTCTGTCTTCACTAAGGAAGACATAAATAATCTGCCGGAAATAGCAGTGGAACGGGGGTCAAATAAGATGGAGGAACTGAGTGAAATCCAGGTTAGCCGGGAGGTGGTGTTGGGTAAATTGAACGGATTGAAGGCCGATAAATCCCCAGGGCCAGATAGTCTGCATCCCAGAGTACTCAAGGAGGTAGCCACAGAAATAGTGGATGCATTAGTGATAATTTTTCAAAATTACTTAGATTCTGGAGTAGTTCCTGAGGATTGGAGGGTAGCTAATGTAACCCCACTTTTTAAAAAAGGAGGGAGAGAGAAAGCGGGGAATTACAGACCAGTTAGTCTAACATCGGTAGTGGAGAAACTGCTAGAGTCAGTTATTAAAGATGGGATAGCAGCGCATTTGGAAAGTGGTGAAATCATTGGACAAAGTCAGCATGGATTTACGAAAGGTAAATCATGTCTGACAAATCTGATAGAATTTTTCGAGGATGTAACTAGTAGAGTGGATAAGGGAGAACCAGTGGATGTGTTATATCTAGACTTTCAGAAGGCTTTCGACAAGGTCCCGCATAAGAGATTAGCATACAAACTTAAAGCACACGGTATTGGGGGTTCAGTATTGATGTGGATAGAGAACTGGCTAGCAGACAGGAGGCAAAGGGTAGGAGTAAACGGGTCCTTTTCAGAATGGCAGGCAGTGACTAGTGGGGTGCCGCAAGGCTCAGTGCTGGGACCCCAGCTATTTACAATATATATTAATGATTTGGACGAGGGAATTCAATGCAACATCTCCAAATTTGCAGATGATACCAAGCTGGGGGGTATAGTTAGGTGTGAGGAGGATGCTTGGAGGCTGCAGGGTGATTTGGATAGGCTGAGTGAATGGGCAGATGCATGGCAGATGCAGTACAATGTGGATAAATGTGAGGTTATCCACTTTGGTGGCAAAAACATGAGGGTAGACTATTTGAATGGTGGCAGATTAGGTAAGGGGGAGATGCAACGAGACCTGGGTGTCATGGTACACCAGTCATTGAAAGTAGGCATGCAGGTGCAGCAGGCAGTGAAGAAAGCAAATGGTATGTTAGCATTCATAGCGAAAGGATTTGAGTATAGGAGCAGGGAGGTTCTACTGCAGTTGTACAGGGTTTTGGTGAGGCCACACCTGGAGTACTGCGTACAGTTTTGGTCTCCAAATCTGTGGAAAGACATCCTTGCCATAGAGGGGGTACAGAGAAGATTCACCAGACTGATTCCTGGGATGTCAGGACTTTCATATGAGGAAAGATTGGATAGACTCGGTTTGTACTCGATGGAATTTAGAAGATTGAGGGGGGATCTTATAGAAACCTACAAAATTCTTAAGGGGTTGGACAAGCTAGATGCTGGAAGATTGTTCCCGATGTTGGGGGAGTCCAGAACAAGGGGTCACAGTCTAAGGATAAGGGGGAATTCCTTTAGGACCGAAATGAGGAAAACATTCTTTACACAGAGAGTGGTGAGTCTCTGGAATTCTCTGCCACAGAAGGTAGTTGAGGCCAGTTCATTGGCTATATTTAAGAGGGCGTTAGATGTGGCACTTGTGGCTAAAGGGATCAGGGGGTATGGAGAGAAGGCAGGTGCGGGATACTGAGTTGGATGATCAGCCATGATCACATTGAATGGCGGTGCAGGCTCGAAGGGCCGAATGGCCTACTCCTGCACCTATTTTCTATGTTTCTATGTTTCTATGAGGGAGTGCAGCGTAGGTTCACGAGGTAAATTCCCGGGATGGCAGGACTGTCATATGTTGATAGATTGGAGTGGCTGGGCTTGTATACTCTAGAATTTAAAAGGATGAGAGAGGATTTTATTGAAACATATATGATTATGAAGGGTTTGGACACGCTAGAGGCAGGAAACATGTTCCCAATGTTGGGGGAGTCCAGAACCAGGGGTCATAGATTAACAATAAGTGGTAAGCCATTTAGAATGGAGATGAGGAAAAACTTTTTTACACAGACAGTTGTGAGTGTGTGAAATTCTCTGTCTCGGAGGGCGGTGGAGGCTAGTTCTCTGGATGCTTTCAAGAGAGCGTTAGATAGAGCTCTTAGGGATAGCGGAGTTAAGGGAAAAGGAGAAGGCAGGAACAGGGTACTGATTGTGGATGGTCAGCCATGATCACATTGAATGGCGGTGCTGGCTCGAAGGGCCGAATGGCCTACTCCTGCACCTATATTGTTTATTGACTTTAGAGATACCGTGTGGAAACTGGCCTTTCGGCCCACCAAATCCACGCCGACCAGCGATCACGCCGTACACCAACCCGCCCACACAAGGAACAATTTCTACAACTTACCCAAGCCAATTAACCTACAAACATGTACATCTTTGGAGTGTGGGAGGAAACCAGAGCACCCGAAGAAAACCCACACGGTCACAGGGAGAACATACAAACTCTATACAGACAGCACCCATAGTCAGGATCGAAACTGGGTCTCTGGCGCTGTAAGGCAGCAACTTGTACTTGTAGGACAGTTTTAAATAAACAATACATCTGTGTTCCTCTGTACAGAGATAATAGAAAATCTTTCCACATTTTGTTCTGTGATGGGAACTGATAAATAGAGACATGGTGATTGTCTTGTCAATTGGAGTAAGCAGGAACTAGGAGCTGCAGATGCTGGTTTACGGAAAGACACAAAGAGCTGGAGTAATTCAGTGGGTCAGGCAGCACCTCTGGATCTTTGAGTACATACCCACTTCCTTTATTCTCTTCCCTAGAGCAGTCCTGAGCTACCATCTACCTCATTGGAGACCCTCAGACTTTACTGGACTTTATCTCATACTAAGTGTTATTCCCTTCATCCAGTTTCTGTACATTGCTGATAGCTTGATTGTAGTATAATCTTTCTGCTAACTGAATAGCAGGCAACAAAATTGTTTTTTGCTGTACCTCAGTACATGTGACAATAAACTAAACTAAACCATTTCTTAATCAGTTTCCAAGTCATGTTGGGAGTGCATTCTAGACATTTTCACTTTTGCTGACATGTGGAACTTTATTATGTGCCTTGGCATAAGATTTGGGTCAAGTTTTGGGTCAATTTATCAAGGATCAAATGTTGGTAAACAAGGATCAAATTGAATGAATAAATTCACGGTCTTCCTCAGTCATGATATGAAATTGCAGAGCAGTTCTGAAAATGCCTTGACATAGAATAATAAATGCAGAAAAAGTGAGCCTTTCAACAGTAGCCAAGGGAATGTGGGTGAGGGTGGTTTTGAAAGCAGCTGAAAAATTGCAAGAAGTCTCTGGAATGCTTAAAGAGTTTTTAGGGCACCATTAATACCAGTGTAAACATTACCCAGTTTCAAACATGTCAATAGAATTATAAACCTTGAAATTACAAGTCTTGTGAAGATTAGTCAGTTCACATTTGCCAAGATTTTGTTTGCACTGATTAAAACTTTATAATCCAGTATTTATGTCCCACCAAAATTAACCATGACTAGGGTAAACGTAAAATTATGTCGAACTTGCAACTTTTCCCCCTTTCAGTTTGATACTACAGTCTTAAAAGAGCGAACTGCATATAATTAATATCTGAAATAAAAATAGAAGTGGCTGTTACATTTTATCTTGCAATCTCAACTATTTTACTGAAATGTTCATGTGACAGCAGAAATTCCCTCAGCAAAAATGTTGATCTTCTTCATTCCTGTTTTGAAAGAATTGTTTTGCCTTCCTGCTTGGGTTCCTTGAGTACAGTGAAGGAAAGGAAGTTGCAATTATTAAATGAAACTTTCCTCGTGCGTAAGAACATATCCTAAAAGCATGCAGTTCAAAGGGACCAAGGACAATAGTAACTCAGAAAAACAAATGAAGGCATCCTTATAAATGGAATTTAGGTCATTAGTTGCTTTGCACACTAGCAACCTTGGCCCATTTATAAACAAAAATATTTTTTGCTATTTTGAGAGTCGTACGTTCAATACTTGGTCAGAAGCTTGAAGGTAACTCGTTCAAAACAACTTAGTCACTATTATATCAGAAAAACAAAATGGCTAATTAAAAATTAGAATCGAAACAAGTTTAATCTAGTTTAGTTTTGTTTAGAGATGCAGCGTGGAAACAGGCCCTTTGGTCCACCGAGTCTACGCCAACCCATTACCCATACCATAAATAGGTGCAGGAGGAGGCCATTCAGCCCTTCGAGCCAGCACCGCCATTCATTGTGATCATGGCTGATCGTCCGCTATCATCAATAACCCATGCCTGCCTTCTCCCCATATCCCTTGACTCCACTAGTCCCTAGAACTCTATCCAACTCTCTCTTAAATCCATTCAATGATTTGGCCTCCTCTGCCCTCTGTGGCAGGGAATTCCATAAATTCACAACTCTCTGGGTAATGCATTTCGTTGTCTCTGTACTGTACACTGACAATGACAATTAAAATTGAATCTGAATCTGAATCTGAATCTGAAAAAGGTTTTTTCTCACCTCAGTCTTAAATGACCTCCCCTTTATTCTAAGACTGTGGCCCCTGGTTCTGGACTCACCCAACATTGGGAACATTTTTACTGCATCTAGCTTCTCCAGTCCTTTTATAATTTTATATGTTGCTATAAGATTCCCCCTCATCCTTCTAAACTCCAGTGAATACAAGCCTAGTCTTTTCAATCTTTCCTCATATGACAGTCCCGCCATCCCAGGGATCAATCTCGTGAACCTACGCTGCACTGCCTCTATCACAAGGATGTCCTTCCTCAAATTAGGAGACCAAAACTGTACACAATACACACAATACTACTTGATCTATGGTTATCCCACTTTCGCATCCTGCACTCTAGGGGCAGCTTACAAAAACTAGTTTACATAGCTTTGGGGTTAGGAGGGAGAGATCGATCAGCCGTGATTGAATTGTGGAATAGACTTGATGGGCCAAATGGCCTTATTCTGCTCCTATCCCTTATGGCTTTATGACCTTACCAACCTGCATGGCTTTGGAATGTGAGGGGAAAACCGGAGCACCCAGAGTAAACCCAACCAGTCACAGTGAGAACGTACAAGCACCACACAGACAGCACCCATAGTCAGGATTGAACCAGGGTTTCTGCCGCTGTGAGGCAGTAGCTGTACTGCTGTGCCACAAACTGTGCCATCCAAGCTTGAAAGAAAAAATGCTTGTGTTGTTATATCAACAAAACCAACTCCCAAACTACTTCCCAACTTTAAAGTTTTGTTGCGTTCACAAATGTTGGGAAAACAAATCGATTTAGGAGCGGGAAAGTGAATTCATTCCTCACAGGTCATAACTGCCTAACTTGAAAAATATATTTGGGAGGAGTTCAGAGCCCTGATTTGTTCTGGCCTTTTCTCATCTCCAGTTCCCCCGTCCCTCCCACACCTCTACCTTTCAGTCTGAGGAAGTGTCCAGACCCGAAACTCACCCATTCCTTCTCTCCAGAGATGCTGCCTGACCCGCTGAGTTACCGCAGCACTTTATGTCTCATCTTTGGTATAAAGATATTTTTAAGGCCGAGATAGATAGATTTTTGATTAGTACAGGTGTCAGAGGTTATGGGGAGAAGGCAGCAGAATGGGGTTAGGAGGGAGAGATAGATCAGCCGTGATTGAATGGCGGAGTAGACGTGATGGGCCGAATGGCCTAATTCTAATCCTATTCCTTATGACCTTATGGCCTTGTAACCGGAATCTGAAGTTCGTTCCTACACAGGAGTTCAGAGTTTCTTTAATCAGAAAGCCAAGATTAACTTTTGGGGCCAAGATATTCCATTATGTGGTGTGTTGCTTATGTTCACCATATGATAGATGGAAAGGTGATCACTGACTGGACCTATCAGTCTCTATTTAATGTATTGGTCTGGAAGTTGTGATATACTTCCTTGGTTCTCTGTGCATGTGACTCGCTACTGCAGGTCCACCACCGCTTTACCAGCCACTGGTTGTCCGGCACTGATAATCCAGACAAAATTGCAAGAGCGTACTTGGAATCCCTCCCACCCCTGGAAGCCCCCCGAAAATGTGATGCCTAGACCGGATGAGGCGGACAATCCCGACCTCACTGGGACTTCTGCTGGTGCTTGGCAGGCTGAGTTTACCCCCTGCCACCAGGGCTCTGTAACTGTGGTAACACCACTGCAGAACTTGAATCAGATGGAGATCGATCAGGTCAAGGAGATTTTCACCTTTGGCCATCGCCTTTGTAATATATGCGACAATAATTGTTACTTTGGGGCTATCACCCCTTTAAGGAAGATGTCACATGTTTAACTGCTCTCAAGGCTGCCGAGCAGGACCAGGAAAAGTCTCACTATAAACTGCGGCCATTTTGTTTGAGCTTGTTATGTTTCACGAGTACCATTCCATGCTCTCTATGGTGGACTTTGTAGAAGGTCAAGAAATCATTTTTAGACTTTGGACTTTCTATCTCTAAACTAAACTAATGAACTAAACTTTAGAGATACAGTGTGGAAACAGCCCCCGTCAGCCCACCGAGTCTGCGCTGTCCAATGATCCCCATACACTAGCACTATCCTACACACAATTTACAGGGACAATTTACAATTTTATCAAAGCCAATTAACCTACAAACCTGTACGTCTTTGGAGTGTAAGAGGAAACCGGAGCACCCGGAGAAAGTCCACATGTTCACAGGGAGAACGCACAAACTCTGTGCAGTCAGCACCCATAGTCAGGATCAAACCAGGGTCTCTGACGCTGTAAGGCAGTAACTCTACTGCTACGCCAATGTGCCACCTCATTCAACACACCTTCTTTACAACCGACACATCCCAAAGATGACTACCGCCCAATTCCAACAGGAATTATATCATAGCTGAGCAGTGAGTTGGTGTCAAAGTTCATGAGACGGTTAGGCCTAAGCAACTGTTTGAGATAAGACAAGGGAGGAAGGATGAGCAAGATTTGTGATTGAGATGAGGCTAGGGGCACGTTAAATATTCTTCCTCATGGAGTACATAGACATTTTCTATAAAAAATAATTATATGTGACGTTATCTGAATGTCTTATGCCTGCAAATGATCTCTGCTGCTCATTTTTGTCAACAACTTTGAGTCTACGGGAATTTCATTTGGATCTAAAATGCTGTGAACGCAAAAACAGAAAATGCAAGGAAAACTCAGCAAGTCCGTCAGTATCTGTGGAAAGAGAAATAGAGCTGAGAAAAGGGTCCGATGAAGGGTCTTTGACCTAAAACATTAATTCTATTTCTCTCTCCACAAATGCGACCTGACCTACTGAGTTTTTCTAGCATTTTCTGTTTTTATTTTCAGATTTCCAGTATCTTCAGAGGAAACGCATATTTGTTCTCCTTGGATGAGCAGCTTTCCAATGTCTAATATTGGTCTGGTTAATGCAAAGGTGTGAAAAAACTGTCAGAATTGCAGCACAAGTGACCATGCCATTTTTGCTATCACCTTCGGCCCACTAATGCCTTACCATCCCCATAAACCAACTGGATGTAGTGGAAACAGCTAGCCAAATATTTTCCTGTATTTTAACTTGGAAAAGATGTGAAGAATTCAGTGTATTAATTTAAGCATGCATCTTCTAAATATACAGTGTAACATGGGAATATTCCTATTGTAGAAACAAAGAACTGCAGATGTTGGTTTACAAACAAAAGAGACAAAGTGCTGGGGTAACTTGAGTATAGAAGTTGGGAGGTCATATTAAGTATAGAGGTTGGGAGGTCTGGTTACAGTTATATAAAACATTTAAAGTATTGTGTTCAGTTCTGGGCACCATGTTATACGAAAGATGTTGAAAGATGTCAAGCAGCAAAGGGTGCAGAGAAGATTTATGAGGATGGTGCCAGGACTTGAAGGCCTGAGCTATAGGGAGAGGATGAGCAGGCTAGGACTATTCCTTGAGGATGAGGGGTTATGTGAGGTGTATGAAATCATTAGAGGAATAGATCGGGTAGACACACAGTGTCTCTTGCCCAGGGTAAGGGAATCGAGAACCAGGTGATATGCTGTAGGTTTTAGATGAGGGGGGCAAGAATAGGAATCTGAGGGGTAACATTTTCACACAGAGGGTGGTGGGTGTGTGGAACAAGCTGCTAGAGGAGGTAGTTGAGGCAGGTAGTATTGCAACATTTAAAAAACATTTAGACAGGTACATGAATAGGAGAGGTTTAGAGGGTTATGGGTCAAATGCAGGTAGGTGGGACTAGTGTAGATGGGACATGTTGGTTGGTGTGGGAAAGACGGGCTGAAGGGCCTGTTTCCACGATGTATGACTCTATGACTAAAGGGCCTGTCCTACCAGCATCCGACTCCAAGCAATGAGCGCGATCAAACTAGAAGCGGGGGCCGCGCGGAAGTCGGGTGATCCCCTCTGCAGGGCCGTTCCCACCAGCATGCGCCTACATGTGGCAAGCTTGACCAAACTGTCAGCGAGGGCCGCGCGCAGGTCGGGTGAGTGGCGCAATGCGGCACAAAGTGAGGCGATCTTGGAGCGAAGTCTTAAAGGTAAGTTCGCCAGGACAGAGAGTGTCACACAGAGAGGGGCAGAGGCACACACACAGAGGGTCACGGAGGCACCTACAGAGAGGGTCACGGAGGCACGACGTCAAGACGGTGTTTAATGCGTTGAGGCGACTGCGAGCCGACAAGCCGTTGCCGCGCGGAATTTTTGAACATAGTCAGTTTTTCGGAGCCCCGCGCGATGTCGGGATGAACTCTGCACAATTCCGCACGGCTCCGGCGATGGAAGTGGGACCGGCCCCGCGGTGCCGGACAGCTCAAGCGACCACGTTAGGTCGCGCTCATCGCATAGAGTTGCATGCTGGTGGGACAGGCCCTTAATGCCTTGCCGTTCCCATAAACCAACTGGATGTGGTATAAACAGCCAGCCAAATCATTTCTTGTATTTTAACTGGGAGAAGCTGTGAAGAATTCAATGTTATAATTTAAGCATGCATCTCTTAAATATTCAGTGTGATGAGGGAATATTCCTATTGTACTAACAAAGAATTTTAGATATTGGTTTACCAAAAAAAGACACAAAATGCTGAGGTATCTCAGAGGGGCAAGCAGCATCGCTGGAGTACCTGGATAGGTGACGTTTTGGGTCATGTCCCTTCTTCAGTTTGGAATATTCCTATTGGCCTGGGATTCTTTGCTTAAATGTTAAATATAGATCTCATTGGATTTTTCAACTAATCTGGCTCTTAGCATTTGACCTTTAGTGTCAAGAACATATGTAGGCATCTTGACTCAATCCACATTTCTTACACTAGAAATTCAGATGCCTTATAAAGGGAAATAGGAAATAGTAATTTTACGTTTAATGTAATCTTAGTTTGACTAATATGTATGAAAAATTAAATGACAATGATGACTTTGTGATGAACAACTGGCATATTGTTAAAAATATATAGTGATTGATATTTCTGACTCATACCTGTCATTGACTGCATCTGGTCATGGAAAATTCCCTCAGGCACAATTAGAACCGTCGAGGCCACCACTATTTCTAGACGGATTAGAACGATGAGTATTGGAACAGAAATAAAGAAATACAGAGAAAATGAAAAAATGAGGATGATGAGAGAAATTAAAATGAATTAAAAAGAGCAACATGATATCCAAATAGCCTAGAATTAAATAAAACATCAATGATTTTGAAGGATATCGCCTGGTATCAGAGCTTAAATGTCCACCTGATGAGAAATTACAATTTTGAAGGATCTATTAATTTTGAGCTGAGCAAGTGCTCCTCTACTGAGCAAGTAATCTACGTACTTCTACATGAACAAGACTAGCTTGGATAACTTGGACAGGTTGTGTGAGTGGGCAGAAGCATGGCAGATGCAGCATAGTGTGGATAAATGTGAGGTTATCCAATTTGGTGGCAAGAACAGGAAGGCAGATTGTTATCTGACTGGTGTCAGATTAGGAGAAGGGGAGTTGCAACTAGACCTAGATGTGCTTGTATATCATTGAAAGTAAGCATGCAGGTACAGCAGGCAGTGAAGAAAGCTAATGGCCTGGTGGCCTTTATTGCGGGAGGATTTGAGTTTAGGAGCAAGGAGGTCCTACTGCAGTTGTACAGGGCCCTGGTGAGACTACACCTGGAGTATTGTGTGTAATTTTAATCTAATTGAGGAAGGACAGTATAGATATTGAGAGAGTGCAGCGTACGTTCACCAGGTTAATTCGTGGGATGGCGGGACTGACATATGATGAAAGAATGGGTCGACTGGGCTTTTATTCGCTGGAATTTAGAAGGATAAGAGGGGATCTTACACAAACATATAAAAATCTTTGCACAAGGTATATGCAGGAAAAATGTTCCTGATGTTGGGGGAATCGAGAACCCGGGGTCACAGTTTAAGAATGGGGTAGTCCATTTAGGACTGAGACGAGGAAAAAACATTTTCAACCAGAGAGTAGTGAATCTGTGGAATTCTCTGCCACAGAAGGCAGTGGAGGCCAATTCACTGGATGTTTTCAAGAGAGTTGGATTTAGCTCTTAGGGCTAAGGGAATCAAGGGATATGGGGAAAAAGCCGGAACAAAGTACTGATTTTGGATGATCAGTCATGATCATATTGAATGGCAGTGCTGGCACAAAGAGCCGAATGGCCTACTCCTGCACCTATTTTCTATGTTTCTATGTTAACATTGAACATATAAACAATGAGATATTATAAGATTTTTGCGATTTAAAAAAATATATATTTTGTTATTCTGAATAAAATTTTGAAATAAAGAATACCAATTAAGGCAATGAAGTAAATGAGCTCCATGGTGCTCTCCACATCTTTGAGACAGTTTGCTGACAAACATGAGTGGCTATATATACAGTACGTGGCCCAGGATGTAACAGGTCTCATGAATAGTTTGCACAAGAAACAAACAAAATCAGAAAATAATCAAAACCAATGCGAATACGACCAAGCACACACAAGGAACTGCAATTGCCGATTTACAAAAATACGACGCAGATTGCTGGAGTAACTCAGCGGGTCAGGCAGACATCTTCATATCTGGAGAACATCAATAGATGATGTTCAGGTCATGACAGGTGGGGCAAGACAAAAGATAGACACAAAAAGCTGGAGTAATTCAGTAGGACCGGCAGCATCTCTGGAGAGAAGGAATGGTTGACGTTTCGGGTCAAGACCCTTCTTCAGACTAGCTAGGGATAACAGAAATGAGAAATATAATCGATGATGTGGAGAGATAAGGAACAATGAATGAAAGATATGAAAAAAGTAATGAAGATAAAGGAAACAGGCCATTTTTAGCTGTTGTTGGTGAAAACGAGAAGCTGGTGCGACTTGGGTGGGGAGGAATAGAGAGAGAGGGAATGCCGGGGTTACTTGAAGTTAGAGAAATCAATATTCATACTACTGGGCAAAGTTTAGCAAGTGAAAGGTGGATCACATGCCAGACATTGGTGGAATATTACCATATTAGTTGATGGTTTCCTTCAATAGAAGCTGAACTAGTTTCCTCATTCATAACCCGAGTGCAACAACTATTTTTACCTGCCTGGAAGAGAGTAATGGCAGAAATTTTATTTTCATAAACATTAGCAAAGTTTATATTGTAAATAACTGGGTGATTTGGCAGTACAAGTTACAACACATTGCACACCGGAAAAACCTTTAATATATCAGAGATGTAATACATTTGGCCAGAAGAAACATTATAATGACAATATTATGGTGTCGGAGAAATCATGGTTGGTCATTAAAACATTATTTTGCCTCTTTAGACAATGGAACCAATTAAACAGTGAAGCATTAATGGGTCAGGCAACATGTCTGAAACACATGGATAGGTGACGTTTTGGATCAGGACCCTTTCCAAAACATCACCTATCCATGTTTTCCAAAGATGCTGCCTGACCCACTGAGTTACTCCAGTATCTTGTGCCATTATTTGAAAACCAACGTCTGCAGTTCCTTTCGTCTACAACCAGTGAAACATTGAAGCTGAATAAATATTTGTTCAAGATAGACATAAAGTGCTGCAGTAACTCAACAGGTCAAGCAGAATCTCTGGAGAAAAGGGATCTTTTTTCTCCAGAGAAGCAGCCCAACCTATTGAGTTCCTCCAGCACATTGTGTCTATCTTTGCTATAAACCAGCATCTGCAGTTAATTCATTTTTCTGTGTCTCTATGTTCAGCATGCCTAGTGTTATATTCAGTAGTATTAACACTCCCTTTTTTCCTTGAATTTAATGCCATTGCTCCTCATGTGGACTCCTGGGGTGATATCTCGTCCCTTGTTTGAGGAGAGCCCCCACCAGACTCAGCCCCTCAATGCCCAGCAGAAGGATCTCGCACTGTGGTATAATTATGGGAAAGGAGGTGTTGAGGATTCGAGCTGTACTAAACCTCAAGGATGGCCATGGGCATACCTGTGGGAAAGTTCCTTTCAGTCATCAAATTATCGCATATTTGAGTCCTGTTCTGCAAATAAGATATATGTATATTTGCACAAGATTAAGATATAGGCTTAAAGTGTCCAAACAGCCAGCGACTGTTACAACACAGAGAAACAATGTTTCTGTTGGCAAAGGATTATGCATAATCTACGATTATTGCATTCATGGGACCGCCTGCTTAATGCCTTTGAATATAATCAGCTAGAGGTTAAAAAGTTAATAAAATAATAGTCATTACTGCATGTATTGCTACAGCTTACCCAGTCAGACATTTCAAAGTATTTAATGCACTGTTCACAGAGGACAGGAGGTATCCCAAGTCCAGTGATTGATGAAGTCTGCCCTCTGCTCACACCAGACTTTCACACTACTAGAACTCACACTCATATCAAGCCCAACTGTATACCAGACAAAACCTTACTCAAACTCATTCTTCACAGTTAGAAACAGCGGCAATCAAAAATCCTAATTTAAAGCGCAGTCTATAAAACCTATCGATAAGCACTAATCCAGCGACATAAATATTTCAGGCTTTAAGTGAAACCTTGACCCTAATTCTCAGGTTATGTTCAATGAAAGAATGCATTCCATTGGGTTAAGTGCACAATAGCTTTGAAGCAACATATTAACTCAAGCAAATCATTCTGAGTGTTATTGGACTCAGCGGAACATAATATTTTGAGATTGCAAATCCCTCTTTGAATTGACAAACACAGCCTGTTTCACGCATTTCTAATGCAAAGTCAGATAGATGCCATCTTGAAAGTGGGACTTGTGGGACTTGTCTTTGTACTCTATGATGTAGATTGAACCCCAGGCTGCTGTTTTGGTGCTCCATTCTCCAGCAGAAACCCTTCTTCACCTCCCAAAGCAGCCTGAAGGTGCAGCACATTGCTCTAATCATAATCAAGGAAATATCAAACTCGAGAAACAAATAACTGCAGATGCTTGTTATACCAAAGATAAACACAAAGTGCTGGAGTAACTCAATGGGTCTGGCAGCATCTCTGGAGAAAAGTGATGGGTGACGTTTCAGGACAGGATCCTTCTTCAGACTGTGACCCGAAACCTCACCCATCTTTCTCTCCGGAGATACTACCAGACCTGCTGAGTTACTCCAGCACTTTGTGTCAATCTAAGCATTAAACTCTGACAGATTAGTTACTTTCGGGTTGATGCTATAATCTATGCTTTTTTCTGTGTCTCACTATCTACCTTCTCTCATCACAACTAAAACACTCCACCCTAAGCATCCTTCTTGTGAATCTCATCTGCACCCTCTCCAGTAGAATCACATTAATAAAACTGAACCCCTTCCTAAGGAAAGGAATCATGGAATATATCAAATGTGTATTCACAGAGGACGGGAGGTATCCCAAGCCCAAGAGTCCTGACTGTAAACGTCACCTATCCATGTTCTCCAGAGATGCTGCCTGGCCCGTTGAGTTAGTCCAGCACTTTGTGTCCTTTTCTCAAAGATCATCCATGGCCTTTCATGCAGCTATGACATATTCCTGCTTCCTTCTTATGAACTTGTGTGTATTAACTAGCATCTGCAGTTTCTTGTTTCTAACATTGAAATTGGATTGCAGGTAAAGATGTCCCCGCTTATAATTAAGTCTAACAAGATTGTAAAATGGAGATAGACACAAAAAGCTGGAGTATCTCAGCGGGTCAAGCAGCATCTCAAGGAATAGGTGACATTTTCAGACTAAGAGACATAAAGGAGATCGTACTTGTGGACTTGGGCTCAGAAACATTGGCCACTTTGGCAGAGCTGCTGGTGCCACACCTGACAAAGGGTGTTTCATTCAGCAAGGTTATAGATGGTAAATTCAACAGCTCGAAATTCAGAACTAGAAACCAAAAGTCAGTGAGATCATTAGTAATTAAATTGAGGCATTGAACAAAGTCTGCCTCCAGACTGCAATTATGGTGCCTTTCTGAAATGGTAGGTGTGGGATGAGTTCAACCTGGATTATTGAATACATTGGTGCATGCATTTGTGCGTGCTTACAAAATGGAGACAGCAATCAACAGTACAGGAATCAAGGGTTATATGTTTTTTGCAAAGAAGTGCTTTCAAGTATATAAAATTATGAGAGGCATAGATGGGGTGGACAGTCAGAATGGAAAAATCAAATACCAGAGGGCAAAACGTCAAGGTGAGACATTTGAAGGAGGTGTGCGGGACACATATTTTACACAAAGGATAGATAGAGCCTGGAGCTCACTGCCAAGACTGATGGCAGAGGCTGATATGATAGTGGTATTAAGAGACTTTTTGGATAAGCAAAGTTGCTGCCTTACAGCGCCAGAGACCCAGGTTTGATCCTGGCTGCGGCTGCTGTCTGTACAGAGTTTGTACGTTCTCCCTGTGACCGCGTGGGTTTTCTCTGGGTGCTCCGGTTTCCTCCCACACTCTAAAGAAGTACAGGTTTGTAGGTTAATTGGCTTTGGTAAAATTGTAAATTGTTCCTCGTGTGTAGGATAGTGCTAGTGTATGGGATGATCGCTGGTCAGTGTAGACTCAGTGGGCTGAAGGGCCTGTTTCCACACTGTATCTCTAAAGTAAAGTCTAAAATATATACACAGAATGGAGGGATGTGGATTATGAGCAGGCAGATAAGGACTGTTCTTTGTACAGGTACACATAGACATAGTGGGCCATAGGGTCTGTTCTCGTGATGTACTGTTCTATGTTAAAAGTGGGAAGATCATACATGATTGAAAGGCAAAAAAGGGATGCAGAGCCAAGTAGGCCTGCCCCTGCCTCTGTTTCCTATGTTCTAATGGAGAAGGCTTTTAGAAACACTGAAGAACTTTAACCAATAGATAAGTGGTAAAGAAGGTGTATGATATGGTTGCCTTTAATGGATGAGACATTGAGGATAAGAGTCAGGAAGTCATGATGCTGTTCTATAAAAAATTGGTTGGGCTGCATTTGGAGATGCAGTTCTGGTCACCCTATTGCAGGAAGGATGCGAAGGCTTTCGAGAAAATGCAGAAGAGATTTACTAGAATGCTGCCTGTATTAGAGAGTATTAGCTTCAGGGAGAGGTTGTACAAACTTGAGTTGTTCTATCTGGAATGCCGAAAGTTGAGGGGAGACCTGATAGGTCAATGAAATTGTGAGAGTCATAAATAGGGTGGGCAATCAGAATCTTTTCTCCAGGGTGTAAATGTGAAAGGCAGGGTGCATAACTTTAAGGTGGTGAGGGGTAAAGCTTAAAGAAGATGTGCGGAGCAAATTTTTTTACACAGATAGTGCTGTGTGTCTGGGATGCACTGTCAGGGGTAGTGGTGGGGGAAGATATGATAGTGGCATTTAAGAGGCTTTTAAGCAAATGGATAAGCAAGAAATGGAGGGATATGGATCACGTGTAGGCAGTTGTGGTTAGTTTATCTTGGCCTTATGTATGACACAGACAATGCAGGCCGAAGCGCCTGTTCCTGCGCTGTATTTTTCTACGTTCTATGTCCTACAATCGGTGCATAATGTCAGTATTAGTTGTCTACGTGGACAAAATGTATTTGAGTCACATGCACGAATTTGGCATCAAGGACATGCCTGGAAAAGAAAACTGCTACCAATCTAATGAAGTTCGTGCATTACAGGTATGCTAGCTTAGAGCAATGTACTGTATATCACAAGGCCTCTGACCACACCTAGCATTGTAAACCAGAATAATGTCAACAAGGTAGTTTAGCAATGTGAGGATAACAGAAAGCCATAAAGGAGACACTTGTACAATATTGAACCCGATAAGCAATCAAATAAATGTTTGAACAGCAGATTTGCCACCAATGGGATATAACATTAAATGGAGAGCATTATTGATATGAACAACAGAAGAGCTTTTGATTGATTGTGGACAGTGCATTAAGACATTCCACAAAGTGCCTTTGGCAATAACAAGTTGAAACTGAAGATATAATCCTCTGGTCCTGTAATCGCTGGGTTATCTAGTTTCACATAATGGTCAAGGAAGCAAAGCAACTAGTCATTATAGGCAAATATACAAACAGACCAACTCTATTCAGGCAAAGATTGACTCAAGAAATTAAAGATGGATTGCAAGATTATATTTAATGGGAGAATTTTCCAATCGAGCCAAAATTTCCAGAGCAATATATTGATATGCGGAACGATTTGTACACTGGTATTAAAGGACAAAGCGCACACTAAAACAAAAGCCTAGCTAATTTACTCCTAGCTCCGACCTAAACTACATACAGCTAGTTATAGACGATGAGGTGAATGAACTTGGATGACATGATACGTTGCTGAAAATCGTAGAGAGTGACTGGATGGCATCCATTTTATGGTGCTCACAGAGACACATTGTTGTGATTTTGCAGGGATTCTATGATGAAGATATCTTATGGCGCTTCCACGCATAAAATTGGAGCATAGCCAATTCCACCATTACTTGGTAGTTCACCATTCATGTTGACCACTCCCCATGAACCTCGGAATCAGGTTCACAATTCTCACAATGGCAGCTTCAAGCCTCAAGAATTCAGTGGTGGAGGATTCTCTTGTCAAAGGATGATCAAGATAATGAAATCTACAGTGGATACAATATCAAAGATGCTGTACGTAGAGCTCATATAAAAAGAAGCATTTCAGACTACATGACGAAAAGCTGGTTGAGGATGAGAAAAAGGAACATGGAAGATATTATGAAGGTGACACAATAAGCTGCAGATGCTAGAATCTTGAGCAAAAAACAAACAGCTGGAGGAACAGCGAGTCAGGCAGCACCTGGGGAGGCAAATGTAGAGGCATAATTTTAAGTCAGGATGTTCTTCAGCCTGATAGTGTAGAGGAGAGACAAAGATTTTTCATAGCTGCTGGTGAGGAATTCAGAAAGATTCATGAACAACACATGATCTCAGTGCAAGATACCCAAGAGAATAGTGAAAAAGACTATAGATTTGAATATAGTCCTGAAGTGAGTCCAAAAATGGATAAGAACAGAAGAAGAACTTTGAGCGATGAAGAAAGTCAAGAGGTGATACCACCATTTAAGAGTCAAGTCAACGGTGTTTTATTACCATATGTCCCGAAACAAAATAATAAAATTCAGTTGTAGGTAAAAGCTCCATTCACTATTAAATCTCCAAGACCAAAGCAAGCAACACTAGGTTTGGGTTTAGGTTTATTGTTGTCACATGTACCACCAAGGCACAGTGAAAAGCTTTGTCTGTATCTCATTCAATCAGTTCAGCATATATTATACATGAATACAATCAAGTCACATTGAAGTTGTTCCAGCCTCCCATGATGGCACCCAAACCTGGCGGCTCTCTGCGTGCTGGTCCCAGAAGTGGATCTGCAATCACTTGTTACAATTGCTCCACTCTTTTAAACCTCTTCTCCAACAGCAGCATGTTTTACTTTAACTGTGCTCTTCTTAATATCCTCTCCCTGTATCATGTATCCCTACACTGCAGACGGCTCATTACAATCATTCCGCTGGCTGGTTAGCAGACAATGAAAAGCTTTTCACTGTACCTCTGTACACGTGACAATAAACTACACAAAAATAAAATAAATTAAAGTTCAATTGATAGAGCAAAAGAGAATGTACGTAGTGCAGAATATAATAGTAAGATTAGTTACAAACTTAAAGCACACGGTATTGGGGGTTCAGTATTGATGTGGATAGAGAACTGGCTAGCAGACAGGAGGCAAAGGGTAGGAGTAAACGGGTCCTTTTCAGAATGGCAGGCAGTGACTAGTGGGGTGCCGCAAGGCTCAGTGCTGGGACCCCAGCTATTTACAATATATATTAATGATTTGGACGAGGGAATTCAATGCAACATCTCCAAATTTGCAGATGATACCAAGCTGGGGGGTATAGTTAGGTGTGAGGAGGATGCTTGGAGGCTGCAGGGTGATTTGGATAGGCTGAGTGAATGGGCAGATGCATGGCAGATGCAGTACAATGTGGATAAATGTGAGGTTATCCACTTTGGTGGCAAAAACATGAGGGTAGACTATTATCTGAATGGTGGCAGATTAGGTAAGGGGGAGATGCAACGAGACCTGGGTGTCATGGTACACCAGTCATTGAAAGTAGGCATGCAGGTGCAGCAGGCAGTGAAGAAAGCAAATGGTATGTTAGCATTCATAGCAAAAGGATTTGAGTATAGGAGCAGGGAGGTTCTACTGCAGTTGTACAGGGTTTTGGTGAGGCCACACCTGGAGTACTGCGTACAGTTTTGGTCTCCAAATCTGTGGAAAGACATCCTTGCCATAGAGGGGGTACAGAGAAGATTCACCAGACTGATTCCTGGGATGTCAGGACTTTCATATGAGGAAAGATTGGATAGACTCGGTTTGTACTCGATGGAATTTAGAAGATTGAGGGGGGATCTTATAGAAACCTACAAAATTCTTAAGGGGTTGGACAAGCTAGATGCTGGAAGATTGTTCCCGATGTTGGGGGAGTCCAGAACAAGGGGTCACAGTCTAAGGATAAGGGGGAATTCCTTTAGGACCGAAATGAGGAAAACATTCTTTACACAGAGAGTGGTGAGTCTCTGGAATTCTCTGCCACAGAAGGTAGTTGAGGCCAGTTCATTGGCTATATTTAAGAGGGCGTTAGATGTGGCACTTGTGGCTAAAGGGGTCAGGGGGTATGGAGAGAAGGCAGGTACGGGATACTGAGTTGGATGATCAGCCATGATCACATTGAATGGCGGTGCAGGCTCGAAGGGCCGAATGGCCTACTCCTGCACCTATTTTCTATGTTTCTATGTTTCTATGATTAAATGAGAACTTACCAGTTTGAAGTTTGATCTTTATTTTATGAGGAATTACGATGAGCAATTGCGTGAAGAAGCCCCGCCAGTCCGCATGCGCGTCAATCTTCAAAGCAGCGATGTGAAATCACAGATAATAGTTGTTGAACTAACATAGTAAGATTAGAGATGACTAGAACTACCAGATGATCTTTATAATACGAGGGTTGGGAGCCGAGGACACGTAATCGCTCATCATATCTCCTCAGAAAATAAAGATCAAAGTTCAAACTGGTAAGTTCTCATTTAATCTTACTATCACGTGAGTGATTCCATGAAGATTTCAAAGCTCTGTGATTTCATGCCGTGAGCCAAAACCCGTTTTAATCACCTGGAGATGGTCTGAACCAATACCTTCTGATAAAGTTTTTGTAATAAACAAACATTGCTAGTTATGGCTCTTGGTGACCTTGATGTACTGTTGTATATGTGTGACCATACATAACCGAAAGGTCCATGGGATATGCAATGAAACTAGTTTGACCTCACGTCTGCTCTGCTTAACTAAACATTAAAAAATAATATTATTTGCAGATGAAACCATCCTGCCCAATCACAACATGTAGTGACTGAACCCGTTGCGCTGACCAGCGCCATGAGGATAACTACATTATGAGAGCCCAGCCAACGCTCAGGATTTAGCTGGAGCCCCCTGGTGAAATAGTGTTAATACCATGTCAATATCCCATACTGCCCTGTACTTGGCCTGGGAGAACTTGTGTGAAAGATATCCTTTATAAAATCGGTATCAGAGGGTGAAACCTGACAGAGTGGGTCCCGTTTGCTGCAGCAAATATGATGGGAAGACACCTTGGCACAGTTAATGATCCTATAATTTAATTTATTGTCAAAGACCCATTTGAAACAAACTCCAAGAAGTCAGTTACCTGTGCTGTATTAGATGTAACATTAGTATTCAAACAAACGCTTCCCATCTCCTGAAGAGGAAATGTAATGCTTTTCTTTTTTGGTGCTATCCCTGCAGTCAGCAGTGAGGACATACATGGATCGGTCTGACAATCCAAGCCGCAGGAGCAGTCTACTCAGAATCTATAAGTAAATAAATTGATTTTATCATGCAGAAGCTGGTTTCCCGAGACATAGGCTGAACCAGCAAAGTTTTACGTTTAGAATAACCGTAAAAAGTTGTATAATTATTCCCGACAAAAGCGGGAAGCATGGCTGCATAGGCCAGTCAGACAGAACTGGCTGGATCTTGCTGACTTTATTGCATGACCCGACTGATGAGGCAAAATGGAGGGAGACAGCGAGAATGTATCTTTCGCCCCTGCTATGCCACATATTTTGCAACCGGTAAATGAACCTGGAAACAAACCTATCGATATTCGGTGTTCCATTGTGATGATACTCCAACTCAAAATGAGATTAGGTAAATTATTACAGGATATTCTGACTTGATTGAATCCATGTGACTAACATATGCCACCACCATAATGTATCAACTCAACCTTGAGCATGCAGATTATGCATATTCGCACAAAACCCTCTAACCTATAGAATGCACCTAGTGTCTATAGGTAGTTGATACCAATAACTGAATAATTGTTAACTCATGCAAACCTCCTCTGCCTCCAAACTAGAGATGGCATTCATAATTTTCCACCTTAGAGCCCCATCAGTTTATAATATAACTGAAATTTTACTAACCAGATTACTGGGGCAATGCTGAATATTGTTTGTCCACCATTCTGACTTTGGTAGCTTCAGCTGGTAATAGTACTAGGTCTGTCACAAAGACCTAAATGCCACTTGAGAGATTACTACTTTGCACGATGTAAGCTTTCCCCCATTTGCATAGCTGAAACACAGCTACAATATTGCCAATTACACTTGATGAATAGAAGGCTGCTTATCACAACAAGATTGTTACAGGCTCCTATTAATTCCAATCTCTTACCCCAGTGCGGAGTCACAGGCTAATTAATAGTTAAAGGGATATCCCAATGGTCAACTATAGTTGATATCACCTTAATTTGTCTTAAATATAGTTTGAGGTTGAATTTACGATCATACGGCATTAGAATATCCTCCAGACAAGACATAACAAATGTTTTTTGAGCTCTGACCAGTTCAAGCATTGGTTTTAGTAACTTGGTAAATGTTTTTTATCATTACCCTATCCAGATAAATTCAAATGTCTCCGGTGATCCCTGTAAATGAGAACATCCTATGGAAATCAGACGCAAAGTTTCCTATTCGGAAAATTTTATACTGCACATGAGAGTTAAACGACATTCTGCATCTTTCACAATGAGCCAGGCCACGCCAATTCCATACCTGCTCTAGCAACAACTCTGGCCCGATTTCCGAGCTTGGCTGGAAAACCAATTCTGGCCATAATACTGAGCATGCCTCAAAAGACAACTTTGGCCATAACTCTGAGCCCGCCTCGAAAGACAATTCTGGCTGCAATTCCGTGCTTGGGACCCTAGTATTGTGCAGTTTCACATGGTTAGATGCCACAACCATTTGAGTGTTGTAAGGCCACTAGGGCCCCTTCCATCATTACCAAGGGAATTCTGCTTTCATACAACACATAAACTAAACACGTGTTATCATTATCATTTGTACAAAAAACAAGTGTAAATATTACCAACCTGTAGATGGTCCCATATTTTTCCTGAGACCGACTTGGGCCTCGGCTTGAAGACTCTGCCCAGCTTTCATGCTGCCACCAACTTCAGTGAACTGCTTACTGCCAATGGAGGCATGGGGTGTGTTGTCGCCGCAACGATGAAGCTTTGCTTGTCGTTGTACCTTGATTGGTCCGACAGCTTTTGCTTCCTCATCCAGATTTTACCTGTTGAATAGGTCACACCTGAAGAGAAGATTCGGCGGCTGGTCTTTAATGTCACCCCTGATAGCGCTGTTCATTCTCGGCACTTATAGCATGAGGGGAACTCTAGCCCCTTCCGGGTATCGTGCCACCTTCCTTTGCGGGGCTCTTTTGGATCCATACGCAAGTGCTCCAGTACGTTCCACGGATGTATTTTAGAATTTAAAGTCAGTTACCCACTGACCACTTGCACTCCCCTCCACAGAGACGGAGATTCATAGGTAGCCCTGAACAGGTGCTGCCGCAGGCCCCTGCCTCGTGGTATGCTCATCAGGTATACCTCCGATCTCGGAGTCAGAACAAAACTGACTCCGTGTGCTCACCTCCTCCAAGAGGGAGACATCATGCAGTCCTTCTACAGGTGCTGCTGCCACGGGCCCCCGAGGAGACCCGCTGATATAAAGCTGCTCTTGCTGGAGCATATCGTGATGGAGCATCCTCTCCATCAGGAGCTCTTTCCAGACAGCCCTTCACTAGGTGCTGCTGCCACGGGCCCCCGTGGAGACCCGCGGATAAATAGCTCCTCTTGCTGGAGCATCTTTTCTGAACAGCCCTGAAACAGGTGCTGCTGCCACGGACTCCCGAGGAGACCCGGGCTGATAGCTCCCTCCTTTGGAGCGTATCATTGTGGAGCCACCTCTGCATCAGGTGCTCCATGTGGGCCAAACGTCCAAAGACGCTACCCATTGAAGGAGGGGAGCCCTCCTGGCATGACTCCCCGAGTCCATAGGCCTGACCAACTTGTTGTTGGAGTTACCTTTTTTCATGGGCACACCATCGGTCTGGGACCCGCTGACCACACTGTCAGCGACTCTGGTGGCGACACTGCTCCTGGATTTATCTCCTCCATGGGAAACACAGCGGTCTGGAGGCTGCTGACACGATGTCAGCGACTCTGGTGACAATACCGCTGCTGGATTCACCCCTCCACGGGAACCATGATGGCCGCCGGTTACCCGCGCTTCCGCGGTGCTGACCGGAGTATCAATTCCCCATGGCCCAACCGGTTTCCCACGGTCCATCCGGACTTCGCCCCGACATCCAGCAGGAAACCTCTTATAGAAGAGATTCCTGCAAAAAATAACACAACCTGGATAAAAAATAGAAACTTACCTGCAGGTTTAAACTTACCGCGATGCTCCTGCCAGTCCGGTGCGTCGCCATGCGAACGACGTAATGACATGCATGCGGACTGGTGGGGCTTCTTCACGGAATCACTCACGTGACTCCGAATTAAAATTATCAGCATTGCAGCACACTAGTTCCATAGACAAAGTCCAATATCTGCAATGAGGCAGAGTTGAATCGGACAATGCCCTAGCTTATGGAAGGACTGTTCAGAGGGGAAGATACTTATTGTAAATTCTGCTGTGTATTGGAATCACTAGGGATCCCACCCTGTCTATGCATAACTAGGGACCAGTCTCAGAGTAAGGGGTCAATCAAATTCTTATCAAAGGGTAGCTTCTGGAGTAACTCAGTGGGACAGGCAGCATCTCTGGAGAGAAGGAATGGGTTGATGTTTCGGGTTGAGACCCCTCTTCAGACAGACTTATCAAAGGATATTGAGTACAAGAGCTTGGTCAAGAGCGGAACTCGCTATCAAAACATGGAGGGGACCAGGGGTCAGGGACACACACAATTTTTTGGCGGCCGCGCGCACGCATGCGCACACTCACACACACATGCGCGAGGCTGCAGAGGCTCAATCCAGCGCTAAATGCAACTCAACTCTGCCTCTCTCGCCGGGTTAACCTACAGCCCTGACTGGACTGAAGGGACACCAGCGCTGCTTCTCCACGCTGGCCATATTTCCCGCAAGCTCAGGCAGGTTAACCAGGCAGAGTTGAGCTGGGTTTAGCGCTGCTTCTATGCGTTGGCTGTGGGCCTGGGGGTACAGCTCGCGTCTGACTCCCGACCTCTCTGGCCACCCGTGGGGGGGCACTCGGGTGGGAACGGGACTGCGCTGGAGAGCCGGCTGGGATCAATCCTCCCTCCTCCAATCACCTCACTCTATCCTCAGTCCTACCCCCCCACCCCCGCTCCTCCCTCCTCCAATCATCGCGCTTAATCATCATGTCCCACCCCCATTGCCTGCTGACCGATGTCTCTCTCGTCCAATCGGCGCCCTCGATCAGCAGTCCCACCTCCACTGACTCGTGGAAAGCGGAGATTTTAAAATCCGGATTACAAAAACTTGGGGGGAATGTCCCCCACCTCTCAAAACATGTGGGGGACTCTGCCCCCCCCCCCCCCCCCCCCCGTGTTTTCCGCCCCTGGCTGGGATGCAATGCTACAGTACAGCAGTACAAGAATGCTGGTGAGATAACACTTGCAATATTGTGTGCAGTTCCTGTGGTAGAAAAGATAGCATTGAGCTGGAAAGGGTGCAGAAAAAAATCATCAGAATGTTACCAGGATTCGAGAGCTAGAGTTAGAAAAGAGAGGCTGGAGAGGCTGGGATTTTCTTTACAAAGACCTCAGGAGGCTGAGGAATGACCTACAGAGGCATGTCTGAAGAAGGGTCTCGACCCGAAACATCGCCTATTCCTCCGCTCCATAGATGCTGCCTAAGGTGACTTTTATTTACCTTTTTCCCAGGTGAGAGGAGTCCAGAACTGAAGGCCATAGGTTTCAGTCGAGAGGGGAAAGATTTAAGGGAGACCCAAGAGGCAATGTTTTCACATAAAGGGTTGTGGCTATATAAAACAAGTTGCCAGATGAAGCCATAAAAGCAGAAACAAGACCTATGTTTAAACGACACAATGGGGCCGCACAGTGACGTAGTGGGAGAGTTGCTGCATTACAGCGCCAGACACACGGGTACAATCCTGACTATGGGCGCTGTTTGTATGTATTTTGTACATGATACCTGTGCCCAACTGGGTTTTCTCCGGGTTCCTCCCACATTCCAAAGACATGCATGTTTGTAGGCTAATTGGTTTGGTAAAATTGTAAATTTTGTGCTGGTGTGCTGGTGTCATGATGATCACTGGTCAGCTTGGACTCAGTGAGCCGAAGGTTTCTGAAGGTTTAGACTTAGACATACATGGATGAGAAAGGTTTAGTGGGATATGCGCCAAACAGCTGAATGGGACCAGTCCAGACTAGTCCGTGTCAGCATGAGCAAGTTGGACCAAATGTTCCTGTACTTTACGAATCCATGACTATTCACATTATTTCGATAATTCACCAAAAGTGTGCAAATTATTGTTACACAGGTGGGACTAGTGTGGATGAGACATGTTAGTCGGTCTGGGCAAGTTGGAGCGAAGGGCCTGTTTCCACACTGTATGACTCTATGACTATGATGATATTATAGCATCCCACATAAGTTCACAACCTTGCATCATCAGGGTAGGGTGCCAGGCAAATACAATGAATTTTCCCATGAATTGGGAACAAACCTAGAGGGGGTGAATCATCATGCACACCTCCGAGTGGTTGTTTGCACAACTTACCATCAGAGGTCTGGATATATGTTTGCAATCGGGTTGGTGTGCATGCAATAGAGTTGTAAATATCCACAACAAAAACTGCTCTTCAATAGTAATCAGTCAATAGCAACCAGCATCACCAGAGACCTACACCACCCTGGCCACACATTCATTTCACCCCTGCCATCGGGAAGAAGGTACAGGAGCCAGAAAAATGTAACGTCCAGGTTCAGGAACAGCTTCTTCATTACAGCCATTAGGCTATTAAACACTACAATCTCCAAATAGGCTCTGAACTACATCGACTATTAGTTATTATTTCACTATTATTGTTTGATTTTTATGTGTACGTATGGGTGCATGTGTGTGTTTGTGTACAGTATATATACATATGTATGTATAAGAAAAAATGTTCAGTGTGTGAATGTGCACACATATTCACATATATCTCTATATCTTATATACAAACTGTATATATATATATGTGTGTGTGTGTGTGTGTGTGTGTGTGTGTGTGTGTATATATGTGAGTATGTGTGTTTCTATACGCATACCAAACTTTTTCTCTTGTTTATTATATTGTTTACAGTGTACTATGTTTACATATTCTGTTGTGCTGCTGCAAGTAAGAATGTCATTGTTCTATCTGGGACAATAAAACACTTGAATCTTGACTCTTTTACCCATTTAGGTTTGTCTGATAAGATTTTTCTGCATGTAACGAGGTATGGTTTAATTTTCGATCATCAGTAAAACAAATTGCAGTACTTCAGATAGGTCTTTGAGATGATTCTTGCTTTTGTGCTGCAATTCAGTATTACATTACAAACAGAAATGGAGGGTATTTTGGTTCACTGATTTTTATTCTGGCTTATCGAGCAATCCATGTAGAAACAAAGGACTGAATGTCCTCTCCTGACTTTCTCTGTAACCCCGTTATCCCCACATTCCGATCAAAACCCTTCGTTGCCCAAATTCAACTATCCATGCAAACATTAGAAGCAATTTACGGTGAGCAATTAACCTACATCTTTGGGATGTGGGAGGATCTGAAGCACTTGGGTAAAGCCCACAGCGAGAAAATGTAACATTTGCACAGCCAGCATTAGAGGTCAGGCTTGAATGTGGGCTGATGGAGTTGGGAGGCAACAAATCTAATAGCCACATTACTGCACCACCTCCTTTGTTGGATGTGCTCCTGGTAAAAATTAAAACAAAGCTAGATCGGGCTAATTAATAAGAGAGAGTAAATATTCAAATATTCAGCACCCAGGATGAAACTGGAGCCTTTTACTAAGCCGGAAGACCTGATCATTTGTGAACAGAGTTTACATGGCTATTTAGAAAGGGCCATGCCTTAGCCAAGGGTGGCACAGTGGTGCGGCTGGTAGGGTTGCTGCCTCTCTGGGTTAATGATGGGTAGTGATGCTTTTAATCAGACTGATGAAGGTAATGGAAGTAGGTTGGAAAGTTAGATATAGGCCAGACGAGAATGCATCATAACCTGGTTTGAATAAAGTCAGATACTATTTGTTTTGTTCTTTGGGATCTTGAAGGACCTCATATTGTGGTCCAACATATTAGCACACCCTTAGATTAATCTCCAGTATATAACAATGTAAGTTTGGTAATGAACACCATGTAAATATTCGGACAGATACTTGGTCAAAGTGATTTTTATGGAGGTTCTTAAAGGTGGAATGTGATAATCGAAATACGGGTAGGTTTAGAGTGACAATTCTTGGAACTCAGTAGCACATCCTTTGATTTGGGTGCTATATCCGAATATTATTGTCTAACAGGTTCCAGAAAGACAATACCAATGTTTCAGACTTTTAGAATTAGAGAGTCTTGTAGAGATATAGGGTGGTAACAGCATACCCACCGAGTCCACGCCGACCAGCGATCACCTGTACACTAGCACTATCCTACACACGAGGGACAATTTACAATTTACGGAAGCCAATTAACCTACAAACCTGTACGCCTCTGAAGCACCCGGAGAAAATCCAGGTGGTCACAGGGAAAATGTACAAACTCTGTACAGACAGCACCCATAGTCAGGATTGAACCCATGTCTCTGGCGCTGTAAGGCAGGAACTCTGTCACTGTGCCACTGTGCCCTATCCTCTTGTACAGAAGTTGTTAGTTGCTATAGTGACTTCAATCAATCCGAAATAGTTTAATGACATCGCCATTGGTATAATGTGCTGGGGTAGCTCAGTGGGTCAGGTAGCATCTCTGGAATTCCCAGATAGATGACTTTTCATGTTGGGATCCGTCTTCAGACTTCTTCAGCCAGAGTCTGAAGAAGGGTCTCAACCCAAAATAGCACCTACTCATGTTTGCCAGAGATGCTGCTTGATCTGCTAAGTTACTCCAGCACTTTGTGCCCTTTTGTGTAAACAAGCGTCTGCAGTTCCTTGTATCCGCAAAGATAAAGTGAATACTGGTTCTTGCAATTATATTACCATGGTTTAATATTTTAAAATATATCTAAGTGTTTTAATGTTTTTTGCAATTAATATTATAATTTTCACTGCAAAAATATTACTTACACCTTTATCAATGTTTTGTAATTGTCTCTAAATAACCCTTTAAGGTCCTCCCTGCAATATCCTTCTCACACCTTCTTATCTGTGAGCTCTGACACTTTATGATGAGAGTGGGTAGAAACAAATTGCCGGAGTAACTCAGTGGGACAGGCAGCATCACTGTCTGGGTGCAGAAGGAATGGGTGACATTTCAGGTCAAGACCTTCAGACTTCAGATCGAAGAAGTTCTCCTCCTATCTCCAAGGAGAGTTCATTGAAGAAACTTTATAATTAGATGTTGCTTGTAGAGGAAATGAAAGCAAATTTGGAAAAGAAACATTCCTCAACAATAACATTAACTGAAGCTTATAACAACTTATAACTCACCAAGTGGTTACACAAATTGAAAATGAGACAAAACTTCAGGTCACATAAAGAAATATTAGCACTGTCAACTAAAAGCTTTGTCAAAGGGATTTGTTAAAGGAGGACTTCACTGGGGAAAGAGAGACAGTGGGGTTATGAGAAGCAGAGAGAGCATTCCAGAGTTCAGCAGCTCGGCATCTGAAGGCTTGGCAGCTAAAAAGGCACAATTATAGTCACAAATATAGTAAAGAGTGTTGGAGCAACTGAGAGGGTCAGGCAGCATCTCTGGAGAAAAGGAATGTTTCGGGTAACGTTTTGGGTTCCGACTTGAAACGTCACCTGTTCTTTTTCTCCAGAGATGCTGTCTGACCCGCTGAGTTGCTCTAGCACTTTGTGTCTACCTGCGATATAAACCAGCATCTGCTGTTCCTCCCCACACACACACACACCTACACAATTATAGTCAGGAATTAGAGCTGCTATTACTGTGTGTTACTCTTGCCCTGTCCCTCAGTAGTGGGATTATGAATAGCACAGGTAGACCCCGAGGGTGACCCCTCCCATTTGCAGCTGCGTGCAAGTGTGCAGTGCGGTGAGGCTTATGCCAACATTTATAAAGCTATATTTCAAAGTTTATGGTTACAGGCCAGATGGAGCTGGATGACTGTAACTTCCCCAATGACAGTCTAAAACTGTTTTGTGTCAGCACAAGACTGAGTATCTATTTGACCTTTCATTTAAAGGCCTGTGGATCAAAAGGCCATCATGGTGGTTGGGGATGGGTTGGGGGAGCAGTTTTTTTTCCCTCTGAACCATTCATCTCCTACTCCAGGCAGAAAGAAAAGCAGTGCATGTCAAGGACTAAATAGAAACAATTTTTTTTTAGAAATGTCATCAATAACCATTCCTGAAAATTCAAAAGTTCTGTGCAGTACCGCTTCTGCAACTGAATTGGTCTGAATTCTGCTGTTTAATTCCAGTCTCTGAATCATGCAACAGAGACAGATGCATGGTTTTGAATGGTGCAAACATCCAAGCCAGCATCAGCATTTAATCCACCATGTCAAGGCTGACAAGGACAGAATTGGACAGAAAATGCTGGAGTAACTCAGCGGGACAGGCAGCATCTCTGGATAGAAGGAATGGGTGGTGTTTCAGGTTGAGACCTTTCTTCAGACTTGAAACGACAGCCATTCCTTCTATCCAGAGATGCTGCCTGTCCCGTTGAGTTACTCCAACATTTTGTGTCTATCTTCAGTGTAAACCAGCATCTGCAGTTCCTTCCTACACATGAAGTATCATCCAAGATTGAATGGCAGAGTAGACTTGATGGGCTGAATGGCCTAATTCTACTCCTAACACTTATGACCTTATGACCTTATGATATGTGCAAGAACTGACACAATATCACTGGGCATTCAGTAATAAGGCTCAACATACTAAATTGTAAACCTAGGCATGGACAATCTATGCTTTAAATCAGTCTTAAGGAATTTATATGTAATATATTACTAAATATGCAACACTGCCTGTCAAGGCAGCTTTGGGACGTTCAATATCACTTTGATCTCATCTCATTCGGATTGCTCAATATACGTATATTTGAATGTTTGTGCAGAGATTTTAACAGGACTTGTTTAAGCACAGTTAAATGTAACCACTGCAAAATCAGCCATTAAGCAAAAGGAGTTCAAAAGAGTTTAACTTTGCTTTTACAAGTGATTAAAGGTTAAGCAAATAAGAGCTCATCAGACCATAGTGATACATTATCAACAATCAAACCAGTGTCCGATAGATAAATTGCAGAATGAAAACAACCAGGCAAAGAGATGAAGGCCCTTATCAGATTCATGAAAGAGATGCAAACAGCTGGCCCATCTCAGCCTGTCCTTATAACACTTGGCGACAGAAGTTTTATCTTTCTCCCCCTCTATCGCCAGCACTAAGTGCTCACTCAACCCTTCTGATAAGCCAATTAATATTCCCTCCTTAAATTAACTGCTCGCATTGCCGAAAGTTCAAATCCAGACGATTGTAATGGTATTTAACCACCCGTCAGTCACACGGAGGTGAAGCTTGCTTGCAATGATGTGGCTAATCAGCTGCATCTGGTCCGAGCATCACATCTCAGTGAGGAATATTTTACCTGACAAGTTTTGACGAATGTATGAAATGTGAATAGAGCCTTTCTTTATATTGCAACCGAGCCATATTTGAATATATAAATGTATAAGTATCACAATTGTAACATTTTATCCAGATGATACAGCGGTAGAGTTGCTGCCTTACAGCACCAGAGACCTGGGATTGATCCAGACCACGGGCGCTGTCTGTACGCAGTTTGTACCTTCTCCCTGTGACCACGTGGGTTTTCTCTGGGTGTTTCGGTTTCCTCCCACACTCCAAACACGTACAGGTGTAAATTGCTCGTATCTAAGCATCCCCCCAGTCTAATTTCAGTAAAAACACTGAATCAAGCACTTGAAACAACTAATCTTTATTTTAACAAAAGCGCATTACAGTTCAACTACTGTACCTATCCCACCGCGGGTTTGATCCTCATTTCCGCCTGCTCAAGCCCTCTAGGCCTCGCTCAAACAGAGACACTGCAGAAGTTCACGCAGTCCCAAGCGCTCTCCCAGAAGATCGACGCCGGACCTCGTGGTATATGTCTCGGGACCTCAAGGGGCCGAACCACATGGGGGTGGTCTCTTAATAATCCAATTACTGATATCAATTAACCCCATACATAACAGACATTTCCCTAACACAATAATACAGCAGCTCAATACATTGTTCAAACCGGACTTTGCAAGGAAGCCAACTTAGAAACATTTACGCTGATCTGCCAGAAACCCAGACAAGGCTCAATACCTCATCCAATCAACACTCGGCAAAGTTGAACTCTGCAACATTATTTACAATTATTTACAAGGTGTATGTCTGGTTTGCAGCCATCCAATCCATTCAATGCATTTTGCACCTAATTGACAGGGTCTGCAGATGTTCTTATTCTTTTCTTGCAAACTGTATCTAGGCTCTAGACACACTGGCACCACTCCACAGCTTGTCCCAGCTCTGCAAAGAGCAATTCCAAATTGGCCAAATCTCCCAGCAACCCTGAAGCTTTTACCCCATTTTAAAGTCCTAGCCTCTCCAATGTGGCCATGATTACACAAGTTAATTGGCTTCAGTAAATTGTAAATTGTCTCTAGTGTGTCAGATAGTGCTAGTGTATGGGGTGATCACTGGTCAGAGGACTCTTTCCACGCTGTATATCTAAAGTCCAAGTCTAAAAGTCTAAAGCATTTGTATTGTCTTTCTGGGACCAGCTAATCAGCAGTACTCAGATTTAGCACCCAAATCAAAGACTGTGTTACTGAGTTCCAAGAATTGTCACTCTAAACCTACCTAATACAATATCACATTACTCCTTTAAGAACCTCCATAAAAATCACTTTGACAAAGCACCTGTCCTAATATTCACATTGAAGATAGATACAAAAACTGGATTACTCAGCGGAACAGGCAGCATCTCTGGAGAGAAGGAATGGGTGATGTTTTAGGTCGAGACCCTTCTTCCGACCCGACCCAAATCATCACCCATTCCTTCTCTCCAGAGATGCTGCCCGTATCATTGGTTTATCGTTGGTTTAAACCAGCTTCTGCAGTTCCTTCTTACTAATATTTACATGCTGCTCTTTGCCAAACCTGAATTGTTATGTTCTTGAGATTAATCTAGGGATGCGCTAGCAGGTGAGAGCACAATATGAAATCCTTCAAGAATCCAGATTCCAAAGGACAAAACAAATTGCAGCTGACTTTATTCCAACCAAGTTCTGATACATTTTAATCTAGCTCATATCTAACTATCCAACCTATTTTTCATTATATTTGCGAATCTGATTAAAAACATCACAAGCCTTCAAGCTTGAGTGTACATGGAATCTGCATCCTCCTAACCATAATACTCATAAATCATAAGCCTATATTAATTCTAAAATGTTGTTTGAGCAGGGATTTGGGAGTGGCGGATTACTTGGCTTAGATCTGACAGAGATGTAATGAAGCAAATGGCCTCTTTCGGTGGCATCATAATTCTATGATTCATGAGAAATTATGAGCAGGTTTTGACTAGTCAGATTGCAAACAAGTCACACAAAGTTGAAAAAACTCTGAAACGTTGTCAACACCGGTAGAGCAATGAGTCACAAAATGCTGGAGTAACTCAGCAGGGCAGGCAACATCTCCGGAGAGTAGGAATGGGTGAAGTTTTGGGCCCAGATCCTTCTTTAGACCCGCTGTTCCAATCCGCACCTACCTATGTCTAAGACACCTGACAGGCCCTTTGTCTCTTCCTTTTTTAAAGGCCCTGAATTCCACAGTAGAGCAATGAGATTGGCCTTAACAAGTGAATCAAGGTTTACTTCGATTCACTGTGTAATTTCTGCTGCTGAATTATATGGTTGGCAATTCCAATGCCCATTCTCCCATCTCTTCAACCTAATCAAATCAAATCACATGCCGCTGCTTAAAGTCTGGACAAATAAAGAATAACTTGAGTTGGGGAGATGGCCACTGCAATTGTATCACAGAAATTCCCTTGGAGGTAGGTCCAATTTTCACAGTCACAATGGCACATTAAAGGGCCTGTCCCATTTGGCCATCATTTGCACGTCACGCAGATTTTGTACATCCCAAAATTCTGAGGTGCCACGAGCGACCACGCCTATGTCACCACGTAATGCATGCATGCGTAATGCGCACCATGCACGCGTCGTGATGCGTAAATGATGAGCAAATGACGCCCAAGTGGGATAGGCCTTTAAGAGTGCCAAATTCATGCAAAACACCTCTATTTTTACAGTCCTAAATTGCGGCACTTTTTGATGGTCCTTTTTGAACTTGCAAAGATTCAATGGGAAAGGCCGTGAGCAAGTGAAGGAACTGCTAGAGGCAAACACAATTACAACACTTGAAAGTTATTTGGACATGTTCATGGATAGGAATGGTTTATAGAGATAGACCCAATGAAGGCAAATGGGTTAGGGTTAGCTCAGGAAGACACCTTAGTTAGCATGAGCTGAAGGGCCTATTTCCATACTAGAGAGCTCTATAAATATTTCAAATATATATCTGTGGTGTCTTTGTAACCATCTGAAGTAGGCTATTTTCCAAGTGCAGTAAATGGAACCTAACTATCAAGAAATAAGTCATATTATTGTTGGTTATGAGAATCAGATGTTTAATCCTGATATTTAGGGGTGTCTGAGAATTTGAACCTCTGGATAATATCAATCCCTCCAAAGGATGTAAGATACTCATCATCGAACCACAATAGTGATGGCAACGGAACCTATGTGGTCTTCTTGTTAACAAAGTCAGTAACCAAATAACTTTCAGTTAATTACAATTGTAAAACATGCAGCCAATAATGGAAGTATTTCACGCAGAGAATGGTGGGGGCCTGGAACGCATTGCCAAGGGTGGTGGTGGAGGCAGATACAATAGTGGCATTTAAAAAAACTTTTTTTGTAGGGACATGGAAGAGCAAGGAATAGAGGGATATGAATCATGCACAGGCAGGTGGGTTCAGTTTAATTTTGCATTAGGTTCGACACAAACATTGTGGGACAAAGGGCCCATTCCTTTGCTGTACTGTTCTATGTAGAGGGACGAACTGCAGATGCTGGTTTAAACCGAAGACAGACACAAAAAACTGGAGTAACTCAATGGGTCAGGCAGCATCTCTGGAGAAAAGCAATAGGTGACAGTCTGTACTGTTCCATGTTCTATGCATTTACATCTGATCTTCAACTGTCTATATTTTCCATGCTATTTATTATTTTCACACTGGTGTTGCCTAGGTCCTTACTGGTGTTAGATCCTGCTTATTATAAATATTAATAATTAATGTGCACATCTCATTGCCAATAAAAGATTTGTCTCTTTGATGTGGTTTTGATAGTTTACATTGTGCACACGTCAGTGCCCTGTTTTTACACTGTCAGCTTAATTGTTCACATCTCTTGACATTTGTCCCCTTGGTTAAAAATTGTTAGGATATCCTGGAAGGATATAAGCCATCCCTTGGGGACAGTGTTTGTATCAGTACTTCTGAAAACAATGGAAAGGATGCACTTCACGAAAAGCTCACATAAAGCAGTGATCATGTGGTTTAACCATGCTGCATGTCCTGTCCATTTTTAACCGGGTGCATTATGTATAAACAAAAGACTATGGTCTTATTTACGGGGAGAAGACAGGAGAATGGTGTTGAGAGGGAAGGATAGATCAGCCATGAATGAATGACGGAGTAGACTTGATAAGCCAATTGGCAACCTTGCTGTAAATATGCTGTAAATTGCAGGAATGGTGTTCATCAAAAAAACCTTGGGGTTCAAGGCAAGTGTTCCCTAAAAGCAGCAATGCAGGGTGGTGATGAAGGCATATGGCATGCTCGCCTTCAGAGGTCAGGCCATGAAACACAAAGTTGCCATTTTATAAAACACTAGTTGAACAGTACATGGAGAATTGCAGGCAGTTCTGATCAGCATACTATAGGATGTCCATTATGGATATGGACCTCCCCATCAACAAAGGGATCTACACAAGTCGCTGCCTCAAAAAGGCAGCCCGCATCATCAGAAACACACACCACCATATATATATATATATATATATATATATATATATATATATATATATATATACTGAACGTTTTGTTGCTGTTTATTATGGGTTTTACAGACTACTATGTTCACATATCTGTGTGCTGCTACAAGTAAAATTTTCATTGTTCCATTCGAGATATATGACAATAAAACACTCTTGACATCGATTCTTGACTAGGAAGGGTGTGGTTGCACCGGAAAGATGGAGAGAAGATTCATCAGGATGACTGGATATTGAGTATATTAGTTAAAGGGAGCAATTAGAAAGGCTCAACCCCATTCTCTTGCCTTCTCCCCATAACCCCTGACACCCGTATTAATCAAGAATCTATCAATATCCACCTTACAAAATATCAACTGACTTGGACACCACAGCCTTCTGTGGCAATGAATTCCACAGATTCACCACCCACTAACTAAAGAAAGTCCTCCTCTGAAGAAGGGTCTTGACCCGACATGTCACCCATTCCTTCCCTCCAGAGATGCTGCCTGTCCCGCTGAGTTACTCCAGCATTTTGTGTCTATCTTTGGTTTAAACCAGCATCTGTAATTACTTCATACACAAATTCCTCCTCATCTCCTTTCTAATGATATGTCATTTTATTCTGAGGGTAAAGCCCTCTGGTCCTAGACTCTCCAATTACTGGAAACAACTTCTCCACATCCACTCTATCCATGCATGAAGTGGATAGACTTTTAATTCATACTCACCCACTTGAAGTCCCAGTTTAGTTCAGTTTAGTTTATTGTCACGTGCACCAAGGTACAGGGAAAATCTTGGTTGTTGTGTGCTATCCAGTCAGCATAAAGATTATACTTGATTACAATCAAGCAGGAATGAGTAGGTTAACCTATGATCAGCGTGTATCAGCACTGGGCCTATACTCACTGGAGTTTAGAAGAATGAGGGGGAACCTCATGAAAACATACAGAATAGGAAAGGCTTGGATAGAGTGGGTGTGGAGAGGATGTTTCCACTAGTGGGAGAGTCTAGGATTGGAGGTCATAGCTCATAATTCAAGGACGTTGTTTTAGGATGGAGATGAGGAGAAATTTATTGAGTCAGAGGGTGGTGAAGCTGTGGAATTCTTTGTCACAGAAGGCCAAGTAAGAAGATATTTTTAAGGCAGAGATAGATAGATTCTTGATTAGTACAGGTGTCAGAGGTTAATGGGAGAAGGCGAGAAAATAGGGTTAGATGGGAGAGATAGATCAGCCATGATTGAATGGTGGAGTAGACTTGATGGGCTGAATGGCCTAATTCTACTCCTATTCCTTATGACCTTACGACCATAAGCCGTCCACAGTGTACAAATACAGGATAAAGGGCATAACGTCTAGTTGAATGTCCAGTAAAGTCCAATTAAAGATAGTCTGAGGGTTTCGATCAAAAGTGCTTCCTAATGGTGACTGTTAGGGTGGTGTTTAACAAGTGTTCGTGCCAATTAGATGACATTCTGACTGAAGAGAAAAATGTGTATCCAATGGATTAAAACCAGGAAGACAGAAGGGAGGTAATGGAAAAGGCAATAAAAGAATAATATTAGGTTAAAGTATTTAGCATTCATGGCAGATAGTTTTCATTGAAATGGAGCTGTGCAATGTAATTTAGGTTTGAAAGCCAGGAACAATATTTATAGCTGGCAACCTCAGAGTGCTTCATCTTCACCTGCAGTCCAATGGCATTACAACTTCTGTAGCACTGAGCACTATTTATTAAGCTGCTGTTTTTTTATAACCTTTTTTTAGTTGGCAGAGTCTTGATTTCCGTCAAAGATTTTAAAACGTAACCATCGACTGATCAGACCTCCTGGACAATAAATTGATGCAGAGACAGTAAGATAACTGTTATCAAAAAAATCAGCACATATGGTGTAAACATGCCCAAAAATCTTTCCACATGGAAAATATCTATCATTATTAAAGTTTTCTTTTACTTTGGGGGATTCGTAATAGTCTTCAAAACTAAATGCTGATTAAGCAACTTTTGTCGTGGCTGTCAAGAAATCTTGGACATAAGTCAGCTAGTTAATCCTTGAACATTCAGTCTTACTTAAGATAATAGGCAAAGGATGAGGCAAAAATGACCCAGATGTTAGAGGTCGTGCCTCCCTGGGGGTTTTGCCCATTCATTTATAATCTGCAATGAGTGGGGCTGTCTAAAGAGCTCCTTTCCCCCAGACATCTATTATCTTGCAGAAAGGAGTTAATGCAGATTGCCAACTGTCATCCCTTGGGTTGATGGTTACTGGCTGCAGCTGGCAAATGTTTTAGTGTAGTTTTACTTTTAAGGAGGAGAGGATGCAAAAGGTAGAAAAAGTGAATAGGACGGTGGCCCTCTGAGACTGCACTTCCAAATAAACAAGAGCTGGCATTTTTCATCATTTCTATGGTTCATTTCCCTTCAAGGCAACAAAGAAAGGAAAACAAATGCAGGATGCTTACTCCCTTTAACCAATGTTAGGACACACCATCTTTCAAGTCTTCTATTATTTTGGAACCTTGTACTAATACAGCAGTGTTTACTGTTACAGTCCTTGTCCGGTGCAGCTCATTATTTACTTAAAGAGGAAGTCAACTGTAGGAGGAGGTACTTTCAGTTTAAGGCCTCTATCCATTTGTTTGTTATTCATTGTTTTCTTGTAAGAATTCGTCTTCCCCTGAATCAAGGACCTTGGCTCGAATCGCATCCCTCAAGAGACCAGGAATGGAAAGTTCAATCAAAGAGACAAGAAGTGAGATAAGTGCCCTCGTGCAGCAAGTTCCATCATCATCCCCTGAATTCACGAGTCTTCTTAAAAACAATCAAAGACTTGTGGCTTTTTTTGTACCACGCTGTCCGTTTTTAATAATAAACAGGGAAGAAAAAAAACAGCAGCAGAGCCCTTGCTGGATGTGTGCAGAAAGGTTGGGTTTTCACATCACAGTGCATCTCTCTGTGTGACGCCAAGTTGTGGAGTTTGAATTAGGATCTCTGTTTTGGTAACCCGCCTGATGTCAGGTGGTGCAATAATAAGGGTGTCCACGTTGGACCTACAAGTGGGGAAAAGAACAGTCAATAGTTAGGCACAAAATGCTAGTGTAACTTAGCGGGTCAGGCAGCATCTCTGGAGAAAAGGAATAGGTGACGTTTCGGGTCAAGACCCTTCTTCAGACTGAGAGTCAGGAGAGAGGGAAACAAGAGATATAAAAAGGAACATAGAACAAACATAGAACAGTCTGAAGAAGGGTCTCAGCCCTTCAGCCAACGAGTCCACGCCAACTATCGATCACCCATTCACACTAGTTCTATGTTATCCCACTTTCGCTTCCACTCTCTAGGCATACATACTAGGGGGAATTTACAGAGGCCAATTAATATACAAACCTGCACGTCTTTGGGATGTGGGAGGAAACCAGAGCACCTGGAGAAAACCCACATGGTCACAAAGAGGGCTCCTGAGATTAGGATACTAATTCTTCTTGATTAGTACGAGTGTCAAATGGATAAGGCAGGAAAATGCGTTGAGAAGGATGGATGGATCAGCCATGATTGAATGGCAGAGAGGATTCTGCTTGCACAACTTAGGAGCTGGGGTAATATTTGGTTGGAACTTAGATTCAGAGTCATATAGAATATAGAATAAAAACATGCCTTTTGGCCCAACTCGGCCATGCTGACTGGGATGTCTTAATGTGGTTGGGCTGGTTTGGAAACTGAAAGGTTTGTGGTCAGCATTAGGTGAGGAAGTAATGTGATCTATTGTTGCACCAAAATATCTATTTTTTAATTACATGTAAAGACTCAAATATGCAGCTTGTATTGAGATTCAGACCCAAGACATGAACTACTAAGAAACGAAATGTGTGATTTTTATACAATGTTCTTAAAACTGGTGTTTCGGACAAGTTATACAGTTGAATGGATAATCTGTTTCAAAACTTCACCTATTCACTATTATGACTTTCTTAGTGCATCATATAGACTAGTTCTCAAGTGATAAACAATTGCATATTCACTTTGTGGTCTTTGTGCAAAAAAAATGACGACTTGGAAAATTCAACCCCCGACCTTCAACCCCCGCTACCATTGGGCAGAAGGTACAGGAGCCTGAAATCTGTTAGATCCAGGTTCAGGAACAGCCTCTTCCCCACAGCCATCAGGCTATTAAACTCGTCAACAAACAGACTCTGAACTGTAACAGCCTATTTGCACTTTATCTGCTTATTTATGTGTATATTGAACTGAACTGTTGCTTACAGCATTTTTGCTTACAATACTCTGTTGTGTTGCAGTCATTGTCCTATCTGGGACACATGACAATAAACTCTCTTGACTTGACTTGAAAATATATTTCTTGGTTCTGAGTGAACAAATGCACTGCGTTAAAATGCTGAACTCTGAGTCTGAGACCTGCAACTTCCAGGTCAGGAGCTTTAAGTCTTTATGTGGGGCTTCCCAATCTAATGGACTAGCCCTTCATTAGTTTCTGACTGTTGAACACAACATGGCACTTGCATCAGTCAACCATTGTCTTCCCCTTTCTTGGTCTTGTGAAGGATATGCATAGTGGTGCTATCTTGCACCATATTTTGCATAGAGGTGCTATCTGGTACTGTCTGCCAATCAGTAATTCAGCTGGTCAAATTGTCAATTTTACAAGGGTGAAACTAAATCAGCATTTGGCTCTCCTTGAGAGAGCATTCAATAAGGTTCCTGATGGCTGTTTTGTCATGTCTCTCTTCTAGACCATTAGGGTCTTTAGTGTCTGCTGCTTACTAAAGCAAATGACTTGAATGAGAGCCACCTACAAAGCTTCATTAAGGAGAGCCAACTCTTAACTAACTGCAGGTGCTGGTTTAAACCAAAGATAGACACAAAGTGCTGGAGTATCTCAGAAGGTCAGGCAGCATCTCTGAAGAAAAAGGATGGGTGACATTTCGGGTTGGGACCCTTCGTCAGACTCACCCCCTACTTTCAGTCTGAAGAAGGGTCTGAACCTGAAACATCCCCCATCGTTTTTCTCCATGATGTTGCCTGACCCACTTACTTACGCCAGCATTTTGTGTCGATCTTAAGTAACTTGGATGGTGCAACAATATATTGAAAGTTGTAGCACATGGTGCACCATGTTCTTAAAGGTACACAAGCTCTCATTAATACTATATGTATATGAGACTGAGTCATCTTGAATGGCTTGGGAATGAGGCACAAAATGTGAATCCATATCATACTGCAAACTCTCTAAATTCTCTAGCAATAAATTGGTTTCTATTGTCACAAACTAATTTCTCAGATATCCTTTGCTCTGAAAATTGGATTCAAATTGTCTTGGTGGTTGCTATGGCTCTCAAGTCTGTCACCTGGAGGATAAAAGGGAGCTTGGAGGATTAGCCTACAAATATGAGATATGATTCTTGGTTCTGAGTTAACAAAGTCACCTCCCATTGTATGCCTGGATCTTGGTCTGAAACCAGCTACTTCCAGCTCTGAAGATAGACACAAAAAGCTGGAGTAACTCAGCAGGACAGGCAGCATCTCTGGAGAGGTATGGGTGGCATTTCAGGTCGAGACCCTTCTTCAAACCAGTCTGAAGTAGGGTCTCGACACGAAACGTCACCTATTCCTTCTCTCCATAGCTGCTGCCTGTCCCACTGAGTTATTCCAGTTTTTTGAGTCTATTGGTTTACACCAGCACCTGCTGTTCCATCCTACATATTTCCAGCTCAGGAGCTTTTGAGTAGTTATGTGGGACTCCTAAACCCTGATGCATCAACAGGGCCGGATTTAGATGAAGAGAGGCCCTAAGCTGTTCCACTTGTGAGGCCCCTCCCAATCCCCCACCCCAGGGTTAGTTAGAGACTACAGTGCGTTGTGACAGCATATGTAAGAAAGGCCTATGACAGTGTCAAAAATATTATACACCTTGCAGGGCTCTCACGTCATTTTTTCTCTCTGTTGTCAGCTGGGCAACCTTGGCAGCTTTTAAAGTTGCCAAATTACAGTTTAGGTGGTCATTTAAGACGGCTTGCATGACGTGTGCGATAATGTGCTCGGACGAAGTGCGTAGTTACCAGACGGAATTATGCTCAATGAAGCATTCGCATATTATTTCTGCTTCAAATAAAGTCACAAACTAAACATATTCACCAATCAAGACATGATTTATACCACAATGACATGCAGCAAAATTATAATACAGTATCTCAACTCTTTTTACATGTTGCAATTAATGCAATTTCTATTATTTTTTTCCACTTCAAAACAAAAATGTGGTTGGATTATTCAGCATATGATCAACCGTGGTGAGACCAAGCGCAGGCTTGGTGATCGCTTCGCACAACACCTCCACTCAGTTCGCAATAACCAACCTGATCTTCCAGTGGCTCAAAACTTCAACTCCCCTTCCCATTCCGATTCCGACCTTTCTGTCCTGGGCCTTCTCCATGGTCAGAGTGAGGCCCACCACATATTGGAGCAGCACGTCATATTTGCTTGGGTAGTTTACACCCCAGCGATATGAATATTGGCTTCTCTAATTTCAGGTAGTCCTTGCTTTCTCCCTCCTTCCCCTCCCATTCCCAGCTCTCCCACAGCCTACTGCCCCCACCTCTTCCTTTCTTTTTTGTGTTCCCCCCCCCTCCGACATCAATCTGAAGAAGGGTCTCGACCCGAAACGTCGTCTATTCCTTCGCTCTATAGATGCTGCCTCACCCGCTGATTTTCTCCAGCTTTTTTGTCTACCAATGGGATCCCACCATTGGCCACATCTTCTCCCCTGTTGGCTTTCCGCAGAGACCGCTCCCTCCGTAGCTCCCTGGTCAATTTGTCCCTCCACACCCAAACCACCCACTCTCCTGGCACTTTCCCTGACAACCGCAGGAAATGCTACACTTGTCGCTTTACCTCACCCCTTGGCTCCATTCAAGGACCCAAGCAGTCTTTCCAGGTGGGGCAGAGGTTCATCTGCACCTCCTCCAACCTCATCTATTGCATCCACTGCTCTAGGAGTCAGTTTCTCTACATTGGTGAGACCAAGCGTAGGCTTGGTGATCGCTTCGCCCAACAACTCCGCTCGGTCCACAATAACCAACCTGATCTCCCGGTGGATCAGCACTTCAACTCCCCCTCCCATTCCGAATCCGACCGTTCTGTCCTGGGCCTCTTCCATGGCCAGAGTGAGGCCCACTGTAAATTGGAGGAGCAGCACCTCATATTTCGCTTGGGCAATTTACACCCCAGTGGCATGAACATTGACTGCTTCAATTTCAGGTAGTCCTTGCTTTCTTCTCTCATTTCCAGCTCTCCCTCAGCCCACTGTCTCCGCCTCTTCCTTTCTTCTTCCGACCTCCCCCTCCCACCCTCACATCAGTCTGAAGAAGGGTCTCGACCCGAAACCAATTTCCTTCGCTCCATGGATGTTGCCACACCCGCTGCGTTTCTCCCGCATTTTTCTCTACCCATTCACACAAGTTCTGTTATCCCACTTTCCTCACCCACTCCCAACACATTAGGGGCAATTTTACAGAGACAAGTTAACCTACAAAGTCAATCCATCTTTGGGATGTGGGAGGAAACCCACACACTTACAGGGAGAATGTGCAAATTCAATACAGACAGTGCCCGAGAACAGGATCGAACACAGATCTCTGGCGTGTGAGGCAGCAAGTCTACCAGCTGTGCCACTATATTTTGTTTTCCAACACACAAAAAATTATACGTTGATAACTATGGTTACTAAAAAAATGAAAATACCCATTTTCAATTTTAAATCTCCAACTGACGCTATGTCCCCCTTTACAGCTACTGTATGTTTTAATTAAGTTCAAGACTATGGGGCGGTACATTGGCCATAAGGTTGCTGCCTAAAAGTGCCAGAATTGATCCTGAATATGGGTGCTGTCTATACAGAGTTTGCTCCTTTTCCCTTTGATCGCATGGGTTTTCTCCGGGTGCTCTTGTTTCCTTCCACATTCCAAAGGTGTGCAGGAACCTATTTCAGACCCAACCCAAAACGTAAAATGTTCCTTTTGTCCAGAGATTCTGTCTGACCTGTTGAGTTACTCCAGCTTTTTGTGTCTATCTTCAGTTTAAACCAGCATCTACAGTTCCTTCCTACACACACGACACTATACGATAGAACTTTATTAATCACAGAAGGGAAATTGTGTGCGTGTGCGTGTGGGTATATATAACATACACACAAACACACACACACACATATATATTTATATAGTTATATATTCATATATAAATATACACCATTTTGTTTTCTCGTTTACAACATTGTTTACAGAGTACTATGTCTACATATTCTGCTGTGCTGCTGCAAGTAAGGATTTCATTGTTCTAACTGGGACGTGAGAGAATAAAACACTCTTGACTCTTGACTTACTCCACTAATGTGTGGGATAGAACTAGTGTACGGGTGATCTGTGGTCGGCGTGGACTCGGTGGGCTGAAGGTCCTGTTTCCACGCTGTTTCTTTAAATTAAACTAAAAACACTAAAACCAGAGGGAGTCTAAAGAAAGGTCTCTATCCGAAATGTTACCCAATTTCTTCTATCCAGAGTTGCTGGCTGCTCCATGGAGTTCCCCGCACAATTAGAGCATGGAATAGTCTTCACCCTACCATAGTTACCCAACCAGATGTGCAACTAAATTTAAGGTACCTCTTTTTTCCCCAAGAATCCTTTTTCGCTTAAGTCCAAGTCAAGAGTCAAGAGAATTTTATCGTCATGTGTCCCAGATAGGACAATGAAATTCTTCTTTGGTGCAGCACAACAGAATATGTAAACATAATACAGAACAGGGAAAAACAGTTCAGTGTGTTTATATACCATGGACCATATATATATATGCCCAATACATAAACAGATAAAATGCAATAGGCTGTTATTGTTCAGCCCTCCACCACCTCCAGTTAAAATTCCATTTGGAATATTTATGGAGGACCAGGAAACCAGAAGGAAGAGTTACTTCAGGGGGTTACTCCAGCTCCAGGGTCAGGGAGTGATTCTGCGTTGGTTTTCAGCGATTGTGGCGAGGCGGCGACCGGATAGCAATGGCGGCCAGATCTCCCACAATTCAAAGCGAGCAGTGCGCATGTGCAAGGCGGCCTGCCGTGCCGGCGGATGAAGAGCGAGCGGAGAGCGGGGAAGGATACGGATGGTGGGCGGAGACGGAGATTGACAGACAGAGAGACAGAGATAGAGAGGGGGGCCCGCCCAGAGTTGAAGGGCAGGGGTCAGCCTATGAAGCCTAGGGCCTCGACCTAGGGGGCTCTGCGAGGCCCACCTAGATCTTGAGGCCCTAAGCTTAAGCTTGTGAAGCTTATACGTAAATCCAGCCCTGTGCATCAACTCCCAATTAATCATTGATTCACCACTACACAACATGGCAATTACTATCTTACCTCTGTCCCAGGCTATGTGCGGTATGAACTGTCCCTCTCTGTGGAGCTAACATCTGTGCCCAGGATTCCCCAGTAGAGCTTCAATTCCTTAAAAATACTGACCTAGTATTGTTGGTCAATTGTCGAAACACAAATTGTTGGAACAAGTCAGCTGGTCAGACAGCATTTCTGGAAGACATAGACAGGCAATATTTTGGGTCAGGATCCTTCTTCAGACCATCCATGTCCTCCAGTGCTGCTGGCTGACCTGCTGAGTTACTCCACAATTTGTATTTTATTAAACTTTCCAGCACCTGCAGTTCCTTAAGTATCCAGTCAATTATTGAAATTGTAGTCAATAAGTTATTTTGTTTTTGAATTGAATCCACTGTTTTTTCTTGTCATCAAAAGAAGAGAAACACATTGTAAATTCTCAGCAGGTCAAGAGCATGTGTGGAACGTGAAACAGTTATGGGCCTGTCCCACTTAGGCGACTTTTTAGGCGACAGCAGGAGACTATGCGGTCACCACATGGTCGCCACATGTTCGCGGGTGGTTGCCGGGGAGTTGCCTTCATGGTTGTGAGGATTTCCCACATTCTGGGAACTAGTCGCGGCCTCTTTATGGTCGACGTGAATTTTTCAACATGTTGAAAAATTAGTGCCGACTAGAATGAAGCCGCCATGGAGAGTAGCGAGAATTCTCGAGCCATAGGTGGGTCGCCAGGAGGTCCTAATGGGTTGCCAAGAGGTCGAAGGTTCTCGGAGGTCCTCGTAGGTTGTAGCCGGTGCTAACTGGTGAATTTCATTGGCTCATTGGGAAAAAAAAGGTAAGCAGTAGTTTTTAGAACCAAGGATAAGTTAAATGTTTGCCGAGCTTCACAGCCGTGTTTCTCTGGCTTCTTAAAAGTTGTCTCCACTCCTTCTCCCCCCTTCTCCCCCTTTTTTCCCCCCCTCTTCTAAATGATTTACCGTACACTGTGCTTTAGCCGTCTTAATTACAGCGCCAACCTTCCTGTCTGTATCACCATGTGAATTTTTTAGACAGGGCAAACGGGGGGAGCGCTGTCTAAAACATTCACATGGACTAGTAAGATTGAACGAGAACTTACCAGTTCGAAGGTTGATCGTTATTTCATGAGGAGTCGCGGTGAGGGATTTCGTGAAGAGCCCGCCGGCGCGCATGCTCGACATTCTTCAAAGTAGCAGTGTGGAATCACAGAAACCAGTAACAGAAATGACTTGGCATAGTAAGATGAAAGAAACTCAAATTACCAGGTGAAGGTGATTGTGGGTTGGGCGTGGAGGGCACGAAATCCCTCACCGCGAATCCTCATGAAATAACGATCAACCTTCGAACTGGTAAGTTCTCGTTCAATCTTACTATTTCATTTCGGAGTCACGTGAGTGACTTCGTGAAGACTTCAAAGCTTCTGTGATTACACGCCCTGGACCACGTCCATGCTGTCACACCACTAGCAGGGATGGATGGGAGGAACAAACTTGCTCAAATAGTTCATACTGTAAAACAAGAGCATATTTATTAACAACAAATCAAAAACCCCTCATGCGGGGACACCTCCACGTTCTCGACCTGCATTCAGCACGGCTTCCGCGAACTGTAGAGGAGCAGCAACAGGCTTGTTATAAAAACGCTGAAACACAGCTTCATTAGCCCATCCTGCTGTGGCGAGAATATGGTCCATGGGCACCTCCATGACCCTCGCCGCCGACGTCAATGCAGCCCTGGTGGAATGAGACTTGAACACATTAGTGTCGATACCTGACTTACCCAAGACGACCCGGAGCCACCTGGATATCGTCTGGACTGTCACTCGATGATGAGGTCTCTTATGAGTGACAAGCAGGTATCTCTCCACTCCTCTGATGCATGCCGTCACCTTGACGTAGTGACGGATATGGGAGGCTAAACACAGCCTAGCATCTGCGGGGTATGCCGGGAACTTCAGCTGCAGCCCTGTGCACCCAGGTCTATGCTGCTTTAGTAGCTCATCAACGAAGAAGACTACTTCTGTAGGGGTAGACATCATTCTGTCGACACGTAGTTTATGGAGCGTCTGTACCCTCTGTGCTGAAGTCAGCGCTAGTAACATCACCAGCTTCATGGTGAGCTTGTCCAGCTGGAGCCCTTCCATGGGGGACCACGTCCTGAGCAGGGTTAAAACGTCCCTGACATCCCAGGTGATATTGTAGCGTGGTGTAGGCGGATTCATATTGAATATACCCCGCATGAGCCTGGACAGTAGCCTGTTGGATCCCACCTCAATCTTGAGGTAGAATGACAGCGCGCTCCTGGCGCTGTTGATGGCACTGTAACTTAAGTGTTCATCATGGTGCAACCCCGCGAGGAATTCCAGGACGTCGGTTATAGTCACGGCATCGTACGTGATGCGAGAGCGGCTGCAGAAGGCTTCCCACTTCTTGATGTGTGAGCGGTATCTTCGCCTTGTTGACTCTCGGCACGACGCCGCAATGGTATCCATGGTCCAAGTTGAGAGGCCGTAGTGGGCTAACGGCCTGTTCAAAACCTGCAAGCCAACAAATTTAAATAGCCATGGCAGGGATGTGGCTCCCCTGAGACAGGGTGAGCAACTAATTCTGGGCAACCCTTTAAAAGGACCCAAGGCTCACTGAGCATGTCAAAGACCACCGGATACCACGGCTGTGTAGGCCAGTCGGGTATAATAAGGATGCCCTTAGCTGCATCCATCTGAATCTTTCGTAATACCCGACTGATGAGGCAAAACGGGGGGAATGCATAGAAAAACCAATTCCCCCAGTCCAGCGAGAATGCATCTAGCGCCATAGCCCCAGGATCTGGTTCCCACGAAACGTAGGTTGGTACCTGATGGTTCAACCGGGACGCAAAAAGGTCAATATCCGGTTTCCCAAATTTGGCTGTGATTTAGGTAAAAATTTCAGGATGCAACATCCATTCAATATTGTCATTGAACTTGCGTGACCTGGCGTCCGCCACAGTATTAAGCTCGCCTGGCAAATAGGTAGCTGAAATCCAAATGTCTCTCTGAACACACCAGAGCCAAATTGAGTTAGCCAATTTATCACATGAAACTGACCTGGTACCGCCCATATGGTTAAAATATGCCACCGCTGTGGTGTTGTCTATTTGGAGACGGACATGTGCCCCAAAAACCTTGGAACAATAAGCACGAAGTCCGTGGAATGCTGCAAGTAGCTCCAAATAGTTGATCCCTTGTGACAACAACATAGTAGCCTCAAGGGTATCCCATCTGCCCCCGCAACTAGAGGAATGATCCATAGCTCCCCAGCCATAAGAGCTCGCATCGGTTTGCAAGTATACCACCGGATTAGCCTCAATGACAGGCTTAAACAAGTTACTAATGTGGCGCACCCACCATCGTAACTCATCCGTCGCTTCAGGCGGCAGCTGCATTGGTCGATCATAATGACCAGTGTGCCGTCTTAACACAGCGATCTTGGCCCTTTGCAAATTCTGATAATGCAAAGGCCCATATCGGGCTGCCGGAAACAATGCTACAAGTTTGCCAATTACTGTAGCTGTATGACGAATCGATGGTATACCAGTGGTGATTAAACCTTGACACACCTGGGTGACCTCCTCAACCTTATTAGGTGGTATGGTGACCCTCATGCGAATAGAGTCCACCGTAAACCCCAGATAATCAATTACCTGGGAGGGCATAACTTTGATTTGGCTGGATGGACAATGAATCCCAGCTGCTGAAATAAATTGACTGCAGCTGCAACACCCTGTTGAGCCAATTCCAGGGTGTGGCCCACAATTAAGATATCATCTAAATAGGCCATTACTATATGATGTCGTTGTCGTAAATAAGCCATAATTGGCTTTACCAATTTAGTGAATAATCGAGGGGCTGTGGTAAGCCCATTGGGCAAAGCCCTATATTGCCAGAGTTGACCCATCCAGATAAATTTCAGAAACCTCCTATAATATTTTTGAATGAAAACAGTATAGTACGCATCTTGTAAATCAATGCATGCCATAAAGCAACCATGTGAAATCAATGATTTGGCTGTTTCAAAAGTGTCCATTTTGAAATGAGTATATGTTACAAAAGTATTTAGACTAGTCAGATCAATAATGACCCGACAGCCTCCATCCTTCTTAGGTCGAGTGAATATATTGGAAACAAATTCCACGGGCTCATGAACCATTTTCTCTATCACTCCCTTCTGCTCTAGCCTCAAAATTTCCTTATAGCCTGCTGCCTGTTCTGCAGCAGACAATTTAAATGTACGACCAGGCCTGTGCTGGGATGGAGGAATGTCCCCATTAAGAAACTCAATGCTGTGACCCTGCACATTTCGTAACACATACTCATCACCAGTAATATCACCCCATGCACCCAAAAAGAACCGAAGGCGCCCACCAACATGTGAGGTTAAACAAAGAGAAAAAAGAGAACCAGACCGCCTCACCTCCGCGTTTACCGGCGGCCCTTGACACGTGTGGGTGGACGTGGAGGTGCTGGGTTGGCTTGAGGGCGCGGCGTCCTCATCTTCCACCAGGGTTTCTGTCGACCTTGTCCTAAAAAAGCCCCCTGGTGCTGGGGTGGTTGGTAACGAAGTGGAGCTGGAGTGTAGGTCCTTGTAGAGGTGCTGGCAGATCCTCGTGGTCGAACAAGCGGAGCTTTCGAGCCCGACGGCGTGGGGGCGCTGTGAGGGCGTATGAGTCCCACCGTTTTGGCTTGTTCGTCAAGCTCTTTGACCCTCTTAGAGAGATCTTCGCCAAAGAGCTGACGGGGCGGCGGCGGCGGCGGTGGTTTGCACAACCCTGCAAACTTAGGGTTGAGCGCCGGGCGGATGCTGTTTTTGCGGAACCCATTTATTTCATGCTGAGTTGCACACAGCAGAGCGAGAGCATCCTCCTGGTCCAAGTTTAACTCATCCCCATCAACCGACCGCACAAAGGCGGTAATACCGGCCGTGAGGAGCTTCAGGATCCGCTGAATTTTCAGCTCCTGTTGACGGATAGCCGCACTGATGTTGCCCCATATCGGCGTATTGACCACAGGCACGTTGAGGGAGTTGCAGTTGGCTGGAGCCTTGTGACGGCTCATGGCCTGCATGAGAACCTCCTCCTGTAGCTGATGGTTGTTGAGGAAGTCCACTGTGGCTGCCAATTTTGAATTCAGTGGAAGCCCAGATGAGTGTGGGGCCGCGAACTTAGTGGCCACATCGAGAAGGCCCTCCGCTGGTAAATCGGACGGAGGTGGGATGGGGTCGACCAATACCTCCTCTTCCTGCTGCTCCAGGCTGATGGTAGAAGTTGGTGAAACAGCCCTGTGCCTGTCGCTGCTGGACGCTTGCTGCTGTTGACCATGAAGCAGGAGCTCCAGCAGCCGCTCCATCCGGTCAATACGCCCTTCACCCTGAACACTCAGGTGCTCGGAGTCCTCCGGCTCTGAAAAATGGCCGGGGCTCCTATCATCGGCCCGCACCTCATCGAGGCCGACCCGGTGCTGGTAGTCGTCGCTAGCAGCCGCCGAAGCTAACTGCGCGATTCCTGCACGGGCGTGTTCAACCGCCTCCGTTTAGCGGGAGCGGACGCCGCTGCCACTAGGGGCACTTGCGGCGTGATGTCGGCACCAGCCGCAGCCTGGATACCTGATAGCCGCGCAGGCTTGCCGGCAGCCCACATCGTGGACCTCGCCGACGCATGGTCTCGCCCACCCATCCATGGGGGGCTCGGCGACCGTGACGAGACCCGACTCAACCGACCAGTCCCGGCGTCGAGAGTTGGGGGGCGTCGACTGGACCTCACAGCCGCCCCGGGTCCCGTCCTAGAACCTGACCGTTCCTCGGCGGCAGGTGAAGCCTTAGCCCCAACAGGGTTAGACTTTCGGGCTCCTGCCCTTCCCCTCCTCGGAGGGCTGGGTGAAAAGGGTCGTGCAGCCGCACGCACCCTTCTGCTCGAGGCCGTCAGCAAGCCTGCTGACGACCTGACTGCCATGGCAGGGTCCTCCTGCTCTGGCGGCACACCACACTCCTCCTCATCGAACTCCTCCGAGCTGTGGTGTGCTGGCGGATCCGGACCTGTGAACACAGAGCTCACCGACATTTCCGCCCCTGTCCCGACCTGCGCTGCAGGTACTGCCGATATCACTGGCTCCGGGACAGTTGACCGGCGACTTCGTCCAGACGTTCTCCGGCCTCTAGAACTCCCATCCATGTCCTTGCTGCGAAAACAAAACGCAACAAGAACCACCAACTTAAGGTAGAGTACTTACCTCAGTGGTTCCCTTATGAAGGGCTGGCGAGGAGCGCGCTCCACCGCCAGCCGTCGCAGCAACGCGATACGACGATATGTCGAGCATGCGCGCCGGCGGGCTCTTCACGAAGTCACTCACGTGACTCCGAAATGAAATGATGAAGGAAGCAATGTGTTTTTGTGTGTGTTCCACTCTGACAGTCGCCATTTCAGTTGCCTGTTTTTCAGGCGACTGCCGGCAATTTGACAGTCGCCGGAAGTCTGCTGAAAAATCGCCTACGTGGGACAGGCCCATTCATGTTTCAGGTCGAAGGAAGAAGGTGCAGGAGTCCGAAAACTGTGATCTCCAGGTTCAGGAACAGTTTCGTCCCAACAACCATCTGTCTCTTGAACATTACAGACACCAACTAAATCAGGAAATACAAACTGTCTTCATATCACTGGGGACTTCAGGCTTTTGGTTTGCACTAATATTGTTTTATTTTAAATTTATTGAACTTTTTTTGTTTATCACGTTATATGTGAGTATGGGGGTTACACAAAAAGCTGGAGAAACTCAGCGGGTGCAGCAGCATCTAAGGAGCGAAGGAGATAGGCGACGTTTCGGGTCGAGACCCTTCTTCAGACTGGTCAGGGATCAGGGAAAAGAGAGATATAAACAGTGATGTGGAGAGATAAAGAACAATGAATGAAAGATATGCAAAAAAGTATTGGTGATAAAGGAAACAGGCCATTGTAAGCTGTTTGTGGTGTGAAAATGAGAAGCTAGTGCGACTGGGGAGTGGGGGGGGGAGATGGAGAAGGAATGTCAGGGCCAGAGGGCTGAGGGAGAGGTGGGGAGGGGTGGGGGTAGTCTGGGTTAACAGAATTGAGAAAATTCAATGTTTAAGCCCAGAGGATGCAGACTCCCCAAGCGGAATATGAGGTGCTGTTCCTCCAACTTGCGGTGTTGCTCACTCTGGCCGTGGAGGAGGCCCAGGACCGAGAGGTCGGATACGGAATGGGAGGGGGAGTTGAAGTGCTGAGCCACCGGGAGGTCGGGTTGGTTATTGCGGACCGAGCGGAGGTGTTCGGCGAAACGATCGCCCAGCCTCCGCTTGGTCTCACCGATGTAGATCAGCTGGCATCTGGAGCAACGGATGCAGTAGATGAGGTTGGAGGAGGTGCAGGTGAACCTCTGTCGGACTTGGAATGACTGCTTGGGTCCCTGAAAGGAGTGGATGGGGGAGGTGAAGGGACAAGTGTAGCATCTCTTGCGGTTGCAAGGGAAAGTGCCCGGGGAAGGAGTCGAGCGGGAGGGAAGGGAAGAATTGACAAGGGAGTTGCGGAGGGAGCGGTCTTTGCGGAAGGCAGACAGGGGGGGAGATGGGAAGATGTGGCGAGTGGAGGGGTCACGTTGGAGGTGGCAAAACTGGCGGAGGACTATCTGTTGTATGCGCTGGCTGGTGGGGTGAAAGGTGAGGACCAGGGGGACTCGGCCCTTGTTGTGAGTGGGGGAATGGGGAGAGAGGGCAGTGTTGCGGGGTATGGAGGAGACCCTGGTGCGAGCCTCATTTATAGTGGGGGAGGGGAAACCCCGTTCTCTGAAGAACGAGGACATTTGGGATGACCTGGTGTGGAACACGTCATCCTGGGTATGTGAGTATTGTGTTTACAAAACTGTTATGCTGGAGCATGTAAGAATTTCATTGTGTAGGTAGAACTGCAGATGCCGGTTTATACCAAAGTAGTGCTCAGCGGACCAGGCAGCATCTCAGGAGAGAAAGGTACATATGACAATTAAATATGACAATTTGGTACATATGACAATTAAACACTCTTGACTCATCACAAAGGTCCTTCTTTGGAACTAAGAGAAAGAGTGAGAGCAAGTTCGGCTTAGCAGCAGGGAAATGGGAAGAGACAGTGGGTGGAACCAAAGGCGTTTCACTAATAAAGTGAAATTATGTAGCCATTAAATGGACAGTTAAACTCCTTCATCTGTGTGGTGTTGTTTTGTTCTTGTTATTTGGATTGCACATCCTTAACCTAAGTGGTGTTTCAGTAACCCTTGTCCCATTTGGTATGTACTTCTGTTCTTCTGGCACATTCAGCACGTTGCCACCATTCTCTCTCTATTTTTAAATATGTCAATATGGTGCAACCGATCTCTCAGCTACCACCTCTTTATCCACATATTTTAGACTCTTAGACTTTAGAGATACAGTGTGGATATAGGACCTTCGTTCCACCGAGTGCACGCTGACCAGCGATCACCCCGTGCACCACCACTATCCTGCACACTAGGGATTATTTACAATTTACAGAAGTCAATTAACCTACAAACCCGTGTGTCTTTGGAGTGTGGGAGGAAACAGGAGCACCCGGAGAAAACCCATGCAGTTCACAGGGAGAGCGTGCAAACTTTGTACAGACAGCACTCACAGTCAAGATGGAACCTGGGTCTCTGGCGCTGTAAGGCAGCAACTCTACTGTGGCGCCACTGTGCCGCCAAATAACTTCTGGGGTGATTCTTTTGTGCATCTTTTGGATTTGGAATCATCGCCAACTGTGCACTGTTTCCTGTTGTCTCTGATTGACCCAGGATGTTTTACTGCTCTCTGGGTTTGTTTTATCTTTTCAGGCCACTTCTGAACCATTTGCTGACAAAGTTGCCTGTAAGTCGTCATCTTTGTCAGCCTCTTCTTTGATCTTATGTAGCTCCGGAGGTGTCACATTTACTAGGTAGTGTATCTTCACACCATGATCTCCCTTCTCATGTCTCTTCTGCCTTGGTGACAGATGAGAGAGTGCATATTCTCAACACTATTTCCTTTCCAGGTATGTATTTCAGAGTAAAGTCATAACCCTGCAGCCTCAAAGCTAATCTTTGCAGACTTATTGGTGCTCTGCACTGTATTTCATTTTGCAAATCTGCTCTCGAGACTAAAGAAGGCTTTGAACTACAAATTTCATTTCTCTTGTGCTATGTGTGGAACTTTTCACATTCATCTATGATTATAAATATCTCTTTCTATGTTGGTACATCTTGCTCTGCTGACATGAGTCGTTTTAGAGGCATCTACTCTGTAAGGTTTTGTTTTGTTGCGTATGACAAACCTGTCTTGGTTCACACCAGTTTCTCAAATTTATTAAAACCAATTTCTTCAAATGTAACTACTGCTCATCAGCATCTTCCAAAAGTTTTTCGGGTTTGCTGCTTGTTCCGAAATATAAGGAATGAAAGAATTCATGCATCGGATTTGCCCGAAAAGCTTTATATTTTACTTTAGCCCTTCAGCCCAACGAGACCACACTCAAACAATGATCCCATAAACCAGCACAATCCTACACACTAGGGACAATGTATAATTTTTACCAAAGCCAATTACCTACAAACCTGTATGCTTTCCAATGTGGAAGGAAACCAGAGCAACCAGAAAAAACCCATGCGGTCACAGGGAGAATGTACAAACACCGTACAGACAGCACTCGTAGTCAGGATCGAACCCAGGTATCTGGTGCTGTAAAGTAGCAATTCTGTGCTGCCCCAGAACAGTACAACACAGGAACAGGCCTTTTGGCCTACAATATCTGTGTCAAACATGATGCCAAATTAAACTAATTGCCTTTGCCTAGAAGTAATCCATATGCCTCCATTCCCTGCATATCCATGTGCCTATTCAAAAGCCATTTAAATCCCAGTATTGCATCTGTTGCAGTAGGTTCCAGGCACCCACCACTCTCAGCGTAAAAAATTCACCTCGTACATCTCCTTTAAACTTTTGCCCTTCTCACCTTAAAACTATGCCCTCTAGTCTTTAACATTTCATGTCATAGTGGCACTATGGCCGAAATAGACCATTCAGCCCATCGAGTCTATTACAACATTGAGTTGAAGCTGATCTATCCTTCCCTCTCAACCCAAGTCTCCTGCCTTCTTCCCATAACCTTTGACACCCTTACTAATCAAGAAGCTGTCGATCTCTGTTTTAAAAGTATTTAATGACTTAGCCCCCGCAGGCATCTGTGACGATGAACTCCACAGATTCACCACCTCTCTGACTAAAATATCTTAAAGGCCCATTGTCCTGGTGATGACACTGGATCGGTGAGGTGTTAGTGTACGGAGGTGATCGCTGGTCGGCACGGACTTGTTGGGCCGAAAGTCCTGTTTACACGCTGTATCTCCAAACTGAACTAAAGTAAACTAAAGTAATCTGACACTCGGTGTGACTGCTGCAGCGCATGCCCAAGTTGCTCGTTCATCCATTCTCTGTGGGATCAACAGCAATGCTTGATCCATATGTTGCCCCGGCCTCCAGCACCCTGCTCCACAGACACGTCGACCTGCGGCCAAAGATGGGCTGGGCTACCAACTGCAGCGCCCAACACACCTGCCACTGCACCAGCTGCTGTGTTTAGAGACCTCCTGGTCCTCCATCTCTGTGTGGCACAGTGGAATTCACCCAATTGTTCTGTTTATGACTGGGTAGTACCCTCTTCTGTTCCGTTCTTTGGCATTCCTTTGCAACCTTTCCCTTCAACTCACCAGCAAATGATGCAGTCCATGCTTGCATGCAGCATGACATGGATATCTTTCAGCCATAAGCTGATATGAGGCAACTCACATCCACAGCATAAGATACTCTTGCCAGGCCTCCCACATCAACGAAGAGCCTCACCCTGGTCACTCCCTCGTCACCCCTCTCCCATCGGGCAAGAAGTACAGAAGCTTGAAGACGCACACCTCCAGATTCAGAGATGCTGCCTGTCCCTCTGAATTACTCCAGCATTTTATGTCTATCTTTGGTGTAAATCTGCATCTGCAGTTTCTTCCTAAACTAAGAATAACTTGGGGTTCAGCATCGACCAGAAGTTTAACTGGACTAACCATATAAACAATATGTGTACAAGAGAAGATCTGAAGAAGGACCCCCAACCCAAAATGTTACCTATCCATTTCCTCCACAGATGTTGCCTTACCCATTGAGTTACTCCAGCACTTGGAGTACGGCACCATGGGGCGGCACAGTGGTGCAGACGTAGTGGTAGAGTTGCTGCCTTACAGCACCAGAGAATAGTAAGATTGAACGAGAACTTACCAGTTCGAAGGTTGATCTTTATTTTATGAGGAGTCGAAGTGAGGGATTTCGTGAAGAGCCCGCCGGCGCGCATGCTCGACATACTTCAAAGTAGCGGCGTGGAATCACAGAAACCAACAATAGAAATGACTTCGCATAGTAAGATTGAAGTGACTAAGATTACCAGATGAAGGTGACTGAGGGTTGGGCGAGGAGGGCACGAAATCCCTCACTTCGACTCCTCATAAAATAAAGATCAACCTTCGAACTGGTAAGTTCTCGTTCAATCTTACTATTTCATTTCGGAGTCACGTGAGTGACTTCGTGAAGACTTCAAAGCTTCTGTGATTACACGCCCTGGACCACGTCCATGCTGACACACCACTACCAGGGATGGATGGGAGGAACAAACTTGCTCAATAGTTCATACTGCAAAACAAGAGCATATTTATTAATAACAAATCAAAACCCCTCATGCGGGGACATCTCCACGTTCTGAACCTGCATTCAGCACGGCTTCTGTGAACTGTAGAGGAGCAGCAACAGGCTTGTTATAAAAACGCTGGAACACAGCTTCATTAGCCCATCCTGCGGTGGCGAGAATTTGGTCCATGGGCACCTCCATGACCCTCGCCGCTGACGTCGATGCAGCCTTGGTGGAATGAGATTTGAACACATTAGTGTCGATACCTGACTTACCCAAGACGACTCGAAGCCACCTGGATATCGTCTGGACTTTCACTCGATGATGAGGTCTCTTATGAGTGACAAGCAGGTATCTCTCCATTCCTCTGATGCGTGCCGTCACCTTGACATAGTGGCGGATATGTGAGGCTAAACATAGCCTAGCATCTGCGGGGTATGCCGGGAACTTCAGCTGCAGCCCTGTGCACCCAGGTCTATGCTGCTTTAGTAGCTCGTCAATGAAAAAGACTACTTCTGTAGGGGTAGAAGTCATTCTGTCGACACGAAGTTTGTGTAGTGTCTGTACCCTCTGAGCTGAAGTCAGCACTAGTAACATCACCAGCTTCATGGTGAGTTGGTCCAGTTGGAGCCCTTCCATGGGAGACCACGTCCTGAGCAGGGTTAATATGTCCCTGACATCCCAGGTGATATTATAGCGTGGTGTAGGCGGATTCATATTGAATATACCCCGCATGAGTCTGGACACTAGCCTGTTGGATCCTACCCCAATATTGAGGTAGAATGATAGCGCACTTCTGGCGCTGTTGATGGCACTGTAACTTAAGTGTTCATCATGGTGCAACCCCGCGAGGAATTCCAGGACGTCGGTTATTGTCACGTCATCGTACGTGATGCGAGAGCGGCTGCAGTAGGCTTCCCACTTCTTAATATGCGAGCGGTATCTTCGCCTTGTGGACTCTCGACACGACGCCCCGATGGTATCCATGGTCCGAGCCGAGAGGCCGTATTGGACTAACGGCCTGTTCAGAACCTGCAAGCCAACAGATTTAAATAGCCGTGGCAGGGATGTGGCTCCCCTGAGACAGGGTGAGTAACCAATTGTGGGCAACCCTTCAAAAGGACCCAAGGTTCGTTGAGCATGTCAAAGACCACCGGATACCAAGGCTGTGTGGGCCAGTCGGGTATAATAAGGATGCCCTTGGCAGCATCTGCCTGAATCTTTCGCAATACCCGACTGATGAGGCAAAACGGGGGGAAGGCATAGAAAAACCAATTCCCCCAGTCCAGCGAGAATGCATCTAGCGCTATTGCCCCAGGATCTGGTTCCCATGAAACGTAGGTTGGTACCTGATGGTTCAACCGTGACGCAAAAAGGTCAATGTCCGGTTTACCAAATTTGGCTGTGACTTTAGAAAAAGTCTCAGGATGCAACATCCATTCAATATTGTCATTAAATTTGCGTGACCTGGTGTCCGCCACAGTATTAAGCTCACCTGGCAAATAGGTAGCTGAAATCCAAATGTCTCTTTGAACACACCAGAGCCAAATTGAGTTAGCCAATTTGTCACACGAAACTGACCTGGTACCACCCATATGGTTTAAGTATGCCAATGCTGTGGTGTTGTCTATTTGGAGACGGACATGTGCTCCAACAAGCTTGGAACAATACGCACGAAGTCCGTGGAATGCTGCCAGCAACTCCAAATAGTTAATCCCTTGAGTCAACAACATCGTCGATTCAAGGGTGTCCCATCTGCCCCCACAACTAGAGCAATTATCCGTGGCTCCCCAGCCATTGGAGCTTGCATCAGTCTGCAAATATACCACCGGATTAGCCTCCCTGATAGGCTTGAATGAGCTGCTAATGTGACACACCCACCATTGCAACTCATTTATCGCTTCGGGCGGCAGCTGCATGGACCGATCATAATGACCAGCGTTCTGTTTTAACGCAGCAATTTTAGCTCTTTGCAAATTCTGATAATGCAAAGGTCCATATCGTGCTGCCGGAAACAAAGCTACAAGCTTCCCAATTATTGTAGCTGAATGCCGAATCGATGGTATATTGGTGCGGATTAAATCTAGACACACCTGGGTAACCTCCTCAATCTTGTTAATTGGAATGGTAACCCTCATGCTCATAGAGTTCACCGTGAACCCTAGGTAATTAATCACCTGGGCAGGGCAGAACTTTGATTTCTCTGGATGGACAATAAACCCTAATTGTTGAAATATATTGACAGCAGCTGCAACACCCTGGTCAGCCAATTCCAGGGTGTGGCCCACAATTAAGATATCATCTAAGTAGGCCATAACTATATGGTGTTGTTGTCTCAAATAAGCCATAATTGGTTTCACTAATTTAGTGAACAACCTAGGGGCTGTGGTGAGCCCATTAGGCAAAGCCTTGTACTGCCAGAGTTGCCCCATCCAGATGAATTTCAAAAACCTTCTGTCGTATTTCTGGATGGATACTGAATAATATGCGTCTTTCAAATCGATGCATGCCATAAAGCAACCATGAGAAATCAATGATTTCGCTGTTTCAAACGTATCCATTTTAAAATGAGTATATGTTACAAAAGTATTCAAATGGGTTAGATCAATAATGACACGACAACCTCCATCCTTCTTAGGTCTGGTGAATATATTCGAAACAAATTCAACTGGCTCATGCACCGCTCTCTCAATCACTCCCTTCTGCTCAAGACTTAAAAGTTCCTTGTAGCCTGCTGCCTGTTCTGCAGCAGATAATTTAAACGTTCGAGCGGGCATGTGCTGGGATGGAGGAATGTCGCCATTAATAAACTCAATTTTATGCCCCTGAATATTCTGCAACACATACTCGTCACCAGTAAAATTACCCCATGCACCCAAAAACAACCGAAGGCGACCACCAACATGTGAAGTTAAACAGAGAGAAAAGAGAGAACCAGACCCCCTCACCTCCGTGGTTACCGGCGGTCCTTGACACGCGTGGGTGGACGTGGAGGTGCTGGGTTGGCTTGAGGGCGCGGCGTCTTCGTTTTCCACCAGGGTCTCTGCCGACCCTGTCCTAAAAAAGACCCCTGGTGCTGGGTCTGATGTTGCTGTCATTGTGGAGCTTGAGGGTGGGTCCTCGTCGAGGTACTAGCAGACCCTCGTGATCGAATGTATGGAGACTTTGAGCCTGACGGTGCAGGGGCACTCTGAGAGCGCATGATCCCCACCGTTTTGGCTTGTTCGTCAAGCTCTTTGACTCTCTTCGAGAGGTCCTCCCCAAAGAGCTGACGGGGCGGGGGTGGCGGCGGTGGCTTGCACAATCCTGCAAACTTCGGATTGAGCGCTGGGCGGATGCTGGTTTTGCGAAACCCGTTGATTTCGTGCTGGGTCGCACACAGGAGGGCCAGAGCATCTTCCTGGTCCAAATTCAGTTCGTCCCCATCCACCGACCGCGCAAAGGCGGTAATACCGGCCGTGAGGAGCTTCAGGATCCGCTGCAATTTTACCTCTTGTTGACGGATAGCCGCACTGATGTTGCCCCATATCGGCGTATTGACCACAGGCACGTTGAGGGAGTTGCAATTGGATGGAGCCTTGTGACGGCTCATTGCCTGAATGAGGACTTCTTCCTGTAGTTGCTGGTTGTTAAGAAAGTCCACAGTGGCTGCCAGCTTTTCGTTTAAAGGAAGTCCAGATGAATGTGGGGCCGCAAATTTGGTCGCCACATCCAGAAGATCCTCCGCTGGCACCTCCAACGGAGATGGTATGGGATCCACCAAAACGTCCTCCTCCTGCTGCTCCAGGCTGATGGTAGAGGCTGGTGACGACGCCCTGTGCCTGTTGCTGCCCTGCTGTTGTTGACTTTGAAGCAGGAGCTCCAGCAGCCGCTCCATACGGTCAATACGCCCTTCACCCTGAACACTCAGGTGGTCAGAGTCCTCCGGCTCTGAAAAGAAAACCGGGCTCCTATCATCGGCCCGCACCTCATCGAGGCCCTGCCGGTGCCGGTAGTTGTCGCTAACAGCCGCCGGGGCGAAACTGCGCGATTCCCGCGCGGGAGTGTTCAACCGCCTCCGTTTAGCGGGAGCTGAAGCCGCTGCCACTAAGGGCACTTGCGGCGTGGTGTCGGCACCAGCCGAAGCATGGCTGCCTGAAGCCCGCGCAGGCTTGCCGGCTGCCCACATCGTGGACTTTGCCGACGCATGGTCTCGCCCACCCATCCATGGGGGGCTCGGCGACCGTGACGAGACCCGACTCAACCGACCCGTCCCGGCGTCGAGAGTCGGGGTGTGCCGGCTGGACCTCACAGCCGCCCCGGGTCTCGCCCTGGAACCTGACCGCACCTCCGTGTCAGGCAATGCCTTAGCCCTGGTAGGGTTAGGCTTCTGGGCTCCTGCCCTTCCCCTACTCGGAGGGCTGAGTGGAACAGGCCGTGCAGCCGCACGCACCCTGCTCGAGGTCGCCAGCGAGCCCGCTGACGACCTGACTGCCATGGCAGGGTCCTCCTGCTCTGGCGACACACCACACTCCTCCTCGTCGAACTCCTCCGAGCTGTGGTGTGCTGGCGGATCTGGACCTGTAACCACAGGGCTTACCCACATCTCCGCCTGAGTCCCGGCCTGCGTTGCAGGTACTACCGATGGTAAAGGCCCCGGAACTGTTGACCGGCGAACTCGTCCTGACGTCCTCCGGCCCTTGGAACTCCCATCCATGTCCTTGCTGCAAGACATAACCAACAACAAGGACCACCAACTAAAGGTAGAATACTCTCCTCCGTGGCCCCTTATGAAGGGCTGGCGAGGAGCGCGCTCCACCGCCAGCCGTCGCAGCAACGCGGTACGACGATATGTCGAGCATGCGCGCCGGCGGGCTCTTCACGAAGTCACTCATGTGACTCCGAAATGAAATCCTGAACACAAGTACTTCTATACAGAGTTTGTACATACTCCCTGTGACCGCGTGCGTTTTCTCCGGGTGCTCCAGTTTCCTTCCAACTTACCAGAGGTTTGTAGGTTAATTAGCTTCTGTAAATTGTCCCTCGTGTGTAAGATAGAATTAGTGTATGGGTGATTGATGGTCAGCGTGGACTGGTCGGCCAAAGGGTCTGTTTCCATGCTGTATCTTTAAACAAAACTAAACTAAACTAAAGCGTTGTGTTTTGCTCATGATCAAACACTGGTTATCCTATTGTGACTGGCTCACCGCTTGACACCCCATGGCTTTTCCTATCATCTGCAAGGCACAAATCAGGAGAGTTCTTGCTTCAATAGGTCCATCTTCACTAGTTCCACCTGCTGGAGTTCTGTCCATCATTTTGCTCTTGAGGGAGGATTTCTGGGTGAACAAATAATCTGTGGTGCTTTCATTTCCATGGGTCTGGATCCTCGAGAGCATTGCAAGAGGTGGAGCTGAGAAGCTGAGAAGCATATTGTGAGGTGCATGCCAACGTTTGCCCTCAATCCTCTTCCCAATGATGGCAAGCGCACCAAACTCATTCTTCACCACAGTGTCCACCTGAGTTTCCACTTTTAGGGAACCACACACCTGTACTCCCTGATATCTCTGTTCTGTAACACTCTCCAGGCCTCTACAATTTACTGTGTAGGTCAGGTCCTGGTTTGACCTCCCAAAGTGCAACAGACATTTGGACAGATTTATACAGTAGATAGGAAGGGTTAAGGGGGCTAAGGGGTCAAATGCAGGCAAATGGGGCCAACCCAGCATGCATGGTCGACATGGACAGGTGGGCCAAAGGACTTGTGTGCATATCTGAATAGCTCTATGACTATGACATTTCTGAATTTTCATACATTTCCCAGAGTAATGCTTTCTGTGTTTTACAATCAGGAGTAGCCCACGTTCCCCATCCACATTTCCCCTTTCCCCATCCCCTGTTTATCCAGATCCCGCACTACCCTACACACTATTTTTACCAAAGCCAATTATCCTCTAATGCGGTTACCAGGACTGCACATAATACTTTAGGGGTGGCATGGTGGCACAGCGGTAGAGTTGCTGCCTTCGAACGCCAGAGGACCGGGACTATGGGTGCTGTCTGTACACAATTTGTACATTCTCTCTGTGACCACGTGGGTTTTCTCCGGGTGCCCCGGTTTTACCCCACACTATAAAGATGTGCAGGTTTGTAGCTTAATTGTCTTCGGTGAAAGAGTAAATTGGCCCTCGTGTGTAGGATAGTGTTAGTGTATGGCTGATCGCTGGTCAGCGCAAAATCAGTGGGACGAAGGGCTTGTTTCTGCGCTACATCTGCACTAAAGTAAAGACTGAAGTAAAGTCTAAAGGTTTTTCTAATGGAAAATACATTTTGTGAAAACTCAAAGTGAAAGACTTTTGAGCAACTGACATAAATTGAAACCCCATCACAAAGTGTACAGCCTGCATCTGATCTGAATGTGTCTGACACACAAAGGGCGTCTTGTTCACTTGGACACAGCGTTAATATGAGGCTGCGAGCCATTGGCGACAAGGTTTACAGATGTTCCCAAAGATAAACAGCTGGTGTGTGCTGCAATTTGAACAGCTCAAAGAAATACTCTGCCTCCAGGTTGTCTGTTGGGGTTGGGTGTGAAGTGGAGTAAGATGGAGACTGGGTGATGGGGGGGAAGGAGGTTGAGGGGAGGATGGGGGGGGGGGGGGATGTGGGGGAGGGATTGTGATGAGTGGAAAGAAAAATGAGCAACAACAAACTAATAAGGAGACAGTATGCTTGAGAAATAACACTGTTCAGCAGGTTTAGTTCCATCCATCAGCCTCACATAAAGCATGCACGATTACTGGACACACCCACTGTTGCAGGGGGAAAAAAGTGAAATGTAAAAAAACAATGAGCATTTTAAAAACTGACACGGTGGTTAAGGCTTTTCCATTTCCTGCCAACATCTGCCAGTTTTGACGTGCACTTTCTTAACATCTGGAAAAGACTAATTCTTGGCCAATTGCATCAAGCACTGTCCCAGGTTACCTTTCTAAAGTGTTCACATTGAAAAAAAGTAAGAAGAAAGACGAAAATAAACACATATAAACATGTTCATTTAATACCTGCAGCATCCTCCAAGGTTAAGGACAGCCCAAGCACTGCAACATCAATTAACTTATTTGGAAATGCATTCATTATTTCACACGTGTGGCATCCTTCAAAGTCTACAAAACCTACAAAATTCTTAAGGGGTTGGACAAGCTAGATGCTGGAAGATTGTTCCCGATGTTGGGGGAGTCCAGAACAAGGGGTCACAGTCTAAGGATAAGGGGGAATTCCTTTAGGACCGAAATGAGGAAAACATTCTTTACACAGAGAGTGGTGAGTCTCTGGAATTCTCTGCCACAGAAGGTAGTTGAGGCCAGTTCATTGGCTATATTTAAGAGGGCGTTAGATGTGGCACTTGTGGCTAAAGGGATCAGGGGGTATGGAGAGAAGGCAGGTACGGGATACTGAGTTGGATGATCAGCCATGATCACATTGAATGGCGGTGCAGGCTCGAAGGGCCGAATGGCCTACTCCTGCACCTATTTTCTATGTTTCTATGTTTCTAGGATAATCCAAGCACTGTATCGTCAATAAATTTCTTTGGAAATGCGTTCATAGTAATTATTTACAGAAACAAGGACTGGCTAGGTACAAGTGACAATTAAGTATCATCATCATCATCATCATCATCAACTGCAAATGCTGGTTTACACGAGAAGACACAGATAGTGCAGGAGTAACTCAGCAGGTCAGGCTGCATCTTTGGAGAACATGGATAGATAATGTTTCGGGGTGTGATGCGGTTCAATGGTCATCCTAGCTGAGATCTATCCGCTTTTCACTCCCGCATTCATCCAGACATGGTTATCAGCCCGGGCACCTGGAATCCAGAGTGCAGGAACTGCAGATGCTGGTTTACAAAAAAAAAGATTCAATGTGCTGGAATAACTCAACAGGTCAGGCAGGATCTCAGGAGAACATGGATAAGAAATGTTTCAAATCTGAAGAAAGGTCTCCATGCAAATTCTCTAGTGATGCTGCCTGACCTGCTGAGTTACTCCAGCACTTTGCATCCATTTGTTGTATTTATTTGCATTCTCCTAATCAAACTCTCAGGCCTTTTAGATCAAGCAACACCATAACAAACATTTTCCTGGGTTCAAAGTAGCCATTAGCAGCTACACCCAGTTTAATTTTCCTACAGTGGAGCAGCGGCAGAGTTGCTACCTTACAGTGCTAAAAACGTAGGTTTGTTCCTGGCTAGGGGTATTGTCTGTACAGATTTTGTCCCTGTGACCACGTGGGTTTTCTCTGGGTGCTTAGGTTTCCTCCCACACTCCAAAGACGTACAGGTTTGTAGGTTGTTTATGAAGGAACTGCAGATGCTGGAAAATTGAAGGAAGACAAAAATGCTGGAGAAACTCAAAGGGTGAGGCAGCATCTATGGAGCGAAGGAAATATCGTTTCGGGTCGAGACCCTTCTTCAGACGGGTCTCGAAGAAGTGTCTCGACCCGAAACGTTGCCTATTTCCGTCACTCCATAGATGCTGACTCATCCACTGAGTTTCTCCAGCATTTTTGTCTACCTCAGGTTTGTAGGTTAATTGGTTTTGGCAAAATTGTAAATTGTTCCTCGTGTGTAGGATAGTGCTAGTGCATGAATTGATCGCTGGCTGGAACGGACTTGGTGGGCTGAAGGGCCTGTTTCCACGCTGCATGTCTGAGGTCTAAAATCTAAAGATGCTGCTTGACCTGCTGAGTATTTCCATTGCCTTCTGGTTTAACTTCATATTTCAAGCAACTGAAATGTTTTGCTTTTTGATCAATGAATACATCCCTACTCATATCTACCAGCTTTCCCAGGCATAACTGAACTTAGCCTATGCTTTTGTCTCCTGACCACAGAACTGATGCAAACCCTGTTGCCAAATTCCCACCCTTTTTCTTGGCGTTAGTGATAACATAATTTACTTACATCCGTTAATCTGTGTATCCGTTAACATGTTTAGAATTATCATTGATTATTATATTTAAAAGTAGCTTGTTAGAAGAAGTAACAAGTGTTGTTTAGTCAGGTTGAAGGTGGCTTATGAATATAGTATTGCATTTGGCTCCATTTATGAACCTTTTAATTGGATTGTGGCTTTATGCCTACTGTGTGCTGGGTGAGTTTGAAGAAAGTTGTGGTTTCAATTTGCAGAAGATACGAAATGCAGGATAAGTTGACACGACGGGAAATGGCTGTTGGCAGTTGTCTACACTAATGGTTGGATTTCAGATGGGTTGTGGATAAGGACTCATATTGTAAAACAGTTGATTTATCTGTAAAACATAATGGCCACTCCCTTGTCTATCTGCCTCCTCTGTTTTTAGATGGTCTGCAACTCCAAGACTACCTGATTCCTCCATTATTTTAATAAACTGCTCCATTCCCCCCTACACTTTACGATGGCTCTGTGGCACTAAAGGTGACGCAACTGTAGACAATAGACAATAAGTGCGGGAGTAGGCCATTCGGCCCTTTGAGCCAGCACCGGCATTCAATGTGATCATGGCTGATCTTCCACATTGCTGCCTTACAGTAAATTGTTCCTAGTCTGTAGGATAGAACTAGTGTACGGGCTGGGACAGGCAGCATCTCTGGAGAGAAGGAATGGGTGACGTTTTGGGTCGACCCCAAATGTCACCCATTTCTTCTCTCCAGAGTTGCTGCTTGTCCCGCTGAGTTACTCCAGCATTTTGTGTCTACCTTCCATTAAAACCTGCATCTGCAGTTCTTTCCTACGCATCGTGTACGGGGTGATCATGATCAGCATGGACTCGGTGGATTGAAGGGTCTGTTTCCACGCTGCATCTCTAAACTTAACTAAAGTTAATATCCTTGCAGCTCCTGCAAACCTTTTTGGTTCAATTACCTATTATTTAGCAAAAGGTGGATTCGTAGCTAAAAAATTAATAACTATCTGGTTAACCTAATTTTAATCTAACCTTCTATCCGTTCACTGTGGTTGAACCATGTGGGATTTTTACATTCATATTACAATGCAAACCAATTTTTATAATTACATTTGTAATAATTGGCTCTCATCTTATATTATAGATTATCACCCAACAGGCACATGATTATAACTTGGTCTCCAAACTTTATGTAATGATAGCTGAGGCTGCTTTTGTATCCATGGCTCACAAGTACTTCTTTAGATTAAAGATCTCTTTTGGAGGTCGTTTCTCCACTTCTCCTTTGTGATCTCACTTGAATTCCCCTCCAGTACACATTTACGAAAGGCCAGTGGATGAATTTAATGACTGGTGTGGAAATGAGCCAAAGGCCAGGTATTCATAATCATAGTAAGGATCTTCCTCAGGGTCATGTTAGGGGCCAGTGATGGTGGATTGTGGGGAGGAGGGTGTGTGTGTGTGTTTTGTTTTTTTAGTTATTAGACATACAGCGCAGAAACAGTTCCTTGGGCTCACAGAGTCCCAGCAATCCCCATATTGTCAGGAGGATTGAACCTGGATCTCTGGCGCTGTAAGGCAGCAACTCTACTGCTGTGCTACCATGCCGCCAGTGTGTATGTGTCTGTGTGTGCGCGTGTGTGTGCGTTTACTATGCTGTACAGTCCCGACATGCTTCCTCCATGTATTAACGCTATTTTTGGTGTGGTGTTTTAGCTGCACCACTGAAAAGGTTAAACCTTGCTGAACATCCTTTGCGATCAACAATTGGTGTTTTTTGTTGAACAAATTAATTAATAGTTTCCTCGCCCCACAACCCATCAATGACGAACCTCAAGGATTGCTCAAGATGATTTTCAACAGCTGACAATAAATTGATGTGCCTAAATTATATCTTGTTTTACTTGCTTAACTCAAATGTTGCAACAGCAATGCATACCACACAGCCTGACTGTGAGGGAGTAACTAACAGCTTAAAGCATAGGTGTGGTAATGTAAGGAAAAAGAGTACAGAATGTTTCCTCAAGCTGCATGTACTTTTCTATTTTGATCTTCAGGTGTACTGAGGATCTAAATATTTTAAGAGCAAGTCACTCTCTCGTTATCCCCCTCCTATTTTTAAAATGGACCTTTAAAAAAGGATTGTAATTATCTCCGATTGCTCTTTTCAACTCCTTTCTTCATATCCCAGTAGTTTTCTCCTTCCCCCTTCCGACTACCATGAAGTGACTGACTTTTGTGGGCAGCCCTCCCTCGTACCTCACGTGTCTTTGTTCATGCATATGCTCTGGGGCTCCAGGTAGTAACAGTGGCAGAGCAGGATCCACAAGCCTAGACCTGCATGCGGTCCTGACCGCGCGGAAGGATGAGGTTCAAAGTGAGTCATCTACTACCAAAGAAGCAGCGGGTATGAGTGCCGTTGTGACTGCATCTTGGGTGGCTGCTTATGATGAGTGGCGGAAGCACACGCATGCATCTCTTCCTGAATAACAAGGGGCGGCACAGTGGCACAGCCACTAGAGTTGCTGCCTTACTGCCACTGAGACCCAGTTTGGATCCTGACCATTTGTGACATATGATGTATGATTTCCATATTTGACATTTTTAATTGCATGAATCCCATTCTGCATTCGGAAACTTGAACTCGGTCTCAGCAGAACATTGAATAAACCAGGTACCAGCTGCACCATTGTGCCACCCTGTTGTGTCCAATGATGACGATAAGAAGGAGGAGCCCTGAGTCAGTTTTCCCTTCCTCGCCTAGAACCTTGTGGCTAATTGCAGCTGAACATCTGTCATTCCAGCTGACATTAGACGGAAATCCAGTTGACAGTGGCAATCCAAACTATTCCCATAATTTTTCTTTTCCACAATTTGGAAGGTTTTTGCAAAACAATGAAACTTTCTTTGCTGGATTAGCAGTACATTTGCCCACCAGACCCCAGCAATCTGTTTTATTCACAGATTACTTTTGTATTACTGCAAAGACTTAATAGTTTACAGGCTAGCCAACAGGCAGGGAGGGCTCGAGCTAATTATTAATCCAGGTCGGTGGTCCCCGTTATAATATAGATTATCCTTCGGCTTCCACTCACTCTCTGCAGTAACATCTCCAGACAGACCCCTGATAATGTCCCCACTTCATATGTTAGACCAAATAAGTGTAATGAATCATAATCTCCTCCTCACCAAGGATTCTACAGCTTCATGATGCAGCTCTATAGGGCTTTGATTAGGCCACATTTTTTCATTCTTAGTTTTTTAGTTAGATACAGCACAGAAACAGGCCCACTGAGTTTTGAGTTGAGTTTTGAGTCCACACTGACCAGCGATTCCCATACACTAGCACTCTCCCACATATGAAGGATAATTTACAAAGTTTACCAAAGCCAATAAACCTACAAACCTGTACGTTTTTGGAGTGTGGGAGAAACCCAGAGCACCCGAGGAAAGCCCACGCGGTCACGGAGAAAACGTACAAACTCCGTTCAGACAGCACCCGTAGTGAGGATCGAACCCGAGTCTCTAGCACTGTAACTCTACCACTGTGCCACCGTGCCGCCCTCTGTATTGCGTATTGCGTGTCGTTCAGGTCGCCCCATTACAGCAAAGAAGTTGCGGCTTAGGAGAGGGTGCAGAGAATGTTTATTACAATGCATTTTAGAGGGTTTCTAATATAGGGGGAGGTTGCATAGACTTGGATTGTTTTCGCAGGAACGCCGGAGATTGAGGAGAGACTCGATAGAAGTATATAAAGTTATGAGAGGGGGAAAGTTTAATGGAAAGGTGCGGGTCACATTTGTTACACAGATAGTGGTGGGCCCTGGAATGCATAGCCAGGGGTGGTGGTGAAGGCTGTTAAATACTTTGGTTGAACTACATTTGGTATTTTGCGTCCAGCAGGAAAGATATTATAGGAATCCACGGGATAACTTTTTCACACAAAGGTGTTGGGTGTATCTGGAATGAGCAGGAACTATTGCAACGTTTAAGAAGCAATTAGACAGGTATATGGATAGCACAGGTTTAGAGGAATATGGGTCAAACGCAGGCAGGTGGGACTAGTGTAGAGGGGACATTTTTGGCCAGTGTGGGCAGGTTGGGCCGAAGGGCCTGCCTCCACACTGTATCATTCTATAGATCTGCTTCCCTGGTTGATATGTCGATTACTAGGGGGCATAGCTTTAAGGTGAGAGTGTGAATGTTTAAAGGAGGTTTACAAGGCAATTTATTTTACACAGAGAATGGTGGGTGCCTGGAACGTGCTGCCTGGGGAGGGGGTGGAAGCAGATACGATTGCAACATTTAAGAAGCATTTAGACAGGCATGTGAACAAACAGCAGATGGAGGGATATAGATCATGTGCAGGCAGATGGGATTAGTTTAAAATGGTATAATTGCGAGTACAGGCATGTTCTCCAATGTGTCTGTTCCTGTGCTGTATCGTCTACCTGCTGTGTGCGTCATCTACACAAGTATTATCAATAATGCCAGGTGCCTACTTGCTTCTCATATATTTTTATTTATCTTACCTTCAATCAGCTCATTGCTTCTTTACTGGGGCCTGCAATACATTCCATGGCCACACAAACATTTGTATAAAATAAGTTTCTCCTTTTCCCTGTCCTAAATCTTTTTCACGTAATCATATTACCAAATCCTCTTGTTCTAAACCCCTCAATCATTAGAAACAGTTGTTTTTATCTAATTTGACCCATCTTCAGCAAATCAGCCATAATCTCCTCTGTTCTAATGAAAATAGATCCTACTTTCCTATTCTGTCTTTGCTCTTCCTTATACTAGGCAGGATTCAAATGAACCTGGATTTCCACCTTTTCCATTGCCTCCACATTCTTCCTAAAAATACTTACAACAAATCAACCAAGGTACCATCTGGATTCATTATTTACACCTTTATTTTAAACATAAGTAGAAATAAAGACAAGTATTTTTCTTTTCATGCTCTTATGCACTGCCAGTGTTTTAATAGCCTTCGCCTCATTTCTAAATTTCTTACTCCACATCCTGACACCCTGACCCCATATTTCAGACTGAACTATTTAACTTTTCATCAAATTCTATCCTATTATCTTCCCTAAAGGATCCTGCACAACAGGATCTTTATAGCAATAACCCCCCAAAATGTCACAAAGTGATGGAATAACTCAACGGGTCAGGCAGCATCTCCAGAGAACATGGCTAGGTGACGGTTTGGGTCGGGCAGGGTCCAGAGGTACTCCAGCACTTTGTGTCAGTTTTTTTTTGTAAACCAGCATCTGCAGTGTCTTGTGTCCCCTTTATAAAATAACCCTCAGCCATCCTTTACTAATTACACTATTCCACCCACTTTTCCTTTTGACCTGTCCTTCCTAAATATCGAATTTTGTCATTACAACCTCCAAATAGGCTCTGAACTGTCTATACTTGGGGACATTATTTTTGTCCTTGCACTACTATTATATATTTATTTGTCTGTTGATATACTGAACTTTTTTTGTTGTGTTTATTATGGGTTTTACAGAGTAATATGTTTACATATCTGTTGTGCAAATAATAATTTCTTTGTTCCGTTTTGGGACATATGACAATAAAATACATGTGCCTCGATATCCTCAGATATTCTGGTCACACCTTGGTGACCCTATCACCAAGTTCCCATGGTGACAATTATATTTCATCCAGTTACATTTATTTGTGCTGTTAATTCCTCCACTTTACTGTGAATGTCTTATGCCTTCAGATACAACAACTTTAAATGAATCATCCAACAATCCTTCAACATTTCTTCAATACACATCCACCCTCAAAAACTGCATTTATTGAATGTTTGCCTCTAATATTTCCTCTGTACTTTCATTCAGGTGCTGAGATTTATTCATTTGGTTCCTATCAATGTATTCCCCTTCAGATCAGCTAACCTTGCTGTTTCTGTATATGGCAAAATCTCTCATTTTGTCCCAGGTGACTGGGTGATGTTAAATCATGCCAACAAGAGACAGTACTTCAGAAATCCACAACAAACAATCAAACAGATAGGCTCCTATTGTCCTGGCCCACCACCTGTACAGTTCAATTAAATATCTCCAGTGTGAATGGTTAATTCTAGCAACCATTGCAAAAGTGCTTCACACCATGATGGCCATTACCCAATGTAGGTCTAGTGACTTACTTTTTATTCATTGTTTTATGTAACTTCCTCAACTTCCTTCTTTCTACTGTCCATTAAAATTAATTGTGCTGGAATAATTCTGCGGGTCAGGCAGCATCAATAGATCATGTCATAAGATCACGTGATAAGAGTCGAATTAGGACATTCGACCCATCAAGTCTACTCTGCGATTCAATCATGGTTGATCTATCTCTCCCTCCTAACCCCATTTTCCTGCTTTCTCCCCATAACCTCTGACACCCATTCTAATCAATCACTAGATGACAAATCCAATCCATGTTCTCCAGAGATGCTCCCTGACCCATTGAGTTACTCCAGAGTTACTCCAGTATTTTGTGTTTTTTTTTCTAAACCAGCATCTACAGTTCCTTGCATCTAACCAGTTTATTTTACAGATACAGTGTGGAAGCAGGCTCTTCGGTCCACCGAGTCCATGCCAATCAACGATCACCCATACACTACACTCTAGGGGCAATTTTACAGAGGCCAATTAAAATAAAAATCTGCACGGCTTTGGAAAGAGGGAGGAAACCTGAGCACTTGGAGAAAACATTTGTGATCACAAGGAAAACATAGAAACTTCATACAGGCAGCACCTGTAGTCAGGATTGAACCCAGGTCTCGGGCGCTGTTAGGCTGCAACTCTACTGTTGTGCCACCCCAAAATGGCAACACAAGGTACTGTAATCTTAAGCAAAACACAAAGTGCTGGAGGAATCAGTGGGTCAGGCAGCAACTGTGAAGGGAATGGACAGACAAGGTTTCAGGTGAGGAGCCTTCTTTGGTCTGAAGAAGAGACCTGAACCAAAACGCCGTCTGTCACTCTGCAGTTGCTGCGTGACCCGGTGAGTTTCTCCAGCACATTGTGTTAACCAGATGTCAATTGGCCTCAATAACATCCAGGAAGAAAAACAAAAAAAGAATTTTGCTAAGGGATTTTGTTGCTCAACTCTGCTTAATTGTGCCGCATATTTGAATGTCAGGTGAGGACAGTTATAACCCCACTAGCACAATGGCCTGCTGATAGTCACTATATAGTCAATGGCCTGCTGATAGTCACTGTATAGTCAATGGCCTGCTGATAGTCACTGTATAGTCAATGGCCTGCTGATAGTCACTATATAGTAAATGGCCTGCTGATAGTCACTATTGAGTACAGACAAAGGCACCAGTGCAAGCCGTCACTGTCAAACCAGAGCGTTACACTCAAGAGAATTTGAGTATTAATTTTTTTGCCGTTATCAATCCATAGTTAAGGAAACAACTTTGAAATGAAGTTAGCTCGGGGCAGGCTTCCGCTGTTCCGAAAATAATCAGTTCTATATTTGGGTCCAATCTTATTTAAAATAGTTTTGTAAAGATTTCAAAGATTTATTTCCAAAATTTTTGAAGTTTTATGCAGGAGACGAAGGAGTGTGCTGTAGTTGCTTCTTGAGATAAACATTTAACACAGATGGGGGAAACATTTGGAAACATGTTATTCAGTTTGGTTTTTGAGTAATATAGTCTATGTAATTTTTTTAATTGGATTAGGATATCTTACATTAATCGAGCATTTGTGTACATATAGCAGATATTTATCCCATCTATCTTTAGGAATTTTTACAGTAAGTTCATGTTCCCACTCTCTTCTAATTGCACCTAAATGTACCCACCCCAACACTTAAAATGTGGATCACAAGCATGTCTGAAACGTTACATCTCGAAGATATGAGATTCGTCCTAGCAGGAAAACCAGAGCAATTCTTAAAGATATAGCCTCCTTTTATCGATTTATTACAAGTAAAATATGGTGCAACATAACTCTGGAAATTAACCGTTTATGAACTGGGTGAGGGGTGTGCAAAGATGTGAAGGTGGTATATCCCCTTTTTGTTTTTTTGTTTTTTTTCCTGGTCTTTTTTTTTCCCATTTTTTTCCCCATTTTTTTCTACAACTTCATAGGTTCTTTCTCTCTATCTTTTCACAAACTTTCAATTGTCAACTCCTGGAGGTTCAAACTCACAGGGGTTTACACACCACTAGTTTCCTAAGGCCCATGTCCTACATCGGAAACCTTAACGGAAACCTCTGGAGACTTTGCGCCCCACCCAAGGTTTCCGTGCGAATTCCGGAGGTTCCCGGAGGTTTTTGTCCTCCGGCAACCAACTTCAACTAGCATCGCAACCGGCTTCGACTTAAAAATTACCGATTTTTAATAGGGAAACCACTTTCGACCATATGGAGACTGACAAAAAATCTCCGGGAACCGCACGGAAACCTTGGGTGGGGCGCAAAGTCTCTTTTTTTTTGTATTACTTTTATTACCAGAGGTTTACGTTCAGGTTTCCTAAGTGGGACAGGAGCATTATTCTTTTCTTTTCTCATTTCTCTTTCTTCTTTTATTTTTCTATTATTATTAAATTTAAAACAAGAAGTTGCACACGAAATGTATTATGTTATACGTTATGGTTTATACTACTGTACATTGCTTCTATAAAAAAAAAATCAAGAGAAAATCACATTTTTTTTCAAATACAAAACACGGTCTCCAGTCACTGGTATGGATATGGGGTTGGTTCATGAATTGTTACAGGATCTTCAAATTCAAAAAGTGCTCTTTCAAAATCAATTAATCTCAAATGCAATCTCATTGTCACACACGTGAGACAGATTTTCATGCATGTCAACTCTTTCAAGTCTGACGGGATCGTTCTGATTTCCATCCCCTTGATATATCTCAAGCTGACACATGATAGTTTGTGTTTAACAGATGTCACCCATAGACTCCAGATCACCCAGAGCTCAGTAATTTAGGTACCGGAATCAGCATTTCAAAGCACCTCGTAAGCATAACACAGAAATCCATTAAAACTATGTTTTGTAGCAGGCTACGGGGATGTTTAAACATCAAATGTTCAGTTATTTTCAGTCAAAAAGTGCTCCCCTCCCAACTGCATTATTTGGCCTGTTAAATTTGTTAACTGCATAGACTTGATCTTATACATTGATTTTGTCTTTTTCCACTATTATTGTTTGTTTGTTTAATATATATGTACGTATCTGTATATGTGTGTATGTACATATGTATGTATGTGTGTATGTGTGTATGTATGCATGTCTGTGTGTATGTGTGTATGTGTGTGTGTGTGTGTATGTATGCTTGTCTGTGTTATGTATGTATGTGTGTATGTATGTGTTTATGTATGTATGTATGTATACACATACATCCACGCAATGAAATTCCAACTTGCAGCAGCAGAACATAATATCTACACATAGTATGCGGTAAACAATATAAAAAAGGAAAAGAAGTTCAGCATCAGTATATTTTTTTTTTAAATAGACACAAAATGCTAGTGTAACTCAGCAGGACAGGCAGCATTTCTGGAGCGAAGGAATGGGTGATGGTTATATAAATATATATCTATATATACACACACACAGACAGACACACACACACACACACACACACACACACACACACACACACATATATATATATACAGTACGCACACACACACACACACACATATGTATATGCAAGTATAACTGAACTTTTTGTTTATTGTATTGTTTACAGAGTATTGTGTTTACATATTCTGTTCTGCGACTGCAAGTAAGAATTTCATTATTCTGTTTGGGACATATGACAATAAAATACTTTTGACTCTTGTGCTTACACTATTTGCTTTTTAAGCAGCTATTAAGATTATAATAATGTTTTAAAGCGTTAATGCAATTTGGTAAGATTTCTGGCAATGTATGCAACTGGTTATAGATCAGCTGCAAGGACATGTTCCCATTTCCAATTGGTTGTGTTCAGTCCATGATTCGATTGGTGGCACAGTGCGCAGTGGGTAGAGCTGATGCCTTACAGTGCCAGAGACTCCAGTTCGATCTTGACCTCGGGTGTTGTCTATCTGGAGCTTGCACGTTCTCCCTGTGACTGCATGGGTTTCCTCAGGGTGCGCTAGTTTCCTTGCACATCCCAAAGACGTGCGGGTTTGTAGATTAATGTGGCCCTTCTGTAAATTGTACCTATGCGTAGGGATGAGAAAGTGGGATAACATAGAACTAGTGTGAATGGGTAATCAATGGTTTACAAGGACTGGATGGGCCGAATGGCCTCTTTGCTGTATCTCTAAATTAAACTTAAACTAAATAAAAAGTTGAATTATTTTCTATATAAAGGGGGCTGGGCTCCTTTTTAACTGAATTATCTTGCTTCCTTTGTGGTTTATCAAGGATAACCTCCTGGTTGAAAGGGTGAGAAGTACCATAAAAAGGAAGTAGTTTAAACTGGAATATCCAGATTCCAACATTGGCCGAGGGTGGGATTTAAAACCATGCTTCCGGAATGTTATTCCCACCATGCTAACCATTTGCCAGCAGGCACCAAGCCTGATCAAATTTTCAATCCACATTTCTACATCTTGAAACACCATTTAGTTAATGTTAGGGCTATTTTTCCAAACTGCAATTGTGAAGAATAATGTCCTTATCTCCTCATAAGGTGCTGTATTTGTCTTGTTTAACGAACCGACAGGCCAATAATATAAGACAAAGTCAAATCAGCATCTCGTTTGAATTAATAGCATTCAAACAACTTTGACAGAATTAGAATGTGAGTCTATCATTTATTTAGGAAACTATAGCACACTTTAGATAGGGACAAGGTCTCAAGTACTTTCCCATTCACCAAAAGCTGTTTAATCCCCCACATGTTTATCTCAGACATTAATTAAAAGCCACTGCTGTAGGGCAGGATTGGATAATCACTGGTGAAATGCTAATTACATCAGTATATTGTCTGTAATCGCAGACTACATCCACGTATCTGTGGAAGTGCATCACCAAACATACTTGCCTTGTTTTTCAGCAAGGATTGATGTGAGAAGCTGTGGCAGCTTGTGTTGGTGCTGAGGTCATGTTTATTATCCACTGGCTTTATCGCTGGATAAAAATATTTACCAGACACAAATTATCCTGTTTTTATTTAAAAGATACAAAGTCATGTCCTGTATTTGCTCACATTGCACAATCTACTTTAGAGAAAGTCACTATTATTTGAAGACAGACACAAATTGCTGGAGTAACTCAGGAGGACAGGCAGCATCTCTGGTGAGAAGGAATGGGCAACGTTTCGGGTCGAGAACCTTCTTCAGCATTACCCATTCCTCTCTCCAGAGATGCAGCCTGTCTGGCTGAGTTACTCCAACATTTTGTGTCTATCTTCAGTTTAAACCTGCATCTGCAGTTCCTTCCTACACATAACATTGTATGTTTATTTCATTAATGTTTGAGCACATTTACAAAAGTTTTTATATTCTTTATAGGATTATCCAAACTTTACATTAATTTCATGTTGTAATTTTATGTATTGGACATCATTGTATTCAAGGAGCTTATTCGGGGTGGAAGATTGCAAACTTCATGTGGTCCGCCCTGTTTCGACTAATGCAATCAACTCGACGTGCACAAACGGAAGATCAAATAGAACAAGTCTTAGAACTTTAGGCTGTGCATGCCACACAAAAGAAGAAGAAGAAGGAGCTTATTGAAATTCCCCCCTGGATGCATACTGCCTGGCTGTGAGGGCTTGTGGTCTTTCTATGAGAGAAAACACTTGAAACAAGAAAGGGAGACCATTGATGAGAATCCATCTTCTGAGAGTAAGAAATAGCTCTTAGGGCTAATGGAATCAAGGGATATGGGAAGAAATCAGGAACGGGGTACTGATTTTGGATGATCGGCCATGATCATATTGAATGGCGGTGTTGGCTCAAAGGGCCAAATGGCCTCCTCCTAGACCTATTTTTTTCTAGGTTTTTGTTCACGCTCGGCCCTCTTTGAGTTGGCCAATCTCAGTTGTAGTAATGGTCAGGATCTGTACACTGACCTCTACGCGATAGGATTAGTGAAAAGAACGTCTATTAATATACCTAATCACCATCCAGCAATCCATGCAGGTGTTTTATCTACTCTACTATTTAGTGAAGACAAAAAAAAGCAATTATCATAAAATCATTGTACCAGAGAAAGAAGACATTCAGCCCCTTCAGACCCGCACCCATCTTATCTAGACCCAAAGTGCTGGAGTAACTCAGTGGATCAGGTAGGACCTCTGTAGAAAATTAATAGGTGACATTTCGCTTTGGGACTATTTTTCAGACTGATTTTAAATCTGAAGAAGAGTTCCAACCTGAAACGTCACCTATCCAGTCTTCCAGTGATGCTGTCTGACCCATGAGTAACCCCAGCACTTTGTGTCTTTTTTTGTAAACCAGCAACTGCGTTTCCTTATTCTAAATTTCATCAAGTTTGCTGGCATTCATTTTCAAGAGTGACATTTTCCTTCATTTAGTTTAGCTTAGTTTAGGTTAGAGATGCAGCACAGTAACAAGCCCTTGGTCCATTGAGTTCACGCAGACCAGCAATCCCTGCACACTAACACTATCCTACACACACTAGGAAGAATTTACAATTTTACCAAGCCAATTAGCTTACAAAACTGTATCTCTTTGAAGTGTAGGGGGAAACCGGAGCACCCAGAGAAAACACATGCAGGTCATGGGGAGAATGTACAAACTCTGTACAGACTGCACCCATGGTCAGAATCGAACTCGGGTCTCTGGCGCTGTAGGGCAGTAACTCTACTGCTGTGCCACAATGCCACCTCATCCCACCCCTTTTTTCAATTATACTCACCCTTTTCTGACAGCATTTACTACGGATCACTAGTTGTCATAGCAGCGGAATATATTTTTATCATTTTGTTGTTTAGGAGTCAATTACTTGATTGGGCATTAAAAAATAATTGGCCAGTTATAAGTGGATTAATTTATGTGCAGTTTTGGTTGCCTCATAACTGGAAGGATGCTGAGGCTTTGGAGAGGGTCCAGAAGAGGTTTACCAGAATGCTGCATGGATTAGAAGGTATTAACTATCAGGAAAGGCTGGGCAAGCTTGTATAGTTTTCTCCGGCATGTCAAGAGGCTGAAGGAAGACCAGATAGAAGTTTTTAAAGCTTTTTGAGAAGCAGAGATAGGATAGACAAACCTTTCTCCGAGAGTGGAAATGTCATATACTAGAGGGCAGAGCTATAATTTCAGAGGGTGAAAAATTAAAGAAGGTTTTATGAAGCAAATTTTCCTACACAGAGAATGATAATTGCCTGGAATGTTATGCCAGAGGTGTTGGAGGAAGCAGATACAATGGTGACATTTAAGAGTTGTTTTGCTAGGCACATCAACATGCAGGATATGGATCACATGCAGGCAGTTGGGGGTACTTTAAGCTGGCATCATGTTAGTACTGACATTGTGGGCTGCAGGGCCTGTTCCTGTTCTATGTTCTAAATCAGAATAGGCGTACGGTTTTCTTCTGTGAAGTGCATTCCTGAAATAACTGGAATTCTACAAGGGCGGCACAGTGGCGCAGCGATAGAGGTTCAGTTTCGTTTATTGTTACGTGTACCGAGGTAGAGCAAAAAGCATTTTGTTGCGTGCTAACCTGTTAGCAGAAAACAATACACGATTACAATCAATCCATTTACAAGGTATACATGCATAAGGGAATTATGTAAGAGTTGCTTCCTTACAGCGCTAGAGACATGGGTTCGATCCTGACTGCTGGTGCAGTCTGTACAGAGATTCTCCCTTCTCTCTGGAATGCATGGGTTTTCTTCGGGTGCTCCAGTTTCCTCCCACACTCCAAGAACGTACAGGGTTGTAGGCTATTTGACTTTGGTAAAATTGTAAATTGTCACTAGTGTGTAGGATAGTGCTAGTGTACAGGGCGATCGCTGGTTGGCAAGGACTTGGTGGGCTGAATTACCTGTTTACACACGGTATCTCCAGTCTAAAGTTTAAAGTTGTGTGGAGGTAGGTCGGTTCATAAATAACATTGAATTCAATCTTAAACTTTGGCAAGGCACGATTAAGATTGTGGATTTCTAGTGCAAAATAGGAAAAAGGGACTATATGTGAAACAATGCAAGTAACATTTTGTATAAAGTGGGACCTTTCAGCATCTCGAGAAAGAGGAGAGCAGACAAGATGACTGAAAATGCTGGAAACACTGATCTTCAGCAATAAGCCAAAGATAGTGTGAATGATCACTGAGGGTAAATCCATCCAAAGTATCAAAACCCGGCCAGTTTACTACTTCCAAGAGAAATGCAGATGATAATTGTCAGCTGAGCTAAATAGGCCATCAAACTAGCTGCACGGATACATTTTTAACTTTGTCTCAGAGTATTAAATTCACATTTGATTTCTCGGCTGGTTGAACAGTAACATCCTGCTTTTGCATTAGCTGGAAATGTGTTCCATTATATATTTTTTAAACTTAGAATGATAAAAAATAAGCCTTGCTGCTTTACTTTCTACAATAGGGAAGGAATGCGTTCATTCTTTATCTTTCCTCTCCATCTTCACTAATGTCACAAATCATCAATAGAAAATATTCTACACATCTGTTTATTTAAATCAAGGAATGGACAATTTTTCTATTACTGAGGCAGCAAACGTTCAAATCCATTTCTAATTAATCTCATGTATTTTTTAAATATATCGCTCACAATACGACAAAATAATGCTGACAAAACCACAGTATTAAGTAGAAGCAAGGAAGTGCTGAAGGATCTGAAGAATGGTCCCGACCCGAATCGTTACCAATCTATGTTCTCCAGAGATGCAGTGTGACCTGCTGAGTTGCTCCAGCATTTTGTGTTCTTCACAGTATTTTGTAGTTGAGGTCTAGCTGAGTGAGGAAAATATGGGAACAAGCGGGATGGGGAAACACATAACACATTTCAGACATGGAAGAAAGAAGAGTGTGAAATTGTTTACCAAAATGGAGGCTTGGGACCAGCTTTGAAGATGTTATGTTAATGCCAGTCAGAACGGCAAAATTGCAGACAGGAAACTCAAAAATAACAGTTGTACATGCTTTATTTTCTGTGCTTTCCCTGCTCCAAATGGCATTGATTGCTTGCAGTGATATCAGCCAATTACTTCCCATCCTCCACGTGAGCTTTCTCCACGTGTGATCTCAGGCAGCTACAAGGGCTAGTCAGCCGTAGATTAGAGGCAGAAGATCACAGACATTTATGATGTGGAAAGAAAGCCATTTGGTCTGTCATGTCCGTGCTGCCAAACAAGGAGGCTTTTCAGGTGAATTCCACTTCCTGGCTTGCCAAGTGTCTGACCAGAAACAAACCAGGAGTCACAGTCCAAAATCAGGACAGCATAGAGCAGCAGAAGTAGAACAAATGCATCAACTAGAAAGCAGTGAATCTTTGGAATTCTTTACCCAAGAGCCCTGTGGACATTCAGCTCCTGAGTACTTCTCAAAGAAGTTCCACAGGTTATTAGGTACAAGTATTTTACTCAAGGGAGGGGAATCAAGAACCACTGGACAGGTTTGTGGGAGAGAGGCAAGATTTAATCGGAATCTGAGGGAAACATTTTCACTCAGAAGGTGGTGGATGTATGAAATGAGCTGCCAGAGGAGGTAGTTGAGGCAGGTTCTAGAATAGCACATAAAAGACAATTAAAAAGAGAGGTACATATACAGGAAAGGTTTAGAGGTGTTTATTTGTGTTTGGATATGGGCCAAACACAAATAAACAGGATTAGCTTAGATGGGGTAAGCTATCCCATTTTGGTGAGCTTGGTTGAGTTAAGTTGAAGGACCTGATTCTGTGCTGTACGGCACTTTTACTCTACATTAAGTGAATCAAGGAAATAAATTGCCACTGAGGTGAAACATTAGTTAATAACTTACTGAATAGCAGTGTAATGGGGACAGATGCTTGAATATTGCTGGAGGAACTCAATGGGTCAGGCAGCATCTTCGGAGAACATGGACAGATTACGTTTTAGGTAGGGCCCCTTCTTTGGACACAAAGCGGGCCATTCTTTTATTTTCCTCTGATACCTTTTAAATGTACAGGACTGGGTCACTACACCAATGGTTGGTGTATCAGCATCTTGCATTATGGTTAAACAGCAACCGGAGGCAGGAATGTAGAAATAAGGAACTGCAGATGTTGCTTTACCAAGGATAGACACAAAATGCTGGAGAAACTCAGCAGGTCAGGCAGCATCTTCGGAGAACATGGATAGGTGACGCTTCGGGGCAGCACCCTTTTTCTGAGGATGGATCCCAACCCGAAACGTCGCCTATCCATATTCTCCAGGGATGCTTCCTGACCCATTGAGCTACTACAGCGTTTTGGGTGCTATCTGAAGCAGTAATCTTGGGCCAGTTTTCCAAATCTGCAGATAGTAATTTCGTAAAATGCTTCTGCTTGGTGGTTTTGGCTGAACCTGTTTGATTAGTTACAAAAAGTCTGCAGAAGCATAGCTCCTTGATGTACTGAGATGATGTACCCAGGCAAACAGAAACAACAGATGGAGTTAGTTTTACTTCACTTCAGCGCAGAAACAGCCTCTTCAGCCCTCCGAGTCTGCGCCGACCAATGATAACCCCATAGACTAACGCTTTCCAACACACTAGGTACAATTTACATTGTTACTGAAGCAAATTAACCTAAAATCCTGAACGTCTTTGGAGTGTGGCAGGAACCCGCAGCACCCAGGGAAAACCCACGCGGTCACAGGAAGAACGTACAAACTCCAAATAAAGAACACCCGTTGTCAGGATCGAACCCGGGTCTCTGGCCCAGTAAAGCAGCAGCTCCACCGTTTGCCACTGTGCAGCCCGTTTTGCCTGTGATTAAAACCTTTTATTGCCCACAACCTCTCTGGAGATCAAACGCACATCTAGCAGACGGATTTGCACTAAGCAGCACCGTTTTACAACATGAGAATGCACTGGGACCAAGTTTCCCTGACAGCTACTGCCAGGCTTAGAGATAGTGCAGGAATCTGCCAACAGGGATTTGAAAAACAATCCCAATGTGAGTGGCATTTCAAGGCCTAAAGGCAAATTGAACAGGATGGGGGAGGGGAAGCAAAAGCTCAGAGACATCTTTAAACAATAAGCCTCACACTGCTGTTAATGAGAGATGCCAGCATAATTACCATCATTTACTAATGACTCTCAAAAGCACAGATCTGTAAAATGTGACATCAGTAAAAATTCATTTCATCGACTGTGTCGATTTCCAGTTTGTGGCGCATTCACAGCAGGCTTTATATTGGCCTTAGAGTTTGGGAGGATTTATAAATGATAGATTTACTCTTAAGGCAGAAGGAACTGCAGATGTCGGTGTACAGTTAAAGACACAAAGTGCTGGAGTAACTCAGCAGGTCAGGCAGCATCTCTGGGGAACATGGATAGGCGATGTTTCAGCTTCCGACAAGTTAACCATCTATGTACTCCAGAGATGCGCACAAATGCTGGAGTAACTCAGCGGGCGGGACAGACAGCACCTTTGGAGAGAAGGAATGGATGCAGAGATGTTGCCTGGTGCACTGAGTGAATCCAGCACTTTGTGCCTTTTTATGTGTAAGAATTACTCGCATAATACACAATGATAGTGATTGCACTCAAAGCAAAGCAACAGATTTCAGACCTGATTGAACGAACTACCGATGTGACTGGCTGGTGAACACTGTGACCACGTGGGTCTTTCCCAGTTTTCTCCCACACTCCAACGACATGCAGGTTTGTAGATTAATTGGCTTCGATAAAATTGTAAATAGTCCCTAGTGTGTAGGATAATGCTGGTATATGGGGAGATCACTGGTCGGCACGGACTTAATAGGTTGAAGGATCTATTTCTGCACTGTATCTCTAAAAAAGTCTGCTCCACAGTATTCGTGTTTGTACCTGCAATGATGTTAAAAAATATTTTTTATCAGTGATTATGTGGCACCCAGCGCTGGAGAAACTCAACGGGTCAGGCAGCATCTCTGGAAAAAAGACCCATCCTTTTTCTCCTGACCTGCTGAGTTACTCCAGCACTTTGTGTCACCCATCAATTTTCTCCAGAGATGCTGCCTGTCCCGTTGAGTTACTCCATCACTTTGTGTCTATCTTCAATATAAACCAGCATCTGCAGTTTCTTTCTACACAATATGTGACACCCGATGTGTAAATTCAGCTTTCCTACTTATATTTTCTTCAATTGTGAACACCCTGGAATTGGGAGAGGATAAATTAGCAGAGCATACCTATTCTCATCACAAAGGAGGAATCAAAATGTGCCTGCAAGTACAGACATGTGTTTTTTGCCTGTACTATATTTACACGTGTGACTATGACTCTTTGTGAGTGTGTGTGTGTGACAAGAAAACCTAAGTGAATTCACAAATAGTTTTGGTTGTGATGCACTTTCTCTGGATCTCAAAAGTATTCAGGACAACAATTACCATTCAGTGGAATTCATAGTTGTCAGCATTTGGTGGAGTTTGTGTCCTTAATGTCATGGATCAAACTTGCCTCACAGCTTGTTATTCGATTACTGGGGGTGTGTGGGGGAGAATGGGGACTGCTTTCCCCATGTTCACACTGCTCAAAACACAGATAAAATACTCAGCACGCCCACAAATGTCAGTATCTTTAGGAAAGGAGGAACAAATGAAAAGAATAAAGAATAGGTTTGTGTCTGTAATTCACTATTAACGATACATTCCTATGCACCACCAGATTGTTTAAACAACGAAGATGCTGGAAAATCAACAACAAAAATCATTGTTCTATACATTGTACAGTGAGTGAGTGCATGAGTGAGTGAGTGAGTGAGTGAGTGAGTGAGTGAGTGAGTGATTGTGTGAGGCAGCAGAAGAGCGAGAGGGAGAGCGCGAGAGAGAGAGAGAGAGAGAGAGAGAGAGAGAGAGAGAGAGAGAGAGATGTATTTTCTGCAGTGAGGTAGAGACCGTGTTCCACGTGTATATGGAGTGTGTGAGGTTGCTGCCCCTGTACCAATATCTGAAGGTGCTGCTCCTCAAGTTCTGGTTGCATTTTAGTCCCATGATCCTGGTGTTTGTGCACAAGGCAGGGAGTGTGGAGAGCCAATTGGGGAGGAGGGGGGTGGGATCTCCCCGACGGTTTGCACCTGGGCCTGGCCAAGATGGCCATTCGCGGGTCCAGGCAGCAGGCGGTCGATGGTCACACCAGAGTCAGCTGCCTGCCCCTCTTCCGGGCCTATGTCCGTACATGCGTGTCCCTGGAGAAGAAACATGCGGTGTCCACGGGGACGCTGGAGACCTTTCCGTGAATGCTGGTCGCCACGGGGGGGGGGGTCGAGAGCATTGTTAATATTGCACCATTGTATTATAATGACTGCTTGATGTATTGTAACCATTGAACATTTATGTACTTTTGGTACGCTGTAATGTGCAGTTGCTGAATAAGGTCCTTGGAAAGGAAAGAGAGAGAGGGGGAGAGGGAGAGGGAGAGGGAGAGAGGGAGAGGGAGAGGGAGAGAGAGAGAGGGAAAGAGAGAGAGAGAGAGAGAGAGAGAAAGAGAGAAAATAAACGAAAATAACTTCACACATTCACACTGGAGACAACACAGATGTATTCCGATCAAAAGCAGTCCTAAAGACAAGCTTCCCAAAAATGGAAGTACAATACAGAAATGGAGCCTCTGAACCTCTTCCAATTGAAAAGGAAAAAGTTCCCACATCAGCGGCTGCTCTCATGGCATTTCATTTGATATTTGGGCTTGTGAAATTGGTATTTAATTAAAAACCTGCGATCATCAGCACCAGCATCCCCACCTCCCCCACTAGTCTCTTATGTGTTTATTGCCCTTAGTGTTGTTTGTCCCTTTTTGATGGTCAATAAAAGGCAACACTTGTCTTCCCCACCTCCGGTCTCTATTCTCAAGACTCATAAAAAAACTGAGGTCTATTGCTAAAAGAATTGTTGACAATTTACGCTATAAAAGGGCTTTTTTCCTCTTCCACAGAAATTGAGCAGAATTGCCTTGATACAGTAAAACAGGGAAACATTGACAAAAGAGTATCATGCATAATTAAGGGTTCGGTGTCCATGGTAGACTCATGTGGGGAATTCTCATTCTTTGGTTTTGCCAGTTCTGATCAAAAGTCAAGCCCAAACTATTAATTGTTCATTCCCTTTCAGATGTTGGCCAACCTGCCCTGTCCTATGCGTTTGCTGGTTTATTTCAGAATTTGCATCAGTTGCAGTTCCTTTTTTTTACGTGCTGAACTTTATGATGAGATTTGCGGACAGTGAAAGAGGCTTTTGTGCGTCGACGATCTGAAAGTTCTCAAAGACAATATCAGAGGGGTCTGAATGGAGAGAACACTGAGCCATCAACAATACCATTACCGTCGGCAGAGCTCCATACAAATAGGCCACTGTGCAGCTTCAACAGAACTATTAAGAAGCATGTCAGTCATTTGACCTACCTGGCAGTGTGCACATCTGATGGAGCCCCTCCAGTCTTTGCTTTGAGTCTGCTGTGCCATTTAAATGAATGATTTCCAAGGGAGCTTCTTTTTCTTCATGGATAAATATGTTGTTTCGGCGATATCTGCATTGAAAGGGTATAAATGGTGTTAGCGTATGAATGGTTGTCAATGTCAATGGGGAACGAAAATGTCAGAAGATTTTTTGTTTCTATGGGTCTCCATGGAGGGAAGTGAACTTCTGTGTGAGGACCTGTGATGAACAGAACAATCCGCTCTTTACACACAGAATGGTTTTGCTCAGGGGCTGGGCAGCGAGAGCAACAGATGACTGTGTTGAGTGAATTTGATGCCAAGGACAAGCAGATGGGACAACTAATTAATTTGCTAATTAGACAAGTAATGATTACTCTAGTTATCATTATCTCATATGTTTCATTTTCCAGTTGTGAAGTATTCATGGAGGTTTTTAAGCATCTCTATTTAATCAGTTGGGGTAGGAATGAATGAATTAACTGCTTCCCACCCACATCCTACATTGTTGAATGTATTTGCTAGACTTTTGATTATCGTCTGAGTTAGTGAAAAGTGAAATTAAATTATCAATCTGCTTCCGCTCTTTGGCTACATATTGCTTAGGTGCAAAATCAAGAGCCAGGAGTGTTTTATTGTGTTTAGACTTTAGACTTTAGAGATATAGTTTAGAAACAGGCCCTTCGGCCCACCACGTTCGCACCGACAAGCGACCACCCCATACCGCATACACCAACACCATCCTACACACTAGGGACAATTTACAATTTTACTAAAGCCAATTGACCTACAAACCTGCACGTCTATGGAGTGTGGGAGGTAACTGGAGTACCCGGTGAAAACCCACGCAGTCACAGGGAGAACGTACAAACACAGTACAGACAGCACCCGTAGTCTGGATCAAACCCGGGTCTCTTGTGTCGTTAGGTGCTACGCCACTTTGCTGCCCCATGCCGTGCATGTGTCTCATACATACTGACAACAGAACAATAAAATTCTTACTTGCCCGTAAACGCAAATTACACAAATAAATAAAATAATCAATAAAAGCTATTAACCGTGATACTTATGCTAACAAAGTGAAATTTGTAGGGCAACCAAAGATATTCCACAGGAGTACATGGTTGTTGAGGTTAGTGATGTGCAGTGATCAAGAGGCTGATCGTTGCTGGGAAGAAGCTATTCTTGAAACTGGTAGTCATAGTTTCAGGCTCCTGTACCTTCTTCCTGATGGTATGAGCAAAATGAGAGAATGTCCGGCAGGAATATGTGTCTTTGATGATATTGGCTGTCTTTTAGAGGCAATTGGTCAATTGATCCCCAGTATCAAAGTTAAATATTTCTAAGTGTAGAAAGGAACTGCAGCTGCTGGTATGTACTGAAGATAGACACCGAGTGCTAGAGTAACTCAGTGGGGTGACTTCCCGACCCGAAACGTCTCCTATCCTTTTTCTCCAGAGATGCTGCCTGACCCGCTGAGTTACTCCAGCACTTTGTATCTATCTTCAGAATTATTTCCAAGTCAGGTATGGGATCACAGAAGGAAAAAGGTTTAAAAAACGATCCAGAAGACCATCCTTCCTGTTCCGTATTAGCTCCACTTTCTACATCAGTTAACCTTCAGCCAGTAGTACTCATCGATTATATTTCTGGGAACTTTCTGTGCAGGAATTGTCTATCACATTTTCTCTATTTCAGCACCAACTGCACTTGACTACATTGTATTGTGCAACCTGAAACACAAACCATTCCTTGTTCTATGATTACAGTTAGGCCATTTAAATCTAACAAAGATAGATTTATAGAATAAAAAATGACATAAAGTGCTGGAGTAACTTTACGTGTTGGGCAGCAACTCTGGAGAACTTGGAAAGGTAATGTTTTGGGTCGGGTTCCTTCTTTAGACTGATTTACTTCAGTGAGTTACTCGAGCACTCAAACCATTCAGAAACATATATTTTTCCTTTTCTTAATACAATTCTCTCCAATTTCTTGTGGCATCAACAGCAGTAACAAATGTGCCTCAGGAAAGAGTAGACAGACCGAGTCAAGGTGAACCATGAGGTTAGGAGCCTAAAGTTCTTCCGTGGAAGCTTAGTACCCAATTACTAGCACCGACATTTAATTTTAATTTGTAAAAGTATCTCCATCTAAAGCAATTTAATTACAATTATAATATCTGGTGATTAAAATATTGAAATAGCAGAGATTAGGAATATTGTAATTTCATTTGTCGAAGCAAAGAACTGTATAAACTGGTTAATACATAAAAGGACATAAAGTGCTGGAGTATCTCAGCAGGTTAGGCAGCAACTCTGCAGAACATGGATAGGTAATGTTTCGGGACGGGACACTTCAAACCCTTTTTTAACTGGTTAGAATATCACTCTCCAGAAAAAACGCTTTAGTTGGTTTAAGCGGGTTGTGGAGGGGTACAGTTTTTACAAGGATCTGTTCATTGTAGTTGGACAAATAAATGACTCTAAAATGGTAAAAACAAAATCACTATATTATAGACGAACTGTATTGCACATAGTATTCAAGAAATGATACAAAACACTTTTGATGTTTTAGACTGGTGGCACAGTGGCACAACGGTAGAGTTGCTGCCTTACAGCGACAGAGACCCAGGTTGGATCCTGACCTACGGTGCTGTCTGTATGGAGTTTGTACATTCTCCCTGTGACCACATGGCTTTTCCCTGTTTTCCTCCCATACTCCAAAGACCTACAGGTTTGTAGGTTAATTGGCTTCTATAAATTATAAATTGTCCCTAGTGTGTAGGATAGTGCTAGTGTACGGGGTGATCGCTGGTCGGCGCGGACTCGGTGGGCAAAGGGTCTGTTTCCACGCTGTATGCCAAATGTCTAAAGACAAAGCTTGACTGAGCTATCATCAGTTGATACCTGGATATATAAGCTAAGAAAAGTGCTTTTTTTTTCAGCTTCTTCACAGATCTTCATGATAACCTCAGGTAATTCAGAACCAGTAAGCTATATTTTTATAGTTCCTCCAGTGCTATTATCAAGGTGAGCGTGGCTGCTAGTTTAATGCAAAAGGGACTCCAGCAAACAACTAAAGTAAACAATGAGTCTGAAGAAGAGTCTCAATCCGAAACGTTACCCATTCCTTCTCTCCAGAGATGCTGCCTGTCCCGCTGGGTTACTCCAGCTTTTTGTGTCTATCTTCGTTCTAAATAATTAGTTCCCCTGTTTTTGATTCATTGATAGACATTGGTCAGAGCATAATTCACTGACTTTCTTCAAAATGGGCAAGGCAATTTTTATTCTTGTGTAAGCTTCCAGCAATGGCCTTGATTTAACCTCTTGGATATTGACAATTGGCATTCCCTCAGTATTGCGCCAAGTGTCAGTCTGTGTGATCTGCCTGTGTCCATAATAGGGCCCAGAGGTCCCATCCCTTATCAGAAAACATACACACGCAGTTACTGTTTGACAGAATTTGGAAACGCAATTTAGCATTAAGTTCCACAATGACACGCACTATATCATGGCACTCAGTTTTATTATACCAGGACTCAAAGGGCAATCAAGTGATTTCATATATTTCCCCTTTAGCCATATAATTCAAGTCAAGTCGAGTTTATTGTCATGTGCAGCAGCAGGGTGAGGTACAAATACAGAATATCTGGTTTGCAACAGTGTCACAAGTATGTAGATTTAGACAAACACACAAAGGCAAATTGTACATTAAATTACATTGAACATTTCTAAAAGAAAACAGCAAAACATGACATTCATGCAAAACACAATAAAAAATGTACAAGTCCATGGTAATGCATGAGGTAGAAGCAAATTGCTACAGATGCTGGTTTACACAAAAGGATACAAAGTATGGGAGTAACTCAGCCGGTCAAGCAGCATCCCTGGAGTAACACGGATAGGAGCCATTTTGGGTCGGGACCCTTCTTTGGACATGAAAGGTTACCTGTATATGTTACTCCAGAGATGCTGCCTGACCCACTGAGTTACTACTGTACTTTGTGTCCTTTAGTGCAAGAGATTATTCTAATGGCCTTCTCAATCAAGATGAGCATTATAGCTGATCCAAATCTTATAGGTGTCAATGTTTGGCAATCAGAATCATCATAATTGGCTGAGATTTGCTACCCCTGAAGTGCGCCTGAGATGCCCCAAGCAGCAATTGGGATGAGTGCACAGTTAATCTGGGTTGCTTCAGAGACAGACACAAAGTGCTGGGGTAACTCAAGAGATCAGACAGCATTTCTCGAGGTGGGTCGGGAATGCAGGAGTTACAGTACTTGAAATTAGAGATGACTCTTTCAGAATTCCAGAGTTTCCAGACCTTCAAGTATGGACAAAGCCATATTGTGGTCGTAAAGCCTAATTGTAATGGTTCAACTGAGATCAGTCAACTCTGCATGGACTCAGGCACTTGGGATCTCATTGGACTTAATGGTTCAGTTCTTCATGAAACACTGTATTCACCAACTGAGCCACTGGGAGCTTGGATCTGAATTTCACTCAGGTTTATGAGGAAATTAGATAGCTTATATAAATTAAAAGGCAATGGAGTCTCAGGGGTTCAGTCCACCATATTAACATCCTGCAAAGGCCCCTTCATCTGTATTACTGTGCCCTTGTACAAACCCAGACAGATATTGTTCTCTCTAGGTCTAGCAGTAATGCCTTGGGATCTTGACATAACAGATTTTTATATATTTAACCATTAATATCCTGTCAACACAACGAGCTATCACAGCTAATGCTGGTTGGGTAAAAATGCATTAGGTGCACAAACATTCATTTCCTCACCCCAGCTGAGCTGGTATCAATATTCGCTGTGTTTATAAAATATGAATTACACTCTCAACTATAGCATAAACATTTCCTTCTGCTGATGGCTGGTGTTTTTTACCAAAGAGGACTTTAGCCCTTTCACCTTTCAAAATTAAATATCTGTTTCCTGTCATTGCTAGCGTGGTCTTTCAAACCATCTGCATTAAAGTTAAACGTCTGCGAAGTGTTCACTTGCACAAATTTTTCATTCAACTTCGGAAAACACCGTTTCATTATTTATGAGGTAAAGTCACATTACACTAGTCTTTGGTTAGCAGCAACAATAGCCAACGTGTACGTTGTGCACTTAGTACAAAAGTATGCTTACATTATTGCCCACTGATTCATGTTATAAGTCAGGGGATACTCTGCCAGGGAATACCAGATGCAGCAAATGATATCACCATGGACATGAGATCTTTGTTTCAATTGCCTCTGAGCAGACAACAATTTGAGATTTAACTGGCACTCTGTCAAATGGAGCATTTTGTAGCGGAAATGAATATTTAAAAAAAACAAGTGAACAGCTCAGATGCCAAGAGACCTTGATAACTGAGGTGTCTGAGGGGAAGTTTCCTTTGCAAAAAGGAAAACAGCATATGCCTTTACTTTCTTAACATTACTGCATCAGTATTCTTTGTTCCTTCTTCAGGTAATTTTGCCACTTCTTCATTTCTCTCAATTTAAAAAACATGATTTTCTGAGGTTTATTATTTTTTTCATTTAATATTAAGATCCTTTTGCCAGTAACAACAATAGATACAGTTGCAATGTGCATTTATGTGGAACCTTTAGCAATGACAAAACAACACAAAGTTCTCGCCCAGAGCATTTTCACGAGAGTTTGACTGAACATAGATTGAGACAGCAGAGCAGAAGGTCTTTAGGAAGGATACAGAATCTGAGGAGCAACTTAACGAATGGAATTCAGAAAATAAAGGCAAAGTAGAATAAAGTACAGCCGCCGCTAATGCAGTGATTAAAATCAAGGCTGCATGAACATGCCAGAATTAAAGAAGCACAGAGATCTCAAAGATAGTGAGGGCCCAGATCACAGAGGGCAATGCAAGTCAACAAGCAGGGCATGATGTAGAACCAAAGAACTGCAGTTGCTGGTTAATACGCAAAATGCTGTAGTAACCCAGGCGGTCAGGCAGCATCTCGGGAGAATGTGGATAGGTGACGTTTTGGGTCTCGACCTGAAACGAGAACCATGTTTTCCAGAGACGCTTTGGATAACACTTAGTATGACGCAAGATGCAAAAAACATGGTTTGAGCACATAAACGGAGGATGGTCAGAAGATTGGAAAAGTCCAGTCCAGAGAGGGTATGAGGGCTATGAGAAAGGCTCTAGTAGTTTGTTGTTGGGTGACATTGGAGGCTGAGCTGAGATTCCAAGTATTGGAGCAGAATGTTGATCAGAAAATAATTTTGCTGGCTCAACTGACAATTGCCAATGGGATACCTGGCAACCATGGTCAGGGCACCAAGTGTTGTGGCAATCAGAGACGACAGTTTTGCCTTTTTCAAAACTTATCTGGAAGAATTTCCTTCTCAGTTGATATGGGATTTGAAGAGACGAAGAGGTGACTGTGAGATAGAGATAGAACTAGTATCATCAGGTACAAAAATCATAATAATGTGTACTTTTTTTTGAACTTCTCTCCTTTTTTAAATGTAAAAACCTTATGCCCGAGTGTACTTCTGAAGCCCTTAAGCACTATCCAGTGGTGCAGTCAAGCCAACCATCTGTATAAACACTGAAAGCCTCACCACTAACCCTAACCCATTCCCCCACATAACAATTGACCACGTTAATTCTAGGAGTCACTGACCAGTGAAATATAAGCAACAACCTTGGCAAATTTACCCCCTCTAACCTAAGGTGAAGAACAGGAATGAAAGGGAGGATTCAAACATAAAAATGTCCTGGTTTAATTCAACATTAGACATTATTCGTGACATACATTCTGCAGTAAAAGGTGTTTTAAAGACGTAAACAGATGCATCCTTAAACACAGTAAATCAGCAGGCATACTATTAGTATATATGAAACAAATATTTCATTGATTCTCCATCTATTTCTTCCTTTTGAATTTGATTCACAGAATTTTGCAGGTTCCTTCTATCACCTTATCCAAGTAGTAATTTTAAAGGTTTAAGAATTTGCCAGAAAGACATGCTAACACAGGTTAGCGATGTGTGAGCCTATTCAAACCCATTGTTCTAACACACTATTGGGATAATGTAGATGGTGCAGATTGGTCGAGACACTTCTTTAGGATGCTGCCTAACCCGTTGAGTTACTCCAGCACTTTGTGCCTCTTTTCAACTATCAGCGATAGTCTTTCAGGCAACTATAGCATATTCCTGCTTTTTTCTTATGAACTTTGCCATTTGTGCATCTGGATGCATAAACGAGAGCGGAACTTGCTTTCAAAACATGGAGGGGACCGGGGGACAGGGACACACACAATTGTTTGACGATCACGGGCGATTGTCAAACAATTGTGATCAGCAGGGCTGGTCACATTTATGCTGCAGGCAGCAAAGTATGTGTCCAATGCACTGTTGCATGAAGGACAACAAATACGCATATACAAACTAATGTTTCAGAATCAAATCTGTCCTTAAAGCCCAGGTTAAATCTTGACGGTATTGTAATCCCCATTTTATCAGACCAAAACAGGCAAAATATGATGGAAACACGGAACTGCAGATGCTGATTTACACAAAGTGCTGGAGTAACTCAATGTGTCAGGCAGCATGTCTGGAAAACATAGATAGGTGACTTCGAGTTGGGACCCTTCTTCAGAAGGGTTCTGATCCAAAACCTCACCCATCCATGTTCTCCAGAAATGGTGCAAACATGATTGTAAGGCCTAGCCCTGTTCCATTCCATTTATTTGACATGGCCCGTAATGGAGGATGCATACATATTGTATGAGACTCTGGTTAGTGTTGCTGACTGTATGACTTTCACCACCAATTTCAAGCCAAAGTAAATAATTGGTTCATAGCTGGCTCATAAAACATGGACTAGAGGAGCTCAACACAAAGATACAAAAGTACCTAAAGGTTTGAAGTTCCAAACCAGGGCACATTCACAACGTAGGTTAAGACTTTAATGTGGCACTAAGAGTGCAATGCAATGTGATGGATGCTTCTGTTCAGGCAATTGTTGGAACAAGCTATTCCAATGGATTAGATGGACTTGAAGAGCGCACTTGGTAATTTATATTTCCACACTGACCCTTCTGTCCTAGGCCTCCTCCATTGTCACAGTGAGACCAAATGCAAATTGGACAGCTTACAACCCAGCATTCCCTCCCTCTCCATTCCACCCCACCCAAGTTACACCATCTTTTTGTTCTCACCTAACAAACAGCTAACAATGGCCTGTTTCCTTTATAGTTGTAACTTTTCTACATATCTTTTATTCATTTGTTCTATATCTCTCCACATCATTGCCTACATCTCACGTTTCCCTTTCCCGTGACTTTCAGTCTGAAGAAGGGTCTCGACCTGAAACCTCACCTTTTCCTTCTCTCCAGAGATGCTGCCTGTCATGCTGAGTTAATCCAGCATTTTATGTCCATCTTCCTTAATTTCGGAACTGTTCTGCTATGAGGTAAATGCAATAAATAGCTGAATTTTAAAACATGGAACACAAAATCTATACTGCATGCACAGAATAATTTGCCGTTACACTAAATTTACTCTCCTTCTCTATATTTCTTTCCCCACAAAGTGAAACTCAGGTTTATGGTCTCTTGAATGCTAACACCTATAGTCAGAACAAAGATAAATAGCAGACGTTTTGTGGATAAGATGACCAGAAATCTCCCTTTTAACACAAACTACAGCTTAAGTCCCTGCCAAAAGTAAATTTTCAAAGGGGTATTGCCAATACCTTTGCAAACCAGCAATTGTACATTTAGCATTCAGAACCTAATGTTTTTATCAATGGCTTTTTTATTAAGTGGTCTCTACCCAGTAGAAACAAGGACCTGCAGATGCTGATTTATGCCAAAGAACACGACTCGAAATGGCACCCATCCTTTTTTCTCCAGATGCTGCCTGACCCGTTGAGTTACTCCATCCAACGTTAGTTTAACTTGGGCATAAATTAGTGGGATAGTGCACAATGATGGACAATGACAGAATTGTTTTTTGATTTAAAGGCAAATTCACAAAATAATTGGACTGGTAGATTTTTAATACGAGTGTAGATCTAATGAACAAGCTATATAACATTTCACCCACGCCATCACTGATTTGCTTTTTGTTGAAGTCAATGGAATATGGCCTATGCTTCATGACCTATTTTACCTCTTTGATAAATACCAGTCCCTCTCCCATAATATATGTGTGTTAGCAATTCAACGTAAAATTTGGTGCGCATGTTCATCATAAATATGTGAATTGATCTCAGATCTCCCTCATGCTATATGAGGAGCATTGTATGAAGGACAAGGTGAAAGGACATTGGTCATGGGTCTGCAAGTTGATCAGTTAAAGTGATCTGACAAAACACTTTATATGTGCATTAATCTGAAATTGAGAATATCAAATTAACCTACAGAAAAAGCCTCTGTTCTATCTTCAATACCAAAGTGCAAAGTGAAATGCTTATGTCGATCTTTACAATGGATATGAAATGTGTAACATTGCAATCTGCCACCTATGGCAATCTTTTATCATTAGCAGAGAAGGGCTTTGTGTTCCTCGTGCAGATCATGCAACACTATTGTGTTTTAGAGTGTGTATATTGATGTTACAAAAATAATCTACATCTGTAATGAAAATTACAAATGTTGTGGTCATTTCAATAGATTTACGAAAGATCTGTGGGCGAGAAAGAGTCTCCACGATTCAGGTCAATGGGTTTTCACCAGAACTCATCAACATTTGAACTGTTTTAAATCAACATCATTTTATTCATTTCCTGGATCTATGTAATGAAAATATGACACAAGTAATAAACTAAATCTTTGATTTGATTAAACCATTAAACCTCTTCATATGTACATATATACTCACATATTTTCTCTATAAATACACATATGTTCATGTTTGTATAGATAAGCTCAGAGAGGAAAAATAGTTTCTTACACTCATTATGACATCAAAGAGGAGACAGACAATCTTGTAATTCTTGCGCTCAAAGAAAATTATTCAGCTGGATTCCCTTCTACATTATGGCAATTATTCTAATGGCTCTGTATTACAAATGCATGTTCTGGTAAAGATAGATGAATGCATCCTATGCTTATGGACTGGCAGCTCTGTAGATGCATGCATTGTCTTGCAATGCAATTGGGGCTCTGCAGATGACTGTGCATCTCAGCAGTGGAGCAATAGCTCTGGGTATTATTTAATCGTTCAGTAATGAGTGGGCGCTCAGTGGATGAATGCAGAGTCTGGCAATTAAACGATGGTCAGTGGATTGATCAAGTGCAGGAATAAGTAGTATTCTGGTGTGTAGGGAGGAACTGCAGATGTTTGTTTACACCGAAGTTACTCCACAAAATATATATATATATATATGTGTGTGTGTGTGTGTGTGTGTGTGTGTGTGTGTGTGTGTGTGTGTGTGTGTGTGTGTGTGTGTGCATTTATATATATATATGTACATATATGTACATGTACATATATAACCTAGTCTCATTTTGCCCACATTTGCCCCATAACCCTCCAGACCTTTCCTATTCATATTCCTATCATGTCAAGCAATAAAGTAGAATTTCTCGATCACAATCACAATGAATTATTTTATGTTATATAATTATCATTTGTTCAAAGTCCTTTTTCTCTGTCAAACTTGAAAGAAAAATCTGAATTTTGTTTTCTGATCCCTAACCAGTAAGTGTTACTGGAGAGTGAGCAGGCCAGTGGTAGATCAGGCTCAGCTATCACACCTCTGTGTGACACTGTTGTCCATGACGCTTTTAGACTTCAACACCTGGGCCTATGCGATCTCCCAGTTGTCAAACATTTTAACTTCCCTTCCCATTCCCACACTGACATTTCTGTCCTCCACTGTCAGAGTGAGGCCACACGCAAATTGGAGGAACAGCACCTCATATTTCACATGGGCAGATATGAATATTGATTGCTCTAACTTCAAGTAATCCTTGTATTCCTTCTCTCTCCGTCCCACCCCCACCCTAGTCATCCTGCTAATTTCACTGCTCGTATCCCTTCATTATCACCTCCTCCACAGCCAACAATAGCCAATTGTGGGTTCCTTGGCCACCAGTACCAGCTCAGATTTATTTTGTACTTTTTCATATTTCCAGTTTCCCACTCCCCTGACTCTGGGTGACATTTTTGGATCTCGACCCAAAAATGTCACCCATTCCTCAACTCCAAAGATGCTGTCTGTCCGCTGAGTTACTCCAGCAATTTGTGTCTGTCTGAAGACCCTGTAACTTGCTTCATCCATTTGCCAACCAACCCCCCTTCCCCCCCACACCTCACCTGTATCCACCTATCACTAGCCAGTTCCACAGTCTGCAACAATGTATCCCTGTTGGGATCACACCATCCCTAGCCAATGATCAGCCTATCATGGAACCACCTTGACTGAGGTAATTTGTGCCTCCCCACCCCCCCGCCCACTAACTACAATCTGTCTGGGTGCTCCAGTTTTCTCCCACGCTCCAAAGACGTATAGGTTTTTCGATTACTTGGCTTCAGTAAATATTGTAAAATGTCCCTGGTGTGTAGGATAGTGCTAGTTTATGGGGATCGCTGATCGGTGTGGACTCGGTGGGCCATAGGGCCTGTTTCCGCTCTAAACTAAACTAATTTAAGCTAAGCTGAACCAACCAGCCAACCACCTTGATCGGACTGAGTTGTTTTCCCATCAGCTATGTCCGGATATCTAAAATCAGGTTACTGAACCACTGCCGACTGTCTATTGTGTGACCAGGCTGAAGTTGAAAGCTTCACCTCATTTTATTTCAGTGCCAAATGTCTACAAATATAATTATAGATTTTTTTTAAAGTAAAGTGTGATTTTCCCATTACAAGAAGCAGAGGAAATAAACAAGGTGTCATTGTGTGGTGTGCCAGTCAATGCTTAGGTCTTTTCGTGCCAGACCTGTCACTTGGCTCACAAGCTTTGAACTAAAAAAAGCCAAGCTCTCATTTACAGCTGTTCAAGCAGAAAAGATACTCTTGAATAACTATTTGAGAACAAAAACATAATTTGAGGAGGAAGTTGCAACTGTTCACGAGTTACCCAAGCATGAAAAGGGGAAGGATGCTGGGGAATATTATAAAAGAAAGCTGTTTCTGAATATTGAATTTAAGAAGAGGAATCTAAATTTCCTTAATTGTGCAATGTTTTCCACATCACCAAATAAATCTGTAACCGAAATTCACTTAAATGTCAAAACACATTTTGCCGCATGTATTTGGTGGATTAACATGGTTTATGATTACTTATTTCTTAATCCAACCGCAATGTAGTGTTCAGAGGTGTTTAGATTGTGAAGCCAGTAGGGGTTGTGGTGGGTGGAGACAAAGAGAGGTGTTGCTGTAACAGTGTTATTAGGTCAATCTATCACGTAAAAAAGAACATTAATAAAACACCTTATTACAGCCTCAGGACATTCTAAAGCATCCTGCCACCAATGAATCGCCCTCTAAAAGTGAAACATTTGTTATTACGTTACAAAATAAGGACTCCATCTCACCAAATTCCGAAAACAGCAAATTCGTTGAAAAGCTGTATGAACTAAATTATGAGTGTAGGTAGGGACTACAGATGTGAGTTTACACTGAAAATAGACACAAAAAGCTGGAGTAACTCAGCATCTCTGGAGAAAAGGAATAGGTGACATTTCAAGTCGAGACCCTTCTTCAGACTCATCGTCGGAGAGAGGAGAACTTCTCCCAGTCTGAAGAAAGGTCTCGCCCCGAACGTCACCTATTCCTTTTCTCCAGAGATGCTGCCTGACCCACTCGAGCTTTTTGTGTCTATCTTCAATGGGAGTGGAGCAAAAGATCAGACTATCCTTGGTCGGACTTTGCTGGCTTTACCTTGCACTCAACGTTATCCCCTTACCATGTATCTATACACTGTAATGGCTCAATTGTAATCATGGATTATCTTTCCGCTGACCGGATAGCAAGCAACAAAAGCTTTTCACTGTACCTCGATACACGTGACACTAAACTAAACCAAACTGAACTGAGAAGTTCAATGGTACTTTATTCAACGGTACTTTTTTGTCACATGTACCGACGTACAGTGAAATTATTTTTTTGCATATAGTTCAGCTATGTGCAAAAATTACTATAAATAAGCACATCTTAGATTCGGTGCAAGTGTATAGGAGTAGTACACGGAGACAGAATGCAAGAGTTGCTCACTTCTGGGCAAGGATCTTGAAGCGATGAGTCAGCGGCTGGAATGCTCTACCAACCTAACCAACCCTACCCCAGTAAAGGCATAAAAATATCACTCTGAGCTGGAATTCTTCTCAGGGTCCTGTAAGGAATTCACAGACCTCCTCGGCCTTTCCTTCTCCCTACCACATTGGCATGCAATTGGAAATTCCCATCATCATTTATCGTATGCAGTAAACCATAAATTCACATGAGCTGTACTCTTGCGTTTTGCTTCACCTCTCCTTGAGTCGATACTACTCTCAATATCTAGTATTTAATCACATGATGGAATGACCAGGCAGTGACAACATATAAAACACTTATTTATAGCTGGATGCTGTAAACATGAATGTAAGCCCATCTGCAAGTCTCCAGTTACTGAAAGAGGAACTGAAAAATAATTAAACAGTAGCCAGACCTTATAATGAATGAGGCCCCTGACATGTGAACTTACCGTCTCCACCCATTTTAAAAACATTGATTTGTTTTTCAGCATCTGGGGGGTCACTAGTAAAGCTAGCATGGTTATCCATCCCAATTTGTCCTTGAGTATCCCTTTGACCCGTTACATTGCAAATGAACAGGCAACATTCGGATCGGAATCCTTCTTCAGACCGATGTAGTAGTGGAGAGAAACCGGTAGAGAGAGGTAAGGGGAAGATATAGGGCAATGACTGGCAAATTCTCAGTGAATTCAGGTGATTGAAGATCATTGGCAGATAAGTCAGATCAGCCACTGACCATCAGATCCATCACCCTCCACAAATGCTGCCTCAACCAGTGAAGTCCTCGAGGGATGTGTTGCTTGAATCTGATCTGTTAGTTGTGAGATCACTTAGCTCTGGCCATTACATGTTGTTGGTGCTGTTTGCTTGTTTGGTAGCTTCCCCAAGATATCAACTCATTGTCAGCTATGTCTCGCGCTGTGCTTGGCATGACCTTCTGCACTTGCTTACATGACCTGTGGCTTGATAGTAGTGGTGGAGCAAGAGATATGCTGGACCATGAGGTTGCAAGATTTGATGATGGACTTTTCCATTGTTGCTGATGGTACACAGCACCTCATGGATACCTACTCACGATGAAAGACGTGTCTAAGTCTTTTCACTTTAGCACTACTGTAGTCCCATGCAATGGAACGTGAAAGTGAGTCCTGATCCCCACAAGAACTATGCTGTGATCACTTCCACTAAGTGTAGCTGCCACAAGGAGATCAGCAAAGAAACGTTTGGCACTTATTCACCACGGGCTGCCGATCTAGACTGGTGACACCATCCTTCAGGACTCCGCTTGCTTGCTTGGTTACAAAATGGATGTTTCTAAGCCTACATTTCAGCTAATACCATAATGGGGCATGAGGTCAATCTATTGTCTCCCATCATTATTTGTTATTACATTCCTGGTTAGTGACCAAATTTAAATTCCACACCTGCTTTACTGGTGCTTGAACCCAGTATCTCAGGATTATTTGTCCAGCCCTCTGAATTACTGGTCTGGCAAATTAAGTAATGTCCCAGCTCCATTTCCATCCATATATATATATATATATATATCGGTAACACAATGGACTGCACATATTGTAATTTGGAGCAAAAGTAAACAAACTGCTGTAAGAAACTGGACAGACGACATATCAGAACAGGACCCTATTTCAGAATATGTAAGAAGGAACTGCAGATGCTGGTTTAAACCGAAGATAGACACAAAAAGCTGGAGTAACTTTGTGGGGCAGGCAGCATCTCTGGAGAAAAGGAATGGGTTATATTTCAGGTCGAGGCCCTTCTTCAGTCTGAGCATTTCAGACTTCTTCAGAATTAAGTTCTTATGCTTCAGAATGAAGAAGGGTCCCAGCCCAAAATGTCGTCTGTCCATTCCCTCCCCAGTTGCTGCCTGAGCCATTGAGTTACTCCAGCACTTTGTGTTTTGTTCAGGATTCCAACATCTGCAGTCCTAGTGGTCAGGCAGCATCTGTGGAGATTGAAGTTTTAAGTCAAGACTCTGTCTTCATCATCCATTTCACTCGGCGTGCCCACTTTGAAGAAGTTTTCATCCTCACTTAGATAAAGTTTGTGTGAGCCCCTCTCCCATTATCCCCTCCGAGGGTTCTCCATTTTACCAACGTACAGACTGTTCTGTTTATTAGTTTGTGTAGGAAAGAACTGCAGATGCTGGTTTAAGTCGAAGGAAGACACACGATGCTAGAGTAACCCAGTCTAAAGAAGGGTCTTGGCCCGAAACGTCACCAATTCCTTCTCTCCAGATATGCTGCCTGTACTGCTGAGTTAATCCAGTTTTTTGTGTCTATCTCCTGTTTATTAGTCTGATGGACCCAATGGGCTGAATATCCCCCCTTCGGTGTTTTTGTAGGTAGTGATAATTTATGTTAATTGTTTTTGTCTTTGAACAAAAGGGTTGGAATACCAGTTTGTCTTCAAATTATCATTTTGATTGCATCCAATTTGAAATGACACAGCACAGCAACATTATAATGGGACTCAGTGACGTCTTCTCATATCTATAGGCTGCAGATGTACACACACTATCTAGTGTATTGCTCAATGATGTGCCTTTGCAGGCTCTTAGCAATATCCAGGCACGGAAATCGCTATCAAAACATGCAGGGGACACAATTTCTTGGCGGGCGTTCACTCGCACATGCACACACACGCGAGGCCGTGGGCCCCTTATGGACGGAAACATTGGGAGCTGACCTGGTTGGTGACCGACTCCGAACTCCTGAAACAGCAGCTTCATCCGCCCCGAATCGTGGGGCTTGAATCGGCCCGTTCACGGGGTCTTTCATCGGCCGGCGGGGGCTTCAACATCAGGAGCTTCGATCGCCTTGATCGCCTCAAAGCAGTAGTTTGATTTTAAGTCGCGTTGGGCGCTGAAAGGCCCCGCGAATGGGCTGATTCAGCCCTTAGAAAGCATCTGATAAAGTCCGGATTACAAAACACTGGGGGGGATTGTCCTCCATCTCTCAAAGCAGGGGGGGAAACGTGTCAAGTCAAGTCAAGTCAAACAAACTTTATTGTCATTTAGAAATACATTGATATATGCAGTTCCAAACGAAATTACGTTGCATTTGGCTCCCTGTGCAACACAATAAATTAACCGAAGGATAGGTATGTATGAAAAGGATAAATAGACAATAGTGGCAGCCCATTTACATGGCATTCAGGAGTCTGATGGCTCATGGGAAGAAGCTGTTGCGGAACCTTGATGTTCTGCTCCTTATGCTGTGGTATCTTTTTCCCGAGGGCAGCAGAGTGAAAAGGCCGTGATGGAGATGTGTGGGGTCCTTTATGATACTGCTGGCCTTAGACACACAGCGTTTGGTCGCAATATCCCCGATTGAGGGGAGATAGGTCCCGATGATTTTTTCCGCTGTCCTCACCACTCTCTGCACAGGCTTCCAGTCGGAGGCTCTACAGTCCCCAAACCAGACAGAGATACAGCTGGTCAGAATACTCTCTATGGTGCCCCTGTAGAAAGTAGTGAGGATGGGATGGGGGAGATGAGCTCTTCTCATCCGGCGCAGAAAGTGCAACCGCTGCTGCGCTCTCTTAACAGTTGATGAGATGTTAGTCGACCAGGTCAGACTGTTAGTGTCCCCCCTGTCCCCCCTCCCCCCCCCCCCAGGATTTCTGCCCCTGGCAATATCCACATATCAACAGGATTTCATCCTTCTCCAAGAGCAGTACTGCGTCTGTAATTGGACTGGGTGGCTGATAGTACCGTGTAAAGAGCAGCATGCTGATAGTGGTTGGAACGCCCAGCAATAAAAATATAAAACGACCGTGGTTAAAGGAGATGAAATGGCACATTTTTCCATGAACTTCGGTAAATGGTCCCAATAACAATATCTGATTGAAATAAAATATTTAAAGGTCATTAGTGGCAGATGTTAAATATTGTACATGCAAAGATGTTTTGCATTTTAAATGCAATCAGAAACAGGGAGTCCTTGTTCAAAGATGACTATATCAGGATGTTGTTCCAATTATTGGCGAGACTGGGTATTCCCCTTTTCTCAGCAAAGAGAAAACGGCACGGTTTGTAATTAGATTGCATATTCATATTCCAATATATTAATGAACAATGTGAGAAGGAGAATGCCGTGTGCTCCACAATGAAATTAGCTTGGAGTGATAGCTGGTTCTTGGAAATGTCACATCCTTAGTTGCACTCGTGGCAGTGTTGGTAAGCAGCCTTCATGAACCAATATGGTCCATATAAGTAGGGAGCTGTTGGCTCAGCGATGAAGATGGAATTACACACTATCACCAGGTCAAACAGGTGTGATTGATAGAAGAAGGGGGATGGGGGTGGAATTTAAAGATATCTTCCCATGCATTTGCAGTCCTAATCCTATCAGAAAGCCTACTTGTTTGGGGCTTTCATATGTTGCTCGAGTGCATCTCAAATATGAACCAGGGCATCTGTGGTGGATGGAGCAAGTGTTTATGATGGTACATGTCAAACGGGGAGTGAAGTGGGCTTGTGTAGAAAAAAAACTGCAGATGTTGGTAGATACCAAAATAGACACAAAGTGCTTGAGTAACTCAGCGGGTCAGGCAGCATCTCTGGAGAAAAAGGATTGATGATATTTCCCATTGGATGGGAAACGTCATGCATCGTTTCTCTCCAGAGATACTGCCTGACCCATTGAGTTACTCCGGAACTTTATGTCTATTCTTTATGAAGTAGGCTTCTTTGTCCTGCATAGTCGAGCTCTCTAAACTTCACTGGAGCTGCACATATGCAAACGAGCTGCAATCCCCACCCCACTCCAGATTTGTAGCTCGTGGATGTTTGAAAGATTTAGGAAAAAGACAATAGACAATAGGCAATAGGTGCAGGATTCAGCCCTTTAAGTCAGCACCGCCATTCAATGTGATCATGGCTGATCATCACCAATCAGTACCCCGTTCCTGCCTTCTCCCCATATCCCCTGACTCCGCTATTTTTAAGAGCCCTATCTAGCTCTCTCTTTAAAGCATCCAGAGAACCTGCCTTCACCTGAGTCAGAGAATTCCACAGACTCACTACTTTCTGTGAGAAAAAGTGTTTCCTTGTCTCCGTTCTAAATGGCTTACTCCTTATTCTTAAACTGTGACCCCTGGTTCTGGACTCCCCCAACATCAGGAACATGTTTCCTGCCTCTAGCATGCCCAAGCCCTTAACAATCTTATATGTTTCAATGAGATTCCCTCTCATCCTTCTAAACTCCAGAGTGTACAAGCCCAGCTGCTCCATTCTATCAGCATATGACAGTCCCACCATCCCGGGAATTAACCTTGTAAACCTATTAGGGGACCAAAACTGCACACAATACTCCAGGTGTGGTCTCACTAGGGCTCTGTACAACTGCAGAAGGACCTCTTTGCTCCTATATTCGATTCCTCTTGTTATAAATGCCATTCACTTTCTTCACTGCCCGCTGTACCTGCATGCTTACTTTCATGGATTGATGAACAAGGACCCCCAGATCCCGTTGTGCTTCCCCTTTTCCCAACTTGATGCCATTTAGATAGTAATCTGCCTTCCTGTTTTTGCTACCAAAATGGATAACCTCACATTTATCGCATTAAACTTCATCTGCCATGCATTTGCTCACTCCCCCAACCTGTCCAAGTCATCCTACATTCTCATAGCATCCTCCTCACAGCTCACACTGCCACCCAGCTTTGTGTCATCTGCAAATTTGCTAATGTTACTTTGAATCCCTTCATCCAAATCATTGATGTATATTGTAAATAAAGGGCCTCTCCCACTTACGTGTCCTTGGCACACAAATTACACGATCTCATGGTCGCGTTGAGGCGTCCGGGCATCGTGTGGCCTCGTGGGGCCGGTCCCACTGAGAAGCAACATCGCGTGGGGCTCTGAAATTTTTGTAGCGAACTAAATCTTTGTGCGCCAACAGCCTGTCGCGATGTCGCTCTAATGGCCAAAGTGGGACAGGCCAAGACCCTGGCGCGACGCAACATCTCACCTCCAACAGCAGCAGAAGCAGGCAAATGATCGCCGAACTGGGCCTGGGGCTCACGGCCGTTGCAGTCCGGATCCGCCCCCACTTCTACTCCCAGAGCGGGACCAAGAAAATTGAACATAGACACAAAATGCTGGAGTAACTCAGCGGGACCGGCAGCATCTCTGGAGAGAAGCAATGGGTGACGTTTCGTGTCAAGACCCTTCTTTCAGACTGAAGAAGTCTCGACACGAAACATCACCCATTGCTTCTCTCCAGAGATGCCGCCGGTCCCGCTGAGTTACTCCAGCTTTGTGTCCATCTTCAAATGACGTCACGCGCTCCAGACGACTGTGCGGTCCGATGAAGTCGCGCGGGACCGTCACGGCTCTACGCGACTATGAGGTCGCGTAATTAGCGTGCCAAGGACACGTAAGTGGGACAGGGGCTTAAGGAAGTGAATCTTTATAGAAGACCCATCCATTGATCTAAAATGTAGCTACCATGGTTATGCAGCTGATCTATTTATGCTTCGGATCATTGTTAAACCCCTGGATACTGGTGCTGTGTAATAAATACGTATTGCCACTACTCAAGCATAGAGCTTGAAACATCGATTCGGTCCATCGAAAGGTCTTTAATTTTCCATTTCCATGGTTAAATATTTCACTTGCACTTTTGAACTTCTTGCAGGCTTCTAATAATAAATATGTATTGAACAATACGAGTCAGAACTTTTCAGAGGAGGCAAGGCAACACAGTTGCGCAGCGATTGAGTTGCTGCCTAACAGCACCAGAGACTCGGGTTCGATCCTGACTACGGGTGCTGTCCGCAAGTAGTTTTAATGTTCTCCCAGTGACTGTGGGGGTTTCCCTGGGTGATCCGCTTTCCTCCCACACTCCAAAGACAGGTTTGTAGGTCTGAAGAAGGGTCAACGACCCGAAGCATCATCTATTCCTTTTCTCCAGACATGTTGCCTCTTACTCCAGCATTTGTGCCTATCTTAGGTTAATTGGCTATGGTAAAATAAGTGTAAATTGGCCCTGGGGTGCAGCAGACCTCAAATGTGCTCTTGGGGTGCTGAGGTCAGCAGAGGGAGTCACCCCGGTGTAGGGAGTTGGAGCTGCAGAAGGGGACGGTGTCTTTGGGACGGTGTCTTTGCGGTTCAAGGTGTAGGTGTAGTGAGCCACTGGAGGCCATGCAGCAGCTGGGGGATTGTGTGGATCTGCGGAGGCCAGGTCAGTGGATATTTTTAAGGGAGAGGTAGATACATTCTTGATTAGTACAGGTGTCAGAGGTTATGCGGAGAAGCCAGGAGAATGGGGTTAGGAGGGAGAGATAGATCAGCCATGATTGCACGGCGGAGTCCACTTGATGGGCCGAATGGCCTAATTCTGCTCCTATTCATGTGACCTTATGATCGTACGTGGCCGGAGCCCCCACTGGGGTGGGATGAGCGTGCAGATCGGGCATGGCCTGCAGCGGCATGGAGAGGCTGAGCAACAGCGGAGGACTTTGACGGTGTCAGCAGGCCGGGCTGACCCCTGCAACTCTGACCCAGTGCTGTTGTCAAGACAATGGGCCTTTAAGGCAAGATAAGACGCTAATTTAGGAACAAAGCTGGAAGGGCACAAAATTGAGCTGGAAATGTGGTGACTGTTTGTGTACTGCCTCAGTGAAGTCTACTATCCTCACACTATAATTTGTGTTCTTTTGCACTTATTTATGATTGTGCTTGTGTATCATAAGACTTTACTGAATTCTATGCAAAATAAAGAATTTCTCCGTATCTAGGTACATGTGAAAATAATATACATTGAACTATTATGGCACAGGTTACTGTCTGAGATTTGGCAAGAAAGACGGTCTTTTCTATGTAATGGACCTCACTCCCTGCAGCTTCACTAATAAATTCAGTTCTCGATCAATGTGAAACTGAATTAAGCACACCATAAACAGAATCCAATTCACAGGACTCAAGGTGAATGATTCATGCCTGACACTTTGTCATTTCCCATACATTCTTCTCATTTACAGTCACTTCCAGCTAGACTTGGCACATTTCCAAGACTCTGCATTTTGTAACACTTTCAGTATGTTTTTAAATCAATCTCTGTAATGTATTTCCCTTGATAGATTTGATATTACTTCATCTCCCCAGTACTAGTTACATCCTGACTCTCTTTAGTATAACAACAGTCATGGGTGTTTAATTGTTATATGTACAGAATGGAATAATGACATTCTTAATCACAGCAACATAACGCCTGTAAACACAATACACCTACTTTGATGTTGAGAGTCCAAAGTACACCAAAATGTCCCATTTCAAAACAGAGCATGCGATGGGAACCATCTTATGCCTGGATAGAGTGAATGTGGAGAGGATGTTTCCACTAGTGGGAGAATCTAGCACCAGAGGCCACAGCCACAGAATAAAAGAACAAATCTATAGAAACGAGATGAGGAGGAATTTCTTTAATTAGAAGGTGGTGAATCTGTAGAATTCTATGATGGCTGTGGAGGCCAAGTCATTGGCAGATTCTGGATTAGTAAGGGATTATGGGAAGAAGGAAGGACTATGGGTTTGAGAGGGAAAGATAGATCAGCCATGATTCAATGGCGGAGTACACTTGATGGGCCGAATGGCCTAATTCTGCTCCTAGAGTCTATGACAGTGAACTAACTTATGATAGTGCTGCTGTGTAATTGTATAACTTACTGAGCAAACTCAACAGCACCCTCAGAAATTACAGGTTTGCAAGCAGACAATGTGACACTCCAGGGCTGGCCAAGGCCAGCACATGTTAAATGCGGGGAAAAGAAAAAAATATCACTGCACTTAATTTTTTTTTTAACTTTACACTGCATTTGCACATGAAAGAAAGTTGAATAGTTTAAAAGATGGATGCAGAAACAAGAAACTGCAAATGCTGGTTTTACCAAAACAAAAGGACACAAAGTGCTGCAGTAACTCAGCGGATCAGGCAGAATCCCTGGAGAACATGGATAGGTGACGATTCTGGTCGGGACCCTTCTTCAGACTGCAGTAGCCAATCCAAGAGTCCAGCAGGAATGAGAGGAGCAGAAGTTCAGGGAGTTTGCAGATAATTAGAAGAATAATAGCGTAGCAAGAGGTTTTAACTCCCCTAATATTGACTGGGTTCCCCTTAATGCAAATGGTTTAGACAGGGCGTTATTTGTTAAGTGCATTCAAGAAAGTTTCCTTCATCAATATATTGAGGGCCCAACTTGACAGGAGCCAACACTGAACCTCTCGGGGAATGGGATAAGGCAAGTAACTGAAGTGTCAGAGGGGGAGCACTTTGAGACTGGTGACCATAATTCTAATAGTTTATAAATAGTTATGGAGAACAATAGGGCTGATAAACTCAGGCAAGGCGAATTTTGGAGACATCAGTTAGGAACATGCAGAGGTCAACAGGTTGCAGGTAAAGGGACATGTGGCAAGTAGGATGTTTCTAAAAGTACCATAGCAAGAGTACAGGGGCAGCATGTTCTTGTTAGCGTGAAGGTTAAGGCTGAGAAGTGAAAGGAACCTTGGTTGACAAGAGATATCAAGGTTCTGGGCAGGAAAAAAACATCAGGTTGAGGCATCAGGTTATATCTCTCATTTCCCTTTCCCCTGACTCTTAGTCTGAAGAAGGGTCTCGACCCAAAACGTCACCTGTTCCTTTTCTCCAGAGATGCTATCTGACCCATTGAGTTACTTCAGCTTTTTGTGCCTATCTCAGGTTTAGACAGTCAGGATCAAACAAATCCCTTACTGAGTATAAGAAGTGTCAGAGTACACTTAAGAAAGAAATCAGGAGAGCAAAAAGAGATAATGAGATGGATCTGGCAAGCAAGGTAAAAGAAAACCCTGAGAGATTCTACGGGTATATTAAGAATGGCTAGCGGGAGAATAGGTGCCCTTAAAAGTTAACATGGCCATCAATGTGTGAAGCCTCAGGAGATGACTGAGAAATGTAATTAATATTTTTCATCAATTTCTGCCATGGAGAAGATCATGGAAGTTAGGATTGTGAGGCAAAGGAGTTGTGATGTCTTGGATCATATATGAGTTACCAAAGAGGAGATATATTGATGGTCTTAAAGTGCATTGAGATGGATAAATCCCCAGGGTCTGACCATGCACATCCACAGACGTGGGAAGCTAGGGAATATATTACATTGGAGCTTGTGGAGATATTTGCTTCATCTTCAGTGGAGAGTGATTAAATATTGTAACATTATTTAAGAAGGACAGCACAGTGAAACGAGGAGACTACAGGCTGGGAAGCCTGACATCAGTGGTGAGTGATGCAGGGGTTTACCTGCACCTCCTCCAACCTCATCTATTGCATCCGCTGCTCTAGGTGTCAGCTGCTCTACATCGGGGAGACCAAGCGAGGGCTTGGCGATCACTTCGCCCAACACCTCTCGGTTCTTTTATTTCAAAATAGACTTTATTCGAGTAATAAATATATACAATACATCAACCGTGCGAAAAAAATCCATCCAACATTTTCGGAGGCTATACAAATGTCTCCATACAGTCTATATACATTTTTCAAAATTTTCAAATTTCACGAATCGATCCCCCACCCGTGCCACTCATGTGGCCCCCCGGCATGGGATACCTTCCCTTATTTTGAGGGGCGTCTCCACCATACAGTGCCCCCCATGTCCAGCAGCGGAAGAACCTTAGACTGTGGCCCTCCCCCACCGAGCCTTGGCGTTGGCTGCACCGAGCTTCAGTGCGTCCCTCAGTACGTACTCCTGCAGTCTGCAGTGGGCCAGTCGGCAACATTCCCCGACGGACATCTCGCTCTGCTGGGTGGTGAACAACGCTCGGGCAGACCAGAGAGCGTCTTTCACCGAGTTGATAACCCTCCAGCAGCACTTGATGTCAGTCTCTGAATGTGTCCCTGGGAACAGTCTGTAAATCACAGTCCTCTGTGACGGAGCTGTTTGGAATAAAGCGTACCAGGGACCCTTGCATTTTTCTCCAGACTCTTTGGGCAAATCCACACTCTGCAAAGAGGTGGGCAACCGTCTCCACTCCATAGCAGCCGTCCCGAGGGCAGCGTGCGCTGGTAGTGAGGTTCCGACGGTGCAGGAAGGATCTGACTGGGAGGGCTCCCCTCACCGCCAGCCAAGCCAGGTCTTGGTGCTTGTTGGTGAGTTCTGGCGATGAGGCATTTTGCCAGACAAGCTGGGCAGTCTGCTCAGGGAACCACACCACCGGGTCCATCGAGTCCTTTCCCTGCAGTGCCTGCAGGACATTCTGTGCTGACCACTGCCCAACGGACATGTGGTCAAAGGTGTTGGTCCGGAAGAACCTTTCCACGGACGACAGATGGGGCGGCAGTGACCAGCTGACTGGCACATTACGTGGCATCTGCGCCAGGCCCATCCTTCGCAACACCGGGGACAGGTAGAACCTCAGCAAGTAGTGACACTTGGTGCCCACGTGCCTTGGCTCTACACTCCGCCTGATGCAGCCACACACGAAGGTGGCCATCAGGATGAGGACGACGTTGGGCACGCTTTTACCCCCGTTGTCTGCTGACTTGTACATTGTGGCCCGTCGCACCCGGTCCATCCTCGACCCCCAGATGAACTGGAAGACGGCCCGGGTGATCCCTGTGGCGTAGGAAAGGGGGACAGGCCACACCTGTGCCAAGTACAGCAGGCCCGAGAGCACCTCACACCTGATTACCAAATTCTTTCCCGTTATGGAGAGGGAGCGTTGCCTCCACAGCTCCAGCTTCTTCCCCACCCTGGCTATCCGCTCCAGCCAATTCTTGTTACACGCCTCAGCCCCCCCGAACCAGATCCCCAGCACCTTCAAGAAGTCAGGCTTGATGGTGAAGGGGACAGAAGATCTGTCGGGCCAGTTGCCAAAGAGCATGGCCTCGCTCTTCCTGCGGTTCACCCTGGCTCCCGTGGCCGACTCAAACTGGTCGCAGATACTAATAAATCTGCGGACCGACCCTGGATCCGAGCAGAAGACAGCGACATCGTCCATGTACAGGGAGGTCTTTACTTGAATGCCCCCACTGCCGGGCAGTGTCACTCCTCTAATGCTCGCATCCTTCCTGATGGATTCGGCAAAAGGTTCAATACAGCAGACAAACAAGACAGGAGAGAGAGGGCAACCCTGCCTGACTCCAGACCTTACAGGGAAACTGTCTGATTCCCACCCATTGATTTGGACTGCACTACGGATGTCGGTGTAGAGCAGATTGATCCAATTCCTGATTCCCTCCCCAAAACCCATTTTGGAGAGCACGTCCCTCATGTACGTGTGCGAAATCCTGTCAAAGGCCTTCTCCTGGTCCAAGCTGACTAGGCAGGCATCCACCCGTCTGTCCTGCACGTAGGCGATGGTATCTCTCAGCAGCGCTAGGCTGTCTGAGATTTTCCTGCCAGGTACAGCACAAGTTTGTTCCGGGTGGATCACCTGTCCCAGAGCAGACTTGACCCGGTTGGCGATGGCCTTAGACAGGATCTTGTAGTCTACATTCAAGAGCGTTATGGGTCTCCAATTCTTTATGTCCTTCATCTCCCCCTTCTGCTTGTAGATTAGGGTGATGTTGCCCTTCCTCATGGAGTCTGACATGCTACCAGCTAGAAGCATGTCGTTGTACAGTTCTAGCAGGTCCGGGCCCATCCAGTCCCACAGAGCCGAATACAACTCGGCCGGTAAGCCATCGCTTCCGGGAGTTTTACCCGAGTCAAAGGAACGGATGGAGCCAGTCAGCTCCTCTAGGGTCAGTGGTTGGTCCAGACTCTCCCGCTTGCTGTCCTCCAAGACCTCCGTGATCGAGGACAGGAAGTTCTGGGAGGAGGTGCTGTCTATGGCCTTCTAGTCATACAAATCTGTGTAAAAGGATTTGCAGATCCTCAGCATGTCTGTGTGTGAGGATGCTACCGAGCCGTTCTCCTCCCTAAGGTTGTTCATCACAGAGCTCCCCCTGTGAACCTTATGGAAGAAGAAACATGAGCACGTCTCATCCTGCTCCACATGGCGGACCCTGGATCGGAAGATGATCTTGGAGGATTCAGAGGTAAAGAGCCGAGCTTGCCGGTCCTTCACGTCTCTGAGTTCCTCCTTCACATCCACCCCTCTCGACTGCAGAAGGAGCAGTTGTTGCAAATCTGTCTGGAGTTGGCACAATTCCCTCTGACTCTGTCTTGCTCTCTGAACCCCTTTACTTATGAAGAACCTCTTAATGTTCTCCTTGGTTGCTTCCCACTAGAGTGTGGGGGAGTCAAAGAGGGGCTTCACCGTTCTCCAACATGCATAGTCCCTCTTTAGCTCCTCGATGTTCTCTGTGGTCAACAGCTTCATGTTTAACTTCCACGTCCCTCCGCCTGCCTTCCGGTCCTCCTGTAGGTGACAGGAAGCCTGAAGGAGGCAGTGGTCGGAGAAGAACACCGGCGTGAGGTCAGTGTGTCTCACCGTGACGGCCTTCGTCGTGAAGACAAAGTCTATCCGAGATCGGGCTAAACCGTCCGATCTCGACCAGGTGAACCGTGGCTGGGACCCGCCTGCAGGGTCGCTGAAGGCATCGCGCAGCTTTGCATCTTTTACCATATCCCTCAGGAACTTGGACGTGCTGTCCAGTCTGCTGTCGGCACTGCCGGATCGTCCAGCCGCATCAATGATGCAGTTGAACTCACCGGCCAGAACGAGCTGCCGGGACGTGGCCAGCAGCACTGGGAGCTGCTGGAGAATGGCCAGCCGCTCGCTCTGCGTGGGTGAGGCATACACATTAATCAGCCGGAGCGGAGAGCCACGGTACATAACATCCACCACAAGGAGCCGCCCCCCAACCACCTCCCTAACCTCATTGATGGCGAAGTTCCCTCCCCGCAGCAAAATCCCCAGGCCGGAAGCACGACAGTCATTGCCCCCCGACCACACCGACAGTCCGTGGGGCCACCATCGCGACCACCTCCGATAGCAGCGGAGGTGTGGCAGCCCGCACTCCTGAAGAAAAGTCACATCTGCCTTGACCTTGGCCAGGTACTGTAAGGCGTTCACACATCGCGCAGTGCTCTTTATACTGCGCACGTTTAAAGATGCCAGTTTGAGCTCCATTGTCTTTAGAGTCACTGACCATTTTCATGTCCCCTCATTCCCACCGTTTCGGTGAATTGCCTCAGCTTTCCTGGGCTCAGGAATCCAGCGATGAGGTGGGTTTCTGGTGGCGCAACCAATGGTGTCGTTGAGGGGGGCCTTCTCGTTCCACCCCCTTTCGGGCACACGGCTTCCTCCGTCTCCTGTAGCTGGGTCACGGTGGCTGGTTCACTGCTCCCGGTCGCCCGGAGCTGGGGCCCAATGGCCTTTGTGCTGCTCCCGGTCACCCGGAGCTGGGACCCATTGGCCGCTGCAATGCTCCCGGTCGCCCGGAGCTGAGGCCCATCGGCCGTTGCGCTGCTCCCGGTCGCCCAGAGCTGGGGCCCATTGGCCGCTGTGATGATCCCTGTCTCCAGGGGCTGGAGCCCCTCGACCGTTTCACTGCTCCCGATGTCCTGGGCCTGGGGCCCCTCGAATGCTGCACTGCTCCTGGTGTACTGGGATTGGGGCCCTTCCGCCGCTTCTCTGTTCTCGGTCTCCTGGGGCCGGGTCGTGATCGTCGTGGCCTCTCTCTTCTCTTCCCCCGTTTTCCTCCTCTGTCTCCCTCGTTGGGACTTCCCGGTCGCCTCATCCTCCGACGAAGAGGAGAGATTGCTGCCTTCTGTAATAGAAAGACATCTTTTTTGTTGTTTGCTTTTAGACTTACCAGTCCTTTGCGGCCTCGGCTCCTTGGGCTGAACCTTCGGCTTCTTATACGACACTGTAGTCCCCTTCTCCTTCGGTTCCTCCTCCTCCATTGACTCTCCCTCCTGGGCAAGATGCTGGGTGTCTCCTTCTGGCACTTGGGGCTTCAAGGTGGTTGGGCTGTCCTCATCTGCGTTTCCTTTCTCTGCTGGGGTCTTGGTAGTGGTGGGGGGTGCTTCGCCCACCTTAGGGGTGCTGGCAGCAGCCCCTCTTGTCGCCTGTGCATAAGTGCAGGCTCTTTTAGGGCAAGCCCTGTAAAGGTGGCCTGCCTCCCCGCACAGGTTGCAGTTCTTACTGGCCTGACAGTCCTTTGTCTCGTGGCCCTCAGTCTTGCAGTTTTTGCATACAACTGCTGTGCATTGGGCCATCACATGCCCAGGCTTGTTGCATTTCCTGCACAGCCTGGGTTGCCCTACGTAGCTGAGGTAGCCTCGGTTTCCTCCAATCGCGAAAACCGAGGGGGGGTGGACAATTTCTCCGTCTTTGTCCACCCTCAGCTTCACCTTAATTTGCCTCTTGCTTGTCCAAATTCCATGCATGTCCTTCACGTCCACACAGTTCCCTGTTCCCTCAACGTAGCGAGCAAGGAACGTGAGGACATCGACTACCGGCACATGTGGGTTGAACATATGCACGGTGATCAACCTTTCCTTCTGGGCGGGGAGGGTGAAGAGCGGCTGCACTTTGAGCAGCGACAGCGGAGCTTCTTTCCCCCTCTCCCGAAAGTCCTCCATCACCCTCTGCCGTCCCGTCGGATACTTGAAGGTAACGTCAAAATATCCGTTACACGGGAAATCCTGGAGGCAGTAGATGTCCTTAGCCTCAAATTTGAGGGCCCCTAGCAGGACCTTCTTGACGAACAGGTCTCTTGAAAAGAGGGTCCCCTCACTGATGTCCTTCACGCTTATTCTCAGGGTATTGCGAATACCCTGTACTCCTGCTCCTGCTGACATAGTGGCTAAAGGTGTTAGGTTGGTTACCCAACCAGCATGGATCCACCTCTAAGCCTGCAGCCACAACTCCTCGTCTCCAAGTTCGCTCCGCAATCCACGGCCCTTGTCCCCAAGGGACCGCCAGAACCGTTCTGATAAGAACAGATAGTCTCTTTCACTCCTTCAAATCAAAGGTAAGAACAGATACTACACTTGATCTTAGCCAAAAGGCCGAGAAGCCTTTAAGCCTCCTTGGTGATCAAGGTTTCTTCCCTGCCAACACCTCTCGGTTCTTTTTTTTTTATTTCAAAATAGACTTTATTCAAGTAATAAATATTTACAATACATCAACCGTGCGAAAAATCCATCCGACATTTTCGGAGGCTATACAAATTCTTCCATGCAGTCTATATACATTTTTCAAATTTTACTAATTAATCCCCCACCCGTGCCACTCATGTGGCCCCCCGGCATGGGATACCTTCCCTTATTTTGAGGGGCGTCTCCACCATACAGTGCCCCCATGTCCAGCAGCGGAAGGACCTTAGACTGTGGCCCTCCCCCACCGAGCCTTGGCGTTGGCTGCACCGAGCTTCAGTGCGTCCCTTAGTACGTACTCCTGCAGTCTGCAGTGGGCCAGTCGGCAACATTCCCCGACGGACATCTCGCTCTGCTGGGTGGTGAACAAAGCTCGGGCAGACCAGAGAGCGTCTTTCACCGAGTTGATAACCTTCCAGCAGCACTTGATGTCAGTCTCTGAATGTGTCCCTGGGAACAGTCCGTAAATCACAGAGTCCTCTGTGACAGAGCTGTTTGGAATAAAGCGTACCAGGGACCCTTGCATTTTTCTCCAGACTCTTTGGGCAAATCCACACTCTGCAAAGAGGTGGGCGACCGTCTCCACTCCATAGCAGCCGTCCCGAGGGCAGCGTGCGCTGGTAGTGAGGTTCCGATGGTGCAGGAAGGATCTGACTGGGAGGGCTCCCCTCACCGCCAGCCAAGCCAGGTCTTGGTGCTTGTTGGTGAGTTCTGGCGATGAGGCATTTTGCCAGACAAGCTGGGCAGTCTGCTCAGGGAACCACGCCACCAGGTCCATCGAGTCCTTTCCCTGCAGTACCTGCAGGACATTCTGTGCTGACCACTGCCCAATGGACATGTGGTCAAAGGTGTTGGTCCGGAAGAACCTTTCCACAGACGACAGATGGGGCGGCAGTGACCAGCTGACTGGCACATTGCGTGGCATCTGCGCCAGGCCCATCCTTCGCAACACCGGGGACAGGTAGAACCTCAGCAGGTAGTGACACTTGGTGCCCACGTGCCTTGGCTCTACACTCCGCCTGATGCAGCCACACACGAAGGTGGCCATCAGGATGAGGGCGACGTTGGGCACGCTTTTACCCCCGTTGTCTGCCGACTTGTACATTGTGGCCCGTCGCACCCGGTCCATCCTCGACCCCCAGATGAACTGGAAGACGGCCCGGGTGATCCCTGTGGCGTAGGAAGGAGGGACAGGCCACACCTGTGCCAAGTACAGCAGGCCCGAGAGCACCTCACACCTGATGACCAAATTCTTTCCCGTTATGGAGAGGGAGCGTTGCCTCCACAGCTCCAGCTTCTTCCCCACCCTGGCTATCCGCTCCAGCCAATTCTTGTTACACGCCTCAGCCCCCCCGAACCAGATCCCCAGCACCTTCAAGAAGTCAGGCTTGATGGTGAAGGGGACGGAAGATCTGTCGGGCCAGTTGCCAAAGAGCATGGCCTCGCTCTTCCTGCGGTTCACCCTGGCTCCCGTGGCCGACTCAAACTGGTCGCAGATACTAATCAATCTGCGGACCGACCCTGGATCCGAGCAGAAGACAGCGACATCGTCCATGTACAGGGAGGTCTTTACTTGAATGCCCCCACTGCCGGGCAGTGTCACTCCTCTAATGCTCGCATCCTTCCTGATGGATTCGGCAAAAGGTTCAATACAGCAGACAAACAAGAGAGGAGAGAGAGGGCAACCCTGCCTGACTCCAGACCTTACAGGGAAACTGTCTGATTCTCACCCATTTATGTGGACTGCACTACGGATGTCGGTGTAGAGCAGATTGATCCAATTCCTGATTCCCTCCCCAAACCCCATTTTGGAGAGCACGTCCCTCATGTACGTGTGCGAAATCCTGTCAAAGGCCTTCTCCTGGTCCAAGCTGACTAGGCAGGCATCCACCCGTCTGTCCTGCACGTAGGCGATGGTATCTCTCAGCAGCACTAGGCTGTCTGAGATTTTCCTGCCAGGTACAGCACAAGTTTGGTCCGGGTGGATCACCTGTCCCAGAGCAGACTTGACCCGGTTGGCGATGGCCTTAGACAGGATCTTGTAGTCTACATTCAAGAGCGTTATGGGTCTCCAATTCCTTATGTCCTTCATCTCCCCCTTCTGCTTGTAGATTAGGGTGATGTTGCCCTTCCTCATGGAGTCTGACATGCTACCAGCTAGAAGCATGTCGTTGTACACTTCTAGCAGGTCCGGGCCCATCCAGTCCCACAGAGCCGAATACAACTCGGCCGGTAAGCCATCGCTTCCGGGAGTTTTACCCGAGTCAAAGGAACGGATGGAGCCAGTCAGCTCCTCTAGGGTCAGTGGTTGGTCCAGACTCTCCCGCTTGCTGTCCTCCAAGACCTCCGTGATCGAGGACAGGAAGTTCTGGGAGGAGGTGCTGTCTATGGCCTTTTGGTCATACAAATCTGTGTAAAAGGATTTGCAGATCCTCAGCATGTCTGTGTGTGAGGATGCTACCGAGCCGTCCTCCTCCCTAAGGCTGTTCATCACAGAGCTCCCCCTGTGAACCTTATGGAAGAAGAAACGTGAGCACGTCTCATCCTGCTCCACATGGCGGACCCTGGATCGGAAGATGATCTTGGAGGATTCAGAGGTAAAGAGCCGAGCTTGCCGGTCCTTCACGTCTCTAAGTTCCTCCTTCACATCCACCCCTCTCGACTGCAGAAGGAGCAGTTGTTGCAAATCTGTCTGGAGTTGGCACAATTCCCTCTGACTCTGTCTTGCTCTCTGAACCCCTTTACTTATGAAGAACCTCTTAATGTTCTCCTTGGTTGCTTCCCACCAGAGTGTGGGGGAGTCAAAGAGGGGCTTCACCGTTCTCCAACATGCGTAGTCCCTCTTTAGCTCCTCGATGTTCTCTGGGGTCAACAGCTTCATGTTTAGCTTCCACGTCCCTCTGCCTGCCTTCCGGTCCTCCTGTAGGTGACAGGAAGCCTGAAGGAGGCAGTGGTCGGAGAAGAACACCGGCGTGAGGTCAGTGTGTCTCACCGTGACGGCCTTCGTCGTGAAGACAAAGTCTATCCGAGATCGGGCTAAACCGTCCGATCTCGACCAGGTGAAACCGTGGCTGGGACCCGCCTGCAGGGTCGCTGAAGGCATCGCGCAGCTTTGCATCTTTTACCATATCCCTCAGGAACTTGGACGTGCTGTCCAGTCTGCTGTCGGCACTGCCGGATCGTCCAGCCGCATCAATGATGCAGTTGAAGTCACCGGCCAGAACGAGCTGCCGGGACGTGGCCAGCAGCACTGGGAGCTGCTGGAGAACGGCCAGCCTCTCGCTCTGCGTGGGTGAGGCATACACATTAATCAGCCGGAGCGGAGAGCCACGGTACATAACATCCACCACAAGGAGCCTCCCCCCAACCACCTCCCTAACCTCATTGATGGCGAAGTTCCCTCCCCGCAGCAAAATCCCCAGGCCGGAAGCACGACAGTCATTGCCCCCCGACCACACCGACACACCGTGGGGCCACCATCGCGACCACCTCCGATAGCAGCGGAGGTGTGGCAGCCCGCACTCCTGAAGAAAAGTCACATCTGCCTTGACCTTGGCCAGGTACTGTAAGGCGTTCACACATCGCGCAGTGCTCTTTATACTGCGCACGTTTAAAGATGCCAGTTTGAGCTCCATTGTCTTTAGAGTCACTGACCGTTTTCGTGTCCCCTCATTCCCACCGTTTCGGTGAATTGCCTCAGCTTTCCTGGGCTCAGGAATCCAGTGATGAGGTGGGTTTCTGGTGGCGCAACTAGTGGTGTCGTTGAGGGGGGCCTTCTCGTTCCACCCCCTTTCGGGCACACGGCTTCCTCCGTCTCCTGTAGCTGGGTCACGGTGGCTGGTTCACTGCTCCCGGTCGCCCGGAGCTGGGGCCCAACGGCCTTTGTGCTGCTCCCGGTCACCCGGAGCTGGGGCCCATTGGCCGCTGCAATGCTCCCGGTCGCCCGGAGCTGGGGCCCATCGGCCGTTGCGCTGCTCCCGGTTGCCCGGAGCTGGGGCCCATTTGCTGCTGTGATGATGATCCCTGTCTCCAGGGGCTGGAGCCCCTCGACCGTTGCACTGCTCCCGATGTCCTGGGCCTGGGGCCCCTCGACCGCTGCACTGCTCCTGGTGTCCTGGGGTTGGGGCCCTTCCGCCGCTTCTCTGTTCTCGGTCTCCTGGGGCCGGGTCGTGATCGTCGTGGCCTCTCTCTTCTCTTCCCCCGTTTTCCTCCTCTGTCTCCCTCGCTGGGACTTCCCGGTCGCCTCATCCTCCGACGAAGAGGAGAGATTGCTGCCTTCTGTAATAGAAAGGCATCTTTTTATTTGCTTGCTTTTAGACTTACCAGTCCTTTGCGGCCTCGGCTCCTTGGGCTGAACCCTCGGCTTCTTATACGACACTGTTGTCCATTTCTCCTTTTGTTCCTCCTCCTCCTCCATCGATTCTCCCTCCTGGGCGAGATGCTGGGCGTCTCCTTCTGGCACTTGGGGCTTCAAGGTGGTTGGGCTGTCCTCATCGGCGTTTCCTTTCTCTGCTGGGGTCTTGGTAGTGGTGGGGGGTGCTTCGCCCACCTTGGGGGTGCTGGCAGCAGCCCCTCTTGTCGCCTGTGCATAAGTGCAGGCTCTTTTAGGGCAAGCCCTGTAAAGGTGGCCTGCCTCCCCGCACAGGTTGCAGTTCTTACTGGCCTGACAGTCCTTTGTCTCGTGGCCCTCCATCTTGCAGTTTTTGCAGACAACTGCAGTGCATTGGGCCATCACATGCCCAGGCTTGTTGCATTTCCTGCACAGCCTGGGTTGCCCTACGTAGCTGAGGTAGCCTCGGTTCCCTCCGATGGCGAAAACCGAGGGGGGGTGGACAATTTCTCCGTCCTTGTCCACCCTCAGCTTGACCTTGATTTGCCTCTTGCTCGTCCAGATTCCATGCAAGTCCTTCACGTCCACACAGTTCCCTGTTCCCTCAACGTAGCGAGCAAGGAATGTGAGGACATCGACTACCGGCACATGTGGGTTGAACATATGCACGGTGATCAACCTTTCCTTCTGGGTGGGGAGGGTGAAAAGCGGCTGCACTTTGAGCAGCGACAGCGGAGCTTCATTCCCCCTCTCCCGAAAATCCTCCATCACCTTCTGCCATCCCGTCGGATACTTGAAGGTAACGTCAAAATATCCGTTACCCGGGAAATCCTGGAGGCAGTAGATCTCCTTCGCCTCAAATTTGAGGGCCCCTAGCAAGACCTTCTTGACGAACAGGTCTCTTGAAAAGAGGGTACCCTCACTGATGTCCTTCACGCTTATTCTCAGGGTATTGCGAATACCCTGTACTCCTGCTGACATAGTGGCTAAAGGTGTTAGGTTGGTTACCCAACCAGCATGCATCCACCTCTAAGCCTGCAGCCACAACTCCTCGTCTCCAAGTCCGCTCCGCGATCCACGGCCCTTGTCCCCAAGGGACCGCCAGAACCGTTCTAATAAGAACAGATAGTCTCTTTCACTTCTTCAACTTCGTCCTGGGAGAACCTCCTTGGTGATCAAGGTTTCTCCCCTGCCAGGTAATTGCCAACACCTCTCGGTTCGCAATAACCAACCTAATCTCCCAGTGGCTCAGCACTTCAACTCCCCCTCCCATTCCGAATCCGACCTTTCTCTCCTGGGCTTCCTCCATGGCTAGAGTGAGTCCCACCATAATTCGGAGGAGCAGCACCTCATATTCCGCTTGGGAAGTTTATACCCCAGCGGTATGAACATTGACCTCCAATTTCAGGTAGTCCTTGCTTTTCTCCCACTTCCCCTCCCCTTCCCAGCTCTCCCACAGCCCACTGTCTCCGCCTCTTCCTTTTTTCTTCCCGCTCCCCCCGCCCCACCCCCACCGTGACATATTCCTTCGCTTCATAGATGTTGCCTCACCCATTGAGTTTCTCCAGCATTATTATTAACCTTCAGTGGTGGGTAAGATACTTGACACGATTCTAAGGGATGGGATGCATCAGCATTTGAATACTCCAGAACTTATTACCGATGAAGACACAGTGCCGGAGTAACTTACTGGGTCAGGCAGCATCTCAAGAGAACCTGGGATGGCGAAGTTTCGGGTCGGGACCCTTCTTCAGAATGATCTTGTTTCTACGATCGCTGATAATCAGCGTGGATTTTTACATGGGAAATCATGAGATAACCAAGACAAGGGCAGGGCGGTGGTTGTTGTTCATACAGACTTGACAATGTTCAAGGCCTTTGACAATGTAGTGAATGGAAGGCTAGATGGGGTGGAAGATTGCAACCTTCACGTGGTCCACCCTGTTTTGACTAATGCAGTCAACTCGACGTGCACAAACGGAAGATCAAATAGACCAAGTTGTCCTACAACTTTAGGCTGTGCACACCACATGAAAGAAAAGGCTAGATCATATAGATCTAGGGAGATCCATAATCAGTTACATATTCAGATCCATAATTGGCTTGGTGGTAGAGTCATGTCATACAGCATGGATAGGCCCTTCAGCCCAACTTGTCGATGCAACCAAGATGCCCCATCTATGCTCGTCCCTGCCTGCATTTGGCCCTCTAAACCTTTTCTATCCATGTACATGTCTAAAGGAAGAGAGGGTGATGAAAGTTTGTTTGTCACCAGCGCCCTGTGACTAGTTGTTTGCCACAGGGATCATTACTGGGCCCTTTACTGTTCGACATAATATGTTAACAGTTTGGCAGAGAATGTACAAGGCATGGTTAGTAATTCACAGAGGAGGCTTTGTAAAGAGAATGGTGTCAAAAATTACAGTGGGATCTTGATCAGCTGTTGCTGGGCCAAGGAATGGCAAATGACGTTCAATTCCGATCAGTGCAATGTGCAGCATTTCTAGTTGTCAAACAATGGGAGGAGTTTCACAATCAATGGTATGGGCCTGGGGAATGTTGTAGAACAGAGGGATCTAGAAGTACAATTAAGTATCTCCCTGAAAGTGGAGTCACAGTAGAAAGAGCGATGATGAAGGCATTTGGTGTGGCGGTGCCTATCGGCAGCGGCTCCACTACAGTCCATCTGTCTTTATTTTATTTTTGTCTCGTTAAATGTATGTCTTGACTCTAGTTTACTTTATTTTTGTATTCCTTTAGCTGTGTATATGTGGAGGGATTGAGGGGGTGAGAGAAACAGTTTAATCTCTTCCCTGTACGGGGACTCGACTTTTTCCCTGTCGGGTCCCCGGTGTCGTTGGGCCTAACATTATGGAGCCACAGCAGCGGCCTCCAGCCAGGACCAACCTGAGGGCTCCAGTCGCGGAGCCTGGGGACCTGACATCGCGGAGCTGGCAGTCTTCGGAACGGGGAGAGCTGTGGTGACGCTCAGCTGCGACCTGACTTCGGAGCTTCGGAGGCTCCGGCCGCAGGCCTGGTGGACATTAACATCGGGAGCTCGCAGGTCCCAGGTGGGAGACCGCTTATCGGAGCCCCCACAACGGCAACTTCCCCAGGTGGGATTTAAAGGACTCGGAGCGGGGCCTAACATTGCCCGGCGTGGCTTAAACGGCCACAGGACTTACCATCGCCCGCCGGGGACTTTAACATCATGAGCCCCAGTAGCCTCAATGCTGCAGTTGGACTGCTGGACCACGGGAGAAGAACAAAGGGAAGAGATAAAACTTTGCCTTCCATCACAATGAGGAGGTGTTGGAGATCCACTGTGATGGATGTCTATGTAAACTGTGTTAAGTGTGGGTCTTGGGTTTTTTTTGTAATGTAAGACTAGAAAATGTAATTTAATTCAAACCAAGTTGTTTGAATGACAATGAAAGGCATTCTATTCTATTCTATTCTTCTCTTTATCACACTGGCCTTTATCTGTCGATGCATTGAGTATAGGAGTTGGGATGCTACGTTGCAGTTGTACAAGACATTTATGAGACCTCACTTGGAGCATCAGAACATAACACAGCACTGGAACGGGCCCTTCGGCCCACAATGTTTGTGCCAAACACAATGGCAAGTTAAACCGATCTCATGTGTAGGAAGGAACTGCAGATGCTGGTTTAAACCGAAGATATAGACAAAAAAACTGGAGTGACTCAGTGGGACAGCATCTCTGGAGAAAATAAATAGGTGATGTTTCGGGTCATGATCCAAAACTGTCTAAAGAAGTGTCTCAAACTGTAAACGGCACCCATTCCTTCTCTCCAGAGATGCTGCCTGTCCTGCTGCGTTACTCAGCATTTTGTGTCTACCTTTGGCTGATCTCACCTGGAGTTCCGCTCTAGCCACAATGCATTATTGTTGAGGGAGATCAGAGATTTTAAAAAATATTGTTTGTTCTAATTATCAATACTCTGAACCTGTGCCTTACGGAAATGCGCTCCAAAGGGAATTTATCATGAGAACAAAACGGTGATTTCTCAATCTTAAGTCTGTGACAGATGTGAGCTCTTGCTGTGTCCATTCCTTCAGTACTTTGTGCAACGTTTTTAATCTTTAACTTGTAAAGTAGTTGACTACAGGTTGCATCACAGCCAAGTCACACCCGGTTCTCAGTCAATGTGCATGTACAAGCATCCAGCAGTGGTCAACAGATAGGTATCATGAGCACAAGCAATGGCTGATGTTTCCTCTTGCTTAGATCGGGAAAAGAGCCAGTCATAGCTCTTTCAACAGCCATCTGGCTGAGATAAGGTTACTCGCCAACGTTAAGGGTGTGACTCTGTGGCATTTTGCTTCTCTGTCGGTACTGAGTCTGGGAGCGTAGTCTTGTTTACACCACTTTTGCATTTGCGTCTGAAGTGTGCGTGGAAACATTAATGTTTAAAGTTGCTGCTATTTGCAAATGTAAATGATACAATGTCCATGCATATGTTAGTCACATTCAAGTTGCATTTGCTCTTTTTTTTTTACAGGGGCTGATTAACCTACAAACCCACACGTGTTTGGGATGTGGGAGAAACAAAGAATTGCATATGCTGGCATACACCAAAGACAGACACAAAGTGCTGGAGTAACTCAGCAGGTCAGGCAGCATCTCTGGAGAAAAAGGATGGGTGACGTTTCTGGTCGGGACCCTGCTTCAGACCGGGTTTTAACAGAAGTCACAAAGTGCAGGAGTAGCTCAGTGGGTCAGACAACATCTTAGATAAACATGGATAGCTGACTTTTTCGTGTCAGGGCCCTTTTTCAGATGGATTATCTTCTTTAGACATACTAACTATGATGGATATTTAACATTCATTTGTTTCCATCATTGCCATCAACGGATAATTGGTACTCTAAATAATTCATTATGAACAACAGGGCAGCACAATGGCACAAATGGTAGAGCTGCTGCCTCATAGCACCAGAGACCCGGGTTTGATCTAGTCCCTCGGGTGCTAGCTGAGTGGAGTTTGCACGTTCTCCCTGTGACCATGTGGCTTTTCTTCAGGTGCTCCGGCTTCCCCCCACATCATAATGATGTAACGATGTGTGGATTTGGAGTTTAATTAGCATTTGTAGACTGATTTTAGGGTGTAGGGGGGTGTGTGAGAAAGTGGGATAACATAGAACTAGTGTGAATTAGTGATTGGTGTGGATGCAGTGGACCGAATGGCCTGTTTCCATGCTGCCTGACCCACTGAGTTACTCCAGCACTAGAAACCAGTTCTTATCTTTGGTGTGGGTACTGACTCTAAATGATAAAGAAAGACACAAAGTGCTGGAGTAACTCAGTGGGCCAGACAGTATCTCTGGAGAACATGGCCTGCTGAGTCACTCCAGCACTTTATTTATCTTGTTTTTATAAACCAGCTTCTGCAGTTTCTTGCGTCTCTCTAAATGATAAAGGACAATAGAAATTACCATTTCTATTTCCAACCATTTCATAACAGGATGTTAACTAGTGCATATCCATTGCAAATAATTAATTCCATATTTGTCCCAAACCCTTCTGATGTGATAGAAACACTTGGAACTGCAGGTGTGGATTTACAAACAAAAAAACACAAAGTGCAGGAGTAACTCAGCAAATCATGCAGCATCTCTGGAGAACATGGGGAAGTGAAGTTTCAGGTCGGAAACGGTGCTTTTTTCTTTCTGAAATTGATTTTTGTTAAGGGATGACAGTTTTCCTCATCGTCTCAAAAGAGCATTAATATAGAACATAAAACATAGGATAAGGCCCTTTGGTGTCATCACAATATTCATTAAGAAGATGATGTCAAGTTAAACTAATCTCCTCTGCCCACACATGATCCATATCCCTCCATATCCATGTGCCTATTAAAAACCTCTTAAATGCCCCTCTTAAATCTGCCTCCACCATCACCCATGGCAGTGCGGTCCTGGCACCCACCACTCTCCCCACTCGACTGCCTACCCCTCCTCCAAGCCTACATCTGTTCCCGCGTGTCCCTGGAGCGGGAGCACGAGGAGACCACACGAATGGTTGATGTTTGCAGACAGTTCTGATTTATGCAGTACCTTTTAAACTGTGATTGTGCAATAAAAAACCTTTGTTAAGAGAAAAAAACAACTCTGTGTTTAAAAGACTTGCTCTGCACATGTCTTTAAACTGTGTTCCTTTCGCATTCAGGCTGTTGGAACATGAAATCGAATATTAGTAAGCCCTTCAACCATCACATATGCCAGTCGTGATTTTCCATCTACCAATTGAGAAGATTATCGTGTCTACCTGGTTAAATTTTTCCACCAGCAGGTCAACAAAATAGAAGCCAGAGATAAAAATCCCTCCAAATGATGATTTAAACCAACTGTGTTAAAAGAACTGTGTTTTTTCATTGGAACATGTGATCTGCATGACTCAGAACTTTGCTGTTGTTGCTGAAACATTATGGAAACCAGATGCAAGTGCTTTAAATACATTGGATACGGCAAACATAACATCTCCCTTCATCAACTCGGCAGCTAAAAAAAATGTCAATCTAATTGCTTCATAAAAAAATAAAGGTAACACGACTGCTCTTATAATCGGGTTTGGAATCCACAGAACACGATATCAAATCCCATCATGGCACGTGTAGAATTTAATTAATTATGTAAAGATCATTATCAATAATGGTGAATAAGAAATGCAAATCCGGTTCAGTAAAATTCTAGATGTGAGGTTTTTGCATTTTTTGCATTTTACCTGGCCTGATCTATATGTGACACTAGATCTAGACAGCTAACACTTTCCACTAAAGATAGACACAAGTGCCAGAGTAACTGAGTTGGTCAGGCAGCATCTCTGAAGAAGCGTTTTGACCTGGAACATCACCCATTCTTTTTCTTCAGAGATGCTGCCTGACCCATTGATTTACTCCAGCACTTTGTGTATATCATCAGTATAAACCAAGTTCCTTCCTTAACACTTCTCCTGCGCTTGTCGGGTCTTGTCCTCAACACTTGCCCTCTGACACAAGTAACCCAGTTACTGCCTGACAGTGCCAGGCATCTGAGCTCGATCCTGACTACAGGTGATATTTGTTTGAAGTTTGCACACACCTCCTGTCACCACAGGGTTTTTTTCCGGTTGCTCCAGTTTCTTCCCACATCCCAAAGATCTGCTGGTTACTAGGTTAATTGGCCTCTGTAAATTGTGCCGAGTGTGTAGGATAGAGATAGTGTACAGGTGATCGATGGTCGGTACAGATTTGGTGGGTCGAAGGGCCTGTTTTCAGTCTGTATCTCTAAACTAAACTGAACCATAACATCTATAATTGATTTTTAATGATGAGGATAAATTATTCGAGGTGAGATGGTTGTTGTCTTCACCTGGGCTGGTCGATATAAGACCCTAGACCTAAACTGCTCTAGTCAATTCTTAATGGCTAAAGAAATCATAGGGTTCAAAAAAGATTTGGGAAAAGCCACATAAGACCATAAGACATAGGTGCAGAATTAGGCCATTCAGCCCATGAAGTCTACTCCATCATTCAATGTTGGCTGATCTATTGTTCCCTCTCAACTTCTCATTTTCCTGCCTTCTCTCTATAAACTTTAACACCCTAACTACTCAAAACATTGATTATCACAATGTTTGGGAAACATTTAGACAGGTACATGATAAGATAGGTTTGGATTGATATGGGCTAAACGCAGGCATGTGGGACTAGTGAGGGTGGGACATGTTAGTCGGTGTCCTACAACAGGTTGGGATGAAGGGCTTGTTTCTATGCTGTATGAGTCTATGACTCCAAAAATCTATCAAACTTGGCTTTAAAATACATAATGACTTGGCCTCCAGAGTGATCAGTGGCAATGAATTCCACAGATTCACCACCCTTTGGCTCAGGAAATTACTCCTGATCTCCATTCTGAAGATACGTCCTTCTGGTCCTTGACTCTGCTTCTAAACATGCTGTGTCTGCCAGTGGTGGCCAGATTATGTGAATAAAGTAAGAAAAACAGATTCTCCAAATCTACTATTTTGGTGCATTCATCTGAAACATTAACCCAAAGGATGTCACAAAAGAGATTAAAAAAATAATGTCATGGCATTGAGTTGTAAATGATTATGGTGATATTCCATTGTCCTGAATAACATTCCTGTCCCAACCGCAACTGCCAAAGGTTCTTCAATTGTGATTCATCTCACTTCCCATGTGTGAACTATTGCTCCATGCAGGGTTACACAAAAAGCTGGAGAAACTCAGCGGGTGCAGCAGCATCTAAGGGACGAAGGAGATAGGCGACGTTTCGGGTCGAGACCCTTCTTCAGACTGGTCTATTGATCCATGCACTCTGCTGTTGTAATTGGCAACGTAATTACAGTGTCCACATTCAAATGCAATTCAATGGTGACGAGGATAGATAATAAATGCTGGAGTAGTACAGCTGGGTCATGCAGCATCTCTGGAGAAAAGGAATAGATGACGATTAGGGTCGGAACCATTCTACGGACAAGGTTGTTCTACAGACTGGCTCCATCCGTTCCTTTGACTCGAGTAAAACTCCCGGAAGCGATGGCTTACGAGCCGAGTTGAATTCGACTCTGTGGGACTTGATGGGCCCGGACCTGCTAGACGTGTACAACAACATGCTTCTAGCTGGTAGCATGTCGGACTCCATGAGGAAGGGCAACATCACCCTAATCTACAAGCAGAAGGGGGAGATGAAGGACATAAAGAATTGGAGACCCATAACACTCTTGAATGTAGACTGCAAGATCCTGTCTAAGCCAACCGGGTCAAGTCTGCTCTGGGACAGGTGATCCACCCGGAACAAACTTGTGCTGTACCTGGCAGGAAAATCTCAGACAGCCTAGCGCTGCTGAGAGATACCATCGCCTACGTCCTGGACAGACGGGTGGATGCCTGCCTAGTCAGCTTGGACCAGGAGAAGGTCTTCGACAGGATTTCGCACCCGTACATGAGGGACGTGCTCTCCAAAATGGGTTTTGGTGAGGGAATCAGGAATTGGATCAAACTGCTCTACACCGACATCCGTAGAGCAGTCCAAATCAATGGGTGGGAATCAGACAGTTTCCCTGTAAGGTCTGGAGTCAGGCAGGGTTGCCCTCTCTCTCCTGTCTTGTTTGTCTGCTGTATTGAACCCTTTGCCGAATCCATCAGGAAGGATGCGAGCATAAGAGGAGTGACACTGCCCGGCAGTGGGGACATTCAAGTAAAGTTCTCCCTGTACATGGACAATGTCGCTGTCTTCTGCTCGGATCCAGGGTCGGGACTTAGTTTGAGTCGGCCATGGGAGCCAGGGTGAAGCGTAGAAAGAGCGAGGCCATGCTCTTTGGCAACTGGCCCGACAGATCTTCCGTCCCCTTCTCCATCAAGCCTGACTTCTTGAAGTTGCTGGGGATCTGGTTCGGGGGGGCTGAGGCGTGTAACAAGAATTGGCTGGAGCGAATAGCCAGGGTGGGGAGGAAGATGGAGCTGTGGAGGCAACACTCCCTCTCCATAATGGGAAAGAATTTGGTCATCAGGTATGACGTGCTCTCGGGCCTGCTGTACTTGGCACAAGTGTGGCCTGTCCCTCCTTCCTACGCCACAGGGATCACCCGGGCCGTCTTCCAGTTCATCTGGGGGTCGAGAATGGACCGGGTGCGACGGGCCACAATGTACAAGTCAGCAGACAACGGAGGTAAAAGCGTGCCCAACGTCGTTCTCATCCTGATGACCACCTTCGTGTGTGGCTGCACCAGGCGGAGTGTAGCGCCAAGGCACGTGGGCACCAAGTGTCACTACCTGCTGAGGTTCTACCTGTCCCCAGGTGTTGCGAAGGATGGGCCTGGCGCAGATGCCACGCAAGGTGCCAGTCAGCTGGACACTGCCGCCCCATCTGTCGTCTGTGGAAAGGTTCTTCCGGACAAACACCTTTGACCACATGTCCATTGGGCAGTGGTCAGCACAGAATGTCCTGCAGGCACTGCAGGGAAAGGACTCGATGGACCCGGTGGCGTGGTTCCCTGAGCAGACTGCCCAGCTTGTCTGGCAAAATGCCTCATCGCCAGAACTCACCAACAAGCACCAAGACCTGGCTTGGCTGGCGGTGAGGGGAGCCCTCACAGTCAGATCCTTCCTGCACCGTCGGAACCTCACTGCCAGCGCACACTGCCCTCGGGACCGCTGCTATGGAGAGGAGATGGTTGCCCACCTCTTTACAGAGTGTGGATTTGCTCAAAGAGTCGGGAGAAAAATGAAAGGGTCCCTGGTACTCTTTATTCCAAACAGCTCCGTCACAGAGGACTCTGTGATTTACGGACTGTGCCCAGGGACACATTCAGAGACTGACATCGAGTGCTGCTGGAGGGTCATCAACTCGGTGAAAGACGCTCTTTGGTCTGCCCGAGCGTTGTTCACCACCCAGCAGAGTGAGATGTCCGTCGGGGAATGTTGCCGACTGGCCCGCTGCAGACTGCACGAGTATGTGCTGAGGGACGCACTGAAGCTCGGTGCAGCCAATGCCAAGGCTCGGTGGGGGAGGGCCACAGTCTAAGATCCTTCCGCTGCTGGACATGGGGGGCATGGCAGCCTGACAAATAGTAAAATGTGCAATACTAGCGGTGATAGCTTTAGAATGTAATGGGTGACATTTAAAGCAGACTAGACTAAGTGGGACCTGTTGGGGGCGGTCTGTGGCGTCACACACACACACTAACCACCCTCCCCCCCCCCCCCGACACACACTTACCCCCCTCCCTTGATATTATATTAATATTATTCATTTGCTGCTTTTCACCCATCCCTTGCCCTATCCACTCACGCATAACCCTCCAACTGTGCAGGCATGGTTAGAGAGGGAGAGGGAGAGGGGAGCAGAGGGAGGGTAGAGGGAGGTAGAGATTAAGCATTAGGAGGGCAGGCGCGGACTCACAGGGGAGGGCTGGTCCCCGAACGCAATACTCCACCACTCATCCATAGGTCCCAATACTCACCACTCACTAGAGAGGGAGGGGTGTGGAGAGGAAGTGGTGGTAGAGAGGGAGGGGGAGGGGGCAGAGAGGGAGGGGGGCAGAGAGGGAGGGGGTAGAGAGGGAGGGGGACAGGATAGGGAGGGAGCGGGGTAGAGAGGGAGGGGGGTAAAGAGGGAGGGGGGTAGAGAGGGAGGGGGATAGAGAGGGAGGGGGAGGCCAACTTGTTCTATTTGATCTTATTTAATTGTGCACACCAGGTTGGTTCATTCGTGGAAACACATGAAGGTTGTAATCACCCACCCCTGACCATTGTGATGTCATATGTAAATGAGATCCATTGGGATTGGACATCTGCGAGATGGCACTGTGACGTCATCAATGGAAATTGCTGTGAGTCTCCCACTGAAAACCAGTTAATTTTTTTAAATAAACGATTAAAACTTTAAAAACTTCAGAAATATAGGTTGGTATGCGATGGGAAGATGTTTATCCTGTCGAGGGAAAATATGTGAATAGCACGTGTGAAAATGGGAAGGCTGTGGCCAAGTGTTTTGGAAGAAGATACGAATTAAGGAGATTAAATGAAAGCCAACACAACACAGCATACACATGGAAATTTAGAATGTTGAGAACAAAGAGAAGAGTTTTACGATAATTGCCGGACCAAGGGAGACCCGTTGGGTCCCGTCACCTCAACATGCGATTGGGGGGGGAGTGCAGCCTATGGCAACACACACACTAACCAACCTCCCTCCACACACACTAACCAACCTCCCTCCACACACACTAACCACCCCCCCCCCCCCCACACCCACACACACACACTAACCACCCCCATTGATATTATATTAATATTATTCATTGGCTCCTTTTCGGGGCAAAGAGAGTGGGGCAGAGAAAGAGAGAGTAAGAGGAGGGGAGAAGGAGGGAGAGAGGGGGGTTGGAGGGAGGGGAGAGTGGGGGGGAAATGGGGTGGAGAGGTAGGGATGAAGGGGGGCAGGGGGAAAGAGGGAAGGGGGAGAGAGGGGGGAAAGGGGGAGAAAGAGGAGGGGAGAGGGGGAGAGAGAGGAGGGGGAGAGAGGGGGCTAGAGGGAGGGAGGGGAGGGGAGATGGGGAGGGGGAGAGCGGAGGGGGAAGAGCGGAAGGGGCAGAGAAGAGGGAGAAGAGAAGAGGGGAAGAGAAGAGGGGAAGAGAGGAGGGGGAGAGAGGGGGAGGAAGGAGAGGGGAGGGGGGAGGAGGGGGAGAGGGGGGAGAGAAGGTGGGGGGAGAGGAGTAGAGGAGGAGAGGGGGAGAGGAGGAGGGGGCTAGTGGAAGAGGGGGGAAAGGAGGAGGGGGTGAGAGGAGGGGGTGAGAGGAGGAGGGGAGCCGGGCGGGCGAGCAGGCTGTGAGCGAACGAGCTGCGGGGCTCACGGCAAGCTTGCTGCTGGGTCCACGGCGAGCGGGCTACGGGGCCCATGGCAAGCATGGTCAGCGGAGACTCGAGGGAGGCCACGGGCGGGTGCAAAACTGAGGATGGTCAAAAGCAGCGGAGGGCCGGACGATCGTGGCTTCCGCAAGGTGAAGCACACCCACCCGCGCAACACCCACCTGCGCAACACCCACCCGCGCAACAGTGCGAGGAGCAGGCTGCTGAGCCCATGGCGAGTGGGCTGCTGGGTCCACTGTGAGCGGGCTCCTGGGCTCACGGCGAGCGGGCTGCCGGGACCATGGCAAGCGGGCGGCGGAGACTCGAGGGAGGCCACGGGCCGGTGCGATCTGCGGATGGTCAAAAGCAGCAGAGTTGCTTTTTCAGCTTGAAATTTTGCAATCTGGTGCATACTGTAGCGAGTCTCTTCGCACTTGAATGCAATATTTATGCATTAAATTGGATTGACTATGAATAAGGTTAGGCTAAATTACATTTCTAATTGCATTCTACTGTAGAGCAGGCTCTGATCAACAGATGCAGCACATTAATGATCTTAGTATATTCATGTATTGAAATCAGATTATAATCAAACACTTGGCCCATGTTGACGAACCTAGGTCTCACTGCACACCTGGTGCTACTCCTGACCCCAACTCCAGTTGCATACTTTCTCTCATTGCTGACCCTGAGTCCAGCCTTACACCTGGCCCCCTATTCTACCCTGATCATAGCTGCTTAACTGCTTAGGTTCCCAGTGCTGAATACTCCCATTGTCCCAGCTTTGACTGCACACCTAGTACTATTCCAGACCTTGACTCTGGATGCACACTTGGCCTTGCTCCTTGCCCCTCTGCACTGACAATATATCTGGCCCACATATAAAGCCCCATATCTGACCCCCTAGACTTAACCTATTACGTTCAAGTCCATAGGTGCTTATCTAATGCGGTAATCTTTTATGGGGCACTTCACAGACCAAATTTTGTATAACAAAATTTGCTACATCCATTGGCTTCCTTGTTATCTAACATGCTAGTTACTTTGTCAAAAAAGTTATCAATTGGTTGAACACAATTTATCATCCATAAAATTGTACTCACTCAGCTGTATAAGTATTCTGTTACAATTTCCTTCATTTTCCTAACAAACTGTCCTGAAGTCATTTTCACCCCAATATTTTCAGTATTTTCCTGTCTTCCTCTCAGCTGGTACTTTTCCGAAATGCAAAGTCCAATAACTATATATTTAAGTAATATTATTCTATTAAATGTGATCTTGAGAGTACATAATATTTTCTGTGGTATTTATAAAACAACAATGATAAAAAAGATATTTGTTTTGATTGCACCGACCAACATGAATACATTATTATATTACAGTTAATATGTACCGAGGGCAAATTTTTATTCCAATGCTCCCCATTCCCAATTACTTTTACATTGAAATGATTGAAATCCAAGTGAAGTTTAAAGGGCATTAGAAAAATAAAACTTCCGGAATGGATGATATTCATTAGGTGATTGGTTGGAGTCAGTATCAGCACAATTACTATATTAAACATTGCATCTTCAGATGTTCTGGCCCAAACTAAAACTAAAGACAAATAATTACCTCCTCACACATTCCCCTGCAAGTATCTCTGTCACTCCTTTAAAATATGCCCATTATTTGAACAAGCTCTTAAACATTACATCTGAATCAGTTTCCATCTGATTACACTCGTTGAGGATGTTCATCTACTTGTTTATCTATGTGTTTAATTAATAAAACAATGAGATTGGGGACATTTCTATTCAACCTGTCAAATGAATTTGGGAGGGGGGGGGGGTGTTTAGAAATAGTCAGTGAGGTAAACAAACATAATAGTTGAGTGGCAAATGACAATAGTGCTACCTTCCCAATCTTTAACTGAAGGAAATAATGGGTTAGCAGGGCAGTATGTTATGACAGACAGCCTGACACCTTGCATGCCATTTTAATGTTGCACTTATCCATCCCCCTAGATATTCCGGATTAATAAATTAAGGTTTTGTCAACTAATTACAAATCAATGACATTAGCCAACTCCGAAACACGAAGCGCTGAGCAATGGGATCCAGACATCATGGACAACTGGCCACAGTTCCCCACTCACATCTGGCAGTGCTCTCTGTCTGAACCAGGGGCCATGGAGCATTTTTGAAAGTGGGGGGGCTGAGCGATCGCTGATCACTGGCCTTGGAGGTACCCGGCGAGAGAGTGGAACGATCGAGTGAGGTACCCCCCCCCCCTCCCACGGTAGTGCCCCCCCCCTCCCACGGCAAGGACTTTTTGAAATTTGATGTATTAAAATCATGTTTTAGTGCATTGTAGAAGTATGATTTAAATGTTTTTTGTTTGAAGTATTTTTAAGAGGTAACTTTTAAAAGGATAACTTTTTCCACACAAAGGGTGGTGGGTGTATGGAACAAGCTGCCAGAGGAGGTAGTTGAGGCAGCGACTATCGCAACATTTAAGAAACAATTAGAATGATATATGGTTAGGACAAGTTTGGAGGGATATGGACCAAAACCAGATAGTGTAGCTGGGACATGTTGGTGGGTGTGGGCAAGTTGCGCCAAAGGGCCTGCTTTCACATTGTATCACTCTATGACTACATTATACTTCACCATGCATGAATGCTTCAAAATCAAGTGGTCGAGTTTTATTGCCATATACTCAAGCATAGAAACATAGAAAATATGTGCAGGAATAGGCCATTCGGCCCTTCGAACCAGCACTGCCATTCAATATGATCATTGCTGTACTAATATCAGTACCTCTTTCCTGTTGTTTCCCCATATCCCTTGATTTTGCTAGCCCCAAGAGTTAAATGTAACTCTCTCTTGAAAACATCCAGTGAATTGGCCTCCACTCCCTTCTGTGGCAGAGAATTCCACAGATTCACAACTCTCTGGGTGAAGAAAGTTTGTCCTCATCTATATCCTAACTGGCCTACCCTTTATTCTTAAACTGTGACCCCTGCGTCTGAACTCCCCCAACATTGGGAACATTTTCTCCTGCAGTTATAGTAAGTGAAAATCTAGCAGGCAAGCAGGATTCTTTCTCCAACCACCCCCATTTGAAGGCCACTATCTTCCATCATTTCTACCCAGTGCTTGATACCTAATTCCAGCAGCCACTGGTTGTCCTCTAGGATGCACGGAGCCACAGCCTGATTCATACCGGTCACCTGGGCGAATTCAGCACAGAGACTCTCACAGCAACGGCGCAATGCTTCCGACGCCTCCGATGGCCCGGGTCTCTTGCACTGAGGCTGCTCCATGGCCGGAGCTGCAGCGAGCAACTCACCAGCCCGGCAAACACTCGCCAGCTCACAAATATTCGCCAGCCCCGGCTCTCTGTCTGCATCTGTTCCCGCCGCTGCTTCTGCTTCCATCCCTCTCTCAGCCCCGGCTCTCCAACACCCGCGGCCCATGCAGTTGATATTAGTTTTGAAATTCTCGTTGATCACAGAAATTTGTGATCAGCGTGAGAGCGTGAGAGTTGGCAGCCCTGTATTTGCCAATTATACTTCCCTCCCGAAGCAAAATCAGAGCAGGCCTCCCTGAACCACATATGGTCTGACTACCTGGGCTAGTAAAATGAATTCACCCCTCAGGCTGTAGCGTGGGCGTTCGAATGCAAGTATTGGCTGCTCGTTATTAGGCATTTGCAGCCAATTAGTGACTATTCCTGCGATGCACTTGCAAACATCTTGATGTAACAAGCCTAGGAACAGGCTGGTGCAGTTCAGCCACCTCCCACCATCAGAAACAGGAGAAGGAATCATAACATGTAGTAAAGCCCATATGCAGCAAGAAGGGAAACCCAACTGGCGGGACTCATCGATGATCTAGCCAGGTCACTCGATAACAAGGGTCAGACTGACCTGATTATATTAGACTTCAGTAAAGCTTTTGATAAGGTTTCCCATAAGTGGCTCCTGTTCAAGCTCAACCATGGAGGAATAGACGGCAACCTCTTAAAATGGATTGAGATCTTTTTGACAAGGAGAAAACAGCGAGTTCTCTTGGAGGGAGAGACATCTATTGAAACTTCTGTGACATCAAGTGTACCACAGGGGACTGCCATGGGACCATTGCTCTTCCTACTGTATATCAATGACATTCCAAATGCAGTTTCGTCCAGAGTTCGACTCTTCGCAGATGATGCCATAATTTTTAGAGAGGTTAAAACACAAGAAGACAACTTGTGCTTACAGAAGGATCTGGATGCTCTCTGTGAGTGGAGAAAAAACCGGCAGATGTCATTCAATAGAACCAAATGTCATACCATGCATGTCTCACACAAGATCAAGATTTATCGGAATACAACATGGGTAATCATATATTGCTTGCTGTCGACCATCATCCATTTCTAGAAGTTGAATTAAGCAAAGATTTAAGTTGGGCAACGCATATTAATCAAGTGTCCAACAAAGCAAGTAGAACTCTCGGCCTTCTCAAGATAAATTACAAGATAAGTATTGTGGATCCGTATGGGATCCTTTCAACAACATCAACAAGATCACCCTGGAGAAAGTACAACGCCGAGCGACCCGCTTTGTATGGAATGACTACAACAGCAAACCAAGCATGAATAATATGCTGACTTCTCTCGGATGGGATACCCTAGAGCACCGCAGAATCAGGCTAAGAATTATTGCAATTTGTAAGGATATTCACAAAATCACGGCACCAAATCCCCTGTCATCCCAGAGCACCAACTGAGACAAAATAACGGTCCCTACATCATCAACTCACTACATTTCAATAAACCTTGCTACCAATATTCCCTTTACCCAAGGACAATAAGGGAATGGAATATGTTACCACCCAGCACACATCCTGCTCCCGATGTTAAGTCATTTAAAAAGGGGATTGAGCAATTAAATCTCCTCAACTTGGTCAAAAAGGCTAATTTCAAAATTTAATCACTACTCTGCTCACTCCGACCTGCGCGAGATAACCACTGATGAGGTGTTTGCGCAGTAATCAACCAGAAACAGAAGGGTATAATGCAAAATGTTGCCTTGGTGGCTAATTTTAATCATTATTTTGGGTTATTATTAAATACACGGTATGATACACACATACCACCTGGTTTAGGTTACCAAATGCGTTAACCAATGCTTACGCGAGCTTTCCCAAGCACTTTTATTTTGGCTTGCCAAAGTGCTGATATGTCTTCTGAAGCACTTTGCCAGACGCCCCTTTAACTGGTTTAATAAATGTAACCCAAAGCATTTTGTTTTCCACTTGTGATTATTTAACAGATAATTGCTTCGAAACATTGTTACTTTCTTTTATTGGCTTGCGTCTGTTTTATTTACAGCTTATTAACAGTGAGCCATGCAACTGGTAAACTTCATTGCTTCCATTGAAGAGGTGCAGATGTATGGTGTAATTAGCAATTAAATGTGTGAAGTAGACCAGGAATTCTATTCACAACCAAATCAAGGTGTGTACCATTCAAGGTTTCCAGAGCAATTGACCACTTTGTTTCTCTCTTGCTCGTTTTATTCCGGGTTAAGAATGTCACTTATCCTGTTTTGGGATAGGAAAAATTGCTAAGAGGTAATTCATAGACCAATTTCCAGAATCCCTTGACAAAAATGGCAAGAACCATGAGACACATCCTCCCCACTCCTCCTTTCCCCGTTCCTTGCAGCATTTCATGAACTTTGTTCCATTTGTAGCTCCCTTGCCATCTCATCTGCCCCTGTCTACCATTCCCATCATAGGGCACTTTCCCATGCAACTTATAGTAAATAGGACAGGTTTAGAGAGATATAGGCCAATCACTGGCTGGTGGGACTAGTTTAGTTTTAGTTTAGTTTATTGTCACGTGTACCAAGTGAAAAGCTTTTGTTGAGTGCTAATAAGTCCGCGGAAAGTCTAGATGGGGCATGTTGGTCAGTGTGCGCAAGTTGGGCCGAAAGGTCTGTTGCCATGCTGTATGACTCAATGACTAACAGCAGGAGGCCCAACAGCTGTCCTTTACCGCTTCCCAACCTACCATCCAGGAACCCAAACATTCTTTCTAATTGAATGATTCCTTGATACTTTATTGTCACATATGCCTAAGTAAAGCAGGGATTCACTTGGTCTTATACCAATCCAGTGTACGGCACCTAGTAATCACAATGTAGACTCCTCTGCAGTGGAGAAACCAAACACTGATAGGGAAATAATTTTGTGGAGCACCAACATTCAGCCAGAATTAAGACACTGCAGATGCTGGTCGTGAGTAAAATACAAAGTATTGGTTGTAAATCAGTGGGTCAGGCAGCATCTCTAGAGGACATGGATAGGTGGTGTTTTAGGTCAGGCCCTTCTTCAGACTCATAGTCAACATTTTGGGTCAGGAGGCTTCTTCACAGTCTGAAGAAGGGTCCTGACCCAAAATGTCACCTTTCCATGTCCTCCAGAGATGCTGCCTGACCGCTGTGCTACTCCAGCACTTTTATAATCTGAATGACTGTCACGTTTCCAGTTCCCTGCCCTTCCAGAATCCAATGCTTCCTTTACAAAAAAAAAGCCAAGCTCACTGAAGGAGGATATAGTGTGCAGTTTGCAAGTTCTGGGAGTGATAAATCGTTGAATTATGTTTCAAAATAGGGGAAAAAAATATTTAAGTCTCCTGTTGGTTGAAAGGCAAATACATCAAAGATGAATAGGCTGCGAAGAAATACGTTTTGTTTTGTCTACAACGGTCTGCTGCAGCCTTGTGCTAAGTTGAACCATTCTCCATTTCAAGGAAGGGGACAGCCTGAAAAAGTCAGTCCACAGCTTAATGCTGTATGGCCCTTCCCTGTGATCAGAGAAACATTTCTGGAATATTGGATTACGGCACAATATGTACTATTTAAGCCTTTTCGTTCAAGCCATGCCACATGGGAAGTATAACATGATTTTTATTTTAGTCAGTTTACATTCAAATACAATTCAACCATTTAGCCAGACATTCAATGACTTAAATCAATAACAACTTTAAAAAGAAAACCGGCCAAGCAGTTCTTAGCCTTCATAAAATTCTCTTTGAAACATCAACATGAAGTGTGAAATATTTCAAGCCTCATTGATTTTCATTACGATATGAAGTGCAAATATTTTATTTTTTACCAAAAAAATGAGAAGAGGAGTGTTTTTAAATGGTGCAGAAAGTTAATACGCTGACCTTTCACTTCTGGGACTTCCCTACAAATCCAGTCAAGAGTGATAGGTTGAAGACCACCCTGTTCTCAACAGAAAAATGAGATGGGACATAACAAGGTTGACTAGGTACATAGAGGTTGATGGGAATATGGAACTAGCTGCCAGAGGATATAGTTGAGGCAGGTAATATAATAAGAGACATTTGGGCAGGTACACAGATAGGATAAGCTTAGATGGTTATGGGCGAAGCACAGAACTAGTGTAGATAGGTATGTTGGTCAGTGTGGGCAAGTTGGGCCGAAGGGCCAGTTTCCAAGCTCGATTACTATTATAATTTGTGGTTTATGGCGTTCATCTGAAGTTGGATCAGGGTAGATGGAAGCCTAGTCTCCATTTATTTTTTGTGCAAGAAGGAACTGGAGATGCTGGTTTATACCAAAGATAGACACAAAATACTGGCCTAACTTCATGTTATTTTCACACCCGCAGTTGCGTTTACAATGCCGCTGAATCATTATCTTCCTAGGTGGTAGCCTCGGGTTTTAGGACTTGCTACCATTGTAATTCTGCATGTTCCGAGATGGCTGATGAGGCCAATGTTGGATGACTTTCCCTCAGTTGGTCAACAACTGTGAATCTCATCATCGGTGTCTGCTTTCACTGAAAGGAGGATTCCAAGATATGGAAACAGATCCAGTGTTTGCAGGATCTCCCCATGGACCTTTATTTTGTTTAGGCGATTTTTTAGGCGACTGCCGGCGACTGTCATAGTCGTAGCAGGTCGCCGAATAACCGGCGACTGGACCCCCCTACGGCAATGTCTACGACAAGCTACAACAACCTACCACCTAATTGACGTAATGGAATTCACCGAAGTCAGCACCGGCGACAACCTACGTCACCTGGCGGCAACCTCCAACAGTATCTACGTCAGGAGAAGTCATGCTACGGTCATTGGCGTCAACCCACTGTCGCTGACTGTTGGCGAAAAACATGTCGAAAATCCAGCGGAGACCAGAAAGACACCACGACTCTTTGGGTGACTGAGGAGACTACTCATGACCATACAGGCAACACCCCGGCGACCATGTGGCGACAGCCTAGTCGCTTGTAGTTGCCTAAAAAATAGCCTAAGTGGGACAGGCCCTTTAGTGAACAAGTCGCATCCTTGACGCCTTGCTGTAGGGTCATGTTGGTGGAGGTCCTTAGTCTAATGAATGTTTAGTGTAAGGCTTATCTATCCTCTTGTACCTTTCAGGGAATAGGTCAATAATGATGGCTTGGAGCCTCAGACCCTCGGCATGCCAATAATCCAATGTTGTTTGGACTCAACAGTTCCATGACTACAACTGAGAGGGAATATAAAGAATCCTCCATGGATATGGTGGCTCTCTCAGAAATGTCTCTGTTCTCTGTACGTTGCACAACAAAATTTTGGACCTTGTATCTGAGGAGGGATGTGTTTAGTTTAGAGATACAGCTCAGAAACAGGCCCTTCAGCTCATCGACCAGCGATCCCTGCTCATTAACAATATTCTACATGCACTAGGGACAATTTACACTTACACCAAGCCAAAACCTACACATATTTGGAGTGTGGGAGGAAACCAAAGATCTCAGAGAAAACCCACGTGGTCACTGAGAGAACGTACAAACTCCATGCAGATTGCACCCATAGTCGGGATCAAACCTGGGTCTCAGACGCTGAAAAGCATTGTAAGGCAGCAACTATACCGCTGCACCACTGTGTCGCCCATCTGCTGCCATAGGAGAGGTTGACGAGAATAATCCCGGGGATGATTGGGTTAACGTATGAGGAGTGTTTGACTGCTCTGGGTACTTAAAATGTTGAGTCTTGCTACTTCAATATTAATTTTACTTCGGAGTCACGTGAGTGACTTCGTGAAGACCCCGCCAACACGCATGCGCGGCATATCGTCGCGCGCATTTGCTACTGGCAAGCTGGGGGGGGGGAGTGCGCTTCCCCACCAGCTCCTTCAAAAGACGGCTCCAGGTAAGTGGAAACTAACCTTGAGCTGGTTCTTCTGTAAGTTTTGTCTTACAGAAGCGAAGGAGGAGAAGAGAAAACTCTCTAAGAGCCGCGGGTCGCGGCAATCTTCCTTGGGGCTGACTGAAGGATTGGCAACACCTGTTAGACCGGGGAAGAAGGTGTGGGAGTCGGACTCTATGGAGTCGGTTGGGGCCGACTCGCCTCCGTTGTTATCTGGAGGAAAGTCCGCACGGGAGCAGGGGGAAGGAGACCCTGACTTCGTTCCACTGTCGCCCAAAGTCAGGGCTGGTGGAAAAAAGGCACAACGGGTGCCTCGCACGGCAAGTACCGCTTCTGTTTTGCAGGTCCCTAGGGAGCAGACCCGAGGGAAAGCAATGCAGAAATCAAGCCCCGCTGCTGCGGTGGGCGTTGATATACCGCAGGGGAAATCTGCGAGGTTCCAGGCTGGCGACCGTACTGCTGGAGCAGCATACCCTGCAGGCGCAGGAGGTACCAGCACTGCACCGGAACAGGCTGCCGGAGCGCAGACCGGTGGCAGGAAAATTCGGTTAGGCAATCCCGCTGCTGCACAGACCACGGAACTGGTGTTGGAGACCGGTTCCGACTCCTTTCCTCTGCCTGCTCATCAGGTAAAGAGGCCGCTATGGTCCGAGAGGCATTGGGCTAGCGGGTTGTCCGTGCAGAAGTCGTTCAGCCCCGCAGGAGCAGGTGCTGACGAGTACCTGTCAGCGCACCTCGTGCAGGTGCGACCAACTGGCAGAAGCCCCAGCGACTCAGCAGGGCCTGGGGAAGTCGACCTGTCGTCCACGTGTAGCGGTGGCGGTCGCATGGCATGAATGGAGCGAATGGTGGAGGTGCTTTATCAGCGGGACCTGGAACGACAAGAGCGGGAGTCCTTGCCGTCTGGGAGTAAGAGCATGGTGCCTCTGTCTCACCCTCGTCTATCGCCAGTAGGCATAGTGAACGGATGGGGGATTTCGAAGATACGGAGGTAGAAGACCAGCCCGCAGTTCCAGATGCTGAAGAAATGCTGGAGGCCGTTGCTAAGTTTGGGAAACCAACTAGCGTTGGAGAGCCACTACATCCCAAAATAGCAGCTACCATAAATTATTTAACATCTCACCAGCTCCAGGAGAATGTTGTTGCCGAAACATTGGAGAAATACAAGGCCCCAGCAAATTGTGTGTCCCTCAATGTGCCAAAGGTCAACATGCCAATTTGGGGGAACATAAATAGCAACACCAGGGCACAGGAGGGCAAGCTCCAGAAAATCCTCAATTTACTGACGTCGGAAATCACGGCGTTTGCGAGGACATTGGATGCAGCAGATGTGTCGGAGGAACAGCAGGACGCATTAGCTCTCCTGTGCAACGCACAGTTTGAGATCAACTGTTTTAGAAAAAGCTCCATTCGGCCCAACTTAAACCCAAAATTTGCTGGGTTGTGCCGCACCTCCACCGCACCACCAACAACACAGCTGTTTGGGGAGGACCTGTCTAAACAGGTAAAAGACTTGGATGAAGAGGCCAAAACGGTGGGGCTTATGAAGCCACCTATGACGGGTAGAAGTCTGCCCTATCGGAGGCAGTACCCTTATCCTTCATCCAGACCCAGGTGGCAGTCGGACAGGTATCCAAGAACATATCCGACAAGAACCTACCAACCACCGGCTCCCCAACAGCAGTATCAACATCAGCAACAACAACAACCGTCTTTTTTAGGGCAGGGTCCTCTGAAGCCTGCGTGGAAAATGCGGCAACAACCAGCATCAGCCCAAAGGCCGCAGAAGCCCCATTCTCCAGACCCCGGCGGTAACCATGGAGGTAAGGGGGTTTGATTCTCGCCAAAAAGTAGCAGAGGTACCCTCACAGGTTGGCGGCGGTTGCGGTACTTTGCGGGTGCTTGGGGGAAAGTCACTGCAGACGTATTTATTCTACAAAGTATTCAGGGTTATGTGATAGAGTTTATTAACGACAAAGTTCCCCCTATGTAGCATGTGCCTCATCGCAAGTTTGCGCTTTCTCAAAAAGAGATGGAGGTAGGACATGCAGAAATTTTACGATTGGAAACAAAAGGGGCGATAGAAAGAACGACACATGAGCCAGTTGAGTTTGTGTCCAACATCTTTACAAGACCTAAAAAAGATGGTGGTTGTCGCATTATCATTGACCTAACCCAGTTGAATATTTTTGTACAATACACCCATTTTAAAATGGTGACGTTTGAAACAGCTAAACAGTTAGTTAGCAGAGGGTGCTTTATGGCCGGCATTGATTTGAAAGATGCATACTATACAGTTTCTATCGCAACGTATCACAGGAAGTTTTTGAAATTTGTCTGGAAGGATCAGTTATGGCAATATAAAGCGTTACCCAATGGGATTACGACAGCACTTCGGCTGTTTACAAAAATTGTTAAACCTATTTTGGCATATCTCAGGAGACAAAATCATATCGTCGTGGCGTATCTGGACGATATATTGATCATAGGAGAAACGTTGGAATTGGCACAGCTGGCAGTTGCAGCTACTATATCTATATTTGAAGAGTTGGGATTTGTCATCCATCCAGACAAATCAAAGTTTAATCCCTCACAGTTTATGGATTATTTGGGATTCACTATTAACACGAATCAGATGATTGTCACTGTCCCAGCTGGGAAAGTTGTTGATATTCAAGAAACTTGTAACAACTTTGCATGCGCTGCGGTACTCACTATTCGACAAGTTGCTAAGGTAATTGGGAAGATTGTAGCTACATTTCCTGCTACACAATTTGGGCCACTACATTATCAAAATTTACAAAGGGCAAAAATTTCTGCGTTAAAATCAAATGCTGGACATTTTGACAGAACCATGCAGCTGCCGATAAAGGCAAAAATTGAGTTACAATGGTGGACCAACAATATTAGTGACTGTTATAAACCCATCATTGTCTCAAACCCATCAGTTGTGGTACAAACAGATGCAAATGCCCAAGGATGTGGAGCGACTGATACTGTGTCCAGTTGTGGGGGCAGATGGGATGCTCATGAATTCACGCTTTTACAGTCACAAGGGATAAACTATTTGGAGATGCTAGGTGTTTTCCATGGACTAAGGACATATTGCACAAATTTAAGTCATGTTCATGTCTGTCTTCAAGTAGATAATACCACGGTGGTAGCGTACATAAATCATATGGGTGGTATCAGGTCAATATTTTATGATGAATTGGTCAACACAATTTGGCACTGGTGTATTGAAAGAAATATTTGGATATCAGCAACCTATCTTCCAGGGAAGCTCAATACAGTGGCGGACACCAGGTCACGTGTATTCAATGATAACATCGAGTGGATGTTGAATCCGAAAATATTGGCTGAAATAATAGCTAAATTTGGTACACCAGATATTGACCTCTTTGCGTCTAGGTTGAACCATCAGACACCAACATATGTGTCTTGGGAACCAGACCCTGGGGCAGTAGCAATGGATGCATTTTCTCTCCTTTGGGGGAAATGGTTCTGCTACGCATTTCCCCCATTCTGCCTCATCAGCCGGGTATTGCAGAAAATCAAATTAGATTCTGCTTCAGGTATACTAATTATACCCGACTGGCCTACACAACCATGGTACCCGGTGGTCCTCCAGATGGTCAAAAGCCCATGGGTGCAAATTGCTAAATGCACTAATTTGGTTACGAACCCCGTTACGGGGGAAATTCACCCGTGCCATTGCCATTTAAACCTGTTGGCTTGCAGGTTCTAAGAAGACCGCTTCTGGAGGCTGGGATCTCCTCTAGGGCCATGGACCTCATCGTTGCGTCATGCAGAGTTTCAACGAGAAGGCAGTACCTCACACAAATCAGGAAATGGGAGGCATACTGCGCAAGAACTGCTACAACCTATAACTCTGCTACAATCCGTGATGTTCTGGAATTCCTGGCAGGCCTTCATTACGATGAGGGTCTCAGCTACAGTGTTATCAATAGCACCAGGAGTGCGCTGTCCTCATACCTCAACATAGGTGTGGGGTCTAATCAACTGGTGTCAAAATTCATGAGGGGAGTGTTCAATACCAATCCCCCAGGACCCAGATATAACATCACATGGGATGTAGGGGTGGTATTGACCCTATTAAGAAACTGGTCTCCCATGAAAGAGTTACCACTTAACAAGCTCACCCTCAAAGTGGTAATGTTGATGGCACTGACAACGGTTCAGCGGGTGCAGACCCTGCAGAAACTGCGACTTGACAAAATGGTCTCAACTCCGCCAACAGTAACCATCATTGTCGAAGGGTTACTTAAGCAGCACAGGCCAGGTGCGCTAGGGCTGCAATTGGAATTCCGGGCGTATCCCACAGACGCCACCCTCTGCGTAGTCACTCATCTTCGCTACTATATCCAAAATACCAGTGTCATTAGGGAGATGGAACAAGGGCTCTTTATCAGCCATAAGAAGCCTCATCACCGGGTGACTGGTTCAACAATCGCAAGGTGGCTCAGGGAAGTATTGGATGCAGCAGGGATAGATACTAATCTGTTCAAATCTCATTCTACCAGGGCTGCATCCACTTCAGCGGCGAGGGCCATGGAGGCGCCTATGGATCATGTCTTCGCTACCGCGGGATGGGCCAGTGAATCCACATTTCAAAGATTCTACAACAAACCGGTGGCCAAACCCACGATGTTTGCGGAAGCTGTACTGGGAGCTGCTCCATAAATATGTTTGTCCCCGAGTTAGGGGCCTTATTATTTGTGTTATTAAACATTCATTATTTGTGTTATTAAACATTCATTTTGTGTTATTTTTCAGCCTGTCCAGTCTGGAATGTATTAATAAACTTCCTCCATCAGAATTACGGCAGTGTGGCAGCATGGACGTGGTCCAGGGCGCGTAATCACAGAGCTTTGAAATCTTCACGAAGTCACTCACGTGACTCTGAAGTAAAATAGTAAGATTAAACAAGAACTTACCAGTTTGAAGTTTGATCTTTATTTTATAAGGAGTTGCGATGAGGGATTTCGTGCCCTCCGCTCCCAACCCTCATAAAGTTCAACTGGTATAGTCAAGTTTTAATCTTACTATCTTCGGGTTGTGGTCTGTGATTCCACACCGCTGCTTTGAAGAATGCCGCGCATGCGTGTTGGCAGGGTCTTCACGAAATCCCTCATCGCAACTCCTTATAAAATAAAGATCAAACTTCAAACTGGTAAGTTCTTGTTTAATCTTACTATCAACAGTGAGTTATTGTCTCTAACCTGGTGCATTTCAATGAGCTCACATCATATAAAACAAAGGACAAGAGTCACAACCCCAAACATCACCGAGTCATGTTCGCCAGTGATGCTGCCTAACCCATGCAGTGTGTCTCTTTTATAAACCAGCATCTGCAGTTTCTTGTGTCGCCAATGGACAAAATTAGTTTTCTTGATGTAACCGTTTTGAATTTAGTTCTTAGAAGGCTGAGGCAGACTACCAATGTGTTTATTCAAACAAATCCTGATTAAATCAGGACCTCGGGTACTGTCTGTGTGGAGTTTGCACCTTCTCCCTTTCACTGCATGAGTTTTATCTGTGTGTTCTGGTACCCAATGATATGGTAGGTTCGTTGACTGCTTTAACTTACCCCTCTGTCTGGGTTAGTGTGAAACAAGTCAAAGGGAACTCTATGGACATATAAGAGGGAAAATAAGTTGAAGGACTTCAGAGTTTGGGAAAATAAGGTTTGATCTTCAAGGAGTTTGCATGGATCCAATGGGCCAAATGGTCGCCTCTGATATGAAGAGATCTGGTTTTGTGGTGAGTCTGATCCCTTCTCTTTCTCTTCCCTTTCCAGAAATAAATCTAAATATCCTTAGAACAATTTTACCATTAGTGGTTTCTTCAGAGAGCAGATTCCTTTAGCCTTTGTGTGAAATTCTTTATAATTACTCTGCACTTCAACTTGTCACTGAATACAAGTTATTAACTGACATTCAAACCTAAGCCAAGAGACAGATGTTTAATTGTCATAGGCACTAGGAATGAAACAATTTGTTTCTTACTTGCTGCAGCTTTACAGACACATTAAGGCAACAACACAACAAATAAATGTACATTTATTATCAGTTATACTGTATTAGGTAACCAGACCATAATATTGAATTTTAATTGAATTGAACTGAATTGAATTGAACTGAATTGAATTGAATTCTAGTGCAAACCCAAAGTACATAGTAGAACCTATAAAACGTCTCATCACAAAAAACTGCGGATTTGTTTTGAGATACAGCATGGAAACAGGCTGCAAATGTGCACGTCTTTGGAATTGGGAGGAAAGCAGGGCACTCGGAGAAAACCCATGTGGTCACAGGGAGAACGCGCAAATTACGTACAGGCAGCCCCCTTAGTCAGGATCAGACCCGGGTGGCTGGCGCTGTAAGGCAGCAACTCCACCACTGCGCCACCCCAAATGTTGGTTTACAAAAAAAGACACAAAGTGCTGGAATAACTGGGTCAGGCAGCATCTCTGGAGAAAACAGATAGACGACGTTTTGGGTCTGCTCCCCTCTTCAGACAAAGAAGAGCCCTGACCCAAAACATCACATATCCATGTTTTCTATAAAGTGCCTGTATTAGCTAGTTACTGAGGTAGGGTTGTGGATAAGGTTGTGCAGTGTGGTAGAAGATGTGGTAGATCTTGAATCCGGAGGTAATGGTTCCTGCGCTCTTGTACAGTGAGATGAGCGTGTGGCCAGTGTGGCGTGGGTCTTCTGATATTACCTACCTTCTTGAGGCAACGCTTCCTGTAAATCGTTTAGATGATGCAGAGGTCGACCCATAATGGACCAGGCAACGTCCCCCACTTTCCACAGTTTTCTACGTTCTTGAGCATTCGAGTTACCAAACCAGGCCACGGTGCAAATCAATCAGTATGTTCTCTACCCAATACCTATGGAGGTTTGAGTATTCGGCGACATCTTGAGCTTTTGAGGAAGCAGAGGTGTTGGTGAGATTTATGTGATATTGCTTCAATTTGTTGGGGCCAGGGTAGAGTGTGCGTGCCCAGGAACTTGAAGCTGTTGCCAATCTCCAACCTTTTATCATAGTTTCAGGGATGTTCTCAAATCTCAGTCTCCTGGGACTGTTTAACATTGAAGAAGGAACATGCTGGATGGCACCTAGAAACTTGGGCCCACATACTGAGCACATGAGGAAGTCCAGCATAAACATTGGTAGGAGCTCGCCACCAACCCTCCACCATGGCACTCACCTCGACCCACCCTCGCCTACCCCACCGCGTCACAGCCTGAGGATCTTGCACTGGCCTTATCAGTACACACAGCCGTTGTGTAGAAAAGTTATCCTTTACCCCAAAAGAGAGGCAGAAAAATTATGTGTTCTTTACCGAAGATTGACACAAAATGCTTGGGTAACTCAGCGGGTCAGGCAGCAATTGTGGGTGAAAGGAATTGGCGATGTTTTTCGGGTCGGAACCCTTCCTCAGACTGAAAGATGGAGGTGGTGGTGGGGGGGGGGGGGGGGGGGGAGGGGGCTTTACTTTAATTTGCTCCTGTTCAATCATACACACTGATGTGCTGATCTCAAAGTTACCAGCTGGAAATTGGAAGTATAAACTAACTTTGAGTTTTTTAACTGACAAAGGGATTCCCTTTCATCCCATTTCATTCCTTATGTCTGGAACCTTCCGAGAACTGCAGAGACACCAACTGGCCACTGGACTGCCATTGCGCGATAACCGGGAAAGAGTTGAAAGGTCCATTCTCTGCATAACTTGTTAATAATAACTCCCAGAAGCAAGCTAGTAACACTAAATTTCTGCAAATTTATTTCACGACTTCAAAACAGAGCCCTGAGATGATTGCACTCAGGAGAACTTGCTTTATAACACCTTCATTTTCTAATGAAGGTGTATCAGTAACTCATGTCTAGAACATAGAAGAGTACAGCACTATAGCAAGTCCTTTGGCCCATAGTGTATGTGGCGAACAAGATGCTATGTTAAACTAATCTTGTCTGCCTGCAAGTTATGCATATCCCTCCATTCCTGCTTGTCTTTGTGCCAGCCAAAACTCAACCCATCTATAATTCCATCCAAGGCATTTATATATATATATAATCCAGTGCAGACCCGTCTGGATCTCCATTAATCACATAATTGGATACAAATCCGCTGCTCATCTCTCTCAGACTACGAGCACAATTCTTCTGGAGTACAACACAAAGTGCTGGGTCAGGCAACATCTGTGGAGGTTCAGTTCAGTTTTATCCAGTTGAGTTTAGTTTATTGTAACGTATATTGAGGTACAGTGAAAAACTTTTGCTGCGTGCAAACAGGTCAGCAGAAAGACAGTACAAGACTACAATCAGTCATTTTACAGTGTATAGATTAAATTGAGAAGTGTTGCTGTAGGAATAGAGATTTGAGAGTGGAGCGATTGTAATATGAGTTTGTAGATTTGCTTCTGTGGCGAGCATGCACTTAGTCATGGATAGGCAATGTTTCAGGTAGAGACTCTTCTTCAGACTGATTGTAGTAGAGGGGAGAAAGTTGGGGTGAGGCAAAGCCAGGCAAGTGATAGGTGGGTACAAGAGCAGAACTCGCTATAAAAACATGGCGGGAACGGGGGACACAAATATTTGGTGGCCGCACGCGCATGCGTGCACTCACCACACATGCGTATGCGCACTCTCACCCACATCATGTCCCGCCCCCATTGCCTGCTGACCGACGTCTCTCTCGCCCAATCAGCGCCCTCGATCAGCACTCCCACCTCCACTGTCTCGCGGAAATTTTAAAATCCGGATCACAAAAAGGGATGTCCCCCACCCTCTCAAAACATGGAGGGGACATGTCCCCTTTGCCCCCCCTCCCCCCCGGGTTTTCCGCCCCTGGGTGGGTAGTGATTAATGGAGTCTTTGATCAGCAAATGTCTCTCATCCATTCTCTCCACAGATGCTGCCTGACCCACTGAGTTCCTCTAGCACTTTGCAAGAATTTAGTTACTTGTTTGGATCACAATATACAGGTTTATCTTTTCACAATAAATTGGGATTGAATCTGATGGGGTTGAGGTTACTAAGAGAGGTGTTGGGAGCAGATAGAGTCATTAAGTGATACAGTGTGGAAATAGGCGCTTTGGCCTAACTTGCCCACACCAGCTGGTGTGGGAAGGTAGAAAGAAGACGGAAATGAAAGGAAAGACTGGCTTAAAGTTCATTTACAAGTGTGCAGCAAGCAGTTTGGCAAGAATGCTAGGAAATAAGTCTATTAGGCTTCAGTTCCTTTCAAGCCGAGTTAAGATATTTGCAGCTGATCTACCAAGAAAAATATATTCTATAAAGTATAGGGCCAAAGTGGCAAAGGAGCTAGAACTACATGTTGTGCACATGAGATAAAGTAGCAGAATATTCCATCTTGCAAGCTCCAAAGAGTATGCTAAGGCAAATATCAATGGGTGGCACAGTGGTATAGCTGCTGCCTCACAACATTAGAAACTTGTGTTTGATCCAGACTACAGGGTGCTGTCTGTGAGGAGTTTGTATGTTCTCCCTGTGACCATGTGGGGTTTCTCCTGGTGCTCTGGTTTCCTCCCACATTTCAAAGACATGCAGCTTGTAGGTAAATTGGTTCATGTAAATTGCCCCTAGTTTTGAGGATGTCAAAGCGGGATAACATGGAGTTGCTACCTTAAACGCCAGAGACCTGGGTTAGATCCCGACATTCCAAAGACGCACAGGTTGGTAAGTTCATTGGCTTCTGTAAGTTGTCCCTAGTGTGTCGGATAGAACTAATGTATTGGTATTCGCTGGTCAGCGTAGATTGGTCCCAAAGGGCCTGTTTCCACGCTGTATCTCTAAATTAAACTAAACACAAAACTAATGTATGGGTGATTGATGATCCCAGAAAGTGAGAGTTCAGAAAGGATGAGAACTGGTATAACTGGATTGGTGTCAATTGTGAAACTCTTCACACATTAATTTTCAGCAAAAATAATAACAACCGTTTTTTAAACAAAAAATATTTCAAGCCGCGTCACAGGATTGTTATAAAAATCGATAGCACTACATAATTCAACAGAACATAATAGCACTACGATTTCAACAGATGGGCAAAAATCGGTAATACATTTTAAGGAGCATGTTACAGATGGAAGGAGAGTTTTTTGGCAAAAAAGATTCTAGAGCTACAACCTCAGCAAATGAAGCCTCACCAATTAAAAGAGGACAAATTATAGTTTAGTGACACAGTGTAGTTTAGTGACACAGGCCCTTCGACCCATTGAGTCCACACCAACCATTCATCACCTGTGCACTATTTCCATGTTATCCCACTTTTGCATCCTACACACAAAGGGCAAATTTACAGGAGCCAATTAACCTACAAACCTGCACATCTTTGGAATGTGGGAGGAAACCGGAGCACCTGAAGAAAACCCACACTGTCACAGGGAGAGCATTCAAACTACATACAAACAGCACCCAGGGTCAGGATTAAACTCGGGTATATGGCGTTGTTAGGTAGCAACTCTACCACTTCACCAATGCGCCATCCAAATTACATTTGTGGGTATTCTAAAAACTAGAATTGGCATGTCAGATTTCTTGGAGGATCATAGACTGGAGCAGGTTATTGATATGGGAAAATGTTAGCATTTTGAGGGACTGGGAATTATAAGATTAAATTGTTTTTCAACTGGTAGCCAATTTAAGTCAGCAAAAAATAAGGTGAAGGTAATGGAGCGGGGAGCAAGTTTGAGATTTTCCTATTGGTGGAAACATCTTGAGTGGTTTAGTTTAGAGTACAGTGTGGAAACAGGACCTTCAGCCCACCCAGTCCATGCTGACCAGTGATCACTCATACACTAGTTCTACCCTACATACAAAGGGACAATTTTGAGTGAAGCCAATTAATCTACAAATCTGCAGGTCTTTAGAATGGGGGGGAAACTGGAGCACCCGGAGGAAACCCACGTGATCATAGGGAGAACGTACAATCTCCGTATACAGTACCCATAATCAGAACCAATCCTGAGTTTCTGGCGCTTTAAGGCAGCAACTCTATCACTGCGCCACACCTTGATGTCGACCTTGTTATACACCTTCTTTTGCACTGCCTCTGCTGCCAATCCGTCCATTCTTAACTAGAAGACCAAAATAGTGCGGCGTACTCCAGCTATGGCCTCACCCATATCCTGTATAATTGTAATAATACTTCCATATTTCTAAACTTCAACCGTCTTGAATCAAAAGGCCAATGTGACATTGCGCAGCATAGGCATAGATGTGGGAGGCTAAAGCATGTCCATGGACTTTGGAGAAGGAAGGGAGGTTGGAGTAGATTACAAGGGTGGAAGGATTAAGGACAGGGTCAAAGATGGTACATGGAATGAACCAAGGACAGTAAGTGCTGAGAGAAATTATTCATAATATACGCTGATTATGAGGAAGTAAAGATGGGTGCCCAGTAATTTGGTGAAAGGAAACTGGCACAAGTTGATTTTGCAGAGAATACATTGATAGATTGGAGGGAAATTAAAGAAAGATGCAGGTTTAGACCTAGGACGTGGGGGGATATTGGACGTATGCCCCTGAGATTCATTTCAATTTTTCAATGGCATAGGGAAGGGAGGAAAGTGGCAAAGTAGTGGAAATCACAGTCTTAGTGACAAACAGGACCACAAGATCCTCGCACTTGTTATTGGAAGGAATGATGAAGGGGATTTGGGAGAGGGGTTTAAAAATAGAAGATCGAATAGTACAGCACAAGAACAGGCCCTACAGCCCACAATGTCTGTGCCATATATGATGCCAAATTTAATTTCATCTGCCTGCTCAAGATCTGTATCCTACCATTTCCCACACTTCCAAAAGCCTCCATCTAAAAGCCTCTTAAATGTCACTGTCGTATCTGCCTCCATCACCATCCCTGACAGTCCATCCTAGACTCCTATCACTCTCTGTAGTGAAGGAAATGTATAAATAAGCTGGGAAATTAATTATGATTAATGAACAGTTTGTGAAGATGCAAGCAGGCCCAATATACAGTTTTATCCAGACGGATCCGATGTTGAATAACTAAACCTGTTCTTCATCACAACATCACATCATCCAAATTCAGGGGGCAAAGATGAAAACTGTGGGAGGGGAGCAATCAGTGCGAGAAAGGAGCCGTCTTAATTGATATCAGGGAATCAAGATGCAGATGAGTGGCTGCAGAAAGTTAGTAGTAGGGGAGAGGCTGAAAGTGCAGAGCTAGGAGTGACTCTCCAGGGATTGACTCGGAAGGATCTAAGATTTTCTTCTGTTGAGGGGAGGTGGTGGAGGAGGAATATGGGTGGAAACCAAAACAAAAAAAGTGTTAGCAGGTGGTGATATCTTTGATTGAGGTTAAGTGACCAGGACAGACTTGAGGTTAAGTGCTCAATCATTGGTTGAGTGAACTCACATAAATTGGATAATATTTGAACATAAAATTTGCTTCAAAAAATAATTTTTCCACTTATTAACATGAAGTTATAACCAACTGCTGACAAAGAAAGAGCAAATAGAGAAATGATTAACAGATATCGTGAACTCAGTCAAGGACCGAGTTCACGTATCTGTTAATCATTTCTTTACTTTTAATGCTGTGAATGAATATTGTGGTTAACAAAAGTGTACTTATTTAGAAACTAGATGTGGAAATAATAGTGCAAAATAAACATGAAAAGGCTAGAGTATCACCGGCCATTTTAGTTTAAAACATTTCAGAAGATGTAAGTTGAATGGATAGCAATGGCATGCACAATTTTCAATGTGCTTTGATTTGCTTTAGTTTGAGAGGATTTGCCTGGCCTGCCTAGCTTGTGGAGATAGATGCTGGAGTAACTCAGCAAGACAGGCAGCAGCATCTCTGGAAAGAAGGAATGGGTGACGTTTCAGGTCGAGACCCTTCTTCAGACCCTCTTTCCTCTGAAGAAGGGTCTCGACCCGAAACGTCACCCATTCCTTCATTCGAGAGATGATGAGTTACTCCAGCATTTAGTGTCTATCTTTGGTTTAAACCAGCATCTGCAGTTCCTTCCTGCACATAACCTGTGGAGATACTCGGTTCCAAAAGATTTCAATTAAAGACACATGTAGATCATTCAGCTGGAGAAAATATTTGGCTTGCAACATCATGACCTTTTTTCCTTTACTTTTACAATTACCTCTCTTCTCCATAACGTGATGATTCACACCGGGGTACGGCTATGGGTGAGCGGTAACCCTCTGATTCCTTGCCCATTTTAGAGTCTGGATTGTGACTGATTACAGACTGGGCTTCTTCTCACCTGGTTTGCACATGCATCTACCGCAAGAAATTACAGGAATGCAATCAAGAAATGCCAACACTGTTTTTTTTCCTCCACTTCTGATCCAAGAAGATGCTAAGCCTAACTGGGATCTTTGTGGGTTAGTACCACATTAAGCCATAACTCTGCCCACTGAGCCATAACCGTTCTGTTTACAGATTGTGAGTTATTGTTTCATTAACAGAAATCCAATCTCATGCTCAACCTGATGAGATTTTAATGAGTTTCACGGTATACCTTCCTTTTACAATAACCAATTCAAATAGTTTTTCAAAGCCATTCAAAAATATGTTTTTTACAGAGGTGTTGTTGATCCTACAAGAAAGATTGTTCAGATTGGTTGCCATGGTGCTGTCCACAACAATAACGGTTTCAGTATAGGTGGCTAATGCAATAAATTGCCGCAAGCTGTTTTATAGAGGCATTGTCCAAATGTGGGGGGGATAATGGGATGCAGGGACTAGGATAGGTTGTTAAAAACAGATTTTGAAGAACATCTTAAAGAGAGAAGAGGCATGGATATTTAGAGAGGAACTTTCAGGTCCCTGGGCCTAGGTTGCTTAAGACATGATCACCAATGGTAGGGAGATTCATGTCAGAGATGTCCAGAATGGGAGGAGGGAGAATTTGGACACTTGTAGTGATCAGAGCCTGGATGGTGAAACTTTCTACCTCCAATCTCTACTAACTTAAAGCCTAACTGTTGACCAAGTTCGGAGTGTAGGTGTTTGAAAATGCTGACAAGAATGGGACAGCACAGTGGTGCAGCAACCACCTCACAGCTCCTGTGTGCTAGGTTCAATCCTGACCTTAGGTTATGTCCATGCGGAGTTTTCATGTTCTCCCAGTCACATAGAAATATAGAAAATAGGTGCAGGAGTAGGCCATTCGGCCCTTCGAGCCTGCACCGCCATTCAATATGATCATGGCTGATCATTCAACTCAGTAGCCTGTACCTGCTCTCCATACCCCCTGATCCCTTTAGCCACAAGGGCCGCATCTAACTCCCTCTTAAATATAGCCAATGAACTGGGCTCAGCTACTTTCTGTGGGAGAGAATTCCACAGATTCACCACTCTTTGTGAAAATGTTTTTTCTCATCTCGGTCCTAAAAGACCTTATCCTTAAACTGTGACCCCTTGTTCTGGACTTCCCCAACATTGGGAACAATCTTCCTGCATCAAGCCTGTCCAACCCCTTAAGAATTTTTGTAAGTTTCTATAAGACCCCCCCCTCAATTCACTGAGCTATCAGTGAATGATCTGATGTCTTCCCACATCCCATTACCCTGCATTGGCAGGTTACTTGGCCACTATATGATGCAAGTCAATATAGGCATCAAGAAAAGGACTAAGGGATGAAATAAATAGTCCGTCTTACAATGTGAACTGCAGTTTACTTTACTGTAGAATTTAGGGCAGCAGTGGCACAGAGGTAGATTTGCTGCCGTACAGCGCGAGTCAGGTTTGATCCTGACTACGTGTGCTGTAGGGAGTTTGTATTTTCTCCCTGTGACCGCGTGGGTTTTCTCCGGGTGCTCCGATTTCCTCCCACGCTCAAGGCATGTTGGTATGTACCTTAATTGGCTTCAATAAATGATAAATTGTCCGTAGTGTGTCGGATAGCATTAGTGTACATGGTGATCGCTGGTCAACGTGGACGCGGTGGGCCAAAGGGATTGTTTCGTGCTGTTTCTAAACTAAATTTATAGCTTGGAAACAATCCCTACGGCCCAGAGTCCATGCTAACCATTGATCATCTGTTCACAACAGCTCTGCAGTACATTGGTCGGAAAGGAAGCCAGCCTTTGGACTTATTGTGGTTTTATTCATAAAAATGCCAAATTCCCTCATTTATCACCAAAGGCGTACAGGAGATCCTAATTGCAGATAGCACACGGTAAGAAATAAAGGCTCATTGTATAAAACTTCAAAGAATACTCAGTGCTTTAAGGGTTAACATAACGGACCTGAGTATTGCCAGCTCATCAGAAGTCTGGGTGTACTTCATTCACTATCCCAAACTCAGCAATAAACACTAACCTTTTAGACAGGGGGGGGGGGGGGGGGGGGGCAGTGTGAGTTACTGATAGTCAAAAATGTGATATTACCTGCACAGGAAATAATAAAAGAGCAAGGTGAATAGTAAGGAAATATATTGTGTGAATACAAGAAACAATATTAGACGCTTCAAAGCATCCCTGTGGAAACTGGGCGGAGTTACATACATTAAATATGTTTACAATCTAGCTTTATTGCATCAGACAAAATTTCAAGCAATAGAACTACATTTGGAATCTTCTGGAATCTTGGGATTGGAACTACACGAAACCTCCCGTGGGAAGTGTTTCTTCAGCTTTCTAGGTCTTTCATCTAGCACAGCACATTCTTTAGGAATCCAATTTACAAAGGCATCCTGATACAAATTGCCAATCTCAAAAGTAATCATTTATCTCTGAATTGATGCATCGTAGAACACAATTACCCCCCCCCCCCCCCACACACACACCTAAACTAAACTTTGTAATGGCTTAGCTGAGCACTACTTAGCAATATATCTTCACCTTATTCATTCCATGAGAGAATAGATACAAGCCATAGGAGCAAAATTAGGCCTTTCAGCCCATCAAGTCTGCTCTGTCTTTCATTCATGGCTAAGCAAATTTTCCCTTCCTACCCTTACTCTCCTGCCTTCTCACCATAACCTTTGACACCCTACTAATCAAGAATCTTTCAGTCTCTGCCTTAAAAAAAATCCAATAAAACTTGGCCTCCACAGCTGTCTGTGGCAATGCATTCCACAGCCACCACCCCCTGGCTAAAGGATCTGGCTCCAGATGACCTTCCACCATTATGCACTCTGCAGCCACCCCTCAGAAACCTCTTGATTTCACATCAGTCTTACCTGTAAACACACCAGAAACTATTCAACACAATTCAGCTCTAGACTGCCCCTTAGTCTGAAGCGGATTAGAGCTGAATTGTGGCAAATTTGTGTTTACTTTGCACCCAAAAAATATTCAAAAGTTGGAGTTTCTTAACATATGATGTGGATTATGAAAACCTCTATAAAGTGCACCAGACTTAATACTGGATCACCAACTATGTGAGGACAACACAAATCAACTCCATTCACAACTCATTTTTTACAAAAACCTGTCATGAATCAAATCTGATTGAATGGTTAATTTTCTTGCATTCACAAATAATGTTTAATGAGGGGCTTTTTATTTTCTATGATTGATTTTGAGCTTATCCTTAGAATCAGTATCTGAAGGATCCCAACCCAAAATGTAACATATCCATGTTCTCCAGAGATGCCACCCGACCTTCTGAATTACTCCAGCACATTGTGTCTTGATTTCAGTTAAACATGTATTAGAGATCAGTGCATGTTATGTATATTAACTGTCCTGTTAGGATCACAATGAGCTTTATGATTGCAGAAGCTAGAAATGTTCTAGGAGTGTCGATTGGCTTTTTCAGGCCAAACTCTTTAGGATATAAAGTAAATGCAAATTTATTATGCCCTTTAGTGCAGAAAACTGCCATATCCTCAATCGATATATGTACATGACTAGTCAGCGTTTTTCACAGCTCTTGCAAAGTTGTAAATTCAGGAATGATGACAAGAGTTTGTTGGAGTGGAGGTATTGACTGTTAAATGTGTTTTTATAACAAAGTACTTTTTAAGATTAGCTGAAGTAATGGCACTTGCAAGGCAATGAAGTGCTATCTGACTGCTTTGAAGCTTCATTAAACTCGAATTAACCTCCATTCCCCAGGGAGGAAAATAAATGTCAAACTACCAGAATTGGATTTCAAAGCCACAACACAAATGCAGTTGTTTTTCATGTTGACCAGGTGGCCCACAAGCCAAAAGATTGTTCCCGGCTGTGATAATTCAATAGTAACTTTTTAGTGCACAATATCATCAACAAAGAAATTATTTGGCTGTTTAGTTCTGGAATGGGTGAAAGTGGTCATCCCCATTGTTTTGGAGTTGCATGTATAGTGTCTTCAATTTATCTGCATTTCAGTAATTTGGATGGGGGGGTTTTCTTCCCATTAGAAGTTCACAACTAGGTCAAGGTACGAGTAAAGCCCCAGCCTAATGTTGAAAAAAAATCTTGCACATGTATCACATACAAATATCCAGGGGACAATAGAGCACATCTTTCTTCAAAAATGATTTTATTGGGAGAACTACAAAAAATTTACAGTACAAATTTTTACAGTCTCACACTATAATCTGTAGTGAACTGACACCAAGTATTTTTAAACAAGTTTTTTTTTCCTTTTGTTACATTCAAAGGATACTTCTGTTAAAGTAGTCAAAAGAGAGTACATAGTGCTCATAATCTGTACCTACTATGTACAAACTAAACCTACTATCATTCACCCACTGTCTTGGAAAATGAAGTTTTTTTTTCTCTTTTGTTTTAATAGCAAATCCCAGGAAAAAAAAATCAAAAGCAGAGTTCCACTCTCCAGCCATTTCAGATTTACTTCAAAAAAGGTTCAGACCAAGAGGTGGCCCCTCACTATTCAAAGTGGTGGCAATGTCTCTCACTCACCCCTTTCTTCTGGGAAGAAAGCTTGCTTTTAAACAAAGTTCACTTTCAAAACTATTACATTCAGAGAACCGACACCCCCCTATTGTAAAAAAATATTTTTTTTAAAAATAGGGAATGCACATTTGTTCTGAAACTTGTTATTTTGGTTAAGGAAAAAAAACTTTCTGTAACTGGACCCTGAAGGCACTGTCAATATAATACTAGGTCCAGGGTGCTACATTTTGGCTCTTTATTTGTTTTTTTAATAAAAAGGGAAACAAAAAGAAAAATCACAGTGTCATTTATACAACAAAAACTTGATGCCACTTTGACTTAAGAATGCCACATTTGAAGTCTGATACTTAGAAAGTTATAACCACTGACTTTGGACGGTCTAACATCCCCAGTTAACCATACATTCTTAAAAAAAGCCTGCCATCGTCGATCCTAACTAGTTCCACAGCATCAATAACTGATTTCTGGCACATAGAAACCATGCAATCGTTCATTTCGTAAACAAGGGAAAAAAATTAATGAAATAAATATTACATACAATCTCTTAAATTAAGATTTTATCATTTACAATAAAATAACCAAGTGAAGTTACAAAAAACAAAAACGGCATATATTACTGTGAAAAGAACACACTCCACATTCTGCAGATTAATAATGGCAATCATAATTTAAACATAATAAAAGAATATATATCTATTGTTCTCATCATACGCGATAAATACAGTATGAACAAATTACCAATGTATACTTTCTCGAGATAATAAATAAGTTAAATAGTTTTTATAGCGAGTTGTCTTGCGATGTGCTATCACATCAACTCAACAGCTAAAAAAAATTTAACAATCAGCAGTTATTTCAACAATTACAACTAACTCAACGAACGAGTGCCTCACAAAAAAATCTGCAACACGTTTCTCCTCTCTAAAGCCAAACGGGCCACTAGGTGGCAATGGAAAATAGATTAACTTGCAACAAAGTTTGGAATGAAGTTCGTTTTTTTCTCTTAAAACAAGGCAAAAGAAAAAAAGCAAGTCCTGTAATATTTTGTTTCCTTAAACGAAGGCATTTTCTTGGCAGGATTTTTTTGTTTTGCAATTTCGTAAATAAGTTTTGTTAAATAAAGCAGTTCTCGGATTTTTATTTTGTTGTATTACTTATTTTCGTTTGTTGCTTTTAATCTTCGGAAATGGAGAGCCTGCTGAAAATGGGAAGGCGTCTGCCCGGGTCCATGCTGGGGGACTCGGAGCCGCTCAGGCTGCCGGAGCTCAGCGAACCGCTCAGGTAGCTCTCCCGGTCGGAGAGGGAATCCGGGGGGCTCGGCGGGGCGTCAAAGACCGGGGAATCGGCCAACCTCCGCAGGCACGACTGCATCTGGCTGAGGAGGTAAGGGGGAGAGGGCGGGCAGCCGCCGGCGGGTTGTTGCTGGCCGTATCCCCCGGTGCTTGCTCCTCCACCACCGCTGCCAGCCAGCTGCTGGGTCTGGATGGCCAGCGGGGTGAGCAGGTTACTAAGCTCCTGGCTGGAGAAAGTAAAGGCATTGTTGGCGCAGCTCGGCAGTGTGGGCGACATCAGCTCGTCGCAGAAAACGAAGGAGGAGGAGGCGGCAGAGGAGGAGGAGGAGGAGCAGGGCGGCGGGGGCGTCCGGGATGTCGGGCTCTCCAGCAGCGGAGACTCGAGTCCGCTGGAGGTGCTGGGGAAGCCGGAGAAGCTGAGGCTGTGATGCAACTTGGGTCGCTGCTGGTGGTGGTGGTGGAAAGAGTTGACGCCGTTGTTGTTGCTCGGCGCTTGCCTCCTCTCCTCGGCGTTGTGAATGAAGTGGCAGCGGGGGCCGTAGGGGCAGAAGCCGATGGTGTGGAATGTGCGGCACAACTCCGTCTTGTACTTGGGGTGGCGGGTCAGGCTCCGCAGTTCGTGCATGCCGTGCGCGAACTGGCACTTGTCGCCGTACTTGCAGGTGCCGCTCTCCTCGAAAGGCCGGCACAACTCGGTCTTGTAGCGGGTCGAGTTGACCTGCCCCCCGCCCGGTTGCTTTTGCTGCTGCTGCTGGACGAGATGCAGAGGGCTGAGCGGCGCGTGTTGCTGCTGGTGAAGCCTCTCTGCGCTCTCGCTGAACGAGCGATCGCGGAACTTATTCTCTTTGTTCAGCATGGCCGTTTGGTTCGATTCCTTGATATTGGGGAAAGATGTGCTGGGATATTTGCTGGACGAGCTGTTGGCCAGCGCTTGCAAGTTGCTGGTCGAATGCCGTCTTAAAAATCCCGGTGCAAAACTTGTTACAGGGGTCCCCACTGCCTTTTTATCCAGCATGCTATTGAAGTTGTTGTAGTTATTCAGAGACTTTTCGTTCTAAATAAAAAATAAAATAAAAAGCAATGAATTAGACAACATTCAAACAATTCAAACATGCACATTCAGAATACATTGAGGTTGCGTGGCTAAAAGTTTCAACTAAAAAAACTTGCAAAAGTTTTTTTTCTCGTCTTAACTTTTAGTAGTCGGCTCCCTTTTGCTTTTTTTGTTTTACCTTGTTGCACAAGAAATCGTTGATATCGTAGAAGGCAGATAGAAGTGCTGCAGACATCTTCACGCAGAAGTTTCTACAACCGAGATCCTGCTGGCGTGAAAGCTGGAGGAGTCACACAGCTGCCTTTTTTCCCCCAGCAAAAAGAAACGTGAGGTCCGAATGTATAGATAGGAGGAGAAAAAAAATAAAAAAAAGTATTTTTTTGGTGGTGGCGAAGTTGAACTGCTAGAACTCTTCCTTCTGTCTGCCTTGTTATAAATATTGAGCACAGAGCTGGGGGAGGGATTAACCAGCCTGCTTTCGAACCCTGGCCCGGGATCTCCATGACAACGGCGACATGATTGACGGGCGCTCCTTAACTCGTTAGCATAGGCTAAAGTGCAAAAAAAAGTCCTTATCTCACGAGCTGGGAAAGTCAATATCACTTTTGTCACGAAAAACAAATTTCCCCCCCTCCCGATTAAACTAGATATGCGTCTTAAAAAAAAACTATAATGCCGTAAAGACTTTTGCAACTTTTTGAACGGTTTGCGAGGCTTTTCTCTGTGTGTGTTGGCCTTCGATGAAATACCGATACATGGGAGGGAATGCGTCACTCCAGTTACAAAGGCGCACAGCTGTGTTACTTCCAGTTGAAGCAGAGACTCTGCATTAAGTAAACTGGCGGGATTTTATTCCCCCTTCCCCCCCCCCCCCTCCTCGCTTAACCGAGCAGAAAAAGGTTTCCTTATTGCAATAATGTGGAGTTCGTCTGAAAATGCCACAAGTTTGCTGCAAGGGTTATGTGTAGTCTGGTGTGGAATAGTGGCATTTGATTTTATTCCGGCGGGGGGGGAGCTGACTTGCATATCGATCACAAGACACACAAACGTTTGCCAGCATGTTTTCTTTAAGTCGCACTGAAAATTTCAAACTTAAAAGTAAATAATCGAAGTTTATGTAGAAACACAGGAGTAAGTGTTAATCTTTTATTTGTACCGCTCAAAACATTAAGGTGAAACTGACCATTCCTAAAATGACCATTAAAGCAGGCACAGTCCCCCTGCAAAGGGGGATCGGTTAGACAACTGCAGATTTTCTACACATGAGAAGGTGATATTCTCAACTTCACGGGTTGTGACTATCCTCGTTAACATTTAACTTAAGCCTATTTGCTTCCTCCCCACCCGAATCATCAGTACAATTCCGGGGGGGGGCAATTACCATTTGCGACTCAAAAGTGCGTTTTAGATCATTTCGGGGACGAAAGGAACAGTCCGTTTATTGCAAAGCAAGGGACAAAAAAAAGTTACGGAGAAAACGGCACACAACTGGTATGCGCAACTCTGTTAATGACTGCTGCGTGGTTCTCCCGGCCGCCCATCCCCCTGCTCGGAGTCGCATGGGTGGATACAACACACTGACAGGAAGTCAGAGGAGAAAAAAATGACGAAGCCTTATTGAATTTTTTTTGCAACATCTCGATAGCTTTAAACTATTTCAAATGTTAATTACACGTGGAATCATAAACTCTGGTCCGGATCCAGCTGCATTAAAGCAAATTTCGGCTTCGCAGGAGGGGGAAGTTTTACCCCCTTTTAAGTCTGCAGGGTTTGCAGACAGACGTTACAGCCAAACTGGCTACAATTTGGCGCAACGAGGTACTGCCCCCACCTTCCACCAACTCCTCAACCTGCTGTTCTTAGACTGTCTAGGCGACCACCGCGTTTTTTTCTCTGATGTTGGTGCTTTGCATTGACGTAGTTCTTAAGTCTCCTATTTTGGAAACTTAAAAAAAAAATGAAACGAAGAATGCGTTTTTTTTTAAAGCCAATGGACGATAAGTTTAAAAGTACAGTCCGCCTCCCCGATTGCCGTATGCTTCCAGCTTTTAAACTTCACCGAATAAACTGGATTTAAAAATCTATTTCTGCAATGTAAAAGGCAAGAAACTTGCTTCCCTCCCGCCACAAGCTATTTTTTTCTGGGTAATGCTTTAAAAAAAAATGCATTCAAAGTGGACTTCAACTACAACCTATGCGATTTCTGCCACGTTTTGCTGACAACTTGTTTCAGTGCCACGCTGGATCCCCCACCAGAATGCAACGTTTAGTAAGAATCAGTCTGTCCTTCCCCATGGGTAAAATCGAATTATTAAGCCCTGACATATTTGGCTTTGCACAAACAGCCTTGCCCCTTCCCTCCCCTCCCCCTTCAGCTGCAGCAGTATTCAGACTTGGAATCGATCGGCGGAGCAGCGAGTGGCAAACCCCTTAGCAGAAGGGAGCGCCCTCTTGTGAGGCATCTCCAACACAGTAGAGAATTGGGTTCTTGGCAATTTAACCCTCCCCCACCCCACACTGTACCGACACAAGGCAAGATCACAAAACCCCAACGTTAGTCATTTTCTTCATTGCAAATTAATTTTGCAAAGTTGGTGCGCAAAATTTGAGACCAGTAAACCAAAGATTAAATTTTAACATTTTTAAACAAGTCTTATCAGACGAGGTGCATCTGATCTCTATTAGGGGAAGAATGTAGGGTTGGGTTTCCCAAGTGAACAGAATCCCATTGTTGTAACAACATGTGCCATATGCAGTGGCTGCTTTCTTAAGAAATTATTTGTACATGGTATGAGCAGATCAACGTTGCAGAATGTCTGAAGACGGGTCTTCTTGGTTCTTGGTTACTTGGTCCTCCAAAATATTCCAACTGGAATTTAAACGAGGTGGTGAAGGGAGGGGTTAAGCCAGAGAGGGTCTTAACCCAACCTATTCCTTCTCTACAGATATGCTGTCTGCCCGCTGAGTTACTCCAGCATTTTGTGTCTATCTTCGGTGTAAACAGCATCTGCAGTTCCTTCCTACACACAATGTTGCACAATTGTAATGACAGTTGATCATTTTATACAAGTGAGTGGTGACAATTGGTGAAGGGGGTTCCCCTACCCAAAATGTCACCTATCCATGCTTTCCAGAACTGCCTGGCCCGCTGACTTACTCCAGCACATTGTGTCTTTAAAAACAAGATAAATGGTCTCTAGATATTTTAGTATCAACTAGAAATAAAAAGCAATCTCCCGAGGGCTTTATCGATGGTTTATAATATTCTTTAGTACTGTCAACAATAATTGAGGAAAATGATAGGTTGCAAGGTTTTCGTCCAGTATTGAGCCATCACACAGGGCTGACCCCACTCTTGTGAAACAGTTATATCTGCTGAAACGTATACATTGACATTCAGACCATGCAATGATGGTAGAATTGCTCAATGGTTTGCTTCAGTTTTTCAGTGAGTGATAGGACCTGAAAGGAAAAAAGAAATGAGAAATAGTAGGAATGCATAACATGTATTGAAAACACAAAAGGACACAAAGTGCTGGAGTAACACAGCAGGTCAGGAGAACATGGATAGGTGACGTTTTGGGTCGAAACCCATCTTCAGAAGTTGTTCTCCAGAGATGTTGCCTGACCCGCTGAGTTACTCCATCATGTCTATCTTTGGTATAAACCAGCATCTGCAGATCTTTGCTTCTACATTTCGTCTGCAGTTCTTTGTTTCTATACCGTTCTTGAAAACATTAGGCCACATTAGTAAATCATATAAAGGGCAAGATAAGAGGAATCTGAGGACCTTGCCACTTGTTGATGTGAAGTAACCCAAACAGTCTGTAAATGCAGATGGTTCACTGTTGCATTAAGTTGCAATATGCCAAGACACTCAGACACAGAATCCCATCCACTGTTTTAAGTATGTTCAATGGTACTTGTATCCAATGTACTTTACTTTAGGCTTTAGAGTTACAGCGTGGAAACAGGCCCTTCATCCCACTGAGTCCACACTGACCTGTGATCATCCCATATACTAGCACTAACCTACACACTAGGTACAATTTACAGAAGCCAATTAACCTACAAGCCGAAGATAGACACAAAATGCTGAAGTAACTCAGTGGGACAAGCAGCATCCCTGGAGAGAAGGAATGGGTGACGTTTCGGGTCGAGACCCTTCTAACCTACCTGTATGTCTTTGGAGTATGAGAGAAAACTGGAGCACCCGGAGGAAACCCATGTGGTCGCAGGGAGAATAAACAAACTCCGTACAGACAGCAGCCATAGTGAGGATTGAACCTGGGTCTCTGGTGTTGTAAGGCAGCCACTCTACCGCTGCGCCACTGTGTTGACTAAGTAAAATAGACTGACGCAATTCATCAATGGAAAATTGAGGTAGTGGAAAAATTAAAGTAATTGAAAGAACCCCATATCTAAAAACTCTTTTGTTCCATAAATGGCATTCCATACCATTCGAAGTACTTGCTAGTATCTACATGTTTTGATGTATGTGGAAAGTGATAAGCACTGTACAGTTTCAATGAAAAATATAAGTTTAAGAGAGATGAGCCTTTTCATCTGTGGCAGTTCTTTCCTGGCATGCAAGCAAATGTGTTTATATAATATAACAGCATTCCTATGTATTACTTAGGTATATCTTCGCCCTCCCCTTCCCTATATTTTAATGAAAAATATATTTTTAGAAGTCCAATGGCATACAACGTAGGAGCAGTGTTGCATGCAAATAGTATTTAACTACAGAGTACTTGCTTTTTCCACAGTCCAGTTAATTTGGACGTGACATACCCCATTTAAAAATGTTTAATAACAAACTACAATATAAATCTAAAATCTAAAAATAAATAAATTGCAGTTGTGTTGTTTAGTTCCGTACTTTGCTGCAGGGCCTCTTTATAACCTAAGTCTTTCTTCTTAAGATCGATGTCTTTTGCAGCTGTGATATTAGTAGTTCCATAGTATAAACATTTGAAATAAATCAATCCTTTGCAAAGTCCATATAATCCTTAATTGGTTTTGGGTCTTTAGGTGCACTTTGTGTACATTACAGCTGTAAACGTAACTGGGGACTATTATACCACACATCCTTCTAATGTATTCCAACTTGTCATAACTACATTGCTGTCTAACTTATCTAATTTTTTAAAAACTATAATGATATCATTTAGATGGCCTCTCTGGAATTCTTTCAATTAGATCTTCTGTTACCTTTGCTGACAAGGTACCATTTCCCTTTTGCAATATTGAAACTTTTAGGGGGGTGAAGCATCGGGAAAAGAAAAGGCATAACAGGCTGTTTTAAATTTTAAATCACTGCTCCCACAAGCACACATCTAACAAGGTAACCAACCAGGAGTTTGAAGTTTAGGCACCAGCCATCCTCAGATTCTGTTACCTCTGAAACCACTGAAACTTATACCAGTCCAAGGCATACTTACCAAGTAAATATGATGTTAGGATATGTATTTAATGAATTTATTTTCAAAATTATATAACCCAAAGTATTAGTAGTATAGTTATGCTTGCAGATGTCTTGGGGAACTTTGTGAAGCCATGAAAAATGTAATTTGAAACCCGCATATGTACAGATCATTTGGTTTATTTTTTGAACAATGCCTCAAGACTGCCACCTATCTTCTTTCTGCATTAGTGCAATAAGCAACTTTAGACTTCAGAGATACAGCGTGGAAACAGGCCCTTCGGCCCACAGAGTTCACGCTGACCAGTGGCCCGACCAACACACACTTTATAACTTACTAACGTTAATTAACATTTCTTTGAAATGTGGGAAGTAACCGGAGCACCCAGAGAAAACCTACATGGTCACAGGAAGAACATACAAACTACGTACAGACAGCACCAATAGGCAGGATCGAACCCGAGTGTCTGGTGCTGTAAGCAGCAACTCTACCATTGCGCCACCGTGTCATTGAGCACTCTTGACTCCAAGATAACAAAGCAAACGTACACTGAGTTTTCACAATCCAATTCCTATCTGTTCACTGAATATTGAGCAATATAGATCGAAATGGTTAAAAAGAAAATATGTCAGTTAGGATTTTGACATAGAATTCCAGTTCATCAACTTAGTTGCTGTTCGTCAATGGGGTGGCATGGTGGTGCAGCAGTGGCGTTGCTGCCTTACCCTTACGGGTTCATTTCTGACTATGGGTGCTGGGACCACATGGGTTTTCTCTAGGTGCTCCAGTTTCCTACCACACTGCAAAGACATACAGGTTTGTAGGTTAGTTGGCTTTGGTAAAATTGTAAATTGTCCCTAATGTGTAGGATAGTGCTAGTGTACGGGGCGTTTGTTTACAGGCATGGACTCGGTGGGCTGAGAAGCCTGTTTTTTAAATGCTGTTATTGTAACTGCCTCAACTACCTCCTCTGGCAGCTCATTCCATATACCCACCACCTTCTTTGTGAAAAAGTTGGCCCACGAGTTCCTATCAAGTTTTTCCACTCCCACCTTAAAGCTCTGTCTTCTGGTTCTTGATTCACCTACCCATTTTTGTCCTTTTGCATTTTTATTGTTTGTCTTTATGTGTGTGTGTGTGTATATATATCTATCTATATATTACTAAAACTCTCATCTTGTTTGTTTCTATGTGTGTGTACGTGTCTATCTGTCTGTAATTGTGATCCCAGAACTACACCAAAAGGGTACACGATAGCGTTAACATTTTTGCACCACCCTACTCACCATTGTCCTGTGGTAGTTTGTGTCAAGTTTCGTTTAGATTAATGTTATATTTCGCAAGTTATTGACATTTAAAAATGTACAAATTGAAGTTTAAGTTTTTTTTGCAGCTATTGGGATCCAAATCCTTGCTGGCCAAAATTGCAATCGAGGAACACTCAGTCCTTCCAGCAAGTTTTTAGCTGAGGGGGAGGGGGCAATTTTGAAAGTCCTGTAAGCAAGAGGAGTGGGGGCACTGGTGAGGGATAGGTCCCTGCACCGTTGGGGGCTATGGGTGTGCTAGAATATGGGGGAACGGGAGAGTGGTGGAATATTGCGTTGGGGAACAAGTTCTGTTGGGGGATCAGACCTCCCGTGTGGGTTATGGGTGAGTGGTCGAATGTTGCATTGGGGGACCAGCTTGCGTTGGGGGAACGGGTGAATGATATTTTAAACTTTATAAAAAACATTCTTCAAACCACGTTTCCACTAGCCCTGCCTGTCAGCCATATTCGTTGATGTCACAATGACGTCACAGTGGGATCCCAAATTTCATTTACATTAAAAAAGTTTTTTTGAAAATCATGATTTGTTAATCAAAATCTTCAGTTTTCGTTAACAGCTAACATTGTTTAGGTTATTTTAAAGAAAAATTGTGCTTTTCATTGTGGTGGGGTGGGATAGGGGAGAGGTTTCATTTCAAAACAATTATAACAATTTTCATTGTGGGGGATGGGATGGGGGGAGTGGGGGAACAGGGGGATAGAGGGAGAGGAGGTGGTAGGGATGGGAGGGAGGGGAAAGTGGGGGAGGTGAGGAGGGGGGATAGAGGGAGAGGAGGGAGGGAAGTGGGGAGGTAGGGAGTGGGGGATAGAGGGAGAGGAGTGGGGGTGGGATAAGGGGGAGGTGAGGAGTGGGGGAGCAGGGAGATAGAGGGAGAGGAGGGGGGTAGGGAGGGGAGAGGGGTTATGGAGGGAGGGAGGGACTGAGGGTAGGGGAAAGGAGAGGGAGGGAGAGGTGAGGGCAGGAGTGGGGAAGGAGAGGAGGAGAGGGAAAAGAAGAGGGAGGGTGAAGAGGAGGGGGAGGGAGTGCTGGGGTATGAGGGGGAATGGAGGAGGATAGGGGGAGGAAGAGAGATGGCGAGGCGCAGTTGATGGAGGGTTGTGTCACAATGGGAACCCCTCAGCTGCACCTACGCAGTTGGGGGCTATGGGTCAGTTGTGGAATATTGCCTTGGGGAACGGGCCCAACGGGTCCGCACCTGGGACTATGTTTACATCTTCTATTGTGCAGGTACAAGTAAAAATATAATTGTTCTGTTTGGGACATATGACAATAAAACATTCTTGACCCGATTCTTGACTCTATTTCAAAACGTGTCTTGAGCAATTCATTACCTGATTTGTAATCAAATGCAAACATTATTTCAATAGATGTAGCTGTGACCTCACAGTTGTTCTGACATCAGTCGACAAAGCTCATGCAGGATGAACAGTCAGCAACCATCCCCTTTGTAAATCATGCTTCAACATTGGATTTCATGTTGGGGAACTGAAATGTAGACAGTGTCACCTTCTGGAAAGAGTGATGTATTACACCAAGCAAACCTAGAAACAAAACCCACAAAACATGCCTAATTCCTCCCTTTTTCTATTGAGTGCTGGAATCCACAATGTCTTGAACAACAATTTTCAGATACAGTTTATTGGAAGGCTGCAGGGATTTCCTTTTAAACCATAAAAGTGCGGAACCACCCACATATAAATTCTGAGATGTAAGTAGGTCTTTGAAGTTTTCCAAAGCTTGCTTTAGGAAATTGTCCATATGCATTTAAAATGTATGTTAATTGCCATTTTTAATATTAATTTCATGTTTTCTTTTGGTTCATATGAGTGCTGATTTAGCTTCATGGAGTAGCACCAGTATTTAACTGCTTTCTGCATTAGGGGACAGGTATTAATTTATGCGATGAACTGTGACTCTACTCCTTGTACGTTTGTATTGAATTGTCCCTCCACTGTTGTACAATGTTCATCCGTCCATTTCTCAGTTCCAACACAAAGTGGAATCTCTGCCCTATCTCACCTCTGGCACACCTGACTACTTTCTGCAGGCAGACAAGTCTGTTTCTGACACTCACATTCTGCACAAATGTTGTCTGGACCTGCCTACTTTCATTTTTGCCCAGGGTGATTTGGCCTATGATTGGCATGTTGCGCAAGCATGATGTGGTATTGCTTGAGATGGAATTTGTTTTTTTTTAAATGTCAACTCAAATTCATTTTTTACCAAAACTTGGACAGTTCTCACTGTTGGAGTCCATACACTGAATTATCTTAGATTGGAAATAGAAAATTAAAACTATGCAGAGTGCCGTGTAAAATCACAGAGGAACTGGTGGTTTTATGTTGGCTATCTGCTAAAGTAATTCAAATCCAATCTCACGGCCCCGCTGTCTGAATATCTTCTGATGACCTTACAACTTTCTCTTCAAGTGGCTTAAAGTTTTCCTTAAAATACGCACAAATGTCTGCCGCATACACTCCCACATTTTGATCATGTTCAGAGAATTTCATTGTTCTATCTGGGACATATGACACTAAAACACTCTTGACTATAATGTAAGCAACAGTTAATATTCCTTCTCACTTATTGATTCACAACTTTTACCTAAAACAAAATGATACATTTCTTCCTAACTTTCTCACCTCCTGCGCAAATTCAAAAGTGACTGCCAAACTAGTGGGTGGCATAGTGGCGCAGCACAGGTAGAGTTGCTGCTTTATAGCCGGGTTTGATCCTGATCACGGGTGGTGTCTGTACGAAGTTTGAATGTTCTCTCTGTTTCCTCCCATATTCCAAAGACGCACAGGTTTGTAAGTTAATTGGCTTCTTTAAAAATTGCAATTTGTCCCTGGGATTGTGCTAGTGTTGGGGTGATTGCTGGTCGGCACGGGTTCAATGGGCCGAAGGGCCTGTTTCCGCACTGTATCTCTAATCTGAACTAAACTGAAGTGTTCCTGGGATGAGCATGTTTCTGGAGACTCTATTGTCTGAATTATTCAAGCTATCGTTTGAAGCCACGATCTGCAAATGCGAGTGAGTGTGTAATTGCAGAGCGAAGGCAGACGGCAACTCTTCCCCACTGTGGCATTTTAAAATTACAAATGCTTAATATCCCTCCCTCCTGGAAACATATCCTGACATCCTCAACTATCTTTACCTTTATACATGAAAATATATCTTTAGTCATCTTTCTTTAATCTATTATAATTTATCTTTTATTTTCCTACAATGCTTTTTGTCATCTTTTGATATTATTAACCTTTTATTTTTTCACATCACTTTATTTAGATCCATTTAAATAGATTTTTTTTTTAATTACTATTTAAAAAAATAAAAATCACTTTTTTAAAGTCTATTTACCCATAAATCTTAAGGACTTTGTACTTAAATATGTGATTTCTTTCCGCAGTGTGAACCAGTTTCTCCATCATCTCACTGAACCTTGCCTTTTCATTTCCCCCTCCTTGCATCGATTGAATCCTACAGTGTTCAGTATCATTTCCCAATATTCTGCTACCCTCAATAGCCACTGGCCCTTCTTGCTTCCCCAGACAAAATCAAGCATTTATTCTTCTGTGATGGACTGGAAGGATAGTGAACTTTGGGCTTTCTTTTAAAAAAAAATGTTCTCCACTTGTTATCTACAAATACCTTAAATTCGCAACCTAAATGCTTAAATGAACATATTGACTCAAGAATCAAGTCAAGACAAGAGAGTTTATTGTCATGTGTCCCAGATAGGACACATGACAATAAACACAACAGTTGATAGCAGTCATAAATACAGATCAGATCAGTGTGTTCATATTCCATAGAATATATATATATATATATACACACATCAGTAAACAGATAAAGTGCAATAGGTTGTATAGTTCATAGTTTGTTTGAAGTTGTGTTTAATAGTCTGATGGCTGTGGGGAAGAAACTGTTCCTGAATCTGGATGTTGCAGATTTCAGGCTCCTGTACCTTCTACCTGACGGCAGTGGGGAGATGAGTGTGTGGCCAGGACGGTGTGGGTCCTTGATGATGCTGGCAGCCTTTTTGAGGCATAGAAACATAGAAAATAAGTGCAGGAGTAGGCCATTCGGCCCTTCGAGCCTGCACCGCCATTCAATATGATAATGGCTGATCATCCAACTCAGTATCCTGTACCTGCCTTCTCTCCATACCCCCTGATCGCATTAGCCACAAGGGCCACATCTAACTCCCTCTGAAATATAGCCAATGAACTGGCCTCAACTACCTTCTGTGGAAGAGAATTCCACAGATTCACCACTCTCTGTGTGAAAAATGATTTTTTCATCTCGGCCCTAAAAGACTTCCCCCTTATCCTTAAACAGTGACCCCTTGTCCTGGACTTCCCCAACATCGGGAACAATCTTCCTGCATCTAGCCTGTCCAACCCCTTAAGAATTTTGTAAGTCTCTATGAGATCCCCCCTCAATCTTCTAAATTCCAGCGAGTACAAGCCAAGTCTATCCAGTCTTTCTTCATATGAAAGTCCTGCCATCCCAGGAATCAGTCTGGTGAACCTTCTCTGTACTCCCTCTATGGCAAGAATGTCTTTCCTCAGATTAGGAGACCAAAACTGTATGCAACACTCCAGGTGTGGCCTCACCAAGACCCTGTACAACTGCAGTAGAACCTCTGTGCTCTTGTACTCAAATCCTTTTACTATGAATGCCAACTTTCTTCACAGCCTGCTGCACCTGCATGCCTATTTTCAATTACCGGTGTACCATGACACCCAGGTCTTGTTGCATCTCCCCTTTTTCCAATTGGTCACCATTCAAATAATAGTCTACTTTCCTGTTTTTGCCACCAAAGTGGATAACCTCACATTTATCCACATTATACTGCATCTGCCATGCATTTGCCCACTCACCCAGCCTATCCAAGTCACCCTGCAGCCTCCTAGCATCCTCCTCACAGCTAACACTGCCCCCCAGCTTCGTGTCATCCGCAAACTTCGAGATGTTGCATTTAATTCCCTCGCCCAAATCATTAAAATATATTGTAAATCGCTGGGGTCCCAGCACTGAGCCTTGCAGCACCCCACTAGTCATTGCTTGCCATCCTGAAAAGGACCCGTTCACTCCTACTCTTTGCTTCCTGTCTGCCAGCCAGTTCTCTACAAACATCAATACTGAGGCAGCGACTGGGATAGATCCCCTCGATGATAGGGAGGACGGAACCGATGATGGACTGGGCAGAGTTTACGACTTTCTGCATCCTTTTCTGTTCCTGGACGCTCAGGTTGCCAAGCCACGGTGCAACCGGTCAGCATGCTCTCTACTGTGCACCTGTAGAAGTTCAAGAGAGTCCACCATGACATACCGACTCTCCGTAATCTTATCGGGAAATAGAGGCGCTGATGTGCTTTCTTTATAATTGCATCAATGTTCTGGGACCAGGAGAGATCTTCGGAAATATGAACGCCCAGGAATTTGAAGTTCTTGACCTTTTCCACCATCGACCCATTGATATAAACGGGACTGTGGGTCCCCATCCTACCCCTTCCAAAGTCCACAATCAGTTCCTTGGTTTTGCTGGTGTTAAGAGCCAGGTTATTGTGCTGGTACCATTTGGTCAATCGGTCAATCTTGCTTCTATACTCTATCACTCCCCATCAGTGATATTAATATTGGATCAATGGTTCAATCGTATTTTATTGTCATGTACCCAGGTACAGCAAAATTATTTTTTGCGCACAGTTCAGTAAAAATCTTACTCTATATCAGTGGTTCTTAACCTGGGGGTCGTGACCTCCTATGGGGGTCGTTTGGGGCTTTGACGGAGGTCATGAAGGGGACACAAATAACATATCAATTTGCTGACCCCATGTTTTGGAACCTAACAAAGATACATACCACATACAGTATTTTGTTCGCGTATGCGCGCACTGGTGCCAAAAAGGTTAAGAACCACGGCTCTACATAAACAGTGTCATACATAAGTACAAGTATGTTTCGTTCAGTTTAGAGATACAATGTGGAAACAGGCACTTCGGCCCAGCGAGTCCACGCTGACCGGTGATCACCCATACACTAGTTCTATCCCCCACATTAGGGACAATTTACAGAAGCCAATTAACCTACGAACCTCCACATCGTTGGAATGTGGGAGGAAACCGGGACACCCGAAGAAACCCATTTGGTCACAGGGAGAAGGTACAAACTCCGTATAGACAACATCTGTAGTCGGGGTTCAAACCCGGGTTTCTGGCACTGTAAGGCAGCAACTCCACCACTGCACTGCAGTATAGGAATAGTAAATTGCACTAAACTGCTACATGTTGGCACATTTACGGCGCCATTTTGTACGGTTCAAGCCCAAAGGTGCCATAAATATAAACCTAACCTGACCACAAAAGTCAGATGTCCTGGTGGCGGCACTGCATTGGAGATGCAGGGGTCGGACTGCCCTGGCGATGTTGTCAATGTCCTTCACTGCTGCACCACCACTGTGTGCCACTGCAGGCCATGTCTGATCCACCCGCTTGGCCTCGTGGAGGGGCACTTGATCTACTCGGCTCCCAGGCTGGCGCAGGGTTTCCAGCGGACCACTCCACTGGCACCTCAATCCGTAGACATTGACCAAAGAACTCGCCATCCGTCTCTCACATGGCCACTGCTCAGCATTGGTGCCCTGGGCTCCCGTGGAAGTATCAGTTGCACAACATGTTTGTGTGTTTAGATCAAATCTAAATACCATCTGATTGTTGTATTGTTCCAGAATGTGAGCTTCAATGAGGTGAGAATCCTGTGAATTATTTCTATCAGGTTTTTCTTCTGCATATCTGATTAAAGATAAGAGTCAATATGTGGGATGCAAACATAAAACATACATAGAAACATAGAAACATAGAAAATAGGTGCAGGAGTAGGCCCTTCGAGCCTGCACCGCCATTCAATGTGATCATGGCTGATCATCCAACTCAGTATCCCGTACCTGCCTTCTCTCCATACCCCCTGATCCCTTTAGCCACAAGTGCCACATCTAACGCCCTCTTAAATATAGCCAATGAACTGGCCTCAACTACCTTCTGTGGCAGAGAATTCCAGAGACTCACCACTCTCTGTGTAAAGAATGTTTTCCTCATTTCGGTCCTAAAGGAATTCCCCCTTATCCTTAGACTGTGACCCCTTGTTCTGGACTCCCCCAACATCGGGAACAATCTTCCAGCATCTAGCTTGTCCAACCCCTTAAGAATTTTGTAAGTTTCTATAAGATCCCCCCTCAATCTTCTAAATTCCAGCGAGTACAAGCTGAGTCTATCCAATCTTTCCTCATATGAAAGCCCTGACATCCCAGGAATAGTAAGATTGAACGAGAACTTACCAGTTCGAAGGTTGATCTTTATTTTATGAGGAGTCGAAGTGAGGGATTTCGTGAAGAGCCCGCCGGCGCGCATGCTCGACATACTTCAAAGTAGCGGCGTGGAATCACAGAACCAACAATAGAAATGACTTCGCATAGTATGATTGAATTGACTAAGATTACCAGATGAAGGTGATTGAGGGTTGGGCGAGGAGGGCACAAAATCCCTCACTTCGACTCCTCATAAAATAAAGATCAACCTTCGAACTGGTAAGTTCTCGTTCAATCTTACTATTTCATTTCGGAGTCACGTGAGTGACTTCGTGAAGACTTCAAAGCTTCTGTGATTACACGCCCTGGACCACGTCCATGCTGACACACCACTACCAGGGATGGATGGGAGGAACAAACTTGCTCAATAGTTCATACTGCAAAACAAGAGCATATTTATTAATAACAAATCAAAAACCCCTCATGCGGGGACATCTCCACGTTCTTGACCGGCATTCAGCACGGCTTCTGCGAACTGTAGAGGAGCAGCAACAGGCTTGTTATAAAAACGCTGGAACACAGCTTCATTCGCCCATCCTGCTGTGGTAAGAATTTGGTCCATGGGCACCTCCATGACCCTCGCCGCTGACGTCGATGCAGTCCTGGTGGAATGAGACTTGAACACATTAATGTCGATACCTGACTTACCCAAGACGACTCGAAGCCACCTGGATATCGTCTGGACTGTCACTCGATGATGAGGTCTCTTATGAGTGACAAGCAGGTATCTCTCCATTCCTCTGATGCGTGCCGTCACCTTGACATAGTGGCGGATATGTGAGGCTAAACATAGCCTAGCATCTGCGGGGTATGCCGGGAACTTCAGCTGCAGCCCTGTGCACCCAGGTCTATGCTGCTTTAGTAGCTCGTCAATGAAAAAGACTACTTCTGTAGGGGTAGATGTCATTCTGTCGACACGAAGTTTGTGTAGTGTCTGTACCCTCTGAGCTGAAGTCAGCGCTAGTAACATCACCAGCTTCATGGTGAGTTGGTCCAGTTGGAGCCCTTCCATGGGAGACCACGTCCTGAGCAGGGTTAATACGTCCCTGACATCCCAGGTGATATTATAGCGTGGTGTAGGCGGATTCATATTGAATATACCCCGCATGAGTCTGGACACTAGCCTGTTGGATCCTACCCCAATCTTGAGGTAGAATGATAGCGCACTTCTGGCGCTGTTGATGGCACTGTAACTTAAGTGTTCATCATGGTGCAACCCCGCGAGGAATTCCAGGACGTCGGTTATTGTCACGTCATCGTACGTGATGCAAGAGCGGCTGCAGTAGGCTTCCCACTTCTTAATATGCGAGCGGTATCTTCGCCTTGTGGACTCTCGACACGACGCCCCGATGGTATCCATGGTCCGAGCCGAGAGGCCGTATTGGACTAACGGCCTGTTCAGAACCTGCAAGCCAACAAATTTAAATAGCCATGGCAGGGATGTGGCTCCCCTGAGACAGGGTGAGTAACCAATTGTGGGCAACCCTTCAAAAGGACCCAAGGTTCGTTGAGCATGTCAAAGACCACCGGATACCAAGGCTGTGTGGGCCAGTCGGGTATAATAAGGATGCCCTTGGCAGCATCTGCCTGAATCTTTCGCAATACCCGACTGATGAGGCAAAACGGAGGGAAGGCATAGAAAAACCAATTCCCCCAGTCCAGCGAGAATGCATCTAGCGCTATTGCCCCAGGATCTGGTTCCCATGAAACGTAGGCTGGTACCTGATGGTTCAACCGTGACGCAAAAAGGTCAATGTCCGGTTTACCAAATTTGGCTGTGACTTTAGAAAAAATCTCAGGATGCAACATCCATTCAATGTTGTCATTAAATTTGCGTGACCTGGTGTCCGCCACAGTATTAAGCTCACCTGGCAAATAGGTAGCTGAAATCCAAATGTCTCTTTGAACACACCAGAGCCAAATTGAGTTAGCCAATTTGTCACACGAAACTGACCTGGTACCACCCATATGGTTTAAATATGCCACAGCTGTGGTGTTGTCTATTTGGAGACGGACGTGTGCTCCAACAAGCTTGGAACAATATGCACGAAGTCCGTGGAATGCTGCCAGCAACTCCAAATAGTTAATCCCTTGAGTCAACAACATCGATGCCTCAAGGGTGTCCCATCTGCCCCCACAACTAGAGCAATTATCAGTAGCTCCCCAGCCATTGGAGCTTGCATCAGTCTGTAAACATACCACCGGATTAGCCTCCCTGACAGGCTTAAATGAGTTGCTAATGTGACACACCCACCATTGCAACTCAGTTATCGCTTCGGACGGCAGCTGCATTGATCGATCGTAATGACCAGCGTTCCGTTTTAACGCAGTAATTTTAGCTCTTTGCAAATTCTGATAATGCAAAGGTCCATATCGTGCTGCCGGAAACAAAGCCACTAGCTTGCCAATTACTGTGGCTGTATGCCGAATCGATGGTATATTGGGGCCAATTAAATCTCTGCACACCTTAGTGACTTCCTCAATTTTGTTAATTGGTATAGTTATCCTCATGCTCATTGAGTTCACCGTGAACCCTAGGTAATTAATTACCTGGGCAGGGCAGAACTTCGATTTCTCTGGATGGACAATGAATCCTAATTGTTGAAATATATTGACAGCAGCTGCAACACCCTGTTCAGCCAATTGCAGGGTGTGGCCCACAATAAATCATCTAAATAGGCCATAACTATATGATGTCGTTGTCTCAAATAAGCCATGATTGGCTTCACCAATTTAGTGAACAATCTTGGGGCTGTAGTGAGCCCATTAGGCAAAGCCTTATACTGCCAAAGTTGCCCCATCCAGATAAATTTCAAAAACCTTCTATCATATTTCTGGATGGATACTGAATAATATGCATCCCTCAAATCAATGCATGCCATTAAGCAGCCATGAGAAATCAATGATTTGGCTGTTTCAAACGTATCCATTTTAAAATGAGTATATGTTACAAACGTATTCAAACGGGTTAGATCAATAATGACACGACAGCCTCCATCCTTCTTAGGTCTAGTAAATATGTTCGAAACAAATTCAATTGGCTCATGCACCATTTTCTCAATCACACCCTTCTGTTCCAGACTTAAAATTTCCTTATAACCTGCTGCCTGTTCTGCAGCAGACAATTTGAACGTACGACCAGGCATGTGCTGGGATGGAGGAATGTCGCCATTAATAAACTCAATTTTATGCCCCTGAATATTCCGCAACACATACTCATCACCAGTAAAATTACCCCATGCATCCAAAAACAACCGTAAACGACCACCAACATGGGAAGTTAAACAGAGAGAAAAAAGAGAACCAGACCCCCTCACCTCCGTGGTTACCGGCGGTCCTTGACACGTGTGGGTGGCCGTGGAGGTGCTGGGTTGGCTTGAGGGCGCGGCGTCTTCGATTTCCACAAAGGTCTCTGCCGACCCTGTCCTAAAAAAGACCCTTGGTGCTGGTTCTGGTGCTGTTGTCGTTGTGGAGCTAGAGGGCGAGTCCTCGTCGAGGCACTGGCCGACCCTCGTGAGCGAATGTATGGAGCTTTTGAGCCTGACGGTGTGGGGGCACTCTGAGAGCGCATGATCCCCACCGTTTTGGCTTGTTCGTCAAGCTCTTTGACTCTCTTCGAGAGGTCCTCACCAAAGAGCTGACGGGGCGGCGGCGGCGGCGGTGGTTTGCACAATCCTGCAAACTTCGGGTTGAGTGCTGGGCGGATGCTGTTTTTGCGAAACCCGTTGATTTCGTGCTGGGTCGCGCACAATAAGGCCAGAGCATCTTCCTGGTCCAAATTCAGTTCGTCCCCGTCCACCGACCGCGCAAAGGCGGTAATACCGGCCATGAGGAGTTTCAGGATCCGCTGCAATTTTAGCTCCTGTTGACGGATAGCCGCACTGATGTTGCCCCATATTGGCGTATTGACCACAGGCACGTTGAGGGAGTTGCAGTTTGATGGAGCCTTGTGACGGCTCATAGCCTGGATGAGGACTTCTTCCTGCAGCACCTGATTATTAAGAAAGTCCACTGTGGCTGCCAGCTTTGTATTTAGAGGAAGACCAGCCGTATGTGGGGCCGCGAATTTGGTCGCCACATCCAAGAGTTCCTCCGCTGGCACCTCCAACGGAGGTGGTACGGGATCCACCAGAACCTCCTCCTCCTGCTGCTCCAGGCTGATAGTAGATGTTGGTGAAGACGCCCTGTGCCTGTTGCTGCCCTGCTGTTGTTGACGTTGAAGCAGGAGCTCCAGCAGCCGCTCCATACGGTCAATACGCCCTTCACCCTGAACACTCAGGTGGTCGGAGTCCTCCGGCTCTGAAAAGAAAACCGGGCTCCTGTCATCGGCCCGCACCTCGTCGAGGCCCTGCCGGTGCCGGTAGTTGTCGCTAACAGCCGCCGAGGCGAAACTGCGCGATTCCTGCGCGGGCGTGTTCAACCGCCTCCGTTTAGCGGGAGCTGAAGCCGCTGCCACTAAGGGCACTTGCGGCGAGGTGTCTGCACCAGCCGAAGCATGGCTGCCTGGGGCCCGCGCAGTCTTGCCGGCTGCCCACATCGTGGACGTTGCCGACGCATGGTCTCGCCCACCCATCCATGGGGGGCTCGGCGACCGTGACGAGACCCGACTCGACCGACCCGTCCCGGCGTTGAGAGTCGGGGTGCGCCGGCTGGACCTCACAGCCGCCCCGGGTCTCGCCCTGGAACCTGACCGCTCCTCCGCGACAGGCAATGCCTTAGCCCTAACAGGGTTAGGCTTCTGGGCTCCTGCCCTCCCCCTTCTCGGAGGGCTGAGTGGAACAGACCGTGCAACGGCACGTGCCCTGCTCGAGGTCGCCAGCGAGCCCGCTGACGACCTGACTGCCATGGCAGGGTCCCCCTGCTCTGGCGGCACACCACACTCCTCCTCGTCGAACTCCTCCGAGCTGTGGTGTGCTGGCGGATCTGGACCTGTAATCACAGGGCTTACCCACATCTCCGCCTGAGTCCCGGCCTGCGCTGCAGGTACTGCCGATGGTAAAGGCCCCGGAACTGTTGACCGGCGAACTCGTCCTGACGTCCTCCGGCCCTTCGAACTCCCATCCATGTCCTTGCTGCAAGACATAATCAGACAACAAGGACCACCAACTAAAGGTAGAATACTTACCTCCGTGGCCCCTTATGAAGGGCTGGCGAGGAGCGCGCTCCACCGCCAGCCGTCGCAGCAACGCGTTACGACGATATGTCGAGCATGCGCGCCGGCGGGCTCTTCACGAAGTCACTCACGTGACTCCGAAATGAAATCAGTCTGGTGAATCTTCTCTGTACCCCCTCTATGGCAAGGATGTCTTTCCTCAGATTTGGAGACCAAAACTGTACGCAATACTCCAGGTGTGGTCTCACCAAAACCCTGTACAACTGCAGTAGAACCTCCCTGCTCCTATACTCAAATCCTTTCGCTATGAATGCTAATATACCATTTGCTTTCTTCACTGCCTGCTGCACCTGCATGCCTACTTTCAATGACTGGTGTACCATGACACCCAGGTCTCATTGCATCTCCCCCTTTCCTAATCTGCCACCATTCAGATAATAGTCTACCCACATGTTTTTGCCACCAAAGTGGATAACCTCACATTTTCCACATTATACTGCATCTGCCATGCATCTGCCCATTCACTCAGCCTATCCAAATCACCCTGCAGCCTCCAAGCATCCTCCTCACACCTAACTATACCCCCCAGCTTGGTATCATCTGCAAATTTGGAGATGTTGCATTGAATTCCCTCGTCCAAATCATTAATATATATTGTAAATAGCTGGGGTCCCAGCACTGAGCCTTGCGGCACCCCACTAGTCACTGCCTGCCATTCTGAAAAGGACCCGTTTACTCCTACCCTTTGCCTCCTGTCTGCTAGCCAGTTCTCTATCCACATCAATACTGAACCCCCAATACCGTGTGCTTTAAGTTTGTGTGCTAATCTCTTATGCGGGACCTTGTCGAAAGCCTTCTGAAAGTCTAGATATAACACATCCACTGGTTCTCCCTTATCCACTCTACTAGTTACATCCTCGAAAAATTCTATCAGATTTGTCAGACATGATTTACCTTTTGTAAATCCATGCTGACTTTGTCCAATGATTTCACCACTTTCCAAATGCGCTGCTGTCCCATCTTTAATAACTGACTCTAGCAGTTTCCCCACTACCGATGTTAGACTAACTGGTCTGTAATTCCCCGCTTTCTCTCTCCCTCCTTTTTTAAAAAGTGGTGTTACATTATCTACCCTCCAATCCTCAGGAACTACTCCAGAATCTAAGGAATTTTGAAAAATTATCACTAATGCATCCACTATTTCTGTGGCTACCTCCTTGAGTACTCTGGGATGCAGACTATCTGGCCCTGGGGATTTATCGGCCTTCAATCCGTTCAATTTACCCAACACCACCTCCCGGCTAACCTGGATTTCACTCAGTTCCTCCATCTTATTTGACCCCCGTTCCACTGCTATTTCCGGCAGATTATTTATGTCTTCCTTAATGAAGACAGAACCAAAGTAGTTATTCAATTGGTCTGCCATGTCCTTGTTCCCCATGATCAATTCACCTGTTTCTGACTGCAAGGGACCAACATTTGTTTTAACATATTTTACTAACTTCCTCAAAAATAAATTATAGCCCCTAAACAAACCAATTTAAGATGTTTTTATCTAACTTGTTTTTGTTCTGCCATTGTAACAAGCAAAGAGGATGGTTGGCGTTGCTTGTTTGTGATATCCTGACTTGCTGGTGTGTTATTCTCCTCTAATGTCCATTAAGGGCAGTACAGTGGTGCAGCTGATAGAGCTGATGTCCCACAGTGCCAGAGACCTGGTTCGATCCTAACCTCGGGTCCTATCTATGTGGAGTTTGTATTGTGTCTGTGTGAGTTTCTTCTGGGTGCTCTGGTTTCCATCCACATTCCAAAGACGTGCAAGTTTGCTGCTTAATTAACCTCTGTGAAATTGCCGTGAGTGTGTAGGAAGTGGATGCAAAATTGGGATTGCATAGAACTAGTGTGAACAGGCAGTCGATGGTCTGTGTGGACTCGGTGGGCCAAAGGGCCAATTTCCATGCTGTATCTTTTAAGCCAATCGATCAATTGGATCTTTTATTTTTATTTTTATGACTTGCTCATAAAGCGCTTTTTTCTGCTGAAATATTGGGATAAATGATGCAGATTTCTATGTTCTGCTATACTCAAATTGTTAAAGTGCCAGATGTATAATGTTGACTTTGAACAAAGACTCATTAAAATTGTCAATGAGAATCATCTGAAGTGCTGATTAGAAAGGAAACAGAAACCTCATGAGTTGGAATGCATCTGTCAGCAGTGCCATGATAACATAATGCTATTTAACATTTAACCTGCAATTATGTACAGGCATCATTTATTGATTGAACTAAGGAATCCATTATAAATGAGTCAGCATGTTCTTAAAAATAAGAGCGATTTAATTAGTAGGGCAAGACATTAGTATAATAGACCAATTTGTTGGTTGGTTTGTGGAATGTACTATGTAAATATATTGTTGACCCTGATTTCTACTGTTGAAGATCTGCTAGGATTCAGATGAATGAATGAATGTAATGCATGTTTAGTTAGCTCCTAGTCTCACCAATACTACTGAGAACAGACGCCACATTGCCAATTGCTGCTCACTGATGCAAAAGGGAAGAACATTCTGACCTGGTGAAGAATGTCAAAAAACAAGTCTGGAGATGAGTATCGGCTTCGATTGACCAAGAATATCGTAGATATTTATAACCGCAGTGGTGCAGCGGTGGAGCTGCTGCCTCACAGCACCAGAGACCCACGATTGATCCAGACCGCTGGTGCTGTTGGTGTTGAGTTTGGTGTTGAGAGACCCTGGTTTGATTCTGATAATGGGTGCTGTGGGCGCTGAGTTTATATGTTCTCCCTGTAACCAGGTGGGTTTTATTCAAGTGCCCCAATTTCCTCCACATCCCAAAGATGTGCGGGTTTGTTAATTGGCTTCTGTAAATTTCACCCAGTGTGTAGGATAGTGTAAGTGTGCGGGGATCGCTGGTCAGTATGTGCTCGGTGGACCGAAGGGCCTGATTCCGTGTTGTATCTCCAAAGTAAAGAGATAGAACTAGAGTATGGGTGATCGATGGTCAATGTGGACTCAGTGGGCCAAAGGGCCTGTTTCCATGCTGTAATTCTATAAGCTAGGCTAAGTCAAGCTAAAACCATTTCAAAGGAGTGTTTGACAGCATCAATACCAAATGTGTTTACGTAGAACCTCTAATGTTAAAAAATGACCCCTGGCATAATGAAAAATGGAACACCAATCCAAGACCGTTTATGTTTTAATGGAACTGATCATATTGTGATTGGCACTGCACTGTCAAAATCTCTCGCTAATGGCATCTCTTATGATGGTGCAGCTGGTGGAGCTGCTGCCTCACAGCACCAGAGACCCATCATTGATCCAGACCGCAGGTGCTGTTGGTGTAGAGTTTGCACGTACTCCCTGTGACCAGATTGGTTTCCTCCGGGTGCTCTGGGGGTTCCTCCACCCCCTAAAAAAAAATGTGTGGTTAATTGGCCTCCGTAAATTGCTGCAAATGTGCAGGCAGTGGATGCACAGAACTAGTGTGAATAGGTGATCGATGGCCAGCATGTTCTCGGTGAGCCGAAGAGTCTGTTTTGATGCTGTATCTTTCAATTCACTAAAATATACCTTTTCCTCTCTGAATCACAAGATCTGAGGTCAAGGAATAGTGGTGGTGTAGGGTAGAAAGGAACTGCTTTACACTGAAGATAGACACAAAATGCTGGAGTAATAGTGGGACAGGCAGCATCACTGGAGAGAAGGAATGAGTGACGTTTCAGGTCGAGATGCTTGGGATAGAATCTGAGGCACGAGAGGTGAGAAGTGTTGATGGGAGTTTATTGCCAGATAATACAAGAGCTGATGTCAAAGTTGCAGTTATCTGATTGAGCCAGCATTGACTGTGGCCTTTCAAGATGTTAGTTCAGACTGTCCCTTCAATTGAAGAGCAGATATCAGTGTTTTCTTAGACTTGTAAGTTGATAATGTTCTCGTAGTCAATGAAAACTGATCAGTTTGGGAGACTGACGTATGTGCGCAGCCTGGAAACAATCTGTAGATCTGCTCATGGAGTCGTTCTTGAGGACATAGAACAGTACAGCATAGGAACCGATGCCAAATTAAACAAATCCCTTCCGGCTGCAAAGATCCATATCCCACCAATCCCTGCATGCACATGACTGTCTAAAAGCCTCATAAATCCCATATCTTTCACTAGAAATGTGTTCACATTGAGCTTTCGATTTTACCCTCCTTTGATTTAAAGAAAATAGATATAATCAGCACCTTGTACTCTTAATATGACCTTAAGGTGTTTTGCCAATTCTGTCCATAATAAATTTCACCTTGCAGCCTGTTTACTTGTAAAAGGAAGTGTGTGCTTACTTTTAAAAGTAACTTGTAAGGGTTCACTCTGATGTGCTAGAATATAACAGTCACCACTTCAGACGTAAGGTTTGATTTCTAAAGGGGTTGAAGTTAAATCCATTCCAAGACGTTCTGCTGCTAAAGGGTGGGACCTCTAGTCTACGTTGGAGCCACACCAGTCCAGATGGAGGCGAAGATTAGCTTACTAAAAAGCTTTGAGGATCTAATCTGAATGTCATTGGTAATGATAAGTACGATCATTATCTATGTTAATGATCAATGATAATGAATATGATCAAAAATAATGACCAAATAATGACCAGCCATCATTATTACTTCAAATGTGCCAGCAACACTAATCATTTACAGTGAATTTGTGCCACATTAAAAAAAATCACAACACATGTGTCACAGAGACCACTGCGTTTATATCTTGGGCAGGAGAGTGAATCTTGTTGCCCAGAAAACAGTGGCCGTGAAGTACTTAGCCCCCCAAAGAATCCTTACACACACAAATGTATCAACAAACATTGTGCATGTGGGTACACCATTTAAAGATTCAGGACCACCCAAGGCCCAGGGCATTGAGCTGTATGGATTGGCATACACGTTTAACGTACTTCCCTGTTACAACAAACACAAGGATGAAGATCTGTATCTAATCATGGGACCAGGTTCTGGGGTTTGTAGCAGAAAGAGGTCAGGAGATTGAGGATTGCATTCCGGGTAGGAAGGACATGGATGGGCAGTGAGAAAGGTCATGGCTGAGAACCTGAAAGGAGCAGTAAGAGGTGGAGGTTATGACAGAGGCGTGAGTGTTGGATTATTATTGTCATGTGTACCGTGATACAGTGAAAAGCTTTTGTGTCCATGATATCCAATCGTCAGATAATACTATTCACAAATATAATCAAATTAGGCACATTCAACAGGTAGAGCGAAGAAAATAATACCAGAATGCAGAATATAACTTATGGCATTGTAGCATCACACTTCCAGAGAAACAGTCCAATATCTGCAATGGGGTAGGTTGGAAAATCAGGACAGTACCCTAACTTATGGAAGGATCATTCGAAAGACCAATAACAGTGGGGAAGAAGCTATTCCTGAATCTGGTGGTACATGCTTTCAAGCTCTTGTATCTCCTGTCCGAAGGGGAGGGGGAGGGGAATGATGAATGACCAGGGTGAATAAGGTCCTTGACTACATTTGGCAGATACAAGGAAAGGTTTAGAGGGATATGGGCCAAATGTGGGCAGATGGGACCATGTAGACAGGGCATCTTGATCGACATGGGCAAATTGGGCCGAAGGTTCTGTTTCCATGCTGTATGACTCTCTATGTTGGCTGCTTTCCTGAGGCAGCATGTAGATGTAGTCTATGGTGGGATATCTAGTCTGAAAACGTAAATAATTAATATATTGGAACCTGTTTGGGAAGTTGCCTTTAAATCAGACATTGCTATTGGGGCATTTTGATTCTGAGAGTGCCCAACGGCAGGCAAAAGGGGATTTCCGTGGCAACACAAGGGGGTGATGTCATTTAGTTGTGCATCTACTGTAAGATGCACAATTTGACCTGGAAATGATTTTAAACTTGGTCCCTGCCAGGAAAAGGTTGGTTTTCATCCTTGCAGTGCTGCCAGTGACAGGTTTATTTGCCTATATTTCCAACCCAGTATCTCTTTAAACTTGGAAAACACAATCTCTCATTCAAACCCTTTCATGAAGATTGAGGCTTGAAAATGCTTTTCTCTGTGTTTATAGCCCCTTTCTGTCCATGAGGTTCTTTGACTGTCATTATAAATTTCAGCCATGTGACATTTGCACATAATCTATTTTACCGCTGCAACTAAATCATCAGCCCTTGCAAACCTCCCAGTTTAACTGCAGTCTGAAAATATATTATATAACAGTAATGTATATATACTGCTAATAAACCAAAGTGGTTTATTTTATAATTCAGTTTGCCCACGCAAAATATTCCCTTTTTGATTCGGGTAGTTCTCGGCTTATGTTTGGGACAGCCTGGCTTTAATCTCAGGTGAATTTTCTGTACTGTCAACTCTGAAAAAACAACTTTTTGCGAGACCTTGAGGCCAATTCAAAAGACAGCTGGAAAGCACGAGGAGGCAAATCACTCCAGATGATTTCCTTGAAGTATATCGACTTCCTGTAATGGTTTTAGCAAATGCTCCTCAGACTTCTTTATTTTCTTTAATACTCAGCCCCCACTATTTATTTTGGTAAACTATATCTCCTTGATCTTTCTCGGAGTTACTATATTAATCTGGTTAGATAAAAATGCTGGAGAAACTCAGCGGGTGAGGCACCAATTATGGAGGAAAGGGATAGATGACGTTTGGGGTCGAGTCAATAGACAATAGGTGCAGGAGTCGGTCATTCGCCCCTTTGAGCCAGCATCGCCATTCAATGTGATCATGGCTGATCATCCCCAATCAGTACCCTGTTCCTGCCTTCTACCCATATCCCCTGACTCTATCTTTAAGAGTCCCTTCTTCAGACCCTTCTTCAGGGTCTGTAGAAGGGTCTCGACCCAAAACGTCACCTATTCCTTTGCTCCATAGATGCTGTCTCACCTGCTGAGTTTCTCCATCATTTTTATTTACCTTCGATTTTTCCAGCATCTGCAGTTCCTTCTTAAATATTACACCTGTTATTCAGTTGGTTTTCTCCAAATACTGCTTTTGCTTAGTACACTATCCATTGCCAGCTCTTTCGAGACTTTCTAAAGGATGTTTCCCCGCCCACACCAAATAGTAATTTAGTTTAGAGATACAGCATGGGAACTGGCCCTTCAGCCCACTTTCATATCCACTCCCTACGTGCAATTTTACAGAGGTTAATTGACATAAACCTGTGCATCTTTGGGATGTGGGAGAGAACCGGATCTCCCAGAGGAAATTGATAGTCTTGGGGAGAATGTGCAAACTCCATACAGACTGCACCGGAGGTTAGGATTGAACCTGGGTCTAGCAGTATATATAGCATTAGCTCTATCAACTGCATCACTGTGCCACCCACTATGTTGGAGGTTGGGTTTAAAGTATGGCACTTCATTTTCCTTCCACTTCTACTCTTTCATTTCTTTCTTGACATATATACGTTATTGCAGTGTCATAGTCATCGTATGGAAACAGGTCCTTCGACCCAACTTGTCCATACCAACCAACGCGCCCCATCTACACTAGTCATACCAGCCTGCAATTGGCCCATATCCCCCTAATCCTATCCTACCCATGTACCTGTCCAAATGTTTTTTTTAAATGGTGCAATAATACCTGCCTCAACTACCTCCTCCAGCAGCTCTTTCCATATACCTACCACCACTTGTGTTAAAAAAAAAATTGCTACTTGGGTTCCTATTAAATCTTTCCCCCCTCACCTTAAACCTACGTCCTCCGGTTCATGGATCCCCTACTCTGGGTAAAAAACAATGCATTTACCAAATCTATTCTTCTCATGATTTTGTACCTCTATAAGATAATCGCTAACCCTCCTGCGCTCTAGGGAATAAAGTCAACCTCAACCTCTCCATATAGCTCAGGCCCTAGAGTCCTGGCAACATCATTGTAAGTCATTTCTGCACCCTTGCCAGCTTAACAACATAATTAATGCATGAAACCACTTGAGGGGAACAATGAGGAACTTCTCCTTATGGTTCTCACTGTCATCATCTGATTATTATTCATAAATTAAGTGGATTGAATAGGCAATAGGACCACATGAAAGTTGTTCATCTACACTGATGGTGCACAATTGAGCCCAACATTTTAAACTGCACAAAGAGCTTGTGCAGACACAATGGTGTTAGCTTGGAATTTACCAAGCAAATCTTTTGGTTTTGTAATCACTGCAGTCATTTCTGTCCATTGCAACTGGAGTTAGGCCAACTTTGAACATTAAGGTTTTTGAACAATGCCCAGTTAGTTCACCAGGCCACCTTTATGTCTGTAATGAGAGCTGCAGAATCGTGTGCTAAAATACACTCCGCTTCCCTCTGGGCAGCCTGTTAAAGGAGACTAAAATTCATTGCTCATCTTTCAGTCTTAAAAAAGTTTATTGCTTCACAGGCAAACACAGTAGTTTCATTAGGTGGTGGCTTGAAGACAAGGACCTGTCCCACTTGCGTGCGACTGCGTGCGTTTGGCGCGACCAACCGGAAGTGGAGGTCGCGCGAAGGTTGCGTGTGACATCATTTACGCATATAAACGTGTTGTTATAAACCACAGATATGCACTTCTAAGCACCAAGCCTTCACTTCATTCACACAAAAGCAACGGCATTTTGGAATGGAAATTGTATTGGTGATTTGGTTTTGAAAAGTGGTGGACTGAGGTTGAAAATTCTAATCAACTGGCCGATAGGCCGCTGGCGCGCAAAGATTTCAGTCACTGCAGGAATTTCGGAGCCCCGCACAACTCCATACCCCTCCGCGCTTCTAAGTGGTACCGGCCCCGTGCGGCCATAATGTGCCCGTAGGCATCAAACGACCACGAGGTTGTGTAATTTCCGAGCCAAGGTCGCTTAAGTGGGACAGGCCCTTTAAGCACATCACAGCTTTATGACATTGTAGTCAATTTAGACACAGCTAGATCCCACAATTGGCAATATAATCATGAGCTGATTTTTTGTTTTAATTGTTTACTATTAAAGGATAAATATTATCTGGGAAAGCAGGGATAACTGCCCTACTCATCAAAGTGGTGACATGAATCTTTCATATCCACCAAAGTATCACATTTATTGCCTAATCCTAATTGCCGTTTAGAGACGAGTGGGAAGCCAATTCTTGAGCCCCTGCTGTCTGTATATTAAGATACTTCTATCTGTGCTCACAGGTATAAGTTCAGGGTCAATAACCTTTCACTTTGCTGATGACTGAGATTAGTTATTAGTTTAGTTTAGTTTAGAAATACAATGCGGAAACGGGTCCTTCGGCCCACCAAGTCCGCATCGACCAGCGATCCACGCACATTAACACTATCCTACACACACTAGGGACGATTTACACTTACACCAATTTACAATTAATCTACAAACCTTTACGTCTTTGGAGTGTGGGAGGAAACCGAAGATCTCTGAGAAAACCCACATGGTCACGGGGAGAACGTACAAACTCCGTACAGACAGCACCCGTAGTTGGGATTGAACCTGGGTCTCTGGCGCTGCAAGTAACTTTACCGCTTGGTCAGCATGCCGCCCGTTGGATGAAACAACCTGCTCAAGGTTATGAAGTATTACAGCGGGATTTTGATCAGGCTAGGTTAGGGCTGCACAGTAGTAGAGCTGATAGTGCTGCAGCCTCACAGCACCAGAAACCTGTGTTTGATCCTGACCACGGGTGTTGTCTGTGTGGAGTTTGCATGTTCTACCTGTGTCTGTGGGATTGCATCTTGGTTTTTTGGTTTCCTCCCACACCACAAAAACGTACGAGTTTGTAGGTTAATTTGCCTCTGTATGTAGGGAATGGATCAGAAAGTGGGATATGAGAACTAGCGTGAAGGGGTCATTGATAGTCGGCCTGGACTTGGTGGGCCGAAGGGCATGTTTCCTCGCTGTATCTCCAAACTAGTAAACGGGCTGAAAATTGGCAAATGGAGTTTGATTCTCTTAAATATAAGGTGTTACATTTATGGAAGACAAAGACTTCACAGTGAATGGTAGGGCCTTAGGGTGTGTTGTAGAATTGCGTCACAGGTAGACATTGCAGTCAATTTGGCTGTTAGCACACCGACCTTCATCAGTAAAGGTATAACATATAGAAGTTGGGATGATATGCTGCTGTTGTGCAAGATGTTGGTGAGGATGCACTTGGGAGTATTGTATTCAGTTTTGATCACCCTGGTATGGAAAGGATGCAATTAAGCTTAACAGAGTGCAGAAAAGCTTTACGAGGATGTGCCAGGACTTGAGGGACCAAGGTGCAGGGAGAGGTTGGGCAAGCTCGGGTGGGTGATCTTCTAGATGTGTGTAAAATCATAAGGGAAATAGACAGCATCTTTTTCCCAGGGTAAGGGAATCAGAAACCTGAGGGCATAGGTTTAAGGTGAGAGAGGAAATCTAATAATTCCAAATTGTGTCTTATTGCTCATACATTTGACTGTCCAGTTGAGAAATGCAACCAAAAGTAAATACTATATTTAAATTTATTTGATGTAAAAATCATAAAGACATGTGAGTTAAGATTCATCCAAACTTTCCCCATATTCAAATTGTAATTTGCAAATCTGGACCAGGTAGGTCCACATAATATTACCGCACCAACAATAATAAGAGTTCATTTCTGATGCCAACAAAGTCCAGCTTTCAATCGTGAGGGGAGTAACTGATGCCCCCTAGTTATCACTGGCACAAGAATCTTCACGTGGTAATGAGCACATCCCAACAGGATACAGTCTTTCTACGGCCGCCACAAGCCTCTCTTTCTATTTCTGCTGATCTGATTTTCCTCAGCTTTGGGCCAAGTCAAACGATGAGATCATTCCACTTCAGAAGTGCTCAACAATGATGGCACCCAATCCAAACAGCCTCAATAGTTGGGCTGTGTTCAACAGCTTCACTTTTTGAATGCTCAGCCTTGTGTAGTCGGCTGTTCTAGAAAATTCTGCTGCAGGTGGCAGGCCTTCAAAAAGCCGCGCTACCCGCTGCGCTTGGTCGCAAGCCTTTGCTGACAGAAGGCAGAAATGGGATTCATCATCTGGAACCGCCCTTGAATGGGAAATAAGTCTTGACAGATGCTTCTCGAGCAGATTGGCAAACGTGATCTTCTCGGCCCAAAGATTAATTTCACTTTTATCAAAAAGCACGTCATATTCTCCCTAAAATAAAAAATAAAAATCAGTATAATTTAGAATGAAATTATGCAAGTTTTGAAAATTCTGCAGTAGAAATATCAAACTGTTTACATTTTTTTCAATCTTTTACAGGATTTGGGCTGTTAGAAAGACCAGTGTTGATTGCCACTCCATAGTTGCCTGGTAGGAGGTGTGGTGAGCCCTAGCTTGGTTCGCTGTGGTCTATGGTGAGGACAGGTGTGGCACAATAGGGCGGTGCAGCGGTGGAGTTGCTGCCTTACAGTGCCATAGACCCAGGTTCGATCTTGACTATGGGTGCTGTATGTATGGAATTTGGATGTTCTCCCTGTGACCGCCTGGGATTTCTCCGGGTGCTCCGGTTTACTCCCACTCTCCAAAGGCGCACAGGTTTGTGCGTTAATTGACTTTGGTCAAATATTGTCCCTTATGTGTAGAATTGTGTTAGTGTATGGGGTGATCGGTGGTCAGCAAGGACTCGGTGGGCCGAAGGGCCTCTTTCCATGCTCTATCTCTAAAGTAAAGTCTAGTGAGGAGATCCAGGATTTAGACACAGTGAAAGTAATAAATCCTGATAATCCCAGTGATAGATCCTGACAATAGTTCCCATTTCATAAAATATAACCATATAATAACCATATAACAATTACAGCATGGAAACATGCCTTCTCGGCCCTTCCAGTCCGTGCCGACCATTTATTTTCCCCTAGTCCCATCTACCTGCACTCAGACCATACCCCTCCATTCCCTTCCCATCCATATACCTATCTACTTTACTTTTAAATGTTAAAATCGATCCGGCCTCCACCACTTCTGCTGGAAGATCATTTCACACAGCCACCATTCTCTGAGTAAAGAAGTTCCCCCTCATGTTACCCCTAAATTTCTGTCCCTTAATTCTCATGTCATGCCCTCTTGTTTATTCACGTCAACTCTGTCTATCACTTTCATCATTTTAAAGACCTCAATCAAGTCCCCCCTTAACCTTCTGCGCTCCAAAGAATAAAGACCTAACTTGTTCAACCGTTCTCTGTAACTTAGTTGCTGGAACCCAGGCAACATTCTAGTAAATCTCCTCTGTACTCTCTCTATTTTGTTGACATCCTTCCTATAATTAGGCGACCAAAATTGTACACCATACTCCAGAATTGGTCTTACCAATGCCTTATACAATTTTAACATTACTTCCCTACTCCTATATTCAATGCTCTGATTTATAAAGGCCAGCACACCAAAAGCTTTCTTTACCACCCTATCTACATGCGATTCCACCTTCAGGGAACTATGCACAGTTATTCCTAGATCTCTCTGTTCCACAGCATTCCTCAATTCCTACCATTTACCATGTACGTCCTATTTTGATTTGTCCTGCCAAGATGTAACATCTCACACTTATCAGCATTAAACTTCATCTGCCATCTTTCAGCCCACTCTTCCAAATGGCCCAAATCTCTCTGTAGACTTTGAAAATCTACTTCATTATCCACAGCACCACCTATCTTAGTATCATCTGCATACTTACTTATCTAATTTTCCACCCCATCATCTAGATCATTGATGTACATGACAAACAACACTGGACCCTACACAGATCCCTGAGGCACCCCACTGGTCACTGGCTTCCACCCTGACAAACAACCATCCACCATTACTCTCTGGCATCTCCCATTCAGCCACTGTTGAATCCATCTTGCTACTCCACCATTAACACCCAAAGATTGAACCTTCTTAACCACCCTTCCATGCTATTTCTACACTACCTTCCCTCAATGTCCTAGGGAATATCCTGTCAGGACCTGGAGACATATCCACTTTTATATTTTTCAAAAGTGTCAGTACTTCCTCCTCTTTGAATCTCATAGTTTCCATAGCTACTCTACTTTTTTCCCTTACCTCACAGAGTTCAATATCCTTCTCCTTGGTGAATACCGAAGAAAATAAATTGTTCAATATCTCCCCCATCTCTTTTGGCTCTGCAGATAGCTGTCCATTCTGGCTCTCTAATGGTCCAATTCTATCCCTCGTTATCCTTTTGCTATTAATATAGCTGTAGAAACCCTTTGGATTTACTTTCACCTTTCTTGCCAAAGCAACCTCATATCTTCTTTTAGCTTTTCTTATTTATTTCCTAAGATTCTTTTTACATTCTTTATACTCATCTAGCACCTCATTTATTCCATGCCTCCTATAATTATTGTAGCTATCTCTCTTTTTTCGAACCAAGTGTCCAATTTCCCTTGAAAACCATGACTCTTTCCGATTTTTACTATTTCCTTTCAACCGAACAGGGACATAAAGATTCTGTACTCGTAAATTTCCCCTTTAAATGTCCTCCATTTCTCTTCCACATCCTTCCCATAAAACAAAATGTCCCAATTCACTCCTTTTAAATTATTACGCATTCCCTCAAAGTTAGCCTTTCTCCAATCAAAAATCTCAACCCTAGGTCCAGTTCTGACTCTCTCCATAATTATATTGAAACTAATGGTATTGTGATCACTGGTCCCGAAGTGCTCACCAACGCATACCTCCGTCACCTGACCTGCCTCATTTCCTAACAGGAGGTCCAGCATTGCCCCTTCTCTGGTCGATACCTCTATGTATTGCTGCAAAAAACTATCCTGCACACATTTAACAAACTCCAAACCATCCAGGCCATTTACAGAATGTGTTTCCCAGTCTATTTTTGGAAATTTGAAATCTCCCACAATCACTACCTTGTGCTTACTACTAATATCTGCTATCTCCTTACAAGTTAGCTCTTCCAATTCTCGCTCCCCATTTGCCGGTCTATAATACACCCCTAAAAGTGTTGCTACACCGTTCCCACTTCTCAGTTCCAACCAAATAGCCTCCCTAGACGAGCCCTCTAATCTATCCTGCCAAAGCACTGCTGTAATATCTTTTCTGACAAGCAATGCAACCCCTCCACCGTTGGTCCCTCCAATTCTATCACACCTGAAGCAACGAAATCCTGAAATGTTTAGTTTCCAATCACAACCCTCCCGCAACCATGTTTCACTGATTGCCACAACATCATATTTCCAGGTGTCAATCCAGGCTCTAAGTTCATCCACCTTTCTTACAATGCTCCTAGCATTAAAATATACACATTTTAGAAACTCACCATCGTTTATTCTCTGTTTAATATCTTTTTCCTCTTTCTCGCTTATATTTTGGGTCCGAGTGCTTACCTTCTCTGCCTCTTGCCCCTCACCCTGTCCCTTAGCCCCCACTACCCGAGTCCTTCCCCCCAGCCTTTCTAGTTTAAAGTCTCCTTTGCAAATCTCCCCGCCAGGATATTGGTTCCCCTCGGGTTCAAGTGCAACTCGTCCTTTTTATACAGATCATGCCTTCCCCAAAAGAGGTCCCAGTGATCAAGAAACTTGAATCCCTGCCCACTGCACCAGTCCCTCAACCACGCATTTATCCTCCACCTCATTCCATTTCTACTCTCACTGTCACGTGTCACAGGCAGTAATCCTGAAATTGTTACTCTTTTGCCCCTTCTCCTTAACTTTCCCCCAACTCCACAAATTCTCCTTTCAGGACCTCTTCTCTTTTTTTGCCTATGTCATTGGTACCAATGTGTACCACAACATCAGGCTCCTCTCCCTCCCTTTTCAGAATGTTTTCAACACGTTCTGACACATCCGAGACCCTGGCACCAGGGAGGCAAACTACCATCCGGGTCCCCCGACTGCGTCCACAGAATCGCCCGTCTAACCCCCTAACTATGGAGTCCCCTATTACAATTGCCCTCCTCTTTTTGCTACCCTTCTGAGCATCAGGGCTGTTCTGTGCCGGAGAAATGTAACAGATTTATTTAAAAAACGGAACTGATCACACAGTAATGCATTGTTCATGTAGCAAGTCTGCCACAATAGTTAGAAACGGCCTGCAACAATGTACAGTTTTAACACAAATCTGCAGTGTTGCTTATCCTTACAATAAATGGACATGGATTCCAAGAATTAGCCCAGTGTGTAGGTGTGACAATCCTGGAATTCCTAGATTATCCCATGGAATATTTATACATACGCACTGGGCATGTTCCTACAATTGAGAAACAGATGGACATTTTTTTTCATGTGAGAACATTCCACATTAAGCAGTAGTTAATAATTCAAAAACGAACTGGGAAATCATGAACAGGTTCTGATTTACTTGAGAATACAATCAGTGGAATCCCATTTTAATTCCTTCGTCTGAAATATATCCCCGTGAATATGTGAGATGCATTTAACTGTGTGGCAAGATAAACTACAGAAAAGTATTTGTCATCTCGCTATGGCAAATATAAGACGTTTCCACTGTTGAACTTAGTCATAGAGTCACACAGCACGGCCCTCCAGCTCCAGTTGCCAATGCCAGCCACATGCCCCATCTACACTAGTTCCACCTGCCCACATTTGACCCATATTCCACTAAACCTTTTCTATCCACGTACCTGTCTAAATGTCTTTTATATCGTGTTTTGGTACCTGCCTCCATTTTGGTACGTGCTTCAGGCAGCTCATTCCATATACCCACCAGCTTCTGTGTGAAAGATGTTGCTCCTCTGTTTCTTAGTAAATCTTTTCCCTCTCACTTTAAACCTATGGTTCTTGATTCCCCAACTCTAGGGAAAATACTCTGTGCATCTATCCTATCTATTTTCTTCATGATCTCATACACCTCTATAAGATCACACCTCATCCTCCAGTCCTAGTCTGCTCAGCCTCTTCCGAAAGCTCAGGTCCTCAAGTCCTCATAAACCTCTCTGTGAACATTTCATCATGCAGAGCATTTAATCTTTTTTTTAATGTTTCTTTAGATATTGGCAAACATTAAAAAATATATATTGTTGAAATAAGTGTTCCATTCTAAGTTGAGAATGTGTCTGATATGTTCTGGAAATACATTACTGGAGAATTTACAACTTCCAGGTCGACTAAGTACTGGTGCCTTGGGATTTACTATTTGGGGGCTGTACCTCTTCTTCACCACACAATCCACTCAATCTCAATGGACAGCTTTGGGGAGCCCCCTTTCGCCGCCTCCTAACACCAGTTTAAAACCAACCTCACTCCATGGGAGTAATGTAACATTTGTCTTCCATGCCTGCAAATCAGACACTCTCTCAGACACACCTATCATGGGAGGACTAGGGGTGGAGAGGGGAAGATGAATAATAAACAGTTGTGTTAAAGAAGGAACTGCAGATGCTGGAAAATCGAGGGTACACAAAATGCTGGAGAAACTCAGCGGGTGCAGCAGCATCTATGGAGCGAAGGAGATAGGCAACGTTTTGGGCCGAAACCTTTTTTCAGAAGTCTGAAGAAGGGTTTTGGCCCGAAACGTTGCCTATCTCCTTCGCTCTTCGCTCCACAGATGCTGCTGCACCCGCTGAGTTTCTCCAGTATTTTATGTACCCTGAATAATAAACAGGATGGAGAAACAAAGAACAGGTTTATACCAAATATAGACACAATGTGCTGGAGTAACTCAGCGGGTTGGGCGGCATCTATGGAGAAAAAGGCTAGTTGACGTTTCAGGTCGGGACACCTCTTCAGACTGAAAGTAGGGAGTGGGGGTAAAGAGCTGGAGGCGAGAAAAGACCAGAACCATTCAGGCCCAGCAACAAATAACCTCAGGCAGGGTGGAGTCCTGGTAGGCCCATTGTTGGCTAGGGAAGGTGTGATCTCAAGAGGGATACAATGTGGTGAACTGTGGAACTGGTTAAATGACTAGGGTGGGAGGAATGATCAAGGCGGGAGGGGAGTGTTAGTAAAAGTTACTTAAAATTAGAGAATTCAACGTTTTTACCATCGTTGTAAGTTACCCAAGCAAAAGGTGGACCTTAACTAGCCTAATTCTGGATTTAGCAAAATAGACTGTGATCTGCGGGCTCCCTCCGAAGAGCTGTGTCGACGTGGACTCAGAGGGCCAAAGGGCCTGGTTTGCACACTCTATCTCTAGAGTCCAAAGTAAAGAATAATAAATTGATGGTAAATGATCATTATAAACATACCAGGGTTTCATTCACCGTATCTTCTTCCACATCATCTTCTTCCAACATCCATTCAACGAGGGCTACAATACCGGGCACTACTTGGCCCCAGATCTGCAAAAGTTCACACAGCAATCCAAGGCCAAGATCCAGAGCCAGCGATGGATTAACGACAGAGTACAAAATATCTGCATGGTGGGGGGAAAACAGTGATAAGAACAAACGTAAATCCAAAAAATGCTACAGCTGTCCGATGACTAATCAACGTATAAAATTGATACTGATGTGATCTGATTTTTGGGTATTTTCCAAGACAAGAATGTGGTGTGAGAACCAGCAAGGAACTCGCAGCCCACATTACAACCTCTCAATCAAGCCGGCACACCAGAGATTCAGTCGGCAACTGCATTGCGAACTTGTAAAGATTAACAGTGGAGAAGAAAATATAAATAAGGCAAAGAGGATCAAGGAATATGATCTTGTAGTCAGCGTTACCATTAACAAAGTAGAATTCAACTAAAAAAACGGGCTACAACAGGTGTATGAACTCCTGCATTCCCTCCACTCTCCTCTCTCCTCCACCCCCACCCTAGTCGTTCTACCAGTTCCATTGTTCATATCCTTGTATCGCTCTCGTTATCACACCTTCCACAGCCAACAATGGGCCATTATGGGCTCCATCCTTCCTGACCTGAGGTCATCTGTTTATCGTCCCTGATTTGTTCCGGCCTTCTCTCGCCTCTAGTTTACTCACCCCCCACCTATTTTCAGTCTGAAGAAGGGTTCCAGCCCGAAACGTCACCAATCCTTTTCACCAGAGATGTTGCCTGACCCACCAAGCATTTTGCGTCTAACAACAGGGGCTAAATTTGTTGGTCAATGAAAATGGTTACAGATATTAATATTAAGATGACTTTCTCCATTGGCACAATTCATCATGTTTAATATGGTTGCTATTGAGCTAGTCCCAAAATGTTGTTGGATAGCCTGTTGTTATGATATTTAACAAGAGTAATAATTTTGAAAAGTGTTAAAGGTTAGGGTAATCATTTTTGGTGAGTCCGCTGCAGCACCAACACATTTGGGATGCATGTTTCATCTATAGTTCCCCTCAATGTTTTGTCAATTTCTGTTGGTCGGACCAGAGAGCAGCTTCTTCCAGTGGGAGGAAACAGATTGCTATTTCACTCATCTTAAATACAGTGGTTCTAAAAGCCGAAAGGCATATTTCATTGGATTGAAATTCTCAATGTCAAAACGGATTCAACAACACCTCCCAGGAGAGAGTATAGAGATATGCAAATAGAATGAAAATTCTTTGGCTTGAAACATTAACCGTTTCTCCTTTTTCATAGTCTCTCATCTCCTGAATATTCATAGTTTTTTGTATTAAAATTTCAGATTTCCCACAAGAACTGTGAGAGAAAAAATGCCAATGAGCCATTAGGATCGATGATCAAAAGCTTTGTTTACTTATTTAGTTTAGGGATACAGTGTAGAAATAGGCCGACCATTAATCACCTGTACACTAGTTCTACACTAGTTAATCACCTGTACACTAGTTCTATCCTACACATTAAGGATAATTTACACAAGCCAATTAACCTACAATCCTGAACATCTTTGGAAACCGGAGTACCGAGCGAAAACCCACTTGGTGACAGGGAGAATGTACAAACTCCATGCAGACGGCACCCGTCATCAGGAACGAACTCGGGTCTCTGGCGCTGTAAGGCAGCAACAGGACCACTGCGTCACCGTGCCACCCTGAAGCGCTTTGCCAAGGATGCAGTTTTTCAGGAGCATCTATTGTAGTATTACAAGTTTTGTTGGGTTATTCCAGAACTAAATAGGCAAGTCAAAATTACAAGGAAACAATAGTGATCAGATTTAAGAACACAGGAGGTCGAAATGGATTAGCATTTAGAGGGGGTGGGAGATTGCAACCTTCACGTGGTCCACCCTGTTTCGACTAATGCAATCACTCGACGTGCACAAACAGGAGATCAAATAGAACAAGTTGTCTTACAACTTTAGGCTGTGCACGCCATACGCAAGAAGAAGAAGCATTTAGAGTACTGCCCTAGATAGTTTGAGGCATGAAAGATCAATAAAAGGAAAAAAAATACTAATAACTCAAAGTAAACAACTTTGGTTTCATATGGTGCGGACTTCAAACCACTTTGTTCCCACCCAAAGAAATGGCAATGAATCAACTGACCTACTACACATCATAGAACATAGAATAGTACAGCACAGTAAGGAGCTCTTCGCCCACAATGTTCCTGCTGAATATGATACCAAGTTAAATATCTACCTGTATGTGATCCTATCGCTCTAATCTCTGCACTTCCATGTGCCTATCTAATGCCTCTTCAATGCCACTATTGTATCTGCCTCCACCACCACCCCTAGCAATGCATTCCACGTCCTCATCACTGCGTAAAGAAACATGTACCATACATCTCCATTCCCATATAGCTATGCCCTCTAATGTTGGCCTCTAATGATTCTGACTGTCTACCTTATCCATGCCTCTCACAATTTTATATACTATTAAGTCTCCTCTCGCTCTAGAGAAAACAATCCAAGTCTATCCAACCTCTCCCTGTAGCTGAAACCCTCTAATCCAGGCAGCATTCTGATAAACCTCCTCTGCACCCTCTCCAAAACCTCCGCGTGTTTCCCATAATGGGGTGACCAGAACTGCACTCTATACTCCAAATGTGGCCTAAGCAAAGTTCACTTGTAAAGGGCTTGTCCCACTTTCACGACCTTTTTTACTCGTGGACATTTTTCATCAGGCTAGAAAAACGCCCCGACCTACTTGATGCCACGAGTACCTACGACTAGCATCACGACCTATCTACGACCTAATGACGACCATGCTGCGAGTATGAGTCAAGGGCAAACTCGGCAGAGGTCGTGACTTAGGTCGTAAAAGTGGGACAGGCCCTTAAGCGCCAGAATTCTTTAATTGTGTGTTATTTGTCAACTTGATGATTTACCTCTTGCATTAAAGTGGAATAATACCTAAACAAAGGGAAGGTTTTTTCTCTTTGTTAATGTGATTGAAATAAAATTGGTCATTCCCCACCTCCCCCACCCCATTATCACCACTGTTCCTTTCTTTTAACTATCAAGAGTGACTGGGGAAATCATACTTTCCAAAAAAAGTAAAGTAAAACAGAAAATCATATAACCTTGGTGTGGTTTAATTTTAGTTATTGGGGCTTCCCCCAGTGGTTTTTTAGGTAAACACTTGATAACGAGTCACTTTGTAGCCAAAGGAAATGGGAGACAGAAAGGGGTGAAATTTATGTCACCAGACTGAGTCATTTTACCAGCATATTATATCAGTGGATGTTCATGCCAGCATACACCACAAGCATTACCTCTCCACAGCCAAACCTCTGCCACAGTTAAGGGCAATGGCAGCATTTGCAGCCATTGCTCACCAACTACAGGATAGAGTACCATCCGTCAAGCATTTCAAAATAAACAATGAACAATGGGACATTTTGTTTTATGGGAAGGATGTAGAAGAGAAATGGAGGACATTTAAAGGGGAACTTGTAAGAGTACAGAATCTTTATGTCCCTGTTCGGTTGAAAGGAAAAAGTAAAAATCGGAAAGAGCCATGGTTTTCAAGGGAAATTGGACACGGTTCGAAAAAAGAGAGATATCTACAATAATTATAAGAGGCATGGAGTAAATGAGGTGCTAGATGAGTATAAAGAATGTAAAAAGAATCTTAAGAAAGAAATAAGAAAAGCTAAAAGAAGATATGAGATTGCTTTGGCAAGAAAGGTGAAAGTAAATCCAAAGGGTTTCTACAGCTATATTAATAGCAAAAGGATAATGAGGGATAAAATTGGACCATTAGAGAGCCAGAATGGACAGCTATCTGCAGAGCCAAAAGTGATAGGGGAGATATTGAACAATTTCTTTTCTTCGGTATTCACCAAGGAGAAGGATATTGAACTCTGTGAGGTAAGGGAAAAAAGTAGAGTAGCTATGGAAACTATGAGATTCAAAGAGGAGGAAGTACTGACACTTTTGAAAAATATAAAAGGGGATAAGTCTCCAGGTCCTGACATGATATTCCCTAGGACATTGAGGGAAGTTAGTGTAGAAATAGCAGGGGCTATGACAGAAATATTTCAAATGTCATTAGAAACGGTAATAGTGCCGGAGGATTGGCGTACTGCGCATGTTGTTCCATTGTTTAAAAAGGGTTCAACGAATAAACCTAGCAATTATAGATCTGTTAGTTTGACGTCAGTGGTGGGCAAATTAATGGAAAGGATACATAGATAATATATATAAGCATCTGGATAAACAGGGTCTGATCAAGAACAGTCAACATGGATTTGTGCCTGGAAGGTCGTGTTTGACAAACCTTCTTGAATTTTTTGAAGAGGATACTAGGGAAATTGATGAGGGTAAAGCAGTGGATGTTGTCTATATGGATTTCAGTAAGGCCTTTGACAAGGTTCCCCATGGAAGGTTGGTTAAGAAGGTTCAATCTTTGGGTGTTAATGGCAGAGTAGCAAGATGGATTCAACAGTGACTGAATGGGAGATGCCAGAGAGTAATGGAGGATGGCTGTTTGTCAGGTTGGAAGCCGGTGACCAGTGGGGTGCTTCAGGGATCTGTGTTGGGTCCACTGTTGTTTGTCATGTACATCAATGATCTAGATGATGGGGTGGAAAATTGGATAAGTAAGTATGCAGATGATACTAAGATAGGTGGTGTTAAAGAAGGAACTGCAGATGCTGGAGAATCGAGGGTTACACAAAAAGCTGGAGAAACTCAGCGGGTGCAGCAACATCTAAAGAGCGAAGGAGATATGCGCCGTTTCGGGTCGAGACCCTTCTTCAGACTGGTCAGGGATCAGGGAAACGAGAGATATAGACGGTGATGTGGAGAGATAAAGAACAATGAATGAAAGATATGCATAAAAGTATCGATGATAAAGGAAACAGGCCATTGAAAGCTGTTTGTAGTGTGAAAATGAGAATCTAGTGTGACTTGGGTGGGGGGGGGGAAGATAGAGAGAGAAGGAATGCCAGGGCCCGAGGGCTGAGGGAGAGGTGGGAAGGGGAGGAGGCAGCCTGGGTTAACAGAATTGAGAAAATTTAATGTTTAAGCCCAGAGGATGCAGACTCCCCAAGCGGAATATGAGGTGCTGTTCCTCCAACTTGCGGTGTTGCTCACTCTGGCCGTGAAGGAGGCCCAGGACCGAGAGGTCGGATACGGAATGGGAGGGGGAGTTGAAGTGCTGAGCCACCGGGAGGTCGGGTTGGTTATTGCGGACTGAGCGGAGGTGTCCGGCGAAACGATCGCCCAGCCTCCGCTTGGTCTCACCGATGTAGATCAGCTGGCATCTGGAGCAACGGATGCAGTAGATGAGGTTGGAGGAGGAGCAGGTGAACCTCTGTCATACTTGGAAGGACATAGCTTGGGTCCCTGAAAGGAGTGGATGGGAGAAGTGAAGGGACAAGTGTAGCATCTCTTGCGGTTGCAAGGGAAAGTGCCCGGGGAAGGGGTGGAGCGGGAGGGAAGGGAAGAATTGACAAGGGAGTTGCGGAGGGAGCGGTCTTTGCGGAAGGCAGACAGGGGGGGAGATGGGAAGATGTGGCGAGTGGAGGGGTCATGTTGGAGGTGGCGAAACTGGCGGAGGACTATCTGTTGTATGCGCCGGCTGGTGGGGTGAAAGGTGAGGACCAGGGGGACTCTGCCCTTGTTGTGAGTGGGGGAATGGGGAGAGGGCAGTGTTGCGGGGTATGGAGGAGACCCTGGTGCGAGCCTCATCTATAGTGGGGGAGGGGAAACCCCGTTCTCTGAAGAACGAGGACATTTGTAATGACCTGGTGTGGAATATCTCATCCTGGGAGCAGATGCGGCGTAGACGGAGGAATTGGGAATAGGGGATGGAGTCCTTACAGGAAGCAGGGTGGGAGGAAGGGTAGTCCAGGTAGCTGTGGGAGTCAGTTGGTTTGTAGTGGATGTCGGTCAGGAGTGTATCACCTGCAATAGAGATGGTGAGGTCAAGGAATGGTAGGGAAATGTCGGAAATGGTCCAAGTATATTTGAGTGCCGGATGGAAGTTGGTGGCGAAATGGATGAAGTCAGTCAGTTGTGCGTGAGTGCAGGAGGTGACACCAAAGCAGTCGTCAATGTAACGGAGGTAAAGGTCGGGGGTAGGGCCCTGGTACGCCAAGAACAAAGATTGTTCGACGTGCCCGGCAAAGAGGCAAGCGTAGCTAGGGCCCATGCGTGTGCCCATAGCTACGCCTTATGTTTGGAGGAAATGGGAGGAGTCAAAAGAGAAGTTATTGAGGGTCGAGGAAGTACCGGAGGGCTTTGAGACCATCCTGGTGGGGGATGGAGGTGTTTAGTGACTGGACGACCATGGTGAAGATGAGAGGATGGGGGCCTGGGGAATGGAATGCGTGGAGCCGACGGAGAGTGTCTGAGGTGTCTTGAACATAGGTGGGGAGGGGTTTAACAAAGGGGGATAGGATGGAGTAAAGGTATGTGGAAATGTGTTTGGTGGGGCACGAACAGGCAGAGACAATGGGTCTGCCTGGGCAGTCGGGTTTGTGGATTTTGGGGAGAAGGTAAAATCGGGCTGTGCGGGGCTGGGAAGCGATGAGGTTGGAGGCTCGGGGGGGTAGGGAGCCGGAGTTGATGAAGTCGGTTATGGTGCTCGAGATGGTGGCCTGGTGCTCGTCAGTGGGGTCATGGTCCAGGGGTAAGTAGGAAGAGGTATCCGAGAGTTGGCGCGTGGCTTCCGCTTTGTAGAGATCGACGTGCCAGACTACCACAGCACCTCCCTTGTCGGCGGGTTTGATAACTCAGTCTGGGTTGTTACGGAGTGAGTCGATGGCAGTACGTTCGGGGGGGGGGGGAGAGATTGGAGTGAATCAGGGGAGTGGAGAAGTCGAGGCGGTTGATGTCCGACGGCAGTTCTGTATAAAGAGTTCTAAAGCCTGAGGGCCACGAGGGGGGGTCCACGAGGAGGGGGTTCGTGAGAGACAGGAAAAGGGATCATCAGTGGGGGGCGAGGACTTATTCCCGTGGAAGAACGCTGTGAGGCGGAGGTGACGGTAGAAGAGCTCCAAGTCGTGGTGGGCGCGAAACTCATTGAGGTGGGGACGGAGGGGGGCAAAGGTAAGACCTCTGCTGAGGACCGACCTTTCGGTGTCGGAGAGGGGGAGGTCCGGGGGGGGGATGGTGAACACGCGGCAGGGATGGGGGTTATGGCCGGAGGAACGCAGGTGAGTGGACTGAGGATGGAGCGTTGTGTGGTGGGGGGGTGGAGGGTGGTCAGGGGGTGGGGGGGTATGGGGGCTGTGGTGTGGGTGGGGAAGAGCCACTGAGGTCACCGGGGCTGGGGAGACGGGCACTAGGACCCAGTTCCGTTAACAACAGAGTGGTGGGAGGAGTGAGCAGCGTGGAGGCTTCAGGCCCGCTGCACAGTCCAGTCTGTAGGAGAGGCGACGGCTGCGGGCTGCTGGAGTGCGGTGGAGTGTCGTGGGTCGGCGGGCCCGAAGGTAGGAATCCGCGGGCAGTGGAGTCGGGGTCGGCGGGCGATGCGTGGGTGGTCCCGGCAAGGTTCAGCCCGCCCGGTGAGGCGGCGAAAAGAGTGGGGTGCGGTGCGGCGGCCATGTTCGGGGGGCCCCGGTCCGGCGGCGATGCAAGGTGTGGCGAGTGCGGCGGCTGTGATCTTCGGTGGGCCCAGTACACTGGTGATGCTGGATGGGCCTCGTGCGGCGATGAGGTTGGGTGGTCCCGGCGAGGTTCGGCGGTCGCGTTGTGCTGGTGATGGGCGGTGGAATCGGGGAGGGGGATATAAACAGAGTTACCGGCAGGCAGCGGGGCTGGGCGTCATCGGTAGGCAGGTGGAGGTCGGCGGCAGCATCGGCGTGGAGGTCCGTGAAGCATCGGCAGAGGAGGTTTCCTTTATCATCGATACTTTTTTGCATATCTTTCATTCATTGTTCTTTATCTCTCCACATCACCGTCTATATCTCTCGTTTCCCTGATCCCTGACCAGTCTGACGAAGGGTCTTGACCCGAAACGTCACCTATCTCCTTCGCTCCTTAGATGCTGCTGCACCCACTGAGTTTCTCCAGCTTTTTGTGTAACCCTAAGATACGTGGTGCTGTGGATAATGAAGTAGATTTTCAAAGTCTACAGAGAGATTTGGGCCATTTGGAAGAGTGGGCTGAAAGATGGCAGATGGAGTTTAATGCTGATAAGTGTGAGGTGCTACATCTTGGCAGGACAAATCAAAATAGGACGTACATGGTAAATGGTAGGGTATTGAGGAATGCTGTGGAACAGAGGGATCTAGGAATAACTGTGCATAGTTCCCTGAAGGTGGAATCGCATGTAAATAGGGTGGTAAAGAAAGCTTTTGGTGTGCTGGCCTTTATAAATCAGAGCATTGAATATAGGACTAGGGAAGTAATGTTAAAATTGTACAAGGCATTGGTAAGAACATTTTTGGAGTATGGTGTACAATTATGGTCGCCTAATTATAGGAAGGATGTCAACAAAATAGAGAGAGTACAGAGGAGATTTACTAGAATGTTGCCTGGGTTCCAGCAACTAAGTTACAGAGAAAGATTGAACAAGTTAGGTCTTTATTCTTTGGAGCGCCGAATGCTAAGGGGGGACTTGATTGAAGTCTTTAAAATGATGAAAGGGATAGACAGAGTTGACGTGGATAAGCTTTTCCCATTGAGGGTAGAGAAGATTCAAACAAGAGGGCATGACATGAGAATTAAGGATCAGAAGTTTAGGGGTAACATGAGGGGGAACTTCTTTACTCATAGAGTGGTGGCTGTGTGGAATGATCTTCCTGCAGAAGTGGTGGAGGCAGGATCGATTTTAACATTTAAAAGTAAAGTGGATAGGTATATGGAGGGGTATGGTTTGAGTGCAGGTAGATGGTACTAGGGAAAAATGAATGGTCAGCACGGACTGGAAGGGCCGAGTAGGCCTGTTTCCGAGCTGTAATTGTTATATGGTTATATGGTAATAGATTCTTCCTTTACTCTGACAGCGTAAAGTATAGTGCAATAGTAAGTATAATTAAAATCACCACAAAACGAAAATTAAATTAAATATTATGTTCTGGAAAAGGTGGCGATGGACACTGGCATTCAAGAGGTTTTTCCATAGGCACACGCAGAGAATGCAGGGATTTGAATCACGTGGGGATAACGGAGATTGGCTTATGTTCGGCATGGACATTGTAGGTACGAAAGGCCTGTTCATGTGTCTATGCTATGTGGGAGAAAGATCTGCTTGTTTGCACCAAATAAGTGAAATAGTTGATCAATAGTAGTGCATCTTATTACTTCAACGTCGCAACCTTTTTCTCAGTTGAGTGTTGATTGGATTGCTTCATAATGCAATCAGGTACAGTTATTGCAACTCTTTGCTCTGCCAGATCTTTACATAACTCATTGGCTTGCAGTATGTCATGTCCTGGGAACTTACAGGCTGACACGGTGTCAATGTGACAAGGCTTGGAATGTGCAATGAATGGTTGTGTAAAAGCTGACCCAGATGTTGAGTTCATCCATTTAGTAACATTGTTGTTTTATTACTGGAGGTGGTTTAAGCAGAAAACCAGCGGCAGGGATGGTGTGGGTGCAAACACCGCCTTACTACTGAAGTGAAGGTACAGTAGGATTTGCATTTGGCTGTCAGGGCAAACGTTAGTCAGGGTTTTATTAACAACTATCTTTTGCTCCAGCAAGATTCTGAGGTATGCTTCTTTTACTTTAGTAATTTACTTTACAGATACAGCTTTGAAACAGGCCCCTTTGGCCCACCGAGTCCGCGCCGGCCAACGTTCACCCCACACACCATCACTATCCTACACACCAGGGATAATTTACAATGTTACTGAAGTCAATTAACCTACAAACCTGGAGTCTGAAGAAGGGTCTCGACCCGAAACGTCGCCTATCTCCTTCGCTCCTTAGATGCTGCTGCACCCGCTGAGTTTCTCCAGCTTTTTGTGTAACCTACAAACCTATACGTCTTTGGAGTGTGGGAGGAAACCTGAGTCCCTGGAGAAAACCCACATGGTCATGGGGAAATGGTACAAATTCCGTGCAGACAGCACCCGTAGTCAGGATCGAACCCGGCTGCACCACTGTGGAAGGTGGATGGCACAATGTCCAGCTGTTTGACAAATACCGTATGGTATTAGAGATTCTTTATCAATTGGATGGAGTGACAGGTCTAGTTATAGAAGAGGCTCTATCCAGTCAAATTCTCCCTTTTTGGGTGGAGGAGTCTGAGTAAGTAACTACCTTCGAGGGGACCTCCAGACAGTGATGTGCACAGACAGGCTCCTTTCCAATTGTACAGCTGCCGGGCCAGTATTACTGTGAAAATATGGTCGGGATCTGAGTGTCTAATTGATCTGATTTTCCCCAGCAACGCTTGATCGTGCACTATACGAGGAATGATGTAAGTGTGTGGGCATCTGACACAGATCTAGGCAAGGCAGACACAAAATGCTAGAGTATCTCAGCGGGTCAGGCAGCATCTCTGGAGAAAAAGAACACAGTCTGAAAAAAGGGTTCTGACCCGAAACGTCACTTGTTCTTTTTCTCCAGAGATGCTGCCTAACCCGCTGAGTTACTCCAGCATTTTGTGCCTGTCTTTGGTATGTACTAGCATCTGGCGTTCCTTCCTCCCTTGAACTAGACAAGTGAGATTCACGCCAGAAATACACCACCAAATATCTTAGGTTCTGCAGCCTGGAAAACCGTGTGAATGCATTGTGTTTCAGGCGGTGTTGATTGTCATTTATACCAGTAAATTATTATTTCCCACACACAGCACACTGTTGTACAGTACCCCCAGAAACGTGATGCCAACTCTATATTTACGTAGAAATTGTGGTTCACTTGTATAAATATTCTTCCTGAACAAATAAATGAATATCAATAAAAAAGGACATAATTTATTTATGAATATCATCCTTGCAATAGAAAATTGTTCAGCATAGAATTTTTTTAATCCAACATGAAACTACATTTATTCTCACTTGCGGTGCCCTGCTTGAAGTTACCGCCCTGCCTGAAGTTACCGCCCTGCCTGAAGTTACCTAACATGAAAACAGAAGCTGTTAAAGTGATGGGAGGAGAGAACAAACCAACAGGGCGGCATAGCGGCGCAGCGGTAGAGTTGGTGCTTACAGCGCTAGAGACCCAGGTTCGATTCTGACTATGGGTGCTGCCTGTATGAAGTTTGTACATTCTCCCTGCGACTGAGTGAGTTTTCTCCGGCTGCTCCAGTTTCCTCCCACACTCCAAAGACATATAGGTTTGTAGGTTAATTGGCTTCTGTAAATGATAAATTGGCCCTAATGTGTAGGATGGTGCTGGGGTAAGGGGATTGCAGGTCAGCCACGCTCGGTGGGCCGAAGGGCCTGTTTCCATGCTGTATCTCTAAACTAAACTATACAAGTGCCTAGTGTTTCTGAATGCTGTGGTCTGTCTCAGCTTGAATGATATCATTGCATGTGAGCTCGGTAAAGAGCTGGAATAGCTTTGGCAAACACCTTTGTGTAACAGTGTCCTCGTAAACAATTTTGAAAAAGTTAAAGGAATGCAAGGCTATAAATCATTAACTTAGCTAGTCAAGGCAAAATCAACAGTTGCACATTATGCACACTATCCTTGCATTACCAACCTACAGCTGTTATATGTTTCATGCTAAGATGCAGTAGTGCCGTATTTATCCCCAGGCCTTGCAGCTCTATCCATTCACTACACCAATACCAGTAATGGTAATACCGTAGGAGTTTGTCATCTACAGAAATTCAACAGGGACTGACATCCTACACATGTAGAAGTAAGAACTGCAGATGCTGGTTTACCAAGGAAAGACACAAAGAACTGGAGTAACTCAGCAGGTCAGGAAAACATGAATAAGGGCCGTTTCGGGTTGGGACCCTTCTTCAGACCCTTATTCTGAAGAAAAAGTGTTCTGACCCAATACGTAACCTATCCATGTTCTTTAGAGATGCTGCCTGACCTGCTCAGTCATGCCCGCCCGCACTTTGTGTCTTTACTTGGTAACCTACACAAGCCTTTCGTCCTGAGGTGTTATTCACCTGAAAAATCCAAATAAGCGTGGCTTCTCGATTTCTGCAGAAATATAATGTCTGCATAAAAGTCCAATCAAGCTTACTATGGTGGATGTTCTGGGTTAAATTTGTTGAAGAAATAGGCCTAACAGGAAGGAGTGGTTAACTGTTGGGATAATTGCGTTGAGGTAAAGAGTAACTAATGGGGAAACCCATGATCTGATGCTGTGTAGACCAGAAACATCTTGGAACCAGAAATGCAACCAAAATGAGCACATTTGTACACACACAACCTTAAACCAAGATAAGCAGTTGACTCTGATGGGGAAGCTTGATCACTACAAATGATTGCTACCTGGGTAGATGGAGCTTTATGTAAAAAATTGGCATGAATGCACTCCATGAATGCAGCTTAAAAAGCCAATGACTTTTAAAAAGTGCAGAGTTGGAGAATTATACACCATAGAAACTTGCCCTTTGCCTCATTAAGTCTGCACCAGCCATCAAGCTACCATTTAACTAATCCACCAATGGACTTAAGGAAGACAATTACTGAGCCAGTGAAGTAAGACACCCGGCTGCTTTCTAGTTTAAGAGGATTACATTAGCAGGTAGGTGTGCAAACATTGGAACTATTAAACATGTCGTGAGTAGTTTACTTCTAGAGACATAACAGTCAGTAAATAGTAACACAGGAATACAAAGAACATGGAAAAGCACAGCCCAGGAATAGGCCCTTCGGCCCACAATATCTGTGCTGAACACGACAACATGATAAACTAATCTCATCTGCTTGCGCATGATCCACATCCCTCCATTACCTGCATATCCATGTGTATGTCTAAAAGACCCTAAAATGCCACTATTGTATCTGCCTCTACCACCATCCCTGGCAGCACATTCCAGGCACCCACGATTCTATGTAAAACAACTTGCCCGCACATCTCCTTTAAACTTTGTCCTTCTTAAGTTAAAGCAAGGGCCTCTCGGTTTAGTCTCACGTAATCTATACTATTATTAAAATAGTATATATACTTGTCCTCTTCTGGTTTGCGTGTTTTTAAATTTGCGCAAAAACCGTACCCTAAATTGCTAGGATTTTTTCGCCACCTTACGCACCGTTCTCTGCTCCAAGAGGAGCCCCTCTGTCAATCATCGATGTTGAGAATAAAGCTGAAGGAACGGAGTGTGGGCTGTGTTCGCGGGCGGTGGCTGTGAGCGCGACAGGTGCTGGAGCCGTGGAGTGAGTCCAGAGCTGGTGAGTGCGGGGAACCAGTGATCCCCACACCCCCCTCCCCCACAACTCCCCTTACCACCCACACACACCCCTCCCTTACCCCCACAACCCCCTCCCCCACAAACCCCCTCCCCACACACCCACACAAGCCCCCTCCCCCACCCCACAGCCCCTTCCCGCAACCCTCCCCCCCCCCCGCCACTTCCCCCAACCCTACCCCCCCCCCCCCCCCCCAGCAGGCCCTGACAGGCCCTGCTTGAAGCCGTTCCCCTCTCCTGGCTGCAGGATGCTCCCCGCCTGGTCATCCCCCGGCTTCAGAACGCTCCGGCCGTTGCGTTGGGGGAACTGGTGAATGGTGAAATATTGGATTGGGGAATGGGTTGCGTTGGGGGTGCAGGCCGCCCGTGTGACTGGGACCCAAGGAGTCCCACTTAGTATAGTTTTATATACTTTTAGCAGTATGTAACTTCCTCAAACTGAATGGAGACAGACAGGTGTCCCTTCATAAGTTGATAATAAGTTCATAAATTGTAGGAACAGAATTAGACTATTGGGGCCATCATTTTTTTTTTCTCTCTCTCTCTCTCTCTCTCTCTCCCTCTCCCTCTCCCTCTCCCTCTCCCTCTCCCTCTCCCTCTCCCTCTCCCCTCCCTCTCCCCCTCTCCCTCTCTCCCTCTCTCCCTCTCCCCCTCCCTCTCCCCCTCTCTCCCTCCCTCTCTCTCTCCCCCTCCATCCCTCCCCCCCCCCCCCCCCACATAACCCCTGACATCCATACTAATCAAGAATTTGTTCATCTCCGCCTTACAAATATCCATTGACTTGGCTTTCTTGGCCTTCGAAACTTTAATGCAAGATGCTCAGCAAGAGATTATTTTATATTGGATCAGGTGACATGGAATGAACCAGCCTAGAGAAATAAAACAGGGAACATCGAGATGACAATAAAAGAGTCCACAGTGATCTTTAGAAGGACATAAGTAAGACAGAGCCAGAATAATACATTGGAGAGAATTGGACTGAGAGACTGAAAAGAGAACTTGACAAAATAATGTACCAACAATACTGGCAAAGAAAATATGTCAGAAATGAGAACTATTTAAAATTGGGTTCCATGGGCCCAAAAAAGTCACGAGTCAAGAGTGTTTTATTGTCCTATGTCCCGAAACTGAACAATTGAATGCTTACTTGCAGCAGCACAACAGCTAAGTGAACATCGTACCCTGTAAAACCCATAAGAAACAAAAAAGTTCAATACATAAAATGACAAACAAGAAAACAAAGACAAAAATAAATCCGTCTACGTAGTTCAAAACTTTGTTGGAGTTTGTGGGTTGTAGTACATGTAATGTAAGAATAAGCACAAAATTAAAGGCGGATCCAGAATCAATTAAGGCATACAGTTTGAGGAGAAGGAAATGGTCATATACCAACTACCTGTGCTCACACCTGCCCTAAGTGATAAGAATTACTGTGTCCAGTACTGCTGATGGTTTGCAGCAAGGTTAAGTAATGTTCTCACATGCATGAGGAAAACTTAAGCCTGGCCACATATGAAATAAATTATAACAACTGACTAAAACCATGCCAAGACATGAATGTTGGTAGTATTCAAAAATATGCAAAACCTATCAAAACAGTTTAATCAAAAGAATTGTATTAAAAACAAATACTCTTATAAACAATGTTAAAAAATCAGGGTCAGTTGAGCAAATTTAAATAATTAAATGAATGTAAATTATTCTTTAGTTACATGGGTCCCCTCTCAGCCTTTGCTTTCCCTTGGAATGGGTGAACTAATTATTCGACAGGTTTGGCCTGTCACTGGTTTAGTGGGCGGATGAATCAAGAACGCAGAGGCACTGCAGTGAATTTGCACTGTCATCGAACACCAGGAAGGTTCCAATATTTGCACTGCATGGAAACAGGTCCTTCGGCCCAGAGTCTGCGCCGAACCCCGCACACCAGCACTATCCTGCACACTATGGATCATTTACAACTTTATCGAAGCCAAGTAACCTATAAAAGTTGTACATCTTTGGAGTGTGGGAAGAAACCAGAGTACATGGAGAATTACACAGGGCACAGGGAGAATGTAATTACACAGAGAATTACACAGAGTACATGGAGAATTACACGCGGGCACAGGGAGAATGTACAACACATGCACCAAAAGCTTTTTACTGTACCTTGGTACACGTGGTAAACTAAAAATACTCCATAAAGACAGGACCGATTGTCAGAATCAAAGTCGGGTCTCTGGCGCTGTAAAGTAGTAACTCTACTGCTGCACCATTGTGCCGCCCCATGTTCTTTAGCTGAGTTACTCCAGCTTTTTATGTCTTGTCGAGTATTCAATAGATTGCTACATATTGCAAAATGCTTCATGGGAGTATGGTCAAAGAAAATCCAACCAGTGGGAGGCCAGTGCATTTGATGTGTGCCTTAAAAGGGGAGAGGATTGGAAAGGTTGAGCAATGGAGGTCCAGACCTAAGCGCTTAAGCATGTCTGTTATTGAGGGGAATGATAAAAATCAGATCTACAATAGCCTGACAAGGAGAATAGATATCTCATAGTTGTACATCACAGAGATAGGGAGATGTGTTGTGATGGGAGTCAAGGAAACTATCAAGAGATATGAAACCAGAGACAAGCATTTCAAAGAGAGGTATATTTGGACTGGAAGCCAATAAAAGTTGGTGAGCATAGAAAATGTGGATAAACAGGACATTGAGAGCAAGGTTGTTCTGGCGCCATTTAGTCAGTCCATCAATCTCCCTCCTATACTCTGACTCGTCGTCCATATATTTCATCCAACAATGGTGGTGTCGTCGGCAAACTTGAAGATAGAGCTTGAACTGTGTCCGGCTACACAGTTGTCAGTATAGAGTGAGTAATGCAAGGGGCTGAGCACGCAGCTTTGAGGTGCTCCCGTGCTGATGAACATTTTAGCATTTTTTTGCAATACAATCATTGCACCATTCTGCTGTTTTGTTATAGTATTCATTGTTGTATTTATCATTACTGCATGTACCCTATTGCTCTGTGAGCTCAATGTCAACAAGGAATTTCATCGCATCCTGATGTATAGGACAATAAACCAAACTGAAACCGAATATGAATAAAGCTGTGAAGGGGGATAAATTACAATCAAGAACTTTAACACTTTTATGTTAAACTACACTTACATGAAAACTCCAAAGTTATTGTAATTTTTACTGTCATGACAGCAAATGGTGTTTCTCACATTCACTGCAAAATCTTAGTCGTTACATTTTGGAACTCTTCATTTTATCTTTCTTGCCTTCTGAAAACCACCCTTGAAAATCTCGACCTTCCTTGTAGCATCCATTTTACATTTTAGACAACTTGCAAAGATCTCCTGCCGGTTGTGAAAACCTATGCTGCAAGCTGGAACTATCTATAAAGACCTTGAATGCAAGATCTCAACAATTTATTTTTCTATAAACAGCACACTAATGCCAAGCACGAAGCAGTAAAATATTTGGCAAATTAATGTTTATGCGGGGTGTTATGAATTGGACATCTAAGTCATGGGTGGCTTGAGTCTACAAAAGTTAGAAATATTTACTTCCACTTAATTATTCTACCGGAACTGGACAGTTATTTGTGTCAACAGTCTTGATCAGTTCCCCTTCAGGTTTCTGCACACAATACTTCCAATACAGAAGTAGTTAATTTTATCCATTACAACTTTTATCATGTGCATTAAGCTAAATGCTGTTATCAGGCAACTGAATTACCCTACCACAAACAGAGAACAGTGCTGAACTACTATCTACCTCATTGGTGAACCTCCGACTATCCTTTATCGGACTTTGCTGGCTTTACCTTGGACTAAATGTTATTCCCTTATCATGTATCTATACACTGTAAATAGCTCGATTGAAAACATGTTTTGTCCATCTGCTGACTGCTTAGTACGCAACAGAACCTTTTCATTGTACCTCGGTACACGTGACAATAGACTAAACTGAAACGCAAAGGGTCAATATTATCAAAAAATCATAACTAAACGGCATGGAAATTAAAGGCCAAAATATACTTGTAATTTATCCAACATATTTTTGGGGCACAAGTTGAAGCACTAAACAAATGTTTGCTACAAACATTTGATACAATGATCATTCTACAAAGAAGAATATTGCTGAAGACGATTTCTTCCCACCCCCACATATAACACAATGCTTCAGTAACACATCCGTGGCAAATGCAATACAATGTAAGGAAGTGGAAGTGAACACAGAAGTGGAAACGTGTTGCACAGGCTTCTGACCTTCGGAAAGGAAATGGAAGAGATCAAGGATGGAGATTTTTTCAAATAAAGTTTTTTTTCTCATTCCCTCCTTGCACACATCAACCCTGCCGCTCTCCCATCAACCCTGGATCCACACCAATATGAGTACAGAGCAAACAGATCAACAGACGACGCCATTGCCGCTGACGTCCATACTGTACTGCTCCACCTAGAACAATGGGGAGCATACGCACGACTGGTATTTGTGGATTACAGGTCTGCATTCAACACAGTCGTACCCAGTAGACTGGTCTCCAAGCTGTCCGACCTAGGCTGCGAACACAACATCTGCCTATGGATTGAGGACTTCCTAACGGACCGGCCGCAGTCAGTCAGGATGGGACCCCACCACTCCCCCACTCTGACACTCAGCACAGGAGCTCCACAAGGCTGTGTGCTGAGCACCCTCCCCTGCTCCCTCGATACCTACGACTGCGTACCGACCCACAGCACAAACACCATCATAACATTTGTAGACGACACAACAGTGGCAGGGCTGTTCACTGAGGGCGATGAGTCAGCTTTACAGAGAGGAGGTACAGAGGTGAATAGGCTGGTGCACAGAGATCAACTTAGCACACAATACAAAGAAAACAAAAGAGCTCATCATTGACTTCAGGAAGAAGCAGGGTGACCATCCCCCACTGCACATGAACAGAGAAAGAGTGGACAGAGTCTCCAGTTTCAGGTTCCAGGGCACCCACATCTCAGCAGGTCTCAGGTGGTCAACTAACACTCTTTCCCTGGTAAAGAAGGCACAATAGCGTCTTTACTTCCTAAGACCACTCAGGAAAGTCAACTTGCCACAACAGCTGCTAGTGTCATTCTACCGTTGCTCCATAGAGAGTGTCCTGCACATGGCATCCTGGTGTGGTGTGACAACAGTTCTGCGGCTGACAAGAAGGCTCTGCAGAGAGTCATCAATATAGCCCAGAAGATCACCAACACACACCTGCCTTCCCTGGAAGAAATCTATAGCTCTCGTTGCCTGCGGAAGGCATCACACATCCTAAAGGACTCATCTCATCCGCACATCACTTAGTTTGCCCTTCTGCCCTCAGGAAAGCGTTACAAGTTCATCACATCACACACCACAAGGTTAATGAACAGTTTCTATGCCAAGGCCATCACCATTCTGAACTGAACACACAGCGCCCATAGCCAATGTTTTGTACTGCCACAACACTATACTGTGAAATATTGCACATTCTGACTTGACTTGACGTTTTTTCTTGCCGTTTTGTTTCCTTTGTCGTTATTATTTATCTGTTACAATGGAGCAGTGCACCTGACATTTCATTGTATGCATTTCCAATAAAGTGTACTATTATTATTATTATGATTATTATGGTACAGCACAGAAACTTGTCCTTCAGCCCATGCTAACCTTTTTACCCCCCATTTTCATTTCCAACAAATAATAGTAACAGAAGGCATATTAAATCTTTATATCATTTTTCAAAATGACTGTATAGCTATAGGAAGAGGTTGAGCAGGCTAAGACTCTATTCCATGGAGCGAAGGTGGTTGAGGGGTGATTTTATGATGAGGGGTGCACAAAATCGCGAGAGGAATGGATCGGGAAAACGCAGAGTAGGGGAATTGAGAACCAGTGGACGTCCATAATGTTTGGGACAAAGACCCATCTTTTATTTATTTGCCTCTGTACCCCACAATTTGAGATTTGTAATAGAAAAAAATACCTTTGGTTGAAGTGCACATTGTCAGATTTTAATAAAGGCCATTTTTATACATTTTGGTTTCACCATGTAGAAATTACAGCGGTGTTTATACGTAGTCCCCCCCCCCCCCCCCCCCCCATTACAGGGCACCATAATGTTTGGGACACAGCAATGTCATGTAAATTAAAGTAGTCATGTATTTTGTTGCATATCATTTGCATGTAATGACTGCTTGAAGTCTGCGATTCATGGACATCATCAGTTGCTGTGTGTTTTCTCTGGTGATGCTCTGCCAGGCCTGTATTGCAGCCATCTTTAGCTTATGAACTGCCGGCCAATGAGTTTTGAGGCATTTGTTTGAACTTGAGCAGATAGGATGTGTCTATACACGTCAAAATTCATTATGCTACTATCATCAGCAGTTGTATCATCAATGAAGATAAGTAAGCCAGTACCTTCAGCTGCCATACAGACCCAGGCCATAACACCCCCACCACTATGTTTCACAGATGAGGTGATATGCTTTGAATCTTGGGCAGTTCCTTCTCTCCTTCATACTTTGCTCTTGCCATCACTCTGGTATGAAGTTAATCTTCGTCTCATCTGTCCACAAGACCTTTTTCCAGAACTGTGGTTGCTCTTTTAAGTACTTCATGGCAAACTACAACCTGCCAATCATATTTTTTCGGCTAACCAGTGGTTTGCAACTTGCAATGTAGCCTCTGTATTTCTGTTCAGGATGTTTTCTGCAGACTGTGGTCATTGACAAATCCACACCAAACTCCTGAAGAATGTTTCTGATCTGTCGGACAGATGTTTGGGTTTTTGTTTCCTTTACTATAGAGAGAATTCTTCTGTCATCAGCTGTGGAGGTCTTCCTTGGCTTGCCAGTCCCTTTGCGATTAGTCAGCTCACCAATGCTCTCTTCTTAATGATGTTCCAAACAGTTGATTTTGATAAGCCTCAGGCTTGGCTGAAATTTCTAACAGTTTTATTGTGACAAAATCCCTGTAATTTATGGATATGAGCTGTGCTCATTCTCGCACATGCTCAGTAAATCAGTCAGTGACCTTTGACTTGGAAATAAATAATTCCTGTTTTTGATTGCAACATGAGTGTGTGTGTGTAGCCATCTTTCTCTGTACATTATGTACAAGTTTACTTATTTTATAAGCAGACATATCAAAACATGGTGGCAGTGGTGAAAGTGTACATTTGTGAATCAAATGGACAATATGATGATTAGAAAAAATGCTTTGAAATCAATGAATCAATGCTTTCAGGAATCAATGCTTCAACGCTCAGCGACCGGACTAGCTGCATGCATGAATGAATGAATGTAGATCAGTGAACACACAAAGATAAGACGCTACATGTAAATCAGTGCTGTGGGAATCGAAGTTTAAAACAACGTGCTGTGAGAGTCTGCTTAAAGATAAAATAAGCTAGTAAGAGCGAAGGGAATATGCTGCTATTTCAAAATGGTGCAGACCAGTCAATCTTTCCACGTGGCTCCACCACCCAAACTAAAGCTCAAAGAAAACAGGGTGGAAGAGTGGAAAATGTTTAAACAAATGTATGAACATTATGCAGTGATAACAGAACTGGAGAAAAAGGAGAAATAGTATCAAAAAGCAGTATTCCTGCATACTGTTGGACCGGAGGGCATGCGAATCTAGAATACCCTGTTGTTCGAGACGGTAGCAGATGAGACAGATGTGAAAGTCATCATCGACAAGATGTCTACCATCATCGTAGGAGAGACGAATGAAAGCTATGAAATCAGGGGAAAGCATTGAATCGTATGTTGCAGAGCTGAAGGAGCTTGCTAAGATATGCAACTCCTGTGAGTGCCTGAGAGAAAGCCTCATTCGAGATCACATCGGAATTGGTATTGCAGACCGGTCAACTAGAAAGACACTCCTTCCAAAGAGGAATCTGACACTGCAGGGTACTGTGGACACATGTAGATCCTTGGAGGTAACAGCGGCAAGAATGCAGGTCATCGGCGAAGAGCCGACAATACACAAGGTGGAACGATTCAAACCAAGGGAAAAGATGGTTGATTTTCCTTCGCTGAGGAAGAATCTGGGACTAGTCAAGTGCAAGTTCTGTGCAAGGATGCAAAAGCGTAGGAAGGAGGAATGCCCAGCGTATGGGAAGGACTGCAACAGTTGCGGACGACAAAACCACTTTGCCTGCTGCTGCAAGCAGTGAAGGAGAGCACGCTGAAACGGGGTCTGCACAAGGTCGTAGAGACATCTGACACAACGTCCATTTCCGAGACAGAGTCTGTGAGTTGCATTGAAGTCAATGCAACTGGAAACAATTCCTCTTCAGGCCTATTCGCTGAGATGCAGGTCGGCACAGAAGCCATCAAGTTTCAGATTGACATTGGTGCCAGTGTTAATGTGATTCCCAAGCATCTTGTACCCAACAAAGAGGGCATTAGACGAGAGAAAATCACCTTAAAGATGTGCAACGGATCCAACATGCTGGCGGAAGGTAGGGCGAAAGTCATACTCCGGAACGAGACGAACACCAAGAAGTACCGGGTTCACTTCATAGTGGTAGAGGAAGGCTGGCTCACACCGCTCCTGAGCGGCAAAGCTGCGCAATGGATTAAACTCATCATGGTTCACTACAAGAACTTCAAGAGCCTGAATGCTGTTAGCCAGGCTGACTCATTACTCAAGAGCTACAAAGATGTCTTTGACGACGAAAAACTTGGGAGACTGCCTGGCAAGGTCAAGTTGGTAACTAGGACGGAAGATGTGACCCCATCACAGTGTTCTGCAAAGCCGGTGCCTGTAGCCATGAAAGAGAAGTTCATGAATGGTCTCATGAAACTGGTCGAGCAGAACATTTTGACTAAAGTCGAAGAACCAACTGAATGGTGTAGCAGGCTGGTTGTTACGGAGAAAAAGGACAGCACAGAGTTGAGGTTCTGCATAGATCCTAGACCCCTCAACAATGACCTGAAAAGGGAGATCCACAGACAACCAGTCATAGAGGATGTACTCCCTGAGCTGAGGTGAAGATTTGAAGTCAGGATATTCGATCTGAAGTCAGGATATCTCCACTGCGAACTAGATGAGGAGAGCAGTTTCCTAACAACCATGAACACCCCTTTTGGGAGATATCGCTGGAAGAGGTTGCCATTTGGACTGAAAGTAAGTGCAGAGATCTTCCAGAAGAGGCTGCAACAAGCCCTAGAGTGATTAAAGGGAGTGGTATGTGTTGCAGATGGCATCATTCTATTCGGAGTACAGGACACCAGAGAAGATGCAGAGACAGAGGCATCATGCTGAACCGGAAGAAATCAGTAGTGAAAACTATGTGCATCACATTTCAAGGACATATAATTACAGATTGTGGCCTGAAACTGACCGGAAGAAGCTATCCTAGAGATGCCCAACCCTGCCAATCCAACAGAAATCCAAAGATTACTAGGCAGTGTAAACTACTTGGCAAGATTCCTGCCAATGTTGTCGGACACATTCGGCCTTTGAGGAGATTGACCCACAAAGAAGTAGAGTGGGAATGGTCATCAGTGACAATGTCAAAGATCAAGGAGGTGTTGACAACAGCACCTATCCTGGCATACTACACACCAGATGAACAGCTGACCATACAATGTGATGCAAGCAAGGCAGGTCTAGGTGCAACACTTATGCAGAAGGGACAACCACTGTCCTATGTGAGTAGAGCATTGACACCAACCGAGCAGAGAAATGCTCAGATTGAGAAGGAGGCACTAGCAATAGTGTTTGCCCTTGAGCGCTTCCGTCAGCACACCTACGGACAGAGAGTATGTTACAAACGTATCTTTACCGGCGCTGCAGTTCTGCTGCTCCCCGTGTGCGTGACTTTCGCGCCTTGCAGAGGGGGGCGGGCTTAAAGTGCCGTTTTTCCACAGGCAGGACAAATCGATGAATGTCGGGCGATTTGGTTGCTGAAGAAAAATCGCTCCGACATTTCATCAATGAAGGTATTTTTAAATTACTCTAGATTATTTATTAACTAGAGTAATTTAAAAATCACCTTCAAAAGCCGTGAGCGCAGACAACCGGAAGCATTTTGCGTAGGGAAGAAAAAAAGGTAAATAGTTTATTTTTATATTAAAAGTTGGTTTTTCGGGAGGCATTAATAATATTTTTATGTTGCGAAATGGGTTCCCCAAAAAATGTATGAACCCCCAGTATTTTTCCCCCCGACTTCACCGCTAACCGCAACGTTCCAATCCACCGCATTCCACTAAAACCCACTCGCTAGTTGATTTAAATGGCCATTAATTTACAGGCATTAAACACTAAATTCCTTCCATTTGGCCCAGAAATTCATGAAAATGAGATTTAAAAATTATGTTACATTGTGGATTATTGTGTGAATGTTATTTGGACACTCAGGCAATTTAAAAAAAGTTTATCTTTTCTTAAGAAATTGATAGATGTTTAGATCTACTCATTGAATTTTGTAATTAGCTACAATTAGATAACTGACTAATTATATGCTTTAATTTCAGGTCATCCAAGTAAGATTGTTTAATATTTGTTTCAGAATGCTTCAATCTATAATAACTGAAAATTTCATTGAGTTCTCTTAATTTTTAAGAATGTTATGGACATTTAACTTTTCCAGATCACAGCTTTTGAGTTAAGTCAATTGAAAGGCAATGGGAAGCAAGATGCTCATTTCCGAGTATGAAAATGGCCATAGCTTTCTTAATACTGAAGATATGAAAGTAAATTAGGTGTCAAATTAAACTTCTTTTTATGCTTTATCTGATGGGATAAATTGCAGACTTGATTTTTAAAATCTCAAAATTTTGTAACATTGCTACAGAGAGTGATCGTTGAGAGTGACCACAAGCCATTGGAAGTCATCGTCAAAAAGCCTCTGCATACAGCACCAAGACGTCTCCAGGGCATGATGATGAGGATACTACACTATGACATCCAGGTCAAGTGGGTAAAGAGAAAGGACATGCATCTAGCAGATATGCTCTCCCGAGCATACCTCCCAGACATCACAGGATCAACCAGATTCAATGATGTCAACATAGTTGAGTCCTTGAGCATGGGAGAGGACAAGGTCAAACGCATCCAAGCCCACACCAAGGAAGACGAAACACTACAAACAGTTAAGAGAGTAATCCAAAATGGATGGTCAGATCACAAGGCAGAAGTTTCAGAGGCAGCATAACCGTACTCCAATGTCGGAAACGAGTTGAGTGTGCATGACGTGCTCGTATTCAGAGGAGAGTTGTAATCCCTGTCACTCTACCTAGAGATATGAACGAGACACTCCACACCTCTCACCTGAGAGTGGAAGGAACCCTCAGAGGTGCTAGGAATGAAATTTTCTGGCCCGGAATGAACTCTGATGTGAAACAGTTCATTTCAAACTGTGAAGCCTACAGGATGTATGACCAACAGAATCAGAAAGAAACTCTGATGCCCCATGACCTCCCAGATCGACCATGGGAGAAAGTGGGAAACGATATGTTTGAGCTTGAGGGAAAGAACAATTTAATCCCAGTGGACTATCTATCTAATTTCTGGGAGATAGACAGACTGTACGATCTGAGCAGCAGAACAATCATTGTGAAACTCAACAGCCACTTTGCAAGATACGGAATTCCAAGCACTGTGGTAAGTGACAACGGGGCACAGTTCTTATCAGAGGAATTTGCCAAATTTACCAGGAAATGGGCATGTGACCACTACACACTTTTTCCAAAGAGCCAAGCTAACGGAAAGGTGGAATTGGCAGTTAAGGCAGCTAAGCGAGTGCTGAAGAAAACTAATTGCTCTAAGACAGATGTTTACTTGGCAATACTGGAATTACGCAATACCCCTGCGCAAGGAGTGAACAGTAGTCCTGCACAAAGACTACATGGAAGGTGAACATGGATGACACTTCCAACGACATCTAACCTCCTCAAACCACATGGTGCTGAGATACTCACAGAAGAGAGGAAAAAGATGAAGGATTTTCAAGGAAAAACAGTCAAAGATCTACAACCAACATGCCAAGGATCTGCCAATCCTGGAAGAAGGTGATGTTGTAAGACTCAAACCATATAAACTAGGAGATACCAGATGGCAGAGAGCAACAGTTCAGAGACGATTGGATGAGAGATTATATGAAGTCGAGACAGTCAGGACTTTTAATCTGACGTAATCGAGTGGATCTGAAGAAGACCGGAGAACTACCTCCACACTTAACTCCAGAGAAACCATCGGACGTGGAGAAGACTGGGCCACCTTTGCAACCTCAGCTGACTTGGAAAAGACAAACACAACATGCATCACCGGAAAAAGATGCAACTCGTGAAACTCTTAACACAGAGAAATCAAAACAAAAACTAAGTGACACAAGAGAAGAAATTAGATGATGCACAGAATGTACCTACTGAAAATAAAGACATTTCTGAAAGAAACACCATCACAAAGACTATGGCAGGTAGAGCTATCAGACCGCCGGAAAAGTACAGCGAGTATGTCACAAAGTAATGTGTTTTGCTGTGATGGACCTACTTGCTTATGAGAAGAAAGCATGTGAACATTAGTTTATGTTATTGAAATGTCACAAGTATGACTATGATTGAAATTATGAAATAAGACAGAACAGTTGTTTCACTCTGTTAAACCATATTACTACAGTGTAATATTATGAAAAGTGTTTAAGTTTACTTTGCTTTGGGATCGTCGGAAATGTAATCCCAAGATGTCAAAAAGAAAGGGATGTGACAATTTCCCTGTAATTTATGCATATGAGCTGTGCTCATTCTCGCACATGCTCAGTAAATCAGTCAGTGACCATTGACTTGGAAATAAATCATTCCTGTTTTTGATTCCAACTTGAGTGTGTGTGTGTAGCCATCTTTCTCTGTACATTATGTACGAGTTTACTTATTTTATAAGCAGACAGATATCAAAACATTTATTCGTGTTTCTCAGTCTCATAATGGATTCTTTGAATTTCATTGGCACAACTTTGGATCTCATGTTGATAAACAGCAATAAAAGTTTCCAAAGGTGATGGAACGACTGGAAGAAAAATCTGGTTGCGGAGAGCACTCTTATACCTGCATTAAGGAGGCATTTAAACACACCTGAGCATTTCCAAACACCCTGTGAAACCATGTGTCCCAAACATTATGGTGCCCCGAAATGGGGGGACTATGTACAAACACAGTTGTAATTTCTACATGGTAAAACCAAAATGTATAAAAAATACCCTTTAATAAAATCTAACAATGTGCACAAAACCACATGTGATTTTTTCTATTACAAATCTCAAATTGTGGCGTACAGAGGCAAATATATAAATGATGGGTCTTTGTCCCAAACATTATGGAGGGCACTGTAGGTTCAAGGCGAAGGGGAAACAACTTAATAGGAATCTGAGGGGCACCTTTTTTACAGGAAGGGTGGTGGATGAATGAAATGAGCTGCCAGAGGAGGTAGTTGAGGCAGGTACTATTGTAACATTTAAGAAACATTTTGAAAGGTACACGGTTTAGAGGGATAGGGGCCAAAACGCAGACAGGTGGGAGTGGTGTAGATGCGACATATTGGTTGGCATGAGTAATTTGGGCCTAGGTGCCTGTTTCCACACTGTAGGACTCTATGACTATGACTGTGTGAATTGTGAAAGCCATCCTTGATCTCTTCACTCCATAGCTGCAGTCAGTCTATAATGACTCATGGGGCACAACTGTACGCACACCAAAGTTGGTTAGATGCTGGAGCTTCACTGAATGTGTCATCTGGTCGGCAGATTTCTTTTGTGTGCAGTTGTGTTCTCTTGCTATATGTGTTGCAGATTTATGATCAAAGATCCCACAGGGCTTTTCTTCAAAATGGTTAGCAGAGATCATAGGTTTTGGTTCAATTGAGGTTTCAATTAAGAAATATTTTGACAAATGACCATTGTTGAACTATCTAACAATGTCGATGCTTCTGCAATTAACTTCCTTCAAAAGTTAATGTAGCTCACAGTTGCACTGCAAAACTGGAGAAGTGAAATATTTTGCATGCTGGAAATTTGAAATAAAAACAGGAAATACTATTTTGATTAGAGGTTATTAACATTAACTTGATTTCTCGCTCTCTACATGTGCTGCGTGACTTGTCGGGCATTTGCTGCTGTTTCCGTTTAAGAACATCACAAAACCATTGGAACCCATGGAACTCACAGCCAACACATGGCTCATTCAACTCTGAAACTAGTATTTTAATCCAACAAAGATCATGGGGTGATAGATTATTCTGTGGCAGAATTAAGAGTCCCAGGAGAGATGAGTTTAAACAACCAAAGCCAAACCCCCGGGCTCGAATCACAAGCTCTCAGAACTGGCAATGATTAATAATCCAACAATCATCACTAAGGGTCGACAACATGGAAATATAATTTTTGTGCTGCTGAGAATCAACAACCTGCTCTCTTTATGTCGGAAGGAACTTCAGATGTTGGTTTAAACCGAAGATAGACACAAAGTGCTGGAGTAATTCAACGGGACAGGCAGCATCTCTGGAATAGAAGGAATATGTGGCGTTTCGAGTCGAGACCCTTCTTCAGACTGAGAGTCAGGGGAGAGGGAAACTAGAGGATTGAAAAGATACAGAGCAAATCAGAGCCGGCACCAATTGCCAAGGAGCCCACAATGGTCCATTGTTGGTTGTGGCAGGACGACCAGGGTGGGGAGTGATGGAGAGAGAGGGAATGCAAGGTTACTTGAACTTAGAAAAATCAATATTCATACCGCTGGGTTATAAGCTGCCCAAGCGAAATATGGGGTTCTGTTCCTTCAATTTCCTCCACAATTGCGTGGCCTCATACTGACAGTGTGAAGCCTTTCAGCAATCGTCAACCAACCCCACCCCCAAACATCAGTCTGAAGAAGGGTCTCGACCCGAAACATCACCCTTTCCTGCTCTCCAGCCTGTCCCGCTGAGGTACTCCAGCTTTTTGTGTCCAACTCGCTCTCTTTTCATGTACACATTTTTTCGGAAAAAAAACCTTATTATTACTGATTTACTTTTGATGCGTTTATCATTTCATTCTAATGGTTTACACTGAAGCTGTAGCACTGAAGTTACAACCCCTAAGTTTCAGTTCAATGTGCACATACACAATCACATATTTTCTCCTGAAACGTATTCTGATAAACAGACAACGTGCTATATTAATGCTTCAATATGCAGCACAATACGGAGTGGGTACATTCATCAGAAACCTCCACCACTATGAGTTTTAAAATGTAGCATACGTAAATGTGAAGACCATACATTTCTTACACATGTCCACCACCGATTTTTCACCACCCTTTCCAGACTATCCATTTTGTCGGATCAACAGAGGTCACGGCCTTGAGGGGCGGACGAATCGGCCGCGGAAGTCAGCGATGGGAATGGATCTGCTGGCTTGCCAGAGTTCCAGAATGCTGGCCACAGGGGGCACAGAAATTCCGATGATGTTGAAACCGGCCGACTCACCTGGCCTGGTTGCCACATTTTCAGGGGGACTTCTGGGAGGGGGAGGGGATCTAGTTTTTTTTGGGGGGGGGGGCAGACCACCAGTTGCTGGAAAAATCGGTGGTGGACGTATTTGTGAAAAAAATATTCCACTGAAATCAGAGACAATTCAGCACTGATTAGTTTGCAAAGATTTATCATTTCGCTGCCAATGCATTTGAGAATACTACTTTAGATTAACTACTTCTCTGCCAATACCAGAAAAAAACTCAATTTTTCTCACTGTACAATTGTATTAATTTAACACATTCAATACAGGGCTGGAACATCATAGGAGCACCAAGCAAAATATTGACAAGAATGATTGAATGATGGATGCGTTGGGGTCGGGATGGGTCATTGCTCATTCTTGGTTCTTCATGTTCATTCTTAATATAAAGTGTAGCACCCAACGAGTGTTAGATCAATAATATACTGCCTTGTCAATGAAAAGTAAAACAAAGTTTCTACACAGCAGTTTTGGTGAAAGGGACGAACAAAATACCCTGTCATTACCCTTATTCAGTATAATATCCCAGCATCATACCCACTGTGCTATACCTCACTGATTTCTTAGTGGCAGCATTTTTATTCTGCCTATTGTTTAGTTTAGTTTAGAGATACAGCACATCTCTAAGGCAGCAACTCTACCGCTGCACCACTGTGCCACCCTACAACTTTCCCCCAACTTTTACCTTCCAAGTTGCCAGGTCATTTATTTATAAACCTTGTTGTTTTCTTTGCCTCTGATTAAAATAGTGATTACAAAATCAGTTGTGAATGCCAGTATTTTCTTTCTTATGACCCCATTTAAAGCACTTCAATAATGAGCTTGTTATTTTTTAGAGAGCCCCGGGGAAAAAAAAACAAAAAAGATATTTATACACTATAAAATGGGAAAAAATACATTTCAGATCATTAACAATAATTTGTTTAGATTCTTCAAGATGATTAAGTTGCTAACATATGGAACTAATTGTCAGAGGATATCAGTAAATGCATTTCCTGATTTTAATATGTTCAAGCTGGATCCTATTGTGTTTCCTACTGCTTGAAGTAAATTTGAAGACCATATATTTCATATGTGGGAAGAAAATATTCTGCTAAAATCAGAGATAATTTGCACTGATTAGTTTGCAGAACATCATTTCGCTGCCAATACATTTGATAATACCACTTTAGATGATCTACTTCTCATTCAATACCATAAAAAACTGAAACTTTCTCAGGGTGGCAGAGCGGCACATCTAGTAGAACTGCTGCCTCACAACGCCGGAGAATGGGGTTTGATCCTGACCTCGGCTGCTGCCAGTGTGGGCATCCGCTGGGTGCTCCGGTTTGCTTCCACATCCCAAAGACGTGCGTGTTTGTAGAATAATTAGGCTCTGTAAATCGCCCCTAGTGCATAGCGAGTGGAAGAGGAAGTGGGATAACACATAAATGGTCGGTGTTGACTCGGTGGACCAAAGGGCCTGTTCCCATGCTGTATCTCGAAACTTCACAAAACTGCATTTACAGATATCCTCTAACAATTAGTTCCATGTGTCAGCTAGTTAATCATCTTGAGGAATCTGTACAAATTATTGTTAATCATCTGAAATGTATTTGATCAAATAATTAAATGTTAGAAGAGATTGTTAGGTGGGGGGGACTAGGGTTTGGCACTTCAAGCTCTTTCTTGAAGAACAAAGACTCATCAAGGAGCTCCCACATCAGGAGCTCCCACATCAGGAGCTCTCTGTGATTTTCTGAAGCAATCCAAATGATCTCAGCTTCCTTGATTCAAGAATGTCCTGTTATCAATGACCTTCCAACAGTTACTAGGTCTTTGTGGATGTCGATGGGAAACAGCACTGGTTTGAGATGGGATATTTTCTATGCTCGAGTAATTTGTTGACATGTACTGTCCTGGCTCATACAAAGACGTGTAGGTTAATTGGCTTCGGTAAAAGTAACATGGAAATCGTTCCTTGTGTGCACAATTGTGCTAGTGTATTGAGATCGTGGTTGGCACGGACTCGGTGGGCCAAAGGGCCTGTTTCCGCTCTATATCTCTAAAGTCTAAAGTAAAGACAAGCACATTATAAAGCCTCAACAGAGAGAGTACAAGGTATGTTACGGAAGCATGGCCCTGCATACACCTGGATGAGTTGGTTTGCTCTGTTGTGTGAGCTTCACACAGAAACGGTTCAGCTACCATACAGTCAGCTCTGGCACTTGACGCTGCTTGACCCTAACTCTAGGAACAAGCAGGCAGCGCATCAACCTTCCTCACTCATGGCTGGCACCGATCACAGTAAGTTTTAAAGTTGGATATAGGATGGTAATCCATACACAGACATGTTTTGACAGCGCTACAGCTTGGCTTAATCCCATTTGAGCCCCTGATGGTGTTCAATCTTATCTCTACAGTATTTAACAGAAAGAGGCCACGCTCTCTGCATGGGTTTGCTCTGATGATCTCACGGATGAAGACCATTACTAATTGATGCTTACCTCACATAACCCTGTTCATCGGGTGTAGGGTGAGAGAGGGAAAAGGAGCTGAAAGAGGGCTAAAGATCAACGGGTTAGCTGTAAACGCTTCAGCTTGACCTTCAAGTATCTTCAATTTCTTTCACATTCTCATACCAAAGTTGAACAATGATGGCTATTGATTACTGCAGAGAAGATTTACAAGGATGTCGCCTGAGCTATAGGGTGAGGTTGAGCAGGCTAGCACTCTATTCCTTAGATCACAGAAGGATGAGGTGTGATCTCATAGAGGTGTACAAAATCATTAGAGGAATAGATCAGATAGATGCACAAAGTCTGTTGCCCAGAGTAGGGGAATCGAGAACCAGAGGACATAGGTTTAAGATGAGGGGGGCAAGATTTAAAATTTAAAGAACCTGGGGGTAACCTATTCACACAAAGGGTGGAGGGTGTATGGGATGAGCTGCCGGAGGACGTAGTTGAGGCAGGTACTATTACAACATTTAAGAAACATTTACACAGCTACATAGATAGGACAGGTTTAGGGGGATATAGGCCAAACACAGGCAGGTGGGGCCAGTGTAGATGGGACATTTTGGCTGGTGTGGGCAAGTTGGGCCAAAGAGGCAGTTTCCATGCTGTAGGACTCTATGACTCTATTAATATAAAAAAAGGAAGGCAGAAAATAATCAAATCACCTATCCCTGCATAGTTCAGGATTGTGGTACTGGATAATCCTTGTGCAGGGTTCCCAAAAAGTTAATTTGCAAGTTGAATTGGTAGAAAGGAAGGCAAATGCAATGCTAGCATTCATTTAGAGATGGCTATGATAGAAAACAGGGATATAATGCTGAGGCACTGGTCAGACTGCATTTGGAGTTTTGTGAGCAGTTTAGGGCCCCATATATGAGGAAGGATGTGCTGCCGTTGGAGAGGATCCAACGGAGGCTTGTGAGAATGATTCCAGGAATGATTGGGTTAACATATAATGAGCGTTTGACGCCACTATGCCTGTGCTCATTGGAGTTTAGAAGGATGAAGGGGAACCTCATTGAACTTATAGAGAGTGGATGTGGAGAGAATGTTTCCACTAGTGAGAGAGTCTAGGACCAGAGGCCATAACCTCAGAATAAAAGAATGTACCTTTAAAAAGAGATGAGGAGGAATTTCTTAGTCAGTGGGTAGTGAATGTGTGGAATTCAAACCAATGCCTATTCCAATTAGTGGAAGGGAGGAATCACAATGGCTGAGTAAAAGTGCTGCTCAAAAATAGTTTTCCATCCACCAGGATGCAAGTTGAAATTTACAGGGTGCAGCAAACAGCAGAGAGCGATTTAAAAAAAAAATCTTTTTTGAGAAATCTGCACAGTTGTAATCTTGTAAAGGTTTCTGACCTGGCGCAGTGACATGACCACAGACCTCACAGAATCCCAAAAAAGCACAACGGTAATCAGAAGATTACCGAACCTTGAACCAAAAGAACATTTATTTGATTCTGAACAAGCTTCTCTCCCTCTTACAAATATTTCAACTGCAAAAATAACTTTGTCTTTTTTTCTGCTTGACTTGAATGTTTCTGCAAACAATGAACATCAATAAATAACTATTTTTAAAATGATTAACATGCAAATATTTCATTAATAAGGATGTTCCAGTAAAGAGATTTGGACTCAGCTCTTTCAAAATGGGTCAAGAATGTGCTACAGTGCCCTCCATAATGTTTGGAACAAAGACCATCATTTATTTATTTGCTTCTGTACTCTACAATTTGAGATTTGTAATAGAAAAAAATCACGTGGTTAAAGCGCACATTGTCAGATTTTAATAACAGCCAATTTAATATATTTTGGTTTCACCATGTAGAAAATGCAGCAGTGTTTATACATAGACCCCCCATTTTAGGATAGCATAATGTTTGGGATACAGCAATGTCATGTAAATGAAAGTAGTCATGTTTAGTATTTTGTTGCATATCCTTTGCATGCAATGACTGCTTGAAGTCTGCGATTCATGAACATCTCCAATTGCTGGGTGTCTTCTCTGGTGATGCACTGCCAGGCCTGTATTGTAGCCATCTTTGGGGGCTAGTCCGCATCAGTTTTCTCTTCAGCATTTAAAAGGCATGCTCAATTGGGTTCAGATCGGGTGATTGACTTGGCTACTCAAGAATTTACCATTTTCTAGCTTTGAAAAACTCGTTTGGTGCTTTAGCAGTATGTTTGGGATCATTGTCATGTTGTAGAATGAACCACTGGCCAATGAGTTTTGAGGCATTTGTTTGAATTTGAGCATATAGGATGTGTCTATACACTTCAGAATTCACTATGTTATTACCATCAGCAGTTGTATCATCAATGACAATAAGTGAGCCAGTACCTTCAGCAGCCATACATGCCCTGGACATAACACCCCCACTACCGTGTTTCACAGATGAGGTGGTATGCTTTGGATCTTGAGCAGTTACTTCTCTCCTCTATACTTTGCTCTTGCCATCACTCCGATATAAGTTAATCTCCGTCTCATTATTCCAGAACTGAGGTTGCTCTTTTAAGTATTTCATGGCAAACTATAACCTGGTCATTCTACTTTTCGGCTAACCAGTGGTTTGCTTCTTGCAGTGTAGCCTCTGTATTTCTGTTCATGAAGTCTTCTGCAGACTGTGATCATTGACAAATCCACACCTGACTCCTGAGGAATGTTTCTGATCTGTCGGACAGGTGTTTGGGGATTTTTCTTTATTATAGGGAGAATTCTGCTGTCATCAGCTGTGGAGGTCTTCCTTGGCCTGCCAGTCCCTTTGTGATTAGTAAGCTAACCAGTGCTCTCTTTCTTCTTAATGATGTTCCAAACAGTTGACTTTGGTAAGCCTAAGGTTTGGCTGATGTCTCTAACAGTTTTATTCTTGTTTCTCAGTCTCATAATGGCTTCTTTGACTTTCATTGGCACAATTTTGGTCCTCATGTTGATAAACAGCAATAAAAGCTTCCAAAGGTGATGGAAAGACTAGGTGCTGAGAGCTCTCTTATACCTGCATTAAGGAGGCATTTAAACACACCTGAGCAATTACAAACACCTGCGAAGCCATGTGCCCCAAACATTATGGTGGCCTGAAATGGGGTGACTATGTATAAACACAACTGTAATTTCTACATGGTGAAACCAAAATGTATTAAAATGGTCTTTAATAAAATCTGACAATGTGCACTTTAACCACGTCATTTTTTCTATTACAAATCTCAAAGTGTGGAGTACAGAGGCAAATAAATAAATGATGGGTCTTTGTCCCAAACATTATGGAGGGCACTGTATTCATTAACACACTGCAGCTGCTCGTAAAAGCGCTCGGGGGAGAAAATGAGTTATGTGAAAATTTGAGTTACAACAAGAAAAAGAAAACAAACTAAAGATACTTTTCAAACCATTGTGCATGCACTTATATCAGAATTATCTAAAAATAATATAGCCAAAGCATATAGCAATTATAATCAAAAACATCTGTGTTACTTTCGGCCCATCTTGCAACACAAATCATTGTAAGATTTACAATTCATCTGAGTTCACAAATGCACTCCAGTTGCGATGCCCTGGGGCTGGAACTGAACAGACATGCAGCCAATTTGTGACTTTGATGATCCAAAATTTCAGTTACCTAAAAGGATGAACATTCCTGCTCCACTCAGGTTGTACTTCAGTACTGATTTATGTACCTCCTATTCCTATGTGAGGAAAATTGATTTGGTCTTCCATTCTTTAGTAACTTATATCTCAAGAATTATTATATAGGTAATCATAGTATGTACATTAAACATCTGCGGCTCAGCCATAATGGCAATGCACTCTATTACTTGCTGCAGCCTGTTCCAAACCCTTAAATTAGTCGAAGACAGGTCAAAAGCAAGCTATGTGCAGGAGGGCAAGCCAATTCAAAATCCTTGAAAGGAAATGTTACCTGAGATGGTAACTCTATAGCCTAGAGATTACAGAAACACATTCACAATTTGTTCCTTCAACCCGCATAATGACTGATGCTTGAAGGCAAAATGGTAGGGGCGGAGGTGCTGCTAAGTACACAGTCTTCACATTTCCCCACTCTCCTCGAGGTATTTGGTCAGGGTTGAAGGCAGAGCATTAACATAAATAGGGATATGTTTAATTCCACTTCCCCTCTTAAATGAACAACAATTCTTTGGAACCAAAAGGCAGATTGCTTAAAAAATGTGTGCTTTTTTGAGAAAAAGCTAGTAGAAATGTATCTGCTGTAATCTTTGTAAAAACAAATCCAACAGACATAAAACTGGCTCAACATATTTTGCTTTTAGTTTACACTTGTACCACAACAATATATGTGCTGTTACAAGGGTTTTCATGCAACAGTGCAGTGCTAAAATATCAGCGTAGGTATTTCAGTTTTTAAGATCACTTAAGATGATGCGTGATTATCACACTGTGTGTGTGCTTGGAATGAGAAAGTTTGACAGCTTTCAAGTCCAGAAAACAAGCTCCTCATAGCCATAGCTGCATTTCAGTGGTTTCTGCTAATGACGATAATACTTGCGATTTGGAAGGTATTGAGGCAGAGTGCAGAGACTGGGAGAGACGTTGCACCATATCACAGAATGAGCTTGCAGAAGGACATGCAATTCAGCACCATGCCAAAGGTTCGTGGTGGAACACAGGATACTAATGTAAAGATCAATCAGCACTATTTCTAAGATTTAGTGGAAAAGGAGAAGCATTTAGAGTCAACGTGTAGGGAGGAACTGCAGACACCGGTTTACACTGAAAATAGACACAAACTGCTGGAGCAACTCAGCGGGTCAGGCAGCATCTCTGGAGAAATGATGCTCGAAGGCTCAGACTCGAGGAAGAGTCTCCACCCAAAATGTCGCCTTTTCTTTCTCTCCAGAGATGCTGTCTGTCCCGCTGAGTTACTCCAGCATTTTGTGCCTTTCTTTCAATATTTAGTCGTAGTTATACAGCAAGGAATCAGTCCCTATTGACCAACGTCCATGCCGGCCACAATGCCCCTTTCAAGCTCGTCCAATTTACCAGTACTGGGCCCATATTCAACTAACAAGTGGTATTTTTTTGCCTCCAGCTCTTCACACCCTCCCCCCCCCCCCCCCACCCTCTACTTTCAGCCAGAAGAGGGGTCCAGATCTGAAACATCACCCATCCTTTTCTCCAGTGATGCTGCCTGACTCATTGACTTACTCCAGCGCTTTGTGTTTATCTTTGTAAGATTGCTTGGCAGGATAGTCACTGAAGCACCAACAAGGAATAGACTATTTTGGATAGACTCAAAAACCTGGAGTAACAGCGGGACAGGCAGCATCGCTGGAGAGAAGAGATGGGTGACATTTTGGGTTGAGACCGTTCATCAGTCCCATTCCCTTTTTCCAGAGATGCCTGTCCTGCTGAGTTACTCCAGCTTTTTGTGTCTATCTTCAGTTTAAATCAGCATCTGCAGTTTCTTCCTACACAATAGCTACTTTAGATCGCGTGTTGTGACATGTAAAATAAATTAACTGAAGATCTGGTAGCTGAGGACTCTTTCAGGAAATTTGATGCAACATGACAGAATTTTATATGAAAACGGGAAAATGACTTTGCTCAATCTGAAATCAGGGTGTCGAATCTGAACAAATTAAAAAGGCATGAGGGGTGGGCTGGCTATGGTAGACTGGGAAATAGCAGTACAAGGTATGAGAATGATAGGGATGTTGCTTCAGTTGTGGCCAACAACAGGATAGCATTAGATCAAAGGGAAAGACATAACATTGCCAGAAATACACAATAAACCCTGAGGATGGAAGATTTCAGAATTCAGCAAAGCAAGACCAAGGCATTGATAAGGAGACGAAGGCCAGCGGGAAACATGAAGTGCATTGGTCAGAGCTTCCATATATGGACAAGATTAGTAAACGTTTATGTGAAATGTGAAACCTTACATTCTGAGATACAGGAAATAGGAAAAGGGCAAAGAAATTAAAAAATATATTTTGTGGAGGACACAGAAAACTTCCAGAAGGCTGCAAGTCTGGAGTATAGGAGGTGGCCAAAGAAACAAATATTAGTTAAAAATAAAATGAAGGTTGGAGAAATTAATGATACAGATATATCCCAGGAGTTGATATCCTGTATGCAAGCATTTTTATTGTTGAAGTTCAGTTTGTTGTAATGTGCACTGAGGTACAGTGAACAGCTTTTGTTGCGTGCTAACAAGTGGAAAGACTAAACGTGATTACAATTGAGCTATCCACAGTATACATATGCATGATAAAGGTAATAATGTTTAGTGCAAGAAAAAGTCCAGTAAAGTCCAATTAAAAATAGTCTGAGGGTCTCCAATTAATTAAATAGTAGCTCAGGACCGCTCTCTAGTTGTTGAAAGCTGTGGCTATACATTGAATGCCATCGTTCTCAGTGGATGCACTATATTCCCACTATTTAAGATATGGGGAAGAATGAAAACAGGGAACTATAAATGAGCAAGCCTGACCACAGTTGCAGGGGAAATGCTGGAGTCTATTAATAAGGAAATAATTATGACAATTGTAACTCAGAGGAACACAAGAGGCTGAAGGAAGTGGTGCATTACAAAAAGAGCCCTTTCCACCACTGAAAGCAGCTACATTAGGTGTTGCTTCAAGAAGGTGACATCTATCATCAGGGATCCCCACCATGCAGGCCATGCCTCTTCTCATTGTTCCCATCGGGCAAGAGGTACAGAACCCTGATGTCTGTCACCACCAGGTTTAGGAACAGCTACTTTCCACAACCCCCATCTGGTTCTTGAACCAACCTAGACAACTTTAATCCTACCTTAACAATGGAATACTATGGACCACCTTTTGCACTACTAAGGACTTATTTTTCTCTAATTATGCTGTTGCACTACAACTCCAAATAAGCTATAAACTACATAGACTTGACTTGGGGACATTGGTTTTGTACTTTTGAACTATTATTGTTTGTTTGTTTTATGTTGTGTGTTTATACTTAACTTTTGTTGTTTATTATATTGCTTACAGAGTACTATGTTTACATATTCTGTCATGCTGCGGCAAGTAAAAATGTCATTGTTCTGTTTGGGACAAATGACAATAAAACACTCTTGACTCTAGAACTATTGACTTGTTTTTTTTGTACAGTCATCTTTCTTTCTGAATTTTGTGTGCGATTTATTATCTCTAGTTTGTCTGAGTCAATGTGCCTGTGCGCTTGTCTGAGTCTATGTGTCTGCCTGTGCATTTGTCTGAGTCTATGTGTCTTGCAAGCAAGATTTTTCTTTGTACTTCTGCCTCATCATGCATCTGACAATAACCTCAACTTGAACTTGAAGTGGGAATTTGGAAAAAAATGCAAAAATCAATATATTTTTATCACAGGAAATTTTGTTTGTCAAATGCATTGGAAGCTGTAATTTCAAGAATAGATAAAGTGAACGTGTTGATGTGGTGTCATTGGATTTCTAGAAGACCTTTGAAAAGATCCCATCTGGGAGATAACTAAACAACTTTAGAGCACATGGGACTAAAGACTGGTCCCTGAGCAAAGTGTAGGAGTAAACATACCCGAGGTAAACATGTCATTTTTTAGCTGGTGAGCTGTAACCAGAGGGGGCCAGAGGGATCACAGTTGGGTCCCTAGTAGTTCACAATCCATATAAAAGATTTGGACGAGGGGCTGAACAATAAGGTCTGGATATAGACAGATATGGAGAGAATATTTCCACCAGTGTGAGAGTTTAGGACCAGAGGCCTTTGCCTCAGAATAAAAGGACCTACTATGGATAAGTGATGGTACCTTTATAAAGGAGAGATGAAGATTTCTTTAGTCAGAGGGTGGTGAATCTGTGGAATTCATTCCCACATAGGCTGAGGAGGCCGTCAATGGATATTTTTAAGACGGAAATTGACAGATTCTTGATTAGAACAGATGTTAGGGTATATGGGGAGAAGACATGTGAATGGGGTTGAGAGGGAAGGATTGATTGGTAATGATTGAATGGTGGAGTAGACCATGGGCTGAATGGCCTAATTCTGCTCCTATATCGTATGAACGATACAAATATGCTCGCGACACATAGCTGGATGGCTTCATGTTTTCCAGATGCTGCATGCATTTCCTTGTTTCTGCTGGTAATATCTGCAAATTAATTCATCATTCACTATATTTAAAAAAAAAAGAATTGCTTTGAAAAAATTGCAAAATCTTGTTCCCTCAGATAGCAATGTGGTGTGCAAAGGCCTGTCCCAAAATGCTTACTGAAAATCATATTATTTTTCCATTGCTGTACATTTTGCAGAATTCCCCGGGTAACAGGTAAATCACTATATTTACTGTCAAAGTGTTTTATTCCGTCAGTGTGGACAAAGCATGAGAAATGCTTCATAGACTGCCTGGCAGGTGGACAGAAGGCCACAGTAATTCAGGACTCAGAACAATGCATTTCCCAATTAATGGGTAAACATATGTGCTTCAGAAAGAAAGTAGTTTTGCTAATAATAATAGACTCTAAACTAAGGTAAATCGGCAAACTTTTTAAATGAACCACTTAAACGAATTTAGCCACTTTCCTGGACAGTTGAATAGGTCTAGACATGGAAGAGCCAAGGATCACTAACTCAATTACTTTCTTCAATAAAGAACCTTAATTAATATTCTTGCTTCAGTTTCGTCCTTGCACATACCACACACCAACAACAATAGAGCAATTGCACAATTTCGCACCTCACTGATACAAAAGGGTCACCAGTAACACTGAGGTTCAAACAATGCATCTTTGTGTGGATCTAAATTAGGAGGGCCATTAATCAGTTTCAGCTATTTGGTGTAAGTTTCTCCTTAGAGTTGCAGGCTTGTTTGAGACAATATTTCTAACTCATTCTTTGCTGAGATCATTGTTCCACAGAACCATGTTTTAATAAGTTTAAACACTTTCTGACTTGCTCCGTACTTTCACCATATTTTCAAATAATGGAAAACACATTTAATATGATTTTAAACATCTTTGGGGGCTACATTTGATAGCTCTTTAGAATGCGCATGTGGATTGCAGTGGATGATTAATCCTTGCCCATTCCGTAGATTGGAGGCAGCTTGTCATGTTAATGGTGGTTGTACAATTCAACCAGTGAGAACCTGTGGGTTACAAAGACATATGCCCTGTACTTAAGGGGTCCATGTAGTGAGAAGACATAGATATTATCAGTCTTTCCTAGAACCAAAAACTTTCCATCTAAACCAAAAACTGTTGATTGTCAGAATTGTATGGATTAATTTTCCATGGGTCCCCTTTTCCCTTCCTTCTCTGTTTCATCTTCCTGTCCTTCATTCTGCTTGCTGTGCAGCTGGTGATAAAGGCTACACCCTCATAAGGTCATGTGATAAGAGCAGAATTAGGCCATTCGGCCCATCAAGTATATCTGCCATTCAATCCTGGCTGATCTATCTCTCCGTCCTAACCCCATTCTCCTGCCTTCTCCCCATAACCTCTGACACCCGTACTAATCATAGTGGCGAGATTGTGCCCGACAGTTACAATTCTGGACAGCTACTTTGCGTAGGAATGCAGAACTCCAATAGAGCAGCCCAGGCAGTGGAGGTAATGTTTCACCACATGTAATGTGCAAGAAGGAACTACAGATAGATACAAAATGCTGGAGTAACTCAACGGGACAGACAGCATCTCTGGAAAGGAGAAATGGGTGACGCTTCAAGTCGAAATCCTTCATCAGACTGAGTCAGGTAAGTGGTAAACTAGAGCAATGAAAAGATACAAAACAATCAGAGCTGGCACCGATGGCCAAGGAGCACACAATGGTCCAACTTGACAGTCGCCTGAAAAAACACCTAAGTGGGACAGGCCCAGGAGCCTTCAGCGTCAGCCATTAAAGCTTGCTCAATTGTAGCGACTGATGCAACTTGAGTCACAAGTGAACAAAAGGACACAAAGTGAGGCACAAATCAGCGGGTCAGGCAGCATCTCTGAGATAGGTGGCGTTTCAGGTTGTGTGAATAGGATCACTGTTGATGGTAATTTTCTATAGTTTAACAGTACCCAAGGTTCCCAAGCAGTGGGCACAAACAATCCAAACTTCATTCTTTTTTTGTTCTGGTCATCACCCTATACAAGCTTTGCTAAAAGCTACTGTTCTTTGCAGCTGGCAGACGCCTTTGTTTGGTTTTCATTGCTGAGATTGCACATTAAATCAGTCTAAGATTGTATCCATTTGTTACCTTCTTCATAAAATGGACGAATAATTTTTGGAAGATGCTGGACAAAATCTGAGAAAATAAAACGACAGTTGTATGGTGTAAAAAGTTCCACAAAGTCTGATACTCAAGTTGCAACTAGCTGTAGGAGACAAACATGCCAGTCATATCCCACAAGCCTGGACACACCTATTAAAGGAAGTAATTTCTACTTACATCTGTGGGGAATCCCCCTGTCCCCTTTATGCAACCCTTTTTGCCCTGTTCTTGTAAACCCGTAACTGCATCTTTGCTAAAAGCCAATATATCCTTCAGGAGATGGACTGGTCAGAACAGAATGGATCGCACAGGAATGGGGCGGCACGGTGGCGCAGCGGTAGAGTTGCTGCCTTACAGCGCTTGCAACACCTGAGACACGGGTTCGATCCCGACTACGGGTGCTGTCTGTATGGAGTTTGTACGTTCTCCCCGTGACCTGCATGGGTTTTCTCCGAGATCTTCGGTTTCCTCCCACACTTGAAAGGCGTACAGGTTTGTAGGCTAATTGGCTTGACATAATTGTAAATTGTCCCTAGTGTGTGTAGGATGGTGTTAGTGTACGGGAATCGCTGGTCGCTGTAGACTCGGTGGGCCGAAGGGCCTGTTTCTGCGCTGTATCTCTAAACTAAACTAAACAATTACCTCAAGTCTCATCAGATTTCTGAACAGCTGAAACCCCCTTTTCTATTAAATTATTTTAAAATAAGGGCCAATCATCTGGCAGTTTTACCAAATACTTTCTGGCATTTAGTTTCCAGAGATTCGGACCTTGAACCTCCAAATGTCCGTTATTCAAATAACCTCCGTTTTTCCATCATTCGGAAATGAACAATTATCGTTCATGAATCTGAAACAAATAATTTTGCACTTTCCTGCAATCTCCTTTCAGAGAGACCATTTTAATCTTTGACAACATGTGACTTATTACAGTCCCATTTGACAAGTAATTTAGCATCTACAAATGAGTTCTGTGGCACAATTAAGGAAGTGGTGAGAGGTAATATCATTGAATTTGAGCAATCTTGGGGCAATACTGCCATCAAACGACTATTCTCATCTAAAATAAAATACTGTGAAAAATGGGTTTGGAAGGTTTTGCTAAAGAACCCGGCAGTTGGTGAGTTAATGAAACACTCCAGAAGTCTCTGGTTGCAACATCTGGAAAAAAAATATGTGGACGTGTCACAACATATAAAAAAAAGTGTGAATTTAAACTAAAACATACCGACATCTGAGTAAAGTGTAGGTTATAATACTTTTATATGTTTTTAATATTAAAAAATGAGTTTGCACTTTGATCTTTATTTACTTGCTTCACAGCAGAAAAGAGGATATATTTGGCATTCAGCTATTAAGGATTTGGTTGCAATCACATGCCCAGAAATGTCAGGCTGCATTTTAATTCTCTTTCCAAGGTTCTGGTACATAGCAAGAGGAAGTCACGTACACACTTACTGACGAAATGAGCTGGATCTTAATGAGATCACAAGACCATGTTCATCTATGCAGAAAAACTGACAGCTAGGGCTTTCATCTCAATAAACATTACAAAATAAATCAGTAAACGAAAATAAAAAAAACTGCAGATGCTGGATATTTAAAAAAAATTAAAAATGCTAGAAATAACCCACAGGTCATCGAGCATCTGTGAAAAGAGTGGAGCATTTTCTGTTTTCATATTTAAAAAATAAATGTTTTATCGAGTCTTCAGAAAGTTATGATTAAGTTAATGAAGTGGCAATTTGACATTATGAGATGTTTAGCTAGAGAAAGAGGATTAAAACATCAAGAGAATAATCTGCTACTTAGGGGCATACTAATTTCTGCTTGGTACCGATGTCTAAAATTACAATATTTAACAGAGATTGTGTTATAATTAAATAATTCTAGGGTAATAATTTTGTATTTCAATGCAAGGGTTAAATTATAAACCTTTTCACAGGTCGAGCTATCAGTGTATACAGTACATGGACAACATATTTGGAAAACATTGCTTAAGAAACTCAAGATTATAAAATTCCAGAACCGGTATGTACAGAGCGCTTTATCCAAAGTAGGGAATCAAGAACCAGAAGACATAGGGTTAAGGTGAGAAGAGAAAGAATTAATAGGAATCTGAGAAGCAATTTTTTCAATTAGTGGGTAGTAGGTGAATGGAAAGAGTTGCCAGAGAATGTAGTTGAGGTTGGTACTATAACAGCATTTAAAAGACACTTGGACAGGTACACTGATACAAAACATTTAGAGGAATATGGGCCAAATGTGGGCCAATGGGGTAGCTTAGATGGGGTATCTTGGTCGCATGGACAATTTCTGCCAAGGGATCTGCTTCCTTGCTGCATGACTCTATAACTATATATAATGTTAAATCATTCAAATCTTGAATAAGAGCCTGGAGGTTAGACTTTCAGGCTTTAAAGATACAGCCTGGCACCAGGCCCTTCGGCCCACTGACTGTGCCAACCAGCAACCACACCGTACACTAACACTGTCCTACACACTTGGGAATTTTTTTCAATTTTTACCAAAGCCAATTAACCTAAAAACCTGTACATCTCCGGAATGTGGGAGGAAACTGGTGCACCCGGAGAAATACCACGCAGTCACACGGAGAACGTCGAAATTCTGTGCCGTAGACGGAGTTAAACTTAATTTTTTCCGGTTTGGTTACATCTGTGGGAATGTATGGCGCAATGATAATTAACTTGGAGAAAGAAAGAATAGAAATGGGAACAAGTAGATGAATCTATCTATCTATATAATTAAAAGTCTCATCTTGACCACCTCCTGTCTGAGCTCTATATTGATTTTAGAAAAAACGCTGCCATATATCGCTATGATTTTTGGCCATCTTACTCACAGTCCTCCTCTGCTGAGCAGGCCACGAGGATTTTTCCCATCGATTAAAAATAAAAAGTTATGAGTGTTTAAAAAACCTTGAAATCCTCTTGCCTGTCAATCACTGCGATGCCCTTCTGGGGGGGCAGGGCAGGACTACAAAACCCCGGATGCCTGGACGTGACTCAGTCACTCTGCAAGATCGCGGGGGGAGAGGCCATGATTCTCATTCTAAGCTGTGAATCAACTGAACTGTGAGTCTGTAATGTACTTGCAATAAATTATTTGTTAGCCCTTAATGACAATGCCATGAGTTATTTGACCTGCTGCCCTGCCTGTGCTTTAACTGTAATGCTTTATTAGGTCCAACTGTGTTTGGAAGGAATAAATGCTTTATTAGGTCCGACTATGTTTGGTTCAAAAGTCCCGCTCATTTTGTGACTTCCGCTTAGTGGACAGGTCGCGCTGATTTTTGCAATTTCCAGTGATTGCAGAGATGGCGCTGATTGCGTCATTTCTGGTACGTGCAGAGGTCATGCTGATTACGGAAGTGCCGCTGACTGCGGAAGCCCCAAAGTGGAGAGGCCGCTCTCAGCCTTGTGAGTATTCAAGAAAGTTTATTGCCATATATATGGTGTGTGAGTCGTGAATGTGTGTGTATGTGTTTGTGAGTGTATGTGAGTATGTGCGTGTATGTATTTGTGAGTGTATGTGTGTGTGTGTTTGTGAGTGTATGTGTATGTGTGTGTGTTTGTAAGTGTATGTGAGTGTGTGTGTGTCAGTGTGAGTGTGTGAATGAGTGGTCTCAGTGACTGAGCTGCCAGCCCAAGAATCCATTCGGCCCACAATGTCCATACTAACCGTATGGAAACCAGTACCTTCAGCCCACAATACCCCCCCCCCCACCCCCCCCACTGGCCAACAGCATTGGAATTGGTGGAGAGGTGGAATATTGCATTGGGGGACCAGCCCTCCCGTGTGAGGCTGGGACCCAACGGGTCCCACTTGGTCTAGTACATAACTAAAACTCTGATCTTGTTATCTTCCGGTTTGCGCGGTTTTTCTATTTGCGCAAAAACAGTACGCGACAGCGCTACGATTTTTCGCCAGCTCACTCATCTGTTCTCATGTGCTGCGAGTGCAACAAGTTTCGTTCCGATTGGTGGTATATTGTAAAAGTTAGCAAGGATTAAAAATCTTAAAAACCAGACGTGCCTTGCGGATTAGTCTCTTCTCCTGTCAGTCCCCGGGACGGTCCGCCCCTTCCGGTGCCATCGTGTCTTTACTGGAACTGAGGGACGCTCTGGATGGCTGGTGGAGGTTTCCAGCTTTCGGAAGGACCGGAAGCGGCCCGGAGCGGAGTCGGAGATGTCACCAATGTCACCAAACGGAAGACTCTGGTCCCGGCGGAGGAGAACGACCAGCAACCAGCTCCCGCTGTGAGTTCCCATCGCACTGCCAGCTCCAGCGCCTTCCCCTTTCATCCCCATTGCTGGCTCCTGCCCTCCTTTCCCCGTGATACGCCCATCTCCCCATGGCTCTCCCCCCGTCTTTTCTCCGAGTTCTCTCCCCCCACCCACACGTCCCTCTCCCCCCACAACCCCCTGCCCACAGCTCCCTCTCCCCCCACCCCCCTTCCCTGCCCACACCCATTCCTCCCACAACCCACCCTCCCACACCTCTCTTCTCCCCACAACCCTCTGCCCTGCCCCTACACAGGAAGTGCTGGGGGATGAGGGGAAATGACCCATGCCTGCGCCGTTAGGGGCTATGAGTGAGTGGTGGAATATTGCGTTGGGGGAACGGGTTGTGTTGTGGGGACCAGGCCTCCCGTGTGACTGGAACCCAACGGGTCCCACATAGTCTAGTCTCAAACTAAAGTTAGATAGATGTCATAATTTGCCTAATTGGACTGGAGCAGTCCCCATTGAGATAGAGTCATAGAGTCTTACGGTGTGGAAACAGACCCTTCGGCCCAACTTGCCCACACCGGACAAGAGGTCCCATCTCCACTAATCCCACCTGCCTACATTTGGCCCATATCCTTCGAAACATGTCCTATCCATGCACCTGTGTAACTGTTTTTAGAATTTCACTTCTAACTAGGTACATGTGACATTAAGGTATCATCAACATGTCTTTTAAACGTTGCGATAGTACCTGGCTCAACCACCTACTCTGGTAGCGAGTTCGATACACCTACCACCCTTTGAGTGAAAAAGTTACTCTTCAGGTTCCTATAAATCTTTCCCCCATCACCTTAAACCTACTGTATGTCCTATGGTTCCTGATTCTCCTACTTTGGACAAGAGACTCTGTGCGTTTACCCGATCTATTGCTCTCATGATATTGTACATCTCTATAAGCTCACCCCTCAACCTCCTGTACTTCAAGGAATAGAGTCCTAACTTGCTGAACCTCTATCTATAGCTGAGGCCTTCAAGTTCTGGCAATATCCTTGTAAAGATGAAGAACTAAGATTTCCATTCCTAATTCATATTTGCTGCCAGAAACCGATGCAAACTGTTTACTTCCTGCATAGCTAGGAATGATTCACAAGAAGAATATGTACAGAGGTGGGCAGATTTCTGTAAGTGTACCCATACAGAGAAAACATCATCTGAATAAAGAAATAATCTGAAGCACACATTTTGTCATCAAGATACTGTTCCCATAACAGTGTTGAAAAAGTGCACAGTTTCTAGTATTCCTTCTTTAATTATGCTATAGTGCAACAATATTTGCTCCTGATGGAAACAACAGAGAAGAACAAGAATCAAACAAGAATCAGACTAACAAGAATCAACGTGAAAAGAGGTTTTACCGATGAGGCCACACGGAAAATTGGAGGAACAGCACCTCATATTTCTCTTGGGCAGGTTACAACCTAGCGTAATGAACGCTGATTTCCCTAATTTCAAGTAATTTCTGCATTCCCTCCCCCTCTCCCACCCCTCCACTACTCTTGTGGTCCTACCAGTTCCACTGTTCGCATTCTTGTATCCCTCTCGTTAGCACATCTTCCATCTTCCCCCCCTCTGCCAACAATGGGCCTTTATGGATTCCACCCTTCCTGAGGTAATCTGTTACTGGCCCTGATTTGTTCTGGCCTTTCCTTCCCTCAGTCTCTCCCCCCACCCCCACCCCACCTCTATCTCAGTCTGAAGAAGGGTTCCGACCCAGAACATCTATTCCTTCTCTCCAGCGATGCTGCTTGACCCGCTGAGTTACTCCAGCATTTTGTGTCTATCTTCGCTTCACTTCCAATAGCTTCATTTTATCTAATGTAGGGGAAAATGACACAAAATGGCTAGCATGCAAGGCAAAGTTTTTCACTGTACCTCAGTCCATGCAACAATAATACACCTAAACCTAAAAGGAAGGGCTCACTGTTAAAACAATGCAGGTGTGAGGCAGAACTCAGAAGTTTTACCACCATTTTTGCTGATGCTAAATTATACTTGATTCACAAGCCAATCTTATGAGCATTTACCCCTAAACACGAGGGAGTGAGAATCACCCCAAGTAAAGACAAGGAAAGTACCATTACTTAATCACTGTTCATGCAGATTGGATGCCTAATTTGTGTGGATCAGCTGATTCAGCAGCCAACCTCACTGTCAGGAAATGCTTGATGAGGCTTTGCAAAGGTGCACGAGAAACAGAGCTGACACGTGTTTAGCGCTAGGATGAGAAACACATTTTCCTCCTTGGACATCACTCACTATAGTACAACTGTTCCACTGCTGTTCTGTCTTTAGTAGCCAATGCTCTCAAATCTGAAAATCTCTTTATAAATCCCTCTATTCTTTCTTTTGAATTACGGTGTCAGGGGTCTATGAGGAGAAGGCATTAGAATGGGGTTGAGAGGGAAAAATAGATCAGCCATTATTGAATGGCAGAGTAGACTCGATGGGCCAAATTGCCTAATTCTGCTCCCATAACTTATGAACTTAAAACCTACCTCTTTGGTGAAATCTTTAGTCATCTGCCCGTATATCATCACATAGCCTGGTGTTAAATACATACTTATTTGATAATTCTCCCATGAAGCTTCTTGTGATGTTTTTGTGATGTTAAAGAAGAAGGGTCTAGATCCAAAACGTCACCTATCCATGTTCTCTGGAGATGCTGCCTGACCCGCTGAATTACTCAAGCACTTTGTGTCCTTTTGCTGTGTTAAAGGTGTGTATAAATGGAAAAAAAGTTGCTGTTGTTGTTGTTGGAAGAGGACAAGGAGGAACTTGCTGAACCTTTGGACTTGGTCTTGATGACCAGGAACTCTATGAAATACTTGCCCTTTGCAGTAAGCTGAGAAGTGATGTTAGAAGAAGATAGCATGGAAAACGAACATAACACTGAACCCATTCAAATTTACACCAAGGTCACGCTAACACCTAGACAGCCTTCAGGAATCATGGATTCCATGATAAATATGCACACAAATGATTCATTTAACATGCCGGTTATCACTGATACATGAAATTTGATGGATGATGTTTTATAAAAATCTGTAGTAAATATAGGCAATGTTAACTGGCCTCCATTATTGCAATTAATTGTGGGTCCAGCATATTTAATGAATCAAGCAGCTACTAGTTTGTTTTTGTATTACATTACAGCCATTTCAAATTTTAATACAGTGCCTTCCATTATGTTTGGAGCAACAGCAACTGGTGATGTCCATGAATTGCAGACTTCAGGCAGTCATTGCATGCAAAGGATATGCAACAAAATACTAAACATGACTACTTTCATTTACATGTCATTGTTGTGTCACAAACATTATGATGCCCTGAAATTGTGTGACTATGTATAAACACAGCTGTAATTGTTATATGGTGAAATCAAAATGTATTAAAATGGCCTTTAATAAAATCTGACAATGTGCACTTTAACCACATGTGATTTTTTTTCTATTACATATCTCAAATTGTGGCGTACAGGGGCAAATAAATAAATGATGGGTCTTTGTCCCAAACATTATGGAGGACACTGTACCTTCCCTAATCTTACTAATGTATTTCTGCCTGGCCCACTGCTCTGTACAAATGCTCATTGCAGACTGCAGGCTTTAAATCATATATAATTCCACAATGACTCACATCTAACTCAAGTTTACAGTACCATTGACATTTGCTCTGGTTGGATTCCAATGCATACACATGGATGAGCAGTGCACCATAATTTAAGGTTATTTAGCATGCAATTCTAGAATTGGGGTACAGGAAAGAAGCAAACAGAAAATGGTGCCATTGGGATGTCTAATTGAACTTGGTTAATGTTTTATAGATTCTGCTCTGTCGAATTAGTCATTTTTACTTTCATTCAGCTTTGTACATGCAATTTTCGAAGTAAATAAAGCTCTCGATTTCAACATCCAAACAGGTTGTGGAATTTTAACATCTCAGATAACCTGCCCAGTATGTAGATGTGATCATGAAGAAGGGCACTATCATTGCTACTTCCTTAGAAGTTGAAGTGCTGACTGGTGGAATGTGAGTTTTGTGCCAGTTTCAGCTCATGATCCTAACTGCAACTTTTTTTTGGTCAGCCGCAGGTAATGAAGATGTTGTGCATTTCATGATCAATGCCCGTATATGCTAAAAGGTGGATCCTGAGATATGGGAAATGGTCGTCATGGTATTGCCATGGTCATGCCCCATTGGAAGGTGGTCCTGAATGCTGTGTATATTTGCCTTTCTTCCCTTCAGGAAGGAGACATTGGTCAGAGGGGATGCATTAAACGATCTTCAGGAGGATATTATGAGGGCGGGTTCAATAATGCCCTTGGATTTCACTTGAATTCTCCTGGACATGGGAGACTAAGTGGCGTTGTAATCATATCAGAATGTAATAGAACTGGATTGAGGGCAGAACCACAACAAATGGCAAAAAGAGTGACAAAAGAGAAACACAAAAGAAAATAAGAGAGTTGCACAGCATGGAAACAGGCCCTTCCGCCCAACCTGCCCGTGCCGACCAACATGCCCCATCTATACTAGTCCCACCTGCCCACGCTTGGCTCATAGCCCTCTAAACTTGTCCTATTCATTACGCTAGATATAGCTCTTGAGGGTTAGATAGATATAGCTCTGAGGGCTAACGGAATAAATGGATATGGGGAGAAAGCAGGATTAGGGTACTGAGTTTGGATGATCAGCCATGATCAGATTGAATGTCGGTGCTGGCTCGAAGGGCCGAATGGTCTATTCCTGCACCAATTTTCTATGTTTCTATGCTGAAAAAATAAGATGTAAAAATAAGTTGTTGACTCGGAATCTTCATACATGGATCACATGTTGGCAAAAACCTGGTGGGAATGATGGACATCATTCCTTATGGGACAATGGGGAACCAGATGGATTCATATGACAATCCAGCAATTTCATGGGCAACCTTCCTATTCCAGATGTATTTATACCTTTGAATTTATATTCCTCTATTGCAGTGGTGGGATTGAAACTCATTTCTTTGGAACCAATGTCCAGTTTCCAGGATACTAGTCTGAGTATCAACATGCAACTTTTGAAAAACATATATTTTCAACTACAACAAGTAACTGCTGGTTTATTTTAGTGACACGATAGACATTGTGCAAACAACATGAACTAGTTATTTGAGCATTATTGTTATAATCCTAAGAAATATCCTATGCATTTTAATTTTTTTTAATAGGGCATAGCAAAGATATAGTTTGTAAAAATGATGATGAGATTTCCAGCTTTTGGATGTAACTGATTTGTAACTGATTTTTAGACCTTTGGATTTTTTGCATGTCACATGCTCTTAAAACACAGCTTCCAGGTTTATGTTTAATGCAGCGATCCACCTGATGTCCCTGGGAAAGACCATCACTTGTAGCAAAACCTCAGACTGTCAACATCAGATTCACCTTTCTCAGTTACCAGTGTTATCTGCTTTGCTGAATTCTGAAATCTTCCATTCCCGAGGATTTTTTTTTTTTTTGGCAATGTTATGTCTTTCCCTTTGATCTAATGCTATCTAAAGTTCCTGTTGTTGGCCACAGCTGGAGCAACATCCCTATCATTCTCATACCTTGTAATGCTATTTCCCAGTCTACCATAGCCAGCCCACCCCTCATGCCTTTGTAATTTTTTCAGATTTGAGACCCTGGTTTCAGATTGAGCAAAGTTATTTTCCCCTTTTCATATAAAATTCTGTCATGTTGCATCACATTTCCTGAAAGAATCCTCAGCTACCAGATCTTCAGTTAATCTATTTTACATGTCACAACACAAGATCTAAAGTAGCCTATTGTGTAGGAAGGAACTGCGGATGCTGGTTTAAACCGAAGATAAGACACAAAAAGCTGGAATAACTCAGCAGAACAGGCAGCATCTCTTGATAGAAGGAATGGGTGACATTTCAGGTCGAGACTGAAGAAGGGTCTCGACCCGAAACGTCACCCATTCCTTCTATTCAAAGATGCTGCCTGTCCCGCTGCGTTACTCCTGCATTTTGTGAACATCTTAGTTTAGTTTAGTTTAGAGATACTACCCTTCGACCCACCGTGTCCGCGCCGACCAGCGATCCTCTCAGAAAGACCATCACTTGTAGCAAAACTTGAGACTGTAAACATCATATTCACCTTTCACAGTTACTAGTCTATCCTGCAAGCTACATTTTGTGACATTGGGGCATTTTAATGACTGCTGTAAAGTGTTTCTTGTTTGCACTGCAAGACAATAAACTTACATCTAGTAAGGCTGGAAATTACTCTTGTTGCTATACTTTAACAATGTTTAACCAGTCAATTCCTCTGTTAAGACTTGAATAGAGTCAAATGTGCGCTCTTAAAAATGTTTTAGCGTTCTTAAAATATGTGCAGCAGATTGATTTAAAAGGGGAGAAGACTGAAGGTTCTGACCCTTTCTCAGGACATGCTTTAAAAACGTTGCTTCAATTATACTCATCCATCCTTTACCCTCCTGAAGCTATTTACAAAAAAAACCCTGCTTAAACGGAAGAAATTAGAATAATTTGTATCCAGACAATTTTCCGTCTGTTTTTGAGGACCATATAAAGCATTGTTCAAACTGCAATGTGAATGCACCATGAACTGCAGGTTCAGTAACTGGAAGTGCATATTGATAAAGATAATTTCACAAATTAAACCAACATATTGTCAGATATGTTCTTCATGAAAGGAGCTGGATCTGTCTGGTTACATACATTTCTCTCATTTTACTCTCAAATTTTAGGTGCTGGTAAAGATCCGTTCAAATGAACAAAATTAAAGAAATAAAATATCAAGATGCGGAAAGAAAGGGAATGGCAAAGAACAGACAATGGAAGCTCTGTGATATATACCTTACACTTACCTAGTGTAAGTAGTGTCTTACACTACTTGTTAATGAAACCTAAATACCCAGTCACTTGATATGGCGCGGGCATTGCGGCTCAAAAGGCCTATTCCTGTGGCTGTTATGTTTTATGTTCTATGTGTAAATGAAGAGCTTTTAAATAATAAGTTGCCTCCTTTGTGGAAACAAACATACCATTCTCCTTGCAAGCTGTCAGAAAAGACGGAACCATCTGTATGACGTCAGTCGTCTTGTCTCTCACCACTTGCTCTTCATCTTGCAGAAGGGTGAAAATACATCTCCACAGTGTTAAAGTGTCCGGTAGATCTGCAACACCAAAGGAGGTGCATTCAATGACAGACATCCAAAATAATACTGTGTAGGAAGGAACTGCAGATGCTGGTTTAAACCGAAGATAGACACAAAATGTTGGAGTAACTCAGCAAGTAACTCATCTCTGGTTAGAAGGATTGGATGACGTTTTGGGCCAAGACCCAAAATAATACTGCTCCAAATCTAGAGAATACTCCAAAGAATGCTCCAAGCTCCACAGTTAAAACAGCACGCATTGTCTATTCAAACTCAACATCTGGCCAAAATTTGATTAATTGGCAATCCCGTATCTCAGTTGAGACAATAGGGAAACTGTTCTATCACTGCAATCAAATCTGCTTCCTTTCTTGATGGCAGTCACAATTACAGTACCTTTAGTTTAGTTTAGAGATACAGTATGGAACCAGGTCCTTTGGCCCACTGAGTCTACGCCGACCAACGATCGGGGACAATTTACAGTAGCCAATTAAACTACAAACTGCATGTCTTGAGAATGTGGAGCGGGGGAACCAGAGCACCCGGAGAAAACCCATGTGGTCTCAGGGGGAAAGTACAAATACCGCAGACTGTACCCATGGTCAGGATCGAACCCGGGTCTCTGGCGCTGTAATGCTGCAACTCTGCTGCGTGTCACTGAGCCTCCCTTTATGCCTTAAGCCCCTTGGAATGCCTGTCTTTTCCCAGATGTGGGAGACAATCTTGGATTCATATTTAATCTGAGGGAAGTGATTACAATTGGAAATACCATACCGGGATGATTTTTTCAAGTCTTAAATTGAAAGACTTATTGCAAATGCTGACATTACCTATCTCTGTAGATTTCAAATTCAGATGGCAAGTTTCATTCTGCAGTGCCATGTTGTGAATCTGGCAGTGCCTTTAGGTAAGGAGGAATATGTGTGGAAGGGGGTGGGGGAGGGGACAGAGGGGAGATAAAAGGGAAATGGGGTCTCGGGGATGGGACTGGAAAGGAGCAGGGTGACTGGGAGGGTAGGGGAGATAGGTGGTCACAGAGGATGGAGGTGTTGCTTGAAATGAAATAATTCAGTGATGGAGATTTGGATCATATTTTACCTCAGGAAAATCAGAAAATCAAGTTCATTTATCCTTAATAAATAGGTAAAACAAGATTGTAATGGGATGTTCAATGTGTAAGAAGGAACTACAGATGCTGGTTTACAACGAAGAGAGACACAAAGTGCTGGAGTAACTCAGCAGGTCGGGCAGCATCTCTGGAGAAAAGGAATAGGTGACATTTTGGGTCGAGACCCTTCATCAGACCTCTGTGGGCCTGTGAGATGCTGCCTGATCCAGCATTTTGAGTATACCTTGTAATGGATGTTCAATGATTTTCCAGAAGATTAAGTGTGAGACGGCATTGTGCAGAATGAGGCAATAGTTCAATAGTTCAATAAGCCATGTTAATTTTTTAAAAATGGCCACATAAGACTGCATGCATTGTAAAAAGCCAGCAGAAATTACTGCATAATATATTGACAAACGTCTCTTAGGGGAAGAATATAAACAAATCACATGGCAATGTAGATGGATCCAAGTGTCTATTCACAAAGCAGCAGAAATTACATTTCCTGCCTACTTTTTCTACTTAGCTCAAAGTATTTACCCACCTAAATAAAGCTGTCTGTTGGCAAGCAATGATGGGACAGCATCAATGAGGACTTTTGCCGCTGTTAATCGGATTTCAGTCTGCTCCTCCACCACACAGCTCTGCACAACTAAACGGACCCACTGTTTGAGCTCTTCACTTATGGAATCCAGGGATTTCTGTCGAGAACAGAGCCATATACCAGAAAGTTATAGAAACCGCTCTCCAGAGACATATTGGTTTAACATAAATGAGTCGCTTGCTTCCATTACCTCCTGCTTCTTCTGCACAAGGTGGGTCACTAATTTTGAAGCCAGATTAAGCGTAGCACTTTGCAGCTCCACACTAGAAAAGCACAGGAGAAAGACACAGTTAATACCAAACGGCTAAGATTCAAACCAAAAGGCAAAATTACAATATATATATATATTTATCTTAAAATATAACAAAACCCTTATTGACTGCCCATTTCCAAAACATACCATTAAGCATCTTCAAAAATATTTGTTCTTCATCAAGGGTATGTGCATTTATTTATATTTCCTCACTTTTGAGGGGGCCACACATGTACTCCCTTAACATTCTGCAGACAAACATATTTATGCACCTGGACATCATTCATTGGACATTGTTCAATTTTTTAAATGATTATTCGGAGTGGGGTTGTATGTCCCAGTTCCTACCTCAGCATATACCACTATTCTTCAAAGCAACGTGATGTCTGCATGCGGCTGTTAAACATACATTAGATTTTGGACATGTTTAAGAAGGAACTGCAGATGCTGGAAAATTGGGTTTTGGGTCAAGAAACTGCAGATGCTGGAAAATCGGGATTCGGCTTGAGACCCTGAAGAAGGGTCTCGACCCGAAACTTCGCCTATTTCCTTCGCTCCATAGATGCTGCCTCACCCGCTGAGATTCTCCAGCATTTTTGTCTACCTTGGAATTTGGACATCGCCTGTTTGAACTAATTGGATAATTTAACAACTGACGGTCCTGAATGATTAACCTTAATTAGGTGGAAAATTATAGGTTCGAAAGTTCCTGCCATTATTACTCACAGAGTTATGTTTCCAGGTGAAACCTTTAAATCCACCTGAAGGAACAAGTGGATGACAATGAAATTGGGTGTGGTGGTGGTACGGTGGTATTGCTATCAGACTAATAATCTAGAGGCCTGAATGAAATCTGGGCTGTGGAATTTAAATTCAGTTAGGGGCGGCACAGTGGAGCAGCGGTAGAATTCCTGCTTACAGCGCCAAAGACCCAGGCTCGATCCTGACTACGGGTCCTGTCTGTACGGAGATTGTATGATCTCCCTGTGACTATGTGGGTTTTCTCTGCGTGTCTAGAATTATTTTTTCAACTGAAGACATAAAACGTTTGTCTCATTGAGGTTCTAGATCAACCATGCTGGGTTGGTGTCTAACTTTCAATGTTTGGGTTTGGATTTATTATTGCCACATGAGCCGAGGTAGAGTGAAAAACTTTGTCTTGCATTCTGTTGAAACAGATCAGACATACATTTCAGATATATAAATATATACATAAATACACCAAAGTCAACCCCAAACGCAACAGATAAAGCAATGGGGAAGACACAGAGTGCAGAATATAGTTCCCAGCACTTCATCGGATCAATTCCATAGACGAACTGGGTAGGAAGGAACTGCAGATGCTGGTTTTAACCAGAAGATAGACAAAAATTCTGGAGTAACTCAGCGGGACGGACAGCATCTCTGAAGAGAAGGAATGGGTGACGTTTCGGGTTGAGACTCTTCTTCAGAACCTCCTACTCAAGCATTTTGTGTCTATCTTCAAGTTTAAACCAGCATCTGCAGTTCCTTCTTACGCATTTCATCAATTTTTCTCCCTGAAGGGTCTCGACCCGAAACGTCACCCATTCCTTCTCTCCTGAGATGCTGCCAGTCCCGCTGAGTTAATCCAGCATTTTGTGTCTATCCATAGACAAACTCCAATGTTCCACAATGGGGTAAAGCTGAATCAGACAGTCCCCATGCTTATTGATAGAGGTGAATCAGATGGTACTCTGGCTTATGCTGAAGTAGGGTTTTGAACAGTGCAATATTTAATACAAAGCAGGCTCCTCATTGTACTGGGCATCCAAAATATCAGCTCGGAAATGTATAATACTGCCACTGGTATGGGGCTCTGCATTTTGTGGAACAGGACAAAGACTTGACAACACTTTGCAGCAAAGTAGACCCCAGGGCACAATTCACACAAAAATAATCAGGCACTTGGTGACAACATCAAAGGTGATACACTCTAACATCTCTGCATTGGAAAGAAATCTTCAGTAATTGTCAATTTCAATGGACCTCTTCAGCTGACACCTCCTCTGTCTCTAAGCAACTTTTCTGGTGCTGATCTCTGTGACAGTGTAATAAAAGGCATGTTAGGTGCTGTTAATCGCCCAAGTCAATTCAATTACCCTCAAAGTTATCAAATCACAGGAAGATGTGTGTAAAACAGATCGTACCTGGGTCAGGCGCCAACAGGGGAAATCAAATCCTTCCCAAGCAAATGCACTCTATTTTATTACGAAGACCCAACATATCCCATTGATTGTTTTATTGTGGCTTAGACATTTGGGTATTCTGACATTTGTCTGTGGCAGCAAATGTTAGCCTCACTTCGCAAACATCCAAGATATAAGGGAGTGTGAGATGATTCACTCAACTGGTAAATTTCATCAACGCTCGCTCTTCACTTTACAGTTCTTTTTTTTAACTTACTTTCCCATCATTAAGAAAGCTGGTATTGTTTTACAACACACACATGCAACACACTCACACACACATGCAACACACTCACACACACATGCAACACACTCACACACATGCAACACACTCACACACACATGCAACACACTCACACACACATGCAACACACTCACACACACATGCAACACACACACACAGTGTTTGTATAATATTAAAGTACTCTGGATCGACTTAAGGAATAGGTGGTAGAGATGCAGTTTGACAAAGTTACATTATCCAAAGCTTATTTCAAGCCAGGAAATTAAATTCTATTCCTACGAATGACCACCTCATCTTTTCTTACAAAACTGAAGAAGAATATTTGAGCTACTGAGCTTCAATGCTGACTCTCAAATTCCCCCATTATTTATTTCTTCAAACATCCATTAACTTTCCCTGATTCTTCTCCCACCTTGATGGAAAATAAATTGTTCAAGGATCCAATCACAGAATTGAGAATCTGTGATGGATTTGAGATGAAATGATTGAACCTATTTTAGCATCTCCTATGCCACTGGATTACCACAGTGGTGCAGCAGTAGAGTTGCTACCTTACAGCGCCAAAGACCCAGGTTCGATGCTGACCACGGGTGCATTCGATAGGGAGTTTGTACGTTCTCCTTGTGACCTGTGTGGGTTTCCTCCCACATTCCAAACAGGTGCAGGTTTGTAGGTTAATTGTCTTTGGTAAGAATTGCAAACAGGCCCCTCGGCCCACTGACTCAACACCGAACAGCGATCCCCATGCACTAATGCTATCCTACATACAAGGGACAATTTACAATTCTTGCTAAAGCCAATTAACCTACAAACCTGTATGTCTTTAAAGTGTGGGAGGAAACCGAAGATCTTAGAGAAAACCCACGGGGTCACGGGGAAAACTTACAAACTCCATACAAACAGAACCCGTAATCAGAATCGAACCTGGGCCTCTGGCGCTTTAAGGCAGTAGCTCTACCGCTGTGCCACCGTGCCGCCCAAAATGTCAATTGTGGATTACAAATTAAACAGACCTTTTTTAAAGATCCAGGAAATTATTCAAATGATCTTTCTTGAATAATAAAGTTCTGGTTTCCATATACTACAAATCAAACATCCTAAAAATAATTTTATTTGCTGGCAGCATCTTTGGACACCTCTGGAGGTGGACGCCTTTTATTCAACAGCTTATTAGTAATAATCATAACAAATATTTCTGGTAATTTTTTCATTAACAATTGACTGAATAAAATGAAAGGGAAAAAATTGATTTTCTTGTCGTGGAAAATCTGTACCAATAAATAATATTTAGTGATGTGAAAAGGTAATTTAATAAAGTAATCATTGCAAACACATTGTTTAATTTTCTTTGATTCCTATAGATTCCTTGTGCTGTAGACAAATTTAGCCTAAATTTGTGAGACCAAGAAATCCTTGCCACCATTGTTTAAGGAAGAAAGGGGATAAAATGCTTAGTACCACATTGTCAATACAATAACCTTTCCCTCAATGTGAGCAAAATGAAGGAGCTGGTGATCGACTTAAGGAAGCAGGGTGGTACATGCCCGTTTTCATCACTAATGCTGAAGTGGAGATGGTCGGGAGCGTAGGTGCAAAGGTGTAAATATCACCAATGATTTGTCCAAGTCCAACCACATTGATGCTGCAGCCAAATAAGCACACAGGCTCCTCTACATTTATTCACAATTTCTACAATTACACTGTTGAAAACATCCTATCCAGATGAGTCACAGCTTGGTAAGGTAACTGCCATGCACAAGACCATGAGAAATTATAGGGAATTATGAATTTAGCCCAGGCCAGATTTCCCCCACCCCATCACCAGTCAACTACATCAATGCTGCACACTGCCTCGGGAAAGTAACCAACGCAATCAAGGACCACTCTAATCCCCGGGTTGTCCACTCTTCACTCCTCTCCCGTCACGCAGAAGATACAAAAGCTTGAAAGCATCGCATTCTATTATCGATTATTATGCTCTTGAGCAGGCCTTTGATTTGCTGGGGATGAACTCCTGATCTTCAAATCTATCCCATTTCACCCCTTGCATAATTTTATGTCTGCACTTTCTCTGTAGTTGTAATGAGGTACTCTGCACTCTGTTAATTTCTCGCCTTTGCACTACCTGATTTATGGTCCAATGTGTTTTTTTTACTGTTTCGCAGTACACGTGAAATTAATAAGACCATTACTAAACATGTTAATCCAAGTCCTCATGGAAATTCAATAAGCATACAAATATATTTATAAAACACTTTCATTCACGCCTTGGAATTTCACATTTTTGCACAGATGCGGCAATGCATCAAGTTCCTCCATCAAATGGTTTATTATGACAGCACACAGCAGCCAACTATTCATTTAGACTTTCAGTTGTGGAAAAGATTCATGCAAAAAAAATATTTATATACTTGATTAAACAGCAAAATTCAGTGGCCTAGAAATTCGTCTTTATATTAAAAAGTTATGTAAAAGGACCAAGGTGGTTGTGGTGGTTTTATTTGTGATCCTCAGGCTTCAATTCCATGCACACATGCACACACACGTCCAGGATAGAGCATGGAAACAGGCCCTTTGGCCAACTTGCCCATGCCGACCAAAATGCCCCAACTACACTAGTCCCACCTGGTCACGTTTAGCCCATATCCCTTTAAAACTTTCCTATCCATGTACCTGTCCAAATGTCTTTTTATAGCACCTGTTCCCAAAGTCTGCATTTATCTCATAGTCAATGTTACTAAAACAGATGATGTGGCCTTTGTGCAATACTGTTAGTGGGATCTAACTGTCACAAGCTGGGTCAACAAATGGGGGGCGTCGGGGAAAGTGGTGGGGGGGGGGGTTGGAGAATGGGAGAAGGGAGTGAGAGGGGAGAAGGGGATGTGAGGGGAGGGAGTAGTGGATAAGGGGGAGAAGAGTGGAGTGGGAAGAAGGGAGGAGAGGGGGAAACCCCCCATATGTGGACCCAGCTTGTGACAGCTAGATCCCACTAACAACTTGTGGCCAACAGTTTAGTTCCCATAAGGAGCAGGAAGAAGCTAGGACTAGGGTTAAGGCTAGGGTTAGGGTTAGGGTTAGGGTTAGGGCTAGGGTTAGGGTTAGGGCTAGGGTTTGGGTTCCTCCCGCTCTCCAAAGGCGCACAGGTTTGTATAAATTGTCCGTAGCGTGTGTAGGATAGTGTGCGTGGGGTCGCTGGTCGCAGGATGGGCGTCAGGGAAAGTGGGGGGGGGGGGGGAGAATGGGAGAAGGGAGGGAGAGGGGGAGAAGGGGATGTGAGGGGAAGACGTGTAGTGGATAAGGGGGAGAAGAGTGGAGCGGGGAGAAGGGATGAAGAGGGGGGAAGGGAAGAAGGGGGGGAGAGGGGAGGGGAGAAGGGTAGGAGAAGTGGAGAAGGAGGGATGGGGGCGGGGGAAGAGAGGAGAGGAGAGTTCAGTCTACACTCACTGAATCAATCCCTGTGAAAAGTTATAGAGACGGCGATGGGATCTGGAAGTGGACCAATACATCTATAAATAAAACTGAATGACTCAGACACCTTTTCATTTGCACAATTGATTTTATTGTATTAATTTTTAATATATTAATGTTTAAAATTCATACATTGAAGGAATAATATTTTACAGCCCATCTGTGGTCCCTAACCCCAACCCTAACCCTGCATCACCCACAGGACATAGAAAATATTGAAAATTGGTGCAGGAGTAGGCCGTTCGGCCCTTCGAGCCTGCACCGCCATTCAATATGATCATGGCTGATCATCCAACTCAGTATCCTGTACCTGCCTTCTCTCCATACCCCTGATTTCTTTAGCCACAAGGGCCACATCTAACTCCCTCTTAAATATAGCCAATGAACTGGCCTCAACTACCTTCTGTGGCAGAGAATTCCAGAGACTCACCACTCTCCGTGTGAAAAATGCTTTCCTCATCTCGGTCCTAAAGGAATTCCCCCTTATCCTTAGACTGTGACCCCTTGTTCTGGACCTCCCCAACATCGGGAACAATCTTCCTGCATCTAGCCTATCCAACCCCTTAAGAATTTTGTAAGTTTCTATAAGATCCCCCCTCAGTCTTCTAAATTCTAGCGAGTACAAGCCAAGTCTATCCAGTCTTTCCTCATATGAAAGCCCTGCCATCCCAGGAATCAGTCTGGTGAACCTTCTCTGTCCTTGTTCTTCAGAGAACGGGGTTTCCCCTCCCCCACTATAAATGAGGCTCGCACCAAGGTCTCCTCCATGCCCCGCAACACTGCCCTCTCTCCCCATTGCCCCACTCACAACAAGGGCCGAGTCCCCCTGGTCCTCACCTTTCACCCCACCAGCCAGCGCATACAACACATAGTCCTCCGCCAGTTTCGCCACCTCCAACGTGACCCCTCCACTCGCCACATCTTCCCATCTCCCCCCCTGTCTGCCTTCCGCAAAGACTGCTCCCTCCGCAACTCCCTTGTCAATTCTTCCCTTCCTTCCCGCTCCACTCCTTCCCCGGGCACTTTTCCTTGCAACCGCAAGAGATGCTACACTTGTCCCTTCACCTCCCCCATCCACTCCTTTCAGGGACCAAAGCAGTCATTCCAAGTCCAACAGAGGTTCACCTGCACCTGCTCCAACCTCATCTACTGCATCCGTTGCTCCAGATGCCAGCTGATCTACATCGTGAGACCAAGCGGAGGCTGGGCGATCGTTTCGCCGAACACCTCCGCTCGGTCCGCAATAACCAACCCGACCTCCCGGTGGCTCAGCACTTCAACTCCCCCTCCCATTCCGTATCCGACCTCTCGGTCCTGGGCCTCCTCCACGGCCAGAGTGCTGTTCCTCCAACACCGCAAGTTGGAGGAACAGCACCTCATATTCCGCTTGGGGAGTCTGCATCCTCTGGGCTTAAACATTGAATTTTCTCAATTCTGTTAACCCAGACTGCCCCCACCCCTCCACACCTCTCCCTCAGCCCTCAGGCCCTGACATTCCTTCTTTATCTCCCCCCCCCCCCTCCCCAGTCGCACTAGCTTCTCATTTTCACACCACAAACAGCTTACAATGGCCTGTTTCCCTTATCATAATGACTGCAGTCTGAAGAAGGGTCTCGACCCGAAATGTCGCCTATCTCCTTCACTCCTTAGATGCTGCTGCACCCGCTGAGTTTCTCCAGCTTTTTGTGTAACCCTCCCTTATCATCAATACTTTTTTGCATATCTTTCATTCATTGTTCTTTATCTCTCCACATCACTGTTTGTATCTCTCGTTTCCCTGATGCCTGACTGGTCTGAAGAAGGGTCTCGACCCGAAACGTCGCCTATCTCCTTCGCCCCTTAGATGCTGCTGCACCCGCTGAGTTTCTCCAGCTTTTTGTGTAACCCTCGATTCTCCAGCATCTGCAGTTCCTTCTTTAACACTTCTCTGTACCTTCTCTGTACATGGCAAGAATGTATTTTCTCAAATTTGGAGACCAAAACTGTACGCAATAATCCAGGTGTGGTCTCACCAAAACCTGTACAACTGCAGTAGAACCTCCCTGCTCCTATACTCAAATCCTTTCGCTATGAATGCTAACATACCATTTGCTTTCTTCACTGCCTGCTGCACCTGCATGCCTACTTTCAATGACTGGTGTACCATGACACCCAGGTCTCGTTGCATCTCCCCTTTTCCTAATTTGCCACCATTCAGATAATAGTCTCCCCTCTGTTTTTGCCACCAAAGTGGATAACCTCACATTTATCCACATTATACTGCATCAACCATGCATTTGCCCACTCACCCAGCCTATCCAAGTCACCTAGCATCCTCCTCACACCTAACACTACCCCCCAGCTTAATGTCATCTGCAAATTTGGAGATGTTGCATTCAATTTCATTTCGGAGTCACGTGAGTGACTTCGTGAAGAGCCCGCCGGCGCGCATGCTCGACATATCGTCGTAACGCGTTGCTGCGACGGCTGACGGAGGAGCGTGCTCCTCGCCAGCCCTTCATAAGGGAACCACGCAGGTAAGTATGCTACCTTAAGTTGGTGGTTCTTGTTGTGTTTGCTTCACAGCAAGAACATGGATGGGAGTTTGAGAGGCCGGAGATCGGGAAGAAGTCGCCGGCCAGCAGTTCCGGAGCGAGAGTTGTCGGGGGTACCTGCAACGCAGACCGGAACGAGGGCGGAGATGTCGGTGAGCTCTGTCTTTTCAGGTCCGGACCCGCCCGCACACCACAGCTCGGAGGAGTTTGACGAGGAGGAGTGTGGTGTGTCGCCAGAGCAGGACGACCCTGCCATGGCAGTCCGGTCGTCAGCAGGCTTGCTGACGGCCTCGAGCAGACGGGTCCGTGCGGCTGCACGGCCCGCTTCACGAAGCCCCCTGCGCAGGGGAAGGGCAGGAGCCCAGACGCCTAACCCTGTCGGGGCTAAGGTTCTGCCTGCCGCTAAGGAGCGGTCAGGTTCCAGGACGGGACCCGGGGCAGCTGTGAGGTCCAGCCGTCGCCCCCCATCTTCCGACGCCGGGACGAGTCAGTTGGGGGTCCCGTCACGGTCGCCGAGCCCCCCATGGATGGGTGGGCGAGACCATGCGTCGGCAAGGTCCACGATGTGGGCAGCTGGCAAGCCTGCACGGGCCCAAGGTATCCAGGCTTCGGCTGGTGCCGACACTATGCCGCATCTGTCCTTAGAGGCAACGGCTTCCGCTCCCGCTACACGGAGGCGGTTGAACACGCCCGTGCAGGAATCGCGCAGTTTCGCCTCGGCGGCTGTCGACGACAACTACCGGCACCGGCAGGGCCTCGACGAGGTGCGGGCCGATGACAGGAGCCCCGGCCAATTTTCAGAGCTGGAGGACTCCGACCACCTGAGTGTTCAGGGTGAAGGGCGTATTGACCGTATAGAGCGGCTGCTGGAACGTCTCATCCAACATCAACAGGCATCCAGCAGCGACAGGCACAGGGCTTCATCACCAGCTTCATACACCAGCCTGGAGCAGCAGGACGAGGAGGCCGTGGGCGACCCCATCCCACCCCCGCCTGAATTACCGGCGGAGGACCTCCTCGATGTGGCCACCAAGTTTGCAGCCCCTCATTCCTTGGGGCTTCCTATCAATACAAAGCTGGCAGCCACTGTGGAATTCCTAAATAATCACCAGCTTCAGGAGGAAGTTCTGTTACAAGCCATGAGCCGTCACAAGGCTCCATCAAACTGCAACTCCCTCAACGTGCCTGTGGTCAATACGCCGATATGGGGCAACATCAGTGCGGCTATCCGTCAGCAGGAGCTGAAGATTCAGCGGATCCTGAAACTCCTCACGGCCGGGATTACTGCCTTTGTGCGGTCGGTCGATGGAGAGGAGCTTAATTTGGACCAGGAGGATGCTCTGGCGCTTCTATGCGCTACTCAAAACGAAATTAACGGCTTTCGGAAAAATAGCATCCGCCCAGCGCTCAACCCCAAATTTGCAGGGCGGCAAACCACCGCCGCCGCCGCCGCCCCGTCAGCTCTTTGGCGAAGACCTTTCCAAAAGGGTCAGAGAGCTTGATGAACAAGCCAAGACCGTGGGGCTCATGCGCTCTCAGAGTGCCCCCACGCCATCGAGCTCCAAAGCTTCGCTTGGCCGCTCACGAGGGTCTGCCAGCATGTCTACCAGGAATTACCCTCCAGGTCCAAACCGATATCAGCCACCCCAACCACAGGGGTCTTTTTTAGGACAGGCTCGGCAGAAGCCGAGATGGAAAATGAGGACGCCACGACCTCAAACCAACCCAGTACCTCTACGTCCACCCACTCGTGTCAGGGACCGCCGGTAACCACAGAGGTGAGGCGGTCTGGTTCTCTTTTTTCTCTTTGTTTAACTTCACATGTTGGTGGGCGTTTGCAGTTGTTTGCGGGTGCATGGGGTAATATTACCAGTGATGAGTATGTGTTACGGAATATTCAGGGCCATAGCATTGAGTTTATTAATGGGGACATCCCTCCGTCTCAGCATAGACCGGGTCGTATGTTTAAACTAACGGCTGCGGAACAGTCCGTAGGCTATAAGGAAATTTTAAGGTTGGAACAGAAAGGGGTCATAGAGAAAACGGTTCATGAGCCCGTTGAATTTGTTTCCAATATTTTTACCCGACCTAAGAAAGATGGAGGCAGTAGAGTCATTATTGATCTGACCACTCTGAATAACTTTGTAACATATACTCATTTTAAAATGGACACGTTTGAAACGGCCAAATCATTGATCTCACAAGGGTGCTTTATGGCATGTATTGATTTACAGGATGCGTACTATACCGTACCCATGCAAAAATATTACAGAAGGTTCTTAAAATTTATCTGGATGGACCAGCTGTGGCAATATAGGGCGTTGCCTAATGGGCTCACCACAGCCCCTCGATTATTTACTAAATTGGTGAAGCCAATTATGGCTTATTTAAGACAACGACATCATGTCGTGATGGCCTATTTAGATGATATTTTAATTATCGGACACACCTTGGAATCAGCTCAACAAGGGGTTGCAGCTGCGGTCAATTTGTTCCAACAGCTTGGGTTCATTGTTCATCCAGAAAAATCTAAGTTCTGCCCCACCCAGGTAATTAATTATCTGGGGTTCCAGGTGAATTCCATTAGCATGAGAGTCACCATACCAATTAACAAAGTTGAGGAGGTAACACAGGTGTGTACAGATTTACTCAATATTCGTATACCATCGATTCGTCACACAGCTACTGTCATTGGCAAGATTGTGGCTTTGTTTCCGGCAGCCCGGTATGGACCTCTGCATTATCAAAACTTGCAGAGAGCCAAGATTGCTGCGCTGCGGCGGCATGCTGGTCATTATGATCGATAATGCAGCTGCCGCCTGCAGCATTGGATGAGTTACGATGGTGGGTTTGCCACATTAGTAACTCGTTTAAAACTATTATTGAGGCGAAACCGATGATATACTTACAAACTGATGCGAGCTCTGATGGCTGGGGAGCTACGAATCAGCATTCTAGTTGTGGGGGCCGATGGGATACCCTTGAGAATACAATGTTGGTATCACAAGGGATCAACTATTTGGAGCTGCTTGCAGCGTTTCACGGACTTCGTGCATATTGTTCCAAGATCTTTGGAGCACATGTCCGGCTCCAAATAGACAACACCACAGCGGTGGCGTATTTAAATCACATGGGCGGTACCAGGTCAGTTTCATGTGATAAATTGGCTAATTCAATTTGGCTCTGGTGTGTCAAGAGAGACATTTGGATTTCAGCCACCTATTTGCCAGGTGAGCTTAATTTTGTGGCGGACGCCAGGTCACGCAAGTTCAATGATAATATTGAATGGATGTTACATCCTGAAATCTTTGCAAAAATCACAGCCAAATTTGGGAAACCGGATATTGACCTTTTTGCGTCCCGGTTGAACCATCAGGTACCAACCTACGTCTCGTGGGAACCAGATCCTGGGGCTATAGCGTTAGATGCATTCTCGCTAGACTGGGGGAATTGCTTTTTCTATGCATTCCCTCCGTTTTGCCTCATCAGTCGGGTATTACGAAAAATTCAGATGGATGGTGCCAAGGGCATCCTTATCATACCCGACTGGCCTACACAGCCGTGGTATCCGATGGTCTTTGACACGCTCAGTGAGCCTTGGGTCCGTTTGCAGGGTAGCCCAGAATTAGTTACTCACCCTGTATCAGGGGAGCCACATCCCTGCCATGGCTATTTAAATTTGTTGGCTTGCAGATTCTGAATCGGCCTTTAGTTGGATACGGCCTTTCTACTCGGACCATGGATACCATTGCAGCGTCGTGCCGAGAGTCTACAAGGCGAAGATACCGCTCTCACATCAGGAAGTGGGAAGCCTTCTGCAGCCGCTCTCGCATCACGTACGATGCCGTGACTATAACCGACGTCCTGGAATTCCTCGCGGGGTTGCACCATGATGAACACTTAAGCTACAGTGCCATCAACAGCGCCAGGAGCGCTCTATCATTCTACCTCAATATTGAGGTGGGATCCAACAAGCTAGTGTCCAGGCTCATGCGGGGTATTTTCAATACGAATCCGCCTACACCACGCTACAATATCACCTGGGATGTCAGGGTAGTTTTAGCTCTGCTCAGGACGTGGTCCCCCATGGAAGGGCTCCAGCTGGACAAACTCACCATGAAGCTGGTGATGTTACTAGCGCTGACTTCAGCACAGAGGGTACAGACACTCCATAAACTACGTGTCGACAGAATGATGTCTACCCCCACAGAAGTACTTTTCTTTGTTGACGAGCTACTAAAGCAGCATAGACCTGGGTGCACAGGGCTGCAGCTGAAGTTCCCGGCATACCCCGCAGATGCTAGGCTATGTTTAGCCTCCCACATCCGTTACTACGTCAAGGTGACGGCAAGCATCAGAGGAAAAGAGAGATACCTGCTTGTCACTCATAAGAGACCTCACCATCGAGTGACAACACAGACGATATCCAGGTGGCTTCGAGTCGTCTTGGGTAAGTCAGGTATCGACACTAATGTGTTCAAATCTCATTCCACCAGGGCTGCATCGACGTCGGCGGCGAGGGTCATGGAGGTGCCCATGGACCATATTCTCGCCACAGCAGGATGGGCTAATGAAGCGGTGTTTCAGCGTTGCTACAGCCGGCCCATCGCTGCGCCTCTACAGTTCGCAGAAGCCGTATTAGATGCGGGGCAAGAACGTGGAGATGTCCCCGAATAAGGGGTTTTTGATTTGTTGTTAATAAATATGATTTGTTTTGCAGTATGGACTAGTCAGCACGTTATTCCTCCCATCCATCCCTGGTAGTGGTGTGACAGCATGGACGTGGTCCAGGGCGTGTCATCACAGAAGCTTTGAAGTCTTCACGAAGTCACTCACGTGACTCCGAAATGAAATAGTAAGATTGAACGAGAACTTACCAGTTCGAAGGTTGATCTTTATTTCATGAGGAGTCGAAGTGAGGGATTTCGTGCCCTCCTCGCCCAACCCTCAATCACCTTCATCTGGTAATCTTAGTCGTTTTCATTCTTACTATGTGAAGTCATTTCTTTTCATTGGTTTCTGTGATTCCACGCCGCTACTTTGAAGTATGTCGAGCATGCGCGCCGGCGGGCTCTTCACGAAATCCCTCACTTCGACTCCTCATGAAATAAAGATCAACCTTCGAACTGGTAAGTTCTCGTTCAATCTTACTATTCCCTAGTCCAAATCATTAATATATATTGTAAATAGCTGGGGTCCCAGCACTGAGCCTTGCAGTACCCCACTAGTCACTGCCTGCCATTCTGAAAAGGACCCGTTTACTCTTACCCTTTGCTTCCTGTCTGCCAGCCAGTTCTCTATCCACATCAATACTGAACCCCCAGATCAGCATACGTCAGCATGTGACAGTACGCACGGCATGATGAGACAGCCAAATGTCGCCCCAGGATTTTGAACATTCCAAAATCACCATGCCTCACCACACGTCACGCCAGTGTCACGATGCGACAACCTCTTTTTAGGCGGTTGCCTAAATGTCAGCCAAATGACGCCCAAGTGGGACAGGCCCTTTAGACCCGTGTCACATGCAAAATAGTATTTAATGCAGGTAATGTAAAACAAGGTTTATAATCATCTTGCAAATAGTTCAAAAATCAGTATTTCAGCACGTGAAGTAGCTTTTAATCAATTTATATCAACTTAATACGTAAAATGCTACACTGATGGAATTTCTATGTAAAACCCATCTCCAAACAGGAAAATTCAACAAACTATAATTTAGTAAAAAAAGAGGTTTGGAAAGTGGAATCACATGAATGTCAGGAACAAATATTTGTCATTTTTTAATTGCTTTAGATTTAAATTATTTTTACTTTGCTATTAATTCCTTCCATAAAAAACACAAATTGTTCAGATTATTTATGAGGTTTATTGACAGAAATGTTGTCTTATTATCAAACCTCACTGATTTTATGCAATTCATATAAAGAATGTTCTTGATTTAACAAATAGAATTTTGGTGCATGCAAAATTATGAATTTGAATCTATTTTACTTGGTAGTTTTCAGCATAAAAGAGAATTCAATCGTTTTTTAAAAGATGTTAAATCGTCCATCAACAAGTTTAACAGTTAATTTGTATTTATTTTTATCCAATGGGTAACTGCAACTACAAGCCCATCCAAAATTGTTTCCTGTGGTATTCTTGTGGCAGTTCCAATAATTGCAAAATCTGGATGTTTATTACAAACATTAACAAGGGCACTGAAGCAGGAGGATGGGCTGTTGGGGACTTTTGAGATATTCATTATGAAGGGGTGTTATTCTCACATTTGCGACATGCGTCCACTATCTGTATCCGCTGAGTCATTGTTGTTGACAGAAACCTGACATCAGTCGCAAGAAGGGTCTCGACCCAAAATGCACCCATTCCTTCTCTCCAGAGATGCTGCCAGAGTTACTCCAGCTTTTTGTGTCTATCTTCGGATTAAACCAGCATCTGCAGTTCCTTTCTACATATATTTGCACGTAATGAACCCATAGTCTGCCAACTGTCAGCAAATTCTTGCTTGGTAATGACGGTTTTCAATACCCAGAAATACATTTCTAACCACTGTCTAGATATTCCTCCTCTTGGTCGCTAGCTGAGGTCAGCTCAATGCCATCTTCCCAAATGATTTATAGGTTTGCAACTGGTAGCAAACAGGAAGAGAACTAAATGGAACAATATTTACTTTTTTTTTTCTTTAGGCACTTTCAATCATAATAATCTTCAGAGCAATGTTATAACTTGATTCATGTCAGAGTGGTTGGACAATGACTTGCCACATAACCTGTCCACACCCTCAATAATCTGTGTGGTATGTGCTGCAGGCAAATTATTTTTCAATGCCATGTTATATAACCAAAGTTACATCACGTTGTAACTTTCCCTAACAATTAGGTCAATATTCGGTGCTTTTGCATGTTAGAATTTGGGTTCTGAATGCAACCCACCCCATGAATAACGATTCCTCGTACTACAGAACAGAACTTTCACAATGCAATGTGGAATGAGTCATTTTCAGATATTTTCTGTTTGTTTTGGAACTGTCAAGTGCTGCCATCAGGTTAACCTGTAATATTTGCTGCGTTTTCTTCTTTCCACAGACACTGTCTGATTTGTTGGGTAATTCCACCATCCTCAAGTTCATAGCTCACTAAAGGTGGCAGCAGAAGTAGGTAGGGTGGCAAAGAAGGCATGTGGTATGCTTACCTTAATTATAATCATAATTCAAAACCATACTTTACTAGCCAAGTATGTTTTGCAACATTCGAGGAATTTGATCTGCCATACAGTCATATCATTAAAAAGCAACAAAACACACAACACACATACATTTTAACATAAAAATCCACCACATTCCTCACAGTGAAGGAAGACGAAAAAAAGTTCAATCTTCTTTGTTCTCTCGCGGTCGGGGGCCTCGAGCCTTCTGTTGACGGACGATCCTGGCTCCCGTAGATGACGGAGTTCGGGCCCTCTGCATCGGGGTGATACAGCTCTTACATTGGGGGGGAAATCTCAGCTTCCCCGCGCCAGGCGATCGGACCCCGTGTCAGGGCTGGTCGAAACGGTCTGCATCGTTTGGAGCTTCCTGACATCGGTCTCTACCCGAGATTGCGAGCTCCTCGATGGTGAAATCCGATGGTTAGAACATAGATCCCAGGCAAGGGATCGGCTCCGATGGTAAGTCCATGTCTCCGCGGCGGGGCTCAAAGTCAATCCCGCGCAAGGCCTCCAGCTCCATGATGTTAGGTTGCTGAGCGAATCCGGAAAACAATCGCATCTCCGACAAGGTAAGAGAATGAAAAAAGTTTCCCCGACCTCCTCCCCCACCCCCCACACAAAACAAACCAGAGAACATTAACACATACTTTTAAAACATGCTAAAAAAAATAACAAAAAAAATAGTCAAAAAGACAGACAGACTGTTGACGAGACTGCCATCGTGCTAGGGGCATTGAATATAAGAGTAAGGAAGTTATGATGCAGATCTATAGGACTTTGGCATGCTTTGTAAAGGGTGCAGAGTAGCATTACCAAAATGCTGCCTGGATTAGAATGCTACTTCTGCTTATTTTCTCTGGAGCTTCAGAGGTCGAGGGAAGACGTCATATGTCATAGAGTCATAGACTGATACAGTGTGGAAACAGGTCCTTCAGCCCAACTTGCCCACACTGGCCAACATGTCCCAGCTACACTAGTCCCACCTGCCTGTGCTTGGTCCATATCCATTTTTCCTATAACATGGTGCCCAAAACTGAACACAATATTCTAAATGCGGTTTCACCAACATCTTATACAACTGCAACCTGACCTCCCAACTTCTATACTCTAAACTCTGACTGATGTGCCAAAAGCCTTTTTGACCACCTTATCTACCTGTGACTCGACCTTCAAAGAACCATGCACCTACACTCCTAGATCCCTCTGTTTTACAACACTGCCCAGAGGCCTACCATTCACTGTGTAGGTCCTGCCCTTGTTAGACGTCCCGAAATGCAACACCTCACACTTCTCTGTATTAAATTCCATCAACCATTCCTGAGCCCACCTGGCCAATCGATCCAGATCCTGCTGCAATCTTTCACATCCATCTTCATGATCTGCAAAACCACCCACTTTTGTATCATCTTATAAGTGTATAAAATTACGAGAGACATAGATACAGTAAAAAGTCAGAACCTTTGCCCAGGTTGGAAATGTCCAACACTGGAGGGCATAGGTGTAAAGTGAAGGGTAAATTATCAAGATACAAGGTACATTTATCTGTCACATGTACCAATTGGTACAGTGAAATGTGTGGTCACCATACAGCCATACGAGTAATAAAGAGCAAAGTCTTAACGCAAACATCCCCACACAGTGGGATCAAAGTGTCCCACTGTGAGGGAAGGCTCCAAAATTCAGTCATCCTCATCTGTTGTCCTCCCATGGTCGGGCGGCTCCCGAACCCCCCATTGTCGCCACTACGGGCGGCCCGATGTTCCGGCCCGCTCGCCGGGGTGATGGAAGTCCGGCGTTCGTGACTGGAGGACGTCCTCAGCGGCTTGGACATCCGAGTCGGCTTCCTCCTACCGGAGTCCACGGCTCCCGAAGTCCACAGTCCGCGCTGGTCGGAGATTCAACGTTGGCGGCCCACGGCAAAGGGTCCCAGGTCTCCGCGATGTTGAAGACAGCTCCACCCGCGCTGGAAGCTCTGCAACCTCAGCTCCGCGATGTTGGAGCAGCAGCCCAACACTTCGGAGCTCCAAACGGCCATCCAGGTAGGCATCGCCCGGTCCGTGATGTATCCAGCGCTGTGCCGCCGCTGCTGAAGCTCTGGCCCGGTCCCCGGCAGGAAAGGCTGCGCCAATCCAGGTTGTAGAAGGGGGGCGAGGACGCGACTTGGAGAACAGTCGCGTCCTCGCCAGGAAGTGACTTGAAAACGTTTTCCCCCTTACCCTAACCCCCTCCCCCACATAGAAAAACTAAAGAAACCTCCAAAACAAACTTTAAAACAGACTAAAAATGTTTTTAAAATTGAAAAACAGACAGTCTGTAGCCAGAGGCTGCCTTCTGCCGGGGACCGGACCAGAGCTTCAGCAGCGGCGGCACAGCGCTGGATACATCACGGACATAGATGCCCCTAGTGGCACTTTCTATTTGCGCAAAAATGGTCCGCAATAGCGCTACGAATTTGCGCCTGTTCACTCACCGTTCACCTATGCTGCGAGTGTACCGAGCTTCGTTCCAATTGGTTGAATGTCGTAAAAGTTAGGGAGGTTTACAAATCTTAAAAACCGCGCGTGCGCAGATCGATCTCTTCTCCTGCCAGTCAGCGCCACGTGGATTAGTCTCTTCCCCCGTCATTCCCCTGGACGGTCCGCCCCTTCCTGCGCCATTGCGTCTTGACTGGAGCTGAGAATGGCCGGCGGAGGTTTCCAACCGCCCACACACCCCTCCCCCCACAAGCGCCCCAGCCCACACCCCCCCGCCAACATACACCCACCCCTCCGCGCACACACAACCCCCACCCCCACAACCCCCCGCCCCCACAACCCCCCCATAGACCCACACCCCCACACACCCTCCCCGCCCCAACACACACCTAACACCCCCAACACACACCCACCCCCCTGCCCACACACTCCCCCCACCCACAACCACCCCTCCCCCACAACCCCCTCCTCCACCCACACCAACCCCCACCGCACACACCCACCCCACCCCAACACGCAACCACCATCCCCCCACACACACAACTCACCCCCCCTCCGCGCCACAAACCTCCCTCCCCCACATACCCCTCCCCAACACCCTCTCCCCCCCTTCCTACACCTCCCCGTCCACACACACCCCTCCTCCCCTCCCATGAGATGAGTGGTGGAATATTGCGTTGGGGGAACGGGTTGCGTTGGGGGAACGGGTGAGTGGTGGAATATTGCGTTGGGGAATGGGTTGCATTGGGGGACCAGGCCTCGCATGTGACTGGGGCCCAACACGTCCCACTTAGTCTAATGTATTTTACACAGAGGATGATGGAGGCCTGGAACACATTGCCAGGGGTGGTGGTGGAGACAGATACAATAGTGGCATTTAAGAGGCTTTTAGATAAGCACATGGAATGCAGGGAGTAGAAGGATATTGATCATGTGCAGGCAGATGAGATTAGTTCAGCTGGGCAGCATATTCGGCACAAACATGGCCTGTTCCTGTGCTGTTCTGTTCTAAGTTCTCCTTTTGGTTTCAGATGTCAGCAATATCACTGACAAACATTTCAGTTTCGACGTCTACTATAAACCCACTGACTCCCATGGTTATCTGGACTACACTTTTTCCCACCCTGCCTTCTGTAAGGACTCTATGCCCTACTCCCAATTCCTCCGTCTACGCCGCATCTGCACCCAAGATGAGATGTTCCAAACCCGGGCATCGGAGATGTCCTCATTCTTTAGGGAACGGGAGTGCCCTCTTCAACTGTAAATGAGACTCTCATCAGGGTCTCTTCTATACCCTGTAACACTGCTCTCACTCCCCATCCCCCCCACTCGTAACAAGGGCAGAGTCCCCCTTGTCCTCACCTTCCACCCTACCAGCTGTCACATACAACAGATAATCCTCCGACATTTTCGCCACCTCCAACGGGATCCCACAACTAGTCACATCTTCCCATCTCCTCCCCTTTTGGCTCTTCGCAGAGACCGCTCCCTCCGTAACTCCATGGTCAATTTGTCCGTTCCCTCCCAAACCATCCCCTCTCCTGGCACTCTCCCTTGCAACCGCAGGTAATGATACACTTGTCGCTTTACCTCCCCCCTTGACTCCATCCAAGGACCTAAGCAGTCTTTCCAGGTGCGGCAGAGGTTCACCTGCACCTCCTCCAACCTCATCTATTGCATCCGCTGTTCTAAGTGTCAGCTGCTCTACATTGGTGAGACTAGGCAGAGGCTTTGCGATCGCTTCGCTCAACACCTTCGCTCAGTTCGCAATAACCAACCTGATCTCCCGGTGGCTCAGCACTTCAACTCCCCCTCCCATTCCAAATCCGACCTTTCTGTCCTGGGCCTCCTCCATGGCCCGAGTGAGTCCCACTGTAAATGGGAGGAACAGCACCTCATATTTCGCTTAAGTAGTTTACACCCCAGCAGTATGAACATTGACCTCCAATTTCAGGTAGTCCTTGCTTTCTCCATCTTTCCCCTCCCCTTCCCAGCTCTCCCACAGCCCACTGTCTCCGTCTCTTCCTTTCTTCTTCCCGCCCTCACCACCCCCACAACTGTTTGCTATTAAACACAACAACAAATAAGCTCTGCACTGCAACAGACTATTATTATTACTGCACTATATTTGTTATTTATTGATTATAAGTGTGCATGTGTAGACACACAATGAACTTGTTTTCTTCTCCCGTTATGTACTATGTTTACATATTCTGCTGTGCTGCAGCAAGTAAGAATTTTATTGTCCTATCTGGGACATATAACAATAAAACACTCTTGACTCTTGATCAAGCTGGAAAAGGTGCACCCATGGAACTAGTGTGAATCGGTGATCAGAGTGGACTCAGTGAATGGAAGGGCCTGTTTCCATGCTGATTCTCAGAACTAAACTAAACAATGCCAAGGCTGGTGGATGGGATTAGCAGCATTTAGGTTTGTCACAAATTTGTTGACTCGATAAACTGAATCTCTTTCTCCTGTTGACACTAATAAATGATTACGCCCTCATTTGTGCCCTGTTAATGTAATGGTGAAAACAATGATCCACATGTAATCTTCGTTCAGACAACTTCAGCAGGTGTGTGAGTGTGAGCGTGTGTGTGTGTCTGCGTGTGTGTAGGGGAGGATATGGTGTGCATTGGGGCAGCACAGTGGCTCAGCGGTATAGTTGTTGTCTTGCAGCGCCTGGGACCTGGGTTCAATCCTGACTCAGTGTTTGTATGTTCCCCCTATGCACACTTGGGTTTCCTCCGAGTTCTCTGGTTTCCTCCCACATCCCAAAGACGTACAGGTTTGTAAGTTAATTGGCTTCTGTGCCTAGGATAGAACTGGTGGTCGCTGGTCAGCGCAGATTTGGTGGGTGGAAGGGCGTGTTTCCACGCTCATTCTCTAAACTACGAGTGGAGAGCTGGAAAGGATGGGTAATATTACCTTTCTGCACGTTTAACAACTTGGGGCAAAACACTGAGGGACTTTCCAATGGCTCTCGTATAAAGGATTTTCCCAATAAATATTTATCTTTTATCAGTTACTGAGCTTCCAAAGTTTTTCTGCTGTTTCTTGCCCATTTGTGCACCTGCAATTTGCAAAGAGGGCAAGTGGTATAGGTCAATATTTTGTTTTTATTTTGCATTTATTTACATTATAAGTTGAAAGAGAAAGGCTAAGAACAGATTGAGTAATTATCACATCCGTGCTCATTTAATGAAAGTAACTATGTGTGAGGTGAATTTGCATGGAGTTGGCAGATAATCCCATGTCTGGCCTTAGTAACTTTCCAGCTCAAAAATGTAGTAGTGATAAAACTCAAGGTCTGAAATTTACTATGGTATCTGCTTTTGCAAAGAAAAAAATACGGACGGCGGAAAACAACATTTTTTTTTCAGGCTTCATGCCACACCTACCTTTTCAAAAACACTCCAGATTCCTGAACGAGTCCTTGAGCACAGCAAACACAATGATACGCTGCTATAATGATAGTCACGGTAAACACTTTCATTAAATTGCAGTTCACGATTTCAGACAGAGTGTTCAGATTGCAAAAACCAAGTAACTAGAATGTCAATACCAGAGGCATATCGAATATCTTAAGATTCATGCATGTTTGCTCAAGTTGAAGTATTGAAGAATACCTGCTTTTTGTGGTGTCTGCCAATGACAAGATCCACCTGAGAAGTTTGGCTTCACTCATCACTGAAACGTTCACTATCCAAGGAAAGAGTCCCTCCATATCCAAGTGGCACAATATTTTCAGCACCTGGAATATTTGATACAGCAATTAGTTATAAAACTATGCTTGCTTTCAAGTAAACGCCAACGTCGTTTATTTGAACACTTTTAGATTGTGTTCTTTGGTCTATTGGTTTAGTAAAGTGATCTATTTGAGGAGTCAATGAGAGTACTTTCAGCGACTGTTTCTTTCATGACTTTAAAATATTTTTTTGAATAAATTTAAGAGATATAATGCGGAAACAGGCTGTTCAGCGCACCGAGTCCGCACCGAACAGCAATCACCCCGTACAAGAGCGCTATCTTACATATTAGGGACAATTTACAAATTTTACCTACGCCAATTAATCTACAAAAGTGTACATCTTTGGAATGTGGGAGGAAACCAGAGCATTCGGAGAAAACCCACGCAGTTACAGGGAAAACATGCAATCTCCGCACTGACAAATAGATACAAAATACTGGTGTAACCCAGCGGGTCAGGCAACATCTCTGGAGAAAAGGGATAGGTGACGTTTTGGGATGGAACCCTTCTTTAGACCCCATAATCAGGATCGAACCTGGGTCTCTGGCAATGTAAGACAACAATTCTTCCGTTGCACCACTGTGCCACCCTTAACTTACTTTGTTACATAAAACTAATAGGGTGGCTACTGTCCCATTTTGTTTGCAAAAGCCCTGTCCCACAGTACAAGCTCATTCTAAGAGCTCTCCCGAGTTTGCCCTGATTCGAACTCAGAGATTTACGGTCATGGCCAATTGTCGGTACTCGGGGCTCTCGTGGACATTTTTCAACATGTTGGAAACTCTTCACCAGTCTTCCCGTGCTTACCTGGCGTTAGCGAGTCTTCCCGAGTACCTGCCGTTATGAGCCGCAAAGAGACGTCCCCGAGCTCCGATGTACCCGCTACGTTCATTCTACGTGCTTACCACGAATTTGATTTTTTTTTTAAACTCGGGAGAGCTCTTGGAATGAACTCGTACCGTGGGACAGGGCTATAAGGCTTCTAAGTAAATATGCAAAAGTTTTAAGTTATATTTGAGATACTCTGTGATTCTTTAATTCTTAGCGATATGGCGTGTTACTATATCGAGATAATCCCTCACCTTGGCAAGACATGCTGGGTGTTTTTCTTGCACTGCTAGCTTTTTCAAAGTGTCCTCAATTCCTGATAAGAGGAACAGTACATTCCCATCTGTCTCTCTGGCCTGGAGGAAATCTTTCTCTTCCAGCCAAAACAACACTGTCTCCAGGGTCAGCAAACGTACTTCAAGAAACTCCGACTGTAGAAGATGAGGAAGGAGTAGACTGGGCTGAATTTCAGCACTTTCAGAAGCCAATTTGCAGATGGCATCCCTCGACTGTGACTTTGGTCGCAGAGAAACTGATTTTGCCACCACAGACAAAGTTAACTGGGTGATGCTTTTTTGCCACTGAATTAGTCCAGGTGCTGGTAGAAACTTTTGACTGTCTTTAAATAGTTCTGAGTCCAATATAATGTGGTGGGTAATCTGCCAGAAGTCCAGAATCTGTGGGTCTGAAAGAAAGTATTTATTAGTTAATGCTGCATTGAATAACAGGAAGCAATTTGCTATGTATTGTCAGTTTAATACTTTACATGATATTTTGAAAGGAAAATTTAAGGCAACATTCATAGATACTACCTTCTGACTTCAAGTGGAGTACATGCCAAAATCGGCATCAATGGTGCAAAGTGGAAATGGTTGAAAGCTTCAAGTTGCTTGCGTTACCAACGATCTGTTACGGACCAACCACATTGATGCGATAGCCAGGAAGGCACACCAATACCTCCACTTCCTAAGGAGACTGTGGAAATTCAGCTTGTCCCCAATGACTCTTACAAAATTATTCAGCTGCACCATAGAAAGCACTGTTAGATTGCATCACTGCTTGGTTTGGAGACAGCTCTGCCCAAGAGTGGAAGAAAATGCAGAGAGTTGGTAGATGTACTCCAGTCCATCACACAGACCAGACTTCCCATGATAGACACAGAATGCTGGAATAACTCAGCGGGTGAGGCAGCATCTCCGGAGAGAAGGAATAGGCGACGTTTCGGGTCGAGACCCTTCTTTAGACTGATTTCAGGCCTCCCACCATTGACTCCATCTGCACTTCACACTGCCTCGGAAAAACAGCCAACATAACTAAAGACTCATCCCACCTCGGCCATTCACCTCTTCCCCTTGCTCCCGTCTGGCAGAACGTGCAAAAGCTTGAAGAAGTGCATCACCAGACTCAGGAACAGCTTCTATCCCCTCAATTTTCAGGCTTCTGAATGGTCCTTCCCTAAGCTAGACTTCTACTGCATTGCAAGCATTGGACTTTGTCTATGAAACTGATGTGCTACGATGTTGGGGGCCATATTCTGCACTATGTACCTTTGCCGTTACTATATCTATTGTTCTTGCGATTAGCTTGATTGTACTTATGTATTTGGATAGTCTGCAACACAAAGCTTTTCTCTATACCTCGGTGAAGGTGACAATAATAAGCCTAAAGCTATTATTGTAACAAATTTATTTGGAAATGATTCCACTTTCATTGACCTCCGGTAAACTACGTCAACCAATACATTTTGCACCTTTGAAATGAGGGCGATTTTCATTTTGCCCACTCAATGGTAACTTGTATCTATAATGTCACCCCACTCTTCTGAGTATGCTGAAAGATTGCATGCTTGAGAACAGGGAGGCCTTTGATCGGTCTGAAGAAGTGTCCCGACCTAAAACGTCACCTATCTATTCCCTCCAGAGATGCTCCCTGACCTGTTGAGTTTCTCCAGCACTTTGTGTTGTACTCAAGATCCCAGCGTTGGTGGATGATCACCCATGACGTGCCAGCACCAATCATTGTCCTGATGACACCATCAGAGTAATATTGTTACTTGATACACCAATTACATTTCTACCAGGGTGCTGTGAAGATCAGAAATGACACAAAGATCGATATTAACTACTTTTTTATTGTCACATGTTGAGGAGTCACAGTGAAATTCTTTGCTTGCATATCAACAATTAAAAAAAAATCTACTCTTGAAATGTTGCCACTTCTGGTAAACCTAGGTTTATTGTCCACGGCCAGTTTCCGCTGAAAAGTAGCGGTGATCCTTCCCCTTGAACTACTCCCTTGTTATTCTTTGTAATGGTGTGATGTGACTGTTTTAGAAAGCTAGGTCGTTACTTTAATTATGAACCATGAACTCTGTTGAGTGACAAGTGATCCCAGAAGCAGCAGAGTCAAATGGGCCAAACCACTTCCTGCAATGTACGGACCTGGTATGAAATGATATGAAGTGAAAGAGGAAAATGAAATATCACACAGGATCTGCCAGTTACCCATTCTTGAAACTTGATCATTAAACTCCAAAGGCAACATTCCAGCCTATTCAGAGAAGACATTAAAGCTAAGTGCTTTTTCTATAAAGCTAACTGCATGTAAATCTCAGTTGGTAAATATTTCCCACTCCCCTTAGTCAGGATGTTGGACACATTTCCACCATGTCCACCCTCAAAAACCTTTACAGCCCTAGCTTTAACTGTTCATGGACATCATCCCGTCTCTAACAAGAGTACCATTCAGGCAGGAGTGTAGTTTAGTTTAAAGATATAATGCCGAAACAGGTCTTACAGCCCACCGAGTCCACGCCGACCAGTGATCCCCGCACACAAACACTATCCTACACACTAGGGGCAATTTACAATTTACAGAAGCCAATTAACCTACAAACCAGTAGGTCTTTGGAGTATGGGACGATAACAGGGAAAAGCCATGTGGTTATAGGGAGAATGTACAGACTCCATACCAACAGCACCCTGGGTCAGGATCTAACCTGGGACTCTGGCGCTGTAAGGTAGCAACTCTACCGCTGCTCCATCGTGCCATCATCAAGGTAAACAGGGTGATGTTACCACACAAACCTTTTTAGTGGACGTGGCTGTCCTGGATATTGTTCGTTCAGCCCCCACAGGTTTTTGGAGTCCATTACCAACGTCATACAAGACCTGAAAAGTGGTGGAGTAACTCATAGGGCCAGACAACATCCCTGAAGAACATGGGCATGTGACATTTCAGGTCAGGACCCTTCTTCCTGGTTTCCTCATACAAGACAACTTTGCTTTTACATGCAGGAACCACCATCCAATGTTGGCAATCATTCCTAGGACAAGCATTAGAGGTTTGGGATTTAAAACCACCAGAGCCATGTGCTGTTGAGGTTAACTCAGTTTGCTGACTATTTCAACAATTCTTGCTGATGTCCAATTCCTTCCAGTATAGCCACCCAGAATTAAAATTGGAGTCTCAAAAATCCCAGGTCTAATGTTGAATTCAGAAGTCTCCCAATAATTGTAAAATACCACAAACCCATCCCCGCTTGACGTTTTCCAACCCAGCACTCCTGCAATCCTCAAAATTACTCCCATTGGTTTAAGAAGAATGAAACAGAAAAGATCCTAACCAGGCATAAGGTTGATGGGGAACAATCCTGAACGAGAGGACACAGTTAGAAAGATAAGGGAGCAGTTAGGTAATTTAAAAGGTGGATAGATTTTTCAAAGGTGGGGAAAATGAGTGCTATGCAGAACTGGCACACAGGAAGAGTTGCGAACTGGGGCAGATCACCATGGTGTATTGAAAGGCAGGGCAGGCTAGAGGGGCCAAGTAGTCTACTCCAGCTCCTACGTTCATGCGTTCCTGTGCGTGCAGTAGGCATGGCAGCCTGTATGTCTCTTCCCAAAGCGACACGGATTTGCAAACCTCTTCTTGAGATCAGCAGGGCTAAGGTTTTTAGTCAGACAGGTGATGGCAAACTATGTGTCTCTCAATGTAATTTGTTCTCTCTTTGTAGAAGGGTTAATTGTTTTGATAATCAATGATTAAGATAGTGTAAATGCATTGTTTTTCAAGACGTTCTGCACAGTTGGGCAGCACCGTGGGTGGCTCAGTAACGCAGCGGTAGACTTGCTGCCTTACAGCACTAGACACCCGGGTTCAATCCTGACGGGTGAAGTCTATACGGAGGTTGTACGTTTTCCCTGTGACCGCGAGGGTTTTCTCCGGGTGCACCGGTTTTCTCCCACAATCCAAACACGCACAGGTTTGGAGGGTAATTGGCTTCTGTAAATTGCAAATTGTCCTAAGTGTGTAGGATAGTGCTAGTATACAGGTTGATCTCTGGTCAGAATGGGCTCGGTAGGCTGATGGGCCTGTTTTCATGTTGTATCTCTAAACTAAACTGATGAACAAACTATTTATCTCTATGCAGGAATATTAAAAAGAGCAAACCGGTTAGCTTGGAAAGATCGCTGGGTGGTTTTCAGTGAGTGCAACTTTATTGAGATTTTTTTTATGTGTGTATTTAAGTTTGCATAAGATTTTGGGCCCGAGGCATATTGAACAAACAGTGATCGTTGTTCATCCCCATGTTCTCAATGGAGATGCAAGGCACAGCAGGTGCTGATGTTTGAAGGAGGACACAAAGTGCTGGAGTAACTCAGTGGGTCTGGCAGCACCTCATGAATAACATGGGTAGGAGCCTGAAGAAAAGTCCCAAGCCCAAATGCCACCTATCCATCCTGAGTTACTCCAGCACTTTGTGCCCTGCTCCCTACGGGCCTTTGGAGTTATAAGGTCAACACATTCAACACTGTCTCCATGGGCAACTGAGGCACGTGCAAATCGGGTAAATCAGATTGAAGAATCCCAGTTGACACTCAGAGTTGAAATCGGAAAGTGTCAATTTAAATTATTAATCTGTTGCCAGATCACTGGGGAGGAAAATAAAGATTAGGTGAGAGGGGGGATAAAAGGGGCAAAAAATGTTTTAATTGTGAATATTTCTAACAAGAATTACAATCTTCAGAACACAGAAAGATGGGGGAACTCAGTGGGACGGGCAGCATCTGGGGAGAGAATGGAGAGTCCAAGTCCGATCCGATCTAGGATAGCCCCAGACTGCTACAGGCTCCAGACCCGCACACCTCCCCGCCCGACCGCCTCTGTGCTCTGAATGGGGGCACCTCCTGCAGCCGACCTCAAGGCTGCTGGAGGCAATAACCCACGTTATTCAAACTTCAATGGACAAAAAAATGCGGAAATAAAGAACAGAAAGTAAAGCAGGCCAACAGGCTCAGTGAGCCACTGCCATTTTATAAGATCCTGATTATGTTGCAGTTGGTCCCGTTTCCACCCGATCCATGTATCCACACAATCCAGACGTCTGTGATTAGTAAGTGGAAGAGAGTATAGTTCAGTTTAGTTTAGAGATACAGCATAGAAACTGGCCCTTCCGCCCACCTAGTCCACGCCGACCGGTGATCACCCTGTACACCAGCACCATTGTACACACTAGGCACAATTTCTACCAAAGCAAATTAATCTACAAACCCGTACGTGTTTGGAGTGTGGGAGGAAAACAGAGCACCCAGAGAAAACCCACGCTGTCACCAGGAGAATGTACAAACTCTGTACGGACAGCACCCGTAGATGCGATCGAACCCGGGTCTCTGGCACTGTGCCGCCCATGAAGTACTGAATAATTTCCTAACGATGTGTTCTCATTTTGACATTAATATGGTTAGAGTTTTATGAATGGAACCGATTCAGATCGTGGAGAAAAGTTCAAATTATATGATGCTAATTATTATCTTAAAATGCCCAAAGAAAGGAAGAAAAAGAGGATTACTCTTCCAAGTATATAGTAAGTGAATTCTATCTGGAAAGTACATAATTAAGGATAGGCTTTAACTTTGAATATGAAGGATGCTGCAACTGAACAGCGAGAATACAATCGTTGTCCAGATTTACACCTAATAAATTAGCACAAAAGCAAGATGCAGGGTGTACGAAGGAACTACAGATGCTGGTTTACACTGAAGATCGACACAAAATGCTGGAGTAACTCAGCAGGACAAGCAGCATCTCTAGTGAGAAGGAATGGGTGACTTTTCGGATCAAGATCCTTCTTCAGATGTGGGGAACTGATATCACTTCTGCACACTTAGGGGTGCGCAGAGAAATTCACATTTTGTCTCTAATCTTTTAACCATTACAAACTGCATTACCTTGGAAAGCAGGGTAGATAACCTCCCTGCTTTATTAAGTAAGATCCCTTACATTACTTATCAACGACACACAGAGTAGGAGACTCAATAGGCTCCGGAGGAGTCATTACAGTGACCTGTGTAAGAAGCAATTGCAGATGCTGGTTTAAACCGAGGATAGACACAAAAAGCGGGACAGGCAGCATCTCTGGAGATAAGGAAAGGGCAACGTTTTGGGTCGAGACCCTTCTTCAGACATTACAGTGACCTGTAATGGTCTCTAACCATTAAATCTCAAGATAGAGCGCTGGAGTAACTCAGCGGGTCAGGCAGCATCTCTGTAGAAAAAGGATTTTCTCCAAAGATGCTGCCCGACCCGCTTAGTTACCCCAGTGCTTTGTGTCTATCTACGATATATACCAGCATCTGCAGTTCCTTGCTACACGACCATCACATCACACGTGTTTTCACGGAAATTGGCTGGAGAATTAATTCATTTTCACAGAGAATCTCTCTAAATTTAATTGTGATTCATATTACAAAGATATTTGTATTCCACACAACATTCTCAGTTTGACGATTTCCATGTTATAGCAATGATGGATGTGCAATAATCCGTGCAACAAAGCTTTCTATACTGCCTAAGTAACATGAGTTTAAAATTGGGAATCCTTATGTAAACACTCACTGAATCACCTAGCAACACACAGGTGCAGCAAACAAGAGTCTTTCATGGAGCACGATATAAGGCTGCTATGGTTTACTCTTCGAGTCAATATATGTGCTGTTCAACTGTTGATTCAGGCATTGCATGCATGACTGCTGAACTGGAAAAGAAGGTGAACAAGAAAGACAAGATCACACAGAATAAACACTGATGTACAGAAAAATACAACAGACAAATGCAAATTGACTTGAGATTTCATAATGACAAGAAATAGAAATGTGGAACAGTCATTGACAGGCAGACTGTGAGAAAACAAAGAAAAATGAAAAGACACTGATCAAAAAGTTCACAGTGGGAAGGCGAGTCACAGCAGGCGCCTGAGAACTGAGGAAAGAAAACAGTACGGAATATAAACTGCAAAGGAACACATTTTTTCCTTTTAATTTTCAGATGTACAATAGGTGCTGCTGGAAAGGTGAGACTCAGTGATGTTAAGTCCGCAAGCACCCACAGTTGGATGTCCGAGGTCGATCGCTGGCAAAGGGATCTGGGGTTATGCGATGTTAAAGTCCCGCAGGCTCCCTGCGTTGGAAAAAATTGATCTCCAGCAAAGGCTGTCAACTCCTCGATGTTAGGCTGCAGTGCGGACAGAGATACAATATGGAAAAAAAATTGCATCTCCGTCGAGATAAGAGATTAGAAAACGTTTCCCCCAACCTCCCCTCCCCCACACATAAAACAAGCTCAAGAATAATAAAAACATACATTTGATCTATACTAATAAAACACAAAAAAAAAGGGACAGACTGTTGGGGAGTCAGCCATTGTCGGCACCACCAGACACTCTTTTAGAGAAAAGGACACAAAATGCTGGAGTAACTCGGCAGGTCAGGCAGCATATCTGAAAAAACATGAATAGGTGACGTTTTGGGTCAAGACCCAGCTTCAATTTCTTGTTTCTCTCACCCTTGGTGGACAGGGTCACAAATTTGAGATTTTTTGGATCAAGAATTCATCCAAAGCCGTGGTGACTATTCCTAATTTGTCCTTGCCTATTGAAGCATGTTTGGCCCATACCCCCCCAAACCTAACCTATCCATGTACCTGTCTAAATGTTTGGCCCATACCCCTCCAAACCTAACCTATCCATGTACCTGTTTAAACTTTGCCATAATACCTGCCTCAACTACAGCAATTTGTTCCATGCACCCACCACCCTTTGCGTAAAAAAACGTTATCCTCAGGTTCCTATTAAATATTTCCCCCCTCACCTTTAGGCTACGTCCTCTGGTTCTCAATTCCCCTACTCTGGGTAAGAGACTCCGTGTGTTTATCCAATCTATTCCTCTCACAATTTTGTACACCTCTATAAGATCACCCCTCATCCTCCTGCGCTCCAAGTCATCGTATCCAAGCCTACTCAACCTCTCTCTATATCTCAGGCCCTCAAGTCCTGGCAACATCCTTGTAAATCTTCCCTGTACCCTTTCCAGCTTGACACCATCTTTCCTATAACATGGTGCTCAAAACTGAACACAATACTGTAAATGTGGCCTCATCAGCAACTTGTCCACAGGATGAATCTCACCCATCTCCTGTATCTACAGGCGGCCATGTTGGTCTTTAAGGGGATCTATTCTCTCCCTACCTACCCTGTTACTTTTAATGTACACGTATAATCTCTTGAAATGCTCTTTTACTTTACCTGCAAGATCCATCTCATGCCTTTCATGGTGTTCTCCTGTGTTCCCTCTTGAGTGTACTCCCACACATCTTGTACTCGTCGAGGGATTCGCTTGATCCTGACTGCCTAAACCTGACGTATGCCTCCTTACAATTTCCTGCCTGGAATCTCTATCTATATTACTAAAAGTTTGATCTTGACCACTTCCTGGTGTTCTGTATATTGATTTTAGAAAATACGCTGCCAATTATGGCTGTGGTTTTTGGCCATCTTACTCAGAGCCCCCCTCCGCTGCGCAGGACAAGAGGATTTTTTCCATCGATTAAAAATAAAAGAGTTATTAGTGTTTTAAAAATGTTGAGATTCTCTCTCCTGAAGGCCACGCCCCTTACGGAGGGACTATAAAACCCGGAAGCGTTGAGTGCCTCAGTCAGACTCTGCAAGATGGGGGAGCGAGAGGGTCACGTTTCTCAGTCTGAGCTGTGAATAACACTGAATACATGTCTACTAAACTGAGTGGTTTTACTGACTTGTCAGTGCCCTTAATGTGGTTGGAAAATATAGTTTGGAAATGCTAAAGCTGTGTTGCCTTTGGTTTGGAAATGCTAAAGCTGTGTTGCCTTTGGTTTGGAAATGCGAAAGCTGTGTTGCCTAATTAAAGTTGACTTGCCTAATTAAAGTTGCCTTGCCTTCTCTATATAATTAAAAGTCAAATCTTGACCACTTCCTGTTTGCACTTTATATTGATTTTAGAAAAATCTCTACCACATATTGCTGTGAATTTTGGCCATCTTACTCAGCTCCGCTCCGCTCATCAGGTGCCGAGAATTTTTCCCATCGATGAAAAATAAAAGATTTATTAGTGTTTAAAAAATGGTGAGATTCTCTCGCCTGTCAATCACGCCATGAAGGCCACGCCCCTTCTGGTGGGAGGGGGAGGGACTATAAAACCCAGAAGTGTGGGTGTGGTTCAGTCTCTGCAAGATGGAAGAGGGAGAGGTCATGACTTGCTGGCTTTAGTGGCCTTGCACCCTGCTTGAAATGGTATGAAACTGCACTTGAATTTGGTGGCCTTGCACCCTGCTTGAAGTGGTAATAAACTGCACTTGAATTTGGTGGCCTTGCACTGGCTTCAAATGGAATTTCAAGGGATAGCCCACCAGCCGTGAGTGAGCTACCAGCACAACAGGCTTGAGTGACTGAGTCGCCAGCCCAATAATCCATTTGACCCACAATGTCCATATTAGCCCTCTGGAAACCAGGCCCTTCAACCCACAACACACATACTAGCACTCCAGAAAGCCCCCCCCCCCCCCCCCCCCCCCCCCGACTGGCCACCAATATTGGAATTGGTCGAGAGGTGGAATAATGCTTTGGGGGACTAGCCCTCCCGTGTGATGCTGGGACCCAACGGGTCCCACTTACTCTAGTATCTCCTATATATTCGGGGGTTTCACAGAGGCGCAGTGGTACAGATGCTGCCTTACAGCCTCAGAGAAATGGGTTTGATCGTGACTATAGGTGCTGTCTGTACGGAGTTGGTACATTCTCTCTCTGACTGTGTGGGTTTTCTCTGGGTGTTCCAGTTTCTGTAGGTTTGTAGATTAATTGGCTTGGACTCAGTGGGCCAAAGGGCCTGTTTCCACACTGTATCTCTAAAGTCTAAAGTATATCTCTCGGCAACCAGGGTTCCCAAAACTTGCCAGCCTTGTCCTACATCTTAACAGGGATGTGCTGTTAGAAACATAGAAACATAGAAATTAGGTGCAGGAGTAGGCCATTTGGCCCTTCGAGCCTGCACCGCCATTCAATATGATCATGGCTGATCATCCAACTCAGTATCCTGTACCTGCCTTCTCTCCATACCCTCTGGTCCTCTTAGCCACAAGGGCCACATCTAACTCCCTCTTAAATATAGCCAATGAACTGGTCTCAACTACCCTCTGTGGCAGAGTTCCAGAGACCAACCACTCTCTGTGTGAAAAAAGTCCTTCTCATCTCGGCCCTAAAGTATTTCCCCCTTATCCTTAAGTTGTGACCCTTTGTCCTGGACCTCCCCAACATCGGGAACAATCTTCCTGCACCTAGCCTGTCCAACCCCTTAAGAATTTTGTAAATTTCTATAAGATCCCCTCTCAATCTCCTAAATTCTAGAGAGTATAAACCGAGTCTATCCAGTCTTTGTTCATAAGACAGTCCTGACATCCCAGGAATCGGTCTGGTGAACCTTCTCTGTACTCCCTCTATGGCAATAATGTCCTTCCTCAGATTTGGAGACCAGAACTGTACGCAATACTCCAGGTTTGGTCTCAACAAGACCCTATACAACTGAAGTAGAACCTCCCTGCTCCTATACTCAAATCCTTTTGCTATGAATGCTAACATACCATTCGCTTTCTTCACTGCCTGCTGCACCTGCATGCATACTTTCAATGACTGGTGTACCATGACACCCAGGTCATGCTGCATCTCCCTTTTCCTAATCGGCCACCATTTAGATAATAGTCTGCTTTCCTGTTTTTGCCACCAAAGTGGATAACCTCACATTTATCCACATTATATTGCATCTGCCAAACATTTGCCCACTCACCCAGCCTATCCAAGTCACCTTGCTGTCTCCTAGCATCCTCCTCACAGCTAACACTGCCCCCCAGCTTAGTGTCATCCGCAAACTTGGAGATATTGCCTTCAATTCCCTCATCCAAATCATTAATGCATATTGTAAATATCTGTGGTCCCAGCACTGAGCCTTGCGGTACCCCACTAGTCACTGCCTGCCATTGTGAAAACGACCCGTTTACTCCTACTCTTTGCTTCCTGTTTGCCAGCCAGTTCTCTATCCACATCAATACTGAACCCCCAATGCCGTATGCTTTAAATTTGTATACTAATCTCTTATGTGGGACCTTGTCGAAAGCCTTCTGGAAGTCCAGATACACCACATCCACTGGTTCTACCCTATCCACGCTACTAGTTAAATCCTCGAAAAATTCCACAAGATTCGTCAGACATGATTTACCTTTTGTAAATCCATGCTGACTTTGTCCAATGATTTCACCACTTTCCAAATGTGCTGCTATCCCATCTTTAATAACTGACTCTAGCAGTTTCCCCACTACCGATGTTAGACTAACTGGTCTGTAATTCCCCGTTTTCTCTCTCCCTCCCTTCTTAAAAAGAGGGGTTACATTTGCTACCCGTCAATCCTCAGGAACTACTCCAGAATCTAAAGAGTTTTGAAAGATTATCACTAATGCATTCACTATTTCCGGAGCTACTTCCTTAAGTACTCTGGGATGCAGCCTATCTGGCCCTGGGGATTTATCAGCCTTTAATCCATTCAATTTATCCTCATTACCCAATACCCAGTCTAAAATAGCCTGCTCTCTCGTAGGTTCCTCTACATGTTGATTTAGATAACTATCCCGCATACATTCCAAAAAATCCTCTTCCTCAGCGCCCCTGCCCATTTGAATCACCTAATCTATATGTAGATTGAAGTCGCCCATTATAACTGTTTTGCCTTTGTCGCACGCATTTCTAATTTCCTGTTTGATACCATCCCCAACTTCACTACTACTGTTAGGTGGCCTGCACACCACACCCACCAGAGTTTTCTGCCCCTTAGTGTTTCGCAGCTCTACCCATACCAATTCCACATCCTCCAAGCTAATGTCCTTCCTTTCCATTGTGTTAATCTCCTCCCTAACCAGCAACGCTACCCAACCTCCTTTTCCTTTCTCTCTATCTCTCCTGAATATTGAATGTCCTTGGATGTTCAGCTCCCAGCCTTGGTCACCCTGGAGCCATGTCTCCGTGATCCTAACTATATCATAATCATTAATAGCTATCTGCACGTTCAACTCATCTACCTTATTACGAATACTCCTGGCATTGAGACACAAAGCCTTCAGGCTTGTTTTTACAACGCTCTTACCCCTTATACAATTATGTTCAGAAGTGGCCCTTTTTGATTTTTGTCCTGGTTTTGTCTGCCTGCCACTTTTACTTTTCACCTTGCTCCCTATTGCTTCTACCCTCGTTTTACACCCACCTGCCTCTCTGCTCTTGTACCCATCCCCCTGCCACATTAGTTTAAATCCTCCCCGACAGCACTAGCAAACACTCCCCCAAGGACATTGGTTCCATTCCAGCCCAGGTGCAGACTGTCCTGTTTCTACAGGTCCCACCTCCCCCAGAAATGGTTCCAGTGCCCTAAAAATTTGAATCCCTCCCGCTTGCACCATTTTTCAAGCCACATATTCATCTACAATATCCTCCTATTTTTACTCTGACTGGCCCGTGGTACTGGTAATAATCCAGAGATTATTACCTTTGAGGTCCTACTTTTAAGTTTATCTCCTTGCTCCCGAAAGATAAACAGCTCCCTGTTGTCCTTGACTTGTCTCTTGTCCTTTCCGATTGCCTCTTTGACATGTTCTCGCAAGCCCTTGTAACTTTCTCAGTGAACCTCTCTCCAGGATTTATACAATATATTTTCTTCATTGTTTCATTTGGGATCACAGCTACTTAATCACTGATTCAAGGCGTCTGTATTTTCTCAGCCGTAGTCTTTTAAAAATGGTGCACTTGGCTTGTGGAGGCTTTTGGATAACCTTGAGTCCATTTATTTCAGTTGATCCATTGTATCTTTCAAATTATATATGTGGCTTTGGATCTTTGGAGCATAAGAATCGCAAATCATAATAAATTTAATTATCCTGTGGTCACCACCCCCCAGGGGAGGAATTGTTTCAAATTTCCAACTGTCTGGGTCACTTACAAAATAATTAAGATCAGCCTTGTCATGCGTGATATTTACTCCAACAGTGAATCACACTATATTCAGTGAATTAAACTAAAATTAGGATAACAATTTCTGAACTTGCAAATGTATTTTTAACTCTTCATACAACAACCTGGTCCAGGGGAAAATACCCAGGGAAGGATGGTGTTTCAATAACGTGGTAAAGGGAACAAACTCTCTTGATAAAGGATAGGACAGGGGGCAGGATGTGCTTGCTGGTGTAAAAATAACAACAAAAATTTAAGTGACAGAGGAAACAATGTCCTTGGGATAATAGGGGATTGGGACAATAATTCCTGGTTGCTTCAAAGGGAATTAATGATTCTACGGTCACTGGAGTGTAAACGAATGAGGGGTGATCTTAATTGATTCATTGAAAGATACAGCATGAAAACACATCTCTCGGCCTACGAGTCCACACATCACCCGTTCACACTAGTTCTATGTCATCCTACTTCTGCATCCACTCCTTACACACTCAGGGCTATTTTACGGAGGCCAATTATCCTTAAAAAAACCAGACAGTCTGTGGGATGTGGGGCCAGAAATAAAATTTCAGAGGAAAGAGTTGCGCATTTAATAGGGAGTTAATGAGAAACCCCTCTGAGTGGGCTGTGAATCTGTGGAATGCTCCACATGAGAAAGCACTGGAGGCTGAGTCACTAACAGTATTCATGCCCAAGGTAGACAGATACATGAGGTGCATAGGATAGATAAGAGTAAAAATTTGGCGCCTTTGAGAGGGGGGCGGGTTTAAAATGCCATTTACTCCAGACCATTCAAATCGATTAATCTCTGGGAGTTTAGTTGCTGAAGAGAAATCGTTCCGACATTTGTTTTATGGAGTTATTTTTAAACTACGATGGATCATTTATTAGCATGAGGAAATTAAAAATCAGCTTGTAAAGCCGTGAACGCCGACAACGGGACGGATCTCACGTAGGGGACAAAACAAGGTACACAGCTTTTTTTTTACATAAAAACGTGATTCTTAGGATGTGTTTAATCAAAATTTCATGTTGTGAAAAGGTGACTTCGAAAATATACGAACCAGCAGTATTTTTCCTGCCGACTGGGGGTTAAATTCACCACAAACCGCAACGTTCCAAACAATCACGTTCCACAAAAACCCACTTGCAAGATGATTTAAATGGCCATTAATTTACAGGAATTAAACACTAAATTCCTTCAATTTGGCCTATACATTCATGACAATTAGATTTAAAAATCATGTTATATTGTGAATTCTTGTGTGAATGCTATTTGGACACTTAGGCTTTTAAAAAATGTAAAGGATAGATGTTTAGATCTAGTAATTAGCTACAATTAGGTAACTAACTAATTATATGCTTTAATTTCAGGTCAAGATTTCGGGTAAGATTGTTTCATATTTGTTTCAGAATGCTTCAATCTATAATAACTGAAAATTTCATTGGGTTCTCTTAATTTTTAAGAAAGTTATGGGCTTTTGACTGTCCTTGATCACAGCTTTTGTGTTAAGTCAATGGAAAAGCAATAGGGAACAAGATGCTAATTTCTGAGTATGAAAATGGCCATAACATTTTTAATACTGAAGATATGAAAGTGAATTAGGTGTCAAATTAAACTTCTTTTTATGCTTTATCTGATGGGATAAAATTTGATTTTTTAAATCTCAAAATTTTGTAACATTGCTACAAAAAACATTTTAACATAAACATCCACCACAGTGGCTCACTTGATGGAAGGCGAAAAAAAAGTTCAATCTCTTCCCTTTTTTCTCGGGAGCCTCAAGCTCCCGTATCGGGAGGATCCCAGCTCCCCCGCGCTGGATGATCGGACTCCGGGTTGGGGCTAGTCGAACCGTCTGCGACTTTGGAGCTTCCCGACATCAGTCTCTACCCAAGACTGCGAGCTCCTCGATGGTGAAATCCGCAGGTTGCGGTTGGAGCGTCGATTCCAGGCAAGGGATCGCAGGCTCCGATGCTAAGTCCACGGCACAGCGGTGAGGCTCAAAGTCAGTCTTGAGCAAGGCTGCCAACTCCATAATGTTATTCCACAGAACGACCAGAGATACGATCCGGAAAAATCGCATCTCCAGCAAGGTAAGAGATTGAGAGAAAAATTTCCCCGACACCCTCCTCCACCCACCACATAAAACAAACCAGAAAAAATTAACAAAGAGTTTTTAAAACACACTAAAAATAACAAAAAATACAAAAAGACAGGTAGACCGTTGGCGAGGCTGCCATAGTTGACAGCGCCATCTGTGTCCTCCAGAGATGGTGCCTGACCTGTTGAGTTACTGCAGCACCTTTAAAATCTGCCAATATTTTTCTAACATTGTGCTTTTGCAGTGATCAAGGTTCAAGGTTAGTTTATTTGTCACATACACCAATTGGTCTAGTGAAATGCTTCTTGCCACGCAGCACATAAAATAAAGAATACAGACACAACACTAATAAAGAGATTTAAACATAAAAACATCCCCCCACAATGGTTCCCATTATGAGGGAAGGCACAATGTCCAGTCCCCAACCCATGTCCACCCATAGTTGGGCCTATTGAGGCCTCCATAGTTGCCGTCACGGAGGCCCGATGTTCCAGGCCGTTCTCGCCGGGTGTTGGGGCTCCGGCGTCGGGTGAATCCTCTCAGCGGCTTGGGACACCTGGAACGGCCGCTTCCTTACAGGAGTCCGCGGCTTCCGAAGCCGACAAGGCCGCGCTGAATGGAGCTCCCCCACTGGCTCCCGATGTTAAAGTCCAGCGCCGCCGCCCGCAGCCGGCCGCTCCACAGACCCGCGGCTCCGCGATGTTTGTCTCGGCGGTCTCAGCTCACCGGAGTTCCAGCGCGGCGACCCAGGCAAGGCATCACCCGCTCCGTCCCGCGATGGCGCTCCAGCGCCGCGCCGCTGCCGAAGCCGAGGTTCTGGGCGGCCCCTCAGGAAACACCGCTCCAGGCCCGCTGGTAGGCCGCGAGGACGGGTCGAAGTTGCAGCCCGGAGAAAGCTGCCTCTCCGACCAGGTAGGGACCAGGTAAAGCAGTTTCCCCCTCCCCCCCCCCCCCCCCCCCGCATAAAAAAGAATAGGCTCCAAAACAAAACACTTTAACACACTAAAAAAAGAAAAGAACAGTGATCAATATCCAAGTTAGGTCTATTAGGACTAGAAGTTAAGCCACCATCTCCTCATCCCCAAACTAAAACATACAAGCATATTTCTCGCTGGCTAGAAAGCAGGAGCTGAAAAGCCAGTTTAATTTTTTTACTTCTCAGGCTATTTCATGTGGACCCAAACTATAACAACACTACTGCCATCATGGCTGCCATTGTGTACTCCATTTAGTTTAGAGGTACAGCACTGATCATCGAATCACATTGGTTCTGTGTTATCCCACTCTCACATCCACTCCCTACGCTCTCGGGACAATTTTACAGAGGGCATTTAACCTACAAAACCTGCATGTGTATGTGATGTGGGAGAAAACTGGAGAGGAAATAGGTTTAAGGTGAGAGGGGAAAGATTTAATAGGAACCTGAGGGGCAACTTTGTTTACACATAGGGTGGAGATAGTTCAGGCAGGTACTATTACTACGTTTAAAAATACATTTGGGTAGGTGCACAGATAGGATAGGTTTAGAAGTATATGGGCTAAACGCAGGCAGGTGGGACATGTTGGTCAGCATGGCAAATTGGGTCGAAGGGCCAGAATGTGCAAACTCCAAACAGAGGAGTTAAAAACCCAGGGTCAAGATCGAAGCCAACTCTACCATTGTGCCACCCTCTGTTTTGTAGATCTGGGGAGTTTTGTCAACTTCTCCAATCCCAGGGCGTTGGAATTTCAATTATTGCAGCCTGGGCCCCAAGTCAAAGATGAGAAATTGTCACACGTCTGTTTATATAAAAACTAATATTTCAACTGTCATGATCACAGGAAGAAAAATAAACCTTTGACCCCGGTGATTTTTTTTTAAACAAGTCGAGGCTGGGAGGGATGGTTAATTTTAGTGGATTAGTGCAACAGGAAAAGCAAACAGAGGGGACAGTGATAAAGATAAATAGTCAAATAAATGAATATAAGTAATGAATAATAGACTGCAGGTCGCCTCCCTCACACTGCTTTGCAGACATACCCTCAATCTATCAGGCTTTACACGCCAGCCACTGCCTGCAGGAGAGAAGGAATTATAACTGCAGCTAGGTGATTTTAAAGATTAAAACTAAATATTTAAGTTTTCCTACACCACATTGTTATAAAAATAAATCAAAAATGTGGGCAATTAGGGTAAAATGTTTCAGTGACCTGGGTCCATTAGTATAGTTTGTATCCAATAGAACAGCTGCATTAACAAAATTCCTCTCCGTTAGCCAAACAAGCAAAGCATGAGATCTCTTGATGGCTTTCCACCCATTCAGTTGCAAGCATACGGTATGTATTCACACTGTTCTATATAAAACAATCAGTGAAGGAAGAGCTACATTTGCCTTTCTCATCAAAACCTGGCAACTGCTCAATTTTAAATGGAGTCGTTCAACTTGATCCTCACTGACTGCTTTTAGAAAAGGCAACCGCAGATAAGCAAATCCACTGCTCAAGCTAAAGAACTCATGTACAGGAAGAAGGACTTAGGGTGAAAGATTGCTAAAAAAAAAAGGATTTTCCTGAGTCGGTCTGAATTGCACAATACATTTTTCTTAATCCGGACACTGATTGAACTTGGTTACAATACTGTTACCAGATTTAGTAATTATATTTTTCTTGGTTCAAATAAAACTTGAGACTTTCAGCATGAATTCTTTAAATGTTCACCGAGCATTTCTTCAGTGATTAAATGAACTCATTGTACCTGGTTCATGGACTTGCTTTATCTCGCTGATTTCATCAGCAGAGCATAAACTCTCTTGAAGCTTAAACGCCTACTGTAAATGATCTAGAACGGCAAAACCAGCCTTAAGGGCAAAACAAATATTAATTAAACCAAAGATAAAAAGTGCTTAAGAATTCGTTGTGATTTTATGACTGGCATATTACCCAGTTACAGTAATTCCAATTGTAAAACTACCAGTTCTAATATCTATCTATCCATCTATCTATCAAGACATAACTAAAATTCTGATCTTGTGCTCTTCCTGTTTATTCTATTTGCACAAAAACAGTGCATGATAGCACCAGGATTTATTGCCACCATTCTCCTGTGCTGCAAGTGCAACAAGTTTTGTTCAGATCTATGGTATATTTTAAAAGGTTTAAAAACCTTAAATGCTGTGCAAGCGCCAATTGGTCTCTTCTCCTGTCAGTCAGCGCCCACGCAGATTGGTCTACTCTCTTGTCATTCAACGCCAGCCGGGACGGCTAGGCCCCTTCCTGCACCGTGGCCACTCCCACCTCACTCACAAACTCCTCTCATGACCTGAACTACGCCAAAACAGTACACGATAGTGTGACAGTTTATGCCTCACCTTACTCACAATTGTCCTGTGGTATGGTGTGGTGTATCAAGTTTCATTCAGACTGATGTTATCTTTTTAAAAATTATTCACATTTTAAAATTTACTAAACCCCAATTTGAGAAAAAAATTATTTCCGCTGCACTGTCACTTACAGCTATGACGTCACAATGAGATTGTAGCCCTGCTCACTACGATGTTGCTATCCCAGGACACTGAGACCTGCAGCCCAAGCAAGTGAAATTGCATTTTTTTAAAGTTTAAAATGAGGGAGTGTGAATAAGGGGAAACGAGCAGCCCCTGCGCAGTTGGGTGCGCAGTGGTGGAATATTGCATTGGAGTAATGGGTTGCATTAGGGGAACGAGTGAGTGGTGGAATATTGCGTTGGGGAACGGGTTGCGGTGGGGGACCAGGCCTCCCATGCGGGCTATGGTTGAGTGGTGGAATATTGCATTGGGGGAACGGGTTGCATTGGGGGACCAGGCCTCCCCTGTGACAGGGACCCAATGGGTCCCACTTGGGTCTAGTATATTACTAGAACTCATCTTGTCTGTGTGTGTGCATATGTGTGATTCATGGCCTGAATTACGCATATAGATCAATCATTTAGGCTGCCATTTTTGTTTACATTTTTGGTTCTGTACTTCACAATGCTGAACAGATACAGTGCCCTCCATAATGTTTGTGACAAAGACCCATCATTTATTTATTTGCCTCTGTACTCCACAATTTGAAATTTGTAATAGAAAATTCACACGTGGTTAAAGTGCACATTGTTAGATTTTATTAGAGGCCATTTTTATACCTCTCATTTTAGTTTCACCATGTAGAAATTACAGCTGTGTTTATACATAGTCCCCCCATTTCAGGCACCGTAATGTTTGGGACACATGGCTTCACAGGTGTTTGTAAATGCTCAGGTATGTTTAAATGCCTCCTTAGTGCAGGTATAAGAAAACACTGAGCATCTATCCTTGCCTCCAGTCTTTCTATCACCTTAGGAAACTTCTATTGCTGTTTATCAACATGAGGATCAAAGTTGTGCCATTCAAAGAAGCCATTCTGAGACTGAGAAACAAGAATAAAACTATTAGGGACATCAGCCAAACCTTAGGCTTACCAAAATCAACTATTTGGAATATCATTAAGAAGAAAGAGCACTGGTAAGCTTACTAATCGCAAAGGGACTGGCAGGCCAAGGAAGCCCTCCACAGCTGATGACAGAAAAATTCTCTCTATAATAAAGAAAAATCCCCAAACACCTGTCGGACAGATCAGAAACACTGTTCAGGAGTCAGGTGCGGGATTGTCAATGACCACTGTCCGCAGAAGACTTCATGAGTTGCAGTACAGAGGCTACACTGCAAGATGTAAACTACTGGTTAGCTGCAAAAATAGGACCATGTTACAGTTAGCCAAGAAGTACTTAAAAGAGCAACCACAGTTCTGGAAAAAAGTCTTGTGGACAGATGAGACAAAGATTAACTTATATCAGAGTGATGGCAAGAGCAAAGTATGGAATTGCCCAAGATCCAAAGCATACCACCTTATCTGTGAAGCATGGAGGTGGGGTGTTGTGGCCTGGGCATATATGGCTGCTGAAGGTACTGGCTCACTTACTGTCATTGATGATACAACTTTTGATAGTAGTAGCATAATGAATTCTGAAGTGTATAGACACATCCTATCTGCTTAAATTCAAACAAATGCCTCAAAACTCATTGGCCGGCAGTCATTCTACAGTAAGACAATGATCCCAAACATACTGCTAAAGCAACAAAGACGTTTTTCAAAGTTGGGAAATAGTAAATTCTTCAGTGACCAAGTCAATCACCCGATTTCAACCTAATTGCGCATGCCTTTTATAATGCTGAAGAGAAAACTGAAGGGGACTAGCCCCTCAAACAAGCATAAGCTAAAGATGGCTGCAATACAGGCCTGGCAGAGAAGACAGCCGGCTAGTGGTGATGTCCATGAATCTCAGACTTTAAGCAGACATTGCATGCTTTCATTTACATGACATTGTTGTGTCCCAAACATTATGCATGTCTTGGATGAAAACCAGAGTACAGACGCAGTTCTCCTGAGCAGGGCCGGAATTATGTATAAGCTTCACAAGCTTAAGCTTAGGGGTCAAGATCTAGGGGGACCTCGGCAGGGCCGGATTTACCTACAGGCTTCATAGGCTGAAGCCTAGAGCCTCAAAATCTAGGGGGCCTCCGGCCAAGGTGTTCTTTTCCCCAGAGTAAAAAATAATCGAGAGAAAAAGAAAATTGGAACGCTATCAATGTTTCCACTTTGACAGAAATTAACCAAAATTCTGGTTCCGGCCCACTGGAAGTTTTGGTGAAAATAATTGCGACCATCCGCGCCTGTGCAGTTGGGGGAAGCCGGTGACGCAGTAGTGACGCTAAATGACACTGTCTCTTTGCTCGTGCGCAGTGGACCCGGGCGGGTTCAGATCTCCATTTGCACTCCACACAATCACCTCGATGCGTCATGTCCACCAAATATCCTAGGTGTCTACTCCAGGTAAGTAGTGGAATATTGCATTGCGAGGGTGCCCGTTTCTCCGGGCTGGGGGGGGGGGGCTGAGGTATCTGCGGAGCAGAGTCGGAGCCTCGCTGCGTGGGAAGGAGAGAGAGAGGGGGATGTGAGAGGGGGAAAGGGGAGAGAGGGGGGAGGGGGGAAAGAGACGGGGGAGAGAGAGGGAGAAAGAGAGGTGGGAAGGGGAGAGAGATGGGGAGGGAGCATAGGGAGAGGGAGGGGGAAGGTGGAGGGGGGATTATCTTTAGTGAGATTGCAAAATTAAGATAGGTTTTAGAGCAATTATATTTTCTCCTCCATATGAATAATATCAAACAATTGGAACTACTCTCTTTTTCTTGATAACAATACTGAAAAATATGTATTCCATAGTTTGCGACTTTCATTTTGCATCATATTTTTAATGTGCACACACTAACACAGTCGAACAGAAACAGGCAGTCAAATCAACACACAAAACACTTTCTAAAAAAAGGTTTTCTTTACTGCAAAAACATACAGCATTTTATTTGCAGTGTTTGTATGCTCCTAACATTTTACATAACATTTTACAGTTCAACTTGATTATTAAACCAAGGACAGCTTCAATTCTTGATTAAAAACAATGTATACAACAATGACCCCAATCATCCCATTCCAACCACTCGTTACTCTTGACTCGACCAAAATTATTTCTGAAATATTGGTCATAAATTTGGTGCAAAAATGCTCCAAAATAAGGCTCAGAATGCACCAGAGAGCATCTAAAACCCCAGAGCTTACAGCCTGGACCACGGCTGCAAGGGTCTTTGAGCTTCACACTTGTGATATGTGCTGCATACACTTATTTCTCATTAAAGTTCTGTAATCCTGCCATGCCACCCCCTTTTTGAAAAGCTTTGTATGGGCCTGGTGTATAATATTTTTGACACGGCCACAGGCCTTTCTTACATATGCTGTCACAACGCACTGTAGTCTCTAAACAACACTTCAGTAATTTTCCTTGCCCTCCATTTAAGAATAATAGTGTTTTAAGCCAGTAACTCGACACTTAAGTCTCGGAGATGCGCCCGGAAATTCAGCGGTGGGCATAGCATGGACACTCTGAGGGGAGCGCTTTGTTTCGCTGGCCCGCGGCAGTCGGCAGCCTGAAGCCGTGGTCTGCAGGGCTCCAGCGGGGAGCGGCATCCGCAGCCCGGGATTCCTCGTGGGGGACCTGGGGGAAGAAGGAGCCACCACCGCCGGCCCGCGGCCTACTTCTACCGCGGGTCCGGCATGGAGTTACCATCACCCCCGGAGGAGAGCTTCGACCGCCGGCCCTGCTGTCTGCGGTGCTTCTGACAGCGGCGGGAACTTTAAATCTTTAACCGCCGGCCTATACCAGTCTGAAGCCGCGGTCTCCGGTGTGGAGAGCCGACCCTGAACTTTACCTTGTCTGGACGCCTGCAGCGACGGCTGCGGAGGGTTGAGTTCCCGACCACGGGGGAAAGTGGAGGAGGCCTGACCAGTCTGAAGAAGGGTCTCGACCCGAAACGTCACCTATCTCCTTCACTCCTTAGATGCTGCTGCACCAGCTTTTTGTGTAACCCCCGAGGACTGGCAAATGTTGTGCCTTCCACCACAGTGACGTATGCTGTGGTGGATGCTTATGGGATATTTTTATTGTGTATTTGTGTGTTCTTTATTATTGTATGCTGCTGACAAAAACCCTACTAGGGACAAGTGTTGCGAATTAGCCTTGGCTAAAAACACTATGATGCATGCATCAGATGACTGTTTCAAGTGTATCTATGCTTTTGTATCTGTCCCTATTAAATAAACCTTAATCAATCAATCACTAGCACTGGCAATAAATAAAAAGCGCAGCTTTCCAGCCCTTATATCATTGGCCACGCTCGGCCACACATCGGTGTCAATCTGGTGGACTCTTCCATCTTCCTCTCATCGTGGGGGTGGGGGATTGGGAAGGGCCACACAAGTGGAATAGCCTAGGGCCTCTCTTCATTTAAATCCAACCCTGCTCCTGAGAGTGTAGATTAGCAGATCAGATGTAGGAAAAATGTTCTTGATGTAAAGTAAATTTTACTTCGGAGTCACGTGAGTGACTTCGTGAAGACCCCGCCAGGCACGCATGCGCGACATCGTCGACCGCATGTGAGCGACAGGCAGGGAGGAGCGTTGCTCCTCTACTGCAGGGACCCGCAGGTAAGGAAAACTCTAACCTGCAGTCTTTTCTTCCAGGTGACCCTGTCGCAGGGTCTCGTGGCAGCCTCGTATCTGACTGCCGCGGCAGTCAGTGGCGGCACCAATAGTTTGTAGTCGGGCAGCCCGTTGATCAGGAAGGTCCGGGTTCACACACTCGCCGGCGAGGGTGTCAGAGGCAGCCCCACTCCACACCGCAGCCCGCAGGGGACGCCGTGGGCTGGCGGCATACAAAGGAGTGGGGCTTGCCGGCTCGCCGTCAGAAGTTCTCAACGGCAGAGCGGCAGCCCTGACTCTACACCACAGCTGGCGGTGTGCGTGTAGGAGTGGGGCTTGCAGGCTTGCCGTGGGGAGCAAACGGAGCAGCAGCCCGCAGGGGACACTGCGGGCTGCTGGCATTCAGGAAGGAGCGGGCTTACAAGCAAAGGCAGAATGGCAGCCTGACTCTACACTGCAGCTACAGGGATACTGTGGCCTGTCTGCATTAACGTGCCCTGCTACTCCAGGGAATGCGTTCTTTTCAAGAAGTTGAGACTGCCAGTACATAAAGTTATTAAATTATGAGTAGCTGGTCACCATACTTCTTAAAGACCCTAAGGTAAGATACTAACCTGGAATAGCTAAGCTTCTGTACTCGAGTTTGCTTACAGATGGATGGAGACCAGAATGAAGGCAGCTAAGCAGGCCTCCAAGGGCCATGCGACTTCAGATGGGAGTCAGCGGCCACCATTCCAGAAGAACGCGGAGGTCGGGGAGCCCTGCGCAGCCAGGATCCGCCTCTCCACCACGGCTGACCATGGGGCCACAAAGTGGTGGAGCACCGCGCGGGAGCACGGTAGGCAAGACCTTGACTCCCTACCACTGTCACCTAAGCATAGCGACAGTGGAGCAAAGATGCGTAAACCTGTGACCCGCTCGGCGGCTCGTTTTGTCTCCCCTACTATGCAGGCACCAGAGCAGGGGGAGAGCTGCGCACACGTCATGCCCCGCTGCAGCGGGAGGCATCGACATACCGCCGGGGGTAACCTGCTAGATTGCGGACCAGTGATGGATCTGCTGGAAGTCGGGGAGCCCTGCGGGAGCAGGAGGTAACGGTGTTCCACCGGAACAGGCTGCCGGAGCGCAGACCATTGGCAGCAGTTTACGGCCAGGCATCCCCGTTGCGACGTGTAAAGCCGGCTATGCGCCGTCACGGACCTGTGTGGTTAAGGGTGACGGCAAGCCTGCACGGACAGCGGAGCCGGTAATGGGGACCGGTACCGATTCCTTCCCCCTGCCTTCCCACCAGGCAGAGGTGCCGCTTAGGTCCGAACGACGGCGGACTAGCGGTATGTCCGTGCAGGAGTCATACAGCCTGCAGGAGCGGGAGGTACCGGCATTCCACCAGAACAGGCTGCCGGAGCGCACACCGGTGGCAGCAGTTTACGGCTAGGAATCCCCGTTGTTACGGGTAAAGCCAGCTATGCGCCATCACAGACCCGTAGGGGTAAGGGTGACAGCATGCCTGCACGGACTGTGGAGCCGGTAATGGGGACCGGTACCGACTCGTTTCCTCTGCCTTCCCATCAGGCAGAGATGCCGCTGAGGTCCGAAAGACGGCGGACTAGCGGGTTGTCCGTGCAGAGGTCGTACAGCTCCGCAGGAGCGGTTGCTGACGAGTACCTGCCAGCCATTTCGTAGAGGTGTGACCTACTGGCAGAAACCCCAGCGACTCAGCAGGGCCTGGGGAAGTCGACCTGCTGTCCGTGTGTAGCGGCAGCAGTCGCATGGCTAGGATGGAGCTAATGGTGGAGCAACTATATCAGCGGGACTTGGATCGGCACGAGCGGGAGTCTCAGTGGTCTGGGAGTCGGATCATGCCGCCACCTTCAATCACACCTTCGTCCATTGGCAGTGCTGGGAGTCAACAGATGGCCGATTGGACGAAGAAGCGGCAGCAGAAGCGCCCACTGCTCTAGATCCAGAAGAAGAAATGCTGGAGGTAGTGTCGAAATTTGCGAAGCCTGTATCTTCAGGGGAACCGCTGAACCCTGCACTGGCAGTAAGTATCAATTTCCTGACAACACACCAGCTCCAAGACCAGGTGCTTTCAGAAACCATGGAGAAGTACAAGGATCCTGGAAATTGTGTTACCCTGAACGTCCCGAGGGTCAACTCAGCCATCTGATGGAACATCAGTTCCAATGCGAGGGCACAAGAGGTTAAGATGCAGGAAATTCTGAAGCTGTTGACGTCGGGCATCACGGCGCTCGCCAGGACCCTCGATGGGGCAGGTGTATCCGCAGAGCAGCAGGATGCTCTAGCCCTCCTGTGTAGCACACTTCGAAAAACTGTTTTAGTCAGAGCTCCATCCGGCCCGACTTTAACCCTGAATTCGCTGGGTTGGGTCGTACCTCCACCACACCACCAAGACAGCTGTTTGGGGAGGACCTGTCAAAGAACTTGATGAGGAAGCCAAAACGGGCTGATGAAACCACCAGCATCGTCAAGGGTGCAGAAGACAGCCTTATCCTCCCTCCAAACCTCGGGCCATCACAGGGATTTACCAAGTCGATCGAGCAGCACCCAGCAACGATGGAACACCAGAACGTCAGGCCCGCCGGTAACCATGGAAGTAAGGGGGTCTGGTTCTCTTGGAAGTGCTGCATGCATAACCTCACAAGTAGGAGGGAGGTTACATACATTCTGGGGCTCTGTTTGTCACTATCCCAGGGAACAGAGCAATAGACATAATAGATGCATGTAACAGCCTTGCTTGCGCCAAGGAACCGACTTTAGATATGCTGCTAAGGTAATTGGTAAATTGGAGCTACATTCCAGCCACATAATTGGGCCGTTACGCTATCAAAGCTTGGGAAAAGCAAAATCTCGGCATTTAAAGCAAATGCTGGACATTTACGAGCCTATGCAGCTGCCAATCGAAGCATAAATTGAGCTACAATGGTGGATTAGCAATGGTTGTAATTGTTAAATCCCATCATTACATCAAACCCATTAGTCGCGTTACAAACCGACGCAAGCGCCAAGGGCTGGGGAACTACTGACAACATTCCAGTTGGGGTGGTAGATGGGTTTTGCATGAGTCTACTTCTCTTCAATCACAAGGAATAAACTGTTTAGAAACACTGGGAGCATGTCAAGGGCTGCGGGCTTAATGCACTAATGCAGCATACGTATGTTCGTCTTCAAAATGATACCACTGAGGTGGCATATTAAACCTTATGGGTGGTGTCAAGTCAATATCTTGGGATGAATTGGAAACATTAATTTGGCTCTGGTGGATTGAAATAAATATTTGGGTTCAGCTATGTACCTTCTGGTTAAGCTCAACATAATGGTGGACACCAGGTCACAAGAATTTAATAACGACATCAAGTGGATTTGAACCTCCAAATATCTGCTAGAATTATAGCCTAATATGGAACACCAGATATCGACCTCCTTGCGTCCAGGTTGAGCCGTTTGATACCAACATATGTCACTTGAGAACCAGATCCTGGGGTCAGTGGCGATGGACACGTTCTCACTACATTGGGGGGGGGGGAATGCGTTTTTCTATGCTTTCCCCATTCTGCTTCATCAGACAGGTGCTGCAGGAAACGCAACCAGGCTCTGCAACATAAAGGACCATGGACGTCAAACAGCACCGTGCAGATAGTCCACTAGGAAGCAGTACCTCGCCTACATAAGGATATGGGAGCTTTTCTGTAGTCGGACCTAGATCATCTACATATCTGCTACACTCTCCAAGGTGCTGGAATACTCACGGGTCTTCATTATGATGAGTCCCTCAGTTACAGTGCTGTATACAGTGCCAGGAGTGCACTGTCATCCTATCGCAAGATTGGAGTGGGATCTCACCAGCTGGTGTCCAAACTATGAGGGGTATGGTCTATCCATCCCTCCCCGAACATGATATTATATTACCTGAGATTGGAGGTAGTGTTGACCCTACTCAGGAGCTGGTCGCCTATGATGGACTTACTCACTTTCAAAGTAGTTATGGTAATGGCACTGAACACAGCACAACGGGTCATGACTCTACCGGAATTTAACCTGGATAAAATGACCGGACCATAATAAAGTAACTTCTTTATAGAAGAGTTGCTTAAACTACACAGACCTGGGACTACAGGTCTGAAAATGGGCGTCAAGTATTTGGAGACGGGTCTGTTTCAGCCATGGAAACCCACATCACAGGGTGATCATGCAGACTATCTCCAGATGACTCTAGGTGGTATTCGGTGCAGCAGGTAAGACACTAATATTTTAAATGTCATTCCACCAGGGCTGCATCCACATCAGTGGCAAAGACCATGGTGGTGTTCATGGATTATGGCCTCGCAATAGCGAGCTGGGCCAGTGAATCTACATTTCAGCGTGTTTATAACTGACTTATAACCGCTCCCGCAACGTTGGCGGATTCAGTTTTAAGTGCTGTTCCCTAAACGTTTGTCCCCGAATTCTGGGGGCTATTGTTGTATTAACAAATGTTATTATTTTTCAGCTTGTTCAAGTCCGAAATACGTTAACATACTTCCTCCATCAGAATTACGGCAGTGTGTGAGCATGGGCGTGGTCCAGGGCATGTAATCAGAGCTTTGAAATCTTCACAAAGTCACTCACGTGAGTCCGAAGTAAAATAGTGAGAATAAACAAGAACTAACCAGTTTGAAGTTTGATCTTTATTTTATGAGGAGTTGCGATGAGGGATTTCGTGCCCTCCGCTCCCAACCCTCTATCATAAGTTCAACTGGTGTAGTCAAGTTTTAATCTTACTATCTTTAGTCTTGTGATCTGTGATTCCACACCGCTGCTTTGAAGAATGTCGCGCATGCGTGCCTGGCAGGGTCTTCACGAAATCCCTCATCACAACTCCTCATAAAATAAAGATCAAACTTCAAACTGGTAAGTTCTTGTTTAATCTTACTAGTATCCTTTATTGTCATTCAGACCTTTCGGTCTGAACAAATTTTTGTTGCCTTGCAGTCATACATTTAATAAAATAACAAAACACACAATAAACACAAATTAACAACCGCCACAGTGAGTTCACCAGGCACCTCCTCACTGTGATGGAAGGCAAAAGTCTTAAGTCTTGGTCTCTTCCGTCCTTGCTCTCCCTCTGTGCTGAGGCGATCCAGGCTTCCGATGTTGTGACCCCCCGGGTGATGGTAAGTACGTCCCGCGGCTCAACCATGCTCCATGAACAGGCCGGTTCAAACTCTGCGGCCCGGGGTGGTTGAAGCTGCCAAAGCTGCCGCCCTCCAGTCCAGCGGACGAAGCTGGAAAAACACCGACCTGTGATCTGCGAGGTCCCGATGTCGTAGCTGGGCCCACAGCCGAACCTCCAAGGTCGGGTCGCCGTCGGGACACCTACTCAGTCCCGAGTCGGGCCGTCACCGCCCAGACACCTCCTCAGCCCTGAGTCGGGCCACCTCCTCAGCCCCGAGTCGGGCCGTCACCGCCGGAACACCTCCTCAGCGCCGAGTCAGGCCGTCACCGCTGCCGGTACCCGCCACAGCCCAGCCTCATGCTGGTAAGTCCTGGCTGGCACTGCCTCCGTAGCCTCTGGTCAGTCACAGTTGGAGGCCGCCATTAGGCCTCAGCGCAGACGGAGACGGGGGATACAACAAGAAAAGTCACATCCCCCCGAAGGAAGAGACTAAGATACGTTTCTCCCCACCCCCCCCCCCCCCCCCCCCCCACACATACACACCCTAATAACTCACATTAACTAGCTAAAACAGGCCAAGGTAAAAAAAAGAGAAAAAACAGACGGACTGCAGGCGAGCCGCAGCTGCTAGGGCAGAGCCGCCACTTCCAAAAAGGATGTTGGGGGAGTCCAGAACCAGGGGTCACAGTTTAAGAATAAGGGGTAGGCCATTTAGCACTGAGATGAGATGAGCACTGAGATTATCACAGAGAGTTGTGAATCTGTGGACGTCTCTGCCATAGAAGGCAGTGGAGGCCAATTCATTGGATGTATTCAAGAGAGTTAGATATAGCTCTTAGGGCTAATGGAATCAAGAGATATGGGGAGAAAGCAGGAACAGTTTTGGATCATCAACCATGATCATATTGATTGGTGTTGCTAGTTCAAAGGGCCGAATGGCCTATTCTTGCACCTATTTTTTATTTTTCTATTACATGACATCAATGGGTATCCACAGTAATTTGTCACATTCAGGGTTGCTTGTTTCCAGAATCCTTTCTCTTTTACTACAAGCATTCCCTTTCATCATGTCTCTCCCTCATTGCTTCAGACATATCTTTGGCACTTTCTGTCAGGAAATCACCAGCCAAGCATCTACTCAATTACATTCCACTGGCTGTTATGGTGGACACCCCATGTTTATGGGGTGGACAATGATAGTCTTCCTGAGGGCTTTCTTCAGAGAGAATGCACAGAATCAGGTGCTGACTATGTGGAGTCTGCATGTTCTCCCTGTAACTGTGTGGGTTTCCTCCAGATGCTCCAGTTTCCACCCACACTCCAATGACCATATTAGTTTAGTTTAGAGATACAGTGTAGAAACAGTCCGGCAACAGTCAAGTCCGCATTGACCAGCGATCCCCGCACACTAACACTGTCCTACACACATTAGGGACAATTTTATAATTTTACCTGTATGTCTTTGGAGTGTGGGAGGAAACTGGAGCTCCTGGAGAAAACCCACACAGGTCACGGGGAGAAGGTTAAAAACTCCGTACGGACAGCACCTGTCGTCAGGATCGAACCCGATGGTATAGGGCAGCAACTCTACCACGAAGCTACCATGCCGCCCACTGACTTGTGGGTTGGTAGATTAGTTAGATACTGTAAATTGCCCCTAGTGTATAGGGGAATGGATGCAAAAGTGGGATAACATGGAACCAATGTGAATGGTTGATCAATGGTTGGCATGGATTTGGTGGGCCGAAGGGCCTGTTTACTTGCTGGATCTCTAAACTAAACTCAATTAAGGATAACTGGACAGATCTGAGAATATGGAGGTAAAAAAAGCAGAAAGCAAGGATTAAAAAAAAGTATATTATCAAAATGCAACTTAAAGCAAAATTGAATAGTTCTAATCCTTCAATGAAATGATGGCACTGCAGCCAAAAACAGTACTCTGAGAATTTGTTGGAGATGAATCAGACCAAAAGCAGATTGATGTTCTTACGAGGAGACAAGGTCAGTAATTTTATAAACAAAACATCAGAGCAATAGTTTAAAGAAAAGGACATTGTGAAAATCTTTGGTACAAGGAAGGGCAAAATAAGGAACTTTCAAAGCAAAGGGAAAAAAATTAGCTTGATATGACCAGCCCCATTTGGTCACTGATAAACTATCTGAAGTAAAACAGATGGCATCAAGGCAAACACAACATTAAAGCAACTGCTGCACTACTTTGTTGACACTATGATGGTTTTTAAGCGTGCATTGCCCTCCAATTCTTGATCATAATAATTACACACAAAAAATCATTTATGGATCCCTCTAATTTACTGGGAGCAAACAAAAATCCCAGTGCATCAATGATATGAAAATGTATCTCAATATCAAGGGGGAAATATTAGGAGGAAAGGTTTATTGATGGAATTATGCAGCTTGGGATCTGGGAGATTAATATCAAAAACCGCAGTGATATGATAAGGGAGAAGTGTTCAAGATGCTTGAGTGGGTGTGTTTTGGAGACGAAAATTTGCAGCAATGAAAGCTACTTTGGCTTGTAGGGAAAAGATCATGTGGGGCCTTAAAGCAATGATTAGAATTTTTAAAATAGATGCAGGCAATTGGGACCCACGGCAGAGGAGTAAGAGGAGGAATAATAAGCATGCGACTGTGCAGACGGCAGAGTAGTTTTGCATGAGCCAAATTGTGGGCAAAAGTGATCGTTAACTAGGACCCAAAATCAAAAATTGCTACATGCCCTGGACATTCTCATCACTTGAGCTTTGTACAAGTAATAGTAAGTAGATGTCTACTGTAACTCCAGCTTCATGCAAAACTGCCACCATCTCGTATTGCCTGGGTGTTCTGTAAAATTCACGTTGGATTTTTCTTTTGAAAGGGAAACAACATACACACAAACAACATACAAGCTTTTTACTGTACTTCAGTACACATGACAATAAACTAAACTAAATTGTTGTCTCCTAAAATCTTCACCCACTCTGGCAGGACACTTGTGCCGTGCTTCTTTACGTTTAGTTTTGTCTCATTTAGTTTAGTTTAGAGATACAATGTGGAAACCGGCCTTTTGGCCACTCCGAGTCCGCCCTGAGCAGCGATCACCCGTTCACTAGTTCCATCCAACACATAGGAACAATTTTTTACAGACATCAATTAACCTACAAACTTGCGGGTCTTTGGATTGTGGGAGGAAACCGAAGCACGCGGAGTAAATCCGTGCAATCACAGGGAAAATGTACAAACTTCATACACCCATAGTCAGGATCAAGCCCAGGTCTCTGGTGCTGAAAGGCAGCAACTCTACCACGGTGTTATTAAGCTTGAAATGGTTCAACATGAGATGCAGTTAGTATCTTGGTTCAAGTCTGCTCACTCAGTAGTTCTCTCTGCTAAACCAGAACAGCAATGCATTTTGTGGCCCACAACATTTGGTTTGCCATGTTTGTCGGGTGTTAATAGTTTCTTAACTATCCCACGGGTGCAGGCACAACAAACACAGTTTGATACATAAATGGAGCAAGGCTTAAAAGATCCCTCGCGGTCAACTGGCAAAGTACATTGATTTGTAAAAAAATATGTAGTTCTATTGAGAAACCACTACTGCTCTCTGAACAAAGGTCTGAAGCCAAAATGTCGACTATGTCCTCCACAGATACTGCCTGAACTGCTGAGTTACTTCTAATGGGGTAACAAGGGATATGGGAGAATGCAGGCACGATTATTGATTGAGAACCATCAGCCATGATCGCAATGAATGGAGGTGCTGGCTCGAAGGGCCAAATGGCCGCCTCCTGCACGTATTTTCTATGTTTCTAACATTGTTTAGTACATAACAATTAAACATTTGAAACTGCAAAGACTTACCTACTGTGTTTGACACATCGAGATGATGACAAAGGATAAAGATGATATCAAGAAAAGTTGCTCTGGTAAGGAAACAGGAATTCTGCCTGCAAAACAAATTATCAGTATCAATCAGCTGTGGAAATTAATTATATGTAAACTTTGATCTCCTTTTCTCCCAGTAGAAAGGGTGGCTGTGAAAGCAACCCACTGTCAAACAAGAGAACAAATTTAATTTGTAAATGCCAAAATAAAATGTTTGTTTGGAGGGTGGGAATCAGGACGAGGTGAGGAATACTACAGGGAACAAAATCAACTATGGGACACTAGATTCCATTTTGAAGTTTGTTAGATGAAAATGTAATTAAATCAGATCAAAAGATTAAATGGTCCAGCAACTCAACTTAAAAAATATAGTTTTATTACCATTTCCAGGATTGAGTATTGCACTGTCTACATCAGACATAATCAGATCAATGATCCTGGCCAATCAATGCTGAAAATACACTCTGCGTTTTGTTTTCTTGTCAAGATTTGCAGAACAGTTGAACTGTAAGTGGGCTTTACAGGAAAAAAAAGCTGATTTTGGTGCTTGACTGAATTGACCAGCAGATTTGTAAGGAACTACCATCCAGTCACCAACAAGGAAACAAGAAACAAAATACTTTTTGTTCCATGATCAGCAAAAGATTTACAGTTGAAACAGTCCAGCATGCATTTAAAACAAAAGTCTGTTATGATTTAGTCAGGCTCTGTGGTTTTATCACATTATTTAACAAAATATGTATCATTTGCCAAATTCTTTACACCAGCAGCTATCTGAGCAACACAGATCTGGAACTAAGTTGATCCATGATGATCAAAAATAATGAAAAGATTCAGAATATTCACTAATAGTGACAAGCATGCAGAGGAGGCAAGTACATTTTAAAATATCAACATTAAAATTCTCCCTAAATCTCAACTCTCGGAAATAGCCACAATTTTCTAAGAGAAAGAAGTGCAGGCAGTTCCAAAGATGGACACAAAATGCTGGGATAACTCAGCGGGTCAGGCAGCATCTCCGGAGAGAGCAACATTTGATGAACTCATAAGCCACATTTTAGCTGCAATAGCACTGATCTTTATTTGAATCATCGCAATTAAAAGAGCCAACCATTAAAAGCACATTAGTCAACATATTTGTGATCTAGGACTATCAGCTACCACAGTGGGTCTGTCGTTCAATGCAAAGCAGTGGGGCATGTAATTCTCAACAGCATGAGCTATCAGTTGACACAGGAACTCAATGGCACCAAGTATTCCCATAAACAATCTGAAAGCTCGCCTTCCAAACCAAATGAACTTGTACAAGAATGGAATGCAACAAGGACTATGTTGCCTAACTCTCTTGAACTGAAACAGTTATCCACACTGCAGGTGTGGATAATTGATTATCCGATGGAAACCCGGTTCATTTTTCACATGGATTGAAGTGGTGTTTCTTCAATCTAACCTGGAGCCGAGTTTCCATTGGATAAGGCACAGCTTAGTTGGAGCCACTAACGCATTTTACTCCTTTAAATCTTGCAGACAGCAAGATTTGTGAACTACTTTTTCTTAATTTAGTTTAGTTTAGTTTAGAGATACACTGTGGAAACAGGCCCTTCGTCCCACCGAGTCCGCGTCGTCTAGCGATCCCCGTACATTAACACTATCCTATGCACACTCGGGTCAATTTACACTTTTACCAAGCCAATTAACCTGCAAACATGTATGTCTTTGGAGTGTGGGAGAAAACCAGAGCACCCGGAGAAATCCCACGCAGGTCATGGGGAGAACGTACAAATTCCACACAGACAGCACCCATAGTCGGGATCAAACCCAAACCGGAGTTTGTACGTTCTTCATGACCACGTGGATTTTCGCCGAGATCTTTGGTTTCCTCCCACACTCCAAAGACATAGAGGTATGTAAGTTAATTGGCTTGGTGTATGTGCGAATTGTCCCTAGTAATAGGATAGTGTTAATGTGCGCGGATAGCTAGTCGGTGCGGACTCGGTGGGCCGAAGGGTCTGTTTCGGCGCTGTAATTCGAAACCAAACTAAAGAAAATAAAGTGTGATTGCCAGAACAAGGTAGAGAGGAAGATTGGGAATTCATCCCAAGCATATGAGAACAGTAGAGCGCAGGAACAGGCCTTTCGGCATCTGTGCTGAACATGATGCCAGGATCAACTCTTATCTGTCTGCACATAAATCATTTCCCTCCCTTCCCTGCACACACTCTGTACATGGTTATCCAAAAGTCTCTTAAAAACCACTATCATATCTGTCTCTGCAATCCCTCTGCAGTGCGTTCCAGGCACCTGTCGCCTTCTGTATTAAAATACTTATTCCACACACTGATATAGACTGGGCTGCATCCACAACTCTCGCAATTTCTCGCGGTCTTGGGCAAGGCATTTACCAAACCAAATTGTCCAATAGGATGCTTTCTATGGTGCATCTGTATTTCTCAATGGCATTACTCAAGGAACCGTGCAGCATCCGTTTCCGGATGGAAAAATCTCATCCTATAGGGCATAGCTTTAAGGTGCGAGGGACAAAGTTCAAACAGAGATGTGCTCGGCAAATGTTTTACACAGAGAATAGTGGGTGCCTGGAACGTGCTGCCAAGGGTGGTGGTGGAGACAGGTACAATAGTGGCATTTCAGAGACCTTTGTATAGGTACATGGATATGCAGGGATGGGGGGATATGGATTATGTGCGGGCAGATGAGTTTATCATCAATGTTGGCATGGACGTTGGGCCAAAAGACCTGTTCCTGTGTTACATTGCTCTCTGTTCTATGTTCATGGCTACCATCAGGGAAGAACCTTCTTGCATTGTGTAGGAAGGAATTGCAGATGCTGGTTTACACCGAAGATAGACACAATATGCTGGAGTAACTCAGCAGGGCAGGCAGCATCAAGATACTCCTTCATTTTGTGTCAACCTTCTTGTATTGTTTTCTTCTGCCTCTCAGAACATTCTGTGGCCTCTATTACACTTTCATTTTCAAAAAAAATCAGCTTCTCTTTTGGTATTTATGGCCTAAAAAAAATTAGTTCCATTGTAGGAGCGTTAAAATATCACTGTGTGCTTCCCCACTCTGCTACTTACCACACTAAAAACAGGACCACTATTTTTAATTGCAATCCTAGTACAATAGCACAAAAATGCTTTCACGGGGCAACCTTTCCTAATAAGGAAGGGACACTCATGCCCAGATCAGCCTTGCTCAGACACCTGCACTCAGCCAACAGCTACGTGCAAGGCTCCTTCCCTTAAAGGGATTGTTGGCAAGAGGCCACTGTACACTGTTGAAAGCTGAGTGGTTGAGGGGATGAAAGAGCGGGAGAGGAACCAGGTGTCATGTAGCAGATTCACTGACTGACAGAAGAACAGCATGAGAAAGGTCAGGGGTATACAAGAGAATGAAGATGCTGGAATCTTGAGCAGAACGCAAACCGCTGGAGGAATGAAGATAGAAGGAACCACACATGCTGGAATCTTGCATAGAACACAAGGGCGCTGGAATAACTCAGCGGGCCAGGCAGCATCTGTGGAGGACATGTGGAGGACATGTGCAGGCGATATTTTGGGTTGGCACCCTTTCTGTAGGAAGGAACTGTAGATGCTGGTTTAAACCGAACAATGACACAAAAAGCTGGAGTAACTCAGTGGGATAGGCAGCATCTCTGGAGAGAAGGAATGGGTGACATTTCAGGTCGGGAAGCAGGGTCTCGACCCAAAACGTCACCCATTCTTTCTCTCCAGAGATGATGACTGTCCCGCTGAATTACTCCAGCTTTTTGTGTCTATCACCACACTTTGCCTGCCTTCTCCCCCTTTTCATCAGTCTGAAGAAGGGTCCCAACTAACCAACAACCCCCCCCCCCCCCAACCCCATGGCCTTTTATACCTCTTCTTCCCTGTGCCCACCGGGATGTGCATCCATTTCTTGCACAAATCCAATCACCATTCCACCTATATTCCCCTGGCTTCAAGCCTCTTCTCTCCTTATCTTATCTCGCAGCTTTTTGTCCTTTCTCATTTGGCCTTTGTCCAACGATCTGCTTATCGACCCCCCCCCCCCCCCCCCACACTCATATCCACCTATCACTTGCCTGGGTTTGTCCTGCACTAACCCTCTCCCCCTCCACCCATCCCCCAACTGCAATTAGTCTGAAGAAGGGACCAGACCAGAAACTTCGCCTATCCATGTTCTGCAGAGATGTTGCCTCATCCGTTGCGTTAATTCTGCATTTTCTGTCTTTATTTGATTGATGGATGGGTCTAATTCTCTGCTCCTTTTAAATGGCCTGACCCACTTAGGCAATTTTTTCGGCGACTGTCACAATTGTAGCAGGTCGCTGAAAAAGCGGACACTGGACCCCCCCTACGACAATGTGTACGACAAGCTACGATAACCTACCACCTAGTCGACATCAAGCTACCGACAACCGGCGACCCATTAGGAAGTCCACCTACGACCACATAGGCGACAACCTACCACAACCAAAGTCAACCCGTGACAGGCTATGACATGCAACGATCCTGTCAGTGACAACTGAAGACAATTCAGTCCTGGTTGACGTAGGTAGTCGCCAATGGAATTCACCAAAGTCGGCACCCAGCGACAACCAACATCACCTGGCGACAAGCTGCGTCATCTTGGCGACAACCTACGACAGCACCTACGACGGGAGAAGACAAGCTATGTCAAGCCCACGGTCGCCGAAAAGTTTTGAACATTTCAAAATCCAGCGGCGATATAGGCATCACCCCGCGACCATATGGTGACAGCCTAGTTGCCTGTTGTCGCCGAAAAAAATCGCCTAAGTGGGATAGGGGCTTAATGCACTTTTCCTGTGATAACAGATCTTTCCTCCAGACAGTGGCGCAGGGATGATCCAGCCAAGAGCACCAATGTTAAACACAAGATGAGGAATGAGGACTACTGTCTTCTGTGGAAATACATCATATGGCCACGTATGATATTCAGAAGGTTCGCAAAACTGAGATTACTCGGAAACTTCTCTGTGGCTGGAATCATAAATGGTGCACTCAAAAAACAATAATCGCAACCTTAGGACCCAACATAGGGGATCTGCTGGACAATATCCCTGATTGACCGCCCAACAGCAGCATTAGTGTTATTCCCCCTCTCATCAGGTCAGAAAAAGTGCAAACATTTAGGATGTTGGCTGAGGAACGAGTCACTAATGCTTGTCCAAATACGATGGGATAATGTACATATATGAACAATGGAAACATACTTTCAATAGAAGTTGATAACAAGTGAAAATGAATGGTGTGGCTGAGATTCAATACATCTTTTGCTGAAATGATGATTGAGAGTATTGTTTAGTTCAGAGAAACAGTGCAGAAACAGGCCCTTTGGCCCACCGAGTCCGCGTCGACCAGCAATCCCCGTACATTAGCACTACCCTATACACTAGGCACAATTTACAATCTTTACCTAAGCCGATTAACCTACAAATCTGTATGTCTTTGGAGTGTGGAGGGAAACTGGAGCACCCGGGGAAAACCCACGCCCTCACGGGGCGAAAGTACAAACTCCGTATAGAGAGGCAGCAACTATATAGCTGCGCCTCCATGCCACCGCTTGTGTTTAATAAATAGGTGCCACTGAGTATTAAATCCAAGAAGCAACAATTGAGGTTCTGGTTAGGCCACCTCTGAAACATCTTCATTTTTGGACATTGCTATCAAAAGAAAGTTAAGGACAGAATAACGTGTACATTCCCCAGGCATTGCAGAGTATAATTATGAGATTCCAGGACATAATTTGTTCAAATAAATGAACAGAATCAGGTCCTCTGGTCAGTGATGAGATTCATTAATTTAAAATATTTATCTGTAATGGGTTTGGAATGTTGACAACTGATTCAAAATAGAAAAAACTAGGAAGAAAGTCTGAAGAAGGGTCCCAACCCGAAATGTCACCTATCCATGTTCTCCAGGGAACCTTCCTGACCCGCTGAGTTACTCCAGCACTTTGTGTCTTTCTTTGGTATAAACCAACATCTGCATTTCCTTGTTATTAAATAAGAACTGGAAATTGTTTGGGGATGCATAAATATTTTGTAATTTTATTCACCCAGCCTCAAAATCATGAAATTTTGAAAAGCAGAATTTTAATTTGGGAGATTAAACAGAAAAATTACAGTTTAAAAAAAATCTATTGCTTATCACACGAAAATGTCTTTGCACATTTTGTTCTTCTTTTATAACAATATTTTCCCTTTCTATTTATAGTCATGAAAAAATAGCTCCGACATCTAGCATGAATATATCCAGGAACCATGTTATATGACAGTTGCCTATAATCTAAATAGTACAAACACTGAACTGTGGGAAGGGTAGGTCAATTAAATTTTATAGGTAAAAAAAATACATGTGGCAGCTTTGGAATGAGATCCGCTGTTGTGGTCCAAATATAGTTTCTCTCTTATCCCGTGGAAGTGTGACAACGTTTTTAACCCCACCAATTTTCCTTTTGCAGCATGGTCTTGCACTGTGAAGCTTTTCAACTAAATTATTTTGAACAGATTTGTAAACAAAGTCCAGCTTGTCCCATCTATATGTGTATAAATCTCAAGCTCTCACAGAATTAGAAAGACACTGGCCTTATTTTCTGAAAACATACAAAAGGCCAGCACAGAACACTTGTATGAATTATATCCCAAGGCAAAATAAGCTTTGATAACATGTATTCATGCTACCAAAAATAATACACAAAGGAGCCAAAGGCTACAAGTGATACTAGACAGATGTTTCCTTCAGTTTTCCAGCAAATTACTTGCTCTGAGTTGAAGTTAAACCCAGCACAGTTGTTAAAATGGCACCAGAGTCGCACTTTGAACTTTCTGGCACACACGACTTCACTAAACATATTTTAACTTTCATTCAGAATGAAAACGGGCTTTGATCTATAACTGGAAACTTAAAAGGTTTAGCTTGACATTTTTTTTAATATAAAGTGCCTTATTAGAATTTATTGTATAACATATCTACAATCCTTGGAATTGGATACAAAATACTGCTGCCACTTTGCAATAAAGCAGGATCCAAGTTATAAGCATTAAGTTACACTTAAAAAAAAGGCTCCATTTGACAGATCTAAAAATATTCCATTCTGCGTTGAGAAAAACTTGAAATTTAGAAAAAGTTGGATATGAGCATTTTATGAATTTCTCATTTCAGTTTTTCACAAAAATATTAGATAATCTAAATGCCTGAATTAAAAAAAAACATTTTAACATTTAACATTTTAAATGTCTGCCCCTTGAGTGAAATAGGCCATTCAGCCTATCGAGCTCACTGTTGTCATTGAGCACATGTAACTTTTCTGCTGAGGAACCAGCAAAATCCCACACTATTTGCTCCAAAAGGTAGTAAAATAAAACTTTATGCTATCAATGTATCATTATTTAAACTAAGTATTTTGTCTTGTGTTCAGGAAAGCGCACTTCATTGGTCTGTGGGGCACCTCAATGTGCTGGTGTGATTACATTCTCCTTTCAACCAACGTCTTAAATTAATTCAGCTGCTTTTAAAATCCTACATTTGAAGAGTTTAACATATGCTCTACGAGTTATAATGGCTTTAGTTTGTTAATGTGCTGGTAATGGAGGTCACTATGTTACTGTGCACCAAATGGTTTGCAATGAAGTAGTCACTATGACATCCACAGATCCCTCACTAGATATGATGCAGAGGTGCCTGGTAAACAAGATAGATACAAAATGCTGGAATAACTCAGCGGGTTAGATAGCATCTCTGGAGAAAAGGAATAGGTGACGTTTCAGGTCGAGACCCTTCTTCAGACCTCAGTGGGAGAGCACTGAGAGAGGGTGTGGCAGAAATCCCCTCGGAGAGAGGAGGAGAACTTCTTCAAAATGGACATACCTTGAGCAGATTTTGCAATAGAGCAGACAAAATATGTAGGAAGGAACTGTAGATGATGATTTACACCGAAGATAGACACAGAATGCTGGAGTAACTCAGTGGGTCAGGCATCATATCTGTGGTAAAGATCGCCTGGTAAACAAGCCTCTCAGCCCCTTTCTTTATTTTTCATGATCAGACTGCATTCAAAAATTATCAAAGAGCAGCTAAAGGAACTGGAATCTACTTGGCATTGATACATCTTCATTGTCGGTGGTCACTCGAAACGAGTATGACTGTCCTCTCATGGAGGACACCTGTGCGTGACTTTGTTTAACATGTGGAGACTGGTGCACAGACAGCCACCACACGGTCCTTGACAGATCTATGTCAGAATCCAGTGGCATGGAATCCAAGACGACCAGGAACTCTTTTCTGCTGCAGCCTTCCCAGCCATCGTGACGCTCCACTAAAGTCAGCCATCATCCTCTGCCTGTTCCACCGTTGAGGTCTTGGTTGGATTTCTCTTTGTCAGAGACCTCCCCCTCGACCTTACCGCCATGGGTGACCCTACCAGGAGCATAGCTCCAAATGGCATCGCTCTCATGATCTTAGGACTACACAAGCTTCTACACCACGACAAGGTGACAATCCACAGAGAAGGGCAGTCCTCTTTCTACAGCTTGGCTTTCTTCCCAAACAATTGTTCATGCGCTTTTGATTGCAACATTGGCCTAATTTAGTTCAACAAAGAAACTGACAAGTTACTAAAGAACATTGTTACTAAAGATACAATGATGTTGAAGACCAAGATGTTGTTTTAAAGAGGAACACCCCAAGCGGTTTTATCATTGATTGTTTTTTATTATCCCTGCATTCATCACTGACAGAAATCATGCTTTACTGTACATGCTTTGATGTTAAACAAATGACATGTTTGGTTTGGAGATACAGCATGAAAACAGGCCCTTCGCCATCGCCCCCCCCCCCCCCCCCCCCCCACTCCCCTGCGTCCTTGTTGATCATTGAACACCAGTTCACACTAGTTCTATGTTTTCCCACTTTCTTATCAGCTTCATACACACTAAGTACAAATTGCAGAGGCCAATTAATCGACAAACTAATTGTTTAGTACATCTACAGTTTAAATTGACATGCATTCTAGTCCTCTTGTTACTTCAAGTTATGGTGCAAGCTGATCTTTTTCCAAAGCTTTATGGATTTTCTAATGGCTACCCAGGTACACCTATGCATAAAGTTAGATAATCTAATTATATTCTGTGTAATCTATTCCAATTTATCTAAAACGCCTTTTCTTTGGTTATATAATTGGAAGCTTCTTAAGTTTCGACAGGTGTTCTCTAATTCTGAGCGAACTGTTAAAATTACTGCAACTTTTATTCAGTGCAAACCATTATTAATTGCCTGCATTTTCAGGTACTTAAGTGTGGTCATAGATATTTTGTTATCAGTCTGCTCTCGAATTATATGGAGTTCACTGCCCAAAAGGGTGTTGGAAGTAAAGTAATTTGACATTTAGATTTGTTTGGTTTATTATTGTTGTCTGTACCGAGGTACAGTGACAAGTTTATGTTTGCATGCTATCCAGTCAATGAGAGGAATAGATCAGGAAGCCACACAGAGTCTCTTGCCCAGTGTAGAGGATTCGAGAACCAGAGAATATATGTTTAAGGTGAGGGGAAAAGATTTAATAGGAACTTGAGGGGGTAACTTTTACACACAAAGGGTGGTGGGTCGGTGGAACATGCTGCCGGAGGTAGTTGAGGCAAGTACTATTGCAATGTTTCGGAAACATTTGGACTGGTACATGGATCGGGAAGATTTAGAGGGATATGGGCCAAATGCAGGCAAGTGGGACCAGTGTAGGTGGGACATGTTGGTCGGTGTGGGCAAGTTCAGCTGAAGAGCCTGTTTCCAAGCTGTATGACTCTATGACCAACACTTAGTGAATATAAGAAATGCTACTGTTGAAATAAAGATTTAAAAGAGTGGAGCGATCGTAATGGGATAAGCACACAAAGACTCATCCAGCTCGAGCGCCATCTTAGGCCATTTTCCAAAGCAGCTGGGTAGGAACTTGGTGAAAATGTTTGTTTCAGCAATAATTAGAAAGCTGGGGAGTGAGACAGACTAGATCACTCTGTGTGGGCTTAATGTGCCTACAGTTTCTTAGCATTTCATGGTGTCAAATTTTGTTTAATAATTGTTGTGAAATGCCATGGGGTGTTGACTGTATTGAAACGCCACATGAATCCAAGTTGTTTTCTCAATGAAATTAAGGTGAAATTCAAGATCCCTAAAAATGACTTCAAGAATTGTAACTACATCAGCAGCGACAGAACACATGGTTATTTTGAGTTTATGGTGAAATAATATCCAGGTGGTTTTGCCAAGGATTTTACAAGACTCAGATCTAAAGAAACTGTTTTCCATTTTGGGTGTGAACTGTGACAACTAACATAAACCCATAAAGGGAAAAGCAATGGTATGTTAAATCTGCCAACACTTAGATAGATGGAGAAGAATTTGTAAAAATACATAAGCAATCAGCTTTAAATTTTAACCAAGAATCTAAATATACCTCTGACTTATTTAAAAAAAAACTCGAACTATTCCTTATTTAGTACTGACTTAGATTGAAATTCAAGCTTACCTTGTTGCCAACCATATTTTGGCTCGAGTGCAGCCAATGATGTCATGCAACTCTTGGTGAAGACATGAATTGGTCCTTTGTTTAGAGTCATAGCAGGATCGCAGTAAATGAAGCGCCTTCATAAATGAAAGAATATCAACGGGTTATTGGCTGCAGTGAAAACCTGCGGTTAATTTAACGCAGGCAGCAGACAAAATATGTAACAATACTTGAGCAATGACTTAAAGTTAATTTAAAGGACAAACAAAAGAGTGAGAGACTTCCAATTAGAAGTAATTACAATGTTTAATGAATTGTGCAGATATCCAATGCCCTCAATGCTGCAGGCTACGCTTAAAGCATTTTAATTCCAAAAAGCAATATCCTTCGGACATTGAGAGTTAACTCATGCATCTGACGTTTCTGTTTTCAGACAGGTATTCAAATGACACAGGTTTTCATAACTGTTGGAGATGCAAAACAAAACCAGCTATGCAAACATAATCTATATTGGGAACTTTCACTTTCCCTTTAGCTAAAGCCAACTTTGAATGTTTCCCCAGTGCCTGCTAAGGAGAATCCTGTGGGGCAACTATATGTTTAAAAAATCGAATTAATTAACAGCTATCAGACATTTTGCTTTGAATTAATATATTAGATCAATAGTCCAAGGCAAAAATGTAATAGATGTCAGCTGGATTTGGCATACTCAGTATAAGCTACAGTATTGGCAAGGTGAAAATTATAGCATCAACTAAATAGATCTCGACCACCTGGTAACTTCGTAGCCTTTGTTTTAGGTACCCTTCCCCTTGATCGTAAACCAGTGTTATGATCATGAAAAAAATAATCCCAACTCCCCACTCTGCCACAGAGCTCTCTGAAGAACTGAGACACAATTATCCCTGTGTAGATCTGCCACAGAATTCATAGTAACTAGAAGGAGTCATCATAATGTCAAGGATTACAATAACACTCCCTTTAATAATAAGGCCAAGGTCGACTGTCTGATATTTACTAACCTTTGTGGTACTACAAATGGCAAATTTGGTGGAGAGGAGTAAAAAAAAGAGTTTTGGATTTCCAGGAGGCCTGTGAAGGCAGGGAGAGAAGTAGCAACGTGAGATGCTTTGCAACAGTTGATAGACATGTGAGGAAGAATAACTTGCTGGACCTCCGGGAAATAATAAGAGGAAGCAGACACAAAGTGCTGGAGTAACTCAGCAGGCCAGGCAACATCGAGACGAACTCTTCATAATGAAGATGGATCTCGACCCAAAATGTTACCTATCCATGTTCTCCAGAGACGTTGCCTGACCTGCTGAGATACTCCAGCTCTTTGTTTCCTTTTGTGTATTAACCAGCATCTGCAGTTCTTTGTTTCTATATAACAGGAAGCAGGATTGATGGGGCTGTTCTGATGGGAGCTGCCGCACACTGATTGGCCAAATAGCTTTCTTCCACAGTGGATTAAGTAAATGAAACACCATAAACTCATGGAATAATCCACTCTGCACGATCATTTACTCTATACTTCTCGATCCATGGAATGGGTCGAATTAGGAAGTTGATAACATGCAGTTGTCCTAATTTCCAAGGCAATATTTGAGCATAAATAGTCACTTTTTGCAACAATTTCCTACGAACAACTGAACTGAACTGAAATCTGAAAAAAAAACTAAACTGTGTGCAATATAGCAATATAACGTATTATGCTCATATACCTTTGAAAGAAAAATCACGATATTCATTGTAGGGGTGGAATAAGGGGGAGGTTTCATTTTTTAAAAATCACGATTTTCATTGTGGGGGTGAGATAGAGGGGAGGTGAGGAGTGGGAGAGCAGGGGAATAGAGGGAGAGGAGGGGGTAGAGAGGGAGGGGAAAGTGGAGGAGGTGAGGAGGGAGAGTGGAGGAAGAAGGGGGAATAGAGGGAGAGGAGGGGGAGTAAGGTAGGGAATGGGGAATAGAGGGAGGAGGGCAGTGGGGGAGGTGTTGAGGGAGAGTGGAAGGGTGGGTTATGGGGAGGTGGAGTGGGGGAGCAGGGGGATAGATGGAGAGGAGGGGGTAGGGAGGGGAGAGGGGTTATGGAGGGAGGGAGGGAGGGAGGAAGGGAGTGACTGAGGATAGGGGAAAGAAGATGGAAGGAAAGGTGAGGGAGGGGGAGGGGAAAGAAGAGGGAGGGTGAAGAGGAGGGGAGGAGGTGCTGGGGAAGGAGGGGGAATGGAGGAGGGTAGGGGTAGGAAGAGGGATGGCGAGGCGCAGTTGATGGAGGGTTGCCATGACTCATGTCACAACGGGGATCTCTAGCGTCACAATGGGAACCCCTCAGCCGCGCCTGCGCAGTTGGGGGCTATGGGTCAGTGGTGGAATATTGCCTTGGGGAACGGGCCCAACGGTCTATTACCATATTAAAACTCAAGAAGAGATAGTTTAAATAAATCTCTATAGAAATAAACATAAATACAACAAACCTGTAACTACATTTGAGATTAAAAATATTTTCAAAATATATCTGGAATTTACAGAAAAATAACATTTATTTGACTCAATGCAAGTAACAACTCTCAAAGAGCAAAACGAAGGATTGTTCAAACAGGTATCCTTCTTACAGCATGATGTGACTAGCAGTATCTGTAGCCCAGTTTTGTTCAAATTTTCCGATACTAATCTACCAAGTGCTGGCACAACCAAGTTACATAATACAAACCAGAGATGGATAAATGCTTAAAGTATGCAATTACTATTAAAAGAACCTTACTAAAAAAAAGTTTTTATTTATGTGGTGTTTTAGAGTTATTGAGTTATGCAGCATGGAAACTGGCCCTTCGGTACAATCGTCCGTGTTGACCAAGATGCCCCATTAAGCTCGTCCCATTTGCCTGCATTTGTTCCGTATCCCTCTAACCCGTTTCTACTCATTTACCTGTCCAAGTGTATTTTAAGTGTTTTATTGTACTTGCTTCAACTATCTCCTCGGCAGCTGATTCCATATACATCCACCATTCTCTGAGTATAAATGTTGCCCTTCAGATTCCTATTAAATCTCAACTCAATTCTCACCCTCTCATCTTGAACCTAGGTCCTCTGGTTCTTGATTCTATCTTGGGTATAAGACTCTGTACATTTACTATACTAATTTGGTCTATAAGATCGCCTCTTAGCGTCCTGCGCTCCAAGGAATTACCGTAATTTGTTTTGTTTTATTGCATTAAACAACTGTCAACATAGTCTTCGTACCAATTAATTGCTTTGAGAGCCAATGATTCATATAAGCAAATTAAGTGGCCACATGTCACAAAATAAGTTCCAATTAAATGGTAATTAACAATCTGTAATCTGCCCACCGTGGTATTGTTGGAAGGGAAAATATTGGTAAAAAATTAGAAAATCCCAAACTTTTCAGTTGCTGCCACCATTCTCTCACCACAGCCTGTGCTCACCTCCGAACCAGTCCTAGATCTCCACTCTCTGTTGTAAGATTCTAGTACACAGAGTCTGGGACTCCTTTAATTTGAGGGAGAACGTGCAAGCTCCACACAGACAGCACCCAAGGTCAGGATTGAACCGGGGTCTCCGGCACTGTGAGGCAGCGACTCTACCAGTTGCGCCACTGTGCTGCACAAAAGCTACCTTGACCCTGTCATGGACAGATGTTGTTTAGCAGTCAAAAGCTAAAAGGATAAAAAGAAAATTGGAGGTGTCCTGTTTTTTTATTAATCATAGCCATTATTTGAAAAACAGTTAGAGAATTTTAATTTTTTTTGCTGAGGAGGTGAGTCAAATATTAGGTTCTGCACTCAGTTAAACTAGACTAATTGATCAGTGAGCCCTATAAGCCATTTAGCATCCCGTACATATTATTTTATGCAGCATGGCCATTCAGCCAGAGAACAGTTTAGTTTGTTTCTTCCTTCAGTAATTTGAAACCGCTCAATTGTTTTGTTTCTCAAGATGATGTCCTTTGTCGTGTTAAATTTCAAAACTAATGCATCTTTTGTTTAACCCTGTGAACATTCGGTGGTCTAAGCCTAACCACAATGTCTATAATTATATCAGACGTGAGAGAGCTAACTTTCTATGAGGTTGCAAAAAGTGGAATTAGCATTAATGATCCTGTTGTTTTACTTGCCTTTTATCTTTACATGTGCATGATACAACATAAAAGATGTTTATGTCTGTGCATATTATATTTCAGCTTCTATACAAAAGTCATTGGAAATAATCACATCTAAAGGGTTGGCCAAAGGTAGAAGAGATGAAGTAGACTTGTGCGGGATTCAACTTGTCAAGAGCAGCAGTCAACTGAAAAAAACCTACTTATCTATCTGTGCCTATTCTCTCCCAATCACGTAGGTTCCAAGTTAGTAGGTCACAACCTGAGAAAGCTCACACAGGATTACAGTGAAATAACCGCGTGGTTAATTACACATGAAAAAGCATTGGACATATTGTGGGGAGGAGGATGGCAAATCAAATTGTCACGATCAAACTACAATAGAAAAAGAAGATAAAAAGTGCTGAAGTAACTCAGTGGGCCAGGCAGCACCTCTGGAGGCCAGGGAGAGGCAACCTTTTGGCTTGGGATCTTTCTAGACTTCTGTCAGAAAAAGGGTCACGACTTGAAACGTTGCCTGTCCTCCAGAGATGCTGCCTGACACACTGAGTTACTCCAGCACTTTGTGCCTTTGCATCTGCAGTTATTTGCGTCTACTACAATAGAGAATTGGTTTGAGCATTCTTTGGCAAGTCTATGAGTGGACATGGTTAATGAATCAATTAGCTAAACTTCACATGAAAAACTTCACATCTGACAATCAGCAGCAGAATAGTGGAGACTTTGATAGGTTGGTGAATCTGTGGAATTCATTGCCACAGACGGGTGTGGAGGCCAAATCATCGTATATTTTCAAGGTGATTGATAGGTTCTTGATTAGGTAGGGTGTCAAAAGTTATGGGAAGAAAGCAGAAGAATGGAGTTGAGAGGGAATATGTGTAGGAAAGAACTGCAGATGTTGGTTTAAATCGAAGATAGGCACAAAATGCTGGAGTAAGTCAGTAGAACAGCCAGCATCTCTGGAGAGAAGGAATAGGTGACTGAAGACATTCTTCAGACTGAAGAAGGGTCTCGACCCGAAACGTCACCTATTCGTTCTCTCCGGAGATGCTGCCTGTCCCGCCGAGTTACTCCAGCATTTTGTGTCTATCTTTGAGAGGGAATAATAGATTGAACAGTGGAGTAGACTACATGGGCTGAATGACCTAATTCTGCAATAGTGTCAAATAGCATTCGAGCCCCAAGGTCCATAGTACGTTACTCAAGAGGCCTTACATTCGGAACGGCCACTGTGGAGAAGGGAAGTAAGGCTTGGGCCGGAAGGATCTGGGACCAAAAGAGGGTGGATGGGCCAAGAGTTCAGTAGCCACACTCACTGGGATGAGCAATGTTTGTGGATAGCATGAGATTCATCCTTGAAAAAACAAATAGAACAAGTGCAAGGCATTTCCTTTATGGTCTTTCACATTGTCTGCTTCCTCGAACGAGCTGCCAGAGGAGGTAGTTGTGGCAGGTACTACCGCAACTTTTAAGAAACGTTAGACAGATACATGTATAAGATGGGATTAGAGGGATATGGGTCAAACGCAGGTAGGTGGGACTAGTGTCGTTGTGGCATGTTGATCGCCGTGGCTAAGTTGGACCGAAGGGCCTGTTTTCATGCTGTATGACTCTATGACTCTAAATGTGGCACGAGGACATTAGAAAGCCCAGATTTTCTACTGATTGAGTTTCTTGTTGGATCCACCTCTGACAATCAAACCTACAATTTCTGTCATGCATGCAAACAGAACAAGTCTTTAATCAATCTTCAAAATTTAACTACAGTTTCGCTTGTGATAATAAGCCAAGAGGTCCCTAGATCAAGCCCCATTTCTTATGCATTTCAAGCAAAATAACATAAATTGCTCTGAGTACATAGCACTTTAGATCCAATGAAACATTAAATACACACTGTCCCCTTTGATGGGTAGGAATGATTCTGTGCTAATCACCAAATGGCCAGAGAGCTCTTTGGATAAATATTCTCCACAACGGATAACATTATAGCCAAACTATCTGGTCAGTTAGGTTGTGCTACATGGGTAATCTGTGCAAGGGGCAGCTCAGTGGTAGAGTTGCTTCCTTACAGTATCAGAGACCTGGGTTCGATCCTGACTATGGGTGCTATCTGTACAGTGTTAGTAGGTTTTCCCTGTGACTGTGCTCCAGTTTCCTCCCAGACTCCAAAGACGTCCAGGGTTGTAGGTTAATTGGCTTTGGTAAAGATTGCTAATTATCCCTAGTGTGTAGGATAATGCCAGTGTACGGGGTGATCGTTAGTCGGCGCGGACTCAGTGGGCCGAAAGGCCTGGTTTCCACACTGTTTCTCTAAAGACTAAAGATAATTTACCTATAGTTAAAAAGACTGCATTTCAAAAAGCACTGCATTAAGCTAGGCTTGTGGGATTGGTTGGAGATTATGAAAGGTGCTACAGAAATGTTTCCTTGGTTCCCGTATATGAAATGAGGCATTGAACATCGATACAACAGATGTGGAGTTCCACTCCGCTTCTTTTTCCAGAAACACAGCTGGCTGAGGCAAAATTTCAAAGTCAGGTTTACTCTACCTGACATCACATAAAAGAAATCCAAAAAACCTCCTTATATTTTGACAGTCTGCGTAGCTAAACATTGGCAATTGCCTGTTGTCCGTGGAACTAATATCCCAGGATAAACCCATCCGTTCTTGAGAGGATCGCATTAAACAAATAAACGGTGGTTTATGAGGTTTCTGTTGGCACACCGTCAGTTCACACAGAATTGTAAGGTAGTCTTTGTTAATTTGCTCAAACAATCTCATTTTCCAGTATCACATCACTGCTGGCAAAAAAAACCCTCACTGATCCTTTCACAATATCAGATTACACGGGTTTAAATAAAATTAACAAAATCTAACGTTGCAGGGATTTGAAAATGAAAGGTAAAAGGAACACCTAAGTCAGGAATTATAGATAGATTTTTCTTTGAATGGAAGGCCTTGGAGAAAGTGTAAGTTCTCTCACATCACTCGCCTGGAACCAATTCATTGACATTTGACAGCAGGAATCTGAAGTTTGAGTTCACACAAGTCAAACCATTGAACCACACCTGCACTGGTAAATAATGCAGTCATAAGACACTTTGTTTTTTTGGATGGAACATAATGGAATCCTTGTCAGAGAACAGTTCTTCTTGGCTACCATTTCACCAGCAAGGTGAACAATATTCAAAGTGGTCTGTTGCTTTCATGCAAACCCTACGCCAACAGGCACTTACAAACTTGAGTACCTGTGATACAAAACTTCACCACCCTGTTTGCAAACGTTAATGTTGAGTCCACATGTTCTGAATGGTCAACTGATAGACACAAGCAACTGCAGGTGCTGGTTTAGAAAAAAAGGACATAGTGCTGGGGTAACTTAGCAAGTGAGGCAACATTTGTGGAGAACATGAATAGGCAATGTTTCTGGATGGGGCGCAGCACCTCATATTCTGCATGGGTGGCTTGCATTCCAATGGTATGAACATTAAATTATCCAATATGCCAATATGAAAAGAACCCTCCCCCCCCCCAACCTTTTTTTTCCAACTGTCTTACCTGTGCCCCTCCTAGATGCACCCCTATTCCCCCCTTACTCCTTACCTCTGTCCCATCACCCGTTCCCTCTCCCCTGACTCTCAGTCTGAAGGAGGATCTCGACCCGAAGCGTCACTGACTCATTTTCTCCGGTGATGCTGCCTGACCCACTGATTTACTCCAGCTTTTTGAGTCTTTCATTGGTGTAAACCTGTGTCTGCAGTTCCTTCCTACACCCACAGAGAGAGTTAAGGGCCTGTCACACTAGCGCGCGATTAGACGCGATAAGCGCGACAAATTCGGACGCGGGGGTCGCGTGGGGGTCAGGCGATCCCGGTGCGAGTGAAGGGCCTGTCACACTAGCGCGCGATTACACGCGCGACGTCCGAAGGAAGGACGTTATTTTTCATCACGTGACGATGCGCATGAGCATGCGCGTTGCACGACGTCGGGCAGTGACGTCATCACGCAACGCCACGCTGAAGACGCACAACGTCAAAACGTCATCACGTTCCGCGCGACAGGATTTTGCCGCGCGTAATTTTTAAGCAGTGTCGGTTTTTGGACACTACGCGCGATGTCGACACCAGCTACACACGAGTCCGCGGAACTCCACCAGACTCCGGCGATCGCAGTGGGACAGGGTCACGCGAGGCCGGACGACTAAAGCGACCACGGTAGGTCGCGCTTATCGCGTCTAATCGCGCGCTAGTGTGACAGGCCCTTTAGATTTAGCTCTTAGGGGGAAAGGGATATGGGAAAAAAGCAGGAACGGGGAACATGATGATCAGTCATGATCATATTGAACGGTGGTGGTGGCTCGAAGGGCCGAATGGCCTCCTCCTGCACCTATTTTTCTATGTTTCTATATTCCTACCTCTGGTTTCACATTTCACGCCTCTTCTATTCCTTATGTCACACTGTTTGTCTTTTCACTTCTGGCCTTTGTCCAACCAGCTGCCAATCAAACCCCTCCCAAACTTGCATCGACTAGTTCTTACCAGGGTATTGACACATTAGAGTCAAAGAGCATGGAAACAGGCCCTGAAGCCCAACGTGTCCTTGCTGACTGAGATGCCCCACCTAAGCTAGTCCCATTTGCCTGCACTTGGCCCCTATCCCAAGTGTTCAGAATATTCCACTCATGGCTCCTCTGTGAGGACTACACAATGACAGGGCAGGCAAGGACTCTTGACTTCCAAAGTCACGTCAGGACAAAGTCACTTCAAATAACTCTGTCACTGACAATTTGCAGATGTCTGCAACGCGTATCCTAAATAACATCTCCTCAGTATTTCAGCAGCGCTCCCACAGATCTCTTTAATCATGTAACATGCTGGAGCTATCGGCCCCTGCCTGCCCATTCTCATCTGAGGCTAGGGAGCAGAAACAAAACTCTTATTCAAATAAAGTTACCCAGTAGGATTAGTTCATGTTGCTATTGGATTTTAATGTCATGTTTCCAGCTGAGGCTTTAGTGAGTTCTCTGTTAAAAATACACCAATTGCTTCCCACATGCATTCCAATGACTCAGCTTTGCAATAACTGATATTTTATTTGGACGCTGTTCACGAACGTAGAGCGACTCCAGAGTTCCTGGAATTAGTACTGACAGGCCGATGTAAATCTCAGCATATATAACTGCCAATGCTTTACTGAGTGCACACTGTATATGATCGACTCCAAGCACCTTGACAGATGGGTTACAGCTGAAATGCATTTAGCAACACACTGCACTGTGGGTAGTGCTGCCTTTCTGGGTTCTGTTGATTTAAATTGCAATTTGAATTCATTTATTTTTCTAAGCGTTTCATTTCACTGGAATTAATAGGTTGCCTGTGCAGGGAGGCAATTTTCAGTCTGTTGAAACATCTTCCTGCGGCTCGACTTTTTAGAAATGGACTCCTTGTTTACCCAAAAGCCACAAATTAACTATAGTTTAAATTACAGTATGCGGCGGGGTTAGACATAAATGTGAACTAGTGGTCTAAATAAAATGTACCAATCATTTTAATCGTCTGAGATGCATACTTAAGTGCCTGATTTCTTTTTACATTCTTGTCAATGTGATAATTTTCAATCTGTGTTGCACTTTTAAAATATTTAGGCCTACTTTGTGAATTGTATACATGATCACAGGAACAGGCACAATCTGCTGTGATGTCAGAACGTTTTCAAAGGTCAGGGAAGAACAGTCTAAGGGTTGTTCTAATTTTGCACACAGGAATGTGAATATTTATAGTGTGTTTATAATTAAAGCAAATACCGAGCTTTGAGCACATTAATACATCTATTTATTATTTTGAACCAAGTTTTAGAATAAGTTAACAGTTCCCAAATGTTTAGAAATTGAAGGGGCAATGGTACCACAAATAATTTAACAGGAGTTCTGGTCAATGCTTCCAGCTCAGACCTGGGAGCTGGAGTACACAAAATGTTGCATAATTATGCTGTTAGAATCTCTTAAATAGTATGATTCAAGAAGAAAGTTAGGTAAAAACTTTTTTTGAGAGTGAAGATAGAAGGAAAATACAGCTATAATTTCCTATCTCCACAGATTTTCTGAAAGCTTCATAACATATTGATTGAGGTTCAAAGCTCTAAATATGTTTTCATCCCCTCACTTAAAAAAAAAATATATATATATATATATTAGTCAACCACGATGACTTGAAACGCCGTTCGTTTTAAGCACTGTCACATAAATTACACTGTTACTTCTGTGATAAAGTGGTGTTTTCTTCCAAGGGACTTTTGAAGGTCATTTGGTGCTAATTGCCAATTGGCAAAACATGTTTAGCTATATGATTAGTTAATCATCACCTTTCTGAGCAAACATGAGTCGACCACCGGTAGCATGGGAATATTTGCTTCATGGTATAACTATTATAAGTGTTAGATTTGTTTTGTACACTTTTAACAACCACCACCTCACGGAGGCAACTAATTGAGCAAAGGAATTCATTGCTATTTAATGACGCTAAATTTTGACGTTTTTTGTGTGTTGATTTTTTTTTAGACTGAGACAATTTGTGAATAAAGGAATTACCAATTGTTTAGATACAGAATACATCTACTAATTGAATGGGCAAGTTTCCAGCCCAACTGAGCTAAGTCCAAAATAAGTTTACAACTATTGGTTTGGCCATACATCTGTCACAAAGATAGGTGGAGGGGCAAGTGGTGTAGAGAAAGCAGGGAGTCTGCAGAGGACTTGGACAGATTGGGAGAGTGGGCTGTGAAGTGGCAGAAGTGGAGAGGATGTTTCCACTAGAGGGAGAGTCTAGGACCAGAGGACTCACTCTCAGAATAAAAGGTTGTACCTTAGAAAGGAGATGAGGAGGAATTTTGTTAGTCAGAGGGTGGTGAATCTGTGGAATTCAATGCCACAGACGGCTGTGGAGGCCAAGTCAATTAATATTTTTTAGGCGGAAATTGAGATTCTTGATTAGTACGGGCGTCAGGGGAACCCACGGAAAGCAACTAGCCCGGATGGAGTCCCTGGCCGTGTCCTTAAGACTGCATGGACCAACAAGCGGGAATGTTCATGGACATCTTTAATCTCTCACTACCCCATTCTGCTTCAAGATGACTACTATCATCTTTGACCTTGCCAAAGAAAAGCAAGCTCTCAGTCATTAAAGACTACCGTCCAGTGGCCTTGACATTCAACATCATGAGGTGCTTTAAGAGGTTGGTTATGGCACTTATTAATGCCAGCCTATCGACCTGCCTTGATCCACTGCAGTTTGCCTACTGCCACAACATGCCATCTCCCTGGGCCTACACTCATCCCTGAACCACCTGGGTAAGAAGGACACCTACGTCAGACTCCTATTCATCAAATATAGCTTGGCTTTCAATAATAATAATAATAATAATAATAATAATATATTTTATTGTCATTAGACATAAGTGCAACGAGATTTGGTTTGCAACTTCCATCCGATGTCATAACTTAAACAGCTAATAAAATTTAGGTTTAGATTTAGAAACCCCGAGAACAAGGTTTGTAAAAAGAACACTAGAACAGTAAAACAGTCAAAACAGACTAAAGTGCAGATGTGTCTGTGCGACGTGACCATCTGAGGGAGACAGTCCATGGGGGTGGGGGGTACTCAGCAGGGCCTGTTCAGAGCCTCTATAACTCTGGGAATGAAGCTGTTCCTGAGTCTGGAGGTGCGGGCGTAGAAGGCCTTGTAACGTCTGCCGGAAGGGAGTAGTTCGAACATTCCATTACAAGGTTGAGAGGGTTACACAAAAAGCTGGAGAAACTCAGCGGGTGCAGCAGCATCTAGGGAGCGAAGGAGATAGGTGACGTTTCGGGTCGAGACCCTTCTTCAAGGGTGAGAGGAGTCTTTATGGATGCTGATGGCCTTCCTGAGGCACCGTGTGTGGTAGATGCCCTCCAAGGCTGGTGGCAGTGTCCCAATAATCTTTTGCACTCTGGGGACGACACGCTGAAGAACTCTCCTCTCCGCTTCCGTGCAGCTGAGATACCACACAGGGATGTCATACGATCTTCAGTTAATCCCAAATTCAATCCCAACCCAACCAATCTAATCTCTAAACTCGTGGAACTTGGAATGAGCTCTTCCCTCCACAACTGAATCCCGGACTTCCTGACTAACAGACCACAATCAGTGAGGGTAGGTGACATATCACCCTCTACGATAATCCACAACACTGATACCCCGCAAGGGTGCGTACTCAGCCCTCCACTGTACGTCTTATACACTCATGACTGTGCGGTCAAACACAAATCCAACTCAATTTATGTTCACAGATGACAACACTGTAGTGGGGCGGATATCAAATAATGAGGGGACGGAGTACGGAATTGAGATTGAGAACCTTGTAACTTGGTGCCAAGTCACCAACCTCTCCCTTTTTTCACACAGAGAGTGGTGGGTCTCTGGAACTCTCTGCCACAGAGGGTACCCAGTTCATTGGCTATATTTAAGAGGGAGTTAGATGTGGCCCTTGTGGCTAAAGGGATCAGGGGGTATGGAGAGAAGGCAGGTACAGGATACTGAGTTGGATGATCAGCCATGATCATATTGAATGGCGGTGCAGGCTCGAAGGGCCGAATGGCCTACTCCTGCACCTAATTTCTATGTTTCTATGTTTCAATATGCCAAGACAAAGGAGACTGTGATTGACTTCCGGAAGCAAAGCAGTACATACACCTCAGTATACATCGATGGCACCAAAGTAGAGATGGTCAAAAGCTTCAAGTTCCTAGGAATAAATATCACCAGCAACTTGTCCCAGACCATCCACATTGAAGCTATGGCCAAGAAAGCACATCATCGCCTCTCCTTCCTTAGAAGGCTTAGGAAGATCGGGATGTCTCCGACAAGACTCACCAACTTCTACAGATGTGCTGTAGATTGGGGTGCATCACAGCCTGGTTTTTTAACAGCTCTATTCAAGTTTAGTTTAGTTATACAGCGTGGAAACACCAAGACTGCAAGAAGTTACATACAGCTGTGGATGTCGTCCAGATCATCACACAAACCAACATCTCTTCCATTGACTCCATCCATACTTCACACAACATCGGGGAGTTTCTTCGCAGCTGTTATCAGGCAACTGAATGGTCCTCTGATCAGCCAGAGTGTGGTCCTGTCCTTCCCATCCACCTCATTGGAGACCTTTGAATTATCTTTAAACTGATTTTATTGGACTTCAATGGGGTCAAGGAAAGAGCATTCACTTCGCGGCCCTGTTTCCACCAATCTTTCCACTACCGCGCACAAGAAGCGACAAGACAGAAAAGATGAAGTACGAAGGTAAGCTAGCCAAGAATATAAAGGAGGATAGTAAAAGCTTCTTTAGGTATGTGAAGAGGAAAAAATTAGTTAAGACCAAAGTCGGACCCTTGAAGACTGAAAAAGGTGAATTTATTATGGGGAAAAAGGAAATGGCAGATGAGTTGAACAGGTACTTTGGATCCGTCTTCACTATGGAGGACACAAACAATCTTCCTGATATACTAGTGATATATTGGGTTGACGAAGGAACTGAAGGAAATCCACATTAGGCAGGAAATAGTGCTGGGTAGTCTGATGGGACTGAAGGCTGATAAATCCCCAGGGCCTGATGGTCTGCATCCCAGGGTACTTAAGGAAGTGGCTCTAGAAATCGTGGACACATTGATGATAAATTTCCAATGTTCTATAGATTCAAGATCAGTTCCTGTGGATTGGAGGGCAGCTAATGTTATCCCACTTTTAAAGAAAGGCAGGAGAGAGAAAAATTATAGACCAGTTAGCCTGACATCGGCGTTGGGGACGATGCTGGAGTCAATTATAAAAGAAGAAATAGCCGCACATTTGGACTGCAGTAACAGGGTCAGTCCGAGTCAACATGGATTTACGAACGGGAAATCATGCTTGACTAATCTTCTGGAATTTTTTGAGGATGTAACTAGGAAAATGGACAAGGGAGAGCCAGTGGATGTAGTATACCTGGACTTTCAGAAAGCATTTAATAAGGTCCCACATAGCAGATTAGCGGGCAAAATTAGGGCACATGGTATTGGGAGTAGAGTGCTGACATGGATAGAAAATTGGTTGGCAGACAGGAAACAAAGAGTAGGGATTAACGGGTCCCTTTCAGAATGGCAGGCAGTGACTAGTGGGGTATCGCAAGGCTCGATGCTGGGACCGCAGCTATTTATAACATACATCAATGATTTAGATGAAGGGATTCAAAATAACATTAGCAAATTTGCAGATGACATAAAGCTGTGTGGCAGTGTGAACTGTGAGGGGGATGCTATGAGAATGCAGGGTGACTTGGACAGGTTGGGTGAGTGGGCAGATGCATAGCAGATGCAGTTTAATGTGAATAAATGTCAGGTTTGCTTTGGTAGCAAAAACAGGAAGGCAGATTACTATCTAAATGGCGTCATGTTGGGAAAAGGGGAAGTACAATGGGATCTGGGGGTCCTTGTTCATCAGTCAATGAAAGTAAGCATGCGGGTATAGCAGGCAGTGAATAAAGCGAATGGCATGTTGGCCTTTATAAAAAGAGGAGTTGAGTATTGGAGCAAAGAGATCCTTCTGCAGTTGTATAGGGCCCACATGAAACCACACCTGGAGTATTATAAAATTATAAAAGGACTGGACAAGCAAGATGCAGGAAAAATGTTCCCAATGTTGGGCGAGTCCAGAACCAGGGGCCTCAGTCTTAGAGGGGAGGTCATTTAAGACTGAGGTGAGAAAAAACGTTTTCATCCAGAGAGTTGTGAATTTATGGAATTCCCTGCCACAGAGGGCAGTGGAGGCCAAATCACTGGATGGATTTAAGACAGAGTTAGACAGAGCTCTAGGGGCTAGTGGAATCAAGGGATATGGGGAGAAGGCAGGCACGGGTTATTGATAGGGGACAATCAGCCATGATCACAATGAATGGCAGTGCTGGCGCGATGGGCCAAATGGCCTCCTCCTGCACCTATTCTCTATGTTTCTATATTGTGTGCAGTTTTGGTCCCCTAATTTGAGGAAGGACATTCTTGCTATTGAGGGAGTACAGCGTATGTTTACAAGGTTAATTTCCGGGATGCCGGGACTGTCATATGTTGAGAGAATCGAGTGGCTGGGCTTGCATACTCTGGAGTTTAGTAGGATGAGAGGGAACATATAAGATTATTAAGGTCCAAGATTGGACACGCTAGAGGCAGGAAGCATGTCCCCGATGTTCGGGGAGTCCAGAACCAGGGGCCACAATTTATGAATAAGGGGTAAGCCATTTAGAACGGAGATGAGGAAACACTTTTTCTCATAGAGAGGTGTGAGTCTGTGGAATTCTGTGCCTCAGAGGGCGATGGAGGCCGGTTTTCTGGATACTTTCAAGAGAGAGCTAGATAGGGCTCTTAAAGAGGATATGGGGAGAAGGCAGGAACGGGGTACTGATTGGAGATGATCAGCCATGATCACATTGAATGGTGGTGCTGGCTTGAAGGACCGAATGGCCTACTCCTGCACCTATTGTCTATTGAACTAAGCTAAATAGTTTTTCTCTCACCATCTACCCAAGCATTTGGCATTTCAAGCAGTCTTCAAATGCCACATCCGACATCGGCTAGCTCGGAACCACAGAGCTGGAATAGAAACAAGCCTCAAGTGATGACCTAAAAAGGTGTTTTTACTCCATAGTTGTTGCCTGAGCAGCAATGATCCCAGCTCTTTTTTATATATCAAGCTTTCCCGCACCTTTCAGTTTTGTATGAAGTTTGATCACTAATTCTGCAGAGTTCACAATTGGTCAGAAAAAAAAGGAAAATAATTTTTCAGCTAAGTGAATATTCAGTTGAAGGGAATTTGACGATGAGAGACACAGCAACTGCCACACCTTGTTGGGCAGACAAGGCAGCCTCAAGGCAGGAGGGAGTCAAGTTTCAGTTGCACAAAGGCAGCCTGTTTAAAAAGCCAGAGCTCAGGAAGGGGGCAACTTATTTTACCCTTGGTTTAGTGTGATATAGCATAGAGCGGCACAGTGGCGGAGCAGCTGCCTTACAGCGCCAGAGGCCCGGGTTCAATCGTGACCATGGGTGCTGTCTGTACGGAGTTTGTACATTCTCCCTGTGACTGCGTGGGTTTTCTCCGGGTGCTCTGGTTTCCTCCTATATCCCAAAGACATGCAGGTTTGTTGGTTAATTGACTTCTGTAAATTGTCCCTCGTGTGTCGGATAGAACTAAGGTGTGCAGGTGATCGCTGATCGGCACAGATTGGGTAGGTTGAAAGGCCTGTTTTCATGCTGTATCTCTAAATTAAACTAAACTGAGCAGGGAAGCAGGTACTTTGGCCCACCACATCCAAGCTGTCCATTGATCATCTGGTTAGACTAGTTCCACTGTTGCATCCACTCCTCCAACCTACAAATCTGCACATCCTTTGTATTCTTAAGACTTTAGTCTGTGCCGACCAGTGATCATCCGTTTTCTAGCACTATCCTACACACTCGGAACAATTTACAATTTACAATGGAGCGTGGAAGGAAACCGGAGCTCGCGGAGAAAACCCACGCGGTCACAGGGAGAACGTACAAACTCTATACAGACAGCACCCGTAGTCATAGCGAACTCGGGTCTCTGGCGTTGTACAGTTGCAACTCTACTACTGCGCCTGTGGAACCCCAAATATGTAAAGTCTGACAATATGTCAAGGACTTTGGGACTACTGCAAAAACAAATCAGACATTCATCCTAAAAGTATGCTATGTTTTTAAAAATGACATATTTTAATATTCTGGAGATGTTGAATTAAGGAGATTTTTTTTTTAGTTTAGTTTAGGGATCCAGCATGGCAACAGGCCCTTCGGCCTACGGAGTCCATGCCAACCAACGATCATCCGTACATCAGTTCTGTTATCACAGTTTCGCATCTTGCATACAAGTGGCAACGTATGGAAGTCAATTAACCTACAAACCTGCATCTCTTTGGAATGTAAGAGGAAACCGGAGCACTCAGGGAGGAAACCCACACGGTCACAGGGAGAACGTACAAACTCCATACAGACAGCACCCAAGATCAGGATCAAACCCGGGTCTCTGGCGCTGTGAGACCGTAACGCAGTGCACGGTGCTGCCCCCTTCTCTAGCTACCACCAAGAACAATGGCTTTAAGAAAATCTAGGAAGTTTGGAATTTGGTGAAGAAGCAGAGGAAGCTAGCACTGGTCAAACCCGATCCTGAAGTAACCCTGGCCAATGGTGTCGATTACTGTAACTAAAGTCACTGTTTGTTGACAGCATCATGGCACAGAATGAAAACCCTGCCACATTACCGTAGGTGCTCAAGATAGCAAGCAATGAATCTGGAAAAGAAAAATACTATAGATGTTAGAAATCTGAAATCTAAGGATAAGGGGGAATTCCTTTAGGACCGAGATGAGGAAAACATTCTTTACACAGAGAGTGGTGAGTCTCTGGAATTCTCTGCCACAGAAGGTTGTTGAGGCCAGTTGATTGGCTATATTCAAGAGGGAGTTGGATGTGACTCGATCAGGGGGTATGGAGAGAAGGCAGGTACGGGATACTGAATTGGATGATCAGCCATGATCATATTGAATGGCGGTGCAGGCTCGAAGGGCCGAATGGTCTACTCCTGCACCTATTTTTCTGTTTCTATGTTTCTATGAAATTAAAGTTAAAAATTGTGAAAATTATCATCAGGTCAAGTAAATAGAGCAAGCTGAAAAATGACAGCATGCAAAAATAAATGAGAGATATGCAGGTTTGTAGCTGGTAGGAGTAGATGCAAAAGTGGATTAACAGAACTAGTGACTGGGTGATCAATGGACGGCATAGACAGGGTGTGCCAAAGGGCCTGATTCCATGCTTAGTTTAGTTGAATTTAAAGATAGTGTGGAAACAGGCCCTTCAGCCCACCCAGTCCTAGACATTAGGGACAATTGTTGCTTCTTCTCCATCCACCAGTCGTCGATCCCTCCACTGAAGAGCACAAAGCAAACATGCAACGTGGCCTCAATAATATACAGCAGAAATAACCACATCTTTGTGAATGCTTTTAAATCTCATCCCAATTACCCTTTCTGTTGCATTTAACCCTGCAATGCAAATATTCCCAGAGAGAAACATGAATTTAAAGTTAGCTAACATTCTAAAAATGAATTAACAACACAGACCTAATGGGAGGAATCCTTTCCTTTTAAACATGCAGGCTGTTTAAAAATTGCCTATTGAGATTAAAGAAAAACAGTAAGATGCAGTCCTTCAGGCGAGGAGGATAATGACTGAAAAACTTATTACAAAAATTGAAGTATGTATACTTCTTGATTCCAGTCAACGTAAAGTTCGGCAGCATGCCACCTACACTTAGTGACTGAAGAAGGGTCTCAACCCAAAACATTACCCATTCCTTCTCGCCAAGGATGCTGCCTGTCCCACGGAGTTACTCCAGCTTTTTGTGTCTATCTGCACTGGAGGTAGCATTTGAAACAATTGCCTATTTCTGGTGCATTAAAACCCCTGAGTAGAATGTCCAATACAATTTGGAGTTCCATCTTGTTTCATGAAACTGAATAGTTTTTTGTGTTATGGCATGTATCGCAAACACACAAATTCCCCTCTAGATGCTATATTTTTCAGGAAGGCAAAGCTGATTTTTATAATTTATAAATTATATATATTACAGCATTTAGTGCCATATTAATAAATAAGATCTGTTACATGTACGATGATTGGCTCCTTGCAACATTGGCAAATGTTGTTATATGCTGTCGAAAGCTACATAATTTACAGATACTCTATTTAAGGATGATGGATAATGGACGATAGAGGTTGTCTATCTTTTGCTGCTTGGAACCACCTCATAAGGAAACAGTGGTGTCATGTAGGTTTCAGTTGGTGTTCATATCAATGAGAGTCAAATGCAAAAAAGGATCTGCATAAGGGTTCTGACCCAAAACATCACCTATTCATTTCCTCCAGTGAAGCTACCTGACCTGCTGAGTTACTCTAGCATTTTGTGTCTATCTTAATATAAGCCACCATCTGCAGTTCCTTCTTATAGAAAAAAAGGAGTGATGGTGTGTCTGTGGAAGTGAGTGTCTACAATTCCATCTGTGCAGGCAGGTCTAAAAATTTTTGTTTTAAGCATGCAGGGTATCAGAGAGAAACCGAACTCTATGCTGGCATCGTGCATTATCACATGTTTACAAACACTGAAGAAACTAGTTCCAACCGAAAAATAAACTACTGCCGATAAAATATTTATTTCCTATATTAATAACTGCACAAACATCAGCTTTTGGAAAGACACTATGTACCGCCACTTGCTGCACAGGCAAAGGACAGTGACATCACTGACTTCCATGTGTTTTTAGATGACTTAATAAAGGTCAACAAAACAGGGTGACTAAAACTGCTCAATAATTTTAATCTCCACAGAACGGGAGAGTGGAGGGGAATAACAACACAGTAGAATAACACAGCACAGGAACTGGGCCCTTCAGCCCACAATGTTTGCGCTGAGCATGATGCCAAGTTAAATTGATCTCATCTGTCTGTGCATGATCTATATCTCTCTATTTCCTGCACTTCCATGTGCCTATCTAAAATATCTCATACCTCCACCTCCACCACCACTGGCAGTGATTTCCAGGCCTCCACCACTCACTGTATAAAATACCTGCCCCGCGCATCTTCATTAAACTTTCCACCCCTCACCCTATAGCTATGCCGTCTAGTGTTGGACATTTCCACCCCAGGTAAAAGGTTCTCACTGTCTACTCTATCTATGCCTCTAATAACTTTATATAATTCTATCAAGTCTCCCCACAGCTCTCCGACGTTCCAATGAAAATAATCTAAGTCTATCCTATCCCTCCTTGTGGCTGAAACCCTCTAATCCAGGCAACGTTCTGGTAAACCGCTGCACCTCCACCAACGCCACCATGTCTTCCCTGTAATGGAGCATCCTGAACCATATGCAATACTCCAAATGCGGACAAAGCAAAGTCGTATAGAGCTGTATCATCTTTCTTCATCATCATCATTATGGAGCTATACATCTTTCCATTAAAAATACTCCAGCCAATTTTGAAAAATAATTCCCGATTGTTTTTTTTTTAATGCAGTAGCTGTGTGGGCTTTACAGAGTTAAAGAACACCCAGATAATGCCAAACCAAAGAATACATGCAACCTCCATGCTGAGGGATATGGAAATGTAACTTATCAGGTTTTTACTTCACCCTTCTGTGTTACTTCACCGTATTTGTTAAAATACGTCTCGGAAGGTGTGTTTTCTCAAAATTATAAAAATGGAGAGAACTTCCCCTCTGGGGAGGAAAATAGTTTTCAACATTTTTACTGAATGATCGTATTCACGTACTGGGGAAATTTAAGACGCAGACAATGCTAAACAGTCATCGTGACTCAAAATCACTGACTTATTAACCAGTCTGCCAGACAGCAACCCCATGCACACCTCAAAGCAAGAATACCTCAACAAGAACTGGAAAAGCTAGAGGCAAAGTCGAAAAGGGATTCTGCACACACACACATATCGTGGGTGTTGGCACATGATCTTACAGCTTTCAGGCCTTAACGTCGATGATCAGCATCTATTGTTATTTTATCTGAAATACCTTGTCCCTCCTATCTCTTCCAGACGATTCAAGAATTAAAATTTTAAGTAATAATTATGCCGCATATTACTTTACAAGGAACAAATAGCTCGCAGTGAATTGAAAGCAGTAATATCCAAGAAATGGAGTTGCAAGACTCAACGGAACTGCAGATGTTGGAACACAAAATGCTGGAGTAACTCAACAGGTCAGGCAGCATCACTGAAGAACATGGATAAGCCACATTCCGGGTCGCGGCCCTTCATGAAGAACTCTGTAAGCGCCCTTTATGTGACGACTATTACATAGAGCAAACAACTTTACTGTGACTCGTCACATGTGACAATAAAGTACTCATCATTCATTCATTCGTTCCTCAGGGTTGCTGCCTGACCCGTTGAGATTCATTCTGAAGAGTCCCGGCCCAACGTAAGGTCTATCCATGTCCTCCAGAGATGCTGCTAGACCCACTGAGTTACTCCAGCACTTTGTTCTTATAATTGTTGCCATTGTCAGAACTATCATTTGAAAAACTACCATTCAAATTTCTGGATTTCTTTTTTGGCCATCTATCCACAGGAAAAAGACACTTTTTAATATTCTGTTCAGAAAAACGTATTTGTTATCATTTCAAGATAAAAAGGAAGTAAGTAGTTGAGTTGTGTGCCAGTGGTGTCAAGAGGGCAGAAACAGTATTGCTAGCAAGTTTGTTGTTCTTTCCCCATAGACTTAAAATAATTAGTCATTTGTGGCTTGTCAATGTAATTGATAAAGGTGTCATAGCTATTGTGTTCAAAAGTATTTGGTTTTGACTATGGACAGAGAAGAACACAGCAGCGTTACAAAGACTTAAATGGGCCATGGAGAAAGCAATATTTCACATGCAACTAACCTTTGTTCAGTATTTATGTTTTAGTTAAACAGATTATTTTTTGTTCTTTTTATAAAGATATGTCTACAACACTGGACCTGTAAACAAAATCCGGACATGCATGCAGTTTATCCAGAATTTTACTTCGGAGTCACGCGAGTGACGACGTGAAGACCCCGCCAGCACCCATGCGCGACATATCGTCGTACACATGCGGAAGCGACGGTCGGGAGGAGCGGGGCTCCTCCAGCGTAAGTTAAATAGCTTACGCCAGGTAAGTCTCACCGGAGGAGTGAGTCGACGGAATGGAATCGCGCAAATCTAAAAGAGCTGCGGCAAAAGCAGCTGCCAAGGAGAGCAGCCAGCAGAGAGCCGCCTCTCCAGAGCTACAGGTTTTACCTGCAGCTCCCGACTTTTCGCCCATTGGGGCCGTTGGGACGCCACGGCCGGGCGGGAAAACCACCCGGAAGTCGGACGGGGCCGACTCAGCGGAGTCCGGTCCCGAGGACACCCCGTTCGCAGATAGCGACGGAGGTCGTCTAACCCGCATGGAGCGGATGTTGGAGCAAATGCTCCAACGTGACCTGCTATTGCAGGGGCAGGGTCACAGTGGGCCTCTTAGCAGGCCCACGGCAGGTTCCTACCGAGGACTGCCTAATGTCTCCCCCTCCACACAGGGGAGCATTCAGGGTCAGATCTGGGCTGACCCAGAAGAAGGGGAGCTGGCTGAATTACCATCTGTGTCAGGGGTGTGTGAAGACTACATGGATATGGTAAGCAAGCATGCAATACCTAACCAGAAGGGCCTACCTATCCACCCCAAGCTGGCTGCAAGTATAAACTACATGGCAACTAACCAGCTGCAGGAACAGGCCATTAATGCAACTGCAGACAAATACATGGCACCTGAAAACTGCAACTCGTTAAATGTACCTGCAGTAAACAACCCTATATGGGGGAACATGACCCCCTCGATCAGAGGCCAGGAGATTAAACTTCAAAAAATTCTGAAGCTCCTAACCGCCGGGATTACGGCAGTGGCAAGAACTGCAGTGGGTGTGGAGATGCCGGAAGAATTACAAGATGCTTTAGCTCTACTGTGTAACACCCAGTATGAGATCAATAACTTCCGAAAAAGCATCATAAAGCCGGCGCTTAACCCCAGGTTTGCGGGGTTGTGTAAGCCTGGGAAGACTCAGCCTCCAAGCCTGCTGTTCGGGGAAGATCTCCCCAAGCAGGTTAAAGACCTTGATGAGGAGGCAAAGGCTTTGGGCCTAATCAAGGTTCCTGGCTACACCAAGCCTCACTACCCACACAGACAGCACCCCTACACATCCACCGGGCAGAGTTACCATAACAGGTCTGCCGGTGGTGAAAGCTCGAAGGCCGGCAATCCTGCACAGCGGTCTTTTTTAGGCCATGGACCAGGCCGGCCTTCTTGGAAGATGCGCCACTCCTACAACACAACCAACCAGCCAAGGAAGCAAGGACAGAAACCACAACACCGGCAGTAACCATGGAGGTAGGTGGGTCTGGGTTCCCCAGAAACACATCTTGCCTAAATTCACTTTATGTAGGGGGTCGGTTGCACAAGTTCTACGTGAATTGGCTCACTTTTACCTCTGATCCTTATATACTCAGGAGTATTCAGGGCTACAAAATTGAATTTATTCACAAACTCCCTACCCCGGTTCAGCATTCACCCAGCCGAAAATTTATCCTCTCTAAAAAAGAGAAGGCAGCAGGGCATGCTGAGCTGCACAGGTTAATAGAAAAAGGGGTAATTGAGAAAACCATCAAAGAACCTCAGGAGTTCGTGTCTAATATATTCACCAAAAATAAAAGAGACGGCGGTTGCCGCATTATCATAGATTTGGCCGAACTGAATACTTCTGTTCAGTATATTCATTTCAAAATGGACACCTTCGACACTGCTACACAGTTAATAGCCAATGGGTACTACATGGCGTGCATTGACCTTAAAGATGCATATTATTCAGTACCCATACACAAGGATCATAGGAAATACTTAAAATTTATCTGGATGGGGCAATTATGGCAATACAAAGCCTTACCCAATGGGTTATCGTCAGCACCCAGATTGTTTACCAAGATATTAAAACCAGCTTTGGCCTACTTAAGGAAACAGAATCATACTGTTATGGCCTATCTTGATGACATCCTCATAGTGGGGGAAAATTTGGAAATGGCTACATTGGCAGTTACAGCCACGAAACATCTTTTTCAGAAGCTGGGTTTCATTATACATCCAGATAAATCAATATTAGAACCCTCTACCACCATGAAATACCTGGGGTTCATTGTTGACTCAATGCAAATGTCTATCACATTACCACCAAGCAAGGTGGAGGACTTGATAGAGGCTTGCAGGAGCCTCATTGGCATTAAGGACCCATCCATTCGGCAGGTGGCCAGGGTGATTGGGAAGATAGTAGCTGCTTTTCCTGCAGCGCAATTTGGGCCTTTACATTACCAAAATTTACAAAGAGCCAAAATTACAGCGCTCAAAAATCATGCAGGCCATTTCGATAGGCCTATGAAAATACCGGAAAGGGCGAAAGCCGAATTATATTGGTGGATGGGTAATGCCCAAAATTGCTCTAAACCAATTACTATCATCAATCCCTCGATCATCTTACAAACGGATGCCAGTGCCAAAGGGTGGGGAGCTACTAACACTACCTCTAGCTGTGGAGGTAGATGGAGTGCACCAGAGTTAACCCAATTTAAAAATTTGGGGATTAACTATTCGGAAATGTTGGCAGCATTTCACGGCCTTAAGGCATACTGCACTAACATGCACAAAGTTCATATTAGAATACAAATTGACAACACCACGGTGGTAGCCTATATTAACCACATGGGCGGTATAAAGTCGATATCGTGTGATGAATTGGCTAACAATATCTGGCACTGGTGTCTGCAAAGAGAAATTTGGATCTCAGCTACTTACCTTCCAGGTAAGCTAAACACAGTGGCAGACACCAGATCACGCAAATTCAACGACAACATAGAATGGATGTTGGATCGGAATGTGTTTTCAGATATTGTAGATCGTTATGGGACACCAGATATCGACCTTTTCGCGTCCAGATTAAATCACCAACTACCAACATATGTTGCTTGGGAACCAGACCCGGGGGCAGTAGCGATGGATGCCTTCACGCTACATTGGGGGGATTTGTTTTTCTATGCATTTCCCCCTTTCTGCCTCATCAGTCGGGTCTTGCAGAAAATAAAGCAAGACTCCGCATCGGGTATTTTGGTGGTGCCCGACTGGCCTACCCAACCATGGTTCCCTATGGTACAGAAGATGGCCACAGAACCTTGTATCAGGGTCAACAAAAGACCAAGCCTGCTCATTCACCCTGTTACAGGAGAACATCACCCATGTCATGACCGCATGGACCTGTTAATTTGCAGATTTTAAAACGGCCTCTTCTCGGATTCGGACTCACCACCAGGACCATAGACACCATCACAGCAGCTTGCAGAGAGTCCACAAGAAAGCAGTACCTGACCTACATCAGGAAATGGGAAGGATTCTGCGTCACAGCCAACACCACATATGGAACCGCCACCATTACGGACGTGCTGGAATTCTTGGCTACCCTTCACTTTGATGAGGGTTTGAGTTATAGTGCCATTAACAGTGCCAGGAGTGCCCTATCATCCTATTTGGGCCAGGGGAGTGACCAATTGGGAATTGGATCACATCCTCTTGTATCCAAACTTATGAGGGGAATATTCAATTCCAATCCCCCCAGGCCCAGATACAGCCATATTTGGGATATCAGCACAGTCTTGACTATGCTGCGAGGATGGACACCTAACACGGGACTCCCTCTGGCTAAACTCACTTACAAAATGATTATGATTATGGCACTTATCACGGCACAACGGGTCCAGTCCCTGCACAAACTCAATCTGGATGCTATGACTATCACAAATGACAAAATCACCTTTTATGTGCAGGGACTGTTGAAACAGGATCGACCCGGAGTGTCTGGTCATACTTTGGAGTTTCTGGCTTACCCAGCAGATTCTCGCCTTTGTATCGTCACGTTAATTTCACGATACATCACAGTCACTAAAAATCTAAGGGGCACAGAGACAGCATTGCTTATTAGTCACAAGAAGCCCCATCACAGAGTCACGGTACAAACCATTTCCAGATGGTTAAGGGTGGTACTGGATGCGGCGGGGGTAGATACTAACATATTCAAATCTCACTCCACCAGGGCAGCATCCACCTCGGCGGCTAGAAGGATGGAAGTACCTTTGGATCACATCCTGGCCACAGCGGGTTGGAGTAATGAAAAGACCTTTCACCGCTTTTACCATAAACCCGTGACCTCCCCTGACACTTATGCAGGGAGGATTTTAAGTGCTGCCAGATAGTACCCTTTTGGGACACTATATTGTTTTGGTATGAATAAATACCTGTTTTTGTTTTTCAGCCAGTGTCTTGTCTGAATTACGTTCATCCTCTTATCCCAGCTTTAGCGGTGTGTGAGCACGGAGCTTCCAGGGCATGAAATCACAGAGCTTTGAAATCTTCACGTAGTCACTCACGTGACTCCGAAGTAAAATAGTAAGATTAAACGAGAACTTACCAGTTTGAAGTTTGATCTTTATTTTATGAGGAGTTGCGATGAGGGATTACGTGCCCTCCGCTCCCGACCCTCTATTATAAAGATCACCTGGTATGAAAGTTCTCTTTTTTATCTTACTATATTAGTCATTGTGACTTTTTTCTGTGATTTCACACCACTGCTTTGAAGAAATGTCGCGCATGCGTGCTGGCGGGGTCTTCACGTAATCCCTCATCGCAACTCCTCATAAAATAAAGATCAAACTTCAAACTGGTAAGTTCTCGTTTAATCTTACTATTAATGATTACCCTTTTTCAGTAACGGAGGACTTGGTGCTGCAAATTACATTGCAATAACTTATTTTTGGACATAGACATAGCCCTTATGCATAGAAGGTTTCTTTAAACATATTCAACAAGAACCATGTACTTATATGAGCATATACATTGTATAGAACATTTTAAGTAAGCTTGGCTCTTTCTAATGCAAAAAAATAGGCTTGTGCTTCATTTCTGCTATTTCCACAGTTTAATGCTTTCCGTACTCTGCACAATAATGTCTTGCATCATCCACTTTTGGAATAGGTTGCCTACTTTTAAATCTAGTATGTCTACTGATTCAGTCCCCTTCCCATCCGTTTTCTCAACATTGCATTAATTCCTATAGGTCCCTTGACCTTGAGTTTTGGTGCATGCTCTCACCTGAAAGTTTTATTGTTCTATTGTCACCTATTGGCCCTCCCATCATTTTTCACCATTTTCTGCTTTGACCAGAACTATTAAACCGCATGTTTAATAATCCTTGTAATTATTTATCAATCCCTTACAGCCCGCACCCATATCGAAGGTTGAATGGTTGGCTTAATAGGCACTACTGTGTCTTCTGGATTATTTCCAAATTTCGTTACTACTCAGAAGGAGACTATTTTGACCCTTCAATTTCATGCCAGTTCTCAGAGCAACCCTAATTCCCTAAAATGTTGCTTGTAACCAAATCTTTCCCATTTCCATTAACTCCCCTCAGATTCTATCTCCTACCTACAGTGCCCTCTATAATGTTTGGGACAAAAACTGTTATTTATTTATTTGCCTCTGTACTCCACAATTTGAGATTTGTAATAGTAAAAAATCACATGTCGTTAAAGTGCACATTGTCCGCAGAAGACTTCATGAACAGACATACAGAGGCTACACTGCAAGATGCAAACCACTGGTTAGCCGCAAAAATAGGATGGCCAGGTTACAGTTTGTCAAGAAGTACTTAAAAGAGCAACCACCGTTCTGGAAACAGGTCTTGTGGACAGATGAGACAAAGATTAACTTATATCACAGTGATGGCAAGAGCAAAGTACGGAGGAGATAAGGAAATGCCCAAGATCCAAAGCATACTACCTCATCTGTGAAACACGGTGGTGGGGGTGCTATGGCCTGGGCATGTATGGCTGCTGAAGGTACTGTCTCACTTATTGTCATTGATGATACAACTGCTGATGGTAGTAGCATAATGAATTATGAAGTGTATAGACACATCCAATCTACTCAAAGTGAAACAAATGCCTCAAAACTCATTGGTCGGCGGTTCATTCTGCAGCAAGACAATGATCCCAAACATACTGCTAAAGCAACAAAGGGGATGGGAGATTGCAACCTTCACGTGGTCCGCCCTGTTTCGACGAATGTAATCAACCAGGCGTGCACAATCAAGTAAGATCAAATAGAACAAGCTGTCCTACAACTTTAGGCTGTGCACTCCATACGCAAGAAGAACAAGAAGCAACAAAGGAGTTTTTCAAAGCTAAAAAATGTCAGTTCTTGAGTGGCCGTCAATCACCCGATCTGAACCCAATTGAGCATGCCTTTTATCTGCTGAAGAGAAAACTGAACGGGACTAGCTCCCAAAACTAGCATAAGCTAAAGATGGCTGCAATACAGGCCTGGCAAAGCATCACCAGAGAAGACAACCAGCAACTGGTGATGTTCATGAATCGCAGACTTCAAGCAGTCATTGCATGCAAAGGATATGCAACAAAATACTAAACATGACTACTTTCATTTACATTACATTGTTGAGTCATAAACATTATGGTGCCCTGAAATGGGGGGACTATGTATAAACACAGCTGTAATTTCTACATGGTGAATCCAAAATGTATAAAAATTGCCTTTATTAAAATCTGATAATGTGCACTTTAACCACGTGATATTTTCTATTACAAATCTCAAATTGTGGAGTACAGAGGCAATTAAATAAATGATGGGTCTTTGTCCCAAACATTATGGAGGGCACTGTACGTCAATTAACCTACAAGCCCACATGTCCCCGGAATGTGGGAAGAAACTGGAGCAATTGGAAAAAATAACCCAGGCAGTCAGAGGGAGAACATGCAAACTCCACAAAGACAGTACTCTAGGGTAGGACTGGCTGCATGCCAAGAGACAACAGCTGTACAGCTCATCGCCATGTACTGGAGGTGGATGTTCAAAGGCTACTTAACCCGTAAGGATGGTAAAAATAGTAAGCTGGAAAGTGTGAGGAGAAGATGTACGAGGATGTTGTTGGGAATGGATGGCCTGAGCTATAGGGAGAGATTGGAACAGCTAGGACTTTATTCTTTTGGGGGGGGGGGGGGGCAGGAGGATAAGGGGTGGTCTTACAGAGATGTATAAAATCATGAGGGGAATTGATAGGGTGAATGCATAGAGTCTTTTAACCAGCATAAGGTAATCAAGAACTAAAAAACATTGGTTTGAGAGAGAGGGGAATTATTTAATAAGAACCTGGGGGGAGGTTTTTACTCATGAAAGGTGGAAATATTGAATGAGCTCCATGACGAGGTAGTTGAGGCAGGTACTATAACAACATTTTAATTACATATGGTCAGGTACCATGGATAGGCATGTTTTAGAGTAGGTTTAATTGCACTGGGATCATTGTTAAGCAAGAACAACAAGTCATTTTTACCCCCAATAAATGAATCTCAGGTCAGTTACAGCTGTACCTGCTGAGGCCAGCTACCTTAACACAGAATAGATACTTTCTTAATATGCACATCTTAATAAATATGATGAGCAAGTGTTGGCTAGATTGAAAAAAGAGCATAAAGTGCTCGAGTAATTCAGCAGGTCAGGCAGCATCTCTGGAGAACATGGATAGGTGATGTTTCGGGTCGAGACCCAAAGGACAAAGGACAAAGACAAAGGACATTTATTGTCACATACACCAATTGGTGTAGTGAAATTTGACTTGCCATGCAGCACACAAATGAAGATAAGACACAACACTAAATAATTAACAATGAACATAAAAACATCCCCCCACAATGGTTTCCACTGTGGGGGAAGGCACAAAGTCCAGTCCCATCCCCAACTCCACCCATAGTCAGGCCTATTGAGGCCTCCGCAGTCGGCGCTACGGCGGCCCGATGTTTTAGGCCTTCTCGCCGGGTGTTGGTTTTCCGGTGTTGGGAGAGTCCTCACAGCGGCTTGGGACACCTGGAACGGCTGCTTTTCTACCAGAGTCCGTGGCATCCGAAGCCGACAAGGCCGCGCTGGATGGAGCTCCACAACTGGTGATCTCGCCGAGAGATCCCAGGCTCCCGATGTTAAAGTTCAGCGCTGCCGCCCGCAGCCGGCCGCTCCACAGTCCCGCAGCTCCGCGATGTTCACCTGCGGTCTCAGCATACCAGAGCTCGAGCGCGGCGACCCAGGCAAGGTATTGCCCGCTCCGCTCCCCGATGGTGCTCCAGCGCTGAGCCGCTGCCGAAGCCGAGGTTCTGGGCGGCCCCCTCAGGAAACGCCGCTCCAGCCTCGCTGGTAGGCCGCGAGGACAGGTCGATGGTGCAGCCCGGAGAAAAGCTGCCTCTCCGACCAGGTAGGGACCAGGAAAAGTAGTTTCCCCCTTACCCCCCCCCCCCCCACCCCCCACCCCCCCACATAAAAAAGGCTAGGGCTCCAAAAACAAACACTAAAACTCACTAAAAATAAAAGAAAGAAGTTAAAAACAGACAGCTGCAGGCTGGGCTGCCATACCAACTGGACGACACCCTTCATCATCTTCAGTATTAACCAGCATATGCGGTTCTTTGTTTCCACAGAAGATAGACACAAAAAGCTGGAGTAAAAAAGTGGAACTGGCAGCATCTCTGGATAGAAGGAATGGGCACCTATTGACCAGAATTCATGGCAATTCAAACTGCAAAGCAAAATATTGAAGGGAATTCCAAACACATTACAATCAACAATCACAGATACTCTTCAGAGAGGAATTCAATCTTAGGGTTCGACTGATAAACAATTTGATTATCAAAATTGCATGAACAGTTTGGAAATTTACCATATATTTAGAATATGTTATTGGTAGAGCAACAGATCAGCGGGTGCGGCAGCATCTCTGGAGAATATGGATGTTGAATTTTGTTCTCAGCTGCACACATTACAAGTGCAACATTGGAGTGCATGTGTGTTTTACTTCCAAAAGATGGCTGCATTTTGCATGCCACCTTTTCTGAGAAGATTCCCTGTTTAAGTAAATGTTCTCACCGTACAAATCAAATGCAGAAAAATAATATCAGTCATGCAGTTATACAATTTATAAAACTTAGAAAGGGTAGTAAAACATCATCATCATATACTACCCATGTGATTCTGGAATAAGTATTAATAAATAACTCCATAATGAGTATCTATGAACTAGAAGACAAATTTAAAAATAAAGAGAAAAAAAAACATGTCTGTGCATGTGTGTTGAAGGAGTGGAGACGGGGGAGAGAAATTATGGTAGATAAAATCTTTCAAAGCTAAACCAGTTCAACAGTTACAGGAGCACTCCCTTAAGTGATGTTATATTTAAAAACTAAATCTACATTAGTTAAAAATTGACAGCAGCTATTTGAAACTCAAAGCACAAAAAACAAATTGAGTGCACAAAGAAACTCAGCTCTCTGCTGATCTTTGTACTGAGAAAAGCTATTTATAAATGATCTGCTCAATGCACTTGATGTGATGTGTCAGTTCAAATAACATTAATGTTTGCCAGCATCATTTCTCCTTAGAACAGAAACCTCCCAACAAAGGTAAACCTAAGGACAACATTAATAACAAATGGAGGAATGTGCTAAATAAACCAAGTAGATATGCTGAGCATGAAAAAGATTCACCACACTCAAGCATGAAATGACTAAATGTTTCACTCTTTTAAAATTAAGTTTGCAAAACTTGTTCGAAAAATCACCTCTTTGTTAACAAAATAAAAGGACGCAGCATGACATAAGAACAACAGTCAAACTGTTGAAACAAAGATGGCCTGGTGTTTGTCTATGGGGTAATGGGCATGAGGTAGGCATGTCCGTCCAACAGATGGTGCCCGGCCTCAGCACAGTAGAGGTCAGCCTGCCAGACATCAACAGCCCCTCCGTTGTTGGCAGTTGCCTGGGGTTCGTCTGTGGGGTCATGGTCAAGGGGTGGTTCAGCTGCTTTATCCAGTTCAGTTTAGTTAATTGTCACGTGTACCGAGGTACAGTGAAAAGCTTTTGTTGCGAGCTATCCAGCCAGCAGAAAGACAATACTTGATTACAATCAAGCCATTTACAGTGTACAGATACATGACAAGGGAATAACATTCAATGCAGGGTAAAGCCAGCAAAGTCTGATCAAGGATAGTCCAAGGGTCACCAAAGGGGTAGATAAGTCACCAAAGAGGTAGATAAGTAAAAGAGGGTGGCCTAGTTTTTGTGTACTTCTATCCAAGACTTACCGGGCCTGAAGGCGTTAGAGTTACCTGATCCCCCAGTTGCTCAACACTTTAATTCCCCGTCCCATTCACACACTGACCTTTGTGTCCTGGGCTACACAAAAAGCTGGAGAAACTCAGCGGGTATAGCAGCATCTAAGGAGCGAAGGAGAAAGGCGACGTTTCGGGTCGAGACCCTTCTTCAGACTGGTCAGGGATCAGGGAAACGAGAGATATAGACAGTGATGTGGAGAGATAAAGAACAATGAATGAAAGATATGCAAAAAAGTATTGATGATAAAGGAGACAGGCCATTGTAAGCTGTTTGTAGTGTGAAAATGAGAAGCTAGTGCGACTTGGGTGGTGGGGGGGGGGGGGGGGGGAGATAGAGAGAGAAGGAATGCCAGGGCCGGAGGGCTGAGGGAGACCTTCTCCATTGACAAAGTGAGGCCCAGCGCAAATTTGAGGAACAGCACCTCATTTTTCGCTTGGGCAGCTTACACCCCCAGCCGTATGAACTTTGACTTCTGTAACTTCAAATAGCCCTCGCTTTCTCTCTGTCCATCCCCTCCCCCTTCCTCCTTCTCCGACCAGTCTACTGTCTCCGGCTACATTTTATCTCTGTACCGCCCACTCCCCTGACATCGGTCTGAAGAGGGGTCTCAACCTGAAACGTCACCCATTCCTTCTCTTCAGAGATGCTGCCTGTCCCGCTTAGTTACTCCGGCATTTTGTGTTCAATTTAAACCAGCACCTGCAGTTCCTTCCTACACAGAGTTGATTCTTGTTCAGCAATTGAACCAAATTAGAAGCCAACTAGCTCAAAGTTCTAATACTATAATTCAATGTTTCAACCCCAACATTTGAACTACAAAGTATGAAAGATAGTATTCCTAATATACATTTTCACTGAACCTTCACATTCTTCAACTTGACCGAATGAGGGCAGTTGTCAACCATATCTTTTCCTCTTCCATGATATTTCGTCCCTTTTTCTTTCCAAAATGTCTCCAGAATCAGAAATTAGTTTTGACAATAACCATTTCCAGCACGTTGTTTAAGAAGGAACTGCAGATGCTGGAAAATCAAAGGTAGACAAAAATGCTGGAGAAACTCAGCGGTTGAGGCAGCATGTATGGAGCGAAGGAAATAGGCAACATTTCGGGTCTAAAAACGTTGCCTATTTCCTTCGCTCCATAGATGCTGCCTCACCCGCTGAGTTTCTCCAGCATTTTTGTCTACCAACCATTTCCAGCACATTTTGTTTCAATCAGAAAATCACTCAGTGATGACAGTGACCCGAGTGAGACTTCCGCTTCCTCATGCAATCTCCTTGTGGGGCTATGCAGCAGAAGGTGACCAACGTTGTCCTGGGGGTACCCACCGTTGTGCACACCCAGGGCAAATTATTATCAGAACTCCAGGGGCAACATAGAAAATCTGATCCCTTCCTCTCATCATACACACAAGAGGCAGGCAGGACTGCACTTAACATCCCAAACTATGCTTTGGCCGAAGATAGACACAAAGTGCTGCAGTAATTCAGTGTGTCAGGCAGCATCTCTGGTGAAAAAAGATAGGTGACATTTTGGGTCAGGACCCTTCTTCAGGCTGTAGTCTAAAGACTTAGTCTTCAGACTTCTTCAGACTTATGCAGAAGCGTCCCGACCCGAAAGGTCACATCTTTTTCCTTCAGAAATGCTGCCTGAGTTAGTCCAGCACTTTGTGTCTATCTTTGGTATAAACCAGCTTCTGCAGTGCTTTGTTACTCTACTTTGGCCTAGGTTGCTACTGAATTTGTATAAATTGGGACAAGGATCAATACAGTTGCTGTCTGCTTCATGTAAATCATTCTAGTCCACCTTTTGGTTCATAGAGTTGTGCAGCACAGAACCTGGCTCACCAAGTCCATACCAATGTTTTCACCCATCTACACGAATCCCATCGGAGTACAGCAACATTTGATTCCTGCATATATCCAGCGAATCCTCCCACCCTACCTAACTTTAATCAGCAGGAAGATGTCGAATAATTTCATTATCCAAAAGTGATTGCTACAAAGATTAAACATATTAGTAGGAACAAATCCAATATGCAATCATCTGCTTTACATCTCATTTATGCACTCACAAAACTTTCAAATCGTCAGGCAACAGCTACAGATGTGAATGCCTGGTCAGGCTAAGTTTAGTACCTTTCCCAGTGCCTCTTTGACTCAATGCCAACTTAATCTTAGTTGGCAAGCAGTGGTTTTCCCTATCCTTTGGATATTCCTGAGGCTAAAGGTGCTGGATGTTACACTGCATCATTTAACTCTACATCACATGTATAAAGTAGGCACAACAGTCAAGGTTATTTTTTCAGGCTGCCAGCTTTGACGATCAGTCATTGGAACTCAGAGCTGTGGGGAAACTGAAGTTGGCACCTAAGCGATCATGACCATTATAAAAATGACTCGCACTTCAACCCCGCATAAATATTTGAAACTGTGGTGTTGTGGTCATTTTGTTCAAAATAGCAACAAGAATCGAAATGGGCTGCATTAACATATCAAAATGAAACATGGGCCATCCTGAGAAGCAACATTTGGCAAGTCTTCATGTAACTAGATTTATTAAAAATGCCTTCTTCTATTACCCACTCATCCACCCCAGAGAGGCAGGATAATAAAATAGCATATGCAGATTTTCAGTTTTTAGGCTTTAAAGATACAGTGTGGATACAGGCCCTTCGGTCCACCGAGTCCATGCTGACCAGCGATCACCTCGTTCACTAGTACTATCCTACACACTAGGGGCAATTTTACAATTTTAACGAAACTAATTAACCTACAAACCTATACGTCTTTGAAGTGTGGGAGGAAACCGAAGCGCCTGAAGAAAACCCATGCGGTCATAGGGAGAATGTAGAAACTCTGTACCGACAGACCCGTAGTCGGGATTGAACCCGGGTCTCTGGCTCTGTAAAGCAGAAACTCTCCCGCTGCAGCACTGTATCGCCCCAGGTGTCCCATAAACTTAAATAGATTGAATGAACACAAGACAATACATGCTTTTCACTAGTAAGCGATTTGAAAAGTAATGTTAACTTAAAGACACCAATAATATGATGCACAACATTAATGGTGTGGAATGACTTTGCAATGCACTATGGGAGAGGTAAGGATATGAACTCGTGCCAGCAAAATCAGGGAAAAATATGGTCAGCATCTGCAGCAAGTTCTGAGCAGAAGCCACAGAGGAAATGTTTTCTGATACTGGTAAATTTTGACCACTCACTGGCCTGATCTCTTTGGTAAATGACCTCCAGGTGGACATATGTCAGAAACACCACCATTCAAGAAGGAAGTTTTTTTTCAATTGTCACAAAGAGGTTATTTCAATAGTTTCTATTGCATCACTATTTGTTTAGATACAATATTCTCTCCTTTCTCAGCACCACTGGGAAATGTAAAAGAAGGACACTTTGTACCCAAATCCTCCGACATATTAGCTGTAAATATACCAGCTGTGTGGACGCAGGCTGATTGTGGAAACATCTTCAGGCTTTTGCTCTCACTCATCCACTAAAATGTTTTACCGCCAAGAAGTTCCCAATTACATCTTCTTGCAGCCTCACAAAGTACTATTAAATCCTCAATTTTACATTTTCTATTGAATATCAGGTGCAAACAGCAAATGCTTACAGATTCTGTGATGAGCAGTCTTGTAGTCAATTGTCGAAAATTGTCACAGTTGTTAATAGTAGAGAACTGACAGGTTCTAAAGATATAATAACACTGTAATAACACTAATGAAGAAACAAGGAACTGCAGATGTTGGTTTACAAAAAAGTCACAATGTGCTGGAGAAACTCAGTGGATCAGCCAGCATCTCTGGAGGACATGGATATGTGACGTTTCGGATCAGTACCCATTTACATAAGTTTTACTTTAGAGATACAGCGTGGAAACAGGCCCTTCGCCCCACCGTACAGCGATCACCCATACAACAAGACTACCCTACACATTTTGGACAATTTACAGAAACCAATTTACCTACAAACCTGCACGTCTTTGGAATGTGGGAGGAAACCAGAACACCCAGGGAAAACCCACGGGGTCACTGGGAGAACGTACAAACTCTATACAGGCAGCACCCATAGTCAGGATGAAACCCGGGACTCTGGTGCTATAAGGCAACAACTCTACCGCTGCGCCACTTCAGACTAACTGTGGCAGGTGGTGGGGAGGGAGAAAGCTGTAAGAGAGGAGGGGCAGGACATAGTCTGGTAAGTGATATGTGGATACAGGTGAAGGGAGGGGGGGACTGAGAGATAGATAGATGGTTGGACAAAGGTCAGAGATGAATAGACAAAAGTTGCAAAATAAGGATTGTTCGTGAATGAACTCGGGAACTGCTCAATGATTCAAAGCTTGGGCTGTTGGATGGATAATAATACACACAAATGCTATTCTGGAGGTAAATTGAACCTCCTCTTTGCAAATCACCTTCCGACATAACTGAATAAACAACTTTGCAATTTTTCTTATTTGCCCAGTTTTTCTATTTCACTAACTTTGATGATCTTGTATTTCACATAGATTTCATCTTTCAATCTTCTCAGCACCTCCCCCCATGTTTCAGTCTTATTTATATTCCATACTTTTGTAGTTGAGAGCTGTTCATGGTTGTAAAACATGAGACAAGTTAAATAGTACATTTCTGAAGGCAGTTTGGCATCCTAGAGGCACAACAGCTGCCAGCAATCTCCACTCTTCTTGATGTATTCAATTTTTTCCAGTTCACTCACGATTTCACTCACGTAGCACACCACAGGGAATGTGACTGTTAATATTTGCAGCAGGGGTACTGTGTACAATATAGTGCAGTGCTTTTATTACTAAACAATGCGTGGTTATGTTGCCGGACCAATAATGCGGCGTTTGAAGTAAGAGAACAGAAAATTAGAGTGAAACTGAAAATATAGCAAAATGAAATCTGAATTCACCGAAGGAGAATGAAAATGAGAAGCTCGCAACCGTAATTGTGACTTTGAAGCTCTTAGATTGTGATGACATAATATGTTAAATTCTTTGGGTAAGGAAGCCTGCTGGTTCTTATTCGGTCTGGCTTAGATGTGAATCCAGCCCCATAGCAATATTTTTAACCAACCTGCGGAACTGCAGCATTTATAGAACACAGAACTGTACAACACAAGTACAGGACCTTCCTCTCTCCTTCTTCATTAATGCTGATTAGTTTAGTTTAGAGATACAGCTCAGAAACAGGCCCTCAAGCCCGCGTCCACACCAATCAGCGATCCACCCGTACACTAGCACTATCCTACACACCAGGGACAATTTACCATTTTTGCCCCTGCGGGCACAGGGAGATCATACAAGCTCCGCACAGACAGCACCCGTAGTCAGGTTTGAACCCAAGTCTCTGACGCTGTAAGATAGCAACTCTACCACTGCGTCACTGTGACGCCCCAATCTAAATGTCATCTTTCCAGCCTTGCTCGTTTTAATAGCCACCAGTGTTTCAACTCAGTTAATTTCCCTTGTCAGAAAGGCAGAACCTTTCTCCCAAGTGAAAATGTCAGACTGGAAGGCTCAGTTTTAAAGTGACGGGGTTCCTATTTTGCTACTACCACAGGGATGATGTTCCAGGAGCCTGAAAACCATCACTACCAGTTCAAGAACAGCTTCTTCCCAGCATCCATCCAACTATTGAATACATAGTGGCGCAGTTGACAGAACTCTTGTCTCACAGCACCAGAGACCTGGATTCGATCCTGACCCTGGGTGCTGTCTGTGTGGAGTTTGAACGTTCTCCCTGTGACTGCGTGGGTTTCTTCTGGATGCTCCAGTTCACTCCCACATTCTAAAGACAGTAAAGCCTCAGTAAATTTCCCACAGTGTGGAGGGAGAGAGTGGGTGACAAAGTTTGATAACATAGAACTAATTTGAACTGGTGATCAGTGGTCAGCATGAGCTCTATGGACTAAAGAGCCGGTTTCAATGAAATTAAAACTTCTAAAATTAAAACTCCACAACATTAACTTTAGCGACTATGATCTTCTATGAACTGGGTCTTTGGTTGAACTATGGACTTGGGCTTTGCACCATTACGGTCACCTCATATTGCGATTATCAATTTATTGTATTATGATTTTTGTATATGTATCTGTGTGTTATTGTGCTTAAAGGCCAGTGGTAGCCAATAAGATTGTAATTTTTCCATTGCTGGTAGATATGACATTTAAACGCTTGATTCATCGCTACATACATCCAATCACACAGTGCACGAGTAAAACAGCGGAGAAAGAGAAAGGAAACAGTATAGTGTTACATCTGCAGGGAAATAGCAAACTAAAAATGTTTCTAAAACATCATCAACTTCTCCTTGTTCTGCTTTTGCATTGGATTGTGAAACCCAGTTTATGTTGAGACAAAAGGCCGATAAATTTCAATACACAGAAAATGCTAGAAAATGCTGAGTTGATCAGTCAGTACCTGGTTTAAAATATAATTTTTTTTTCACCTATAAAGTCGGAGTCTGAGAATGCAAAGTTAACTGGGAATTTTCCAACAAACTACTTTTCACCTTTAATAATTAACATGATGTTACAATAAATTATACAGGATTTCATGTGGCATGGAACCAATTGTGGATTCCATAACATAATCTCACTTGAATCTGCTCGCTTATTATAATTTTTAAACAAATTATCGGAAGTATGTTTGACATCACTGAAGTGAGGGCAGTTAAATTTAATCAAACTTCATTTCCTTGATACTGTTTTAATTCTTATCTCTAACTTTTTTTGCAAGCTATACTCTCCCAGTTTAAATATTTTCAATTAAATTGTCACATTTGAAACGGCTATGGATAAGCCGAAATTCAAAGGCCAAACAAGGGATTAAAAAAAACAAGACTCAGTAGAACATTAAACTATCAATCATGTCGATCTGCAGACACTAAGTTCAGTTTAGTTTAAAGACAGAGTTTGGACACAGACTCTTCAGCTTACTAAGACCATACCGAGCATACTTCACCCCATCACATTAGTCATCCCATCTTTGCATCCACTCCCTACACATTAACGCCAACTTTATAGAAGCCAAATAACCTCCAAACTCTAATCTCTTTGGCATGTGGGAGGAAAACAATGGAGATCTGCACAGACAGCACCTGCGGAAAGAACGATCCCGGGTTTCTGGAGCAGTGAGGCAGCAGCTGTACCACTGCCGCCCATTGAAAATAAGAGGCATTATGGGCAGAACAGTTTGCAATTTTGCTACAATTTTTCTGTTAGATAAGAACGTTTACCATTATTGCACAGACAGGGGATACAATTAAATTGGAAAGAAAGTTATCAGAAAGGACACATTATTGGAAAGGAGCGGCACTGTGGCACAGCGCCAGAGTCCAGGGTTCGATCTTGACTACACATGCCGTCTGTACGGAGTTTGTATATTTTCCCTGTGACTGTGTGGGTTTACTCTGGGTGCTCTGGTTTCCTCCCACACTCCAAACATATGTAGGTTAATGGGCTTTGGTAAAATTGCAAATTGTCCCTAGTGTGTAGCATAGGGCTAGCATACAGAGTGATCGCTTGTCGATGTGGACTCGGTGGGACAAAGGGCCTGTTCCACGCTGTATCGCTGAAGTCCAAAAAGTGAAGACCAAAAGGCATGGTCAAAAGGAGGGTATTGAGGACGTTTTTCAAAGTAGATGGGAAGTGTCAAAGGTGAAAGAATTTGGTCGAAAAATTATTTTGTTCTGACGAGGGAGGATTGAACACTTGGGCTGCTTTCCAGACTGCGGGTACAGCTATAGTCCTCTAATGCCACCATCATTAAGAAAAAATTGTCGAGTTGGACAGCCAAATACTGCAGTGTCCCCTTGCTCTTCACAACTTACTGAAAGGCTCTAAAACCATGTTGTGCAATTGCAACCCAAGGATCCACCTCTAAATGGAGCATTGGTTGTGCTGTGTGTAGACGAACAGAGAGGGACCTTGTGCTGATACTAGAGGGCATCGCCAAGAGCTTGTTTAGGGGATCTCTGCTACACTTGAACCTCATGCAGCTCTATCGGACTTTGATTAGGCTGTATCTGGAATATTGCCCCATTACAGGAAAGATGTGGAGGCTTTGGAGAGGCCACAGAGGAGGTTCACCCAAAGCTACAAGGTATTTGCACTGATGACCTATGGTCTTAGGATCAGAACAAGCATAAAGGTCATGGGGCATTTACGGAGTCCGCAGGGTGGGTAGCTGAAATGCTGGACTATCTTACGCTGAAGTTCATTCTGTGATGATGGAGATGCACAGTGTGCGATGGAACAGTCAGAAACTAAGTGGAGTTTGAATGTGACTGGCCCTTTCAATAGCAGTGTTACTGGAAGCTATGGTAAAACTTGCTCTATGAGTGAACAAGATCCTACCACTGTGCCCTGCTATTCCCAACCAGTGCCACTGCCCTAACAACTTTGAACTTGAAGGATGCAAGATGGTCCTGGAAACCTGGCAACTCTTGTCTACTGGTTCAGTGTAATCTACTATTCTTGCACTCTTGTACGAAAGCATGATTGTGCCTAAGTATAGTAAGATTTTTACTGAAGTGTTTGCAAGAAAGGAATTTCACTGTACCTAGGTACATATGACAATAAAGTACCATTGAACCAATGGCATGTTATGTTCTCGAGCGGTGAGTTTTAAAAACTGTCCGGATGGCTAAAAAGGGGTAGTATCTGAGCCAGGGGATTTTCTTTTCTAGACCTGCTATCTGAGTCTTCCAGGGAAGCTAAGAGATCATAAATCGATTCAGTTTTGCACCAGGTTAAACCTTTATTTATCTGCAAATCACTTTTGTTCCACATTATCAGAGGTGGCACAGTGGTAGAGTTACTGCCTTACAGCGCCTGAGACCCGAGTTCAATCCTGACTACAAGTGCTGTCTGTACGGGGGTTGTACGTTCTCCCTGTGACTGCGTGGGTTCCTTCAAGTGCTCGGATTTACTCCCACTTTCCAAAGACGTGCAGGTTTGTTGGTTAATTGGCTTCTGGAAATTGTCCCTAGGATACAATTAGTGCACAAGGATCGTTGGTCGGCACGGACTTGGTGGGCTGAAGGTATTTCATGCTGTATTTCTAAGCTAAAGTAAAATAAACTCAATTCCATGGCCATGGTCTTTCAGATAAAACGGTGCTTGATTGTGTTCCTTTTGAGCCCTATAGTCTGTTAATGCACGAAAGAGCTAACTGAATAAGGCACTGGGCTGTTGATGCTCCTGTAAGTGTGTGCCAAGAACAGTAGAGGAGCAAAGAAAAAAGTGGAACTGAGAAATAAAACTGCACATTATTTCAACCATCCATTATCCCGCATATAATTAACATCTTTGCTGCATTATGTTCTGTATAATTATATCCAAGTACGCTAAAAAACTTGAACCTTTAATTTGGCAGCATATGTTTCAAGAAACATTGCAAACTAAAAAGCAAAATTAGATTAATTACTACTGCATCATTTATATTTAAGGTCTACCCCACGAAGTATCTATTAAAGAAAAAAACAATTTCAATGAATACGTATTCAAAGTACAGGAAGGGTAAATAATGTGCTGCCAATAACAACATGATCAGTTTACTAACATATGATTCAACATAAACAGTGAAAAGAATTAGTTGAGATGAGGAAGACTGAGACTTAACTAAGCCACAGATTTTCATCATGTTATCTAGTTTGCACTCTAATGAGAAGCAGTGAATAGACTCAAAACTCCTTTTATGTCAGTATAAATGATTAAAATTGACATGCAATAGTCAATCCAAATAGCCATTTCGGACCTCAAGTCTGAAGGCTTTGTTCATTATGATTAACCTGAAGGGGTATATTAGCTTCTGGTCAGTATTGCTGACATGCTTAAATACTATTAAATGAACATATAATATAATACAGGGGTGGGCAACCCATGGCCCCCGGGCCGAATGCAACCCGTAACCCAAAATCATCTGGCCCGCAGACTTCCATCATCTCCGGTACCTCCCAGGCCCAAAGCCGCGGCGCCCAGGCGTGGTGACGCAAGGAGGCCGCAATGGTGGAGTTGCCGAGTGCGGCCGGGCTCTGGCTGTACCGCATCCTGCACAAAGCCGCCGGCGCGGCCGCGCACCTTCTGTGACTACGCTTCACTGTCTGGATCAGGGTTGTCAATAGGCCGGGGATGAGCGAGTGTGAGTATTTGAGCCACCACCTTCAGGACAGAGTCAAGGCAATGGTCCGTAGGTACACCATGTTCGTGAGCGCCCGTAATTAGGGGCCAGTGCTCTGGTGGCGTCCTCAAAGGGGCGGGATCCATGTGAACACGTGATTTGATGCCTGCCATCCAGGGCGGGATCCGGGATCCATGTGTACACGTGATAGATGTGGCCCGCCATCTGCTCACAGACATGCGTCCTGGGCCCTATGCAGAACAAGGTTGCCGACCCCTGATATAATAGATGGCAGCAGATGGATTCTGGAGGAACTAAACTACTGATGGTGAAGGAAATTTAGTTTAGTTTAGTTTAGTTTAGAGATACGGCATTAACTCAGCCGATGTCTGTGTTAGTATCTTCAGCTATCCAGGTATTGATATATATATTTTTTAATTTAAGAGTCTACAAATTGTTTCTTCATCTGAGGGCAGCACAGTGGCTCCACTGGTAGAGCTGTTGCCTCACAGCACCAGAGACCCAGGTTCAATGCTGGCCTTGGGTTCTATTTGTGGAGTTTGCACGTTCTCACCGTGACTGCTAGGCTTTCCATTGGATGCTCGTTTCCTCCCACATACGTGTGTTTTTTTAGGTTCATTGACCTCCATTAATTGCCCCTAGTGTATGAGGAGAGGACACAAAAGTGGGATAACGTAGAACTAGTGAGAACGGGTAATCAACGGGCGGCAAGGGGGTGAAGGGCCTGCTTCCATGCAGAATCTCCAAAAGAAAGTACAAGTATGTTAGTCAAATTGCACAGCTTTGGAAATGTAAATAGCTTATTAACAGAGCCTGTTGCCAATTTGAAGAATGGGTACTCAAGAAAAGTAACTTCACTTGTTGAGGAATCAACAACCATCAAGAGTTGATGCTTTTTCCCATTTCTCATAATATAAACATGATTTGTGTGGCTTTATACTGCAGATGGCTAGAAAAGATGGCACAAGGATTTAATAATCACATTGACTTTACCTCATCACATGAAGAAAGTGTTTGTTCTAACTTACACCGCTGGAGTAACAATTCCACTGCAGTGCATTTTTGAAATCATTATCTGCTCATTCTGTGGTACATATTAAATATTTCTGGAGTAAAGAACATAGGCACACTCTGGCTCAATTTTAAAATACATTTAACCACAAGTAATTTGTCCTTGGTACAAATTGGAAAAAACTTGTTTCATTTGTTTTTCCAAGAGAGAGAAAGAAAAATGAAGGATGTAATTACATTCTTTGATAGTGGACGATTCTTGGCAGCTATCACTGTACACGCTCCCCTGGCCCGAAACGTCACCTATCAGTGCTCTCCAGAGATGCTGCCTGACCTGCTGAGTTACCTGAAGCACCTGCAGTTCCTTATTCCTGCTTTCCATTATATACATGCAGAGACCAAGGGAGTGCTGCAGTCCCAGCACTAGCACTGATCAGGTTATTCCAATATTCTTATTGTAGAGGAGCACATTAAATTACATGAAAAGCAGGTATCCCAGACAACATTTATCCCTCAGTTTTCAACAAACCAATCAAATTACCATTTATCAACTTGGTGATGTGGATTTTGGGTGAAACAATGGTTGCTGTGTATGCTACACTGGTTATGTTAGGTAGCTCCAAATGGCACTACAAGTCCACCGCCGATTTACTGCCAACTGATTGTTCGGCACCATCTTTAATCCCCCTCCCTTCAAAAACCCCCAAAATTGTGGTGCCTAGACCAGGTGAGGCGGCCAGTCTCTACCTCATCGGGACTTCTGCAGCCGAGCAGTAGGTCGAATTTTCCCCCTGCGGCTGGGACTCTGGAACTGTGGCCTGGCTGGAGCAGACAGATCCATTCCCATAGCCAGCTTCTGAGGCCGACTTTGCAGGCTGGTATCTCAGCTCCCCAGCAGCCTAGGCAGACAGTCACAGTGTTGCTTGACTCCTCTCAGAGGCCATGAAGGATCTCTGTTGGTCTGACAAATCAGATAATCCGGCAAGGCCCCGAAAACAAGGGTGCTGGAAAATCCGGGATAGATCTGTATATAAATAAGAATTCTTTCTTGCATGCTTTTTATAATGTGAATTAATATAAAACAGCATTCAAAAATATTTTAGATATAATCTAGCTGGTGATAACTTTTCAAGCAATTGGACTGATGGCAATTACCTTTAAAAATGTCAAATTTCACAACTGGATAATTCATGGGGTCAGTTCAAAAATAAGAATCGGGATGGTAGAACTGTCAGCTCTGCCAACTTTTAACATAAAGCAAGGTAGCATCTGACACGCATGGCCCAGTGTCATTGTCAGGGTAGAATGAAACGCAAAGAACATTGCACTGTTTCTAATGGTATTACCTCAAGACATGGGGATCATGACAGAAGCCTCCTTGTGGCGATCGCCGGAAACAACGACACGATGCACTCTGTGACGCGTCGAGCGACCAATTCTGTCAACGTGTTGGACGATGACAGAAGCCAACAGCGAGCTATACGTCATCTGACACACGAGCAAATGAACCTCAAGTCAAATGGTCATAAGGAATAATAGTAGAATTTGCCCATTCGGCCCATCAAGTCTACTCCGCAATTCAATCTTGCCTGATGCATCTCTCCCTCCTAACCCCAGTCTCCTGCTTTCTCCCCATAACCTCTGACACCCGAGATGTACACTTACCATGGGCGCTTTCCTTTACATTGCAACTTTCCGTTTAAATGCCATGTCAGATTATGCATCTTATCTCTGGACTGGGTCATATACGATCTGAGAGGTAAGAGCTTCAGCCTCTGAATACAGGTGAACACCAGTATTCTCAGGACAGTTGGTGAAACAGTGAGCAAAATATATTCTCAGTGAGAGAAGGAATAACGGTGTGTAAACCAAGTTGCCTCTGATCGCCCATGTAATCTTTTCCACCTTAACAATCTCCTGGGATATCAGCTCCTACCCTTTACTGACCTCTAGATTATACAAAAACATAATTGCTCCAAGACTTGTGGCCAGTGTTTCTGCTGCCAAATCCCTAAGCTGTGGAGTTTCCTTCACCTCTCCTACATGCCTTCTGACACTCACTCAAACCCTGCCTCTTTGATACAGATTTAGTCAACTGCGCTAATATCTTACGATGCCTGGTCAAATTATATTTGATGATGATCTTCTGACACACCCTTGGGGCATGTACCACATTAAAGTGCTACATTAATACACACAGCTGCTGTTTACAAAAGTAGAATAATGTTTTGCTGGCCCAACAGTTACTTATGGAAGGAACGACAAAGTGAGATCCCTTATTCAAAAGGCAATGGGAAAGTCTGAAATGGAAGCTTGAAAGCTAGGTGGTGATAGCAGGAACTGGCTAATACAAGAAAAAACAGTACAGGGGCAACAAAGATGATGCAAATAGGAGAAGGGAATTGGTAGCAACCTTGCAAAGAAAATCCGTGAGACCACAGGAAACAAAATGCGCGACATAAACTGGATTGCTTTTTCAAGAAGTGAAGCATTTGATAACACAACGTGCTGGAGTAACTCAGCGGGTCAGGCAGCATTTCTGGAAAAGGTGATATTTCGGGTCGGGACCCTTCTTTAGATCTGCTGAGTTACTCCAGCACTTTGTAGTTCTTTGTGTTTACATTCCCCCATACAATATGATTCCATCGTATACATGAACACTAGAACACTGCTGAAACACCAAGGTATAATTGGAATAACTACGAAAGGTGAGAAGTTGCAAGTGTAAAGCTAGCAAAGGTGTAGAAAGATGATAAACAGTGTAGGGCAATCATGCAAAAAGAATTTTGCCTTAAATTCACAAATTACCACCAAAAATTAATATTTTTCTCAATTCACATTTTTTGACGCATGCACTGATTATGTGGCTTTGGTTTAGCGAAAATCACAATCTGGATGGCTTTCTAGGCAGGCAACGGCCTCACCCCCCCACTGCACAAGGTTTGTCTGTAGTAAGGTCTACTATCAGATGGTAGCTGCAGTTTAACAAACAGGGTAGATCGGTCGCTAGGTTTTACAATGTAAACTAGAACATGCTCCAGACTGATTTCAAAAGGCATGAGCAGATTTGCAGGTTTGTACCTTGAAATACCTTCTTCTGGTATCTTTCCCTGATTCCCCACCTGGCTGTACATCACTTCAATAACATTAAAAATTAGAATTGCCCAAAATAAATACATGCTATAATAATTAACCTTTTATATCAGTGCACATTGTTTCACAGCATCAGGATTTCCAAGGTCAAACAGATAACTTCTTAAGACTTTTCTTTATATGTATTCATTAATATTTTGCCAACACCAGGTGTTTCAAATAGCTTTCAGGCCTTGAGGATTAATTGTGCAACAATAAGTTTTTCAACAAGATAGGGGCATGCGTTCAACTCTAGTTGTTAGATTGGATTGAATATCATTTACTTCTGGCTGGAGTTATGGCAGTGTGGTTAATCTTCAGGGAAGGTCCCTGAACAAGCCCATTCCTCATTCTAAGCTCATTCCCCGTTGCTCTGCTATCAACAGCTCAACAGCTATTACATTTATTGATAACCATACATTTATTAAAGAATGCTAAAAATTTGGTGGCCCTGTCTGCGGATGGTTGGAGTGTCCCGACCGCGGGAGAAAAAGAATGAAGATAATACGTTATTGCCTTCCATCACAGTGCGCTGTGCGGGATATTTATGTTAAGTTTATGTAGTTGTGTGTCTTTCTGCTTTTTTTGTATGACTGTATGGCAAATTCCTTGTATGTTTTTACATACTTGGCTCATAAATTAATTACAATTACAATTAAAAACAGGAGAAACCTGTGACACTTATACTGTGATGCAGATACCCTGCGGCACACCGATGCCATGCCGACCGGCGATCACCCCGTACACTAACACTATCCTGCACGCTGGGGGCAATTTTACAACTTACCAAAGCCAATTTACCTACAAACCTTTGGAATGTGGGAGGAAATCGGAGCACCGGGAGAAAACCCACACAGGTCACAGGGAGAACGTATAAGCTCATTAAAGACAGCACCCGTAGTCAGGATCGAACCCAGGTCTCTGGCGCCGTTAAGATAGCAATGCTACCACTGCGCCACCGTCTTTAGGGAAGGTCCCCGAATAAGCCCATTCCTCACTCAAAGGAGACTTTACGTTTCTCTGCTATGAAGCAGGCAGACAGCTCAGCAGCTATTACACATATTGAAACCCACACTTTTATTAAACAACATTAAAAACAGGAAAACCTGTGACACTTAGAATTTCGACAAAAATGGCCTATTTCCCTCCGGGAATGAATAATGTTCTATCGTATCGTATGTTCATTGCCATTCTATCTGGGAAATGACGACATTATCAAGGAGATTTTAAATCCAGTGTGAATCCCTCAGTGCTCTTTGAAAAGAATTGTAAATAAAATTACATGAAAAACCATCGATTCAGAATGGTAATCATTTTAAATAACTGGGTGGTAATCTAACCATCACCCAAAGAAACAACCATAAGGAAAGAGAGAAAAGAAAGAAAAGTGCTGGAGTTACTTAGAGGGTCAGGCAGCATCTATGGAGAACATGGATAGGTGACCTTTCAGATTAACTGAACATCACTTATCCATGTTCTCCAGAGATGCTGATTGAGCTGATGAGTTATTCTTTGTGTTTCTTTTGTAAACCACCATCTGCAGTTTGCTGCATCTTCTTGGTTCTTCTTGGCTTCCTGGTCCTCCAAAAATATTCCAAATGGAATTTAAACTGAAGGTGGTGGAGGGTGGACTTAAGCAAAAAAAGGATTCTTGGAGAAGAAGAGCTACCTTAAATTTAGTTGCGTCTGGTTGGGTAACTATGGTAGGGTGAAGACTATTCCATGCTTTAATTGTGCAGGGAAAGAGTGAATTGCTGTACACATCTGTCTTGGTAGCTGGTATCTCAAATTGGATCGAATGCCCTTGTCTGCTCCTAATAATGCTCCTCGAAACAAGCAGCTACACTTATCTATCCTGCGTGTAATCATCAGGATAACCCTAGTCATATCCAATTTTGCACATCTCTAATATTACACAATTCATTATACAGAAAAGAAAATGCTGGGTTATTGGACTGAAATTAAGTTTAAATTATTTGCTATCCCATTACGCCAAAAGGAACATCTGCTGAATCCAATCCACTGTTATGTTGAATTTATTTTTGAACTTAAAATGGCAGAGGATGTCTCTACGTTTGTGGTGCTTTGTGGTACTCCAGAAGATAAATTGAAAAGCTTATTAATACACAAGCAAAAGCTATTAATTTATAATAACCACAGTGAATCGCATTCCCTTGGAAACTGAGATGCATTGACTAATAGTGCAGATAGCAAGTTATATTGGTGGTGCAAAAGATATCACTGTCAATGTTTAGTTTAATTTAGAGACACAGCGCGGAAACTGGCCCTTTCGTCAACCGAGTCCACACCAACCAGCGATCCTCTCACATTAACACCATCCTATACAAACTAAGGAGATCTCGGAGAAAACCCATGTGGTCACAGGGAGAACGGACAAACCCCGTACAGACAGAATCCGTAGTCGGGATCGAACCCGAGTCTCCGGTACTGCAAGCGCTGTAAGGCAGCAGCTGTACCGTTGTGCCATCGTGCCGCCCAATGTAACTGGAGGGTTACATGTTACATGAAGGTTGTGAGCATTTGGATTATCTGCATTCCTTAATATAATTTACTGCATGAACAACATTTTTTGTAATAGTCTCTGCAATGAGGAAAACTGCTGAGGTTTATAATCACAGGCCATATGTTTATTTACCTGGTTCTCTCGCTTTCCCGCTTGTACTCTTACCTGGAGCAGTGTCCCATGGATCTGGTTTTGGCGAATACACGGATGTGTGGGAGCAGGTAAGGTTTCCATCAAGGACTGTGCTGTCAGAAGGATGCGATCAATTGCCACAAAGGGAACCAGGGCAAGAGCGGCCATCTCACGGGATCGATACACTGGAGAGTGACCACATCTGCAAGATAAACAACACTTTAGAGAGACTGATGAAACACAGATGCTTGCTCACAAATGGCACCAAGCAGTAATGAATGATGGCTGCATCTGAGCACAACTGGGACAATTTGGGTACATTCATTGTTGAATGCCAAGGACAGAACTCCAGTAAATTTACAACAGAGCTTGTTCATCAATGTATAATGATATACATCAGGCTTTTAATTCAGCACTGAAACATTTTGCAACATAATTTAGATTTTCTCTGTAATTTGAGGAATCTTATTAAGAGTCTTAAAGAGGCATACAGCGTGGAAACGCCCTTCGGTCCAACCTGTGCACGCTGACCAAGATGCCTTGTGTTCACTTGTAGTCCCGCCTACCTGCATTTGGCCATATATTTCTAAACCTTTCCTATCCATGTATCTGTCCAAACTATGGACAGATAATGCCGCCCCGAGGTTGGCTAAGGACGTGGCCGATAGAGATCTGGCACAGGGACACACATACCAGGAAAACAACTGGCAGTTGGAGGAGGACACACCGCTAAGAACAGAGAGGGACCCAGCGTGGCGGGGGGGGGGGGGCACTGGAAAAACAAAGAGGGACCCAGTGTGGGGGTTGGGGGTGTGGGGGGGGGGGGCAGGGTTTGTGGTGGGTGGAGATGGTGGCGTTGAGAATGACGAGGGACCATCGGTTCTATTTTGAATACTTTTATAACCTTCTTGGCGCACTATGCACGGTGACTCTGTATATGCTGTGAATATACCAGCGTACATTCACTATACCAAGGTACATGTGACAATAAAATATCATCACCATTTTAAGCGGGGTCAAGGAAAGAGCATTCACATCGTGGCCCCGTTTCCACCAATCTTTCCACCACCACGCGGAAGAAGCACAAGAAGCGACAAGACAGACACCATTGTATGCGGATGTCGAGAAGCGTGTTAAGCTCTAGCTGAACAACTTCTAATCTTGTGTGTGGACTTTGTGTGTATTTGTATTTTCATTGCTCTGGTCACAGGTAAAGTTGCAATCCTCCGGCCACCTGTGTGAGGTTACATGTCCCCAGCCTTAGGTAAGGCAGCAAGTCCCCAGCCACAGGTATAAGCCACAAGCCCTGCAGCTTTCTGGGCAGGTCAACCAGAACTTCCCAGACAAATTTCAGAGGCCAAACTACCTGGAAGTGGTAATTATCATGATACATGATGGGAAGTTACATAGCGCTGAAAGAAAACTATTTTGTGCAAACAGATTCCTCGTGGCCTTCTATTCTCTTTCTAGATCCACGTTTGGCACGCTTACAACATCTTGATTTACCCTCTCCTCCTTCCACAATTGATGATTTTCATTGTGGATTTGGCCCGTGACCATCTCTGCTTAATAATTGCAATGTTTTTGAGTACCAATTGTTCAACTTCATTTGGGACCAAGTTGATGTAAAACTGCAGCGTCTGCCACTGTTTCAAAAGATGACGGGGAATTTCAAATAATTTAACACCTTATCTAACATTTTTTGTAAACTATTTGCGAGTAATGTTTTTGCTTGCATTCAAATCAACATGCTAAAGTTGAACAAACAGAATACAATACAAATCCTTAGAACACCCAGTGTTCTTAAAATGAAATACAAAAGCAGAAAACAGATTTTGTAGATAAATAAAGCAGGATTTAAAGAATCATATAAATTAGTACAGTTTGTGTTTCATAATATTATGTATAATATACAGAAACATTTCAGACTGAATAAAAATTTACAACACGATTTAAGGCTTTATTAAACATTAACATCAGCACCAGGCATCTTATTGAGCTTTTGAGAAATATGTAAAAACATAACAATGTTGTTTTCTACATGATAATCTAAAGGATGCTTTCATAAACAGTACTATGAAGAGGGTTACACAAAAAGCTGGAGAAACTCAGCGGGTGCAGCAGCATCTAAGGAGCGAAGGAGATAGGCGACGTTTCGGGTCGAGACCCTTCTTCAGACTGGTCAGGGATCAGGGAAACGAGAGATATAAACAGTGATATGGAGAGATAAAGCAAGAACAATGAGTGAAAGATATGCAAAAAAGTATTGGTGATAAGGGAGCAAGCCATTGTAAGCTGTTTCTGGTGTGAAAATGAGAAGCTAGTGCGACTTGGGGGGGGGGGAGATGGAGAAGGAATGTCAGGGCCCGAGGGAGAGGTGGGGGGGGGGGGGAAGGGAGCAGTCTGGGTTAACAGAATTGAGAAAATTCAATGTTTAAGCCCAGAGGATGCAAACTCCCCAAGCGGAATATGAGATGTTGTTCCTCAAACTTGCGGTGTTGTTCACTCTGGCCATGGAGGAGGCCCAGGACAGAGAGGTCGGATACGGAGTGGGAGGGGGAGTTGAAGTGCTGAGCCACCGGGAGGTCGGGTTGGTTATTGCGGACCGAGCGGAGGTGTTCGGCGAAACGATCGCCTAGCCTCCGCTTGGTCTCACCAATGTAGATTAGCTGGCATCTGGAGCAACGGATGCAGTAGACGAGGTTGGAGGAGGTGCAGGTGAACCTCTGTCGGACTTGGAATGACTGCTTGGGTCCCTGAAAGGAGTGGATGGGGGAGGTGAAGGGACAAGTGTAGCATCTCTTGCGGTTGCAGTCGGACTTGGAATGACTGCTTGGGTCCCTGAAAGGAGTGGATGGGGGAGGTGAAGGGACAAGTGTAGCATCTCTCGTCGGACTTGGAATGACTGCTTGGGTCCCATGTACTATGAAGAGTACTTTTGGTGAAGCACAGATAGTGTTGCAAACTTCAGCTGAATGGGGCAATGCATGCCCATCCTTCTCCACAGCAAGGACTGGCAGAATCTCTGTCAGCAGTGGCACTTGGTGTTTGCCTACTTCGGATTTGTGCACAGAACATTGGAGCAACATTCAAAGTTGGCCATCAGGATGATGTCACTTCCCACACCCCCACTTCTGGAATCTACTGCATTGCACTCCATTAGATACTCTCCCTCGTGAATCCCCAGATAAAACTGGTTGGCTTAGAAGATAGACACAAAATGCTGAAGTAACTCAGCGGGTCCGGCAACATCCCGGGAGAATAGGAATAGGTGACATCTTGGGTCAGAATCCTTCTTCAAACACTCAGGTGACATTAACAGTGTGGTAGCAGCGTAGGGGCCAAACCAACAGCACTTGCAGCAACACCAAGAGCACTTTGCACCTGATGACCAGGTGCTACCCTGCCGACAAGACGATGCACCATTCCCACATTCCCAATTGTTGCTGAACCGTGCTCATCTGTTCCAAACATGTATTTCTCCATTGCACACACAAAGTGAGACAAAGATTCACATCTAACCCTATGGGCTTTGAGCCAAAGTCCTAAAATAAACTTATCTTGAAGGATGCACTCGAAAGGCAGTGCATGGTTGCAGGGATGTGTGGAAAAAGATGCGATCTGTCTTTTCATAATTTTTCAGACTGAAGCAGACCGAAGGGTCTGAAGAAGGGTCCTGTCCAGAAACATTGCCTATCCATTTTCTCCAGAGATGCTGCCTGACTAGCTGAGTTACTCCAGCACTTAGTGTCTATCTTCAGTACGAACATTAAATTCTCCAATATAAGTAAAAAACCTTTCCTGCCATTTCCACCCTCTTTTCCCTGTGCCCCACCCTGGTGATACCCATTTCTCCCACTATCCCACCCCCTCTTTCCACTTTCACCATCCCCTTCCACCATATGCCTCCATTTGGCTTCACATTTCACTCCTTGTTGTCTACTTAACTTATGCCCTTTTGTCTCCTTTTCAACTCGAAGTTTTGTCCACCTATCAGCCAAACAAAACCCTTTTCACCTGTATTCACCCATCACTTGCCAGGCATTGTCCCATCCCCATTTTCCAGCTTCTTCCCCCCCTATTATCATCAGTCTAAAGAGGGATCCCTGCACAAAACCTCCCCTATCCATGTCCTCTGGAGATGCCACCTGACTGGCTGAGTCACTCCAGCACGTTGTGTTCTTTTTAAACATTACAGATTGATGATCTTGAACTAGATCCCTCCACAAATGCTGCTTGAACTGCTTAGTATTTCCAGCATTCTTTGTTTTTAATTCTAGCTTTTGAACACCTGGAGTATTTTCCAATTATTGTTTTGCAAACCCTTTCAGGGGAATTTTAACCAGTTCCACTTTATTCACTAATTCAGTGCAGTGTTTCCTGAATGAGTCATTTGGTACTTCACATAACAGATACACAAAATGGTTTCAGATTTTGTATGAGCAACGAGATGATAAGCAATGGCTAATATGCTAAACGAGTTAACTGGAAAGGTCAAAAAGATGGGGTTCAAGCAAGAAGCATCGGCAACATGTCTTCTGAAATTGTTAAATGGACCTGAGGAATTTGAACAGAGAAGTGAGCTTCAATCTTCTCATAGTTGTCATGAACATGCATAGAACATAGAATAGTGCAGCACACAGACCCTTCAGCCTACAGCATCTATGGAAAACATGATGCCAGGATGAACTCATCTGATCTGCCTGCTCCTGATCCATACCACTCCATTCCCTGCATATCCATGTGCCTTCATAAAAGCCTCTCTAAATGCCACTATCAATTGTGAGTCCGCCACCACCTCTGAAAGCACGCTCCAGGAATCATGTGCTCCAAGAACTCCAGCCACATACTTGTTAATCCTTAAAATGTTTTCTGGATTGCGTAGCGGTGTAGAAATACATTGTGGAGGTCAACGTGCAGCAAGAATGGAGCTTTAATGCACAGTAAAGAAGGGATATCCCACACACTCAGTAAAGAAGGGCATTGGTATATCCCATACACTGCACCAGACCCATTAGTCAGTGGTGAAATTGGATGCCCAAGGATGACAACTGTTCCATTAGTTTAATTTAGAGATACAGCATGGAAACAGGCCCTTCGGCCCATTGAGTCCACACCAACCATCGATCACCCATACACTAGTTGTATGTTATTCCACTTCCGCATCCTGCACACTAGGGGCATTTTGCTGAAGCCAATTACAAACCTGCACTTCTTTGGAATATGGGATGAAACCGGAGCACGCAGAAAAAACCCACGCGGTCACAGGGAGAATGTACAAACTCTGCACAGACAGAACATAGCACGCTTGAATGAACATTAACAATTCATGTAAAAACATCAACTTAAAACTATTCAGCAGATAATTGCCATTGCCTAAATTAGATTGTTTCAATTATCAATGGAATGGAGGGGGATATGGATCATGTGCAGGCGGATGAGCTTATCTTGGCATTATGTCCAGATCAGAGATTGTGGGTCAAAGGTCCCGCTCGTGTGCTGTGCTGTTCTATATTCTATCCATTCAGTGTCACCTTGGCTGAGTCAATTTTGTGAGACCATCAAAGGTTATTTACAAAGCAGTGGCAGGCAGTCAGCTCGTCAATAACAAGCGATACCGTTCATGAAGCGTTAAAACCATAATCACGACTACCGTCATATTTTCAATGCAGTTAGCACTTTTATCCACATGTTGCTACATTAGAGCTCCACTGACAAGTTCTACAGAGCTGAGAGCAAAAATAAAAACCAGCAACGTGTTCAGGAATGACCACATATGCTGCATGACCTTTACTGGTGTACAGTTTCCAGAAGGGTCAGGGATAAATAATGGAAAATGGGAATGTTGCCAAGTGCTCTTGATCCAGAAACACTCTGTAGGAGGGCACTTTCAAAAGTGCTCACGTCATTACTTCTTACTGTAATGAAGAGCACATTAGTGGATGTGAGATACACGCATCGGTGGTTATAACCTTTCCAGATGACCAATATATTTTTATTTTGGACTCCTTGTAGTATTGCATCCTTTAAGTTTCTCATTACTGCTATTTGTTCTTCATCTATCCTTACTCCTCTTCTCACTTTCAAACATTACCCCAGCATTTTGCTTTTATAATGATAAGTATAATTTAAGTTGGAATCTTCAAAAGTCAGTCAGATAGTAAACAGAGGCAGACTCTCCTGGGCTTGCAGACTGATTTCTTTCGGGGGGGGGGGGGGGGGGGGAGGGGAATCAGTGCTCTGGCCCTCCTTGCCATTGCCCAGACACACCAATAAGGTTGAATCTTAGCTGCCCTCTGAAATGGAGCTGTTAGGGAAGTGCAATAAATTTTGGTCAACCCAGCGAAATCAAGTCAAGGTGGAAGAATAAACAAAATAACCCTGACTGTCCTGCTTCAGGATGCATCGTTTGCTATGTTTACAATAAGTAAATACTGTTTACAATCATTATGTATATTGTGGGTTGTTCATACTGCACTACCGTTCATATATTATTTTTTCCACTCGCTATATATATATAAAGTGATGTATACAAATTACAAAAAGGAAGCAGGCTATTTGGCTCCAGAAAATATAAATGTTTGCGTTGATGAAAGAAAGTGGTCCTAATCAAATTCATGCACCCGGTCCTCATTTCACTTCACTCCTTTTTCTTTGGTCTACCGGATTTAATTTTGGATATTGACAGTTTCTGCTTTGTCTACTAAACATGGAAATAAGTTCTGCATATTTAAAACTTTATGTGTGCTGACTCTCTCATGTAAAACTTTTTAACCTTGTAGCACATTTTCACAGTTAACACTCCTGCATTAGCTCGAAAATTGCTGTTGGAAATTCAAATGAAACATATTTAACCAAAGAGGGGTAAATTGTAGAAAACGTTCTCAGAGGGAGGAGTGGAAAGAGAAAATGTAGATGCATTCATGGGGAGGCTGGTCGAACATGTAAGGGAGGAGGTAACAGAGCTTCAGTGGCAGATTTATCTGAGGAAGCAGGTGGCCTTATTAGATTAACAGCAGTGTGGACTGGTTGAGCCTAGTAGCTTGTTTCTGTACCATACAACAGCACTAAGTTTCAGGTTGTCTGAGAGGCCTCATTAAAGACAATGCTCTTATGGGCCATCAAATCTACTCCGCCATTCAATCGTGGCTGATCTATCTCTCCCTCCTAACCCCATTCTCCTGCCTTCTCTCCATAGCCCTTGACACCCGTACTAATCAAGAATACTAAGATTAAATGAGAACTTACCAGTTTGAAGTTTGATCTTTATTTTGAGGAGTTACGATGAGGGATTAGGTGAAGAAGGCCCGCCAGAGCACCTGCACGTCATACTTGAAAGCAGCGGCGTGAACACAGTAACCACAGTCGAAGTGATATAGTAAGACTCAGAAGACTAGAACTACCAGATGATCTTTGCGATTATGAGGGTCGGGAGCGGAGGGCACGTAATCCCTCATCGTAACTCCTTATAAAATAAAGATCAAACTTCAAACTGGTAAATTCTCATTTAATCTTACTATTTTACTTCGGAGTCACGTGAGTGACTATGTGAAGATTCCAAAGCTCTGTGATTTCATGCCGTAGATACAGTTCCATACGACACACTGCCTTGGTTGACACAAGATAAATAAATAATAAATAAATGTTTAAATTATACAATGAACATTTTAAACAATAAAAGAACAGTAATAACCCCTCTTTCGCAGGGGAAATTACAAAGGAGAATTCAAAAGAACCCAAAACAGCAGGCCCAAATCTTTGCATTGCGAGGACAGGTTTGTCATAAACCGTGAAAAAGGTTCCTTAACTGGACTATCCTGCGGTGAGAATTTGGTCTAATGGCATGTCCTGTGCCTTTGCTGCGTACGTTGACACCGCCCTGGTGGAGTGATTTAAACACATCAGTGTCTACTCCAGCATAATGCAAACCTGTTTCGGCCATCTAGAATAGTTTGTACTGACACCTTTGTATGAGGTTTTATGTGGCTGATGGCCATCGCTGTTTCAGAGCCTCTGAGATTCTTGATGACCTTGATATATTGGCTCAGGTGCATACTACACATAGTCTTAGATCAATGGGGAAAATTTTAAGCTTATTTTGCTTCCAGCCATCCCTGGCCTGCTATGTTTGATTAGATCATATACATAAAACGTAATATTATCTACAGAAGAATGCATGCTGTCCAGTCGTAACATTTGCAATATCTGGACCCATAGTGCTGCCACTAGCACCATGAACATGATCACTTTGAGCGTTAACTTCGGGAAAGGCAGAGATGTAATTGGAGCCCATTGCCAAAGCGGTGTGAGAACTCTGCTCACATCCCAGATTTCCTAATATCTACATCTGGGAGTGTTTTGCTAAAATACCTCTTATGAATCGGGCCACCAATAGATGCGATCCGACAGAGTGTTGTCCGGACTCTTGCCCTAAATAGGAGGACGAAGCACTTCGAGCACTATAAATGGCACTATAGCTTAACTGCTGGTCAACATACAATGTAGCCAGGAACTCCAATACATCCAGTATGCCTGCAACTTATAAGATATATTTGACAGTAAACAGAATATCTCCCATTTCTTAATATGAGATACATATCGTTTTTTAATACTATCTCTCCAGGCCATCGTAATCACATCGATGGTCCTACTCGATAGTCCGAGTCCCTGGAACAGTCTGGTCAGATGATACAAATCAATAGATTAACACGCTCATGTAAAGGGGAACTCTCCTCCTGTCCCAGTGAGAACCAACAAATTGTTGTAATTGGGATAATCATGAATGCTGTGTCATCAGTCTCAGAACCAATGGGACCTTGCTGTGTGGACCAGTTAGGAACTACCAAATGCCTAAGCGTAGTCGTGCTCTATTTTGGTGAGACATTGATTAAATGAGGCAGAATGGGGAAAGCATAAGAAAGTACGTCCCCAACATAGCAAGAATGTATCCTCCGCTACCGCCCCTAGATCTGGTTCCCAAGCCGTGTTTAGGTAACTGGTGATTTAACCCGGATGCAACAGATCTATGTCTGGCAATCCATACCGGCTAACAATCATTTTGAACTTTTGGATTCATCATCCATTTTGTGTTTGTGATTGAATTTACGTGACCTGGTGTCTGCAACTTTCACATTATCTCTACCTGATAGGTAGATATCTGAGACCCAGATGTTTCTCGTAATGCACCAGTGCCAAATGAGGTTGTCACAGAATAATGACCTAATTCCACCCATGTGATTGATATGCAACAGCTGTGGTATTGTCAATCTGAAGCTCAACATGCAAATCATGCATTGTTGAGCAGAATGCTTTAGGCCACAGAATGCACCCAGCGATTCTACGTAGTTTACCCCATGCCTCTGCAGGGCTAATGCTTCTTTTACATTCTATCTGCCGCCACAGCCAGACTCAATATCGGTGGCTCCTCATCCTGAAGCACTCACATCAGTTTGTAAACTAAAGGTTATTGAGTCAGAATGTCTCTAGTACATCGCGAGACATTAGTTACAGTTTTGCCCATAGGCAAAGTACTGCCATGTTAATTAATCAATGATGAACCTCAAATAGCCAATCATTCTAAATGGTACTAATCTGAATTTAATTACATGGGTGAGGAACCTAACCTCTCAACAAGTGTTTGGTAGCTGAATATTATCCATCTTTCAGATCTATGGCTACCATATAACACCCTTTTGATGTTACAATACTGAATTTTTATTTTAAACCGTTTATACTGGACCTTAAGAGTTAAGTATGATTAGGCCCAGAATGACTTGACACCCACCATCGTTCTTTTGACTGGGGAATATTGGACACAAATTGTTAAGGCTGATATGCATCATTCACCTGTAGAGTTAGTGGTATTGAAAGCCCCAATACCTAACTAGGTGTATTTTGTACGGGTGGATGTACTTCCAAGATACCTATTCTAGATCCTCGGATACAGTCCAATATTCAATTACCCCTTCCTAATCTGAAAGGGTATGTTTTTTGAGGTGGCATCCTGGTCTCAGTTTTTGTCCCATCGTCCAAGTCTTTCCCTGGATATTAGAGGATCTGCGCAAGGCTGTGAACCGTGGGTTGAGCGTAGGCTGGATATTTATTCGTGAATATGAAATTCTAAAAAATGGGCATTACACAGCAGGGTCCATTTCCTGCTGTGTTTAGATAGTGGCCTTGTCATTTGCCCAAATGCTATTGTTCCTGCTCCTACCAGTTTTTTGGGACTTCTGCTGCCTTAACTCATGTGCCCTCATGCGCAGTTAACAGGTGTTTGATGTCTTGCGAAGTTTCCTCCATTATGAAGTCCTGGAACTGGTGAGAGGCCATTAACTTGCTAGCCAGATTGTTATCCCTGGTTTCACCGGTTCCCACTGGTATGGCAATTGCTGACCCCATCCGGCACACACGGAGCATAGCTCATGTGCTTTGGTGTGCGCACATAAGCAGTGACACCAACTTCAGGGTCAGATTCATACTGCCCTGGCTCTGCCGGTTGATGCTCACGGGAGGTCACACACAGAGCCCTAAACAAGGTGCTGCTGTGCTGGGTCCCCAAACTTCAGGGTCAGATTCATACTGCCCTGGCTCTCCCGGCTCATGCTCACGGGAGGTCACATACACAGCCCTAATGAGGTGCTGCTGTGCTGGGTCCCCATGTCCTGGCTCTCCCAGCTCATGCTCACGGGAGGTCACCACTTCAGGGTCAGATTCGTACTGCCCCGGCTCTCCTGACTCCTGCTCATGGGAGGTCACACACACAGCCCTAAACAAGGTGCTGCTGTGCTGGGTCCACATGCAGACTCGTAGGCCTATTATGCTTCATATGTGTACGGCTCTTCTGCTTAATGGACCTCTGTTTGAGGTTGCTGCTGAAAGCCGCTGGGGATCCTGGGGTATAACCCCGGCTGGAACTCCTCCTGGTTGTATTATTTCGGCAATGAGGTGTCCCACATTGTCTAGACATCCCCAATGTTCATTTTAGGAAAAGTCTTCTGGCCTCACTCATCAGAGTTGACAGACCTGGACAATTTACTCTTGGCCTGCCTCCCGACAGGAGTGGCCACAGCGCTTTAAAGCACCGGAGTTGCTGCTGCTGGCGGAACTGCCGGTGGCTCTAAAGTCGGCATCTCCAAATCCGTCGTCATCCGTTGACCGCAGCTACGAGTTCATCATGAGGGTTTTTTCTCCCTACTTTTGAGAACAAGCAAGGCTGGCAGAACTTCCTCCGCCACAACCTCAGCCTTAATGAGCTGTTGTTTCGTTAAATGCCTCGACATTACGATGACCCTGGCAAGGGTAATTACTGGATGCTGGACCTGACCACCGATGACGTGAATTTTTTTCAAGAGGGGACTTTGCCTTTCGCTGTCTGGACTGGGCTCCTTGCACCATCCGCACACCCTCATAATTACTCCAGCGCCGCCTTCAGTTTTTTGAACCAGGCTCCCAGTTATAGTTTGGGAGATAGGAATAATTTAGCATAGAATGTCCTTTTCTTACATTTGTACAGCAGTTTTTTTTTAAATGAACTAAATCCCTTGGTGAGCATAGAATAATGCTCAGTGTTTGTGGATCCGGGGTGGAGCAGATGGCAAGCGGGGATATCTCTCACCCGTTGTTGAAGGGATACAGTCAACCCTTGCTCCATCAGCTTGCTTCCTGCTTCCCATCCCTGCATTACACGCAGGCGGTGTAGCAGCAGAACGGACCCGGGATGCGTTCTCTCTGACCCCTATCCACCTCCCCATGCGGACTGACCACAGGTAGGTTTACTCTATAGTCGAGATACTCGCCTATTTTCATTATTTTAATTTTTCCCCTTAGGAAAATGTCCCTGCTGGCTCCTGTAACCAGGACCTAAACAAAACCGGGACTTACGGGACCTAAGCAAAACCGCAGCAAGTTTAAAACACTTACCTGCAGGTGTTTTACTTACCGCTGGTGGAGCTGCGCTCTCCAGCCTGTCGTGCTCCAAACGCGTCGGACGTAATGACGCGCAGGCGCTCTGGCGGGCCTTCTTCATGTAGTCACTCACGTGACTCCGAAGTAAAATTATCTATCTCTGCCTTAAAAATATCCATTGACTTGGCCTCCACAGCCTTCTGTGGCAACTGTTTTTCATTTTCCATTGTTTTCAATCTGAACATTACTTTTCTTTACAAACAGCACAAGATTAGGACAGTGTTTCACTTTGGTACTTGTTTTTCAAGTCTATAGAATGCTATCAGTTTACGGACCAATATACTTCCTATAGTGCACAGCCCAATACCATCCAAAGTGTTCTGATGTTCACAAGTAGCTCTTGACATTTCTGTCCATGCCTCTTAAGATAAAATAATTCCAATAACTGTATCAACCACGATACTGCCATTAATGCTGTCCGTCTGTTGTCCCAAACTGCTATTTCTGTTGTGATTTGCGAACTTTGATAACATTACCTTCATGCTACTTTCCACATTATTGATGCATATAATGAACAGAAGTGTTCCCAGACAGTGCCGGATTTACCTACAAACTTTGTAGATTGAAGCCTAGGGCCTCAAAATCTAGGGGGCCTCCAGGAAGACGTGTATAATATTTTTGACACTGTCTTAGGCCTTTTTTAAATATGCTGTCACAATACACTGTAGTCTCTAAACAACCCTTCAGTAATTTTCCTTGCATTTCAGAATAAATCAGTTTTAAGCCGATAACTCGACACTAGCACTGGCAATAAATAATTTTTTTTAAAGCGCAGCTTTCAAGCCCCTTATCTCATTGGCCACGCTCGGCTGCACACCGGTGTCAATCTGGTGACACCGGGGTCCGGCAAACTTGCATACGTACTCCAGTAAGCAGCAATGGCGGGTGCAGGGGACATCTTTGAATACTTGCAGGCTTCAAAAGTCAAAACTCAGGGGTAAGTAGGAAAGTGCAAAGGTATTTGAACTGGGCAAGGAACAATGCTAGTGGTTGAGCTGATAATTGTTGCTAGAAACCTACTGTGTTGCCAGTAGTAAAACTAAGTTTATTTGTAGCATCTTTGTCAACGATAGGAAAAAGCATACTCGTTGTGTAAACGGTTTTTGGAAGCAGATTTGATTCAGATTTGATTCAGATTTTGAAATATAATTATCAATAAGGGACAATACTTCAAGAAATATTTCCCAAATATTACAGATTTTTTTTTTCTTCGCTCAAGTGGATCCCATTTGGTGAGAACGTCCCTTCATGTTTTCCTTTCTAATAACTGTTGAAGATTAATTTTACTTTTTATTTTCAGATTCTAATCTGAGCATGAGTAAAAGATTTGAAAGTGGTGCTGGCAAGCGCAAGAGAAAGAGACGTGAAGATGATATGGTAAAGAAGTTAAGACCAATCACTGCTTTCTTGAATCATCCACTGACAGAGGCAACAAGTGCCAACCAACGGTGAAGCAGATACATTGATACCAACACAAGGAAATCAGTGTGGTGGAGCTATCCAGCCAGCTACTAGCATTCAACCAGATGAAAACCTCCCTGAAACAGAAACAGCGAAGCAGGACGTGGAACAGCAAGCTGAATATGAGAAAGCAGCCATGATGCCGACTCAAAATGAAAATATAGAACTAATTCAGGAGTCACTTAATGGGCAGGGAGAGGCTAAAGAGTGACAAGAAAATAATGTGGATAGTCAGAATTTTCAGCTCATATCTGGTAGGCCAAGTGCAAGGTAGAGATGATGCCAAACATAAATCTACTGTAACAGACGTTGGTTTGTGGACAGAATTATCACATGAGGACGTATCCTATTGGGTAGAAAGGGACCCCTCTCAAGTTCAGCATCGTTGTGGACCATTTTCAAATTCCAAGCGAGTGTATAAAAAGCAGTCTAGGTTTTGCACAAAAGCTCTTTTTTATTTAACAAAAGTCAATGGGGAAACATATAGCTGAGAGTGGCTTGTGTATTCTCCCTCAAAAGGCCGGATATATTGCTTTGTTTGTAAACTCTTTCCAAACATTGCATCTTCTGCTACATCTTTAGCTTATGAAGGGTTTGATGATTGGCAAAACCCCAGTCTTATCCAAACTCATGAAAACTGAGAGAAGCACAGGAATGCCATGTTGACCTACTTAACAAGAAAGCAAGGGCAAACTTTAACTTCAAAGTTCAGTTATAGCAAAAGTTTTTCACAATGTTAATTTTAACATTTATGCATTTTTTTCAATCACTACGGTATGAGGGTGGGGGATTGGGAGGGGCCTCACAAGTGGAATAGCCTCGGGCCTCTCTGCATCTAAATCCGGCACTGTTCCCAGAACAAAACTGTGTAGGCAACTATAACTCATTTTCAAGCTCTCTGAAACTCCCCTCAATTCCACTTTGTTTCCTGATTAAAATAAGAGTCTTCCATTAACATTACTCCTTGGTGCTCATTATCCCATAGTCTCTGTTAAATCACTTCCACATATGCACATTTAACAGTTAAACGCGTGTAATTAACTACGTATACAAAACAAATGTTTGGTTTCACATAAATCAATATATCTGTGTGCCCATTAATGAGGAATACAGATACGCAGATACAAAATAAAACAGAAGCTCATGGCTGTAGTGATGCAGTCAACGACCTGCAACATTAGTATTGTAATTCTCCACAGAGAAGCTGCCTGACCTGCTGAATATTTCCAACATTTTTGTAAAGACAAGTAAACTTAGTGATAGGAGCGGAATGAGGCCATTCGGCCCAAAAAGGCTACTCCGCCATTCAATCACGGCTGATCTCTCTCTTTCTCCTAACACCATTCTCCTGCCTTCTCCCCATAACCCTGACACCCGTTCTAATCAAGAATCTATCTATCTCTGCCTTAAAAATATCCATTGGATTGGCCTCCACAGCCTTATGTCGCATCTGTTTTCCATTGTTTTCAATCTGAACATTACTTTTCTTTACAAACAGCACAAGACTAGATAGTACAGTGTTTCACTTTGGTACTTGGATTTCAAGTTACTCAAACCGATGTTGAATAAGCTTCCCCCTATGCCTCCTGCCCCACCCCCACCCTCTGAAAGCACTTTATGAATTTTATTATTCCAAAAGATAAAATGGGGATTAATGATGAAATACTTGAATTAAATGTTGAATAAATAAAGGATTCCTTCTGATATTAAAATTAAAAAATATATAAAGGAGAGTGACTAACTATGCCCAGAGTGCACTCTGTATCTAATAGCATTTATTGGTGACTCCCCTTTGTTAAGTCTTTGCTGCCTGAAACATGAAAATGAAGATTGTGAAAATTGGTCTCACTTAGTCCCATGCGAAAGGCTATCCCATAAAGATTCTGGTTAGAATTTCCACCAGTACATTAAATAAGGAATAAATGTGTCAACTTTCAAACACGGACATAAACTATGGGAGAGAAAGATAACAAAGAAAAAAGTAACAAGGAGAAGACAATTAACACAATTTATTGCACTTGCCATAAATGGTTCGCCATTTCAGAGGGCAGTTAAGTGTCAACCATATTGGTGGGCCATGGTGGCGCAGCGGTGGGGTTGATGCCTTACAGCGCTTGCAGCACCGCAGACGCGGGTTCGATCCTGACTACGAGTGCTGTCTGTTCTCTCTGAGACTGTGTGGGTTTTCTCCAAGATCTTCGATTTCCTCCCACACTCCAAAGACGTACAGGTTTGTAGGTAAATTGGCTTGGTATAAATGTAAATGTTTCTCCTCGTGTGTGTAGGATAGCGTTAATGTGCGGGGATCACTGGTCGGCGAGGACTCGGTGTGCCAAAGGGCCTGTTTCTGTGCTGTATCTTTAAACTAAACTAAATAATGAGAAGGCATAAAAAATTCAGTCACAAAGAAACAGGGAGAAAAAGTTAAAGCCCGAAGAGAAAACTGGGGACAAGAACCTGAGCTAAAGACTTAGATTTCCCCCAAATTACAATAAGTGGCACATGAGAGAAAATACTGTTCACCTGACCAGTCAGAAATGTGCTAACCTATCAGAAAGATGTGGAATAACATTATCTACGACCATTAAATCAAAGTACAAGTATAATTATTTATTTTATAACCAATGATGGTAACAGCAAGAACGGATTCCCAGCCAAATTAATTCTGGGCAGCTTGCATGTGGTAATTAACTACTGCACCAATGTACAGAATTGCATAAATGTTCTCTCAAAACATTGAGGACTGGTTGTGGCAATTTCCAAAACTATTAGAAAAGCTTTTATCCTTCATACATTTTTTGGAAAGATCATAGTGTATCAAAGAACAATTTTTTGGCCATTCTGGTTTTTGGTCATTCTAGTATTTCATTTGACAAACAATGGAAAGTGTTGGGACCACTGTTGTCAACAATGAATTGGACTTGGAAAATGAAAGCACAGTTTGAGTATTTGCCGATGGAATCGCAAAGTTGAAGAAATATTTACAGTTTCATTGCATTTCCAGAAAAGGTGTATCCACCGCACAGTGCCATTCTGCAAAATTTATAGTGTGTTGGCATTCAAGTTATTCTGCAGTAATAAAATGGCTACAGCTAATTTAAAAAATGTAACTTGTGTGAAGGAAGATAACTTCATTCATGTAAGATTGGATGTCAAATTTCCAAGTTGCACTGCACACTATCTCATTATAAAGCTGCTTAATAATGTGCAGCTGGAACAAATGATTGTAATAGTATAATACAGGAAACCATCTGATCACCCTTACTCAGGATTATTATTATACCCGAACTTCAAATCTACGTTATTGCAGCCTTTGCACTTTTTTAAAACCACACTTCTTCCCCAGCTGTAATGCTATATTCTGTACTGTGTTTATTTTGTGCAGGAAGGAACTGCATATGCTGGTTTATAACCAAACTAAACACAAAATGCTGGAGTAATGCTGCAGCAACTCTGGAAAAAAATAGATGATGTTTCGGATCAAAACACAAAGTCTGAAGAAGGGTTCCAACCCAAAATGTTACGTATTATTTTTCTCCAGACATGCTGTCTGACCCGTTAAGTTACTCCAGCATTTTGTGTTTATTTCTGTAGATTTTGTCTTTTTGCACTACCTGCTGTTCTCATGATGTCATATGATTATTTTCATATATGGTACGATCTGGCTGGATAGCACGCAAGACAAAATATTTTGCTGCATCTTGGTGCAGGTGACAATAATAAAGCAATACAAATACCAGATAATTGCATTGGTATCAGTGCTGTACCTGGGTATCAGTGCACATTGTTCCAGGCCCCAGTAGATACTCTATAAACCGATGTGTAAGCCTTGAACAATCAAAACTTTGATTCACATCTCTGCAAGTGTGGAACGGCCAAGTAAAACCAGGAAGCGTAGAGTGGCACGAGTTGCTGGTGGGTTTGGGTTAAGGACCAATTGCTGTGAATTAGTGAATGTGATATACAGTACCTTTTGTCAATGAGTTTGTGTGCCACTCCTGCATGTTACACAAATTGTGAAAGTGCCTAAAACATTCAAGGTTTATGGAATTAACTATCTTCACTATCCTTCATGGGTGGTTATGGCCACATCAGTAGACACAACATACAGAAACAGTCTATTAGGCCCAACGTCTTGCATTGAATCTCCTTTCTGTTTATCTCATCTAAATCAAGGCCTATGAGATTACTAATCAACCAGATAACCCATCTACCGCTCACTCTGCGGATTTGCAAGGAAATCTAACCTGCACATATTTGAGATGTGCGAGGAAATCCGAGGACCTGGAGGAAACCAGACCGAACCTGAGTGAATGGAACCGTTTCTTAATTCTTCTTTCTCCTTTCACAGATGCTGCCCGACCTGCTCACCATTTACAGCATTTTCCATTTTGCTCTTATTTCAGATTTCCAACATCTGCTGTTTCACTTTGTTTTCATAAGTGGCAGACCTCCAATAATGTTTGACAATCTTTTCTTTCCACACACAGATCATGACTGATATTTGCCAGTTGTTATTGAAGGTCAAATAAGTGAAGCAACAAAGTGTGCCTGCCTGTGTATATTGAAAATAAATCACCTGGAAGTCATGGTATTTTTTATTATTGATTACAATCGGTTCTTGTCATCGTGTCCTCGTCTTTCTCGGTCACGACTATCACTACTAATCTTACTGTATTGCTGGGCGTTGATTGAGTGCTCTGGAATTTAGAAGGATGAGAGGATATCTTATTGAAACATATAAGATTATTAAGGGTTTGGACACGCTAGAGGCAGGAAACATGTTCCCGATGTTGGGGGAGTCCAGAACCAGGGGCCAGAGTTTAAGAATAGCGGGTGTAAGCCACATAGAACAGAGATGAGGAAACACTTTTTCACACAGAGAGTTGTGAGTCTGTGGAATTCTGTGCCTCAGAGGGTCGGTTTTCTAGAAACTTTCAAAAGAGAGCTAGATGAGGCTCTTAAAGATAGCAGAGTCAGGGGATATGGGGAGAAGGCGGGAACGGGGTACTGATTGTGGATGATCTGCCATGGCCTACTCCTGTACTTATTGTCTATTGTTACTTGCACTTAGCTGATGCAGATAACCCATAGAATATCACATTGAGATTTCAGGGAGTCCCTGCTTTTGTTCAACCACAGAATGAAGAACCACTCCAGAACTATTCTGCTCAGACTACTCAGCTGAGGTTTATACATAGCTGTCTTTCTAGAGAAGCAAAAATCTAACCAGATTCAAATAACAGAAAAATAATGTTGCTACTGTGAAAAAACTAAAAAATAACTACGATTTATAACCTTATATTTATGATGCTTTTTCTTCACTCAACATTTGTAAACATTGCAATGGACCACAGTAAATTACTTTCTGTACACACAAGTGAAAAATAATCGTGCCATATGCCAATTATTCCCGCACTTTTGCCAGTAATATGGGTTATTAAAACAGTTTAAAGCCAATTTAAAAAATGCCAAAGACAAAACACGGAACAGTATAGCACAGGAAAAGAGCCTTTGGCCCACAATGTCCACGCTGATCCTTAAACATGATGCAAAGCAAAACTAATCTCCTTTGCCTGCAAGTGATCCATGTCCCACCATTAGTGCATCCATGCCCTTCAAAAAGCCTCTTACATGCCACTATCGTATCCGACTTCACTACCACACTGGCAGTGTGTTCCAGGTACTCACCACTCTGAGTAAATGCTGCACATCCCCTTTAAACTTTACTCCTCTCGTCTTAAAGCTATGCTCTCCAGTCCTTGACAGTTTAATCCAGAGAATAAGAATCTGTATTCTTCTGCATTATCTATGCCACTCACAATTTTACATACTTCCATTAGGTCTCCCCACAATCTCCGACACTCCAAAGTTTGTCCAACCTCTCCTTATAACTAATACTCTCTAATGCTGCCAGCATTTTGGCAAACCTCTTCTACAACCACTCAAGTGTACCAGGGGCGCTACCAGGGGCGCCATACTATTGGCAACCCCACCAACAGTCTGTTTTTTCATCTTTTTTTTAAATGTTTAGTGTGTTAAAAGTCAGTGTAAATGTTATCCGGTTTGTTTTATGTGGGGGGAGGAGGAGGTGTGCATGTGTGTGCGTGTGTGTGTGTGTGTGTGGCCAACAAGAAATTGTGAGCTCTCCCATGTTTTTGTTTCCGCCCCCCTGTCTGATGCGGAGAAGCTAAATATCCCCCCAATGCAGGAGCAGATCACCTCGACGCAGAGGGGCCGCTGCTGGCTACAGGAGTCAAGATCATCCCGTCAACAGAGCGCTCGAGGCCACCGACCGCGGGAGAGCAAAGAAGGGAAGAGATGGGAACTTTTTTTCGCCTTCCATCACAGAGAGGAATGTGGAGGAGTCTCTGTGATGGATGTTTATGTTAAAATCTGCTTTGTGAGTTCCGTTGCTTTTTCAAGTCAAGCCAACTTACATACACATACAAGATGTACAGTGATTTGAAAGTGACAAGCCTGCATTATTGTCCTAAACAACAGAACAGAACAGAACAGAACCAGTATTTACATTAAAAAAAAAGTAATTACGATACGATACGATAATACTTTATTGTCAGAGCAAGTCTGAAATTTGTTTTGCATCTCAGAAGCTCCGTTTGCAGCATCACAAAAAAAGACAAGAGGGGCGAAAGCAGACACGCACCAAGATATCAAGACAGGATCCCAAATTACCCACACGCAACAAGACTTTACAATAATAGAAGACATTTATGGCCCGTCAGCGTATGTTTGATCTGGGATTAAGCGGCCATGTTTATTTCAATGGGCATTTCAAAAGAGCCCCTCATTCTAACCTTTTTAAATTTGGAACCCTATATCTCCGGTTTGATGGTAACAAATTGTACTCACTATTCAGAACGTGGTTGGAGTCAAAGGAAATGTTAATGGCCATCCTTAGTATGTTTTTAAGATAGGATCATAGATACAATTTTTGTAGTGGTTGACCTACAATCTTTGAGCAAATTTTTATTTGCGCCCTGGTGAGATCAGAGTTTACAGTCCTGGTGGCCTGTGGGAAGAAACTCTGTCTCATACTTTCTGTTTTCACAGCGTGACAGCAGAGGCACTTGCCTGACCGTAGCAGTTGGAACAGTCCGTTTCTGGGGTCATAGGGGTCCTTCATTATCTTGCTGGCTCTGGATCTGCACCTCCTGGTGCATAGGTCCTGCGGGCGGGGGAGTGTAGTTCCCATGGTGCGTTCAGCCGAACGCACTACTCTCTGCAGAGCCTTCCTGTCTTCCAGAATGGTAGGGAATTGAGGAATGCTGTGGAACAGAGGGATCTAGGAATAACTGTGCATAGTTCCCTGAAGGTGGAATCGCATGTAGATAGGGTGGTAAAGAAAGCTTTTGGTGTGCTGGCCTTTATAAATCAGAGCTTTGAATATAGGAGTAGGGAAGTAATGTTAAAATTGTACAAGGCATTGGTAAGACCAATTCTGGAGTATGGGATACAATTTTGGTCGCCTAATTATAGGAAGGATGTCAACAAAATAGAGAGAGTACAGCGGAGATTTACAAGAATGTTGCCTGGGTTCCAGCAGCTAAGTTACAGAGAAAGGTTGAACAAGTTAGGTCTTTATTCTTTGGAGCACAGAAGGTTAAGGGGGGACTTGATTGAGGTCTTTAAAATGATGAAAGGGATAGACAGAGTTGATGTGGATAAGCTTTTCCCATTGAGGGTAGGAAAGATTCAAACAAGAGGGCATGACATGAGAATTAAGGGACAGAAGTTTAGGGGTAACATGAGGGGGAACTTCTTTACTCAGAGAGTGGTGGCTGTGTGGAATGATCCTCCTGCAGAAGTGGTGGAGGCAGGATCGATTTTAACATTTAAAAGTAAAGTGGATGGGTATGTGGACGGGAAGGGAATGGAGGGGTATGGTCTGAGTGCAGATAGATGGGACTAGGGGAAAATAAATGGTCGGCACGGACTGGAAGGGACGAGAAGGCCTGTTTCCGTGCTGTAATTGTTATATGGTTATATGGTTATATGGTTACTGCACCAGAGAAGAAGGATTGAAGGATCCTCAGAGAGACTCTGAATTTCCACATCTGCCTGAGGTGGTAAAGGCACTGCCTTGCCTTTCTCACCAGTGCGACAGTGTGTGTTGTCCTTGTCAAATCCTATGTGATGTGGACTCCCAGGTATTTAAAGCTGCTCACCCTATCCACAGTAGTCCCATTTATCTCCAGTGGCGTGTACGTCCTCGGTTGTTGAGCCCTTCTAAAGTCCACAATCAGCTCCTTAGTTTTAGTGACATTCAAGAGGAGGTTGTTGTTCTGACACCAGAGTGCCAGATCAGCCACCTCCTCCCGGTAGGCCTTCTCATCGTTATCGGAGATCAGGCCCACCACCACAGTGTAATCGCAAACTTGATGATGGAGTTGGAGCTGAATCTGGCCACACAGTCATGTGTGTACAGGGAGTACAGTAGGGGCTAAGGATGCAACCCTGGGGGGATCCTGTGCCCAGGGTGAGGGGGTTGCAGGTACGTCTCCCCATCTTGACCACCTGGGGCCTGACAGTGAGAAAGTCCAGGACCCAGGCACATAGTGGAGTGTTCAGTCCCAGTTCCAGCAGCTTCTCTGCAAGTCTGGTGGGGACTATGGTGTTGAAAGTTGAACTGAAATCAATGAACAGCATCCTCACATAGTCCTCCTACTGGCTGTCAAGATGAGAGAGTGGTGTGCAAAACCTGGGAGACCGCATCATTGTGGGTCTGTTTGGACGGTATGCAAACTGCAGTGGGTCCATGATTTTGATTTGCATAACTGACTTGGCAAATTAAATTCCTCGTATGTTGCAAAACATACTTGGCTAATAAAGTATTATTGTGATTGTGATTATGATTGTCTCCACATCCTTCCCGCAAGTCTGATGGAGGGTCCCGACATGAAACGCCACCTATCCATGCTCTCCAGAGATGCCGCCTGACCCACTGAATTACTCCAGCACTTTGTGATCTTATTTTTATAAACCAGCATCTACAGTTGCTATAAAGGACTCTGCACCCATTGACAGGGTGGAACAATGGCACAACAGTAGAGCTGCCATCTCACAGTACTAGAGACATGGGTTTGAAACTGACTAGTGGGTGCTGTTTGTGTGGAGTTTGTATCTCCTCCCTGTGACCACGTGGGTTTTCTCTGGGTGCTCCAGTTTCCACCCATATTCCAAAGATCTGCAGGTTTGTGAGTTAATTGGCTTCTGCATATTGCCCCTGCAGTGTAAGATGCAAAAGTGGAATAACATGGAGCTAGTGCACCGGTAATCGATGGTGTGGACTCGGTGGGACGGTGGGCTTGTTTCCACGCTGTATCTCTAAACTAAATTAAACAGCCTTATGTAGGCTTTATAACTTTTGTATGCATTTAAAATACACAGCTTAAATCAGGAACAAATACTTATTATGTGTATCTTTGAACAACTGGATTCTTTTTTACAAAGATGACTGACTTTTAACTTAGTTTAACATTTCGGAAAGTCCATCAGTGGGTTTATTATCCTTAAGTGATAATCATTTTTGTTCTGAAGATAGACACAAATGCTGGAGTAATTCAGCAGGTCAGGCAGGATCTCTGGAAAAAAGGGATGTATGGAACAAGTTGCCAGAGGAGGTAGTTGAGGCAGGGACTATTGCAATGTTAAAGAAACAATTTGACAGGCACATAAATGGGACAGGTTTAGAGGGATATGGGCCAAATGCAGGCAGGAGGGACTAGTGTAGATGGGGCTTATTGGTGGTTGTGGGCAAGTTGGGCCGAAGGGCCTGTATCCACGCTATATGAAAAGGCTGGGTAACATTTCAGGTCGGAAACCTTCGTCGAACTTCATTTTTTTCCTATTCTCCTAAAATTAAAGCTCTCATGAAATAACACTCTCAGTGTATTTTGGGTGCATTACATTGACCCATTTTCTTAGTGCGAGTCGAATCATGACTGCAAATGTGATGAGTGGGGCTGGGTTTGGAACACTGGCCAACCTGTTTGTGTGATGCTAAATAGCTGGTGCTTTGCCTGGGGCACAGATATCAAACCAGTTATTACAGTTATTGAAAACAGGTGAAATAACATTCTGTCCTGACCAAGGCAAGTCAAATAATTTAGGTTTAAAAAACTTAGCTACGAAAAAGATATTTTTCTTTGCCGTGAAACAAAATAGCTATTTGTCAGTATCTCTTCCATTTAACGAACACTTCATTATTTGTGATATGTCATAACGCCACAGTTAAAAGAGATACTGGTGCTTTGCATCTGGTGTCACTTTGCACCTGGGCTAAGTACAGTGCTTTCTGATAGAATTTCACTCAAAGTTCTTTCCATTTTTATATTATGTCAGATCAATTAACAATAATAACCGCATGGAGGTGTCAGTGGAAATTTCTAAAGAGCCCCAAATGCCCCAGCTGGATCCATGTGTTTCATTTATCATTAGTAAAGTGTAATGTAGCACAGAGTATCGGGAAACATAATAATGATTTATAGAGGAGAGGGAGAGAGAGGGCAGGGAGGGGGGATCGAGAGGAGTGAGTGAGGAGGGGAGTGAGAAAGGAGGGGGAGGGAGAGCGAGAGGGGTTGAGCGAGAGGGGGAGCAAGAGAGGGCATGGGGAGTGAGAGACGGCCGTGGGGAATGAGTGTGAGGGAGCGAGACAGAGGGGAGGGAGAGTGCTGAGTCAATGCATTGCTGCTATATCCTTGTAGCAACCAAAGATTAATTTCGACACTTATTATTCATGCAGTAAACCTATATGGTATTATGTTCATACACAATAAAAACAAGCTCACTTGTCCATCAACCACAAGTTGGTTGCAATTCATGATCCAGTGCAGCCACTGGCAGTTGTGTTAATTCTCCAAAGGGGTGAACCATCATTCAACCTTTGCCTCCTTATTCACAAAGCAACGTTGTTTGAACTTAAATGAGAGGCTGTCCTCATTTCTTCGTATCCCCAGACAAGACACTGCGAGACCACGAAAACAGACTTTTTGGATTTTTATGCATGATCTGATTACAGCTATGTGACCCTTTCCAGGTGACCGATTCTTTCTACAGTGGCATTGCGTTGAAGTAGTGGACCCAGTTGGTGATGGGGAGACAATCTGCGACAGCAGATTTTGGCCTAGTATTGCTCATCTCAAACGTTAAGGGCGGCACAGTGGCGCAGCGGTAGAGTTGCTGCTTTACAGCGCCAGACACCCAACGTTCGATCCAGACTGCAGGTACCATCTGTACGGAGTTTGTATATTCTCCCCGTGTCCTGCATTGGTTTTCTTCAGGTGCTCCGGTTTCCTTCCACACTCTAACAACATACAGGTTCATAGGTTAATTGGCTTTGGTAAAATCGTAAATTGTCGTGTGTGTGCGCATGTGCATGTGCATGTGCGTGTGCGTGTGCGTGTGTGTGTGGTGTTAGTCTGCGGGGATCGCTGGTTAGAGCGGACTCAGTTGGCCAAAGGGCCTGTGTTCCGTGCTGTATTGCTAAACTGAATCTCAGTCATAGCTCTGTATAAGATACAAAGCACAGGATGTAACTGTACAACTTTGCAGCAGACATGGGCATCATTAGCAGAAGCAGGGGAGCCTTTGGCGAACAGTGGACACCTGGCCAACCCAGACTTCAATAGATAGAGCTGCAGAGAAAAAACATCCCCTAAAAATAGAACATCCAGAAATACCGAGGCAGTTCATATACAGTGCAAACATGTTCTAAATATGTGCCAAGGACAAGACTTTATATTTAATGTTCATGGAATTTAAAAATTATTGTAACAATGAAGAGTACAACAGACTTGATGAAAGGGATCACTTGCGCTATCTCACAATCAGGCACATAATCACTGGTGTCTCAACCTACTTTTCTAAGTCTTTTGGAATAAAAAAGCAAGAAAGTGTAGTTATTTCTCATTAATATTTCATTCCATACTATTGTGAACATATGTGCACTGCATATGAACTACATTAGCAGTATTATTTGCAGAGTACACATTCCCACAGTTCTCTAGACAGCATTTGCACATCATTCTGAATTACTTAACCGTGCTTGTTTACTTACTGTACAACATGCACGCACACACATATCCATGTAATTCAAACTGCTTTTGTCAGTTTCGAAAACAAGTCTTGTCATGACAATGAAGCATACTTTACGAATGTTTTTTGGCCAGGTTAACGGCAATTGTCTGAGAGGCACTTTTACAATTAGTTACAATGAAAATGTTACATCTGCTCGCTAAACCATAATTCTAATTCCTAAAGCAATTAAGAGTGTGTGTTTTAATAACTCAGATGCACCAAGTGAAGTGAGAGTGTTTGATATTGAGGCATAAAGTCTGTCCTTGAGATATTAACCCTGTAAGGTTATGCAACGCACTTCATCACGGTCTAATTGCAGCTTCCACTTGATGGAAAATTCCACTTTTGCTGTAGTGGAACAATCTAAACCTCAGCACATTCCTGCCAGCCAACCAAAGAGAAAAGACAAGCAAAACTTTACCCACGCTGTTCCTATTTATTAGGAAACAGATTACTCTAAACAACCAAGCCACAGATTTGTTCTACTCCAATAAAAGGGAGATGTAGGTTAATTTAAATTTCTAACATCCAAATAATTTTTGGTTGTTAATTCTTAGACCACTCTCCAATTTAATTATAGTCTGAACTAAGTAAGTGATCTGCCCCGAGTATTGGTTTTAATTTTTACGGTGTTTCTATGTTCTCCATGTGACTTGCTGGATATTCTCCAGGTGCTCCGGTTTCCAACAGGATGGCTACAGGAAATGTTGGCCCTCGTGTGTGAAATAGTAGCAGTGAATGGACTGCTCGCTGGTCGGCGCGGACCCAGTGGGCCAAAGGACCTGTTTCCATGCTGTATCTCTAAAATCTAAAGTAATGCCTACCCTCCAACCATAATGAATCGTAAGATTAAATGAGAACTTACCAGTTTGAAGTTTGATCTTTATTTTATGAGGAGTTACAATGAGGGATTACGTGAAGACCCCGCCAGCATGCATGCGCGACATTCTTCACAGCAGTGGTGTGAAATCACAAATCACCAGAGTAGACTAATATAGTAAGATAAGAGAGAACTTTTATACCAGTTGAACTTTATAATATAGGGTTTTGGGAGCGGAGGGCACGTAATCCTCATTGTAATTCCTCATAAAATAAAGATCAAACTTCAAACTGGTAAGTTCGCATTTAATCTTACTATTTTACTTCGGAGTCACGTGAGTGACTACGTGAAGATTTCAAAGCTCTGTGATTTCATGCGCTGGAACGAGTCCATGCTCACACACTGCCATGCTAGGAACAGAGGATGAACGTATTTCAGACACAACACTGTGCTGAAAAACAAAGAAGGTATTTATTCATACCAAAATAATATATCCCCACATTGGATAATTTATTTTACAGAACTCAAAATTTCCCCTGCAAACGTGTCAGGAGCGGCCACGGGTTTATTATAAAAGCGTTGAAAAGTCTGTTCATTGCTCCAATGCGCTTTGGCCAGGATGTGGTCCATAGGAACTTCCATCATCCTAGCCGCCGATGTAGATGCAGCCCTGGTGGAATGAGATTTGAAAACATTAATATCCACCCCCGCTGCATCTAATACCACCCTTAACCATCTGGATATGGTTTGCACCGTGACTTCATGGTGAGGGCGTTTATGGCTTATGAGTAAAGCTCTCTCCGTGCCCCTAAGAGTCTTAGTGACTTCTATATATTGTAAAATAAGTGTCACAATGCAGTGTCGACTATCTGCAGGATAGGCCAGAAATTCTAATTTTTGGCCAGATGAACCGGGTCGGTCTTGTTTAAGTAACCCCTGTATAAGAAAGGTTATCATGCCATTTGTGATATACATGGCGTCCATACTTAATTTGTGTAAGGACTGGACCCATTGTGCTGATACAAGTGCCATAATCATTACCATCTTGTATGTAAGTTTGTCCAAGGTGAGCCCCGTTATGGGTGTCCATCCTCGTAACATAGTTAAAACTATGCTATGTCCCATGTATGGGTGTATCTGGGCATGGGGGGAATTAGAGTTAAATATACCCCTCATTAGTTTAGATACTAGTGGGTGTGATCCTATAGCCAGGTGATCACTCCCTCTGCCCAGATAATTAGTTAGGGCATTCCTTGCACAATTAATGGCACTGTAACTCAATCCTTCATCGAAATGAAAGGTAGCCAGAAACTCCAGCACTTCAGTGATGGTGGCTGAGACATATGTAGTGTTCGTCCTGGTGCAGAACACTTCTCATTTCCTGACATATATCAGGTACTGTCTTCTGGTGGACTCCCTGCACGACGCTGAGATGGCATTGATCGTTCTGTCGGAGAGTCCGTATCCCAGAAATGGCCTGTTCAGAATCTGCAAATTAACAAATTCATGCAGTCATGGCACGGATGACTATCCCCTGTAATGGGATGTACCAACAAACTCGGCCGTTTGTTTATCCGGATGCAGGGTTCTGAGGCCATCTTCTGTACTGCTGGGAACCATGGTTGGGTAGGCCAGTCGGGAACAACGAAAATACCCGTTGCGGAGTCTTGTTTAATTTTCTGCAAGACCCGACTGATGAGGCAGAAGGGGGGAAATGCATAGCAAAACAAATCCCCCCAATGCAGCGAGAAAGCGTCCATCGCTGCTGCCCCAGGGTCTGGTTCCCAAGCAACATATGTTGGTAGTTGGTGATTTAGTCTGGATGCAAAAAGGTCGATATCCAGTGTCCCATAATGTTCTATAATATCTGTAAACACTTTCCGATCCAACATCCATTCTATGTTGTCGTTGAATTTGCGTGACCTGGTGTCTGCCACTGTATTTAGCTTACCTGGAAGGTAGGTGGCTGAGATCCAAATCTCTCTTTCCAGACACCAGTGCCAGATATTATTAGCCAATTCATCACTTGATGTCGACTTTATTCCACCCATATGATTAATATAGGCCACCCATATGTGGTATTGTCAATTTGTAACCTTATATGCAACTGGGGCATATCTGAACAGTAGGCCCTGAGTCCATGAAATGCTCCCAGCATTTCTAGATAATTAATCCCTAGAGCAGGGTTAATTCTTGTGCACTCCATCTGCTTACACAACTTGTGGTGGTATTAGTTGCTCCCCAACCTGGCATCAGTCTGTAATGTAACCAAGGGATTCATGATAGTGATGGGGTTAGAACAAAGCTGAGCATTTTCTATCCACCAGTTTAATTCTGATTTTGCTTTCCCTGGTAGTTTCATAGGCCTATCAAAATGGCCTGCATGATTTTTGAGAGCTAAGATTTCTGCTCTTTGAAGGTTTTGATAATGGAGTGGTCAAAATGGTGCTGCTGGGAACACAGCCACTAATTTCCCAATCACTCTGGCTACTTGCCGAATGATGGTTCCCTGATGCCAGTGAGGCTTCTGCATGCTTCTATCAAGTCCATCACTTTGTTAGGTGGCAAGGTGATAGACATTTGCACAGAGTCAATAGTGAACCCCAAATAATCCATGGTAGTGGAGGGTTCCAATTTTGATTTATGTGGATGTATGATAAATCCCAGCTTTTGAAAAATAGGTTTTGTGGCTGATACTCAAAGTCAAGTCAAACAAACGTTATTGTCATTTAGAAATACATTGATATATGCAGTTCCAAACAAAATTACGTTACATTTGGCTCCCTGTGCAACACGATAAATTAACAGAAGGATAGGCATGGATAAAAAGGATAAAAGGATAAATAGACAATGGTGGCAGCCCATTACATGGCATTCAGGAGTCTGATGGCTCGTGGGAAGAACCTTGATGTTCTGCTCCTTATGCTGCGATATCTTTTTCCCGAGGGCAGCAGAGTGAACAGACCGTGATGGAGATGTGTGGGGTCTTTTATAATACTGCTGGCCTTAGACACGTAACGTTTGGTCGCAATATCCCCGATTGAGGGGAGAGAGGTCCCCATGATTTTTTCTGCTGGCCTCACCACTCTCTGCACAGACTTCCAGTCGGAGGCTCTACAGTCCCCAAACCAGACAGTGATACAGCTGGTCAGAATACTCTCTATGGTGCCCCTGTAGAAAGTAGTTAGGATGGGATGGGGGAGATGAGCTCTTCTCATCCGGCGCAGAAAGTGCAACCGCTGCTGCGCTCTCTTAACTGTTGATGAGATGTTATTCGACCAGGTCAGACTGTTAGTGATCTGCACCCCCAGGAACTTTGTGCTACTGACCACCTCCACATCGCTGTCATTGATGTGAAGTGGTGTGGGACTGTGCCGGGTTTTCCTGAAGTCGACGATAACCTCCTTTGTTTTTCAACATTCAGGAACAGGTTGTTCGTATTGCACCAGTCCACCAGTTGTTTCACCTCCTCCCTGTAAGCCAGCTCATTGTCGTCCCTGATGAGGCCCACCACTGTTGTGTCATCTGCGTACTTCATGATGTGGTTTGTACTAAACCTGGCACAACAGTCGTGAGTCATCAGGATGAACAGCAGTGGACTCAGGGCACAGCCCTGAGGGGAGCCGGTGCTCAGAGAGATGGTGTTGGAGGTGTTATTTCCAACACTCACAGACTGGGGTCCGTCAGTGAGGAAGTCCAGTAGCCAGTTACACATGGGGGTGCCGAGGCCCAATGGAACCAGTTTGCTTATCAGGTGCTGGGGGATAATGGTGTTGAATGCTGAACTGAAATCCACGAACAGCATTCGCACATAGGTGTTTTTCTCCTCTAAATGTTCCAGGCTCAGATGGAGTACGGAGGATATAGCGTCCTCTGTGGAGCGGTTTGGCCTGTAAGCAAACTGGTATGGGTCGAGTGTGGAGGGGAGTCTGGAGGTGATGTGGTCCCTGACCAGCCTCTCAAAGCACTTCATCATTATGGGGGTGAGTGCTACAGGGCGGTAGTCATTGAGACATTGTATGTTGGATTTTTTTGGCACTGGTATGATGGTGGCAGTCTTGAAACATAATGGGACGACAGCCTGGTTCAGCGAGGTGTTAAATATGTCCGTAAGGACATGTGCCAGCTGATCAGCACATTCCCTGAGCACCCGCCCTGGTATGTTATCAGGGCCTGCCGCCTTTCGTGCGTTCACTCCTTTTAAGGTCCTCCGAACATCCACTATGTCAAGACTGAGTGCCTTTTCCTCACAATGAGGAATACCTTTGCTTGCAGGTGTGTTATTTAATGCCTCGAACCGACCAAAATAGTTGTTGAGTTCATTGAGGAACTCAATATTGTCATCACAGGGTGGTGAAGCAGTCTTATAGTCCGTGATTGATTTGATTCCCTGCCACATGCGCCTGGTGTTCTTGGGGTCATGGAAGAAGCTCTGGATTTTCTGACCATGGGCACGCTTGGCCAGCCTGATGACTTGGTTCAGGTTGGCTCTTGCGGATATGAGTGCCACCACGTCGCCGGATTTAACCGCGGCATTACGTGCTCTCAGCATTCCACGTACCTCTGTGGTCATCCAGGGTTTCTGGTTGGCCCGTACAGTGATGGTCTTGGTGACACAGACATCCTCTATGCACTTCTCCATGTAAGCAGACACGGACACAGCATACTCCTCCAGGTTGATGTGTTGGCTGACAGTTGCAGCCTTCTTGAACATGTCCCAGTCCGTGCATTCAAAACAGTCCTGTAGTGTTGTCATAGCTCCCTCCGGCCAGACCCTAACCTGCTTCACAATAGGTTTTTCTCTGGTAAGCAGGGGCCTGTATGCAGGAATTAGCATCACAGAGATACACAGCAAATTTGGGATTAAGTGCAGGCTTGATGATGTTCTTTCTGTAACTGTTAATCTCGAACTGAGTATTACACAGTAATGCTAAAGCATCTTGTAGCTCTTCAGACAAATCAACCCCAACAGCTGTCCTGGTCACTGCTGTGATTTCAGCAGCCGGCAGTTTAAGGATCCTCTGGAGCTTCACCTCCTGGCTCCTTATAGATGGGCTCATGTTGCCCCAGATGGGGTTGTTCACTGCTGGTACATTGAGAGAGTTACAGTTCTCTGGAGCGAGATATTTCTCAGCCGTAGTATTAATGGCTTGCTCCTGCAGCTGGTTTGTGGCCATGTAATTTATACTGGCTGCCAGGTTTGGGTGTATCGGCAGTCCTTTTTGTGTTGGTACAGCATGTTTGTTTACCATGCCCAACAATTCTTCTGGCACCCCTAACACAGTTCGTTGTACAGCCATTGCCCCTTCTTCAGGGTCAGCCCAGCTCTGACCCCTAATGCTCCCCTGCGAAGAGGGTGAGACATTTGGCAGTCCTTGAAAGGATCCTGCCGTGGGTCTGCGAGGAGACCCACCGTGACTCTGCCCCTGCCTAAGCAGGTCACGCTGGAGCAACTACTCCACCAACCGCTCGATGCGGGAAAGACGCCCGCCGGCGCTATCTGCGAATGGGGTGTCTTCGGGTCCGGACCCAGCCGAGTCAACGGTCCCGTCCGACTTCTGGGTGGTTTTGCCGCCCGACCGCAGCGCACCTGCGGTATTAATCGGCGAGAAGTCGGGAGCTGCTGGTAACACCTGCAGCTCTGGAGTAACGGCATGCTGCTGGCTGCTTTCCATAGCAGCAGATTTTGCCGCTGCTCTCTTGGATTTACGCAACTCCGTAGTGCTTTTTCCTTTGAAAAACAAAATACACCCAGTCGCGCATTCTCACCAGACTGGTGAGACTTACCTTCAGTAAGCTTTTAACCTTACACTGGAGGAGCGGCGCTCCCCCTGACTGTCGCTTCCGCAATGCGTTCGGCGATATGTCGCGCATGCGTGTTGGCGGGGTCTTCACGTAGTCACTCACGTGACTCCAAAGTAAAATTTCAGCTAACTTGCACTAAGAGATATTCACTCATTGCCCATGTGATTGTTAATCTACAGCGACTGCAGGTCCAGCAAATTTTCATCCTTGTACTCAATTATTTCCATGCTAATGCTCCCAAACACCACAACATTCTGGAGCCCTACAATGTTTCAAAAACATCTTTCTCTCGTAATTTGGCCACTTGTACATCCTGCTTTAATCATTCTACTGTTAGAAATATAACCTTTGACTGCCTAAACACTAATCTCTGGAATTCCTTCGCTCAACATCTCTTCCCATCTCCTTTTTAGTTGATTCCAGCTCTTTGGACTAACTCTTGGTCACTGTCCTTCTTTTGGCTTTTTACCCAGATTGGTCTTAAAGCCCCATGGGCTAGTTTACTCGACTGAAGGTGTTTCATACATGCAAACTGCTGTTATACACTTTTGTAAAATTGTTGTTTCTAGACGTGTCTGTTCTTGTTTCCACAATTCAAGAAGGGTGGTATCTTTCGAGAGGGTGCAGAAGAGCTCACCACCGGGATTAGAGAGTATTGGCTAAAAGGAAAGTTTGGCCTAGCCTGGATAGTCATCTCAGGAGTGTTGGAGGCTGAGGAGCAACTTGTATATGGATAGGGCCGATAGTCAAGAGTTTTTTTCCCTATCCTGGGTGAAAATGTCACATGATGGAGGACATGCCTTAAGGTGAAAGGGGAAAAAAAGTTTAAAGAAGATGTGTGAGACCATTTTTTTTTTACACAAAGTGTGGTAGATGCCTGAAGCACAGTTCCAGGAAAGGTGGTGGAAGCAGATCTGATAATCATATTATCATCATATATCATATCATATTATATATATATTAAAACTCTGTGTGTGTCTGCCGACATCCGTCTGCTGCGTCTCCGCCCTTTGATTTCACGCTGCGCCAAAATGGGACCCTCTGATGCCGCCGTTTTTCCCACTCGGCCAGACGTCACGCTTGTGCATTACCAAAGGCGCTCCTCGTTACGTTTAGACGTCGTTACATACGTTTTTAATAAAATCCTTCCCCCCCCCCACTTTTTCAAAAATCAAACTGCTCTCGCCCATAGAATGTTGGTAAACATTCCATCGTGTGATGTCACGATGCCCAATGCTCTTTGATGTTCAATCGGAATGGATCTCATTTACATCTGCCTTTGCCCAGCCCCAGCCCCTCCCCCCGCAGCCTGTGCCCACATGTGACTGGGGGGACATTGACGGCTCGCGTTGCCTTTGAAATCTTTTCCAGAACATTCTTCCCCAACGGTCATTCGGACTTCGTTTCTCGACAGCAATCGATCTAAACGCTGGATTTCTGCCGCTTATAATTTTTCATTTGACACGTTTGTTTTGAAAATCTTATTATTTCGATTTACACTTTTTTCAAAAGGTAAACATAGACGATGTTTTCAATATTTATTTTTATTTGAATAATTCTTTTTATTAAGTTCTCCGTTATTTGCTCCGCCAAATTAACACACATTTTCCTGTTTTTTAATATTCTCTCTTTTTTCAAAGGACTCTACTTTGAAGAGGTCATTGCTTTTTTCTTTGCCGATTTCCACAGCCGTGTTTTTCAAATGTTATCTTTATTTTCAATTTAATTCATATTGAACAGAAAATTGTGTTTAAAAACCTTGCACTTATATCACTTGCACTTAAACCTTGCTCCCTCCCCTTTCTCTCTCTCTCCTTCCACTCTCTCCCTCTCCTCTCTCTCCCCCTCCACCTCCCCTCCCCCTCTTCCTCCCCCTCTCCTCCCCGCCACCTCTCCCTTTCCTCCCCTCTTCTCCACCACCCCTCTGCTCTCATCACCCCCTCTTCCCCTCTCCCCTTCCCCCACCCCTCTCTACTCCCCTCACCCCTCTCCTCCTCCCACCCCCTTCCCTCTCTCCCCCACCCCCTTCCTTCTCTCCACCTTCCCCTTCCCTCTCTCCCCCCGCCCCCTTTCCCCCTACCCTTCCACCACTCCCTCCAACCCCTTCCCCTACCCCTCTCTCCCTCTTCCGCCACTCCCCCACCACCCTGCCCTCCCACTCACCAACTTCCTCCACTCCCCCTACCCCTCTCCCCTCCCTCCCTATCTCCCCCACCCCTTTCCCCTACTCCTCTCTCCCTCTTCCACCACTCCCCACTCTTCCACCTCTCTGCCTTCCCCTACCCCTTTCCCACCCCACCTCTCTCCCTCTCTATCTCCCACTTCCGCCACTCTCCCCTACACCTCTCACCCTCCCTCCCTCCCCACTTCCACTTCTCTCTCCCCCATCCCCCACCTCTCCCCCTCCCTCCCCCACCGCTCTCTCCCCTCCTCCCTTCCCTCCCTCCACACTCTTCCCCCTCTCTCCGCTCTCCCCTCCCTCCACATTCTTCTCCATCCCTCTACATCTCCCCCTCCCTCCACTCTTCCCCCTCTCTCCCCTTCCCCTCCTCCCTCTCTCCCCCCTCCCCCACCCCTCACTCACCCCCTCCCTGAACCCTCTCACACCCTCCCCCAACCCCCCTCCTCTTCCCTCTCCCCTCTCTCCATCTCTCCTCACCTCTCCCACCCCCTCACTCCCCCACCCCTCTTTACCCCCATCTCCCCCCCACCCCCTTCCCCTCGCTCTTGCACCACTCCCTGCTACCCCTCTCCCACTCACTCCCCACCCTGCCCCTCTCCCTCCCCCTCCCCATCCCACCTCTCGCCCTCCCCTTTCTCTATCTCTCCCCCTCTTCTCTCACCACCTCTCCCTTCCCACCTCTCTCCCTTTCTTTTCTATCTCTCTCCCTCCCCCTTCACTCTCTCTCCACCTCTCCCCTACCCCTCTCCTCTCCCCTCCACCTCCTTTTCCTCCCCTCTTCCCCATAACCCCCTACTTTCACCTTCCCCTCTCCTCTCCCTTAGCCCACGCCTCTCTACCCCCTCGCCTACCCGCAGGGACATGCTCCCCACCCTCCCTCCCCTGCAACCGCATGTTGGGGGAACAGACCCAAAGGGTCTGAACTTGGTCTAGTATATATTAAAAGTGTGTGTGTGTCTGCCGACGCCCGTCTGCCGCGTCACCGCCCTTTGATTTCGCGCTCCGCCAAAACCGGACCCTCGGACGCCGCCGTTTTTCCCCACTCGGCCAGACGTCACGCTTATGCGTTACCAAAGGCGCTCCTCGTTACGTTTAGACATTGTTACGTACGCCATTTTTAATAAAACCCTTCCCCTCGTGTGATGTCCAATGCTCACAGGTGTCCAATTGGAATTCTGCCTTTGCCCCATCCCCAGCCCCCCCCTCCCCCGCCTGATGTTCCAGCACGTTCCATTGTCTGATGTCACAATGCCATCCCTCACAGACGTCCAATTGGAATGGATCTCATTTACATCTGCCTTTGCCCCAGCCCCAGCAGCCTGTGTGGAAGCGCTTGATCACGTGTGTGGGAATAGAGAAAGAGGATTGGGGGTGATAGGGGGTGTAGAATAGATGGACTGCCCCTACCCCTCCTCCTCCCACCCCATCCCTCTCTCCCACACCCCCCTTCCCTCCCTCCACCCTCATTCCCTCTCTCCCCCCTCCCTCCACACTCTTCTCCCTCCCCTACCCAATCTCCCCCTCCCCCTCTCCCACACCTCTCTCTCCCTCCCCTCTCTCACACCTCTCTCCCCCCTCCCTTCCTCCTCCCCCTACCACTCTCCCCCTCGCTCCACACTCTTCCTCCTCTCCCCTTCCCCCTCTCCCTGCTCCCCCTCCCTCTCACCCCTTCTCCCACCCCTCTCTCCCACCTCCCCCACCCCTCTCACACCCCCTCCCCAAACCCTCTCTCAACCCCTCCACACCCCTCATCCCCTTCCCCTCTCTCGCCCCCCTCCATCTCCCTCTCTCACCCCTCCCTCCTCCCCTCCCACCTCCTCTCTCCCCCCTCCCCCACCCCTCTTCACCTCTACCACCCCTTCCCTTCGCTCTTGCACCACTCCAAGCTACCCCTCTCCCCCTCACTCCCCACTCTGCCCCTCTCCCTCCCCTCCCCACCTCTCGCCCTCCCCTTTCTCTCTCTCTCCCCCTCCTCTCTCACCCCCTCTCTCTCTCCACCTCTCCCCTACCTCTCTTCCTCCCCCTCTCCTCTCCCACTCCCTTTCGTCCCCTCATCTCCCTAACCCCTCTACTCTCACCTTCCCCTCTCCTCTCCCCTTCCCCTTACCCCACCCCTCGCTACCCCCCTCACCCTCCCTCAGGGACATGCTCCCCCGCCCTTCCCGCCCCCCTGCAACCGTTGGGGGAACAGACCCAACGGGACTGCACTTGGTCTAGTATATATATTAAAACTGTGTGTGTGTCTGCCGACATCCGTCTGCCGCGTCTCCGCCCTTTGATTTCGCGCTCTGCCAAAACCGGACCCTCGGATGCCGCCGTTTTTCCCACTCGGCCAAACGTTACGCTTGTGCGTTAACAAAGGCGCTCCTCGTTACGTTTAGACGTCGTTACGTACACCGTTTTTAATAAAATCCTTCCCCCGCCCCCCCATTTTTTCAAAAATCAAACTGCTCTCACCCATAGAATGTTGGTAAACATTCCATCGTGTGATGTCAATGCTCACAGATGTCCAATCGGAATGGATCTCATTAACATCTGCCCCAGCCCCGCCTCCCCCGCCTGATGTTCCAGCACATTCATATTGTGTGATGTCACAATGCCATCCCTCATAAATGGCCAATCGGAACGGATCTCATTTACATCTGCCTTTGCCCCAGCCCCAGCCCCAGCCCCAGCAGCCTGTGTGAAAGCGCTTGATCACGTGTGTGCGAATAGAGAAAGAGGATTGGGGGTGATAGGGAGTGGGGAATAGATGGACTGCCTCTACCCCTCCCCTTCCCTCACTACCACCCCACTCTTTCCCCTCTCTCCCCCAACCCTCCCCCACTCCCTAAAACACTCTACCCCCTCCCTCCCCTACTCCATCTCACTCCTCCCCATCCCTTCCCCCTCCCCCACACCTCTCTCACCCTTCCCCATAAATCTCTCCTCATCCACCCCTCCCCCCTCCTCCTCCCACCCCATCTGTCCTTCCCTCTCTTCCCCACACCCCCTTCCCTCTTTCCCCCTACCCCTCTCCCTCTCCCTCCCTACTCTTCCACTTCTCTTCCCCTTCCCCGCTTAGTGTGTGTGACTCTGGGGGCGGGGACGCTTAGTGTGTGTGACGACACACGCCCCTCCCCCGAACTCCAGACGAACTTACAAAGGACCCACTGTGTGTAACGACACGCACTCCTCCCCCCCCCCCCCCCCCCCCAAAGCTTTAGTGCGTGAGACGCAGTCAGCATCTGAATGCTCAGCTGTTTTTCAAATTCTTCATCAACCGTCATTCTGACTTGGTTTGTAAAAATCAAAGTCCGGATTTCCATTTATCTCCAGATAAGAATCTGCTTCCATAGTTAATTGTCATAGACAGCACATTTTAATTTTTCAGTCGTTTGTTTGGCAGTGAGACATCATTTTGAGACAATTTATCTTTCTGTCTCCATTTAATTTATAATTCTTAAAGAGTGCATTTCATTTAAAATATTATTTTTTTCACATTAACATTTGATTGAATTTCATCGTTAATTTCTTTATTTGTTTTTAATTGAATTGTTTCTCATTTAACTTTGCGTTATAACTTTTAAAGAGTGCATGCGACCCGGCCCTGCTCCCCTGCCGCTGTGGATTAAATGCGCAGAAAGATCGAGAAAGTTCTCCAGATCAAAGATTCTACAGCTGCATTCCGCTATAGCTTCTTTGTTCTTCAGATCTTGGGGCAGCAACTCCTCACTCGCTGAACTTTCTCCTCACAGCCGGCACAGCTCGCGAAGCCCCGCCCCCTGCGTGCCCCTCCCACCCCCTTCGTGCTCATTCAGCTGTGGGTTGCCATAGAGTCAGAAGCCGGTGCTCCTTTGCTGTCAACGCTCGCTCCTGGGCAAACGCGTCTTGCCTTAACGACTTTAAAAGGCTGTTGTCAGTTGGTTATTATCAACGGCTGCAGGCGTTGCGAGGCTGAGTTACGTCAACCCAATCCCCCTCCACACCCTCCTTTCCCCTCCCCCCCACCCTTCCCACCCTCTCCCTTCCGCCCCTCTCCCTTTCCGCCTCTCAGCCCCCCTCTCTCTCCTCCCGTCTCTCTCCGCCCATCTCTCTCACCTATCCTCCTCCACCCTCCCCTCTCACCCACCCTCCCTCCTCCTCCCCTCCACCCCCTCTCACTCCGTCTCTTGCCCTTCTGTCTCTGCCCCTTTCTCTCTGTCCCCATTCTCTCTCTGCTCTCACTCGCTACCCTCCCCCCCCCCAGACGTTCCTGCGAGTTGGGGGCTATGCGTCAGTGGATAGGGTGGTTATGGGGTAAAAGGAGCAAATTAATATTAATATATCAAGGGGGGTAGTTAGCGTGTGTGCGGGGGGGTGTTAGTGCGTGTGTCGCCGCATGCCACACCCCCGCCTCAACCACATGTTGTGTGTGTGTGTGTGTGTGTGTGTGTGTGTGTGTGTGTGTGTGTGTAACGTATCTCCTAGAAAACCAGAGATTTTTACAATTTCAATTTAACATGAGTTCAGAAATCCACTCCTTGATCAATTATCTCCCCAGATTTTGAATAAAATTGATCATAAAAAACTCAATTTTTAAAATATAAATGCCGCTCATCAGCTGCTGACGTCACAATGCCCACCAATCCAGGCCCCCCCCCCCCCCCCCCGCCGTTGTGGATTAAAATGCGCAGAAAGATCGAGAAAGTTCAGCAGAACAAAGATTCTACAGTTCCGTTCCGCTACAGCTTCTTTGTTCCACAGATCTCGGGGCAGAGACTCCTCACACGCTGAATCTACTCCTCTCCGCTATAGGATCACGCGCTTAAACTTCTCATCACTGTTGGCGCAGCTCGTGAAGTCCCGCGCGCTCATTCCAGCTGTGGGTTTCCAGAGTCAGAAGCCGCTTCTCTCTCTCCCTCTTCATTTCACAGCCCGGCTCCCCCCCTTCTCTCTACTCACCTCCTCCCCACTCCTTCCTTCCTCACTGCTCTCTACCAAAGATTCTATACACAATCGTCTGACCCCCCCCCCCCCCCCCCGGGCCGGCTCTGTCACGCTGGCGGAAGCCACAATCGGTTGGTCCCCCCATTGCTTTTCACTGCACTCAGATCACTCCGTGCCTCTCGCTGCCCCGCCTCCCTACCCCCCCTCTCCCCACCCCCCTCTCTCCCCCTCCTCCTCCTTCATCCCCAACTCCCTCCCCCCCTCCCTCCCCTAAAACCCCCTTCCCCCTTCACACCCATCCACCCCCTCCTCCCTTCCCTCCACCTCCCCTCCCCCCACCTCTCCCCCTGCATTCCCACCCCCTCCCCTCTCTCTTCATCTCTCTCTCTCCCCTCCCCCCTCCCTTCTCTCCCTGTCTCCTGCCCTTCCGTCTCTGTCTCTCCCCATTCTCTCTCTGCCCTCACTCTGTACGCCCCCCCTCTCCCTAGACGTGCCTGTGAGGTGGGGGCTATGCGTCAGTGGATAGGGCAGTTATGGGGTAAAAGGAACAAATCAATAATATTAATATATCAAGGGGGGTAGTTAGTGTGTGTGGGTGAGGGTGGTTAGTGTGTGTGAGACACAGCATGCCACCCCACCCCCCTACTCGAAAACCAGATGCCAAAAACGCGTAGGGATTTAACTTATGAGTTCAGAAATCTACTCCTTGGTCAATTATTTCCTGAGATTTTGAAGTTACAAAACTAAAATTTTAAAATATAAACGGCGCTTGCCAACTGCTGACGTCACAATGCCCAAATGCCCAGCAATCCACGCCCACATGCCTCCAGGCCCCGCCCCCCCCGCCGCAGATTAGAGGCATAGAAAGATTGAGAAAGTTCTGCAGAACAAACGTTCTACAGCTCCGTTCCGCTATAGCTTCTTTGCTCTACAGATCTTGAGGCAACGATTGCTCACGTTCTGAATCTACTCATAAGTTCTGCAGAAGAAATAATCTATAGCTCCGTTCCGCTATTGGATCACACGCTGAAGCTTGTCATGACTGGTAGCGCAGCTCGTGAAGCCCTGCGCGTTCATTGCAGCTGTGGGTTTCCCCAAGTCAGAAGCCGCTTCTCTCTCCCCCCAAGCTCTCTCGTCTCTCCCCCCCCCCCACGCTCGCTCTCTCTCTCTCCCCCCCCATGCGCTCTCTCTCTCTCTCCCAACCCCCTGCCCTCCCCCACCCTCCTCTAAACACCCCCTCCACTCCACCACCACCTCCCCCCCGCCCGCCCCCCCCCCCCTGCAACCGCACGTTGGGGAAACAGACCCGACGGGTCTGCACTTGGTTTAGTGACTTTTAAAAGGCTTTTAAAAAGGCACATGAACAGGCAGGGAATGGAGGGATGGATCATGTGGAAGTCGAAGGGTTTACTTTAATGTGGCATCATGGTTGGCATGAACATTGTGAGCCAAAGGGCCCATTCATGTGCTGTTCCATGATTTAGATATTCAATGGAAGAACATGTTCGAGTAGCAATGTCATGGCAATATCTTGATTTTTAGCTCTGTGATTATATTCTTGGAGACACGGTAGTAATTTATCTAGAAAGTTAAAACAATTTACAGCCTAGTTCTGTAAAATTGATATATTAAGCTATAAACACCGTTATTGCAAATTACTGTTAGCAGCATTTGAAACCACGAGCTCACCAGAGCCAGCATCATGAATATAATTTTGTTCAATGATCTACATTAATTATTTTCCAATTACAGAAGTACTCTCTATGTTGCATACTCTTAAAAGTTATTCATATTAATAAAAACATTCTAGATTATTTAAGCTAATCAAATATTAGTGGCTTTGAAATTTTATGACTTCTGCAAGTATATTAATCATTGCCATTCTGTATTAAAAATATAAATTGTTTCAGAAAAAATTGTTTCAATAAATTGTTTAAAAAGAGTAAAATTGAGAACATGCACTTTCACTTGGATTCCAGTTGGTATCTATATACTTTTAAAAGTGTGTGTGTGCGTGTGCTTGTGTGTGTGTGTGTGATTTTGCCTTTGAAATGTATTTTCTCAAAAACCAGACACAAATACGCTGAGATTTTTACATTTTTCGGTAGCTATTTAACTTATGATTTCGGAAATCGACTCCTCTCTAAATTTGATCAATTATTTCCCCAGCTTGATTGTACGTAAAACAAAACGAACAGTTTGTTTTAAATCAAACCGCTGCGGCAGCTATGGACGTCACAATGCCACCCCCCCCCCCCCCACTTTCCGACACCCTTCCCTTCCCCCCACTCACTATCCACTATCCTCCACTCCCCCCTGATCGGCTGGTCGCCCCACTGCTTTTCACCATCCTCAGATCGCTCCGGCCTCGCTCGCGCCGGCAGGCTCACTCGAGACCACGACCACCCGCTCCACCCTCTGTGATGACCCTGAGATAACCGGCTGGCTCCGGGGGTAAAGAGAGGATGCGCCGAGGATGCGAGGCCGAGGAGCTGAGGCTGACTCCGAGGCTGACGGCTGCTGGGCGGCTCTACCCCTCTCCTCCCTCCCTTCTCCCCCCCTTCCTTCTCCCCCTCCCCTCTTCCATCTCCCCCTCCCCCCATCCATATAACATATAACCATATAACAATTACAGCACGGAAACAGGCCATCTCAGCCCTTCAAGTCCGTGCCGAACAACTTTTTTCCCTTAGTCCCACCTGCCTGCATTCATACCATAACCCTCCATACCCTTCTCATTCATATGCCTATCCAATTTATTTTTAAATGATACCAACGAACCTGCCGCCACCACTTCCACTGGAAGTTCATTCCACACCGCTACCACTCTCTGAGTAAAGAGGTTCCCCCTCATGTTACCCCTAAACATCTGTCCCTTAATTCTAAAGTCATGTCCTCTTGGTTAAATCTTCCCTATTCTCAAAGGAAAAAGCTTGTCCACATCAACTCTGTCTATCCCTCTCATCATTTTAAAGACCTCTATAAAGTCCCCCCTTAACCTTCTGCGCTCCAGAGAATAAAGACCTAACTTATTCAACCTATTTCTGTAACTTAGCTGTTGAAACCCAGGCAACATTCTAGTAAATCTCCGTTGTACCCTCTCTATTTTGTTGACATCCTTCCTATAATTGGGCGACCAAAATTGTACACCATACTCCAGATTTGGTCTCACCAATGCCTTGTACAATTTTAACATTACATCCCAGCTTCTATACTCAATGGTCTGATTTATAAAGGCTAGCATACCAAAAGCTTTCTTTTCCACCCTATCTATATGAGATTCCACCTTCAAGGAACTATGCACATTTAATCCCAGATCCCTCTGTTCAACTGTATTCTTCAATTCCCTACCGTTTACCATGTACGTCCTATTTTGATTTGTCCTGCCAAGGTGTAGCACCTCACATTTATCAGCATTAAACTCCATCTGCAATCTTTCAGTCCATTTTTCCAACTGGCCTAAATCACTCTGTAGACTTTGGAAATCCTCTTCATTATCCACAACACCCCCTATCTTCGTATCGTCTGCATACTTACTAATCCAATTTACCACCCCTTCATCCAGATCATTGATGTACATGACAAACAACAAAGGATCCAACACAGATCCCTGAGGCACCCCACTAGTCACCTGCCTCCAACCCGACAAACAACCATCCACCATTACCCTCTGGCTTCTTCCATTCAGCCACTGTTGAATCCATCTTGCTATTCCTACATTTGTACCCAACAGTTGAACCTTCTTAACCAACCTTCCATGAGGAACCTTGTCAAATCCCAACCGGGCATTGGAGGAACAGACCCAACAGGCCTGCACTTGGTCTAGTAAAGTTTAAAAATGAAATGTCCCTAAGAGTCACAAGGTAAAATAAAACAAAAATTACATTCTGAAATTGCACTATTATGTAGTGCAAGGGAAAATAGATCACACTGGAACAAGCTTTGCAGGAATCAGTTCAAAAGCAGATCTTATTTTCAAAATGTTAACTTTCTTTATCTTTCTCGATGCTGTTTTTTTTTTCATTTTCTTTGCAGTAACTTCTCTTTCTTTGTTAATTTTCGTACTGAGTTAAAATTGCTTAGAGATAAGTAAACATGTCAGTTATTAAGCAGCCCTGAAGGGTGATGGGACATTTTGAAAGAGAAGATGGACACAAAACGCTGGCGTAACTCAGCTGGACAGGGACCTCTGGAGAGAAGGAATGGGTGACGTCGAGACCCTTCTTCAGGCTGGGAATTCTGAATGAGAATTCTGTTCAGAAGAAGTGATATTGTCCTCCCTGAACACCTTATGTTAAACAATCGAAGGTAGACAAAAAAAAGCTGGAGAAACTCAGCAGGTGAGGCAGCATCTATGGAGCGAAGGAATAGGCGACGTTTCGGGTCGAGACCCTTGTTCAGACTGTTAAACAATCAGTGAGTTGTGCTGATGAGTGGGTGTCAACTCCTTGTGACCCAATGGATGAACTCAGTCAATTATAACCCATCACCAACTCAAATGCAAAGCTGCTGCAAAAACAAAACTGAATTTATCTGGTCCTATCCAGTCTTTTTTAAATGATTCATATTTCAGGCACTGACATTGCGGGTGGTCAGTGGCTGTTGCCATTCTGAAATTGCCCTTCAATAGTAGTGATGAGGGACTTTCTTGAACCACGGTTGTCTTCCTGCTATTGGGTAGGGTTGTTACAGGATGTAGATGCTGTGATAATAAAGCAATGGTGATATCATTCTGTGTTGGGAAAATGTGCGACTTGGCATTCCCATGCTGTCCTTGTGATTGCCTTATTGCTATACGATGCGCATTGGTGAGTGTGCTGTTGGAATAGCCCAGACTAGTTACTGCTATGCTTTACACTGTACACTGCAGACATGGTGTGCTGATGATGCAGAAAATCAATGTTTCCGGCGATGAATGGGTGTGGGCTGTTTTGTCCTGGATTGTACTGAGCTGGTGTAGGAAGGAACTGCAGTTGCTTGTTTAAACCGAAGATAGACACAAAATACTGGAGTAACTCGGTGGGACAGGCAGCATCTCTGGAGAGAAGGAATAAGTGATGTTTCGAGTCAAAGACCCTTCTTCTGCCTGATCAAACAATCAGTCTGAGGAAGGGTCTTGACCTGAAATGTCACCCAGAGATGCTACCTGTCCCGCTGAATTACACCAGCATTTTGTGTCTATCTTTGTACTGAGCTTCTTCAGTGGTCTTTGGGCAGCAATTATTAGGGAAGGTGGAGTGTATACCAAGATGCTCCTTGACTCTGACGTGCAAATGGAAAGTTATCACCCAAACTGCCCCTCCCCTGGTACTTTCCCCAGCAACGACAGGAGAAGTAACACCTGTCCTTACAAACCACCACCTCCCTCACCTCCATACAGGGACCTCAGCAGTCCTTACAAGTGAGACAGAAGTTCAGGTGCACATTCTCTAACCTCATCTACTGTATTCAGTGCTCCTGATGTGGCCTCCTGTACATCGGTGAGACAAAGGGTGGACTTGATGACCATTTTGCTGATTGCTTGCTCTTGGTCAGCCTGGACCTGATGTATCTCCCGGTGGCCAACCAATTTAATTTGCCTTCCTATTCCCATACCACACTTTCTATCCTGGGCCTCACTCTGGCATGAGTGGCCACACGCAAACAGGAGGAACAACACCTCATGTTCTGCTTGTGTAGCTTACAACCCATCAGTATGAACAATGGATTATCCAATTTTAGGTAACATCCCCACCCCTTTATATTTCCCCTTCTCTTTCCTGTGGTCCACCACCCCAGTGTGCACTCATTTCACCCACAATCTGCCCACCTTTGTTCACCTCCTCCCTCCGTCCCCTTCCATCGAAATCCCTCCCCCTGGCTTTACATTTCATCCCTCTTCTCTACTACATGGCACCCATTTGCCCATGCACCTGTCGAATTGTCGATTAAACATAGCGATAGTACCTGCCTCAACTAACTCCATAAGAACAGCAGCTCATTCCATATACCCACCACTCTTTGTGTAAAAAGGGAATTTGAACCAGCCCGTTCGCGGAGCTCAGATTCAGCCGCGGGACTGACTTACTTACCATCACCCGGCGGGGTCACAATATCAGAGGCCTCAGCGCAGAGGGAGATCAAGGAGGGAAGAGACAAAGACTTTGAGACTTTTGCCGTCCATCACAGTGAGGGGGTGCCTGGTGAACTCACTGTGGTGGATGTTAAATTTGTGTTTATTGTGTGTTTTTGTTATTTTTATTATATGTATGACTGCAAAACACGAAATTCCGTTCAGACCAAAAGGTCTGAATGACAATAAAGGATACTTTTACTTTTTTACCTTAAATCTCTGATCTCTGGTCCTCAATTTCCCTACTCAGGGCAAAAGACAGTGCATTTACCCAATCTACTCCTCCCGTAATTTTGTACACCTGCAAAAAATCACCCTCATCCTCCAACGCTTCAAAGAACAAAGTCCAAGCTTGCTCAACCTCTCCTGATAGCTCAGGCCCTCTGGTCCTGAAAACATCCTAGTGAATCTTCTCTGCACCCTTTCCAGCTTGACAATATCTTTTCTATAACAGGGTTATCAAAACTGAGCACAATACTCTAAATATTGCCTTCACCAATATCTTATACAATCTTAGGGAGGTGTTGTTATTTCCTGTACCAAGTCTCCATCCCAATCCCTCAGAGTACATCAGACCAGACTAGATTAAGCTCAACACTCTGCTCAACTATGGCACTTGATTTTTTTTACCAACAAAAGGACCATCAAGTTCCTTTCCACCTCCTTCACATTGATATCCCCACCCCTCCCGAGCCACTTGCCTGTGATCAAAACGCACTTTGGCTTTGACACGTGGACATTCAGTGACTTCAATGCTTTCCTGGTATCTCATGCTCAACCACACATTATCTTACGAACAATCAAGACTCTGTTGCTCATAAATGAGATTAGAAACTGCTGGAAATCCTACAGCAGTGGAGGGGGAGAAATAGAGAGTTCACATTTCAGATTGACACAAAATGCTGGAGTAACCCAGCGGGTCAGGCAGCATCTCTAGAGAAAAAGAATAGGTGACGTTTCAGGTCGAGATTCTTCATCAGATCCTTAAGAAGGGTTTCGACCCAAAATGTCACTTATTCCATTTCTCCAGTGATGCTGCCTGACCCGCTGAGTTTCTCCAGCACTTTGTGTCTATCTTTGGTGTGAACCGGAAACTGCTGTTCCTTCCGAACATTCCAGATTAATGACTTGCATCAGGGCCATTATTCCAAACCCATTCAACACTAAATCTATCTTAAACAACATGCCTACATTTCTCATTTAATAGGCTCCAGGCTCCAACGTATTAAGACTGAAACTCTGTGTGCTGTGTTTAAGCCCATCCTTGGGTGCATCAATTTATCACTAAATAATCTAAACCCAAGGAACTGCAGATGCTGGTTTATCAAAGAAATACACAAAATGCTGGAGTAACTCGGTCAGGCAGCATCTCTGGAGAACATGATAACGTTTTGGGTCAGGACCCCTTCTTCAGACTAAATAATTTACAGCAGTTCGATATGCACTCTCCCTCAACATCTGTTCCTCCAATTCCATGCGCTCCTGTTTCCCCCTACCCACTGTGTCACCATAAACAGTTGTGTCTTCAGCCGACTAAATCCAAACATCCCCAAAATAACCTGACTTTTCATTTAACAGCTTTCTCAAATCTTGGTTCTTTGACCGTTCCTGATCCTCATTGCATTTCCATCTTTGGCTTCCCTCTGATTTCCTTCCCATTTGGCATCTGATTTCCCTCATTCTTGATGTTTATCTACAGTAAAGACAAGTTATAAAAAAAACTCTTTCACCTTATTTTCACAGTACTGACCACACTGTTCCGGGAGTGAGGTGAGATCTCGTCAACCTTTTAAATGTTTTGTCTAATTTTGTGTTCAATTGGCTGAGGACAGAAATATTTGTTTAGTGTCTCTCTCAAACCAGTTCAGCCATGATCTCATTGAGTGGCAGAGTCTAAGCTAAATGGCCTTCTATGGTTCACATAACTGTGGCTCAACAAATAAGGTAAAACAGCTTCAAAACTTAAATAAATTACTCTGTCAGCTAAATTGTTTGATCATAGCCCAGAAATGCAGTATGGGCACTGGAATAAGGTGGTGAGGCACTGGAGAAATGCAAATCAATTACTGTCAATGTTTGCAAGATGACATGAGAGTTCAAGTTAGACACCAAAGTGTTCCTGGGAACCAAGTCCCAGCAATTACTCTTCATGAACTAGCAAGAGAAAAACAAAAAGTTAATCTTATGATTACAGTGAAGATGATGTTGCCATTCAGAACAGAGTTCAGATCACTGAAATATATGGACCAAATGTCACCTGTTCATTGATCTGATGGGACAACATTTGAGTGGAACTGTGGACCGCACTACTCTGTTCACTCTCTGAACAATTAATCATTAATTGCAGTTATTTTTACATTGATTATGCTGATGACTAGATTTAGATGGAGCACAGCATCGATTGGCTCGCTCAGTTAGTCAGTACTGTATTGTTATTTGCGCTTTAATAGATTCCACTTATAAGTTGCTTGCACTGCAAGGTGGGAACAAAACACACAGAGGCACCCTAAATACAATGAACAACAGGACAATGATATCTACGTAACAAAGGAGATGGAGGGAAGAATATAACTGTGGGAAGGAGTTATTTGACGGTAGTGGTTTCAATGTCAAATCCAGTAGTTATGAAAATGAAGATGCAGAACATATTCCCCTGGGAGTAGAGCGTGAGTCAAAAAATGGAGAAGGATTGGGGTTGAGGATGGGAGGGGAAAGGGGGGGGGGGCAAAGTGTGCTATTCTTAAAAGGCCAGTATCACAACAATACTGAGAAAGCGTATTGGGATGTGCAGTTATAAAAACAGAAAGACAATGCCTCTTAACTAGGCATGAGCATGACTGGTCTGAGAAGGGCCTCGACCCGAAACGTCACCTAATCCTTTTCTGCAGAGATACTGTCTGACACACTGAGCTACTCCAGCATTTTGTGCCTATCTTTAGCATGACATACATTAAGGCATTACACACCATTCTGGTACAAGCACATTGTGAGGGACATGACCAAACAGGAAAACAACCACATATTTGAGACTATATATTGGTTAACCCTCAGGGAATATAGAGTAGGGAAGTAATGTTAAAATTGTACAAGGCATTGGTGAGACCAATTCTGGAGTATGGTGTACAATTTTGGTCGCCCAATTATAGGAAGGATGTCAACAAAATAGAGAGAGTAGAGAGGAGATTTACTAGAATGTTGCCTGGGTTCCAGCAACTAAGTTACAGAGAAAGGTTGAACAAGTTAGGTCTTTATTCTTTGGAGCGCAGAAGGTTAAGGGGGGACATGATTGAGGTCTTTAAAATGATGAAAGGGATAGACAGAGTTGACGTGGATAAGCTTTTCCCATTGAGGGTAGGGAAGATTCAAACAAGAGGGCATGACATGAGAATTAAGGGACAGACGTTTAGGGGTAATATGAGGGGGAACTTCTTTACTCAGAGAGTGGTGGCTGTGTGGAATGATCTTCCAGCAGAAGTGGTGGAGGCAGGATCGATTTTAACATTTAAAAGTAAAGTGGATAGGTATATGGATGGGAAGGGAATGGAGGGTGCAGGTAGATGGTCTGAGTGCAGGTAGATGGGGCTAGGGGAAAATAAATGGTCGGCACGAACTGGAAGGGCCAAGAAGGCCTGTTTCCGTGCTGTAATTGTTATATGGTTATATGGTTAATATCCATACAGACATGCATACCTGCAAAAGACATGTGTAGGATGGAACTGCAAATGCTGGTTTAAACTGATGATTGACACAGCGGATCAGACAGCATCTCTGGAGAAAAGGAATAGGTGACGTTTCGGGTCGACACCCTTCTTCGAAACGTCAACTATTCCTTTTCTCCAGAGATGCTGTCTGACCCCTTGAGTTACACCAGCTTTTTGTGTCTACCTTTGCATAAGATATATCTGATTTCTTTATAGGATCAAAGAAGCTGTTGAAATTTACTTGTTTTTTAAACTAGACACCAAACAGCATAGAAACATAAAAACTAGGTGCAGGACGAGGCCATTCGGCCCTTTGAGGCAGCACCGCCATTCATTGTGATCATGGCTGATCGTCCCCAATCAATAACCCGTGCCTGTCTTCTCCCCATATCCCTTGATTCCACTAGCCCCTAGAGCTCTATCTAACTCTCTCTTAAAGCCATCCAGTGATTTGGCCTCCACTGCCCTCTGTGGCAGGGAATTCCACAAATTCACAACTCTCTGGGTGAAAAAGTGTTCACCAGCACAAAATATAAAAACAAAATTAAAAAGGTGACACTTGTATTCCTCAATAAAAGAAATCCAATGACTTCAAACATGGCAGCACAACATTTTTACTTTCGAGACTTTAGAGATGCAGAGCGGAAAAAAGCCCTGTGGCCCACAGAGTCCACGCCGACCAGTGATAGAGTACCAGCATTCACCATCTTACACACCAGGGACAATTTACAATTTTACCGAAGCCAATTAACCTACAAACATGATCACTGGGAGAACGTACAAACCCCGTAAAGACAGCACCCATAGTTAGCTTCAAACCTGAGTCTCTGTCACTTTAAGGCAGCAACTCTACCGCTGCACCACTGTGCTACCCTTTCATTTGTCATTATTTCAATTTTTGTTTTGTTAAGATTTAGGCCTTCGTTTTGGATAGAACTACTCCTTAATGACGAGTGTTTTCATATTTTAATTACTCCTTTCCACGACAAGATTTGTGTTTTGTAATATCTAGTTCAGGATAGTCCTCCCAACTTGGCTGCTCAACATACTGGTCCAAAACAAGTCTGTACACACACACAGGATTTATTCCTAAACTGCTCCATTTTAGTTTGGGCAGTCTACATGCGGATAGAAGTCTCACATGATTATTGTAGTATCTTTGCTGCATGAATCTTTAATTTTCTGTTGGATAATGTCCCCTTGGATCAACACTACTGTTGGGACATAGATAATATCCACCAGCTCTACATCTTTAGTGGTACTTAGCTCCACCCACACCTTAATTTTCTGAACAAATACCCTTTCTCAAGATGCAGGAAGGAACTGCAGGTGCAGGTTTAAACTGAAGAGAGACACAAAAAGCTGTAGTAACTCAGTAGCATCTCTGGAGAGAAGGAAAGGATGATGTTTCGGGTCGAGACCTTTCTTCAGACTGCTCAATATTACATCCACTTCATCCTTTAACAGCAATGTTTTGTCCTTGGACATTCAGCTCCCAGCTTGGTCTCCCTGTTGCCATGTCTCCATATTGTATCTGAATCATACACAAACTTGCTTTTTCATCTGCACATATATATTTTCCGCATGCCTCCTCTTAATAGTGCCAGGACTTTTGCAAAGTTCTAATTTAAACTGCCTTTGCTGCTGGCTATTTAAGATGTTTACCCATAATGTTAACAGCAGTCATTGAAACTTAGATTCTTCAATCATTCATTCTCCAACTGTACTTGAAGGAGTACAAGACTGCCTTTTGAGCGTTCTCAAAGGGAATGTGACATACATTCTGACCTACACTCCTCTGTAACAGTATCCCCATAGTGAAACTACAGCCCTGTTGTGACTTATGTGTTTTTATCAATGACCATCTGTTTACCACTTCAAAATCTCCTGCTCTGTTTGAGTTTTTACATGTGAAAACACAATTATTTTTCCATTTGCTGTTGATGGACACTTTGAATGAATTTGATATTAGTGTCTAGTAAACCTCTGCTTCGTAAATGAACACAGTTTATGTTTAAATTTATTTTTGGTACAAATAACAAATCGGGCCTTAATAGAAATGTTTTGGTTATCACGAGACACTGGATTGGCTGTTGATGTTTTTCTTGGGGAAGGGGGGAAGCTGGGGGGAGACCTGATGGAAATGTACAAAATTATGAGAGGCATGAATAGGGTAGAGAAAGTGCAATGCTTTTCCTCAGCTGGCAGAGGTGTCCAGTTTAGTCCAATGTTCACAATGGGGTTACGCCACAGGTGAGGCATAAGAGGTTAGATGGATTCAAGAAAGACCCTTCCACTCACAGGACAGTGGAGGCAACAAGATCTTACAAGATTTAAGAACAATTTGGATGAGCACTTGAATCACTAAAGGGCCTGTCCACTTACGTGTCCTTGGCACGCAAATTACGCAACCCCGTGGTCGCGTTGAGCCGTGATGGTCCTGTGAAGGTCGGGCGCAATTACATGCGTACGCACAGCCGTCTGGAGCGCGTGACGCCATTTGAAGATGGACAAAAAAGCTGGAGTAACTCAGCGGGACCGGCAGCATCTCTGGAGAGAAGGAATGGGTGATGTTTCGTGTCGAGACTCTTCAGTCTGAAAAGAAGGGTCTTGACAAAAAACGTCACCCATTGATTCTCTCCAGCGATGCTGCCGGTCTCGCTGAGTTACTCCAGCATTTTGTGTCTATCTTCAATTTTCTTGGCCCCGATCTGGGAATAGAAGTGGCGGCGGATTCGGACCATAACGGCCGTGAGCCCCAGGCCGAGCTCGGCGATCATTTGCCTGCTTCAGCTGCTGTTGAAGGTGAGACATTGCGTCGCACCAGGGTCTTGGGCCTGTCCCACTTTAGCTGTCAGTTCCGCGACAGGCCATTGGCGCGCAAAGATTTTGTTCACTACAAAAATTTCGAAGCCCCGCACGATATCGCGCACAGCTACATACCCCTCCGTGCTTCTAAGTGGGAACAGCCCCGCGCGGCCATATGATGCCCGTACGCCTCAACGCGACCACAAGCCATAGCAGGCTGCAGACCAAGTGCTGGTAAATGAGATTAGTATAGATAGCTTACACCCCAGCGGTATGAATAGTGACTTCTCTAACTTCAAATAACCCTTGCTTTCCCTCACTCTTCCTCACTAGTTCTCTGACCAGTCTGACTGTCCCTCTGATTAAATTTTGTCTCTGCATGCTTCGTTGTAACCTTCTACTGGCGAACAATGATCTATTCTACATTTTCCTTGAACTTCATTCCCTTTGATGTCTCGTTTTCTCACCGTGTCTCCCTCTCCCCTGACTCAGTCTGAAGAAGGATCTCGACCTGAAACATCACCCATTCCTTCTATCCAGAGATGCTGCTCATCCCGCAGTTACTCCAGCATTTTGGGACTATAAACAGCTACAAAATGCACAGCATTTAAATTGATGAGCCAAAGGATATTCCGCCATTGAGTACTGTCGTGTTGCATCATAGTCACAGTTATACAGCATGGAAACTGGCCCTTTGGCCCAACTTGCCTACACCAGCCAACATGTCCCAGCCACACTATTCCCACTTGCCCATGTTTAGCCCATATCCAGCCAAACATGTCCTATCCATGTACCTGTCTAACAGTTTCTTAAACGTTGGGAATAGTCCAGCCCCACTACCTCTTCTGGCAGCTTGTTCCATACACCCACCACCCTTATGTGTAAAAAAGGTTACTCCTCAGATTCCTGTTAAATCTTTTCCCCTTCACCTTAAATCTATGTCCTCGGGTACTCAATTCACCTACTCCGTGCAAGAGACTGTGCATCCACCTGATCTATTCCTCTCATGATGGTGCCTGGTTCGGGAACAGCTTAGCCCAAGATCGTAAGAAATTGGTTGAAGATCTTGCCCAGATTTCTCACCACTGACTCAAGTTACACCTGTTTTTTAAAACTTTACTTCAGACTATAAAGATACAACATGGAATCTGTGCCAACCAGCGATCACCCCGTACACTAGCACCATCTTACACACTAAGGCCAATTAACCTATAAGCCTGTATGTCATTGGAGTGTGGGAAGAAACCAGAGCACCCGGAGAAAGTCCACATAGTCACAGGGAGAACGTACAAACTCCGTACAGACAGCACCTGTAGTCAGGATCGAACGATATAAAGGCAGCAACTCTACCGCCGCATCATCACTGTGATCAAAGACTTAATCAAAGGCTTGATTAATCAAAGATTTGTCCCATCTTGGGCATTTCTTCATCTCCCTACTCCCATCCAACAGAAGGTACAGAACCACCGGACTCAGGAACAGTTTTTTCCCATTTGTTCTCAGGGTTCTGAATGGTCCTTTCATACGCTAGACCACTGTCCAGTTCACCTCTACACTTCACGCTACAATGAGAACCCTGCACTCTGTATAACCTTTACATTTTTAAATAGTTTAAAATAATTTTGAGTATGAATTTTAAATAAAAATAAAAATAAATATGTTTTCGAAAGTAAACATTCTTGTTAACTGTCCAAATACCTCAATTTGCATTCTGCTTATTTAAGATCTGTAACCAGCGATTATATGAATATGAAGACACAAGAAACTGCAGGTGCTAGAATGTTGTTAGAATGCTGGAGGCAAAACCACTGGAAGCAAAATATAATTGTATGAACATGTCATGTTCATCATTGGAAAAGCTGAGAATTCGGCTTAAGATCCCATTCTGAACACAAATATATACACAATTTCCGATGACATCTCATTGCCTACAATGGGAAAAATCATTTGAAACATATGGGTACATTTTTAATAAGATTTGAGTGAACTGTTAGTCACATACATAAAGATTCATGTTGGGTAGTTTCTCAAGTTGATATAGAGGATGACGTCTCCAGAAATATTTTTAAGGAATATTTCAACACAAGTTGAATAAGATTACAAACCTTCATCTATAAACTGGATGCCAATATTCACTGTCCTTGTGTACATACTGCACTGTTTTTTTTTCTCCTTTAATAAGCAGGGGTCAACACCGCAATTTCCATCACTGTATTACTTTAGCTTGTGTTTTTAGTTTTAGTTTTGGAGATACAGCGCGGTAACAGGCCCTTCGGTCCACCGATTCTGCACCGACCAGCGATCCCCGCACAGTAACACTATCCTACACAACTAGGGACAATTTACACTTATGCCAAGCCAATTAATCTACAAACCTGTACGTCTTTGGAGTGTGGGACGAAACCGAAGATAGAAACATAGAAACATAGAAATTAGGTGCAGGAGTAGGCCATTCGGCCCTTCGAGCCTGCACCACCATTCAATATGATCATGGCTGATCATCCAACTCAGTATCCCGTACCTGCCTTCTCTCCATACCCTCTGATCCCCTTAGCCACAAGGGCCACATCTAACTCCCTCTTAAATATAGCCAATGAACTGGCCTCAACTACCCTCTGTGGCAGAGAGTTCCAAAGACCCACCACTCTGTGTGAAAAAAGTCCTTCTCATCTCGGTACTAAAGGATTTCCCCCTTATCCTTAAGCTGTGACCCCTTGTCCTGGACCTCCCCAACATCGGGAACAATCTTCCTGCATCTAGCCTGTCCAACCCCTTAAGAATTTTGTAAGTTTCTATAAGATCCCCTCTCAATCTCCTAAATTCTAGAGAGTATAAACCGAGTCTATGCAGTCTTTGTTCATAAGACAGTCCTGACATCCCAGGAATCAGTCTGGTGAACCTTCTCTACACTCCCTCTATGGCAATAATGTCCTTCCTCAGATTTGGAGACCAGAACTGTACACAATACTCCAGGTGTGGTCTCACCAAGACCCTATACAACTGAAGTAGAACCTCCCTGCTCCTATACTCAAATCCTTTTGCTATGAAAACTAACATACCATTCGCTTTCTTCACTGCCTGCTGCACCTGCATGCCTACTTTCAATGACTGGTGTACCATGACACCCAGGTCGCGCTGCATCTCCCCTTTTCCTAATCGGCCACCATTTAGATAATAGTCTGCTTTCCTGTTTTTGCCACCAAAGTGGATAACCTCACATTTATCCACATTATACTGCATCTGCCAAACATTTGCCCACTCACCCAGCCTATCCAAGCCACCTTGCAGTCTCCTAGCATCCTCCTCACAGCTAACACTGCCCCCCAGCTTAGTGTCATCCGCAAACTTGGAGATATTGCCTTCAAATCCCTCATCCAGATCATTAATGTATATTGTAAATAGCTGGGGTCCCAGCACTGAGCCTTGCGGTACCCTACTAGTCACTGCCTGCCATTGTGAAAACGACCCGTTTACTCCTACTCTTTGCTTCCTGTTTGCCAGCCAGTTCTCTATCCACATCAATACTGAACCCCCAATGCCGTATGCTTTAAGTTTATATACTAATCTCTTATGTGAGACCTTGTCGAAAGCCTTCTGGAAGTCCAAATACACCACATCCACTGGTTCTACCCTATCCACGCTACTAGTTACATCCTCGAAAAATTCCACAAGATTCGTCAGACATGATTTACCTTTCGTAAATCCATGCTGACTTTGTCCAATGATTTCACCACTTTCCAAATGTGCTGCTATCTCATCTTTAATAACTGACTCTAGCAGTTTCCCCACTACCGATGTTAGACTAGATGTCTGTAATTCCCGTTTTCTCTCTACCCCTTCTTAAAAAGATGGGTTACGTTTGCTACCCGCCAATCCTCAGGAACTACTCCAAAATCTAAAGAGTTTTGAACGATTATCACTAATGCATCCACTATTTCCGGAGCTACTTCCTTAAGTACTCTGGGATGCAGCCTATCTGGCCCTGGGGATTTATCGGCCTTTAATCCATTCAATTTATCCAACACCACTTCCCGACTAACCTGGATTTCACTCAAGTCCTCCTTTGACTCACGGTCCCCTGCTATTTCCGGCAGATTATTTATGTCTTCCTTAGTGAAGACGGAACCAAAGTAGTTATTCAATTGGTCCGCCATACCCTTGTTCCCCATGATCAACTCACCTGTTTCTGACTGCAAGGGACCTACATTTGTTTTAACTAATCTCTTTCTCTTCACATATCTATAAAAACTTTTGCAGTCAGTTTTTATGTTTCCTGCCAGTTTTCTTTCATAATCTATTTTTCCTTTCCTAATTAAGCCCTTTGTCCTCTTCTGCTGGTCTCTGAATTTCTCCCAGTCCTCTGGTATGCTGCTTTTTCTGGCTACTTTGTACGCATCATCCTTTGCTTTGATACTATCCCCGATTTCCCTTGTTATCCACGGATGCACTACCTACCCTGATCTATTCTTTTGCCAAACTGGGATGAACAATTTTTGTAGTTCATTCATGCAGTCTTTAAATGTCTTCCATTGCGTATCCACCGTCAACCCTTTTAGAATTGGTTGCCAGTCAATCTTGGCCAATTCACGTCTCATACCCTCAAAGTTACCTTTCTTTAAGTTCAGAACCATTGTTTCTGAATTAACAATGTCACTCTCCATCCTAATGAAGAACTCGACCATATTATGGTCACTCTTGCCCAAGGGGGCACGCACAACAAGACTGCTAACTACCCCTTCGTCATTACTCAATACCCTGTATAAAATAGCCTGCTCTCTCGGTGGTTCCTCTACATGTTGATTTAGATAACTATCCCCCATACTTTCCAAAAAATCCTCTTCCTCAGCGCCCCTGCCAATTTGATGAACCCAATCTATATGTAGATTGAAGTCACCCATTATAACTGTTTTGCCTTTGTCGCACGCATTTCTAATTTCCTGTTTGATACCATCCCCAACTTCACTACTACTGTTAGGTGGCCTGTACACAACTCCCACTAGCGTTTTCTGCCCCTTAGTGTTTCGCAGCTCTACCCATACCAATTCCACATGCTCCAAGCTAATGTCCTTCCTTTCCATTGCGTTAATCTCCTCTCTAACCAGCAACGTTACCCCACCTCCTTTTCCTTTCTCTCTATCCCTCCTGAATATTGAACATCCCTGGATGTTCAGCTCCCAGCCTTGGTCACCCTGGAGCCATGTCTCCGTGATCCCAACTATATCATACTCAAAAGAAGATCTCGGAGAAACCCATGCGGTCACGGGGAGAACGTACAAACTCTGTGCAGACAGCACCCGTAGTTTTTTTTTTTTAATTTCAAAATAGACTTTATTCGAGTAATAAATATATACATCAACCGTGCGAAAAAAATCCATCCAACATTTTCGGAGGCTATACAAATGTCTCCATACAGTCTATATACATTTTTCAAATTTCACGAATCGATCCCCCACCCGTGCCACTCATGTGGTCCCCCGGCATGGGATACCTTCCCTTGTTTTGAGGGGCGTCTCCACCATACAGTGCCCCCCATGTCCAGCAGCGGAAGGACCTTAGACTGTGGCCCTCCCCCACCGAGCCTTGGCGTTGGCTGCACCGAGCTTCAGTGCGTCCCTCAGCACGTACTCCTGCAGTCTGCAGTGGGCCAGTCGGCAACATTCCCCGACGGACATCTCGCTCTGCTGGGTGGTGAACAACGCTCGGGCAGACCAGAGAGCGTCTTTCACCGAGTTGATAACCCTCCAGCAGCACTTGATGTCAGTCTCTGAATGTGTCCCTGGGAACAGTCCGTAAATCACAGAGTCCTCTGTGACGGAGCTGTTTGGAATAAAGCGTACCAGGGACCCTTGCATTTTTCTCCAGACTCTTTGGGCAAATCCACACTCTGCAAAGAGGTGGGCAACGGTCTCCACTCCATAGCAGCCGTCCCGAGGGCAGCGTGCGCTGGTAGTGAGGTTCCGACGGTGCAGGAAGGATCTGACTGGGAGGGCTCCCCTCACCGCCAGCCAAGCCAGGTCTTGGTCAGCACCCGTAGTTGGGATCGAACCCGGCTCTCCGGTGCTGCAAGCGCTGTAAGTCAGCAACTCTACCGCTGCACCACCATGGTGCTTGTTGACATACTGCTGGGAAAGTTTATGCATATTAAGGGATTGTATATGGGAGCAGGGAGTCCATTAGCTCCTTGCCTAAATGAATAGAGGTCTCCTCAGTGTCTTCAAACAATGTGCATCAGAGCAGCAGTGTTTTGTTCTATTTGCATTTGAGACTTAACAGTCAGCTCATTCAATCATTAGAACAATTACAGCAATACCACAAATATAAACATGTAATAGTGCATAACGTTTTGCCCTCAAAGTAAAAATTTCTGTAATATTTGAAACTCTTTACATTCAGATCATTATTATGCCAAAAAACATAATTCTCAGTTGGATAATTCCAGGTGTTTTGAGGCTAGAACGTTCCACCAATGCAGCACTGATTTAAAGTAAGGGGGTATTTTAAGGTGTGGGGGGAAGGATTTAATATGAACAAGAGGGGGTAACTTATTTACATAAAGGGTGATGGGTGGATGGGATGAGCTGCCGGGGTAGGTAGCTGAGCCTGGTATTATTGCAACATTTAAGAAACATTTAGACAGGTACATGGACAGAATAGGGTTAGAGGGATATGGACCAAATGCAGGCAAGTGGGACTAGTGTAGATGAGACATGTTGGTTGGTGAGGGCAATTTGGGTTGCCAGACCTGTTTCCATGCTGTATGACTCTATATGAGTGTAAATGTTACGGTACTTCCGACCGTGATTCAAGGATACCATTCTGTCTTTCAAGATCACAATTATGTCTGACACCTTACCTTATGATTAAAGGCACAAAGGGTGCCAGGCTGAGAGACGAGCTTGAGCCATCCATGGGGGATGGATATAACCGGCCCAGGACAAGCAGCAACAGGAACAGGCTGGGGTGGAGCTTCAGAACACCAGAGTCACTACATATGTGGAGATGAGCGAGAAGTGACTATTATGAGAAAAGTAATTGAACGGAACATCAGTGCCCGACTCGCATACAAACTAAATATTTTAAAGATGATGAAACATCTCCAACATGTTTCTCCAACATGCAAGTTTTAGACATACAAAACAGTATCTCAGCTGCTGCGAGTACGCTTCACCATAAAAAAAAGACAAAAAATGCTGGAGTAACTCAGCAGGTCAGGCAGCACCTCTGGAAAATGTGGATAAGTAATGTTTCAGGTCAGGGCCTGTCTTCAGACCCTGGTCCGAAGAAGGGACCCAACCCATAATGTGCTCTGAAGAAGGGTCCCGACCCAAAATGTCACCTAACCATGTTCTCCAGAGATGCTACCTGAGCTGCTGATTTACTACTGCACGTGACTTTCTTTGATAAACCAGCACAGCAGTTCCATGTTATTATATGATTGTTATCTTGGTTCATTTGTTAAAATGCTAGGTCAGAAAGATCCTGTTGGAGGAAGGCATCATAAACAAATACTCTTTGCAAACTTCCAACAGTTTTTAGGTTTGGGATGTGGGAGGCAGATGTGAAGAGTGAAAGAAAGACTGGATCAACAAATCATGCCTTGACAAGGACGGATAAAAGGAGGTATTTACGGGGCATGGCACAAAGTGCTGGAGTAACTCAGCAGGTCAGGCAGCATTTCTGGAGAAAATGGATTGGTAACGTTTCGGGTTGGGACCGTTCTTCAGATTGATTGCGGGGAGGAAGCAAGTTGGAAGAGAGATGAGGCAGGGCAAAGCCTGGTAGGTAATAGGTTACAGGACATTGTAGCTATGTAAACCTTTTTGACACAAATAATGGAAGGCCAGATGCAACCCTGCAACTCCAACCCAGTGCCGCCACCAGGACCACAGGTCTTTATGGCCAAGGTAAGACTACATTTTTTATAACTTTGAACTGGAAGGGTACAAGTTGGTGCCGAGTACGTGGCGATTCTTGTGCACTGCCGGAGTCATCTACTATTTTTACACTCTTGTACTTTAGTATGATTGTGCCTGTGCATCGTCAGATTTTTATGAATTGTATGCAAAAAAGGAATTTCACTGTGCCTAGGTACATGTGACAATAAAGCACCATTGAACTATTGAAAGAACATGAATACTTCCAGTTTAATTAACTTCCTTAATTAAAAACCAAAATGACAAAATCTAAGATAAACACATAGCTTCTAGCTAGAAGCTTGAGGTTTGGGGACCAAAGTAAAATAAGGCAAATGATGGAAATTTAGGAGAAGAAAGAAAACACTGTAGGTCAGACAGCAACTGTAGAGAGTCAACGGCTTGAAAAATGAATTTAATATGATCTCCATATAAATATATATGGATTGGATGGGGGTGAATATGAAAAGATTATTTCTTGAAATGGGAAGCCAGTGACAAACCAGGTCATCAATTTTTTTTAAATCCACAAGGGAACTGAGTCAAGGATCAACGGAATTTTCCTTGTACAAGAGTGCTGGAAGATAGAATATTGAGCCTGGAATGTGGTCAAGCAGGGACCACTGTACCATTCCAACGAAAAACTGGATACACAACAGCAGAAAAAGCTACAAGGCTCTGGACAAAAAAACGATGGTAGGATAAATTTATCAAACAGTCACCACAGGGAGAATGTAGCACCTTTTCTGCCCATTACATAGAAATGAAAATAGGATTTTCCAAGATGGATTTATTTTCGGTGCAAAGGCTTTTCCACATGCAGTCAAATTTTAAAATGTTTTAGTTTCTCACCTTTCCATTGTGTTTGCCACCATTTCCAGTTGCTTCAAAAGGAAGGGATGAAGTGTGGGAAAACGAGAAAAGAATTCCCTGCCTGTCATCCTATAGTGAGAAAGAAAGTGACATCAATGTAATGTTGAGCTGTGATTGCAATTTAAAGTATTTTAATTTCCAAAGGTGGCTAGAGTAGACCCTTAATCACCTGAAAGGTTTGTGCCAAAACAGATGAACAATTTCAACAATCACCAAATGAATTTATATCAGGTATCCAATTAAAACAGAATACTCATTAAAAAGGTACATGTCCGTGAACTCGCCTTCCACACCTTCGAAAAGCACCCTAATGTTCTGCGATTGAATCGAGAAGCAGGACATTGCAACCTCGCACAGAGGCAGAGGAGCGGCCACTGGAGGTGACGGATGGCAAGTCTGCGATGGTCTCATGGTGTCAGTGGATGGGCTGTGGGAGGTCCTACAGCAGCTGGATCGGTGAATGAATATGGCGCCAGCTGCGCAGAACACTGGTGGAAGAATATGACAACATCACGCTAGGCTGGGCTGACCCCTCCTTCATAAATCTAGTGTCGCTAGTACACCATGGCTTAAAGTGAGAAGTGTAAGAAACTGCAGATAGACCCAAAAAGCTGGAGTAACTCAGCGGGACAGGCAGCATCTCTGGAGAGAAGGAATGGGTGACGTTTCGGGTCGAGACCCTTCTTCAGAAACTGTATATCTCCTTGGGCCTAGATTGGACTTGGAAGTTGCAAAACTGCACTGGAATGTGGCACCCTCTGTGTGGTTGTCTAGAACATGCTCATACGTTATGATGTGACGTACTCATACTTTATGATAGCATGCAGAATAAGTACTTCACCGTGTCTCTGTGCAAGCTAAAATAATGAGACCATTGAAAAAAGAGGTGCCAACATGATAAAAATGCAACACCAGACAACAAGCTTGCCAAACAACAAACATAGCGTGCAACAATGGTAAAGAAGCAACATGTAGCAGAGCAGATCACAATTCTGCAGTCCTATCACGTATCATCAGAAACAGTTTTGGAAAATTAAACAGTTTATGGGCAGAACATTATCCTTGCCCAGAATGATGGCAGGACCTAAACTTCTGTGCTAAAGACAAGACAGAAGCACCCCTAACCATACAGTCACAAGGAACCATGGTTTACAAAACCCCCCCCCCAAAAAAATGCTGATTTACACAGCGGGTCAGGCGGCATCTCTGGAGGACATGGATAGGTGACATTTTGGGTTGGGAAGCTTTTTCAGACTTCAGAAGAAGGGTCTGAAACCTTTGACTTTGCGCCTATCCATGCCCTCCAGAGATGCTGCCTGACCCGTTAAGTTACTCCAGAAATTTGTGTATTCACTCGTAGCCATTTTTAGACAGATGTATCGAGCCAATGGTCCACCTTGGCTTCCTCCAGAGATTCCCAGCATCACAGAAGCCCATTTCCTGGCAACTTGATTCATTCACCATTGCAATCAAGCAATTGCCATGAAAAGACAGGTGTAGCTGGGGCCCCTTGCAAGCGAGTGTCCAATGCCTAAACCTCTGATTTGTAGGCAGTGAGAGGATTCAAAATTGTTCAGGGTAAAAATAAGTTATGCTGGGGGGGGGGGGGGGGGGGGGAGGAGGGCTTTAAGACATTCCTGAGGGAGGTTGGAGGCATATAAAAACAGCATTAGTGAAGATGAAATTGGAAATCAAAATGTGAGGTGTCCTGGGTGTCGGTGGGAAGGCATACAACAAGGTGAGACAAGGAAGAAAATCAAGGTATGAAGAGTTAAGTTCAGTGGGTGAACAGAAACAAAGGGTCTACCAAGGTAGGTGAGTTTGTGGTTCTTCTGCAAGGGACATGGGACAGGCTAGTTTTATTTGTACTGAAGTCAGAAAAATGACCCTGATACAGGATAAAAACGTAAGAGGCATGGGTCGGGTGGGGCTAGTCAGAACATTGTTCCCCTGGTAGATTTTTTTCAAAAACAAGTCAGTTGAAGCTGGGAGGAAGGAGTTTTAAAAGGGATTGAAGGAATTTATTTTGACAGTGTGGTTGATATCTGGAAGTTGCTGTCAAAGATGATAGAATCAGATATAGCTACGACATTGAAGAGGCATTTGGCTAGGCACTTGAATAAGCAAGGTGGAGAAGGATATGGATCTAATGGGGGCAGATGGCATTAGTTTAGTTTGGTTTAGTGATACAGCACGGAAACAGGCCCTTCGGCTCACTGGGCCACACCGCACCCAACAACGATCCCTACACGTTAACTATCCTACACTAGGGACCATTTTTACATTTACCAAGCCAATTAACCTACAAACCTGTACGTCTTTGGAGTGTGGGAGGTAACCGAAGATCTCGGAGAAAACCCATGGAGGAAAGGTCACGGGGAGAACATAGAAACTCCATAAAGACAGCCATAGTCTGGGTCGAACCCATGTCTCTGGCACTGCCAGTGCTGTAAGGCAGCAAACTCTACTGCTGTGCCACCATGCCACCCTAGAGTAGATGGGCAAGAAGGGTGCATGGATCTGGTGGGCCGAAAGGTGTATCCATGCTGTACAACCCAATGATTCTATGCGTCTATATTAAAGTGGTAATTGTGAGTCTGGATAGTAGACATGGACATCTGCACCTGAAGCTGAACACATACACTACTCCACATCAAAAATTCCCCTCCATGCAACCACTTACACTGTTGACTCATTTTCAAACCACAAAAGCTCCTGGAAGAGCCAAAACAAAACCCCAGAAAATTCTGTTGCACAATCAGGGAAAACTGCCAATTCAAATTCCAATCAGTAAAGCTCCCAGGATTACTGACATAGCCAATGCACTAAGCTAGCAAGCAAGCAAATTACCCTCTGTAACTGGAAACACATCCTTTACTCTAACCCTGGCTGCACTTCCTTTTGAAGAATTGACATGAATCCATATTCACCAAATCTTTGGCCCATCTGCTCCAGAACATGATCATTTGCTTTTAAAGTGAAACACTTCTGTCATATAACCTTTCATTTTGTCTACTGATTACATTTCTTTCCTTCTATTAGTCCTCTGGATTTGGGCACAGTATTTATTGCCAAGGCTATCTACCCTCAGAAAAGGTGGTAATTAACTACCTTTCAGATCCAACTGGATCTGCCACCCTTATGCACCCAAAAAGAACTGATTCCAATTGCTTGATTTAAGGTTCTTAAATATCAACACCATTTAATCTCTAAATTCTTCATAATTTATGGCTCCCACTTCAAGCAGATCCCTTCCAACTTCAAAGAACTCTGAATATCCTATTTTAGCAGTAGAACTTTCAGAAAAATCAAAACACTGGTTTCATAAATGCATATAATATTGCTAATTATTCTAGAAAAGACGCAATATGCTTCTTTCCGCCTGAAAAACGTCAGGTTCAATACAGCATGGAAACACCACCATTTTGACCATCGATCGCCCGTTCACATTAGTTCTATGTTATCTCACTTTCTCATCCATTCCCTACACATTAAGGGGCAATCTTACAAAGGCCAATTAATATACAAACCCACACGTCTTTGGGGTGGGGAAGAGAGACTGGAGCATCCAGAGGAAACACACGCAGTCACAGAGAAAAAGTGTAAACTCTGCACGTAAAACACCCAAGGGGTGGATCAAACCCAGATTTTTGGCTCCATGAGGCAACAGCTCTGCTAGCTGTACCACTGTGCAGCATTGTGAGGAATCTGCTGCTCTTCAGATAACAGTTTTGCATCTTTTCACATCAGTTTACAAGGGCAGACAGACCTCAATTTGACATTTTATCTGAAACCTGGGGACACAAATTACAGGAGTCCTGCTGAGAGTGTGCACTTACAACAGAGAGTAGTGATCTAGGACTGGTTCAGAGCTGAGTGCTCCCACTGAGCAAAGGCTGAGACGAGGGAATGGTGGCAGCAACTGAAGAAATGTTTGGGATGTTCGAGTTTCTTTGATCAATAATTCCCCTGAGCACCCGGAGGAAACCCACATGGTCACAGGGAAAACATGTAAACTCCACACAGACAGCATCCGAAGTCAGGATCAAACCTGGATCCCTGGCACTGTGAGACAGCTGCTCTACGAGCTGAGCCACTATGAAATCCTGATCAAACAGTGTAAAAGAATGAATGTCCAGGCTTGTATTTCCTACCTATTCTTCATCTTGCCTTTACATTACCTTTATTTACAAATACCAACTAAATGAACTTTACCTTGATACAATATCCTTGATTACAAATTACAAATCTAGCCAGGTGTGTTTCAATGAATATTAAAACAAAAATCAAATATTTGAAACGTTTGGCATTGGATTGCAAATCTAAAAGAACAGAACTTTTCCATGTGTAGGAACCCCACTTCCGGCAAAGAAAACCAAAACCAAAATACACGTTTCACAATTGAACCATCTGCAAAATGCACAATTTTGTAAAGAAGACTTATTTACACACCCTTTGTGTGAATACGCCTTTGCGTAATTTAACAGTATGCTACAATTATACCAAACAGAGATTAGACCCTACTTAGAGGACACTGTTCACTTCTGGGCTCTGCTTATTTGGTAGATCATGTTGGACTCGGTCAGAGATCCGGGTTGAATCCTGACCTCAGGTGCTGTCTGTGTAGAGTTTGCATGTTTTTCCTGTGACTATGTGCATTTTCTCCGGGTGATCCCGTTTCCCCCCACATCCCAAAGACGTACGCCTTTGTGGGATAATTGGCCTCTACACATTGCCTAGAGTGCGTAGAGAGTGGATAAGAAGGAGTGATAACATAGAACTAGTGTGAGTGAGTGATTGAGGGTCGATGTGGACTTGGTGTATCTTTCAATCAAAAAAGCTTTCATTTCTCCACAGTCCAGTATAGTCAAGTAACCTCTATTCCCCATCTACAGTATCAACACCACTAATTAAATGTTCAAACAAAAAAAGAACAATTGTTTATAAACATCTTGTGATTCTGTGCCAGGTTATTCACTGCAGTATTCTGGAAATTAACCTTCACTTTCAGAAAGCAGTGAGTCAACCCTCTGCACTCAGCTACACAATGCGCCACCTGTATTACTATTACTTGATGTCAGGCTAATATTACCACCGTTTCTCTCGTCTCTGGCTTCCTCCTTCAAATACCCCCTTCTACTCTGGTTTCCTCTTTTTCACAGGCCTCAATTTCCCTTCTCTGCCCACTTCCAGAGACGCTCTGGTTCACTGCTGCAGATTGACAGCTGACACAAAACTACCAGCACACATACAGCATCCAACTTTTAGAGAGGTAATCCAACATTTCACTCTGTATACACTGCAATATAGCACAGGAGTTAAAGAGTTCCACATGGAGTTATGGAAAGGACATAAACCAAACCCTGTGCATTCTCTCAAAATGGTGCAGGTGCCCACAACTCGACTTCAAAGATGAGCATAGATTGCCTCACCTTTAACATCACATCCTGGTTCACCTTTACCTCTGTCAAAGACAAATCAAAGCTTTCCCGTATCATCAATCAAGCAAGCAAAATAACTGGCAAAACTCAAATTCAATTGTCAGTACATCACACCCAGGCAGTTAAAAGGAAAGCCAACCTCATTACACAGGATCCCACCCACCCCCGCACAAGTCCTTCCAACTTCTGCCATCAGGCCGCCGATATAAAGTCCCCCTATCCAAGAAAAACATCCACAAAAACTCATTCATACCCATTGCCATAAATAGTTTAAATAATACATGATCAATGGACAAATTAACCCTGACGCACTGTCACTTTACACGTATCCATAACTTTCAACTTTTATCTTGTCTATTTTTACAGTTTCTAATCTTTATACTTGTTTTTAAGACCTATACACACTGAGTGTGCCCGCAGAAGGCTGTGTTGTATGATGACTGTTGTAGATTGTCTTGATGTATGTTGAGCCACGTCAAAGAAGATTTTCTGTTACGACAGACAATAAAGTTTTCTGAACTGAACTGAACTGATCAATTGGGTAATATTTATTGCAGAATCAACATTGCTAAAAATGCTTTTTCTGGTCATTAGAATCTGCTGTTTGCAAGTTGGCTGCCATGCATCCTAAATCCAATACCCTGTTGGCAATAAATGAGTTTAAACAGATGTGGAGGGCGAGGGATAGAGCCTACCGCTCTATCCCTCGCCCTCACTTCGGTAAATCCGACCATACCGCGGTGCTGCTTCTTCCTGCCTACAGACAGCAATTAAAGAGCGCACCCCCAGAGGTGAGGACAGTACAGAGCTGGTCGGCGGGGGCAGAAGAACAACTACAAGACTGTTTGGAGTCTGTAGACTGGGCTATGTTCAAGGACTCGGCAACAGACTTGAACGAATACGCCACAGTCGTTACAGACTTCATAAAGAAATGTGTGGAGGACTGCATCCCTACAAAAACCTTCCGAGTGTTTCCCAATCAGAAACCTTGGATGAACTGTGAGATCCGCACTCTTCTAAAGACCAGACACCGGGCATTCATGTCTGATGACACAGTGGTCTACAAGAAGTCCAGATACGACCTTGGTAAGGCCATCAAAAAGGCCAAAAGGGAGTTCTGCTCCAAGCTGGAGGATCAGACAGATGTTCGGCAGCTGTGGCGGGGACTGAATGCAATCACCTCTTACAAGGCGAAACCAGGAGGCAGCTCGGATGTCAGCGATACATCACTCCCTGATGAGCTCAATGCATTTTACGCACGCTTTGATAGGGAGAACACCGATGTGCCTTCCCGAGCCCCTATTCGCTGTGATGGTATTTCAGTCTCAGTCACAGAGGCCGACGTCAGGAAATCCTTCAGAGGGGTAAACCCTCGAAAAGCGTCTGGACCTGATGGCACACCTGGTCGTGTCCTAAAAACCTGTGCGGACCAACTGGCTGGAGTTTTTACGGACATTTTCAACCTGTCACTTCTGAGGTCTGAGGTTCCCACCTGCTTCAAAAGGGCATCAATAATACCGGTGCCCAAGAAGAGCAAGGTGACGTGCCTCAATGACTATCGACCTGTGGCACTAATGCCTGTGGTGATGAAGTGCTTCGAGAGGTTGATCATGGCGCAAATCAACTCCTACCTCGACAAAAACCTGGACCCACTGCAGTTCGCTCACCGCCACAACAGATCAATGGTGGACGCGATCTCGCTGGCCCTCCACTCCGCTCTGGACCACTTGGACAACAAAAACTCATATGTCAGGCTGCTATTCATTGACTACAGCTCGGCATTTAACAGAATCATCCCCTCCAAGCTGGTTACCAAACTCGCAGAACTGGGCCTTTGCACATCCCTCTGCAATTGCATCCTCGACTTCCTCATCCACAGACCACAGTCTGTTCGTATTGGTGGAAATGTGTCAGACTCGATAACAATCAGCACGGGAGCACCTCAGGGCTGCGTGCTCAGCCCCCTGCCGCACTCACTCTATACTCATGACTGCGTAGCCGGTCATAGCGCGAACTGCATCATCAAGTTCGCTGACGACACCACTGTTGTGGGACGTATCACTGATGGGGATGAGTCTGAGTATAGAAGAGAGATCGAGCAACTGTCCATTTGGTGCCAGCACAACAACCTGGCCCTCAACACCAGCAAAACCAAGGAACTGATTGTAGACTTTGGAAGGAGTAGGATGGGGACCCACAGTCCTGTTTATATCAACGGGTCGATGGTTGAAAGGGTCAAGAGCTTCAAATTCCTGGGCGTGCACATCTGTGAAGATCTTTCCTGGTTCGAGAACACAGATGCAATTATTACGAAAGCTCATCAGCGCCTCTACTTCCTGAGAAGATTACGGAGAGTTGGTCTGTCAAGGAGGACTCTCTCTAACTTCTACAGGTGTACAGTAGAGAGCTTGCTGACTGGTTGCATCGTGGCTTGGTTCGGCAACTTGAGTGCCCTGGAGAGGAAAAGACTTCAAAAAGTAGTAAACACTGCCCAGTTCATCATCGGCTCTGACCTTCCTTCCATCGAGGGGATTTATCACAGTCGCTGCCTCAAAAAGGCTGGCAGCATCATCAAGGACCCACACCACCGTGGCCACACACTCATCTCCCTGCTACCTTCGGGTAGAAGGTACAGGAGTCTGAAGACTGCAACAACCCGGTTTAGGAATAGCTACTTCCCCACAGCCATCAGGCTATTAAACCTGGCTCGGAACTCTGAACACTAATATCCCTCCATCTGTTATTTGCACTTTATTAATTTATTAATTCATGGGTGTATTTATGTATAGAATTGTAGTCAATGCCTTCTATGTTCTGTTGTGCTATGCAAAGAAAGATTTTCATTGTCCTGTCAGGGACACATGACAATAAACTCTTTTTTTTTGGAAAAAAACATATATTTCAAGGCTTTTTTTCTTTCAAAACTCCAACTGCAGGTAGAAACCTGGAAAATAAAGTTATTTTAGACTTTAGAAACAAACCCTTCGGCCCACTAAGTCTGCGATGACCAACGATCACCCCGTACACTAGCACTATCCTACACACTAGGGACAATTTACAATTTACAGAAGCCAATTAACCTACAAACCTGTACGTCTTTGGAGCGTGGGAGGAAACCAGAGCACCCGGAGAAAATCCATGTGGTCACGGGGAGAACATGCAAACACCGTATAGACACCACCCGTAGTCCAGATCAAACCCGGGTCTCTGACTGTTCTTCATCTTGCCCTTACATTATTACCTTTGTAAAAATACCAACTAAATGGACTTTACCTTGATACAAGGTAACTGACTGTATATCACTGACTGTAAGGGGGCAATTCTACTGCTGCGCCTCTGTGCCGCCAAAGGTAGTTTTTATTCTCTTGAATAAAAAAATATTGATCACTTAAATATTCAAAGGATATAAAGGATACAAAAGATATAAAGCATTGGCATGGAATTAGAAACATAGAAAATAGGTGCAGGAGTAGGCCATTCGGCCCTTCGAGCCTGCACCGCCATTCAATGTGATCATGGCTGATCATCCAACTCAGTATCCCGTACCCGCCTTCTCTCCATACCCCCTGATCCCTTTAGCCACAAGTGCCACATCTAACGCCCTCTTAAATATAGCCAATGAACTGGCCTCAACTACCTTCTGTGGCAGAGAATTCCAGAGACTCACCACTCTCTGTGTAAAGAATGTTTTCCTCATTTCGGTCCTAAAGGAATCCCCCCTTATCCTTAGACTGTGACCCCTTGTTCTGGACTCCCCCAACCTCGGGAACAATCTTCCAGCATCTAGCTTGTCCAACCCCTTAAGAATTTTGTAAGTTTCTATAAGATCCCCCCTCAATCTTCTAAATTCCATCGAGTACAAGCCGAGTCTATCCAATCTTTCCTCATATGAAAGTCCTGACATCCCAGGAATCAGTCTGGTGAATCTTCTCTGTACCCCCTCCATGGCAAGGATGGCTTTCCTCAGATTTGGAGACCAAAACTGTACGCAATACTCCAGGTGTGGCCTCACCAAAACCCTGTACAACTGCAGTAGAACCTCCCTGCTCCTATACTCAAATCCTTTCGCTATGAATGCTAACATACCATTTGCTTTCTTCACTGCCTGCTGCACCTGCATGTCTACTTTCAATGACTGGTGTACCATGACACCCAGGTCTCGTTGCATCTCCCCTTTTCCTAATCTGCCACCATTCAGATAATAGTCTACCCTCATGTTTTTGCCACCAAAGTGGATAACCTCACATTTATCCACATTATACTGCATCTGCCATGCATCTGCCCATTCACTCAGCCTATCCAAATCACCCTGCAGCCTCCAAGCATCCTCCTCACACCTAACTATACACCCCAGCTTGTGTCATCTGCAAATTTGGAGATGTTGCATTGAATTCCCTCGTCCAAATCATTAATATATATTGTAAATAGCTGGGGTCCCAGCACTGAGCCTTGCGGCACCCCACTAGTCACTGCCTGCCATTCTGAAAAAGACCCGTTTATTCCTACCCTTTGCCTCCTGTCTGCTAGCCAGTTCTCTATCCACATCAATACTGAACCCCCAATACCGTGTGCTTTAAGTTTGTATGCTAATCTCTTATGCGGGACCTTGTCGAAAGCCTTCTGAAAGTCTAGATATAACACATCCACTGGTTCTCCCTTATCCACTCTTATTATCCAATTCAATTATGCCATGCTCATTTTCTGTTTGCTAAATAGACTCTTTGTGGTTAACAGGAAACATGCACTCGCCCGAAGCAGGGAAAGAAGGCGAATCAGTCATCTTTTAAGAGCGTTTTTCTTTAACGTTTACTTTATAAAGTTCATTTTTATTGGGATCATCACCCAGTTCATTTTTACTGGGACAAGCAAGGCCAGTTCTGACAAAAGGTCCTGTATCTGAAATGTGAATTGATTCTCCACCCACAGATGCTGCCTGACTGTGCTGAGATTTCCTGCTTACATTTCAGATTTCCAGCCACTACTCTCTTATTTTAATCTTTCAGTATTTATCATCCATCATCATCAAATGAGAAAGTGGTGGTGAATCAATCTTATAACTGCTACCACTGTATACTGCTACAATACCGCTGCTATCTTTTAACACAGATGCTCCCACTGCCTCTTTGGTTACATGGTTTTACTCAGTAGACCCCAGCAGAGATTTGAAGGGCAATTAATCTTAGTTTTCTGTCTATTAATTGTTCCTCTAGCCAGGCTATATATTATCCTCAATTCTTCATTCTCATGGATCTTGGGTTCCTAGTGTACAGTATGCACTGAGTCAGCAGGTCTCAACATGCTTAGCTTCAGTATCCTTCGGTTGAGCAGAAGCCAATATAGAATCTGCTGGATTGGATCGACTATGATGTAAAATGGTTTGAACATGGTTGTCTTTGACTATGTTAACTATTGCAATTAAACAGACTGATAAGATAACCAATCCCAGAGAGTCCTGGAGACATAAGAATGGAACCAGGCCCATTTACACCAAGCCGACACTAAACCTTTCATAATGTTTCCTCACATTCCCATCAACTTTATTCAGATTCTATCACTTCCTCGGTGCAAGTGAGAGTGGCTAATTAACATTCCAATGCATATGTACACTGTGGGTGGCTCGATTGTAATCATGTATTGTCCTTCTGATGGCTGGTTGGCATGAAACAAAAGCTTTTCACTGTACCTCAGCAGATGTGACAATAAGCTAAACTAAACTAATCTCACACATCGAGGGTTACACAAAAAGCTGGAGAAACTCAGCGGGTGCAGCAGCATCTAAGGAGTGAAGGAGATAGGCGACGTTTCGGGTTGAGACCCTTCTTCAGACTAATCTCACACATCTTTGGCTCGTGAGAGGAAACCAAAGCATCCAAAGGAAATTTACAGTGACACGGAGAACATGCAAACTCCTCACAAACAGCACACAGCAGTAGAGTTGCTGCCTTACAGCACTTGCAGCGCCAGTGACCTGGGTTCGATCCCGACTATGGGTGCCGTCAGTACGTAGTTTGTACATTCTCCCCGTAACCGTGTCTCTGAGATCTTTGTTTTCCTGCCACACTCCAAAGACATACAGGTTGTCAGTTAATTAGCTTGATATGTGTAAAAGGATTTCCCTAGTGTGTGTTGGATAGTGCGGGGATCATTGGTCAGTGCGGACTCGGTGGACCAAAGGGCCCGTTTCCATGCTGTATCTCTAAACTAAACATAGTTAGGTTTAAGCCCCAGTGTCTGGTGCTGTGATGCAGCAGCTCCTCCTATGCCCACCCTCACACCGAGAATTGGTCAGGCAACTGAGCTGCCAGCACACCAGGTTTTGTCTTACCATGGAACTCTCTTTGAAATGTCAAATATACCATTTCTCCTGAAATCAGAATATTTATATTGCATGAAATGGCCACTATTTCAAACAGCAAGGTACTAAGTTGTCATTTAAAGATCAGGCATAAATGCAAGAAAAGTCAGTGAATTGTTCAGAGTGCAAATACAATCTACCTTACAGCTCATTAATCACAACTGTGCTCAAAATGTGAAAGTACACAGAGATCTGCCAAAGCAAACAATGCTGAACATCTCACTAGAGTGCAGCGATGCCTAAAATTATTGAATAAAACATCAAGCAAATGATTGAGTTTCGTTTTTCACCATTTAGTGGTCATTCGGGGTTCAAGGAGCCAAATTAAACACTTTTTGCAGTGAACAGATGTTTACAGATTAGTAAATTGTGACATATCCAAGCCAGTGATGTTTACTTTTGATGCAAGGAAGCAGAATTGATGCACTTATACCAAATCATAAATAATTGTGGAAAAAAAGAATTGAAATTCACAGACAAAGGAATTTAAGGGAAGCAGACCAGGTAGAAGTTTTGGAATTAACACAAAGTGCTGGAATAACTCAGCAGGTCAGGCAGCATTGCTGGAGGACATGGATAGGCGACGTTTCGAGAAGGGTTCTTTCTTCCGACCTTCTGGGACTTTCTTCAATGTCTGAAGAAAGATCCCGACCAGAAACAACGTCAATCCATGTCCTCCTGCGATGCTGCCTGACCCGCTGTGTTACTCCAGCACTTTATATTCTACGTAAGATTCCAGCATCTACAGTTCATTGCGTCTTCAGAAGTTTTGGTATATTGTGCAATAATTTAGAATTTAGTTTGCACTCTACACCAGATATTCTTAAGGCAACCTCTATAAAGCATTTTGTCATCCAATGGCACAGAAACACTAAACCTAATCGGTAAGTTGCTCTAGAGTGCCAAACATTCACAGGTTCGACAGGCCAAATAACTATTTCCAAATAAACATGTCACAGTTTTAATCAAGGAATTGACATTAATCAACCTGGGTTTCTATTTTTACTTTGATGGGAATATTGATCAAATCATTGAGACTACTGAATGGAGGCCATCATCAAATCTATGCTTCTTACCCACACTGAAGTTGGAACTTGCACACATTTTTTAAAAAAGTGCAAAATGTTAGCGCAGAAATACAAAGAACATCTTATGTTAGCTCAATTTTTTTTTTTAACTCACTAGATTATATGGTCCATAATAGGAGATGTAATATATATATATCCCCCCCACCAAATTATTCACAAATAAACATTAATAGCCGTCAGAGTATCACAATTTTCAGAACTGACTATGGATCAGACAGTGCAGCTGACTACATTGGTTCACATAATGATTTCAACTGCCTAAATAATTCTAAAATAATAATTATCCAGATTTACACAACTAGAAATATTTTCTGTTTTTTCAATTAAGCACAAAGGAGCTGTTAAATGTTGTAATGTACCTATCAGCAAACCTTTGCTGATATTCTTTTTAAGAGATGTCACAATGCACTGAGGTACTTCCTTTATTTTTACTCATATGCTTAATTCTGCTGTTTTTTTATTCCTACATCTCTTTGAAGTTTAAGGTACGTTTATTCATCGTGCTCTTTTGCGTGGTCTTTCTCACATGTTTTTTTCACTTTCAGTTACTTGCCTTTGTGAAAGGCAGTTGGTTATTGGCGAAACAAAGGCGTGGATAATGGCTGGGATCTGATCTGGGAATAACAATCTTTGCCCACAGGCTTGATAGAGGAGAATGTAATCTTAAAACAGGATAGATAGGAATGTAATATTAATGGAGGGAATGGCCTCGTTCCAAGTCACCCTGTTGATACACATAGCTTTAGACTTAAACTTTAGAGATACAGCGAGGAAACAGGCCATTTGACCCATCGAGTCTGTGCCAACTAGCGATCACCCCTTACACTAGCACCATCCTACACGCTAGGAACAAATTACAATTTTACCGAAGCCAATTAACCTACAAACCTGTATGTATTCGGAGTGTGGGAGGAAACAGGAGCACCCGGAGAAAACCTATGTGGTTACAGGGAGAACGTACCAACTCCGTAGAGACTGCACCCATAGTCAGGATCGAACCCAGGACCCTATAAGACAGCAACTCTACCGCTGCGCCCAGTGCTGAATTAACTATTCATATTTTTTGTTTCCTATTCCATTCGCAATTATCTGAAGTGTTTTGACCCTTTCTGCTCACCTTTCTACTATTTATTGTTTCCCCTTCAATTTCCTTTACCCCTTTCTAATGGCTCTGAATCCTCTTCTGTTCATCTTTGCCCCTCCCCTCTCTCTCCCCTGTGGTGTTACAACTCTCTGCTATTGGCTGAAAGGCAGCGCCCGCAATCAGGATCAAACCTGGGTCTCTGGCGCTATAAGGCAGCAACACCACTGCTACCAGTGCTACCATGCCACCTGTTTGGAGAAAAAGAATACGTGACATTTCCAGTCGAGACCCTTCTTCAAATGTGATGGTTTCTGAAGGTAATAAACTCTAGGTGCACCACTCAACAGCTGACTATTCAGAGATAGTTAATGCTATAGAAACAGAAATTAATTTCACCACAAAATTGGATTAACTCCAACTCCAGATGGTATGCGTTAGAAATGCTTTACATTCTGTCGTGACCATTTGTGCAATACTCTAAAACCTTACATCAAGATGGATTCACTGGAGTCATTCAAAAGAGTTAGATAGAGCTCTTAGGGCTAGCTGAATTAAGGGGAATGGGGAGAAGGCAGGAAGGAGGTACTGATTGTGGATGATCAGCCATGATCACATTGAATGGCGGTCGGTACTGGTTCGAAGGGCCGAATGGCCTACTCCTGGACCTATTGTCTATGTAAGCTACACAACTGGCATCAACATGGGCTCCATAGCATAATTCCCAAACTGCAGACTTACACTTGGCACTTAAACATTTGTACGTCACGAAGACTCAACTGAAAACACATTGCCGGACAAGCCAATTAATATAATCTTTTGGCACACCACAAAAGGATTTCACTGATACTGTAGTATCTCAGCAGAGAGCTTCTGGTATATTACTGTCTGTAAAATTTTCATTTTCAATTGAATACAAATAATGCAATCACGGGCATATCTTTTACTTGTCAAACTCACTATGTGGTTTAGTGCTACAAACTTAGAAAAACTCAAAAATATCATTCATCATTTGCAATATATTTCTAGTTTATCTTTCAATGAAGTCAAAGTACTTCCTGATTACAATAAAAAATATTAATAAGTGAGCTCAGCTACATAACACATGCAGCCGAACACCAACTGAAAGATTTAATCTGTACTTATTTTTAAAAAATCAGATTTCTGGCTAGTCTAGACTTCAGTCTAGACTAAACATTTTATTTCCGCTCTTTAAAAAACTGCACTCTAACTCAAATGGCTTTAAATTAAATTTGGGATAAACTCTTTCATAACAGGATACATTTTCATCACTTTTATGACCTCACTTCCAAAAATCTTGCTCCAAAATATTTTCCCAAGTAAGATTTTCTGAATGAAAAAAAATTATAAAATGTACTCAGTGATTAAAAGCCAAATTAAATCCCCCCCCCCCCCCCCCCCCACCCAGTCACTGCAGTTTTGTTTTGAAATGAGTCGCAAATGGTTGGAGATCTCCGTGAGGTTAGAGGGCTTGTTATGGCATTTGGCAACAAATTCAAATCTTGTAAAATTGCTTTCTTTAATTAGCAATATCCAAGAACAATCTCAGTTAGATTTTCTTTGCGGCAAAAGTACTTTTCTTCAGCATTGACCGTTCCTAAAGATATCAATTTTCCCACGTTAAAAGTATAAGTGTCCAAGTCTTCAAAATCCAACATGTGGAACATTTCTAATTACATCAGGGTATTCAAATTCTCACACATTTTTACAATAGACAATGAATGCACTGATTCTCAATAATTCTCAAAGAGCACTGGCTAATCCACATAGGATTACTACACAGCATAGTTTTTAAAAATTCAATGTAACATTTTACCACAGTAATGTTACACTCTTTCTCAATATTAAATGAATTTGTGTTTATCATCTTTCGGCTAGATCCCAATAACATGTGTCTGGTCTTCAGCCAATTTTTTATTTGAATGTAACTTTCAGAATCTGAGGAAAATGCCCCTGCATGCAACATAAACTAATATGCATAACGAAAGTCTATTAGAAAAATGGAAACCAAAAACAAGGTTTCAGGGCAAAAGCCATCATAATAAACTGTTTTGGAAAAGAACCTTATTGAGTCATTGAAGCACAGGTAATTCACTAGACGTCTGGGAACATACCTCAAACTAAGTAAAGAATACCTTGGTAATGCTTATTTTATAATAACATTCAATGCAATAACTTCATCAATTGTAACCATGGGGGAATCCCTAGATTTGGTCATATCAAGCATGTAATTAAACATGGAGACACAAAAGGCTGCAGACGCAGGAATCTTTAAGAGGAAAGCAAACAGCGAGAGAAATTTAGCAGGTCAGGCAGCATCCGTAGGGGGAAATAGACAGTAGACAATCCTGGTTGGGTTGATGAAGTAGTGGAGAGATAGATGGCAGGAAGAGGCAAGATATAGGGGAGGGACAAAAGCTATCAAGTGATAGGTGGATCCAGGTGAGGAAGGGTGCAGGAAAAATGTTCCCGATGTTGGGTGAGTCCAGAACCAGGGGTTACAGTTTAGGAATAAGAGGTAGACCATTTAGGACTGAGATGAGGAAAAACCTTTTCACCCAGAGTTGTGAATCTGTGGAATTATCTGTCACAGAAGGCAGTGTATGCCAATTCACTGGATGTTTTCAAGAGAGTTAGACTTAGCTCTTAAGGCTAATGGAATCAAGGGATATGGGGAGAAAGCAGGAACGTTGTACTGATTTTGGATGATCAGTCATGATTTCCCTTTTCCGGAAGTGGCGGCACTTCCCAGCAGCTGCGGCTCGCTTGTAGTCCGTCTGTCATTTCCTTTTTTTTGTTTTCTTTTGTCTTGTTAGATGTATGTTTTAGTTTATTTTTAGTTGTGTATGTGTCGGGGATGGGGGAAACATTTTTTAAACCTCTTCCTTCAACGGGGATGCGACCATTTCCTTGTCGTATCTCCGTCTCCGTCTGCGCTGAGGCCTAATATCCTGGAGCTGGCAGCCTCCAACTGGAATCGGCCTTGAGGCCCCGGTGGCAGAGCCTGTGGACTTACCATCGCGGAACTGGCTGACATTGGAGGCTGTGGTGGCGCTGTGGCTGCGACCCGACTTCGGAGCTTCGGAGGCTTCGGCCGCGGGCCCTGTGGACAGTAACATCGGGAGCTCGCAGGTCCCAGGTTGGTGACCGATTATCGGGAGCTCCCACAACAACAGCTTTGTCTGCTGGACTGGAGGGTGGCAGCTTTGTCCACCCCGGGTCGCGGAGTTTGAATCGGCCAGTTCGCAGAGCTTGGAATCGGCCGCGGGACTTACCATCACCCGGCGGGGTCCCCAACATCGAGAGCCTCGACCGCCTCGACGCAGCGGGGGAACAAGCAAGGAAGAGATAAAACTTTTTGCCTTCCATCACAGTGAGGAGATTCACTGTGATGGACTTTTGTGTTAAACTGTGTTCATTGTGTGTTTTGTTGCTTTTTTTCTGTCATGACTGCAAGATACGCAACTTCAGTTTGAACGACAATAGTTTGAACGACAATAAAAAAAATTCAATTCAATTCAATTCATATTGAATGGCGGTGCTGGCTCGAAGGGCCAAATGGCCCACTCCTGCACCTATTTTCTATGTTTCTTTGTTTCCTGTTCACAGCAGTGTCAGGGCATGTGACAATTTGTTTCATGACTCATACAGCACAGAAGCAGGCCTTTTGGCACAATTCACTCCTGCCACCCAAGGTGCCCCATGTAATCTTTTCCACATTTACCCACATTTGACCCATATCCTTCTAAACCTTTCCTGTCCATGTACCTGTCAAAATGGTATATGAAATGTCGTTAGAGTACCTGCCTCAACTACGTCCACCGGCAGTTCGATCCATATTCCCACTACCCTCTCTGTGAAAATGTTGACACTTAGGTTCCTATTAAATCTTTCCCCTCTCACCTTAAACCTATGTCCTCTGGTTCTTGATCCCACTACTCTGCGTAAAAGACTCTGCACTTCCCTATCTATTCCGCTCATGATTTTATACACCTCTATAAGATCAAAACATATGCTCCAGGTGAGGCTCAAACTCACAACCTCGACACTGCTCACTCCATACTACTAGAAGTACCACGCAGTAACTGATTGTGCCACTGGAGCTCTGAAAGAATAAGTAATCTTGCTAAAGATTGGCACTCAATTATTATTTTCTTTGCTTGCATTTTAATTTTCATGAATTCTCTTCTCTGCGGCATTGTCTACAATTCAAAATCTGATGTGCCACTCAGAACAAGCAGAGGAAAACTGGAACACTGTACGCAACGGTCACATATCAGATGTCGAAATGGAATGAGTCAAAGCACAAAGAGAAAGGCCATCACTTCTTGCTGTTTTATCCTTATGCCAGAGATAGAAAGTTGCCCTCACATCAATTGACAAATTCACTGAGTGGAAAGCTCAAACCGAGAGTCATGGAGTCATTCAGAGAGGAAACATTCCCTTCAGCCCTACTTGTCCACGACGATCAACTTATCCCACTTTCCCACACTTGGCCCCTATCCCTCTAAACCTATCCTATCCAGATATCTGTCAAAATGTCTCTTGAACGTCATGATTGTACCTGCCTCAACTACCTCCTCCAGCCACTCGTTCCACCACCCTTTGTGTAAAAAAATTACACTTCAGATGCCTATTAAATCTTTCCCCTCTTTGATGAGCAAAAACTTGTAGTTTACAATGCCAAAATTGAAAAGTTGAGGAAAAACAAGGTGTACAGAGTTGCTTATTGGTTACAATCTGAGGAGTATGATGATTATGATATGCCAATGTACCAGCTAGTAACTGATCTTCTCCATAAAGACTTGGTCTTTTGCTAGAAATTGTAATTTCTTTACCTGTCTGTTACAGACTTACAGCATATAATACAATAATATTAAAGTTCTGATCTTGAGAATATCACATTTTTGAATTTTCAAAGCATTCTGGGTGTTTATTACTATTTCCGTCACAACGGCCAATTTTGCAATTAGCTACAATTAGATAACTAATTATATGCTTTAATTTCAGGTCATCCAAGTAAGATGTTTCATATTTGTTTCAGAATGCTTCAATCTATAATAACTGAAAATGTCATTCAGTTCTCTTAATTTTTAAGAAAGTTATGGGCTTTTGACTGTCCTAGATCACAGCTTTTGTGTTAAGAATGGAAAAGCAATAGGGAACAAGATGCTAATTTCCGAGTATGAAAATGACCATAACTTTTCCAATACTGAAGATATGAAAGTAAATTAGGTATCAAATTAAAGTTCTTTTTATGCTTTATATGATGAGATAAATTACAGGCTTGATTTCTTAAATCTCAAAATTGTGTAACATTCCTAAATATTAGAGCAGATCAAATTTTGCTGTTATAAAAGTTTGGTATAAGATTTGGCAACTAAACTGGTTCATTTTTACTGTAGATTAACACAAAGTGCTGGAGTAACTTAGCGGGTTTGGCAGCATCTTTGCAGAAAAAAAAGATGGGTGACATTTTGGGTCAGGACCCTTCTTCAGACCGAGGGGAAAGGGGAGGGAACTGGATGCAAGACAAGGCCAGAACAATATATATTAATGATTTGGACGAAGGAATTGAATGCAACATCTCCAAGTTTGCGGATGACACAAAGCCGGGGAGCAGTTTTAGCTGTGAGGAGGATGCTAGGAGGCTGCAAGGTGACTTGGATAGGTTGGGTGAGTGGGCAAATGCATGGCAGATGCAGTATAATGTGGATAAATGTGAGGTTATCCACTTTGGTGGCAAGAACAGGAAAGTAAACTATTATCTGAATGGTGGCCGATTAGGAAAAGAGGAGATGCAACGAGACCTGGGTGTCATGGAACACCAGTCATTGAAAGTAGGCATGCAGGTGCAGCAGGCAGTGAAGAAAGCGAATGGTCTGTTAGCATTCATAGCAAAGGGATTTGAGTATAGGAGCAGGGAGGTTCTACTGCAGTTGTACAGGGCCTTGGTGAGACCATACCTGGAGTATTACATACAGTTTTGGTCTCCTAATCTGAGGAAAGACATTCTTGCCACAGAGGGAGTACAGAGAAGGTTCACCAGACAGATTCCTGAGATGGCAGGACTTTCATATGAAGAAAGACTGGATAGACTCGGCTTGTACGCGCTAGAATTTAGACGATTGAGGGGGGATCTTATAGAAAATTCTTAAGGGGTTGGACAGGCTAGATGCAGGAAGATTATTCCCGATGTTGGGGAAGTCCAGGACAATGGGTCACAGTTTAAGGATAAGGGGGAAGACTTTTAGGACCGAGATGAGAATTTTTTTTTTCACACAGAGAGTGGTGAATCTGTGGAATTCTCTGCCGCAGAAAGTAGTTGAGGCCAGTTTATTGGCTATATTTAAGAAGGAGTTAGATGTGCCCTTGTGGCTAAAGGGATCAGGGGGTATGGAGAGAAGGCAGGTACAGGATACTGAGTTGGATAATCAGCCATGATTATATTGAATGGCGGTGCAGGCTCGAAGGGCCGAATGGCCTACTCCTGCACCTATTTTCTATGTTTCTAACAATGCAGGGCCAACAACAGATGACCAAGGATGGGTGGAGCTCATAGTGGCCCATTGTTGGCTGGGAAAGAGGTGATAATGATAAGGTGATAAGGATGTAAACAGTGGAACTAGTGGGACAACTAGAGGGGGGGGGGGGGGAAAGAGAGGGAATGCAGGGGTTACCCAAAGTTACCGAAATCAACGTTCATACCACTGGGTTGTAAACTGCCCAAGACTGTCAATTCGTGAAAATACTCATTCCCATTTACTCAGTACTATACATCTGAAGAGCCCAGATTACAACCATAACAAATTAACTAATCACATTAGCAGAATCTTGTATTTTCATTGAGCATCTACAGATATTCATTTTGATTGTCTTCCCTGCATACAGCACATTGGCACGCACATTCAATCATACCAGGCACACTTAGGAGATGGGGTTATGGGGAGAAGGCAGGAGAATGGGGTTTTGAGGGAAAGATAGATCAGTCATGATTGAATGACAGAGTAGACTTGATGGGCCGAATGGCCTAATTCTGCTACTATCACTTATGATCTTAGGCTCATATTTTGGCACACAACTTTATTCTCCACACTTGTCACCACGTTGTTTGGATGGGGATGCAAGTAGCGGGGAAATCATAACCCGAGTCAGAATGATTCACAATTTAATTTCACAAATCACTAAATTAATCATAATATATCTAGGATCGAGGCGGAGAATCAAATGTTGAAAACTGCATGCTTATTTTTGGTCCATGGCTTCAGAAGATGTCTATAGTTGTCCGGTCTACACAACAGACGAACATAAACAAAGTAGTTATGGAACCAATAAAATGTGTTCCAGTTCTAATACAGTCCTTGATGGATGGCTGGAGATGCAATATCAGAAACTCTGAACTGGTAATCTACATGTGAGGATTATTTTGTGAATTTTTTTTAAGGAGGAGATTCTTGATTCGTGAGGGTGTCAGGGGTTACGGAGAGAAAGCAGGAGAGGGAAAGATAGATCAGCCGTGATTGAATGGCGTAGTAGACTTAAATGGCTTAATTGCTCCTTGAACTTATGAAAAGACCGAAAAGGAATACTTTTTATGAGCTGTATACCACATCCAATAAGGACATGGGAAGCAAACCCCAAAATTATAAACTTGGCAATTAGTTAATTCTAGAAACTGAGTTCGTCATGGAATCAAAATATTGCAATGGTAAAATAGACAATTTCCATCATCAAATTCATATCTCTCTCTCTCTCTCTTAGAACCAAAAGTCCCATCTTGTGTTTTCCCTTTAAACTTTAATGTTTCTCTTTCCTGCATAATTCATTAAAGAAAATTATAGTTCTGTATCAATAGTAATTAGAAGCAAAGTACAGATTGTCCCCAGGTTACAGATGGGTTCCTTTCCTGTGAACTGTTCATAACCTGAACAGTCCGTAGGTTAGAAATGCAAGTCAAGTTCCCACATGGCAGAGAATAAATGCAGCCCCAGCATGTCCATACCATCGGTCTTCCACACACTCGCACGTATGTGTGATCTGTACTTACGTTAGGTGTTGGTCAGCTGAGGACCTGTAATGTACATTCCAATCACTGCCTGTGTTAAGTTTTTGTTTAAGTCATTCACTATTTTTTTGTCTTTCTAACAAGCTGCAAAACAATATAGAATTCCCATCGATTGAAATCTCCAGCAGGTCGTCTTCAAGCACCAAGTTCAGATAAAACAGGCAGTCAGGTCATTGTACCATTCAATCCTACCAATGATATTCCGTGCCCTAATAATAAGATGAGAGGCACCCCATCATTAATGTGACCTTCACATGCTTGGCATACGATCATTTTTTTTTTTTATTTTTTATTTTTTATTTCTTTTGATTAGAAGTAATATACAGTACAGTAGTATAAGCCAAAAATAACATAATACATTTCATGTACCACTTCTTGTTTTAAACTTTAATAATAGGAAAGTAACAGAAGGAAGAAAAAGAGAAATAGAGAAGGTTAGATAAGATAGTAAGAACGTGAGAAAGTGAAAAGGAAGAGCCCGAAAAGACATAGAACGCGAGGAAGAATAAAAAAAAGAAAAAGAAAAAAAAGGAAAATATAAGAAAATAAGATAAGATAAAAGGGATGTACCTACTTCATATCTTTACACACCCCTCATCAAGTCCTGAAACCGTTTATTTCCAAAGTTATGTTGCACCTTATGCTTGTAATAAGTCGATAAATGGAGACCAAATCTTTAAGAATTGGTCTGATTTGCCTGCTAGGACGAATCTCATGTCTTCGAGGTGTAACATTTCGGACATATTTGAAATTCACATTTTTACCGTTGATGTGGGTGCATTTTTCCAAAGTTTAAATATGAGTATTTTTGCCATTATTAAGCCATAATTAAGGAAACTCTTTTGGAAGGCACACGATCATTTTCAAGTGTTTATGTGAATTATAAATTTGGAGCTCTTGATATGCAAAGTAAATGTATGTACCTTCCCATATTCACCAAAAAAACATAAAGAATAACATAGAATGTGTTTCTGAATCTGTTCTGCTCCTTAAATAACACATATACATTGTGCAATCCAGTTAAACACAACAGAAAGTATTTTCTTAGAATTTAAACATCTTTTCAGCACTAATGCTTGACTTTTAAAAATGATGAATTGAACTAAAACCCCAACCTAGTTGAATACTGTTTTCAAAAACTCAAACTTTGAGTTTCATATGTCCTGGTCCAATTGTCCCATTTTAAAACACTGCTTAACCCTCAACCGTCAATTGCTTAGCAAACGTAACCGTGTGCTTAAATTTCACCAAATCCATTCATTTTGCAGCCCCACATCAGCTGTAACTAAATGCCAAGTTCATTCTTCCCTTGCTCCATTACTGGCCCCATCTGTTTATCATTACTAAATGTGTAGTATTTCTGCATTAAAATTTTAAGGTGTACGAGTTTCAAACAAAATGCGATTGGTAAAACAAGAAGAGAATATGCTTTTATAGCAAATATTTATTTAATAATAAAATTTCCCACTGAAAAAGATGTTTGTAAAAGCACAATTATAGGTCTTGTTTGCTTACGTGACAAACATAAATTATTATTTATCCACAAAATAAAATGTTTGCAAGATTTGAATTGTGTGTTTTGTTAAAAATAATTAAGTTACAGATTGAGTGAAATCGTAACACAAATTACCTGTATTCACTTTAACTGTGATATGCAGGCAACCTCCACACTACGGAGAAGGTTGGGGGGGGGCGCCACCTCACAAAACGGTCCATAATCCTGATTTGCCATGAAGCTGCATTGTCTGTATGTACCTCAATGAAAGGAGAGGTGATAGTTTTGTGACCCGAGTTCAATCCTGACCTTTGGTGCTGGCGATGTGGATTTTGCTCATTCTCCATGTCACCGTGTGGGTTTTCTCCAGGTGCTCCACGTTTTACAGACGTGCAGGTTTGTAGATTAATTAATCTCTGTAAAATTGCCCCTAATGTGTAGGGAGTGGATGAGAAAGAGGAATAATATAGAACTAGTGTGAATGGGTGGACAATGGTTGGCATGGACTTGGTGGGCAGAAGGGCTTGTTTCTCTGCTCTTAAACTAAACCTAGCTTTTTATTTTCTTCCAACAGTTTCTTTGCAATTTCTCAATAATACACTAATAGCTCTTTAATGAGAATGATTCAGGGCAGAAAGGTTTAAATTACGATACAATTTCTATTTATTCTTTTATTTTTGAGGATTCAGCCACTATTGGTCCTCTATTCCCTTGAACAAGGAAATTAATAGGCAATCCAACGTAGGTGGTTGAGAATTCAATAAAGTAGTAGAGTAAGTATAAACATCTCTTTTCAATAAGAGTACAGAACAAGGGAACATTAAATTAGGTTTCAACTATTCAATGGTGAAATCGGGAGTCGCTCTCAGGAAAGAATCAAATGAGTTGTTTCAAAATCGAAACTGAAAGGCTTTTGTTGGTTGGGAATATTAAAGGTTACAGAAACAAGGTGGGTTGATGAAGATAAGGGACTGAACTGAATGGTCCATCCTGTCCTGGTTATTCCTCGTTTTAGGAATTCCTGTATCCATTATCCATGGACAAAACTGAGATTACAACCTTAATTAATCACATATCAGCTGGACGGCATGCATTTCACGTTCAGCTGTACCTTTTTACAGAGGATGCAAATCTGCACATCTCTACAGAGAGGGTTTGGAAATAAACACATCAAATTTAGTGAAGCAAAAGCTAATTTTGAAAGCCAATTTTTGCACAAATAGATACATATTTAAGTAAAGTAGATTGTGAGAAATATGTGTGTTTTATCCACTACATCTGATACAGCATACAGTGCTGCTGTTGGTCAGATGACAAATTAAACCACTTTGGGAAGTCGAATGCAAGGGTAAAGTATACGGTTGATGGCGAGACCTTTAACAGCATTGATATACAGAGGGATCTTGGAGCCCAAGTTCATAACTCCGTGGCAACACAGGTAAATCGAGTGGTAAAGAATGCATATGTACGCTTGCCTTCATTGGTTAGGGGGAATTGAGGACAAGTCATCCCACATTATTCCACTTTCTCAACTACTCCCTTCACAGAATAGGCTCCATTTATTGTGGCCAATTAACTTCAAAACCTGCATGTCTTTGCGATGTGGGAGGAAACCAGAACATCTCAGAATAAACGGATGCGGTCACAGGGAGAATGTGCAAACTCGGCACAGACAGTACGCGAGGTCAGGATCAAACCCGGACCTCTGGCACTGTGAGGCACTAGCTCCACCAGCTGCACGACTGTGCCGCCAAGTTCATGAAAATGTGGGAAGAATAAAAGAGGGATTAATGTAGGATTATTGTAAATGGGTGGTTGATGGCTGGCACGTTTGATGGGCGAAAAGGGGCCCATTTCCCCACTGCATCTTTATTACTGTGCAGAGCATGTGGAGGGACCAGTGTTGCAACATTTGTTCCCCAATGAAGAGGTGCAAGGAATGCCCTTAACCTGCCAATCTCAGGTTTAGCAAGAATATAATCCAAGGAAGGCGATGCATATCTTGTCCCAGACATCTAAATGTAGCAATCCACAAGTCTAGGCATGGGTAAGGAATGTTCCCGGAGGCGAAGGCGAGTCTGCTTCCAAAACAGTAATTATACGACTGCAGTGGGAAACAAAAATTACCCATCTGGAAACATCAATCTATATTAGTTAATCTCATCTGTTTGCACATGGGGGCGTAAAGGCCAAATCTAATCATCAGCCGAAACACATGGTGTCCATGATTTCCCAGAGCATTGCAACTAATGCATTCTCTTTGAAAGAACAGCACTAAGGCTTCAAGGAACAATATCCAATCTATCTGCACATAAAATTTCTAATAAGCAACCAATTAAAAAATCAATGTAAATCTGATGTTTTTACATACGTCAGAATACAGGGAAAATGCCCTGCTCGTTTTTCAAAACGTGGCTTAGAATATAATACAATTGCTGGAGAATATAGATGAAACATTCTAAAGATGTCACACCTAGAGTGCAAAACCCCCTCCCTATCATGGTAATGAGTACTCCAGATTACTTGCTGCGGTCAGTAAAACAGGGCTTTGGTCCATAATCCTCTTGATAGCAATCCGAATTAGAAGTTCACATCATTGTACTTCATCGTGCAGTGCATTGTTTATATTTAATTCTTCCTTTTTATCTATGCCACCCACCATCGAACAGCATAGCCTATAATAGTTGGAGAGAGGGTTAAGGATGTGTGGATGGATAAAGGGTATCTGTCTAGAAGGTGAGGTCAGGGTTATCACAGTGATAAGTTGCTGCAGAAGCCATCTGGTTGGTAGGTTAATGAGGGAAGTTGGAGAAAGGCTGAGAGATGGAGGGGGGAGGGGGGAGGGGGGAGGCCATGAGAAGGGAGAGAGAAGAGAGAGAGCATGGAGGGTTTTATAAAAACACCTAAAAGGAACACGTAAAAAGCTGTGAAATGCAGAGCCGTGGGGAATGCCCAGCTGGTCAGCCAGTGTTGCTGGAGACAGCAAGAATGAAAAGCACAAAATATTCACTCTTCCTCATCACAAATCCAAAGATTTCTGTCCACCAGCAACTGGCTGGCCTTTGGGCATCAGGACTCTTTCTTCCTTTCTCCTTAACACGTTCCTTCTCAAAATATCCTGGAATATTTAATTCTTGACCTTGATCAATTTACAAGCAGATCACAGATGCTTGAGGAAGATGGAACATTTTGTTAATGGTGTGATTTCTCGTGATCGTGTTGCTCTATTGTTGAGATGATGTGTAATTTTGTGTTGGTGTATCAAGATGACAATAACTCCCAGGCTATTTGTACGGTATTGATAAAAATCAAATAACATTAATTGTTCCAGTTATTGTAAAGAAAATTATCTTCATGGATTGAGATCTATGGTGAATCAATGTTTTTTCAAGTTTAGTTTGGAGGTACAGCATGGAAACATGCCCTTCGTCCCACCAAGTCTAAGCCAACCAATAATCATCCGCTCACTGGTTCTATGTGATCCCAGTTTTGCATCCTACACACTAGGGGCAATATACAGAGACCAAATAACCAACAAACATGTATGTCCTTGGAATGTAGGGGGAAACCATAAAAGTAGGAGAAAAACCACGCAATCACAGAGATAATATGCAAACTCCACACAGACAGCACATGTAGTCATGATCGAACCCTGGTCAGGCGCTGTGAGGTAACAACTCTGTACCACTGTGCCATCCATATTAAACGTGTTTAGAATGATGCCAATTCATCATTCTCCTTTGGATGCACATCTAGTTCCAATCACCTGAGCCCCTTCCTTCCGAGTTTATTGTTGCCTCAGCTGACCAAATGGAAGTTTACAGCGGCAAAATGACTGAATTTGTTCAAATTTGCTCAAATCTTCACTTTAAAAATCCCACACACATTTGCGGGTAGATTTATCTAAAAATCAAGCAGAATTATTCTGACAGTTTAATGGCAATTGAGTTATATTGTATTGTAGAAAAGGGTTAAAGAAATTAAGGTGATCTAGTTTGACAAATGGAAATAGAAAGTGTGGTCCAAGAGAGAAGATTTAGGTGGAATGCAATCAATGGGGTGATTTTGGATTGCTCTGACTAAGACCAGACGCACCAGAATGGGCCAAATGATGAAACTGATTCTTGAACGCTGCAACAACTTTTGCTTCCACTTGCCTAAAATGAGACCAGGCCTTAATATTGATTGTGTTTATAATACTGGTTCTTGATAATACAGAATTGCATCCAACCAACCTATGACCAGAGTCTGAAACGGGTCCCAACCCAGAACGTCACCTATCCATGTTCTCCAGAAATGGTGCCTGACCCGCTGAGTTATTCCAGCACTTTGTCTTTTTTTGGTAAATTGCATCTGCAGTTCCTTGTATCTAACTCCATCTCCTTGCAGTCTTAACTTCAATTATATTATGTTTTTTGTAATAGTTTGCTGTATTGTCCCATCTGTTTTGTTCCAATTTTAGAAATAACTAGTGCTGTTGGGCATGGTGTCTAATTTCATTCCACCGATATAAGAGTGATTCTTTGGGATCCTGATGCATACGTATTGGGTGGCAAAGTACACCAAATATACGTTACACAAAGAATGTTTTAGGTGTATAATTTTTTTGTAAACCAGCATCTGCAGTTCATTGTATCCAACCGACGAGCACATTCCTTTCACCTCAGGCAATATTTAACAAAACTCGAGACACCTTTTTTTCTTTCCTTCACTTACTTTCGGGGAGGAAGAGTGGATTTTTGTGCTCATCTCAAGTGATTAACATTACTGCAAATCTCCAGAGCTAAGATAATCTTCCAGCACACAGTCATGCAGCATGGAAATAGGCCCTTCAGGCCAACTTGCTCACACCGGCCAACATGTCCTATCTACACTAGTCCCACCTGCCTGCGTTTGGCCCATATTCCTCTAAACCTTTCCTATCCATGTACTTGTCCAAATGTTTCTTAAGCATCGCAATAGCACCTGCCTCAACAACCTCCTCCGGCAGCTCATCCTTTAATAAGGTTCCTCTATAATATTTCCTCCTCACCATGTCATATTGATGACAAGAGCTGTTGAGCACTATTGAAGGTCCAGTTCTCCATGATCCTATTCTTTTCTGTGGAAATGATATCCAACTCACCACACTGATAAAGAATAAATGCGGACAGTCTTATCAATGTGTTTTCCCAAGACTAGCCAGATGCAGGAAACCTAAAAATGTAATTTCAGACCGAGGTCTCCAGACACTATAACAAGAACTATGACTCAACAGTATTTTAAAATTTACATACTATATATTTTGTTTTCACATTTCAATTTAACATTTTACAGGCTGCATCTTTTTGAGTTCAGCTTAAAAGTGGGGAACAGTCAAACAAAATATTTTGACTGACCAAACTAACCAAATTCTACACCATATGAGTAAATTCAGAATATCAGAACAAGACTTCATGTGTTGTAAAAACATAATTTAGGAAAATAATATTTTGCAGACATATTTGCTATCACCAAAAAAAATCTGCATCTATAGAACGAGTCAAATTTTGAGAGTTTATTTAAATTTCCATACGTTAATTTATGATTTTCAACCTTGGCAAAGTTCATACAGATCCACCACCGATTTTCCAGCAACATTGGTTCCAGATCCTTTCTTGATTATCCGTTTTGCCAGAGCAATCGAGATCACAGCCTTCGTGGGCCAAACAAAATCGGCGAAAACCTAATCGAACTGATCTGCCGGCTCTAGCTGGGCCGGAGTTCCAGAGCCCTGGCGGCAGGCGGCAAATTCAACCTACCGATCGACGCGGAAGTCCCGATTAGGTCGAGATCAGCCACCACATCTAGTTTAGGTGCCACATCTTGGGGGGGGGGGGGGGGGGGGGGGGGGGATTTTGTCCAGATCATGGGGACCACCAGTTGCTTGAGAAACATTGGTGGACTTGTAGATAGTTTTCATTGTCACTTTTGAAATTGTTTCTAACAACAATATGCAAAGTTCTTATTGCAAGTTAACTAATGGGATTCCCAATGGCCATGCAGCTGTTGTTTGTTTAAAGTAGCAAGCAAAGATAGAGTTGTCAATTTTCATTTTCTGTTTCCCCCAACTCACTGCTGGAAAACAGTTCCCTTGATGCTGAGAATAACCCCCAAGCTGCACAGTTGTAATCGGGAAGTTGTAAAAAGGGGAAATTTTCAAGCAGAAAACTACAACATACTAACAGCCTACGAATGGTGCAAAAGAATGCTTTTTCTATTCAGGCAAACCACAGACCAAATATCAGAAATGACAACATAATCTCAGCCACCCAGTGCAAACCATGCATTCAGACTCTACAATTATTACCCTATTTCTGTGCATGTTTTTTGAGGGAAGAAATGGGCATTTAGCAGGAAGATTTTGTATTTTGATACAAGCTTGCTGAAATGTTTGTGGCACTCAGCAAGCTCACAGACTGCACCAATTAGGGGATGCCTACCAATGATCTAAAGGGTCCATTCATCCACAAACTGGTCACTCTCCAGTTGGCAATACTATACTTAACACAAAAAAGGTATCAAAGGGAATGCTCAACATTAAAAGATTACCACTGCAAATTGCCCAAATGATAGTAAACATTTCATTTCTTTGCTTTTCTATTTTAATCTGAAATCTTGAAAATAAATCTGTTTACTCACAATACATAAACAGAAAAAAAATCTAAAAGGGGATTAAAATCTGAAGCAATAAAATACTGAAAATCCAATGTTGAAAAAAGTGCAAAAAAAAAGTTCCACTTCAACCAAACCAGGACCATTCAATTATCGTTGAATGATTGGTAGGAATGTTTATAAACTCAAATTCACATCAACCAAGATTTATTTTCATATTAACCATTTAACCATATAACAATTACAGCACGGAAACAGGCCATCTCGGCCTTTCAAGTCCATGCCGAACAACTTTTTTCCCTTAGTCCCACCTGCCTGCACACATACCATAACCCTCCATACTCTTCTCATCCATATGCCTATCCAATTTATTTTTAAATTATACCAACGAACCTGTCGCCACCACTTCCACTGGAAGCTCATTCCACACCGCTACCACTCTCTGAGTAAAGAAGTTCTCCCTCATGTTACCCCTAAACTTCTGTCCCTTAATTCTAAAGTCATGTCCTCTTGTTTGAATCTTTCCTATTCTCAAAGGGAAAAGCTTGTCCACATCAACTCTGTCTATCCCTCTCATCATTTTAAAGACCTCTATCAAGTCCCCCCTTAACCTTCTGCACTCCTGAGAATAAAGACCTAACTTATTCAACCTATCTCTGTAACTTAGCTGTGAAACCCAGGCAACATTCTAGTAAATCTCCTCTGTACCCTCTCTATTTTGTTGACATCCTTCCTATAATTGGACGACCAAAATTGTACACCATACTCCAGATTTGGTCTCACCAATGCCTTGTACAATTTTAACATTACATCCCAGCTTCTATACTCAATGCTCTGATTTATAAAGACTAGCATACCAAAAGCTTTCTTTACCACCCTATCTATATGAGATTCCACCTTCAAGGAACTATGCATGGTTATTCCCAGATCCCTCTGTTCAACTGTATTCTTCAATTCCCTACCATTTACCATGTACGTCCTATTTTGATTTGTCCTGCCAAGGTGTAGCACCTCACATTTATCAGCATTAAACTCCATCTGCCATCTTTCAGCCCATTTTTCCAACTGGCCTAAATCACTCTGTAGACTTAGGAAATCCTCTTCATTATCCACAACGCCCCCTATCTTGGTATCATCTGCATACTTACTAATCCAATTTACCACCCCTTCATCCAGATCATTGATGTACATGACAAACAACAAAGGACCCAACACAGATCCCTGAGGCACCCCACTAGTCACCTGCCTCCAACCCGACAAGCAGCCATCCACCATTACCCTTTGGCTTCTCCCATTCAGCCATTGTTGAATCCATCTTGCTATTCCTGCATTTATACCCAATAGTTGAACCTTCTTAACCAACCTTCCATGAGGAACCTTGTCAAAGGCCTTACTAAAGTCCATATAGACAACATCCACTGCTTTGCCCTCGTCAATTTCCCTAGTAACCTCTTCAAAAATTCAAGAAGATTAGTCAAACATGACCTTCCAGGCATAAATCCATGTTGACTGTTCCTAATTATACCCTGTTTATCCAGATGTAGATCCAGATATTAACTTTTTTTTTTAAATAGGATTTTCCTAAAATGGGTAGAACATAGTACAACACAGGAACAGGCCCTTTGGCCCACAATGTGTGTGTGCCGAACATGATGCCAAGACCAACTTTTATCGGGCTGTACATAACCCATGTCCCTCCATTCCTTGCAGATCAATATGCTTATCCAAAATTTTCTTAAATGCCGCCATCTTGTCCGCCCGCACTACTTCTAGCTGAGCGTTCTATGTACTCACCATCCTCTGTGTTAAAAAAAACGTACTCCGCACATTTCCATTACACTTTGCCATGGTATTTAATCAGAAAAACATAATTGCAACCTTGAAGAGATCCCACCCAAAATGTTGCCTGCCCATTCCCTCCCCAGATGTTGCCTGACTTATTCCACACTTTGTATTTTGCTCAAGATTCCTGCATCTGTGGTTCATTGTGTCTCTATAACTACAACCTTATTCTGCTATCCTTAAAATTCATTCAAAGATAATATGCCAGGTCATTACCTTTCCAATAAACATAAGAAAACCATAATTGTGGGTCAAATTAATGTTATCGAATAGCCAATTCATGGAAAACTCCAAACTGGAAATGATTGCCCAGTCATTTGAATGACAATCTTTCCAGTTAAAGGAAAGACATTACTCCAATAGCCAGTCATCAAATTCCTTGGCAAGTCATCCTAATGGGTTGAAAAAGGCACATACCCTGATAACATTTAAGGACTATTTGGATGAGTATTGTAAATGCCATTATATAGAAGGCCAGGGGCAAAGAGCTGCAAGATGAGGTTAGTTTAGAGATACACCTTTAGAAAGTAGGTGAGGAGTAATTTCTTTAGCCAGAGGGTGGTGAATCTGTGGAATTCATTGGCACAGATGGCTGGGGAGGTTGTCATTGCCTATTTTTAAGGCGGAGATTGATCAACAGATTCCTGATTAGTAACGGTGTGAAAAGCCATGGGCAAAATGCAGGAGAATGGGTTTAAGAGGGAAAGATAGCTCAGCCATGATTGAATGTTGGAGTAGACTCAATGGGCCAAATGGCCCAATTCTGCTCCTATGACATGAAGGTATTTGATAGCCAGCATTGATAAGGTGTGAGGAATAAATCAAGGAAAGAGTAAAAAACTTAATATTTTTAAAGAAATGATTCACCTGACTAAATGGTTTGTCTTATGAGCTCAAATTAAGCAAGATTGGCCTACTGGTGTTCAGATGAATGTGACAATTCTGAGAGAGATTGACAGGGAAGATGCTGAAAGTTTGAAGAAGGGCCTCGACCCTAATCATTCCTTCTCTCCAGAGATGCTACCTGTCCTGCTGAGTTACTCCAACATTTTGTGTTTTTGCTGAAAGGAAATTTCCCCGAGTCTGGAATTGCGAGGAACGACGGGAAATCAGGAGCAAATGTTATAGATATTTAACCAAATACATAAATTACAAATTTCATTTGCAGCTTTCTCGTTTAAAAAAATCCTATTCCATTCCTGTACTCACAGAGTTATAAATCTTTGGCATTCCCTGTTCCAGATTCCTGTCGATGCTCCAATATTGAAAATATTTTAGGCTGAAACTGATGATTTCCAGTATCGAGGAAATCAGAGGCCAGGGGAATAAGGCAAGAAAATGATCTAGACAGGATCAGCAATGATCTGGCTGAATGGAGGTAAAACTTTAAGACCTATGCATTCATGAATTTTTGCAGAAGATAGACACAAAATGCTGGTGTAACAGCGGGACAGGCAGCATCTCTGGAGAGAAGGAATGGGTGACTTTTCGGGTCGAGACCCTTTATTTTGACTGCCTGTGCCTTGTTTCTATCCTGTTCTCAAAATAATTTTACCAATAGATACACCTTGTGGGCAGCACGGTGGCGCAGTGGTAGAGTTGCTGCCTTACAGCGGCATTGACCCAAGTTCGATCCTGACTGTAGGTGCCGTCTGTATGGAGTATGTACGTTCTCCCTGATGACTGCGTGAGATTTCTCCGTGTGCTCCGGTTTCCTACCACACGCCAAAGACATACAGGTTTGTAAGTAAATTGGCTTCGGTAAAAATAGTAAATTGTTTCCACTGCAGTGCTAGTGCTGTAGGATAGTGCTGGTGCATGGGGTGATCGCTGGTCAGCGCGGGCCAAAGGGCCTGACTCCGCATTGTATCTCTAAACTAAAACTAAACTAATAGTAAAGTAAAGGCAAAATGATATTAAAACATGGCAGAATAATCTTGTCACTTCAGGGTTATATTTTAAGAACTAGAGAAATTAATTTATTTGGCAAATAATTTATTTCACTCCATAGAAAATAACCAAAGAAAATAGTGCTTGGTTTTGTTTTTGAATTCTGACAAAAATATTCAAATCCAGAATTAATTTGGAAAACCAAATAGATTTTGATAAACAAACCAAAGATAGACACAGAATGCTGGTGTACCTCAGTGGTTCAGGCAGCATCTCTGGATTAAAAACATAGGAGATGTTTCGGGTTGGAACCCTTCTTCAGACTCAATTAATGAACCTGCAGGTTACTTGCAGTTACAGCGCATCAAGCTGCAAACAGAATGATATGTGGACCAGCAGTTTCCCTTTTGGATAGAGTTGCACCACCATCTGGTGTAATGGGCTGAAACTTATTTACCTGCTTGAGAAGAACCATTGACAAGGTCTTCTTTACAACCATTATTTTCTTGGATATTGCAGTGTGGCACACTAGAACGTGCTGGAGCACTAGAACATGATGCATCAGGCTTCCTGCTCCAACACTGGGCTCAGCACAGAGTACTGCTCTGCTTATGAAATGTGACGTATTCATATCTGGACTTAACATGGAAAATCAAGCATAATATATTCAACAAACACAAACTGCAACTGTGATTTGAATGGAGTTGCCAACCTCGATGAAAAATATAAATGAAAGGGTTTTCCTCTCCATTTTATTCCATGTTTTAATGTTTATCAATTAACTTAGTTATAAGATAGTTAAATAAATAATTCATTTTCTTTAATTATTTAAATCTATTTCAACAGCTTTTACATTTCTTAAATTATTGTCATCAGTGTTTTGTTTCTTCCTTTATTGGCCTGTTTGCAAGTAGATGGTGTTAGCTATTCCTATTTATAGAATATACCACAGTATAGAGTAGGAATACGCCCTTCGGCCCATAATGTCTTTGATGAACAAGATGCTCGGATAAACTGATCACATCTTCTTGCACATGATCCATTCTCCCCCATTTCCTGCATAACTACGCCACTAAAAGCCACTTATACACAACTATTGCATTTTTAAACGGCACTATCATATCTTTAAATGCCATCATACAATTTACCTCCTTTTCAAAGTTAAGTCTTATAGTGTCTTATATTGTGGTCCATAGTTCTCACCATTTAGCATAATTAAAACAAATTATCTATCCATTATCACCATCTTGGTGGAAGCTTGTTTTGTGCACACTGATTGAAGCATTTCCCACATAATTATAAACAATGGTTCAATAAAAAGGCTTCACGACCAGTTAAACAATTTCAGACAATCAGAAGTCAGGGTTAAGATGCTCTGTAAATTTGTTTATTTCCCCTTTTATCATCGATACTTTTTCTTATATACAGAGCTTGATCCTGTCGCTGCAATCACTAACTGATAATCTTTTCCTCCAAAATCTCTACTAATTTCTCTTCAAACACTTCCAGACCAATTTATCTGCTGAAATCCCAATCTTTAGGAGGTAAACTATCACTTGGAGCCACTCAAGGATTCATCTTCAACCTCATCTTGGGTCGGGACCCTTCTTCAGACGTCTCGAGACTTCTTGAGTCTGAAGATGGGCCCCGGCCCGAAATTTATCATTTTTCTCCAGAGATGTTGCCTGCACTCCGGGCACTATCCAGCGCTTTGTGTCTTATCTTAGGTTTATACCGACATCTGCACTTCCTTTCAACACATTCAACCTCACCTTGCTCCTCTAGTCTAGCCCTCAGCTACATCATCCATGGCCAAAACCCGATTCCACCTCAATGGAGATAAAAGGAACTGTGAATGCTGGTGTACAAAAAAAGACACAAAGTAATGGAGTAACTCAACAGGTCAGGCAGCATCTCTGGAGAATATGGATAGGTGGTGGGACCTTTCTTTAGTCTAATCCAAAGCGTCACCTATCTGAAAGGTTCTCCAGAGATGCTGCCTGACCCTCTGAGTTACTCCAGCACTTTCTGTCACAATAGCCCTTTGTTCTCTCATACTGCTTTTTCAACATCCTTTTGAAGAAACGCCAGAGAAAACTGAATAAGAGCTAAGAAAAGGTAACATTATAGAGTGAAAACATAAAACCATGTCAATAGTCAGCCCACCAGGCAGCATCTGTGGTGAAACAATTAATGTTTTAGGTCCGGAACATTCAGCAGAAACTGGGAAAGAAACAAGTTAGGTAGCGGAGGGGGGATGGACCTCAGACCTGAAACGTTATCTGTAGATTTTTTAGTTTAGTTTAGTGATACAGTGTGGAAATAGGCCCTTCGGCCCACCGAGTCTGCGCCGACCAACGATCCCTGCACACAAACACTATCCTACACACTAGGGTCAATTCACAATTTTTACCAAAGCCAATCAATCTACAAACCTGCACGTCTTTGGAGTGTGGTGGAAAACAGAGCACCCGGAAAAAAAACACGCAGTCACGGGGAACCCAACAAACTCCGTAGAGACAGCATCCATAGTCAGGATCGAACCCGGCTCTCTGGTGTTACAAGGCAGCAACTCTACCGTTGCGCCACCGTGCTGCGCGTTTTTGTGGCGGAAAGAAAATGTTGCTCAACCTGTAACCATGCCAGACCCCAACCTATATAACAGCTAACAGCCAAAAATTATGAAGATGTTTCGGATTAGAGATCTATGGAAGTGAATATCGCAAGTATAGTAAAAGTAAAGGGTAAAAAATAAAAAACTAAGGAAGAGGATTTGCCATTCAGTTAAAACTGCAGTTTGTCAGTCAAATATACCCGTGTACACAATCTGACTATTTTGTTCCTGGCTAGCTTGTTAAGTGTAGTTAGAGAACCACCTGATGGCTCATATCTGCCACTGCATCGTTCCTCTTGAACAAAGAAAGGCAAGTGATAGGTTTTTGCACATTCAATGTACGACATATTCTGGTTAGTTAGCTGTTCAAAGCAAAAGGTGTTTAATCAATAGCTGACAATAGTCAAAATTGTACATTTAATTTAGAATTCAATAGGATTAAATGAGTTGAATGCAGTTCACACTGTTTTTACACTCAACTCATTCTGAACATTCACAAAAAGTTGCAATGCAAAACCAATCAACATTGCAGAACGAGAGAAATTCTGCTATATCAGAATACTCACCCTGACAGAGGCTGACAAAGGTTGAGAACTAGTACTGGAGACTAAAGAAAGGTCTCGACCTGAAACGTCACCCATTCCTTCTCTCCAGAGATGCTGCCTGTCCCACTGAGTTACTCCAGCTTTTTGTGTCTATCTTAGGTTTAAACGAGCATCTGCAGTTCCTTCCTACACAGAGAACTAGTACTAGTAATTTCCAAAATTGGGACAAAACGGCGAATTGTTGCAAAAATTCATGATTTGAGTGCCAGAAGATTGCAAGGAGATAATATTTAGGTGCAAGGAACAGCAGATGCTGATTTACAAAAAAGACAAAGTGCTGGAGTAACTCAACGGGTCAGGAAGCATCTCTGAAAAACATGGATAGGTGATGTTCCGAGTCCGACCCGAAATGTCACCTCGTAATATTCTACATAGATGCTGCCTGACCCGCTGATTTATTCCAGTAATATTTTAGTCTTTGTTAGAAGATGACAATTGATGTTTTCAGTACAAAAATATCTTTATATTGACGATTAAGTTAATGCAATGAATTGTATATTTGGAGAGGAGAAATGTGGAGGGCAGAGTGCTCAACCATTGAAGAGCTGGGCAAATGAGAGAATGAGGAGAGAACCAGAGGTGAAAGCAAGAGGAGGGTATGGAGTAAACAGCTAAAATGGAGAGAAGTTACAAGTAGGGTGAGTAGGCAACGGGGACAAAAACAATAACAAATAGTGCCGAGTGAAAGAAGGGGCTTAAATCATGAGGATAATCCACACACCAAAAATAAAAACCTGAATCCTCCAAAAAGGGAAGCAACATAAATTTTTGACAGAAGGAAAGGAAAACCAAGCCTCCTGGAAACAATATTAATAATGGTTGAGAGACATGGGAGATAATTATTGTTTATCAATCATTGATGATAATAGTTCTCTGGACATCAACATTTATTTATTGCAACCCAAGGCCTTTCATATGTCTTTTAAGATCAACTTTCATAAGGAAATATTTTTGACAATCAGGACACTGGATATCAAATTGACCCGAGGGCTGAAGTGCCCTTGGTTTCCTTGAAGTCCTCTTTTGTTCTGTTCGTTAGATGCAATTCCATCTTATCGGTTTTCTCTGTACTCAAATGAATTTGAGATCACCGCCCTCAGGGTTCAAGAACTAGGTGATGAATGGATAAGATTGTGCAAAATTCACTTTCCTCATATGGATGCCATGAACTGCAACCGGCAATGATACCTGTGCAAGGGCATTTACAGTAAGGCAGGCAGCACAGTACTGGGGTAAAATGCGTGCACACAGCCAAATGAATCAGTTTTGCACAATGAATTTCCAAGGCATCTATTTGACATACAAGGACAGTTATATTTATATTTTCTTGCAAATAACAAACATTTTCTTAAACAAGTACATTGTGGCGTCAGCTGATGGTCAGACCACTTACGGTCGAACCCTCGTCAGTGGTCACATGACATCATGGGCTAAGGGGAGTGTCCTAGTACATAAGTAGATCTCACCTGGAGATCATGAGTCGACAGGTAGCTGAGCTCAAGACAACACCCTCGTTCAGCTGCAGCAGCAATGACAATATGTTAGAGGACCAAATGTGTATGTATTTCGAACTTATTATATCTGAATAAAGCAACTGTTTATTCACCATGTTTGATGCCGCTGCAACATAATAATAAACAAGTACATAAGGAAATAAGGAAAAAATTTTACCTGTTTTTCTTGGAACGTTCATCCTTTCCTCGTTTGACTCCAAATATCCTGGTGATTAGCGCACTGAATAGCAACGTGGAAGAGTTTCGTACCTAGTGGTTCAGAACGAAGATAAAAGCAAAGAGGCTGAGGTATGGGAATAAAGAACTAGAGGACCTGCGAGAGGGGCAAGATTTGAAAGCAAGCTGAGAGGCAACCTTTTCCGCTCAGAGGGTGGTGGGTATGTTGAACAAACTGCCAGGGGAGGTAGGTACTAACCTGCACAGTGTGTAAAAGACATTTGGACAGGTACATGGATACGAAAGGCTCAGATGGGGTGTGGGCCAAACATGGGCAAATCGGATTAGCATCTCACCTGGGGCATCTTGAACAACATGGACAAGTTGTGCCGAAGGCCATGTTTCCATGCTGTATCACTCTGTAAACATTACCGAGTGTACAGAGCTATCCTTGTACATTTATTCACCTCCACATTTCCTGTATATGTCTCTTAAACCCCCACATACTTAAAAACAATTAAGGACATCAAATTTTATCATTATGTAAGATATTTAAGACATGTCACTTCCTATTTATTTCAGCATAGATTTTGAGAAATAGATGTTTGGTAAGAATGAGTCAACTGAAATACAATGGTTTACATTGTTTTAATGCACCTCTGAACAGTTCATCCAAACAAAAAGCATCTGGCAACAATGGGCAATTATGGGCTCCAAATCATCTGTTGCTGACCCTGCTTTGTTCTGGCCTTTTCTTACCTGTTCCCTCCCCTCTACTCTCAGTCTAAAGCAGGATCTCGGCCTGAAATGCCACCAACCCTTTTTCTCTGGAGATGTTGCCTGACCCACAGAGTTACTCCAGCACTTTATGTCTATCTTCTGCCACAGAAGACAGTGGAGGCCAATTCACTGGATGTTTGTAAGAGAGAGTTAGATTTAGCTCTTCGGGCTGAAGGAATCAAGGGATACGGGGAGAAAGCAGGAACAGGGTACTGATTTTAAATGATCAGCCATGATCATATTCAATGGCAATGCTGGCTCGAAGGGTCGAATGGCCTACTCCTGCACCTATTTTTCTATGTTTCTATCTTCAAAAAGTTTCTGCAGCTGTGCTGCACTCCCTCGGTAGTGCCCTGCAGCAGCAGCATGGATTTTGAGCTGAAGACACTGGAGAGGAATGTGAACCTTTGACCTTCATGGTCATAAATGAAAGCATCTGCTCTGTGCCAAGTAAGATTGCCAGCTTTAGCGATAGTTTTTGCCAAATTAGGTATATTTTTGTTCCGTGCAGGTTCCTGCTATTTAGGAATTAGAATGACTATCCAAAATCATTTCACTTTGCATCTCTGAAGCTGGCAAAAGCGAGAGATTGGATTTGAATCCAGAAGTGATGTGTGTGCGTGTTCATCAACTCCACCAATTATTCAGCTTTAAACAAGCACCAGGTCTAAATTTCAGAGAATTTGGGCTAAAGCAGTGTTGATTCTGGCTGCAACCTGTTGTTTTGCTAGCTAATATTTAAAATAAAAGTCCAGATCAGTTTACTGGAAATAAAATTTGTATACACAAGTCCTGCCTCTGATCTCAGAAACTAATCCAAAGTCAGTCAACACAAGTGATCAGAAATAAACCTGCACTCAAGACTATTAAAAATTATATTGAACGATACCACATTATTAAAAAAAAGGGCAAATTTAGCCTTTGCTCAGTAAATGCAATAAAATGCAGTATTTGCCAGTGAAAATACCACATATAAATCACAAATTAAAAAGCTGTTTTCCCTTAACTCGATCAATCAAAGTTTGAAATAAACAGGACTCTTTTTCATTGGTAAACAAATGTAGGAAAGATTACCTCCACAACAGACACGTCTTTTGGAAACTTCTAGATTATAACTTGTGCTTTGGCAACCGCGGTTATTTATTTTAAAGCAGGTTTGTTTGATTTGGTTCCTAATACAGAGTCCTTTCCACAAATATCCCCCTCCACAAAAGGACAGCCAGACTTTTTAAAAATACACCTCACAGCCTGCAATTTGACATGGGCTCAGCTAAGAAAACTTTGTGCTGCAGAACTTTGTTGTGTTTTCCCTCAGCCGACTGAGAATCTATAAAGTGCCAATGAAAATAGTTAACTAACTTCTCAAAATTATACTTAATCCTTCAAACTTTAAAATCACTGTTATCAGTAGCAAGAGGCATTTGGTGAAACATTTGAAAACACTAATTGCTATATCCACTTTTCCATCTCACTGGCAACCAGTTCTGGGACAAGAGTAAAGGGCCTGTCACACTAGCACGCGATTAGACGCGACAAGCGCGACCTACCGTGGTCGCTTTAGTCGTCCGGCCTCGCGTGACCCTGTCCCACTGCGATCGCCGGAGTCTCGTGGAGTTGCGCGGACTCGTGTGTAGCTGGTGTCGACATCGCGCGTAGTGTCCAAAAACCGACACTGCTTAAAAGGTACGCGCGGCAAAATCCTGTCGCGCGGAACGTGATGACGTTTTGACGTTGTGCGTCTTCAGCGTGGCGTTGCGTGATGACGTCACTGCCCGACGTCGTGCAACGCGCATGCTCATGCGCATCGTCACGTGATGAAAAATAACGTCCTTCCTTCGGACGTCGCGCGTGTAATCGCGCGCTAGTGTGACAGGCCCTTCACTCGCACCGGGATCGCCTGACCCCCACGCGACCCCCGCGTCCGAATTTGTCGCGCTTATCGCGTCTAATCGCTCGCTAGTGTGACAGGCCCTTAACCATCAATCGCCACAGCAACACAAAGCCCAAGAGCACGCAGGAGCCCGATTCTGATACTATTAATTAATTTAGTTTAGTTTAGAGATACAGCGTAGACACAAGCCTATCAGCCCACTGAGTCTGCGCCGGCCAGTGATCCCCATAGCAGAAGCTCCACGTCGTGTTGCTGGAAACTGGAAGTATCCCGAGCTAATTCTGCTACCACCATCATCTATTGCAACAAGTGATGGCTCCCACTGATTGTCGCCAGAAGCTTGCGTCCTTTTCAGGGTGGTCGATGACAGAGTTGTCAACATTGAAACATGGAAGATGGACACGAAAGAAGAAGCGATTCCCGTTACACTGGCACACACCACACCCTAGGAACAATTTACAAAGCCAATTAACCTACATGTCTTTGAGTGCGGGAGGCAACTGGAACAACCGGGGAAAACACAGGTGGTCACGGGGAGAACGTAGTAACTCTGTACAGACAGCACCCGTAGTCAGGATCGAACCCGGGTCTATGGCGCTGGAAGGTAGCAACTCTTCCACTACCGCCACCCTGCTGCCTCAAATGAAAATTCTGCTTTCCCATATCTCAGGTTTGTTAAAATGAGTTCAGTAGCCACTCACTTGGCCAATATGCTTGCAACTAGAATGGTGCAAATTTCCATTTTCCTGGCCTCTGCCCAAGTGCAATTTTAGTGAATTTAAATCTAAGCTTTAATAATGGGGCAATTTTTCCACTGCAATCTGCTCAGGAACATAGACACAATTGAGCAATTCCCCAAGTGGGGACTTCTGGCAAGCAGCCCACAACAGCACAGCTAGGGAGTTACCACTGAACCTTTGCCAGATTAATCTGGTGTGCGTACAGGAGGCCCATTCAACGTACCGCAACAACAACCTCTCGCTCAACATCAACAAAACCGACGATCTCACGGCTTCAGAACTGGGAGGCCAGGAGACCACGTTAGCCAGTTTTTATTAATGGGTCGGCGGAGGAGAGTGTCAATACCTTCAAGTTCCTGGACCTGACCTAGGCCCAGATACAGATGTCATCATAAGGGCGGCACACGATTGCCTCTACTTTCTTTGAAGTTTAAAGAATTTGCTGAGATGTGTATAGTTGTGCGGGGCTGAACCAGAGTACAAAAGAACCAAGTCAAAAACCAGGCAGAGAGAATTATTCAAAGAATTACAGGGGGAGATGAAGAAATATATTTCTCATGGAGAATGATAAGGGAACGGAGCTACCTGCCCGAAAAGGTAGAAAAGGCAAGAAACCTCACAGAATTTCAAATTGCCTGTACAGTGCGTGAAAGGCCATGGCCTGCCAGGCTACAATCTTGCGCTGGACGATGGCAATAGATCAGGTACCTCTTCATCGACTTTTGCAATGTTGTGCATTTTCTACAATTCGAAAAGTCCCTGATGTTTAAACAAGATTTGGGGTAAGGTAAAGAGGAAGAGAACAAGAGAGTGGTGGGTCTCTGGAACTCTCTGCCACAGAGGGTAGTTGAGGCCAGTGCATTGGCTATATTTAAGAGGGAGTTAGATGTGGCCCTTGTGGCTAAGGGGATCAGAGGGTATGGAGAGAAGGCAGGTACGGGATACTGAGTTGGATGATCAGCCATGATCATATTGAATGGCGGTGCAGGCTCGAAGGGCCGAATGGCCTACTCCTGCACCTAATTTCTATGTTTCTATGTAAGAGTACATGATTGGTTAAGGAAACTGACGATGAGGATAGGAATTGAACTAAAAAAAGCCAAAAAAAGTTAGAATCACTGCCTGGTGGTTTACTGCAAGTTCCCAAAAGTCAGGAGAAGATAGAAGTGCAATGTGTAGGCAAGTTTATGAGCAATGAAAAAAATAATATGGTAATAATTGAGATTTCAATGATGTAAAGACAAATGGTGACTACAGCGGAGAAAGAGGTACAGAATGTATAGAATTCTTTACGATAGCGGCACGGTGGCCCAGCGGTAGAGTTGCTGCCTTACAGCGCCGGAGACCGGGTCCGATCCTGACTACAGGTGGTGTCTGTACGGAGTTTGTACTATCTCTCCATGACCTGCGCAGGTTTTCTCCCACACTCCAAAGACGTACAGGTTTGTAGGTTAATTGGCGTCGGTAAAATTGTAAAATTATTCCGAGTATGTAGGATAGTGCTCGTGTGCTGTGTGGTCGCTGTCGGCATGGACACAGAGGGCCAAAGGGCCTGTTTCCACGCTGTATCTCTAACTAAATTCTGTAAGTGCTCTCAAGAACTTTCTTTAAAAATCACTCATGCCAGGAGGTGGCGCTGGCCATGGTTTTAAGGGTTTAAACCTGACAAGTGGAGAGGTAGCAACAGACAGGAATTCAGAGGCAATGATAATAATTATGTGACATGTCACATAATTACGTAAAAGGACAGAGAGCGATAACCTAGTTGCAGTATGACTTAAAGCTGAAATGGAAGCAGCTACTTCAAGGAAAATTAGTGTCACAGCTGCAACTTCAGAGACTCAAGTTCATAAGCGTAAATATCAACAACGACTTGTCCCAGATCAACCACATTGAAGCTATGGCCAAGAACGCACACAGACGCCTCACCTTCCTCAGAAGAATAAGGAAGCTCGGTGGGCCTCCAATGACTCTTACCAACTTCATATGAAGCATCCTATCGGGATTATTACAGCTTGGTTTGGCAACAGCTCTGTCCAAGTGCTCAAGAAAGCTCAGTGGTAGAGTTGCTGCCTTACAGCGCCAAAGACCAGGGTACTATCCTGACTACAGGTGTTGCCTGTATCGAGTTTGTATGTTGTCCTTGTGACTTACGTGTGTTTTCTCCGGGTGCTGCAGTTTCCTCCCACACGCCAAAGACGTACAGGTTTGTAGGCCAATTGGCTTGGTAAAATTGTAAATTGTCCCTAGTGTTTTGTAGGATAGTGTTAACGTGCAGGGATTGCTGGTCGGCGCAGACGTGGTGTGCTGAAGGGCCCGTTTCCGGATCTCAAAACTGTATCTCAAAACTAAACTGTACATAGTTATGGATGCAGCCCAGTGCATCACACAGACCAGCCTCCCCAACATCCCTCCCCTCCATCTACACTTCACACTGCCTTGGAAAAGCAGGCAACATAACCAAGGGTGGACAAAAATGCTGGAGAAACTCAGCGGGTGAGGCAGCATTTATGGAGCGAAGGAATGGGTGACGTTTGATGATGAGGGGGTGGGAGGGGCGAGAAGAAGAAAAGAAGAGGTAGAGACAGTGGGCTGTGGGGGAGCTGGGAAGGGGTGGAGAAATAGGGAGAAAGCAAGGACTACCTGAAATTGGAGAAGTCAATGTTCATACCGCTGGGGTGTAAATTACCCTAGCGAAATATGAGGTGCTGCTCCTCCAATTTACGGTGGGACTCACTCTGGCCATGGAGGAGGCCCAGGACAGAAAGGTTAGTTCCAGCATCTGCAGTTCCTTCTTCTACATAACCAAGGATAATTTTCACCCTGGCCATTCCACCTTCTCCCCTCTCCAGTCAGGCAGAAGATACAAAAGTCTGAAAGCATGAAATACCAGATTGGTGGGTACCTGGAACCCACTGCCAAGGGTGGTGGTGGAGGCAGATTGAATAGCGGCATTGCAGAGGCTTTTAGATAGGCACATGGATATGCAAAAAATGGGGGGATATGAATCACATGCAGGGAGATGAGATTAGTTTACCCAGGTATCATATTCAGCACAAACGTTGTGGGCCGAAAAGCCTATTCCTGTGCTGTACTGTTCTATGTTCAATTGAAAACAGGTTCTTCTCCTCTGCTATCAGACAATTGAACGACCCTCCGATAGGCTATAAACCTTAGTCCTGATCTCTCTCATTGCAGACCTTTTCTCTGTAACTTTAATGCTATTATGTTGTACCACTAGGTTCTGCACTCTAGTATTTTTCTCTTTGCACTACCTGTTGAATTTGTATATGGCTTAATTGTGCTCTAGTGTAAAAACATAAAAAATAGGTGCAGGAGTAGGCTATTCAGCCCTTCGAGCCAGCGCTGCCATTTAATATGATCATGGCTGATCATCCAAATTCAGTACCCTGTTCCTGGTTTCTCCCCATATCCTTTGATTCCATTATGATTTAATTTGACTGCATAGACTGCATAGAATGCATTTCACTTTATCTCAATACACACAACAGTAATAAACAACACCAATACCAAGACGACTTGAAGAAGAATACTGTGAGATTTTAGACCAAACATGTTCACTATAAATAAAGGGGAGAACATCACATAGCTAGACCCCTGCATAACAAAGACACGCTGAATAGAATAAAGCAGGAAGGAAGCAGCTTTTCACAAATTTACAAATAAGTTCATCATAGCAGGCACCTCGAGGAGCATCACAGGTAGAGCATGAATTAAAAAATAAATTAAGGATGAAAGACAATACATAATAAAGAACAAGATAAAATCATAGGAAATAGAATAACCTGTTGCATAAATATATAAGAAAATGATTTGGTGATGATGGATGCACAGCCATTAGTCTGCTACCTCAATGCCCTCAGGGCATGGGTTCAATCCCAACCTCTGCTGCCATTTGTGTACAGTTAACACGTTCTCTGCAAAAATGCTTTGGTTTCCTCCCACGTCCCAAAGGCATCCTCAGAGCTTAATTGCCAACTTTAACTTGTCCCTAATGTGGAATAACAGCAAAAAGAACCATTAGACTCAAGAGGGAGTTTTAGGGCATGTGGTGACTGTGCATGAGTTGCAGAAATATATGGGGAAAAGGAGAGGGGCAATGGCACTAATGGCATTGCTTTCCTGGAAACCAGCATGGACCCAATATGGCAAATGGCATCCTGCAGTGCATTAGAAAACAAGGAATGAATACGTTATTGTAGAGATTAAATTGTGTCCTAAATAAATACTTTATTGCAGTCCTTATGGAGGAGCAGAACCATACTGGGATTGACATTGAGGAGAAATATGAAATATTAGAGATGATAACCCCAGAGAGAGAGGCCACATTAAGGAGTCTACCATATTTTAAAATTAGATAACCAGATAAATGCATCTCATATTCGTAAAAGAATAAAGGGAGGAAACAGCGGACGCTCCGACCGTTATTTTCCACTGGTAAAAACTTCCAGTGGTAAAAACTGTATATTGTCCCTAGTGCATAGGATAGTGCTAATGAACAGGGTTGTTTGCTGGTTGGTGCGGACTCGCTGGGCCGAAGAGTCTGTTTCCACGTTGTATCTCTAAAGTTTAAAAAAGTCTAAATACTTTATTGCTGTCCTTATGGAGGAGCGGAATAATATTGGCATTGACATCAAGAAGGAGAAATATGAACTACTGGAGATGATAACCTGGGAGAGAGAGACCACATCAAGGAGTCTAAAATTTAAAAATTAGACAAACAGATAAATACATCTCATATTCGTAAAACAGGGGCACCAACCGTTATTTTCCACTCCCTTTTGCTCACTGGCATCATGACAGAACACTGGAAAACTGCTGATGCAGCAATGTTAAAATGGAGATAAGAGATAGAATAGGCAAAGACCAGCCGGTGTTGGAGAACATGGATGTCCGTCAATACGGATTTGTAAATTGGAGTGAATTTTGTAAGGGTGCAACAAGAAACGTTGGGCGGCATGGTGGCACAGCGGTAGTGTTGCTGCCTTACAGTGCCAAAGACCTGGGTTTGATCCTGACCAGGGGTGCTGTCTATATGGAGTTTGTACGTTCTCTCTGTGACCGCATGAATTTTCTCCGGGTGCTCCAGTTACCTTCCACATCCCAAACACGTACAGGTTTGTAGGTTCATTGACTTCCTTTAATTGTAAATTGTCTCTACTATGTAGAATAGTGCTAGAGTATGGAGTGATCGCTGGTCGGCACAGACTCAGTAGGCAGAAGGGCCTGTTTTCACGCTGTATGTCTAAAGTAAAGTAACTAAAGAGTGAATTTGATGTGGTCCACATGAATGCTAATGAGGAACTTGACGAAGTTCCACATGGCAGATTGGAATGAAAACTGGATCAGATCACGAGCAAAGGCCAATAATTGCCTGGAATTCTAACGACTGCAAGGATATTTGCAGTAGGCTTCTACTGGACAGTGTTAGGTGGCATCCCTTCTCCGTGGATTGTCACCATGTCGTGGAGGAAAAGCTTGTGTGGTCCTGAGATCCTAAGAGCGATGCCGTCTGGAGCTATACTCCTGGTAGGGCCACCCATGGCGGTAAGGTCAAGGGGGAGGTCTCTGACAAAGAGCAATCCAACCAAGACCTCAACGGTGGAACAGGTGGAGGATGATGCTGACTTTAGTGGAGCGTCACAACGGCTGAGAAGGCAGATGAAGGCTTCAGCAGAAAAGGGTCTCCAGTCGTCTTGGGACTCCATGCCACTGGATCCCGACCCAGATCTGTCAAGAACCGTGTGGTGGCTGTCTGTGCAACAGTCTCCCCACGTTAAACAAAGTCATGCACAGGCGTCCTCCATATAGGGAATCCACCCTAACAGCCCTATGGAGAGGAGAGGAGAGTCATACTCATTTTGAGTGACAGCCGATGATGATGAGGTTCCATCAATTTTGTGACATAATTTAATTATGGTGAATTAAATGTACAATCGTGATTCAGAAATTTGTCCATGATCGCAAAATTGGAATTGCGAATGACTGCAAGAAATAACATTGAAGGTTGCAGGAAGATATATGTGAACTGAATTGTGGGCGTGAAGGCAGCAAATGGAATTTAATCCCCAAAAAAGTGAGTGTTGCATTTAGAGGAGGAAAAACAAGAAAAGTAAATTTACAAAACAAGACAGTGTATCGAAAGGTATCGAGGTGTAAATGAATCTTGGAATGCATGTTGAAAGATCTCTGAAGATAGCAACACTGGTAATAAAGAGAAGAGGTTAAGGTGGCATACAGAGGACTAGCCTCCATTGGGTGAGATATCACAGAATACAAGAACAAGGAGATCAAGCTTGATCTTCAACTGTTCTGCTCATCGGTCAAGTTGAACATTGTATTGGTCTGAAGAAAGGTCTCGACCCGAAATGTCACCCATTCCTTCTCTCCAGAGATGCTGCCTGTCCCGCTGAGTTACTCCAGCTTTTTGTATCTATCTTCTATTGTCTACTTGAAGTCCATTGTTATTTTGGTCCCCATCAACAAATTTTTGTATCACCTGGAAGCTTAACAATTATAGAGTCAAAGATATACAGCAAAAAAACACGCCGTTTGGTCTCCTATCCCCTCTTTCAGAGCTTGGCCCATGGTCTTTCCTGCCAAGATGATTCAAGTGTTTGCTGAGACACTTCTTAAATTCTGTCCGTGACTCTGGTTCCATCACTCTTTCTAACAAAGCATTCCTCCTACTTATCACTCACTGGGTGAAAAGAATCCCTCACAGATCCCCTCGATTTCTTAGCCCTCACCCCGGCTGCATAAGTCTAAAGTTTAATAGCAAGAGGCCCAGCACTGAGCCCTGGTCAGCCCCTCTACAAATAGAGTGTTAAATACCTGCTACAACGTAACCACTTCAAGCCACTGTTCCATTTTTATGTTCAACTTGACAATTTCTCTTGCATTCCAATTCATTTTTCCCATCAGTTTGTTATGAGATGTCTTCAAATAGTCTTCAGAAGATGGACACAAAATGCTGGAGTAATTCAGCGGAACAGACAAGTCAAGTCATGTTTATTCGTCACATACACATACGGGCTGTGCAGTGAAATGAAAAGTGGCAGTGCCTGCGGACTTTGTGCAAAAAACAAACAAACAAACAACCAACAAACTACAAACTGAATCACATGTTCTTTTTCACATTAAATATTGTGGGCGGTATTGTGGCACAGTAAAGTTAGTAAAGTTAGTCCCTGGTGAGATAGGAGTTTACGGTCCGAATGGCCTCTGGGAAGAAACTCCTTCTCATCCTTTCCGTTCTCACAGCATGGTAACGGAGGCGTTTGCCTGACCGTAGCAGCTGGAACAGTCCGTTGCAGGGGTGGAAGGGGTCTCCCATTATCTTATTGGCTCTGGAGTTGCACCTTCCGATGTACAGTTCCGGCAGAGGGGCGAACGCACTACTCTCTGCAGAGCCTTCCTGTCCTGGGCAGAGAAATTCCCAAACCAGATTGTAATATTTCTGGACAAGATGCTTTCCACAACCGCAGAGTAGATGCACTGGAGGATCCTTGGAGACACTCTGAATTTCCTCAATTGCCTGAGGTGGTAAAGGCGCTGCCTTGCCTTACTCACGAGTGCTGCAACGTGCGATGTCCATGTCAGATACTCAGAGATGTGGACTCCCAGGTATTTAAAACAGCTCACCCTATCCACAGTATCCCCATTTATCCTCAATGGTGTGTACGTCCTCGGATGATGTGCCCTCCTAAAGTCCACGATCAGCTCCTGTTTTTTTGATGTTCAAGAGGAGGCTGTTGTCCTGATACCAGAATGCCAGATCAGCTACCTCCTCCCGGTAAGCCTTCTCATCGTTGTCTGAGATCAGGTCCACCACCACGGTGTCATCAGCAAACTTGATTATCGAGTTGGAGCTGAATCTGGCCACACAGTCATGTGTGTACAGGGAGTACAATAGGGGGCTGAGGACGCAACCCTGGGGGGATCCTGTGTCCAGGGTGAGGGGGCTGCAGGTATGTCTCCCCATCTTGACCACCTGGGGCCTGGCGGTGAGAAAGTCCAGGACCCAGGCACATAGGGGAGTGTTCAGTCCCAGTTCCAGCAGCTTCTCTGCAAGTCTGGTGGGGACTATGGTGTTGAAAGTTGAACTGAAATCAATGAACAGCATCCTCACATAGTCCTCCTACTGGCTATCAAGGTGAGAGAGAGTGGTGTGCAAAACCTGGGAGACCGCATCATTGTGGGTCTGTTTGGACGGTATGCAAAGTGCAGCGGGTCCATGGTTTTGATTTGCAATGTATTCCCTCCCATCTTGACTGCCTGGGGCCTGGCGGTGAGAAAGTCCAGGGCCCAGGCACACAGGGGGGTGTTGAGCCCTAATTCCAGCAGGTTCTGGGCCAGTCTGGTGGGGACTATCGTGTTGAGGGCTGAACTGAAGTCTATGAACAGCATCCTCATGTAGCCCCCCTTCTGGCTGTCAAGATGAGAGAGAGCGGTGTAAAAACCTGGGAGACGGCATCGTCCGTGGATCCGTTTCGACGGTATGCAAATTGTAATGGGTCCATGTTGCGAGGGAGGAAGGCGCAGATGTGTTTCTTCACCAGCCTCTCAAAGCATTTCATGACTACCGAAGTGAGGGCCACTGGACGGTAGTCATTCAGACAGGCTGTGGAGGCATTCTTTGGTACAGGTACAATGGTGGGTTTTTTGAAGCAGGCAGCGACTACGGACTTGTCCAGGGAGAGGTTGAACATTGTAGTGAGCACCGGAGCTAGCTGCGTAGCACAGAACTTAAGTACTCGCCCCGAGATGCCATCGGGGCCTGCAGCTTTCCTCGTGTTCACCCGTGTCAGAGCCCTCCTCACATCGTGCTCGGACCGCGAGAATGTGTGCTCATTCCTCCCATCAGCTTTGTTAGCCAGCCCGCTGGTGGTACTGTCGATAGTCGGCAGACCTGGGGTGGTGTTGTCCATCTCGAACCGAGCGTAAAAGGAGTTCAGGTCATCAGCTAGGGAGGTGCCGGCACTTGCGGATGAGGGTGGGGTGCTCCGGTAGTTGGTTATAGTCCGTAGCCCCTGCCACAGGTGTCTGGTGTCCTGCTGCTCCATCTGTGACTCCATCTTGACCCTGTACCACCTTTTTGCGTCCTTCACCGCCCTTCGCAGTCGGTAGGACTCTACCTTGTAGACGTCCATGTTGTACGCAGCGGTGCGAGCATTCAAGGCAACACGAACAGACCTGTCTACCCAGGGTTTTTGATTAGGAAAGATGCTAACCCTTACCGTGGGGACGATGTTGTTGGTTATTGTTGCAATGAAGTCCGTGACTGCTTCCGCGAACTCACTGACGTCGCTGGAACTTGCTTGGAACATATTCCAGCCTCTCTGGATAGAAGGAATGGGAGGCTTTTCGGGTCGAGACCCTTCCTCAGTATGAAGAGGAGTCTCTACCCGAAACTTCACCCATTCCTTCCATCCAGAGATGCTGCCTGTCCCGCATTTCGTGTCTATCTTCGGTTTAAACCAGTATCTGCAGTTCCTTCCTATACACAAGACTTCTTCAAATGTCTTGGCAAAATACAAAGGGGGTTCAAAGGGTATTTTATTGTCACGTGTACCAATTAAGGTACAGAGAAACGCGATTTCCCATACAGTCATATTATAAAAAGCTACAAAAAACACAACTACATAAAAGATAGCATAAACATCCACCACAGCGGATTCCCCACATTCCTCACTGTGATGGAAGGCAATAAAGTCCAATCATCTTCACTCCATGGAGTGGATTACATGGGGGATTACATAAGGGTGGCACAGCATTAAAGTTGCTGTCTTACAGCGGCAGAGACCCGGGGGTTGATCCTGACCACGGATGCTGTCTGTATGGAGTTTGTATGATCTTCCCATTAACGCATGGGTTTTCTCCCTGGGTGCTCCAGTTTCCTCCCACACTCTAACAGTTAGATTTAGCTCATCGAGCTAAAGGAATCAAGGAATATGGGGAAAAAGCAGGAACGGGGTACTGAATTTGGATGATCAGCCATGATCATATTGAATGGCGGTGCTGACTCGAAGGGCCAAATGGCCTACTCCTGCACCTATTTTCTATGTTTCTACTCCAAAGATGTACAGGTTTGTAGGTTAATTGTCTTTGGTAAAGAATATAAATCGTCCCTAGTGTAGGATAGAGCGAGTGTGTGGGGGTCGCCAGTCGGCATGGTTTCCGCGCCGTAACTCTCTAAAAAAAAACGCTCTGCACCAATCATTGATCCTTTTTAATGTGTTCTCAAGGAAATTCAGCTTTCTTGGTGCACCCTCAAAAATATTTCCCTTCTTCAAATCGATTAATATAATGAAAGCAGAGAGGTCAGATATTTGTTCTATTGGAGTCAAGGTTTATGGGATGCAGACAGGAAAATGCAGCCCTGACCATAATTAGATCACGCATGCTCGTATCAAATGGTAGAGAAGGCTCAAGGACTCGGGGCCTGCTTCCATTTCTTAATTCACTTCTCAAACATTTCAATCAAGTCAGGTTCATATAACCTTCGTTCAACAAACTCACGCCAACTGTCCCGGTTTGATGCATTTTTTTTAACAATTTATTCCTATAACATAACCACCATGTCTGTGCATTGATTGTTAATGTGATTATACATTATTTAACTTGTTAAAATAGGGCTCATTTGGAAAAAGGATGCAAAGGTCCAATGCACGGAGCTGATTTGCCAGAGAACGCAATATATATTTTAGCTTTGACATTATCAGGTGTGTTTACACGCAATTAAGTACATTCACTTCTCATCGTTATTGGAATACTCCTTATAACATCCAAATCCTATAACAGCCAGAGCGGCATGGCAGTGGAGTTGCTGCCTTACAGCGTTTACAGTGCTAGAAACCCGGGTTTGGTCCTAACTATGGATGCTGTCTGTAAGGAGATTGTACGTACTCCACGTGACCATGTGGGTTTTCTCCGAGATCTTCGGTTTCCTCCCACACTCCAAAGAAGTACAGGTTTGTAGGTTAATTGGCTTGGTATAAGTGTGAATTATCCCTGGTGCGTGTAGGATAGTGTTAATGTGCGGGGATCGTTGGTTGGTGCGAGTCGATGGGCTGAAGGGTCTGTTTCTGCTCTGTATCTCAAAACTGAACTAAACCAAAGAAATTCAACTTTGCACTGCTCATCCTCTCCGCATCTTATTGAAGGACTGCTGCCTCGTTCTACAGATGAACCATTTTCATCATACCACGATGATGTGAAAGTCTCCCTCATAAGCATTTACACAAAATGGCAAATATATATCTCAATAGCCTTTGACATTGAGGACTTTTATGCATTTTTGGTTTCCCTTTCTGCCCATTTTGTTTTTGATTACATCTGGAAAAGATCCAGTTAATAAACTTGCAAAAAATGTTAGAAGGTTATGACTTACTGCCCATACTGGAGACATAAACCCAAGGATGGCTGCTTGCAATCCGTCTGCCACGTAGGGAATGACATTTTCGCCTAATTTGGTGTCCCTGAACAGTGCCCTCAAGATATTCAGAGCGTGAACCTAACAAAAAAAAAGAGGTATCGAAAAATTACATATAACCAACAAATGTTTCACAAAACATAAATGCTTTTTGCAGATAGACACAAAATACTGGTGTAACTCAACTCAGTTTCAACCCGAAACGACCCATTCCTTCTCCAGAGATGCTGCCTGTCCTGCTGAGTTACTCCAGCATTTTGAGTCTATCTTTGATTTAAACCAGCACCCGTAGTTCTTTCCTACACACAATGCTGGAATCCTTCTCCACTCACTCTAATACGCACTACAACATTCTTCTCATCACACCATTGTAAATTTAATACAAGCAGGGAAGGTGAACAAGAGAATAACAATAAAAATGTTTCAAAGCTGAGGTAATAACACAATGGCATTTTAGGGGCACAATGTTCATACAGTGGCTCATTCAAAAATTGATGATCAGGAAAGCAACCTCAAGTTGGAATTGAGAAAATAATTATACAGGTTGTTTCAGAAGGAACTGCAGATGCTGGAAATTTGAAGGTAGACAAAAATGCTGGAGAAACTCAGCGGGTGAGGCAGCATCAATGGAGCAAAGTAAGTAGGCAGCGTTTCGGATCAAGACCCTTCTTCAGACTCCTTAATTTTGGTGGAGAATGGAACATTTATGAGGATGTTGCCAGGACTCGAGCACCTGAGCTATAGGGAAAGCTGAGCAGGGTAGGTCTCTATTCCTTGGAGTGCAGGAGGATGACGGGTGATCTGATAGAGGTGAACAAAATTATGAGGAACAGACCTGGTAAACGCACAGAGTCTCTCGTCCAGAGTAGGGGAATCGAGGACCGAAGGACACAGGTTTAAGGTGAGGGGGGATAGATTTGATGGGAACCTGAGGCATAACTTTTTTACATAAAGGGAGGTGGGTGTATGGAACAAGCTGACAGAGGAGGTAGTTGATGCAGGGACTACTGCGACATTTAAGAAACATTTAGAGATACATGGATATGATAGGTTTAGATAGATATAGGACAAACGGAAGCAGGTGGGAATAGTGTACATTGGACATGTTGGTCAATGTGGGCAAACTGGGCCTGTTTCCACGCTGTATGGCTCTATGAGTCTTGTCCATCTGATGATTATAAAATGTCCATCACCATACAAAAGCTGGTAGTAGCAAGATTTTAAAATGGAGTTTTGCCAAGAGAAGACAACATACAGTATGCTGCCCTGTGTTGTAACCTCACCAAGTTGGCATTTCATGCACCAGATGCTGAAGCTGCCCCATGCTCTTCCAAGGAAAAGAGCCTCGAGATTTGATGGGTTTGCACTGCACTAATAATATATAATTATGCTTTGGAACTGTCATTGTCTTAACCGTGAGTCATGGCAATAATCTTTAGTAATGACACACAAATGTTCACTGCACTTTGCTTTTGCATTTAGGGATGATAATAAAATATGTTATATTTTAAAAAAAAAGAGAGAGCGAGAGAGCAAGAGAGCAAGAGAACGAGAGATAAACAGAGACTATGCAAACAGGAAGAGTGTAAAGGGCCTGTCCTACAAGCATGCAACTCCATGCGATGAGCGCGACCTAACGTGGTCGCTTGAGCCATCCGCCATCGCGGGGCTGGTCCCACTTCGATCGCCGGAGCCGTGAGGAATTATGTGGAGTTCGTCCCAACATCGCGCGGGGCTCCGAAAAACTGACTATGTTCAAAAATTCCGCGCGCAACGGCTTGTCGGCTCGCAGTCGCCTCGACGCATTACACACCGCCTCGACATCGTGCCTCCGTGAACCTATCTGTAGGTGCCTCCATGACCCTCTATGTGTGTGGCTCCATGGCCCTCTGTGTGTGTGCCTCTGTGCCCCTCTCTGTCCTGGCGAACTTACCTTTAAGACTTCGCTCCAAGTTCGCCTCACTTTGCGCCGCGTTGCACCACTTACTCGACCTCCGCGCGGCCCTCGCTGCCGGTTTGGTTGCGCTTGCCGCATGCAGGCGCATGCAGGTGGGAATGGCCCTGTACAGGAGATCACGCGACCTCCGCGCTGCCCCCGTTTCTAGTTTGATCGCGCTTATCGCATGGAGTCGAATGCTGGTAGGACAGGCCCTTAAGGCTCAACTGACATCCAGAAGCCACTTTGTGTTTTACTTCAATTGGTCACAATATTATCCATTTCTTTGCAGCAAATTATAGCCTTGTTAACCAGTCACTCACAGTAATCAAAAATCCTATGTATAGCTTATTATTCATCTTCAATGTACTCAGAGAATGCTGTGACCACCGAGAAGCTGTGCTCAGTTTCATTGCTCCTGTGCTGGCACAACCTTGAAGTGTATACCGATGATCACAGGATGTTTACCTTCTAAAAATCTGCACTCTGTAACTTCTCACCCACAATCTGGTCAGCTGTGCTTTATTTCTTCTGATGGGTCAATTACAAATCAATCATTTCAGCTTCCAGCACTCCCACTCGCCAACCCCCACCCCCTCCCCCTCCTGCCTCATTCCTCTTCTACCTTCTTCCCTCCCTCTGGCTTCACATTTCACTCCATTCCTCTCCTTATCTGATACCCTTTTCCATCTCTAGCCTTTTTCCACCCATCTGCCAAGCAAAGCCCCTCCACCTGCATCTACCTATCACTGTCCTGTACCCATGATAGACACAAAATACTGGAGTAACTCAGCAGCATTTCTGGAGGAAAGGAACAGGTGACGTTTTGGGTCGGAACTCTTCTTCAGACTAAAAGTAAAAGTTGGTTGGGGGGGAGGGGGGAATAAACTGGAGACGAGTAAAGGCCAGAGCAAATCAGGGCTGCTGGCAAAAGATGACCAGATGAATGGTGGAGCCCAAAATGGCCCATTGTTGGCTGGAAAAGGTGTGATAACAAGAGGGATACCAGAACGTGAACAGTGGAACAGGTAGGACAACTGGGAGGGATGGAATGCAGGAGTTGCTTGAAATTAGATAAATCAATTTATACCGCTGAGTTGCAAGCTGCCCAAGTGAAGTATGAGGTGCTGTCCCTCCAATTTGTGTGTGGCCTCACTCTGACAATGGAGGACGCCCAAGTCCGAAAGGTCAGTATGGCAATGGGAAGCGGAGTTAAAATGTTTGGCAACTGGGAGATTGCGTAGACTGACTGAGTTAAGTGCTCAGGGAAAGGTTCACCAAGTCTACACTCAGTCTCACCGATATATAAGACACATCACTTGCCAGGCTTTGTGCCGGCCCCACCGCATTTCCAGCTTTCTCCCCCCCTCCCACAGTCACCTGAAGAAGGGTCTCGACCTGAAATATTGCATGTTCATTCCCTCCAAAGATGCTGTCTGAGCCACTGAGTTACTCCAGCATTTTGTGTTTTGCACAATAAATATTAAATTCAGCATCTTGTAAATCCTTCCCCCCACCCCCTTCACAATTTGCTTTGATCCAACCAAATTGAAGCTACAAGCCAAGAAAACGCATCTATGCCTTTATTTCCTGAGAAGGCTCAAGAAATTCAGCATGTCGTGAATGACCATCCTGGCCACTCAATCATCTCTCCCCGCTGCCTTCAGGTAGAAGATACAGGAAACTGAAATCTGCAACATCCAGGTTCAGGAATAGCTGCTTACCCACGGCCATCAGGCTATTAAACTCAACTCAAACAAAACGCTGATCGTTAAATAGCCCATTGCACTTTATCTGTTTATTTATGTGTGTATATATATATATATTTTTTTTTTTTCATTGGTATATGGTCACACTGATCAGTTCTATTCTATATTTATTCATGCCTACTATATTCTGTTGTGCTGAAGCAAAACAATAATTTCATTGTCCTATCTGGGACACATGTCAATAAACTCCCTTGAATCTTGAATCAATATCTATAGAAAACATTCCATCTGGATGCACCAGAGCTTGGTGGGGCAACATGCTCTGCCCAAGATCTCAAGAATTTGCTGAGTTGTGATGGCAGCCCTCTCCATCATAAACCAGCCTCCCCCATCACTTCCATCTACACTACACTTTGTTCTACCTTGGGAAAGACAAAATTACAAGAGAACACTTGAAATTCCCCCGGAATTGGACCTGAAAATGTGGCCCCTTGGCAGGGTGAGGCGGCCAATCTCGACCTCGTCCGGAGTTCCGCAGAGGATTGGCAGGTTGAATTCGCACAGTGGGCCAGGGCTCTAGAACTCCTGCAGCTGGGGTTCTGGAACCCAGGCCCAGCCCCAGCCGGCAGATCCGTTCCCATAGCCGACTACCGAGGCCGACTTTAGTATCAGTATCTCAGTTCCCCAGCAGCCTAGGCGGACTGTTCTGTACCATTCGACTCCTCTCACAGGCTGTGACCTCTGTTGGTACAGTAGAACAGATAATCCGGCAAGGCACTTGGAACCAAGCATGCTGGAAAATCAGTGGTGGATCTGTATTATACTATGTTTACTAATACCAAAGAGCCATAAAGTCATACAGCACAGAAAGAAACCCTTTGGCCCATCATGTCCATGGCAAACCATCAAGTAATAGTCTATACTAATCCTATTTATGAACACTTGATCCATAACTTTCCACCCTTTGACGGCCAACTGGTCATCTGGTGTCTTCTTGAATATCGTGATAGTACCTTCCTCTACCACCCATCCAGTCAGTGCATTCCAGATTCTAACCACTAACTGAGAGAAATAACATTTTCTCAGATCACCCCTAAACCACTTACTCCTTACCCTAAATGTCTAGTTTAAGGCAACACTGCTGTGAGGAAGTTTTTTACTGTCCAGCCCATCTATACCTCCCATTATTTTGCATGCTTCCATCAAGTACACCATCGGCCTCCTCTGCTCCAAGGAAAACAAACCCAGCCTGTCCATTACCGAAATGTTCAATTTCTCGTAATATATTGGTGAATCTCATGAGCACCCTCTTCAGTGCAATCACAGTCTTCCTACAGAGTGCAACATGATACCTCAGCAGTGGCCACACTAATGTTTTATCCAATTCTATCAGGACCTTTAATCTTTTATATTGCCTAATGATGGCAAGTATCCTATATTCTCTCTTCACCTCCTATCTATTTTTTCAAAATATCTCTGACTGTTTCTTTTCACCTCCCAATCGCCAAAGGATATAACTCGCTAAACATCCAAAGTTAACCTTAAAAATGTTGTTCGATTTCAGGTTAGTTTATTGTCACGTGTACCAAGGTACTGTGAAAAGCTTTTGTTGCATGCTATCCAGTCAGCAGAAAGACAATACATGATTACAACTGAGATCTTTACAGTGTTTAATAAATACATGATAAGGGAATAACGTTTGGTACTGCCAGGGTCCAGGAAAGCAACACAGTGTCTTCTCACTGGAAATTAGTGGTGGCCAATAAATGCTGGCTTAACAAAGACCATTTCCAGTAAATTAAATGTTTAAAAAAACCTGACAGGAGTTTGTAATCATGTGATCTATAACAAGAAAATGGCACCAGTTGCAAGTTCCCCTCAAAATCATTGTGTCATAGATCCAAAAAATCATGAACTTTCACTGCAATTTACTCCTTTTTCCACCCCCAAAGACAACAACGAGCCGAGGCATGGTTTCACAAGTACTAATTATCAGGCTTGTCAAGCTTAGTGGTACATGGGCCAAACGATGACTTCACCCAGCAAATGCACAGGAACGTTCCAGCAGCAATAACTGGATGGCAGGTTGAAATGCGCCAACATGTCTGTCTTTATTCCCCTCTCGGTGGGCCAACTGCATCAACTTTCACACTGATTTCACACTGAGATTTGGACAACATCGGGGCTTTGCTCAATATAGCATTAAACAAACAAATTATCAAGAATACAAAACTGCAGATACTGAAAATCTGAAACAACAGATGCTAAGAATGTACTTGCAGCACTTTTCATTGTTAAGACTGAAGGCAGACTAATGTTTTAGATTCTGATAAACTTAACATCTGGGACATAGGCTGAATGTTTTTTCTTCATAGATTCTAATAAACTAAATGTTCATTTCCATTATTATGATTTTGTTTTTATTTCTAATGTCAGGCGACCCCATAATACCATCCTAGCTATAATACTTAGCAACTTACCAACATTTACACAGAGATTTAACGTACTTCTTTGAATGACATCATTAAACCTGGGTAGCACACAGACAGTAAATTACAGGGCCTTAGTGAGTGCTGTAGAACAAAGAGACCTCGGGAAACAATTACATCATTCCCCAAAAGTAGTGACATAGGCAGACAACATGATGAAAAAGGCATATGGTACACATGTTGGACAGGGCATGATCAGGGGCACTCTAGTACTTCCAGTATGTTGACTGGACATACAACCTTTTTCTTTGTAAACGGTGTCAAAATATAATGACTGCATTTGTGGATTGTGCAAAAGAATTACACTGTGCCGTGCATAAGTCTCAATAAAGAACCATTGTCCCGTGGAATACACAAGATAAGATAGCATGTTACAGTTGTATAAAATGTTGGTGAGCACTAACCGTTAATCCTTTCATCCTGTATCTCTGTACCGTGGACAGTTTGGTTATAATACCTATATAGTATTTTTGCTGACTGGATCGCTGGCAAAAAAAAAGCTTTTTACTGTACCTCAGTACATAAACCAGCAGGTCCTTTTTATTACAAAAGAAAGGTAGTGTCCATTTTAACTATTTTTTGTATTCTTCCCACATTGTCATCAACTCTCCTCAGATTCTACCACATACATGCCAGTGTCAGGCTCTCTTGCAGTTGCCATATGACGCCTACCTTCAGGGTGTGGGAGAAAATCGGAGCAAGAAGTGTTTTAATGCTCTAATGGAATGGTGCTCCACTGCCAAACAATTTGTTAAATCAACAAGGTCCATACCTCATGTCAATAACTAGCTTTCCTACAAAGAGGCTGCACAACTGCATGTGAATACCGGATCCTGGATCAAAGCGCAGCGATCGCTGCCTCCCTGGCAGATGCTGATATAGCTCTATTACTTTCCTCTTGAAAATCCTCAATATTTATATGCCATCTGTGATCCATAATACTTCACAAGCCGGCTCCAATTTCACAGCTGTTGCACCAATGCGACAGCAGAAATGCAATCTGTTTCAGAGCTCATCCTGTTAAATTTCAAAATAACCGAAAAACACAAGTTCAGACATAACTGTTAGCAAACCCTCTATTTGGCCCAATCTGTCTGCATCAGCATTTACCCAAGTGCAGACATTTATCTGCTCCCATATCCCTTCAATCTCTTGCCTCCAATATAGTTGCAAAGGTCAATGCAGAGGCCAATGTTATAGTCATAGTCATAGAGACAAAGAATCACACAGGGTGGAAAAAAAAAACCCTTCGGCTCAACTGGCCCATACCAATCAACGTGGCCCATCTACAACATTCCCACCTCCTTGCCTTAGGCCCATATCCCTCTAAACCTATCCTATCCATGCACCTTGGGGAGGGGAAAAACGTCTTGGGGAGTGTTTCCATGCTACTTGCGGAAGGTAATCAGACACGGTATGGAATACAGCATTAAGCGTGGTCACAGTGGCACGGCGGTAGAGTTGCTGCCTTATAGCGAATGTAGTGCAGGAGAACCAGGTTCGATCCCGACTACGGGTGCTGTCCGAACGGAGTTTGTACGTTCTCCCTGTGACCTATGTGGGTTTTCTCCAAGATCTTCTGTTTCCTCCCATACTCCAAAGACGTACAGGTTTGTAGGCTAATTGGCTTGGTAAATGTAAAAATTGTCCCTAGTGGGTGTAGGATAGTGTTAGTGTGCAGGGATCGCTGGTCGGCGTGGACCCAGTGGACCGAAGGGCCTGTTTACACATTGTATCTCTAAATTAAACTAAAAAAAACTAAATACGGCTACTACTTTACAGTGGCTATTAAAATTGATAAGCAATTGCTTCCATTGCCACGTCTGTAACCCTTACCTAAGTGCCTGTACTTCTATAATAGAAGTAATATTCAGTAGCCCGGAGGATTTGGAGGTCCAGCATCACCAAAGCCTGGAGTGTGTTGTTTTTACGGTCTATATTAAATATATTCAGCAACCTATGCGGTAGCAACAAGTTACACTCTCCACTCTCCGAATGAAGACATTTATTTTCATCAGTCTGAACGTTTTTTTAACCCGGTGTCATCACACTATAACTCCTTGTTCAAGTTCTCTGACCAGTAGAAACATCCTCACCCGATCCAACCTGTCTGGTCCCATGACAATCTTCTATGAGACCCTCCTTCATTCTTCTAAACTCTGGTGAATACAAGCCATGTTAAACAGCATGGCAACCCTGCCACACGAGAATATCAGGCTGATGAACTCTTACCAGTCTTTCTTTGCCAAGTATATCCTTTCTTGTGTAAGGAGACCCAAAAGTGCACACAATATCTCAGGTGTGGTTTAGCGTAGACTCCATATAATAGTCACAAGACATACTTATGCCTGTATTCAAACCTCTTCCATGACGGCCAACATACCAATTGCCTTAACTGTTTGCTGTACCTGCATCTTTGTTTTTTTGTTACTGCTGAACGAGGCTACCCTGACCCCTTTCCCAATCACTCACCATTTAAATAATACTCTGCCTTTTATTTTTTAACCTACCAAACTGGATAACTTCACATATATCTACTTCCTGCATCACCTCAAAATGTTTTGAATTCCAATTCAACATACTCATCTATGGTACTGAGCAAAGCAGTATTCAGAGAATAACAAATAACTTCTTAAAAACAAAATTATATCACCTTGCATTTTTAAAAATCTCGCAAGGCTGTTCACAGGATCTTTCCCCTTGGTGTCTGCCAAGTACTCAGCACCTGTAACTAATCTTGCTTTCAATGTAATCATGAAAAGCCGTTTGTCTTGGAGTCACTTGACAATAGCTCTAAACATGAAACATGTAGAGATAATGTTTTCAAACCGTTTGAGCTGCGTTGCGGAAGGCCATGGTGCAAATTAACCTATGAGATCAGAGCGTTACAAACAAAGGGAGACGAGACTTCTTTCATCATTCAAATTTCAAGAGAGAGGTCAATTTTGTTCATAGGGCTTCAGAATCAAAGAATAGGGGAGGGAAAAGCAGGAACGGGGTACTGATTTTGGATGATCAGCCATGACCATATTGAATGGCGGTGCTGGCTCGAAGGACCGAACGACCTACTCCTGCATCTAATTTCTATGTTTCTATAGTGAAATTGAATCGGAAAATAAAATGATGATCAGTGACTCAGGGAATGGCGAGAAGATTTCTGCTGCACATACATTAAGGAATCTGAAAAGAGAAAGGAAACAAAACAGATGTAAAATTATGAACCAGGGATAAGGGGCCAATTTCCACGCTGTATGACTCCATGACTGTGAGGATCTCAATAGACTGGAAAACTGGAATGATAAGTATTGAGTTTATTTCATTAGGTACACGCAGGTTAATGAGACGACAGAAAGGAAACAAGCAATAGGAACAAACAACAGTCAATGACTGCAAAAGGAAGAGTATTGGGGATACTGATAAAGAACAAACTGCCAGGGAAGACGGTGAAGGTGATAGAACAAGCATGCCACACCATGGATTACAAGAAATGCAAACTGAAATTTCAGAATTATTTCCATGGCATAGAACAATTGTAGATTCACAGAATGGTACAACACAGAAATGGGCCTGTTCGACCCACCTTGCAACATGGGTGGATGAATAAGAGGTGGGGCCACCTGTATTTACATAAACGCAACCACCTTTCAACAACATTTGGCTTTGTTTGGTAGCCTCTCTAACAAACAATTCTCCTTCCTTTATGAGTGCTTAAACCTACCTCAGCAATGAAAATAATTCAGATTACACTGTTAACAAGTGTCACTATTAAATGCTGCAGCATCCTCTCTACCTGTGGAATGGTGGTGTGTTCATCCTGGGAGCCGGATAACGGCACTGCTGGCATGGAAAGTGCAATCAATTCATTCATCGTCAGCTTCAGAAAACCCATGTTAGAGCATTTAGGCTCAGAAGACACCAAGGCCTACAAGGAAGAAATATAAAGCATGACAATATGAAATATCCTTCTGTGATATTCATCTTGTGTTCGATCAATTCTCCCCAGTAAACAGTTCTCCTCCTTATTCTTCCCAGCTTGGCCCAATATGGAAAGTTTTTAAAAAAATCTATAGTTTAGTTTAGTTTATTGTCAAGTGCAGTGAAAAGCTTTTGTTGCTAACAAGTCAGCAGAAAGACAATACATGATTACAATCGACCGATTTACAGTGTATAGATACATGATAAGAGAATAACATTTAGTGCAAGGTAAAGCCGGCAAAGCCCAATCAAGGATAGTCCGAGAGTCATCAAAGAGGTGGAGAGTAGTTCAGCACTGCTCCCTGGCTGTGGTTGGATGATTCAGTTGTCTGATAACAGCTGGGAAGAAACTGTCCCTGAATCTAGATGCTCCGCTACGTTTACCAAATTAAAATGGTATTTATCGAAACAAAACTATGAGGAAATGTTCCAAAAGCCTTCCTAAAGTTCAGGCAAACCCCATGTACCTCCCTCGACAATACATTTTGTTACAACTTCAAAAAAAAATTCCCTCAGATTGGTCAGAAAGGATCTGCCCTTCACAAAGCCATGCTGAACCCAGCGCAGTTGCAAACACCAGCGCTTCCTCACCTGAATGTAAAACGGGATCCCAGCACTGCGCCTAGTGGCACACAGCTTGGATGACGGGGCACTGGACTTAATTTCCTGTAGAACTTCTTCTAGCCATTGTAGAGTTAATTTCTGCAGATCACTGTTGTTGCATCTAGAAATAAGACAAAACATGACAACATTTGCATGTTTACTTTTAGCTGCTAATATTCCCCCCCCAAATGTTTATTCTTAAGTGTGTCACAAGGAACTGCAGATGCTGGTTTAAATCGAAGATAGGCACAAAAAGCTGGAGTAACTCAGCGGGACATGCAGCATCTCTGGAGAGAAGGGTCTCGACCCAAAACATCCCCCATTCCTTCTCTCCAGAGTTGATTCTTAAGTCCTTGTTATGAGGAACTGTTGGACATTATTCCAAAATAAAAATGAAATTTACAGTAAAGAGGGTAATTGAACAAGTATTGAATAGAGATAAGAAGGGCCAACATTGAACATCTACCCATGATTTCTGCTGCACGTGCTAACCATCTGATTCTGTCTAGATAATTATCAAAGAGAGGGATTGAATCAGTAGCAAGTAAACAGACAACAAGTCAAGAGTCAAGAGTGTTTTATTGTCACATGTCCCGGACGGGACAATGAAATTCTTACTTGCTGCAGCACAACAGAATATGCGAATATGTAAACATAGTATATAACAGGAAAAAAAATAAAAAGTTCAATAAATAACAAATATAGTGCAAATAACAAAAAACAATATAGTCTTTTGCAGTTCAGAGCTCATAGCTTATTCGTTGTGTTTAATAGCCTGATGGCTGTAGGGAAGAAGCTGTTCCTGAATCTGGACGTTACAGTTTTCAGGCACCTATACCTTCTTCCTGATGGCAGTGGTGAGATACGTGTGTGGCCAGGATGGTGTGGGTCCTTGATGATTTTGGCTGCCTTTTTGAGGCAGCGACTACGATAGATCCCTTCGGCTGTGGGGAGGTCAAAGCCGGTGATGGACTGGGCAGTGGTCACAACTTTGTTAGTCTTTTCCACTCCTGGGCATTCAAGTTGCCGAACCAGGCAACGAAGCAACCAGTCAGAATGCTCTCTACCGTGCACCTGCTTAGGAGAATCCTCTTCGACATGCCGAATCTCCGTAATCTTCTCAGGAAGTAGAGTCGCTGATGTGCCTTCTTTACAATTGCATCGGTGTGCTGGGTCCAGGAAAGATCTTCTGATACATGCACACCCAGGAAGTTGAAGTTATTGACCCTCTCCGCTATCGTCCCGTTGATATAAGCAGGATTGTGGGTCCTCATCCTTCCCCTACTAAAGTCCACAATCAGTTTCTTGTGTAGCGGCAGATTTTTATATTGTTCAAGAGATTGGTCCCTCTAGCCGCTAAATGGACAGCATGGTTAAGGGGAATGTCTCCGTACGCATGCGAGCTCACCATCAGAGACCTTCAGAGCTTCTTCATAGATAAGTCTTCCAAAACACAGTCTTTTGATTAATAAATTATTTATTGTTGATGAAAACAATAAGGTACATCCAAACGTCTTCCGCGTCGTTACTATAATCTTCATCGAACTCCAGCTTATCACTTTAAACATTAGAAAACTCCTCGTGTCGCCGTTACACTTCGCATGGTCGAAGGGTAAACCTTCTCCATGCTCAATCCAAACTAAACTAAAAACTAAACTTCTGCACAAGATACATAGCCCAAAAATATGTCATAAATCCCACCCATAATATAACGGGCAGTCTAAAATGTAAAGACACATGCCATCATTAATGACACGGAAAACAAGCCAAATGGCAACTACACCTTGGTCTTACTGATGTTGAGAGCCAGGTTGTTGTGCTGGCACCATTTGGCCAGTCGGTCGACCTCATTTCTATACTCTGACTCGTCCCCATCTGTGATTCGTCAAACCACAGTGGTGTGATCGGCGAACTTGATGATGGAGTTCGCACTATGACCGGCTACGCAGTCATAGGTATAGAGTGAGTAAAGCAGTGGGCTGAGCACACAGCCTTGAGATGCTCCCATACTAATTGTTACTGAGGATGAAGTGGTTCCTCCAATTCGAACAGACTGTGGTCTGTGGATGAGGAAGTCGAGGATCCAATAGCAGAGGAATGCGCAGAGGCCCAGTTCCGTGAGCTAGGTGACCAACTTGGAAAGGATGATGGTATTAAACGCCGAGCTGTAGTCTATAAACAACAGCCTTACGTAGGTGTTTTTATTGTCCAGTGGTCCAGTGCAGAGTGGAGAGCCAGTGAAATTGCATCTACCGTTGACCTGTTGTGGCGGTATGCGAACTGTAGTTGGTCGAGGTTCTTGTCAAAGAAGGAGTTGATGTGCACCATAACCAACCTCTCAAAGCACTTCATCACCACAGACGTTAGTGCCACTGGTCAACAGTCATTGAGGCACGTCACCTTACTCTTCTTGGGCACCGGTAATTTTTTTTTTTTTTTTTAATATTTTTTATTAGAAGTAAATACATATTGATACATATTAAGACAATTTAAAATGTAAGAGAAAAAGAAAAACAAAAGAATTTACTATTCATCACATACATTCTTAATATTTATAAAATTTACAGTCATTCTTGTTTATACTTCTACATATGTTTTATTATTTTTAATAAAGGGGGAAATTAATAGAAAGAAATAATAAAAGAAATTAAAATAATAATAAAAATAGAAAATCAATAATATGAGTGGAGTTTTAAACATTTTGTTCTACATTGGAGATATATCAGTGATCTATTATATATAATTCTTCATCCATTCCCCGTCCAGGTTTCAGTCAGGCCCTCGAACCGAGCCAATTTGTCCCTTTAGATAATCAATAAATGGAGACCATGTTCCTCTAAATTGATCTAGCCTGTCCGAGAGGACAAGTCTTAATCTTTCCAAATCTTTACGTAGGTGTTTTTATTGTCCAAGTGGTCCAGTGCAGAGTGGAGAGCCAGTGAAATTGCATCTACCGTTGACCTGTTGTGGCGGTAATTGGTCGAGGTTCTTGTCGAAGAAGGAGTTGATGTGCACCATAACCAACCTCTCAAAGCACTTCATCACCACAGACGTTAGTGCCACTGGTCGACAGTCATTGAGGCACGTCACCTTACTCTTCTTGGGCACCGGTATTATTGATGCCCTCTTAAAGCAGGTGCGAACCTCAGAAGTGAGAGGATGCAAATGTCTGCAAAAACTCCCGCCAGTTGGTCTGCACAGGTCTTGAGAACTCGACCGGGTATAGTAGAAACAAAGGACTGCAGAGGCTGGTTAATACCCAAAAGGACACAAATTGCTGAAGTAACTCAGGCAGCATTCCTGGAGAACATGGATAGGTGACATTTTGGGTTGAGACCCTTCTTCAGACTCAAATAGTTTTGGCTTCAGCCACAATAGTTTTAATCTTCCCAATATTAATGAGGATGTAAGGTAAGTCATTAAAGTTGAATTGAATACTTTATTGCCACATGTGACAAGTCACAGTGAAATTCTTTGCTTGCGTACCGTGCCACGGTATGCAAATAGTCACCCATAAAGGATGCTTACAAAGTTACAAATCCCCCCCCCCTCCCAGTTTCCCCTTTGTTCTTCCCCACACCCCCCCCTCCCCCCTAGTTGTCCTCCATTGGCATGTCCTTTCCCATCAGCAAAATATTAAAGTAAAGAATTTCACGTGGAACCATTCTAAAGGCACAGTTTGGATATCAGCTCTTATTAAACAATACTGGTCTGCATATGATAATTTATTGCAAATCACCACAGCATGGTTGCTCCAACAATGGCCTTTCCACTCAGAACAAATCAAACATGGAGGGAAAAAAACATATTGTCAAGCCTAATTGGTGCAGCACAGTGACACAGTGGTGGAGTTGCTGCCTTACGGTGCCAGAGACCATCCTGAGTACGGGTGCTGTCTGTGCGGAGTTTGCATGTTCTATCCGTGACAGTGTTTGTTTCCCCCCGGTGCACCGGTTTCCTCCCACAATCCAAAGATGTACAGGTTTGTAGGTTAATTGGCCTTGGTAAAGCTCATAAATTGTCCCTAGTGGGATAGTGTACGGCTATCGCTATCCGGCATGGTCTCATTGGGCTGAAGGGCCTGTTTCTGTGCTATGTCTCTAAAACTAAAATTGTGGTCTAGCTGATTACAAAACACTAATAAGAGCAGACCAATAGTTATGACACTGTAAATGTTCCTACCCTTTGAAACGGTACAGTGTCATGCAAATGCTGAAATATTAATCCAATAAAGTGTTTCAACAAATACTTAATGAAAGTCTTGAACTCCTGTACCTCGTCAGGTGTGGAGGAGGAAGAAAACAGGAAAAAATACATTCAACTAAAGGATTAAGTAACAGGAAAAAAATAAACACTAGCAGTCCCCTTGTGCTAATTTCTGTGGCTAAAATGCAAAAAAAGCTGTACTGACAAGGGGTTTTAAAAATGCAACATTGCTAGCTTTGTGATATTACTAGTTCCAAACAACATTTATCCTGAATGTGCATGACAACAGTATAAAAATATTCACTTACATTAAAGAGTGGCCAAGTTCATTTACACTATGCCCTACGAACTTCAGCTCTCATTTCCCCCACACTACAAGTTCCTGATTTGGGGGAAAGGAATAGGGTGAAGGACAAGAATCTTGTCCAAGAAATGGAAGAGCAACTATAGCTGCAATATTAAACCTAGATTCTAAGTTAAGCACCAACCACTGCTGAGATGGATTGCCTTTGTATCTCCAGGTTTGCGAAGGTTTTTAGAAAATAGACTGGTACAGCAATCTGACTGCTCGAGTGAAGAACGGGGCATAGTTTGGGGAAAGAATGAACATGTCCAAGTTTATTGTAATTAAAAAAGTTTCTCTTTCCACAGACGCTGTCTGACCTGCTGTGTGTTTCTAGCATTTCATGTTTTTTTTTTAATTTATGACCAAGTTCTTCTCTTTGAATTTTCCTCAGATTCGGTGTACTCAGGATTCTGGCCAACTACTAGAAACAAACTGAGCAGAAACATAAATGTCAACTTGATTCTCCCATTTGAATTAACCTTGCACAATGCTGTCGTTTCTGTGCTGACTTCATTCTTCATCCTGCAGCTGTGACTTAGCGTGGGAGGCCACAATGTGCCTCACAGACATGTGAAGCGCTATTTTTGTGTTACTTATGAGGTTCAAATCTGCCGGTCTCTCAGTTGCCTGCTGTTGATCGCAATTACTATGTGGAACACATTATTTAGGTATGTTACAAAACGTACCTTTACCGGCACTGCACTTCTGCCGCTCCCCGTGTGCGCGACTTTCGCGCCTTGCAGAGGGGGGCGGGCTTAAAGTGCCGTTTTTCCACAGGCAGGGCAAATCGATGAATGTCGGGCGATTTGGTTGCTGAAGAAAAATCGCTCCGACATTTCATCAATGGTGGTATTTTTAAATTACTCTAGATTATTTATTAACTAGAGTAATTTAAAAATCACCTTCAAAAGCCGTGACCGCAGACAACCGGAAGCATTTTGCGTAGGGAAGAAAAAAAGGTAAATAGTTTATTTTTATATTAAAAGTTGGTTTTTCGGGAGGCATTAATAATATTTTTATGTTGCGAAATGGGTTCCCCAAAAAATGTATGAACCCCCAGTATTTTTCCCCCCGACTTCACTGCTAACCGCAACGTTGCAATCCACCGCATTCCGCTAAAACCCACTCGCTAGTTGATTTAAATGGCCATTCATTTACAGGCATAAAACACTAAAATCCTTCCATTTGGCCCAGAAATTCATGAAAATTAGATTTAAAAATTATGTTATATTGTGGATTATTGTGTGAATGTTATTTGGACACTTAGGCAATTTAAAAAAAGTTTATCTTTTCTTAAGAAATTGATAGATGTTTAGATCTACTCATTGAATTTTGTAATTAGCTACAATTAGATAACTAACTAATTATATGCTTTAATTTCAGGTCATCCAAGTAAGATTGTTTAATATTTGTTTCAGAATACTTCAATCTATAATAACTGAAAATTTCATTGAGTTCTCTTAATTTTTAAGAATGTTATGGACATTTAACTTTTCCAGATCACAGCTTTTGAGTTAAGTCAATTGAAAGGCAATGGGAAGCAAGATGCTCATTTCCGAGTATGAAAATGGCCATAACTTTCTTAATACTGAAGATATGAAAGTAAATTAGGTGTCAAATTAAACTTCTTTTTATGCTTTATCTGATGGGATAAATTGCAGACTTGATTTTTAAAATCTCAAAATTTTGTAACATTGCTACATTATTCTACTGAAAAATGATGATCAGCTGAGACTTACTTGGTGAACATTTCGGTCAGTTTTATAAATCCAACGTAAGCTAACTCAAATGCACCTCTATGCCTTGACTGGAGAAGTTGGTATTTGAAATACTCCCCAATTGCCCAAACCTGTTTTAGAAGAGAAAAAGAACACAAATTAGTTTGAAATAAAAATGGAGAATCATGGAAATACTCAGCTGAGGAGACAGCAATTGTGGAGTGATGGAGTCAGGTCATTGGTTCTGATAAACAGCCACGCTCTTTATTTTGGGCGGCACAGTGGCGCAATAGCAGAACTGCTGCCTTACAGCGCCAGAGGCCCGGGCTCAAACCTGACCATGGGTGCTGTCTGTACACAGTTTGCACTTTCTCCCTGTGACCACGTGGGTTTTCTCCAGGTACTCCGGTTTAATTGGGTTTATCCCAAACCTGTAGGATAGAACTAGTATACGGGGGTATTGTTGGTCGGTGCGGACTCGGTGGACTTTGTACCTCTAAACTAAAATAAACTAAATAGATGCTGCCTGACCTGCTGAGTACTCCCAGCACAACTTGCTCTCATTTCAGATCGCCAGCACCTGCATATTATTATTATTTTACATTCAGAAAATAAATGTTATCCCTGAACAGTGAAATTCCAAATGCAAAGGAGGGCCATTTCATTTTGTTTAAGCCCTTTCTGCTGATGTGTCCATGTACTCTTTGTGTAATGAATATGAATCTATCTGGGCATATAAAATGCAAGGTTACTTTCTTGGATTGCTTGATGAAGACACATAGGAAGACTAAGCCACAACTGATGACACAAGTATACAACACGTAAGGGCATTATTTTTCTCGCCTTTTAAACTATTTAAAAAGGGGCTTTTCATAATGAACCATTTGTCAATTTTAATAAGTTCAAAACACAGATAATGTTCATGGGAGTAATTTTTCCCAATAAGTCTATGATGGGTTACTTATTATTAAATCACAAGATTCAGAGACTTCAGAATTATTTCAGTGGTTGCAATAACAAATGTTGAAGTCCACACAGAGATACAAGTATTAAACACACAATACACAAATACAACATTTATTTTCATTGAATATTACAATATGTGAAAGGTTATTAAAACACAGTCAGTCATACAGCACGGAAACAGGCCAACGGACGTGCCCATGCCAGTCAAGATGCCCCATCTGCACTAGTCCCACCTGTATGTGGCCTATATCCCTCTAAATCTTTCCTATCCATGTACCTGTCCAAATGTCTTCTAAATGTTGTTATAGTACCTGTCTCAACTACCTCTTGTGAGAGTTCATTCCATATACCCACCACCATCTGGGTGAAAAAGTTGCCTCCCGGGTTCCTATTAATCACCATGACTGATGAAGGCTAATGTGCCAAAAGCTTTTCTGACCACTTTATCTACATGTGACACCACTTCCAAGGAACTATATACCTGCATTCCTAGATCCTTCAGCTCTACAACACTCCACAGAGCCCCACCATTCACTGTGAAAGTCCTGCCCTTGTTTGACTTTCCAAAATGCTTCACATTTATCTGCATTAAACCCCATTATCCATTCCTCTGCCCACTGGCCCAACTGATCAAGATCCTACTGTAACCATCGTCACTAGCTACAATTCCACCCACTTTAGTGTCATCTGCAAACTTTTACTACTTGAACAAACATGAAGAAGCAATGACGACCAAAGGCGATATTGAGATCCTATTCCCAAGATTGGATCAATCTTTTTTTCTAATTTAAATACCTAAGCACTCAAAGTTACAAGCTTCCAATATCTGGACATTTGTTAATTTGAAAAGTAAATTAAGAATCTGAAAAAAATGGATGGGAAAAGGGTAAATGGTGCATGCTAAAACATCACACAAATAACAGTTTGAATTAATAACTATGCTTTTGATAAGAATCATTCACACAATATTTAAACCTCATCAATAGATACAATATTTTGAGAAATTTTAAAAAAGGTTCATGGACTCCAAAGCAGAAATAAAGGAAATTAATCTTAGGCAAAGCTTTTTCTTAATCAATTACAGAAGTGTAGAAATTAGAATAAAGGAGAGGTCATTTAAGACTGAGGTGAGAAAATACTTTTTCATCCAGAGAGTTGTGAATTTATGGAATTCCCTGCCACAGAGGGCAGTGGAGGCCAAGTCACTGGATGGATTTAAGAGAGAGTTAGATAGAGGGCTAGGGGCTAGTGGAGTCAAGGGATATGGGGAGAAAGCAGGCACGGGTTATTCATAGGGGACGATCAGCCATGATCACAATGAATGGCGGTGCTGGCTCGGGGCCGAATGGCCTCCTCCTGCACCTATTTTCTATGTTTCTTTGTAAGTACAGGTAGACCTACCACCTTATAGCGCCAGAGACCCGGGTTCGATCCTGACTTTGGATGCTAGTCTGTACGGAGTCTGTACATTCTCCCTGAGACCCGAGTGGGTTTTCTCCGAGCTTTTCGGTTTCCTGCCACACTCCAAAGACGTACAGGTTTGTAGGTTAATAGGCTTGGTATAAATGCAAAATTGTCCCTAGTATATAGGATAGTGCTAGTGGTGCGGGGACCACTGGTCGGTGCCGACACCGAGGGCTGAAGGGCCTGTTTCCGCGCTGTATCTCTAAATTGAACCAAAGTATGTTTTGTGATTATTTTTATTGTAAGCATCTCATAAGGGTGCAACAAATTGGCTGTAAAGAGATGCTGTTGAAATATTAATTCTGAGAAGGTTAAAGTGAACTTTTCTTATCAGTGGTAATATATTATCAATGAAGTTCGCTGTGGCCTTTCAGTTTACATTACTGTCAAAAGAAAATTCCATGAGCAGCAACTATTCATTATTTTTTCTCCATAATTTAACACCATGTTATATGTTTTCCAAGGAATTGCAAAACCTTTTGGCTGAAATATTGCAATCATGAATTCCTTGCCAACAATTTAGTTGGCTTATGAGGGGAATAATTGAGGAAACCAAGAACAAAAAAACAAACTGCTGGAGAACCTTGAGGGTCAGTCTGAAGAAGAGTTCTGACTAAAAACGTCATCTGTCTTTCATCACAGATGAAGTTTTCGGTCGGAATCCTTCTTCAGACTGATCTTCAAGATGCTGCCAAACTGCGGAGTTTGCTCAAGATTCCAGCATTTGCAGTCACGTAAACAACAAAAATTGGATTGAACTAAGCAGGATGTTTCACATTTCGATCCACTGATAAAAACAAGTAAATATATGTAATCTACAGTACAATTTGCCTTTATGTGGGAGCATATTGATGATAGCAATAATTACATCATCTATTAACTGTGTGTAGGAAGGAACTGCAGATGCTAGATAATGCTGAAGATAGACACAAAGTGCTGGAGTAACTCAGTGGCATCTCTGGATAAAAAGGATGGATGACGTTTCGGGTCGGAACCCTTTCGAAGGGTGAAGGGGTAAGGGTTCCGACCCGAAACGTCATCCACCCTTTTTATCCAGAGATGCTGCATGACCCATTGAATTACTCCAGAAATTTGTGTCTATTAACTGTGCAGGATGGTGGGATTCAAAGTGGCAATGAGGGAATCTTATCATTCATTGGGTGGCGATAAAGGAGGGCAGGACATATCGATGGAAAATTGAACTAATCGCAGAGAGAATCCATCACCTCGGATAGGGTGGATCCAGCAATGAAGGAAGACATCTGAGAAACACTGGTGTGGAAGGTGTTGGCATCTGAATAACTGGGAGAATGGCTTGGTGTCTGCAGGAAGCAGTGCGAGAGGAGATCTGGTCAAGACAGCTTTGGAATCTGCGAGCTTGTAATGGATATTGGTGACGAACGTATCCCCTGAGCCGCACATAATGAGAAAGGGATGAGTCACATTTGGGCATTTGCCTACATATGGCTCATATGCCTGTAAAACCACCAATATACAAATGTACATGTCAAAATGTTTTATAAATCTTGCCATTTTACTTAGTCACAGCAGATTAGTCTTGGCCGTGAAACTAGATGGGTTAGTTAGTATGTTCGCTGGGATCACGGACTGTGAGGGAAGCTGTCAAAGTCTACAGCGGGAACATAAATCAGCTACGGAAATGTGTGCAGAAATAGCAATAGAGTTGAATGAAAACAAGTTTGAGGTGTGGCATTTTGGGAAGTCGAATGCAAGGGGAAAATATAGAATTAGTGGCATGACCTTTAACAGCACGGATGTACAGAGGGATCTTGGGGTCCACGTCCATAACTCCCTGAACATGGCAACACAAGCAGATAGAGTGGTAAAGGTGACACACGGTATGTTTGCCTTCTTTACTCAGGGCATTGAGTATCAGTCATGAAGTCATGATGCAGCTTCATAGGACTTTGGTTAGATCACATTGAAAGTATTGTGTCCACCATTTCTGGTCGTTTCATTACTGGAGGCTTTGCAAAGGTTGGAGGAGGTTTACCAGAATTAAGTCTGGGTTAAAAAGTGTTGGCTACAGTGAGATTTTGGACAGACTTGGAATGTTTTCTCTGGAACGCCGGAGGTTGTAGGGAGACCTGATATATAACTATAAGAGGCAAAAATAGGGTAGACAGAACTGTTTCCCAAGCTGGAAAAGTCAAATACTAGAGGTAAGAGGGGCAATGTTTAAAGGAGATGTGCAGGACAAGTTTAACATCAAAAATTACACAAAGGGTGGTGAGTGCCTGGAACATGCTACCGTGGTGATGGTGGAGGCAGATATGATAGTGGT